>CM062813.1:18299549-19780484 GCA_031772625.1 Pinus tabuliformis | reverse complement strand
CCTTTTACCTCTTCTTCCTTTTCTGGAAACATCTCAATATGTTGCTCTGAGTTTTCCTCTTTTATCAGCACATCAATATGCTGATTCTTCAAAGAATTTTCTAAAGGACTCTTGAAACTGTCAGCAAGTCTCTCTTCCACACCATCTACTTCAATGATGTCTTTCTGCTCTTGTCCACTGTAGTGAACTCCTTCCTCTGCAATCACACTGTCATACTCTAACTTTTCTAGCAAATATTCCAACAATTCAATTTCTCTTTGACACTTCATAAGTACTTCATCATCACTTATAATTCCTTCATTTGTACACAAATTGTCCATTTGAAAATTACAAGGTTCAACAGTCTCAATTGTTGCTTCACATATAAGCTCTTCAGACTGATTCTCATCTCCTTCTTTCACAAGAAATTGTTCTTGGTTTGTAACAGCTTCAAACATCAATGTATTACTAAATTCTTTTTGCTGCCATAATTCAATGCTTTTCCCATTTAAGAGACATTCTCCATCCTTCTTTACTTCAGAGTATTCATCTTCTGAAAGATACTCTTCCATACTTTTGACAGCTTCAAAAGGCTGCTCATTCTCTGCAAAACATCTCTGAGACAATATTGAATATTCCTTCATTCTTCATCAAAATAAGATCCTGATCTTCCATCTCTATGATAGCTTTAAATGATTGTCTTCTCTCATTAAGTAACTCATCTATCGACTCTTTCTGTTGTAACCAGTCAAATTCTTCATCCTCTAAGAAATTTTCTGTCACCTTTTACTTCAAGATCTTCATCCATCCTGAAGACATCTTCACAAAGTTGCTTTTCTCCTGCAATACCTGCAATCATACACAAACTATCAGTTTTAAAAACATAAGACCTTGTGGTCTCACTTGATGCTTCAGTCATCATATCTCCTTGCTGTCTTGAATTCTCATAATAATTCATAAGATCTTCCACAGATCTCCAGTCTTCATCTTTACCCAGAACTTCACCTTGTTCTGCTTCACAAATGGAAACTTCCATTTCCAACTCAGCTTCTCTGAGTTTTTCCACCAGCCACTTCACTTGCCTCTGTTGTAGCCTTCTCTGTAACTTAGACCACTTCACTGCCTTTTTCCTCAAGACCCAACCTTGTCTTTGGTTTTCCTCTAGTAGCATCCTTAGTACATTGAGTTGTTCTTTTAACTCTGCAATCTCCTTGTCACGCTCCTCTTGACTCATTCTCTTGCCATTTGCCTTGGCATCCTCCTTCTTCACTTTTCTTCTGTTGTGGTCTTCCTCAGAACCTTTGTTATCTCTGTTATGACTATCAGTAGTCATCTTCTTCTCTATCTTCATGAGTTCCTCACTCACTTACTATGAGCTACATTAAAGCCTCTGCAACAGCAAGTCCTCCCTGCTGCCACTTACCTCACTAAGCTTTCCTCTGTACCTGGTCTTTTGGCAAGCACTTGGTTCTCTATTCTCTAGAACCTCTTTGAGCACTTCCCTCTGCTCTTTCTAGACTTCAACTCACTTGCACCTTTTAAGAACACAACTATCCTCTTGTATTTCAATCGCAATGAAATACCAGGTTCTGACCACCTCTTCTTTCACTCAAAAATTCTTACCAGCTTCTTCATCCCTTAGCAATTCTACCCACATCCTCTGTGGAATTGCCTTTATGATCTTCCCGTGAGCTGCAACAAAACCTCTGCAGTAACAAGTCTCCTTCTTGCTACACATGCCTCACTAAGCTTCTCTCCTCTGAGCTCAGTCTTTTGGCATCTCTCTGGTTCTCTCCTCTGGAACCAATTGAGCACTCCTTGCTCTAGGTTGTTGCAATCTTCTCACCTGCTATCTTCAAGACCTCTGCATGATCTTGTTCTACCATTCACCTGCACTTTGAATGGATTGTTCTATGTTTCCTTTCATTTGCAAATTCTGCTACACTTTATCTCTGTGTGCCTACTGTTTGCCAAATTTAAAATCTGATCTCTTGCCGGCATACACACCTTCAAAACATAACTTTGTTCTAAGTTTTCTCAAAGAATTCTTACACGCAGAATTTCCTTGTTCTGCTCTGATACCAAATGACGCCATCCTAAGCTGCATATACCCCAATGATGCAGCCTAAGCCGCATATACCCACAGTATGCAAATAAAATTGCATGTCACATACATATGTCCCAAGAATTCTAAAATTCCATACTTAGTGAAAGTTCTCTTAAATCAATGTTTAATGCTCCTTAATTAAACTCTACGCTGAAACATTCATTTAACTATCCACAGGTTATAAATTTGGGTTATTTTTCACCTCCGGCGCTTATCAACCATACCCTAGTCTTTAGACTTTGGTTAAATTCAAACTTAACCCATAAAACATTAATCCACTTATTTCTATTATAATTTCCGTATAATAGAAATATCTCATAAACCACACTTAAACCTTACCTTTCTGCCATTCCACAAACCTTTGCACATACATCGATGCTCTCCTTAGCACGTTAAATCTCCGTCGTCAATCTCATTCCTCGATCTGACGATTATCACATCACCCGATCACTAACTAGCTTAGTCGATCTCCACTATTGATCTGTCTCATCCGATCCAACGGCTATCGCGTCATCCGCTCGCCAACAAACTTGGCTGATCACCACCGTTGATCAATCCTGCTCGATCCAACAGTTATCGTGCAATCTTGCGCAGATATTTGCACGACTGATATCAGATTGGAAGCACGTGAGAAAAGTGGTTTTCTCTCTCCATCGTTTGCTACATGTTAGCCACTAAAAGTAATCGCTTGAAATTTTGAAAGACCGCTTACCACCTTTCGGGCGCGCAAGAAACGGCTTACCCCTTGTGAATACCACTCCGTCCTTCTACTAACACGTGGTGTTAATCTCTGCCATTCATCTTTTGACTTTATTTCACACAACTTAATCTTATCCGTCTATCACACACAATCTCGTTCGTTGATCTAATGGATCCAACGGTTCCTAAACACTGTTACGTTCTTTTGGCTCTTAATGTGTAATCGCTCATTCGGCTTTCTGCTTGTGTTTTTGTCTTCGCCGCACGATCTTCACTTGTTCTAATCTCGATCTCTGCTTGCGCATTTATGCTTCCTCCACCTTCGTTGTAACATTAAAGGCTTTCTCTAATATTGTCTGTGTATAAAACCATAACACTCCTCTCTGCATTTCTTCTCTGATTCTGCACACCTGCAACCTACGTTACACAGAATTACTCAAGTTCACACACAACTTATAATTCAAATACACATCACACAAACTCAGAATCAAGTTATCTGTATTAATAAACAACCATTACACAGGAATTTCTTCCTCGACCTGATTTTCAATATCAATGGCCTTTCCTTTCCTGCCCATAGGCCTAAATGACTGACTCTCTGACTCCTAACTGATTGACTCACTACCTGACTACTATGCCTTTTAGGCTTACATTTATACAAAAGGTTCTATTTAACCAATTCTAGTTCAGATCCTTAATTTGCTGAACTAAATCCTGAATATCCTCTAAGTCCACTTTTAACTCCAGTAATCCCTAGGAATCCTCTCTAGTTCCATGAATCACGACACCACTTTCTAGTCTAAGACTTATAGTTGATTTCCAACTCTCTCGTCATCACTCATCATCACTCATGTTCTCCTACATTCGAGAGCATTTACAAATATCCTCACAATATCTAATTAATTCCTATTCAAATCACTCAAAACAATAATAATTACATACATAGGAATCCAACTTCCTTGAAAGCACAAGACCCCCTAAGTTAACTAGAATATAATGAAATTGCTGAGCTGAATGCTCCTGTCATAGCATGCAGATTGTCAATTTTGGTGTACAAAAGATATCCTAAGTTCTAACTGAATATGGAAGTGTTTTAATCATTAGACACTTAGTTAGGGGGGTCGCCGTGTAAAATTGTTTGTTGTTCTATTTTTGACATTTCTGTAATTTCTGCAGAAAATGCAGAAATCAGCAAACCAGCCTCTTGAAAAGCCAGCCAAAAGTGTGAACAATTCTAGATCTTGGATCTAGGAGTGGGTAGGATAAAATACTAAACATTGGTCAATTTAGACCAACCTTGAGCCTCGGACCTGCAACAAATTTGAATTTCCAGCTTGCTCTAGTCGTCTCAAAAACTTCTCCCCCTATCCTCAACACCAGTGAAATATAGAAGAAAACCTTAGTCATCCAAAAGAAAAGATAAGGGAAATGGAAACCTCCCTTTTGACTCCCTCCTCCTATAAGATGTTTTACATCATGGTTTTCCTATCAATCAAACCATAACCAATAAATGAGAGGGTTCCTCTTTATATAGAGATGAGCCCAACTCTCTTACAACAAACACAATTTAGAGGTCTTCAAATCCACTAGTTTCTCCAAGGAAAAACAACTAAATATTATACCTCAACCTCCTTAACCATTCTGAATTAAAATAGGAATAAGTGGTTTGTAGATCTAAATTGTGTTCTGATGAAAATAATGAAATATTGGTCACCTCTAGATCCCTACTCTCTCCAGTGAATAATATTAAATGATACCCTCAAGCAGGTCATTCCTCATTTTTTGGACCTTTGGAGGCCTTGGAGAAAGTGCTAACACCTCTTCTTGCCATGTGTATCCTCTTGCACTAGACTGCTCCTCAAAATAAAAATAATTGTACTGGACTTTTCATCATGTTGAGTATCAAGGAGGATATGCAAACTGTCATCACTTGTTTGGAAGCTCTTAAAACAAAACAAACAACTAACAAACTAATTGAAAAAGTGGATGTAATGAGGATTGATTAAGCATGTTGATCTGATTTGACCATATCAACGGACTGATTGTCTACTTCTTCAGGTTGGGGGCATTCCTCAAGATAACAACCTCCCTTAAACTAGTACCAAGTACCAAATCAAGGGGAATGCTCTTCAATGATACCCATGCAGATTTCTGCAAGATAGTTCAAGGGTTGTGAAAACAACTCCCTAAAGATATGCCTACCTCAAAGCAGGTGCATTGGATACCTCTTCTATCCTATGCATAGTCCCCTTGGAGTGAATCTCCTCTGTCCAAAACCAAAACATCCCATTAAGATGGCTCCTTCCTCAATAAAATATGCCTCTGGCCATGTCAAATTGCATGAAATAACTTCTTTGGTAGTGGAGTGTGTGCATGGCTGGAACTAGAACTTGAATCTCAACTTCCATTAAAATTGGTTTCCTGTGCATAAATATTTCTTTGACCACAACCTCCAAGGTCTTGGAGTGAATCTCCTCTGTCCAAAACCAAAACATCCCATTAAGATGGCTCCTTCCTCAATAAAATATGTCTCTGGCCATGTCAAATTGCATGAAATAACTTCTTTGGTAGTGGAGTGTGTGCATGGCTGGAACTAGAACTTGAATCTCAACTTCCATTAAAATTGGTTTCCTGTGCATAAATATTTCTTTGACCACAACCTCCAAGGTAACCACCATTTATTTGCCTTTATATTATGGGGTTTTACATACTAGCCATTGATTATGCTCAAGACCTACTTTCCTCTTTGCATCCATCAGATAAGTTGGCTTGCCTTCAATTAGAAAGAAACTGAATTGGTATGGAAAGAATTCAACTAGAATAACAACATAGTGGATAGGGTAGGTTAATGGCTTTGAGGGATATCTTCAACTATTTTATCAAATCTAAGATTAAATTCATCCTAAGTTTCCTTTTCATTTCTTATCATAAAGCTAAAACATTCAAAACAAACTTACTATCTCTTTTTCCAACCATCTACCAAAGAAACCATATTTACAAGCATTTAAAGAGTTAATACTATTATCAAGCAATCTACTAAACCATTTTCAAAATGTCTAATTACAACAGCTTTAGAAAACTCCATGAAAGCATCCGAAAGTTCATAAGCCTTAACAACATTATTACCTTGAAATAAACACATTTCCAATGTGTTAGGCAATTAATGAGGTTGACCAGCAATATTAGAGAAATCAAATGGTTTATGTGTTGAATTTGTAGCTATGGTTGGTCTTCATATTGATTTATTTATTGATATATTTGTTCTTAAAAAGCATGTTCTTCATGCTCATGAGAAAAACAAATTATTGTATTTATCAAAAAGACAATTTAAATTTTTAAATATTTATTTTGTCCCCATAACTGTTCACGTCTGTTCTCTCTCCTACAAGTCAGCTCAGCTAATGATTGGCACACATTTGACCCATGTAATCACTACATATTGAAGACTAGTCACTCGGCCTCCTCTCAAATCACATTCAATTCAAGCATATAACATAGTCTCTTCTGATAATACGAAGGTGAAAAGGAGCAAAACAAAGATCAATAGAGAACTGAATTCTTCTGTGTCATATCTCTTCAAATGACGAGCTTATCTGTGATTCATGGCCGAAATATCTGTGATTTGCATCTGTAGCTTAGGACCAAAAGTCTGAGGTAAATCTCTGCGAAAAGTGACAGGATAACTTATGTGCAAGGAGGTCAAAGTATCTCTGTGGGAATGGGCCGAGACCCTGTGGATGATCCCTGTGAAAAGAGACCGAAACCCTCTGAGAAAGAGTCAAGCTTCTGAAGTTGAATCTCTGTGTGAAGATTGTTGAATCGCTTGTTGAAGAGGGAACTGAAATTCTCTGTTTTCTTAAGGTCATCATCAGATAGAGAAGGGCTGGCTTGGACACTTGGTAGATGCACTTTCTCGTTAGTTTTTCCATAGCACTGACTTTGATATTTCTTGTTGAATTGGTTCTCTTAGGAAAGATTTGCTGGGTTTTTACCCCAAGTGGGTTTTGCTGGGGTAATTATTGTGTCGATATTGTGCACTATGATCTCTGCTTTCAATCAATCCCAACGAAATCTTCCCATACAAACATCTCGCTTGTAAGATTACTTTCACCACTAAACAGCTGAAGAGAAGCCACTGAGGTGACAGTGATTGCTGATCTCTCTTTGCCATAAGACCTAGGTTTCCTAGTGGGGCTTTGCACTAGGCCTGCTAGATTTTGTGGTAACAAGACCTTGTAAAATTGAAGACATTGCATGCAATATTTCTTTCAAAGTCCAATGGCACTGATGGAAGGAAAATTTTAATCAAAGCATGGTTTTAGGGATTGTGATCAATTACATCAATGTTTCTAGCCTCCTATCTGTATACTTTTTGCAACTCTTAAAAAGCAGATAAAAATGGAAAAAAATCTACCTATTTTCCATATTAGCTATGTAATGAAATCGTAACAAATTTATATTGTTTTATGTCAATAGCCTTCATTATAGCTTTGATATTTCTGAGAGAAACTAGTACATATCTGAGAGTATACAAAAGAGTTGCAGATAAACTCGATTAACTAAAAGCCAATGCCAGAATTCTGGAACTTTAAGGACCAATGCACTAACATGTCTGCTTAAAGTCAAAAGCTTACCAAGAATTGCCATTACTGTTCTTGTATCTGTATACAAACACAAAAGCATATCAGAGATGGATTATGCATTTCCAATTAAACAATCAATAATAAAACTTTCGTACCTAATATAGCTATGTGTCATAATCATCCAACACATTTAGAATTTTAGATATTAACTTTCCAATTGCTGCTACCATGTTTTACTGGAAAACCATGCTCTCTATGACATTTAGATTCTAATTTCTACTCATGTATCATGTAAATAGTTCTTGCAATTACCAAGAATATTATACTCATACAAAAACACTTTCCTCTTTCTGCTACCATGTTTTACTGGAAAACCATGCTCTCTATGACATTTAGATTCTAATTTCTACTCATGTATCATGTAAATAGTTCTTGCAATTACCAAGAATATTATACTCATACAAAAACACAAGTTATTCATTATTCTACTTCTATGTAGCTTACTTGGCGCAATTTGTGTTTTCCCGGCATCAATAGTAATATGCAGTGGTAACTTCAAAGTCTTTGCCCGATTCTGTTCCAACTCACGCATCATGTTAACATCATCAGTAATGTGCCCACGGCATATTAACCATAGCCATTTAATTACAATTATAATAATAAAAGAAAATATAACTGAGAAAGCAGACGACCTTTGTATTTACTCCGTGACAATATTTTACAAAGCAACAAAAGAATGTCAGAAGAGACACAGAACTCTACGTCACATTTCTGACCCTTCAAGTCCTCTGGATCAGAGCTACAATTTTCCCTTCTTAGCCATATTTTACCTGACATGATATATCATTCATTGGTAAAGCATGCACATACAATGTTTCACAAATTTTAGTATGAGAATCCATAAAAATCCTAGAAATCAAATAGGATTCCGTATAAGCTGGTTTCAGATCTTAGCAATTAGATTTGTGCATATAAATAGCTAGGAAGTGTAGATCTAGACATAATAGCCACTACCAACACTCCACCAGGAAACATATAGTTTGAAACTCTGAATGGATATTGAAGCTGCAGAGACACACAAACATTTTGGGCCCAAGTAATTTTTAAAAAAATGATGCAAGATAAACGGATCTCGTCAACATAAAACTTCAGTCAATCTTTGCACTGGCCAGCCGGGTGGCTGAAAAATGTAAGATCTAAAGACCGAGGGCCTCTACCATATTGTTATAAAAGTTTATAATCTGAATCTTCCAATTGGAAATATGCACTATATATGATATAAAATGATGAATCACGAATCATGAACAATGATTGGCATAAGTCAGGTTGATGGCTTTATATGCCCATCATGACCCTTCACGTGAAATCATAACTTTATGATTGTATCTTTCAATAATTACATTTGATTTGTTTCATACCTTAAAGCCCTGTTATCCACAATTTTGTCAACAGTCCAAGGAAGCAATGTACAAAAAAATTTCAAGGATCAAATTCATCCGACAGCATGATTATATCATTGTAAACCCAATTTCTGCAAGTTTTATTGTAAATGATGCTAGTATGACCATTTAATTATGTAACAACACCTAGGTAAGCCTCTGATTTTGGCAAAGGATTTCATCCTAAGAAGTTTTTTAACTTCCCTGAATTATGTGTGTTTGTAAACACGCCTAATCGGTAGAGTTTTTCTTCCAGGTTAAACCCCAAAGCTAGGGTGGAATTCATTGACAAGGTCTTAGGTGAGTCCTAGTGTTTATTGAGTCTATTGTAAAAGTGTGTTTAGGAATAATTTTAGTGCATGGTCCCTCGCAGTCAGAAACCATGGCTAAATTATTTTATTATAAACACACTTAGTTTCATACTAGATCATATTGTGTTGCAGAATTAGGTAAATTATTGAGGGTCTATGTCTAAAGGGGTTTTCCCCTTCTAAGGGTTGATATTGTATTTATTTTGACTTAAAAAATATTTTGGTGCATTGTCCCTCACAATCAAAAATCACAGCTAAAATACTTGAGGGTGAAAAATATTATTCATCCCCTCTATAGTCTATTGATCAATTTTTCTAGCTAAATTAAATAAAAATCCTAAAACATAAAATTAGTTAATTTTGAGTCAAAAAATAATTATAGAGAAATTAATTTCTCTTCAAGTGGAAAATAATCAAAAATTCTTGGGTCAAAAAGAAGTCAAATTTTGGAGGTCTTCCACCAAAGGAAAAATTGATATTTTAAGAAAAAATGCGCCCTTGGACCTTGGGATTTAAATCAAAGTCAAACTTTTGAGGAAATTGATCCAAAATATTAATTTTTGGATTAATAAAAAATGTTTTTAAGAGAAATTCGAATTTTTCCTCAATATTAAAAATTCGACAATGGAGATAAAAAAATGATCAAGTTATCTTCGGCTGTTGAAATTATGTTGACGAGGATCAAGCCAACTAACCATTATTAGCAATGCAAGGATCCAACTAGCCATTAGTAGCAACGCAGGGATTGCGCAATTCTTGGAAGAGGCACGCTAGAAGGTTGAGGAGTGAAGTGATTTTGGGGTTGAGACTTGAGGTGGAGTCCGAGGGAGTACTTTGTTGGAGGTTGCAACTATTTTGGGGGATTTTCCAACAATTTGGAGGAGCAACAAACACAAAATCTGTTGCAGCTTACATCTTCTACTTGTGGAGGAGGGCCAAGCATTTGGAGTCAATTTTGGAGTGTCAAAACTAGGACAAACCCTTTATGACTATTTATGGGTTTGTTGAGGAGAGGCCAAGATTAATTTGGCAAAATTTTCTGGGCAGATTTGAGGGGTCAAACAGGGGTTCCAACTCAACCAGCACCTAGAGGAGCTAGGGGAATTTGGACCAAAATACTAAGGTCAACATTTGGCCAATTCTTTAGTGGGTTATTCTGGGTATTTTGTGGAGAGCCCAGGGTTAATTTCCCAAAATTTTCTGAGCACCGGAGGAGGCCTTAGCAACCATTCAACACAGCCAGCAGCACACTTTCTGGGCATTTCAACACGGAACCAAGGAGAACGAACTAGTACTCTTGGAGGAGATCTCATATTCATCACTTGGGCTTAGCTAGCTTGACTAGGGCAAGCCCAGGTGCATACTTTCTAGCAGTGTTGCGGGGAGCGCCCCCCCCCCCCCGGATCCCGCTCCCAATCAGCGCTCCAGGCGGGAGCGACTCGAGAGCGCGCTCACGAAAAGGGAGCGATTATGGGAGCGCGCTCCCTAAATATTTTTTTCATTCCCTGCCTTTTCGAGAGCGTTTTTCCTTTTTTGAAATTTTTTTGTAGTAATGTTCGAAATGCAATTTTTTTTTTGAAAAAAACAAATAATTTTTGAGTGGGGCAGCTTAATGATCAAGCATATGGCCCTAGTATTGATATACTATTCATGGTAATGTTAAATTCTTAAAGTAAAAGTGACATTCTCCTTGATCTTCATTTTCATCATTTTACTTAAATTACATTACCATGAAATGACTCAGGATGTTTGAGAGTGGTTCCGGCCTCATTGGATTTCATATAGAGAAAGTAGAATTTTAGATTTCATTCAAAATCCAGAAGACTTATCAGTTTTTCAGGATTTCAGGATTGGGGAATTGCAATGTTTCCATTGAATTTTGTCATGTATTAGGATATGGAACTCGTATTTAATCAAGAGCACCAATCCCTCTATGTACCTTGATGTTAGTGACAATGGTTGTCGAACTCCTCTATCATGACCCTCCTAAAAATGTACGCATCACTCAAACAAAATCTTGACTTGACATGCTATGCTTTTTCTATCTTATGTTAATGCTTAAATGGTGATATTAATGACAAAGATCCCTATACGAATACAGAGATAATGACAAAGATACTTCTGATATTAATGCTTAGAGGGTGATATTAATGACAAAGATCCTGATTTTCCAACAAGACTAAAAAATTAGACATTTCTCATGGTGGCAAGAGGCCCAAGCATAAGAAATAGATAATAGATTTACTTCTCTTTTCTAGTTTCTAGTAGTTTTTATAACTATTGACTCTTTCATATTTATTATGATATTTTTTTAAACAATATATGACAATTTAAGTTTGAAGTTGGCAAATATAACTCATTAGTAATGAATTATGAATATGATGCTTCATGAAAATTGAAAGTTGTTTCATTTCATTTCATTTTATAACATTTCACTTCATGTTAGATATTATTTGTTGTAATGGTTACACTTAGCTTACAAGTACAACTTTGGGGACCCAATGATGATAAATGTTATATATTGAACTTTGAAAGCTTGAAACTTTAAGATTGATGAATCATGAGACTCAATATGTAGTATGTTACTATGCTACTAACTTGTGGACGTGGTTGACGAAGATTATAACTTCTAGATGATTGTTGTTATATGGTTCAATCTATGTTTTTTTATGTTTTTGTGTCTAATTCATTATTCTACATTTTTTTGATGACATAAATGTATTAAAATATAAAATATATATATATATATTATATAAAAAATGCTCCGGGATTCGCTCCCAAACCGGGAGCTTCTGAAAATGTCGCTCCAACTCCCCGCTTTCGCTCCCACTCCCAAGTAACACTACTTTCTAGGCACCTATTGTACTTTCTGATTTATCAATAAAATGGCTCAACAGCGCGGTTTTTGGCTTTAAAATGGTGCTCTGATGTTTGAGTAATTTTCTGTGTGTTTTTGCGATGTTTGCTTTGTTTGTCATTGTAAATTTCCATTAAGAATATTACAGTGGTATCAGAGCATGATCTTGGCCCAGTTGTGGGAAACCAGTAAAATCATGGAGGATTCAGGGATGTACGCACAATGACTGGTAAAACCGTAGACAAACCCATGGCTCCAAGGGAATTCAGTAGGCAGGAATTCTGGGGTGGAATTCGTTGGAATGATGAGAGGTTGAACCAGTTGAGGAGGGTGACAAACCAGACCCATCTTCATCCATTCAGCAGAGACACTAAAGGTACACAGACCGTGGAGGTGCAGCCATCTACACCATGTGGGGTAAGTCGACAGACTCAGGACATCAGACCTCTCCTCAAGAGGAGCAGACAAACCAAGGACACTTAGAGGGTAAGACCAGGGGGCGATTTCGCTGGTGGAGACCTGGCTTTAGATATCAGGAACCCGAGGAGGAGGATGTTGAGCATGATGTTGAGGGCCCACAGGATGGTGAGGAGGACATCGATATACCCGATGGGGCGTAGGAGTCACCATTATTAGAGAACTCTTTGATAACCCAATTCACACCTTAGTGGAGAGAAGAGATCCTACACCCACAGAGCCATTTGTTGAGGAGGTGCCACCCATGGACGAGATGCCGACAATTGCTGAGATATCTGGAGCTGTCACTGAGTTTTCAGGTGATAGATGCCCATGACAATTCCATCAGTTTCAGGCCGACCTTCTAGCATTAAAAAGGAAGGTCATGTCAGTGTGAGAGGCTATTCTGCAGTAGAACGAGGAGTTGGAGGGCATGAGAGTGATTTGTGTCGAGTCCACGGCCAAATTGATTCACGTTGGAGAGCGGTTGGATTCCCTACTAGTGCAACTAGAGTGCACGTTGGAGCATCATAACAACCCTCTTCAGGCATACATAAACGGAGTTGGCAGCACTATTAGGTTACCTTTCCCCATTGGAGAGAGAGAGAGAGAGACAGAGTTACCTAGTCAGATTTCATGTTTTGACTAGGATAGCGACATGAGACGACCTGAGTTGCACAGGGTGCAGCACCCGCATGTTGGGGTTGTTCTATGTGTGGGAGCTCGTGCATTCGATCCCTCTCTTGGGGTTGGATGGAGAGAGTTTTGAGTTGGTACTCGGTGGAGTGGACCTGGGTGTAGCTCAGCGGGAGTTTCCAGGCACTGGGGATGTCGGAAACCTAGACTGGCATTGGGATTTGAGAGGGACCACCTATCATTTCCCAAGTATACCGCTTGACTACAACCTGGATGGTATAGTTGACCTAACAGTTGAGCATGTGCATTCACTAAGGGAGGTTGGGTCAACACTAGTGGCCAACCAATTTATGAACAGACTCCTTTGGTTCTCTTGGGATGACATCTGTACACGGGATCATGGTGTGATCAGCGTACTCTAGCCGGAGTTTGTTGGAGGAGGTGGGGTTGGCAGGCCACCAAACCGTGCCTTGTATGGAGCTAGGGACTCTTCACTTTTGTGTGGGGGATGGACGACGCAAAGGAGCAGAGTAGTGGTGGCATCACTGTTGACAGATAGGGAGATTCACTTCTCAGATCCCTCAGGGAGGATTTGGAGTGAAGATCCATTCATCGGCAGGTATAGTGATGCGACAATGGAGGTGATGAAACTGATCAAGTGTGGGAAAACACGTAGAGACACAACTCTAGGCCATCACATCCAGGGATGTGTGGGAGCATCTAGCATTGAGCAGTGGACTACAGGTGGACATGGAGGTGCATGGTGGTGTACCATAGTGTGTTGGATTGTGTTGTGGAGTAGGAGTGTCTTACATCACATTGAGTACACGCGGGGAGTGACTGGTGCCTTGACACAGACAGGACGCAAGATGGTACAGGATGGTATAGTTGTAGCCGAGGGTATCCAGTGGTGTACAGGGACAGGTTGCGGCATACAGTGGCATGTTGAGGAGTACGGTGATACTTGGTGGTATGCAGTGACACATGATGCAGCGTAGCGGGTTCTTGGAGTGTTGCCTCCGAGGAGACTTATGGACCGAGGCATTGGGTGTACCATTGGATGCAGCTCACCTAGGATCGATGAGGACATTATTGAGCATCTAGGGACACTATGTTTAGCGGAGACGGGGCTTCGAGGGGGTTATCAGCAGATCTGAGGCAAAGAGAGTGTTGTCCGTAGGATTAATCTTGAGCATTCCGGCAGACTTTTGATCATACCCTTTGGGACATACCCGCCCATCATCCTCCAGTGATGCTTACAGTCACAGAGTGTTTGGTTGTTGCCCCTTAACACTCTCCATTCAAGCAGCAGGGCATGGGAGGCTCACCCTAGACAGTTGGATGGGACACCATGTGTCATGAGTTGGGTGGAGACTCTCCAGTTGAGACACTTGGTAGGTGCACGAGTTGTCGGATATAGGCTTAGGGATGGCGTGGTTGATTGCCAAGTTAGCAATATGTTCCACCCCTAGGCTCACACTTAAGGCACAGTGGATGGTAGACTTCGTCTACAGGAGGGTACCTGGACTCCGAGCAGTGTCTAAGTGTATCATCAAGAGTTGGGATAGTGAATTTAACTACGTAGTCTGGCAAGAGTAAGGAAGGTTCATATGTGTGGCACATACTCTTGATACGTGGGGTCCACCCAAGGGATACATACAGGGGTCAAAGATGAGGGCCAAATGGATTCTAGCAGGTAGCAGCGCTACGCAGCGACATCTTGTGAGGAGTGGGAATTATGAGCTCCTCGTATGTTTAGGGGATACATGGATCTAGTTGGTGGGTGGATCACTCCATTTTGTGATGAGCAGGGTTATGGCAGAGGGTGATCCAGCTCACTTTGGGTTTGACACATGGTGGATCACTGAGACCTCCATTGCATGGCGAGGCAGACTTATCCTGTTATGGCTCAAGGTTGAGATTGGCAATAGAGGGGTCGATATGGGCATCATGGAGATGCCCTGCCAGGATGATCTTGGCTCTCAGAGATTTTTCGCTACTAGGCCTCAGGCGAGGAGGATACAGTCAACACATGATGGTGAGTATGTCATAGTCAGAGTAGCATAGCATCAGCATGGTGGCACCACTCTGGGACTAGCAAGGGACTTCATTAGCATGGTAGGTGGGCCAACAGGATGATCTCAGGAGAGGCTCACATAAGGGAGACGCTATCTCTGCAAGGATTGAGTGGTATCATCGAGAGTATACATTTGGAGTGCATG
Source organism: Pinus tabuliformis (assembly GCA_031772625.1). NCBI lineage: Eukaryota > Viridiplantae > Streptophyta > Pinopsida > Pinales > Pinaceae > Pinus > Pinus tabuliformis. Next base: position 19,765,195 of record CM062813.1, on the reverse strand, counting down.
AGATGGCCTACATGGTAGGAGCGGTGTTTTAAGATTCAGCCGGCTCAAAACCGATTCGGCCGAGTTGGTCCGAGTCAAGGCCTCACCGGGTCAACTCGGCCAGTGAACCGGTTCGGCCAGGTTATTACTGAGTTGTCCAAGTTGCTCGGTAATAACCCGGCCGGCTCGGCCTTTACTCGGCTGGGTTGGATGACAGCAGCCCGTGAATTAAAAAAACAATGATTTTTTTTATTTTTTTCTTTTGGGGGACTCCAAGGTTTTCACAATGATACTTTAATGGTTTTTTGTCCCTAAATAAGTTTATCTCACTTGATCTTGAGAGGTTTGTTTAATTGGTATCACATATGTAGTAGAGATTCCTTAAGGGATAGCTTCATTCTTCTTCAAAACCTTCCAATAGGTTCTTTGCCCCTTTCTTAAAGCAAACCTAATTTTGTGGCCCCAACCTTGGCCCTCCAAAGATGAGCATCGAGCCTTGAGTTGATTCCATGTGATGCTACACTCCTTGATGAGCCTCCAAATGCTAAAACACTAAACTTAAACACTTGGACGTTGAACTATTTGATGATATGCCCAAATGGACTAAAGATGCCCCTTGGCTGGCCTTCACCCTATTTTGGTGGATGGTGCCTTCTTCCAAAGCACAGATGAGGATGGTTATCATTGAGATGACTTAGGAGGGCTAGCAAATCCCTCTTTGATGCCAATGCTTACCCTTAGGGGTGCCATGTCACTCACATGCTTGAAAAGGGTGACATAGGGTCTCTCTTAGATGACATCATGGTGGAGGATGCACCTTTTGAAGATGTACACATGCACTTTGGGACTTTCTTGGAGTGAGGAACACTCTTGGACCCTTGTATTAGTTCCTTGATGACTTACAATCTATTTTGGAGGATAACACCGTTACTAGCCTCCTTTGTTATGTGTTTTTGTTTTGATCTCTATATCATCATCATGTATGTATTGGACAGTGCACTGGGTGCCATTTTGATATAATGGATATATTCATGAGCCTACTTTGATCATATGTTGTCTTCTATCTATATTCTAATGTTGTGTGTTTGGAAACATGAAAGAAAATCTTTAAAATTATGCTTTTTTATAAAGAAATAAATATTTAGTGTATTTTTTACAACGACCGAGTCACTGAAATCGAGCCGACAAGTCGATACCGAGTTGGAGTCGACCCTCAGCCGAGTCGGAGTCGGAGTCGGAGTTTTAAAACATCGGGTAGGAGAGTTGCACAAGGGGTTGGGCATAGTGCCACATTATCACGATCTGCTACTCACTGATGGTATGCAGCGGACTTCAGGTACTCGCACCGGGCAAGATAGTGAGTGGAGCGAGGGGAGGTTCACGTTGCACTGGATGGCCTGGGATCCTAGTATTGAAGGACTCTTTCACGTCAAGACAGTGCAAAGGCCAAGGACAATTCAATGGCACATTTGGGAACTTGGCACATTTTGCAGTGACAGTGGGGAGCAGCAGCTAGAGAGGATGCTTGTTCAAGCATTGCTTGAGGACAAGCAATTTTTGGCAGGGAGGACTATGATATTCCCACTTAGCAAAATTGCTAAGGGAAATATCAATTTTTGGCCAGTTTTGAATTAATTCGCATTAGCACTTAGGAAGTGTGGGTTTAGAGGCCCCACATATATTTTTGATCAAATGTGAGCCCAAACATTAGAGGATGGAGGATAAAATAGAGCCACTAGTGGTCCCGTGGGGGCCACTCACAGAAAATTGCGGCCCACATGGGCAACACACTCTGATTGGATCGAATTTGGTGGGGGAAACTCAAGTTCGGCCCACATGGACATCTTGGAGGCTCTTTGATAAAAAGAGCAAGAGGCACTCATTTTGGCCATGCATTCATCTTTGAGAAAATTGTCTTTGAAATAGCATGCTTGAGCGAAAGCCAGGTTTGCAAGTGTTGTTTAGCACATGAGTGTTTCCGAGCGGAAATCTCAACCCTTGCTTCGGTGGATTTCGAGTGCCAACCCAAGGAGGGAGTCCCATCTATTCCGGTTCGTACCAGCAACAGGGAGTACGAGTTTTTGGAGAGACTTAGCAGTAGCAGCGCAGGGATTGCGCAGTTCTTGGAGAAGGGACACTAGGAGGTTGAGGAATGAAGTGATTTTGGTGTTGAGACTTGAGGTGGAGTCTAGGGGAGTACTTTGTTGGAGATTGCAACTATTTTGGGGGATTTTCTAGCACTTTGGAGGAGCAGCAAACATAGAATTTGTTGCAGGTTACATCTTCTGCTTGTGGAGGAGGGCCAAGCATTTGGGGTCAATTTCGGAGTGTCAAAACTAGGAAAAACCCTTTATGGGTTTTTCTAGGTTTGTTCAGGAGAGGCCAAAATTAATTTGGCAAAATTTTCAGGGCAAATTTGAGGTGTCGAATAGGGCTCACAACTCAGCCAGCAGCTGGAGGAGCTAGGGGAATTTGGGCCGAAATTCTAAAGTCAACATTTGGACAATTCCTTCATGAGTAATTTTGGGTATTTGGTGGAGAGCCTAGGGTTAATTTATGGGAATTTTTGAGCACCGAAGGAGGCCCTAGCAACCATTCTACACAGCCAGCAGCTCACTTTCTGGGCATTTCAGCGCAGAGCCAAGGAAAACTAGCTAGTACTCTTCGAGATCTCATATCCATCACTTGGGCTTAGCTAGCTTGACTAGGGCAAGCCCAGGTGCATACTTTCCAGGCACCTATTGTACTTCATGATTTATCAATAAAATGGCTCAGCAGCGCAGTTTTTTACTTTAAAATGATGCTTTGATGTTTGAGTAATTTTCTGTGTGTTTTTGTTATGTTTGCTTTGTTTGTGTTAAATTATGGTATGTTCTATGTTTAGAGCAATTTACTTCTTTTTCTTATTATTATCCATAGATTAGCAATCACATGTAAATTAAGTAAAGTGCAGATAGAACATTAAATGATCGACAGAAAAACAAGCCAAGACAAGACACAAGATGTGGCGGTTAGCCAGGGACAAACCCCAATATGGGGAAACCCTTTGATCAAATCTTCTTTTATCTTCAATAATTTAGCAGAGAGAAATAGTACATAAATCTAATTTACATCAGCAGCAACAAATCCTAGATCAGCCCTCAACTAGGGCAAACAATATCTTCCAAATCAATCATCGGATCGGCTTGATTCCTTCACCAAAAAATGCGGCCTTCTGGGGAGACTCAATTCCACCTACAGTGCAATTCTGAGAGAGAGAAAGATGGTCAACGCTGGTAAAACTTTCGCTCTGGAGTTGCAACCCTAAATTCTGCACCCTTCCTTCCACACGTGTGAGAGAAGAGTCCCTTTCTGCGCAATAGGAGAAGAGCCTCTTTTCTACGCAGGAGAGAGAGAGAGATGTGATGAGAGTGAGTGTCCAAATGAGGAAAAGACCTCCTGTATTTATATACAAATGTTGATGATGAATAGATGCGTCTGTTGGGCTTTTGAGACTACATGAGTTGCTGTTGGCTTGATAATTATTCCATAATCAAAATAAATTCATATCTCCATAAATACTTATCATAATCAGATAATCTTTAGATCAATCCTACACCTCTCGACGAGAGGAATCTAATAAAAATATTATTAGCCATGAATAAGATGACCCACATGGAGTTTGGCCCTAGTTGCCAATTTTAACACTCCCTCTCAACTAGGGAGAACTCCATCAGCAATTCGTCTATCGGTCGCTACTATTCATCCATCAAATCCACTGCCCTGTACAGCTTGACCCCTGCTCTACTCTGCTCTATTCTGCCTACTCTGCGTTGTTCTGTTCTACCCTGTTCTGATATGCTCTGCTCTGCTTTGTCCGAATTATGAAGAAGAAGAAATGATCGAGGATGTATCATACCATCCTCCACTGACTCAAAGTCAGTCTCAGAGTGTGTACCACTGGTCCTAGACCAGTTCTCAACTTACCCGAAGTCAATGTCATAGTGGGTACAACTCCTACCACTGGTCCCAAACCAGTGTCATCCTCCACTGACTCAAAGTCAGTCTCAAAGTGTGTACCACTGGTCCCAGACCAGTCCTCAACTGACCCAAAGTCAGTGTCATAGTGGGTACAACTCCTACCACTGGTCTCAGACCAGTATCATTGATCCTAGATCAATGAAGGTCATTCTAGCATAGAGAGTATGGTAGATACAACGATGCATCCATCGATACTACTATGGTCCCTATCCTCATTTCCCTGCTCATTGATCAGATGAGAGGTACTTCTCATGAGTCCCAGACTGAATGGGTAGGATGCCTCGACAAGAGAACTAATCATCCTTTCCACAGGAGAGCGAATCATCCTGTCCAGTGGATGCCACGGAGAACTAATCATCTTGGCCCACAATCGCCATGGAGAACACATCATCCAGGCCTAATAGGAGAACTAATCATCCCGCTACACAATCGTCATGGAGAACACATCATCCAGACCTCACAGGAGAACTAATCATCCTGCTACATAATCGTCATGGAGAACACATCATCCAGACCTCACAGGAGAACTAATCATCCTGCTACATAATCGTCATGGAGAACACATCATCCAGACCTCACAGGAGAACTAATCATCCTGCTACATAGTCGCCACGGGGTGTCACAGGGAAAGTTTTGATTCTTTTACCCTGTACACGTACACCACCAAGGGATGGTGAGTCACCCTGTGGTCATATGTCACTCCAAGAAGTACCCCACGCCCCCCTAGAGCTCCAAAAGCTTCATACATCATACAGGACCCTCATCAGAGGGTTTCTGAACGACACCAAGTCGTTCTCATAAAGTCAAAAATTTGACATTTCCTAGGGGCTTTGTTAGAATGTCGGCGACCTGTTCATCTGTACCGATATGTTGGAGCCTTATAGCTCCTCGCTACACCATATCTCGAATATAGTGGTACCTGATATCAATATGCTTGGAGCGATCATGAAATACGGGATTCTCTGATAAACGAATCCCACTCTCGTTATCACACAGGATCACGGTGGTATCCAATGTAAATCCAAACAGCTCACTAAAGAGCTTTCATAACCAGAGTGCCTCACAAGTGGCCATGCTAGCAGCGATATACTCTGCCTCGGCGGTGCTTAAAGCCACCGACTTTTGCTTCCTGCTCATCCAAGATATCGAAGCAGATCCCAAGGAGAAACAGCACCTGGAAGTGCTCTTACGATCCACCACACTGCCTGCCCAATCAGCATCAGTGTATCCAAGTAGTCTCACATCTCCGGCAGTGTATCTTAACCCATAAGTAATTGTGTCACGAAGATATCTCAACAGATTCTTGGCACCAATCCAATGTATGCGGTGAGGTTCAACCATATGTTGACTCAACGTGTTGACTGCGAAGCATATATCTGGACGGGAGTTCACTAAGAACATTAATGCTTCGACGAGTTGACAATACTCGGTGGCATTTCGTAAATAGGTCCAGCAGCGCTACCGCTTAACTTCTTAAAGTCAAGCTCCATCGGGGTAGTTACAGGCTTGAAGTCCACCATACCGAATCTTTCCAATATCTTCACCACATATTTTCCTTGAGATAGGAAAATTTCCCTTGGTTTCTGCCAGACTTCAAGTCCTAGGAAATAGTGCATTAGTCCTAGGTCCTTCATTTCAAATTCAGAAGCCAACTCCCTCTTACATTTGTGAATGAGAGGGTCTGCACCTATTAGAAAGAGGTCATCCACATACAGTACCAGTATTTGAGGTTTGTCATCTTCAACCTTAAAGTAAAGGTTAGGATCGGCTTCACTCCTAGTGAATCCCAGCTTCATCAAGTAGCTATCGATCCTCTCATACCATGCTTAGGGTGCTTGCTTCAACCCATAGAGAGCCTTCTTCAACCTGCATACATGAGATTTTCGATCATAAATCTCAAATCGAGCGGATGGTGGTATATCTAGCAACAGGTGCAAATATCTCGTCATAGTCAATACCTTCCTTCTGGGAGAAGCCATGAGCGACAAGACGAGCCTTATACTTTTTCGTACTTCCATCTGCTGCATGCTTTATCTTGTAAAGCCATTTAGAAGTGACAATTGTCTTGTCCTGGGGTCTGTGAACTACTTACCAAACATCATTCTTCATAATAGACTCATATTCTTCGGTCATAGCATCCTTCCATACTTGATGCTCGATGGCATCAGAGAATGATGAAGACTCATTCATTTTGTATGATCGTGCTCATGATGGTCAGCTATCCCTGATACCTATTAGGTTTCTTACTTTCACGGAAGGTTCCTCAGGGTGCGGTGTGTCCTTCAACATCATCAAGTAGCCCCCTAAGCTAAGAGGGCCTCTTCCTAGAAGAGGAAGGCTAAGGTGGATCAATAGGATCCATGGGTTCATCCACATCGAGCATTGTTACATCATCTTTTTCTTTTGGTTCCCTGGTGTCAGCCTCTTGAGAGCTCCTCGAAGTAGGAAGATTGTTCACCTTGTTGAGAGCCATATCTTCATCAAAGGTGACATCATGACTAATCACGACTTCCCTTTGACTGGCTACATAGATTCTATAGCCCTTAGTATTTTCACCATAGCCCACAAAGATTCCTTTCTTTCCAGATGCACCCAATTTATTCCTTTTCTCTTTCGGCACATGAAAATATACAGGGCTTCCAAAAATTCTAAAATGAGATACGTCAGGTTTCTTACCGGTGAACATTTCTTCAGGAGTCTTGGAACCCAATGCTTGATGAGGGCATCAGTTTTGTACATATACGGCGGTGTTTGCAGCTTCGGCCCATAGAAACTTCGAAAGTCTTTGATCATGGAGCATGGCACGGACAGCTTCCACAATCGTACGGTTCTTCCTTTCCGCCACACCATTCTGTTCAGGAGTATATGGTGTAGTAGTCTCCCTCTTAATGCCAGCGTCAGATATGTCTGAGTGAACCAACTGTAATTTATCGAAGGTCTTGCTTTGGCTTGAGGGGAATGGTCCCCTTTGGAGCTTTCCTTCGACACATCCCAGACATACACCTTCTTTCTCTACTCGGAATTTGGGCATCCCTGTCACCATTTGTCTTACACCGGGTGGAGCTTTATAATGAAGGTGGGCAAACCTCCGATGCCAAAGTTCGGACTGAAGAGATGTGTCACAAGACATGACACCTAGCAGACTTCCACCAACCTGATATAATGAATCAACTCGAAACCCAAGAGTGAAGGCATCTTTAACATTGTTTTTCCATACACGTACCTTGCCATCACTGAAGGTCACCTTGCAGCCTTTGTCTTCCATTGCCGAGATGGACACCAGGTTCTTTTTGAGGTCAGGTACATATAAGACATTCTATAAGTGGATCGTATTACCTTGATTCAATTTAAGAGAGACATTGCCTACACCTTTCACGGGATATTTCATATTATCTCCAAGGACAATTTCCAGGTTAGTTTCTTTCTCTATCAAATTATGGAGAACTTCTTTGTAACCAGTGAAGTGCCTTGAGGCACCACTATCAATAAGCCAATTTCCCAGCGAGTCCGGAGAAGCAAAGGTAGATAGAGCAGTTGGTAGATAATATTCATCCTGTTTATTGTCAACAGTGTTAGATTCATACCTGTAATTTCTAGCCTTCTTGAATGGTTGTCCTCTTCCTTGATTTCCAGTACTCCTTTTACCTCTGCTATTAGATTTGCCATTCCTTTGATTGCCATGAGAGGGATTTTGATGGTCGTCCTGGTGGGAGTTCCTTCTATCAGGGCATTCCCTTGCATAGTGACCTGCTTTATCGCAAATGTAGCATCGTCATTTTCTTCCACCCTTAGGTCCAGCCTTTCCTTTTGATTTAGTTCTCGAATTATTCCTTTTCTTAGCATGAGAAGAAAAGGCAGCAGGAGGACCTTTAGGCATGGGCATTTCTTGCTCTTCTATCCTTGTTTCTTCTTGAATGCATCTTGCCATTAATTCCTCGAAACTAGGAATTATGTTATTGTTGAGAAGAGTAGTCCTGGACACGTACCATTCGGATGGTAATCCTCCAAGGGTTGAGAGTACCATTTCCCTATCAGTAATAATCTCCCCAATAGATAGGAGATCGTTCTTGAACTCGGTGATTCTTAAGAAATATGCTTGCATGCACTCATCTTTGCCCTTCTTAATTTCCTTCAGCTTATTTCTAAGAAACAAAACTTGATTTGCATCATCAACTTTGAATAAACTCACCAGTCTATCATAGATTTCCTTGGAGGTGTTCAGGTCGGAGATGTAGGCCACCAAGCACTTGTCGATAGAGTCCTGAATGATCTTCTTTGTTTTGACTTCACTAGTTTTCCATTTGTTCCTGGCAGCGATAGGTGCATTTGATGGAGGCTCAACAATATTGCCTCTCACATGGTCCAACACTCCTTGATCTTCTAAGGTTAGATCGAGAGACATCTTCCATCCGTGATAATCAGACTTCTCACAAAATGTTGAAATTTGGTACCGGAGGACAGGTGGTTCCCTTAGGCTTTGATCTTTGGCCTAGGGAAAAGTGTCCAAAAGAATTTAATTTTTCTCCTAAAATGACTTTATAATTTTATAAAGTTAAATCTAATTTAAAAGTGACTTTAAGTGATAAAGTTATTAAGTCTAATTTTAAAGTGACTTTTATAAAGTCAATGAAAAATTAGAAAGGAAAAGTGACTTTGGAAATAAATGACTAAGTGGGTCTTTATTAAAGTGGGGTGAATTAAAAAATAGAAAGTGAGATTTAAATAAGCATTTAATCTCAACCATTGATCTAAATCTATTTCAGCCATTGGATTTAGAGATCACCCAAAAGTCACTTGGATCACCCAAAAGTCACTTGGAGTTATATTAAAGGAGGAAAAGGAGGAAAAGGTCATTCATTCTTTCATGAGCAGATTGGGAGAAAGAGAGCAAGAGAGATTTCTGAGCAGGAAGGAGAAGGATACAGCAGCTTGGCACACATTCCAAGGCAGCAGTTGTGCAAATTTGTACAGCTGATTCAGCACATAGTGAAAGGCAGATTTTTGCACAAAAATCGAGGAGCAGTTTGTTGATTTTTCTGCACACAAAACGGAGGTCGTACAGCATTTATTGCTGTCCTGTTTGCTGTAATTTCCAGATTGCTGTGAGACACGGGAAAGGAGATAAGTTGTAAATTTGCTTGCTGATTTTTGCTGAATAATTCTCACTATAAAAAGACAATTTTCAGAAATAAAGAAGAGCTCTCTAACTGGTTTTCCCCAAGAGTTGTAGGGGGGTTTTCCAGGGTCAAGTTGACCAAAAATATCAGTGTTTTAATGTGTTTTAATGGCTGTTTTTAATTGCTGATTTTTAATTCTGCAATTTCCAGCATTCTGAAAAATTTCCAGAATTTGTGTTTTCAGCAATATTTATTTTTTTTCAGTCTGTTAAATGTATGGTTATGGGAATGGGCATTTAACTACATGGGAGAAATAAGGAGAAACTGAAAACCGGGGTGGGAAAACAGAAATTTTTACATGGTATCAGAGCTTGAGTGCTGAAGGGCAGTTTGGGACAGCAAAAGGAAAAATTACAGTTGCTGATTTTTCACTCAGAAAATTCCAGCAAGCTGATTTTTTCATAAACAGCAGTTTTATCTTTACTACAGCAGTGCTATTTTTCAGTTTTAGGACAGCAGGATGTCATTGGGATTGAGGGTGGAGGATAGGCTGGATGGGCATATAAATTACAGTGTTTGGAAGGAGAGAATGCAGAGTATCTTTGAGGAGGCAGAAGTCTGGGATATCATGGTGCATACCGCACAGAACCCTGTTGTTGTGCCCACTGATGTTACTCAGTTGGCTGAGTATAAAAAGAAGAACAATAAGGGTAAGAGGCTGATTCTAGACGGAATCAAAGACCATTGCATTCCTCATGTGAGAGGAAAGAGCAATGCCCATGAGATGTGGACAGCATTGTCCAATCTCTACCAGAGTACCAATGAGAACCGGAAGATGGTCCTGAAGGAGAAGCTGAAGAACATTAAGATGGGTAATGATAGTGCAGCTGGATATCTCACAAAGATTACCAATGTGAGAGATGAGTTGGCAGCGATTGGAGAGGCCATTCCATCCACTGAGTTGGTGCATATTGCAGTGAATGGCCTCCCCCGTTCATGGTTGAACTTTGCTGATGGGGTTTGTGCATGTGAGACCCTTCCCACATGGGAGAGGTTTTGGGATGATTGCATTCAGACAGAGATCAGGAAAGGACAGCTTGGGGCAGCCAAGCCAGTTGAGCAGGATGAGGATGTAGCACTGGTGGCAGGAGGCAAGAAAGGCAAAGGGAAGAAGCAGGCTTCCACAAGCAGTGGTGGGGGCAAAGGCAAAGGTAAAGGTAAACCGGGGAACACACAGAAGGACTATTCCAAGGTGAAGTGTTGGAATTGTCAAAAGATGGGACACTATGCAGTTGTGTGTCCGGAGAAGAAGAAGAAGAAGGGAAAGAACCAGGACGTGGCAGCTTCAGCTGAGATTGAGGACTTTGCAGGTCGTTTTGACCGGGAGTTTGCGTTCACTACATGTGAGTCCTCTAGTGCAGGATCACCTGCCACACAGGTTCAGAGGGAGCATGCTTTTCCCTCGATTAGCGGAGCATCTACAGGTATTTGGTATGTGGACAGTGGGGCTTCACGTCACATGACAGGAGTCCGTGAGTACTTCTCAGAGCTTTCAGAGAGTGGCACTGATATTGAGGTAGTACTCGGTGATGACAGAGTTGTTAGAGCAGTCGGGGTGGGGACAGTGACATTTCAGAGGGAGTCCAAACCTCCCTTGAAGGTGTCAGAGGTTCTTTATGTGCCAGGGATGAGGAAGAACCTCATATCCGTCACAGCTTTGGAGGACAGAGGATATGACGTACTGTTCAGGGGAGGACAGGTGTTGATGTATCCCAGGGACACTCCAGCTGATTCAGCTAGAGTGATAGGTGTACGCCATGCAAAGGTGTACAAGTTTGCATTTCAGCCCCTTTTGGCATTGAGCAGTAGTACCGACAGCAGAGCTAGCAGTTCTGAGCTGTGTGAGATTTGGCACCGCAGGATGGGACATATGTATCATGGAGCCTTGAGGACATTGCGGGAGATCACTACAGGTGTGCCAGATTTCAGTACTGATCACTTTGATACTTGCAGAGGTTGTGCGATGGGCAAGTTTGCCAAATCCCCTTTTCCCAGCAGTGACAGCAGAGCGACGGGGATACTTGATTTGATTCATTCCGATGTGAGCGGTCGGATGTCTCATGTTTCCTTGAATGGATATGAGTACTATGTTTTATTCATTGATGATCACTCCAGGAGGACCTGGATTTATTTTTTGAAGACCAAGAGTGAGGTCTTCAAGCAGTTTCAGGAGTTCAGAGCTCTTGTGGAGACTCAGACAGGTCGAAAGATCAAGTCCTTGAGGTCGGACAATGGAGGAGAGTACACCCTTGGAGAGTTTGTTGACTATTGTGCGGAGGCAGGCATTAGGAGGGAGTTCACTGTTCCTTACAACCCCCAGCAGAACGGGGTTGCGGAGAGGAAGAACAGATCCATCATAGAGGCTGCCAAAGCCATGATACATGATCAGGGGTTGCCATTGTTCTTGTGGGCAGAGGCCTGCAACACAGCTGTTTACTTGCAGAACAGGAGTCCGCATCGTGCCTTGGGGCACATGACTCCGGAGGAGGCTTTCTCTGGGAAGAAGCCTGATATTGGTCATCTTCATATCTTTGGATGCATTACATACTCCTATATACCCAAGGAGAAGAGGACCAAACTAGAGCCCACCGCAGAGAAGGGTATCTTTGTGGGCTACAGTGAGACCTCAAAGGCCTTTCGGATTTACATTCCTGCACAGAGGAGAGTTGTTGTCAGACGGGATGTGAAGTTCGAGGAGGACAGGGCCTTTAGGAGGTTACGGGAGTTAGAGTATCTGGATCAGCCAGACCCTCAGCAGCAGTTGAGTCAGTCGCAGGGATCCAGTGGGCAGGGATCAGGAGGATCAGGAGGTACATCTATGAGGATGTCAGGTCCGTCAGTGAGCAGTGGCTCATCGAGCCAGAGGGGTGGTGCTCCGGGCAGCATGCAGAGCAGTTCACTAGGGAGTCCATTGATGGACAGTTCACACGGTACCTCAGCTTCTACAGGTTCAGGTGCAGGCAGGAGGACAGCAGACAGACAGTCAGGAGTTCAGGCTACTGATGATGATGAGGAGGAGGAGTTTCATTCTCCGGTGGAAGAAGTGCGCTCAGGGAAGAGGAAGCCCAAGTGGCTTCAGGACACCTTGAGAGATGCCACATTTGTTGCTGAGCCGAAGAGGCCGGTCAGAGAGAGTAGACCACCTGAGAGGTTTTGTAGTTATATGGCGATGGTTACCAGCATCCTTGACTCTGAGCCTTCTAGCTATGAGGAGGCAGCTAGCCAGCAGGTCTGGAGAGAGGCCATGCAGGAGGAGTATTCTTCTATCATGAAGAATGATGTTTGGGAGGTGGTGCCGAGGCCTGAGGGCAAATCCGTGGTTACTTCCAGATGGCTTTACAAGGTAAAGCATGCTGCAGATGGCAGCATTGAGAAATTCAAAGCGAGGTTTGTGGCTAGAGGGTTCTCCCAGGTAGAGGGAGTTGATTATGAGGAGACCTTCGCTCCCGTGGCTCGATATACTTCGATCCGCTCCATTATATCGATAGCAGCAGAGATGGGTTGGAAGATCCACCAGAAGGATGTGAAGACCGCATTTCTCAATGGCTTCATACAGGAGGAGGTGTACATTGAGCAGCCACAGGGCTTTGAGGTGCATGGGAAGGAGTCCCATGTGTGCAGATTGAAGAAGGCCCTTTATGGCCTGAAGCAAGCTCCCAGAGCTTGGTACTCCAGGATAGATGCATACTTGCAGGGGATGGGTTTCACAAAGAGTGAGGCAGATCCGAACCTTTACTTTATTGTGATTGGTGAGGAGCCTCTCATTCTGGTGCTGTATGTGGATGACTTGATCATTACAGGTGCAGAGAGACTCATAGAGCACTGCAAGAGAGATCTTGCGGCGGAGTTTGAGATGAAGGACATCGGCTTGATGCATTACTTTTTGGGTTTGGAGGTGTGGCAGGAGGAGGGGCATTTCTTCCTGGGGCAGGGGAAGTATATTGTGGACATCCTTAGCAGATTCCACATGGAGGATTGTAGACCCATGTCGACACCGATGATCACCAACTGGAAGAAGCTTCATGCTTCGGATTCCGAGTTGGTGGATCCCACATTGTACAGGCAGCTGATTGGTTCCTTGATGTATTTGGTCAACACTAGACCAGATATCTGTTTTGCAGTCAACACGATGAGTCAGTTTATGTGTGAGCCTAGGAAGGTTCACTAAGTGGCTGCAAAACACATTTTGCGGTACTTGCAGGGGACAGTGGATTATGGTCTGGACTACAGGCAGGGAGATGGAGTGAGATTGGCAGGATACATTGATTCTGATTGGGCAGGTTGTGCTTCTGATAGGAAGAGCACTTCAGGGTGTTGTTTTGGGTTGGGTTCAACAGTAGTGTCATGGTTCAGCCGGAAGCAGCAGTCAGTAGCACTGAGTTCAGCGGAAGCAGAGTATATGGCAGCCAGTCTAGCTAGTTGTGAGGCCATCTGGCTTCGCAAGATGTTGTTTGGCTTATTTGGTCAGCCGTTGAGACCTTCAGTGATTTACTGTGATAATCAGAGTTGCATTAAACTCACGGAGAATCCAGTATTTCATGACAGGTCAAAGCATATCGGGATCAGATATCATTTCATCAGAGACTATGTTCAGAAGGGAGCTGTGAAGCTTGAGTATATTTCCACTGATGAGTAGGTTGCAGATATCCTTACCAAAGCCTTACCACGGGGCAAGCATGTCTACTTCAGAGACAAGATGGGTGTGGTGAGGAACACCTTCCTCGGTAAGAGGGAGTGTTGAAATTTGGTACCGGAGGACAGGTGGTTCCCTTAGGCTTTGATTTTTGGCCTAGGGAAAAGTGTCCAAAAGAATTTAATTTTTCTCCTAAAGTGACTTTATAATTTTATAAAGTTAAATCTAATTTAAAAGTGACTTTAAGTGATAAAGTTATTAAGTCTAATTTTAAAGTGACTTTTATAAAGTCAATGAAAAATTAGAAAGGAAAAGTGACTTTGGAAATAAATGACTAAGTGGGTCTTTATTAAAGTGGAGTGAATTAAAAAATAGAAAGTGAGATTTAAATGAGCATTTAATCTCAACCATTGATCTAAATCTATTTCAGCCATTGGATTTAGAGATCACCCAAAAGTCACTTGGATCACCCAAAAGTCACTTGGAGTTATATTAAAGGAGGAAAAGGAGGAAAAGGTCATTCATTCTTTCATGAGCAGATTGGGAGAAGGAGAGCAAGAGAGCAAGAGAGATTTCTGAGCAGGAAGGAGAAGGATACAGCAGCTTGGCACACATTCCAAGGCAGCAGTTGAGCAAATTTGTACAGCTGATTCAGCACATAGTGAAAGGCAAATTTTTGCACAAAAATCGAGGAGCAGTTTGCTGATTTTTCTGCACACAAAACGGAGGTCGTACAGCATTTATTGCTGTCCTGTTTGCTGTAATTTCCAGATTGCTGTGAGGCACGGGAAAGGAGATAAGTTGTAAATTTGCTTGCTGATTTTTGCTGAATAATTCTCACTATAAAAAGACAATTTTCAGAAATAAAGAAGAGCTCTCTAACTGGTTTTCCCCAAGAGTTGTAGGGGGGTTTTCCAGGGTCAAGTTGACCAAAAATATCAGTGTTTTAATGTGTTTTAATGGCTGTTTTTAATTGCTGATTTTTAATTCTGCAATTTCCAGCATTCTGAAAAATTTCCAGAATTTGTGTTTTCAGCAATATTTATTTTTTTTCAGTCTGTTAAATGTATGGTTATGGGAATGGGCATTTAACTACATGGGAGAAATAAGGAGAAACTGAAAACCGGGGTGGGAAAACAGAAATTTTTACACAAAACTTGTCTTCAGCAGCGAAGAGTGTTGAGGACCCCATAGTTCTTTTAGGATAGCCTTGCCAATCTTCTCTTCGGTGATTGCTCTTGCTCTTGCTCAGGCTTTGTCTTCACCTCAGCTCTGATACCATGTTAAATTATGGTATGTTCTATGCTTAGAGCAGTTTACTTTTTTTTCTTATTATTATCCACAGATTAGCAATCACATGTACATTAAGTAAAGTGCAGATAGAACATTAAACGATCGACAGAAAAACAAGCCAAGACAAGAGACACAAGATGTGGCGGCTAGCCAGGGACAAACCCCAAGATGGAGAAACCCTTTGATCAAATTTTCTTTTATCTTCAATAATTCAGCAGAGAGAAATAGTACATAAATCTGATTTACATCAGCAGCAGCAAACCCTAGATCAACCCTCAACTAGGGCAGACAATATCTTGCAAACCGACCGTCGGATTGGCTTGATTCCTTCACCAAAAAATGCAGCCTTCTAAGCAGACTCAGTTCCACCTACAGTGCAGTTCTGAGAGAGAGAAAGATGGTCAACACTAGTCAAACTTCCGATCTGCAGTTGCAGCCCTAAATTCTACGTCCTTCCTTCCACACGTGTGAGAGAAGAGTCCCTCTCTACACAGTAGGAGAAGAGCCTCTTTTCTGCGCAGGAGAGAGAGAGAGAGAGAGAGAGAGATGTGATGAGAGTGAGTGTCCAAATGAGGAAAAGACCTCATGTATTTATATACAAACGCTGATGATGAATAGATGTGTTTGTTGGGCTTCTGAGCCTACATGAATTGCTGGTCGGCGTGATAATTATTCCATAAGCAAAATAAATTCATGTCTCCATAAATACTTATCGGAATCAGATGATCTTTATATCAATCCTACACCTCTCGACGAGTGGAATCTAATAAAAATATTATCAGCCATGAAAAAGATGACCCACATGGAGTTTGGCCCTAGTTGCCAATTTTAACAGTTTGTCATTGTAAATTTCCATTAAGAATATTACAAGCTTGGTTATTGTGCATTAAGTTTTGTTTCTGCTAATTGAACTTGACTAAACAAGTTAGTTGATATACTATAACAATGGGCTTATTATTGTTGACAACAATATTTCTGAGGTTTGGTGCATCAATTTTTTTTAAGTTTTTCATCTATGAAATGATGTTGGCATGCAGTGGATTGGCATTGTTGCCTTGAACTATCTTGACTAATTGCTCTTCTTAGGTACACTTGCATGATCAAACTAGTTGTAATTCACTATTAGCAATCTCATCTAATTCACAAATATAAAGAGCTCGCAATAAATCAATTTTTCCAACAAGAAGATAAGTGCTCTTGGACTAAATTGGCATTGTGACTGAATTGGTAATTGATGCATAATTAAGCTTGCTGCCCTCTTTCACTACCATCTTAGCATCTAGTTAGAGGCATACCATTTTTATATAAATTGCCAAGTCATTTTAAGTCATTTTAGATATCGAAAAATATTGTTACATTGCTAGAACCTATCATGACATTGGTTTCCAAAGAAAATTTTCTCTTGTCGTTATTATTATTGCTAGAGGAATCAGTTATTGGGTAAAGTGGTTACATTGCTTTTCAAAGGACTAACATTGATTTTTTTTTGCAAGTGAGCATCATATCTCAACTCATAATCTTGCAAATCAATTCACTCATAAAGCACTTGTCTAATCTACATTGAGATAAGAGTAATTGTGGTAAATGCTAATTGTTTTGAAAGATTATCATTATTTAATTGACACTTTAATATTGTCAAGAAGAACATTGGACTCGTGCACTTTTCATTTATTGTCATTTGATGAGCATCACCTATTGTGATATTAGTAATCTTGATAACATTTTCTGGCGCCATCTGTTTGGTTCATTGAGCACTTTCTTTGGGTGAAGTATTTCTCTTCATTGCTCTTAATTTAATTTACTTAAACACTTAACAATCTCGCCTAAAGTTAATCACTCATATTTTGCATTCTAGGATTAGCCTTGCACTAATTAATTTACCTCCAAGCATAAGCTTGGTTCAAAGACTTTTTAGGACCACATTTCTCATCAAGTCTATGAAGTCTAGACCCTCTTTTGTGGTTAACACAGTGACCTTGCAATCGTTAGAGCCATGGTCTCTATAGCGCCGAAGACATCAGGTGGTAAGATTTCCAGGGGTTGTATCGTTAATATAGCCATTGCTATCTTTCCCTGGGATTCCCTCCACAACCTACTCTAGAGACTAGTTTCAAAATAACTAAGTAAAGGATTCACCTAGTTAGGCATTTATCTTAAAATAAACCAAGATCTTGGATTTCACTTCGATTTAGGTGTTGCATTACATATGGGATAGTGAAGCATCCTAAAACAGCAGTTGTTCATCCGGTGGCTTGGTAGATAATTCAAGTAAAGCAAGTATTTTGACTCCAATAACGCACTACTCTCTCAAAGCAATCTAATCTAATCATAAAACTTGCTAAATTAACCAAGTTGCTAGGACATTCAGTTGTGTCTCTCGGACTTGTCAGTTGCCAACAAGTCTTTTCATCTTCACATTTCATAGGGACTACCCCCCATAGTCTATTGTAGGGAGACAACTAGAACAGAGAGGGCAGGGATCAGAGTGACAGCCCACACCCTAAATCATTGTCACATTCACTTGTATAATTTAGGCGACAACAAGTCCTATATCTATAAATTTTATTTTACATTCATAGTAATGTCTCTCCTTTCATGATGCTTTGTCCTTGAAGCATGGTTTATTAGGACTTCCTACAGTTGACCACATCTTGATGGGGCAATATCTCTCTGTCGGCAAGGGTTTGACCCAATTTTTGATCTAATATTGAACACCAGCAAGGTTACTTTTTATTCTCTTCATCATATTTTGAAGTTCTTCGATTTGATTGTGTCATCTGAAACCTTGATGCTCATTCACATAATACTTTCATCCTAATTTACGGTTCAATGTTTTGAGTTGATTTACCAATTTCCTTTAATGTTTGTCTATTATTCTATGTTCATTGACCTCATCTTATTAATTGTGAATCAAATTGCTAGTAAGATGAGAACTTATGGAAACCTAATTTATAACTTTTTCCTTGCCAATAAAATCACATGAATTGTTCTTCTAGATTGGTGGTGCAAGTACCTAGCTGAAACAACAATTTAGTACATGTTGTGCCCAAACTGTACAGGCAAGACGCCACTACGTTCAGTACGGGGCCATCACTCTGATCCCCGCGCTCTTTGTTTTAGTTGTCTCCCTACAACAAACTATGGGAGTAGTCCCTATAAAATGTGAAGATGGGAGACTCGTTGGCAACCAACCAGTCCGAGAGACACAAATGAATGGCCTAGCAACTTGGTTGAAATAGCAAGTTTAAATGATTTGATTAGATTATTGTGGAAGACCAATGCCTTGAATGGAGTTGATTAGTTGCTTAAAACAATTTTTTCACCAAGTCACTAGATGAACAGTTGTTGCTTAAGGATACTTCACTATCCTAAATGAGATACAAATCCTACAATCTAGGTGAGATGCAAAATCTTGATTTATTTTAAGTTATATGCCTATTCTAAGTGTATCCTTCATATTAACTGATTAGAAGCTAGTCTCTAGAGTAAGTTGTGAGAGAGAAGCCAAGGGGAAGCAAGCTAAGGCTTGATTAATGATACCTCCCATTAGGTTCTAACCACCTGATGTCTTCGGTGTTGCAGAGACTATGGCTCTGACGACTGCAAGGTCACCGTTTTAACCATTAAAGAAGTGCTAGACTCCTCAAGCTAGATGAGAATGGTGGGCCTCTCTCTATCGACCAAGCTTATGCTTGGAAGTTAATTAATTAATGCAAGAGGCTACTCCTAAGATGCAAATGCAAGATCTGAGAGCTCTTAAGGTGAGATTAATTAATGTTCTTAAGTACTTAATTACAATGATTTTCAATTATGAACAATCAAGTACTTAAACAATAGATGAATGGAAATCTCAACCACAAGAGAAGGTGCTCAAAATTAATGGTGCCAAAAAGTGTTGCCGGTAATTGTTGAAAAATGTGTAACTAGATTCGATCTTCATAAGTATGAAATTTATTCTTGTAAATGTTGATTTGGGGTAGCATCAGTTGTGCTCTAGCCACGAAATTTAGTGGAGAGGTTGGGGCACATGAGATCTCCAATACCTAGAAAGGTTTGGGCAGATTCTAAACAGTTCAGGAGACATTAAAATAATTAATATTTTTAATGGAGTCCCTAAGTCTAAACTTAGGGAAAATAAAATATTAATGTGTATTAATATGAAACTGTGTTAGAATGGTCCAAAAGACATGGATCAAGCCAGATCTAATCTTAGTCGTTGATTAGGGACTTAATCTCGGCCGTTGATATGTCAACAGGAAAAGTATAACAGGAGGCTTGAAGGTCACTTGGAGAATACACCAGAGTGATCAGTCATTCTATTCTCTAGAGTGGGGTTTGCTAAGAGAGATAGAATTAGTGATGCAGAGATGCAACTGAGGGGCATTGAGTACAGAGAGACAGAGAGGCAGAGATAGTGTCGAGAGAGCAGCGCAATAGCCAAGGAGAGTGATGCAGAGCCAGCCAGAGATCATGCAGGGCCACACAGAGGCAGTTGGGGGCAGCGCAGAGCCTCAGAGAGGCCAGTGTTTTTGACACAGAGGACCAAAGGGTTGACGTAGGGCCTCCCAGGGCTGGCGCATACCCATTCGGGGTGACGCAGGGCCAACGTGAGGCAGAGAGGGGCTGACGTAGTGCAAAGAGAGGCTGACGTTGGGGTTTCTGGGGCAGATTTGTGCTGAGTAGCTGTCGAAAGGATTATCTGAGGTTTCAGCCAAGAGATTTGTCAGAAACTGAGAGGTATTACTGCCAAGGAAATTCTCTGATGGGTAGGCCAATTTCGGCACCCATATTGTACTCTGATATTGCTTAATAAAAAAACCCTCAGATAGCTGCACCGGTTTTCCCACATTGGGTTTTTCCGGGGACATTAGTCCAAAAATAACGATGTCATATGGTGTGTTTGTTTCTATTTCTTTCAGTTGCTAATTTGTAATATGTTGAGCATGCACTAGTGTTTATTTTCAGTATTTACATTGTAAATAACTTGTTAAGGAAAATAACAAGTAGGTAGGAATAAATCAAATAAAGTGCATGGAGGATTTCTAAATAAGTAAATTTAGAAACTTCAACATGGTATCAGAGTGTGATTACACATCACAGGAGGACTAAGGACATCAGCCGAGTGGAGCGATAACAGCAGAAAATAGTTGTCCCGAGGTGACAGAAGCTGTTTATAACAGAGCAGCAACAAGGGAAGGGTGACGCGGTGAAAGGTGAACCGGAAGAGGCAGCGCAGAGGCTAAGGAAGGCAAAGGGAGCCTCATGCAAAGCCACGCAGTAGAGGGTTGACTAAGGAGGCTGGGTTGCTGGTGTCGGGATTGCGTAGAGCCTGGGAGCTCTCACCTTCAGGTTGTTGGGGTTTAGAAGGCTATGGGAATATTGCAAAGTGGAGCTAGTGAGGTACTGTAGTCAAAACAATATCTGACATAGCAAGGCCAAGAGGAGTTGCTACCGAGGGTTTCTAGCCGAGGAACCCAAATCAGTGGTGCGGTTGCACAAGACAATCGGAGTAGGGGGTATCTCGACAGTGACAGAAGGATTTTCAGGAGGGAAATCAGGACTCAGAGGGAGTCCAGAAGAGAACTTCCAGACAGGAAGTAGAGACTCAGAGGAGTCGAACAGAGAACTTCCAGGAGGGAAGTAGAGGAGCATCATGGCACTACACGGAGTAAGAGACCAGGATAGACTGGACGGAGCGTCGAACTTCGCAGTCTGGAAGGCCAGAATCTTATCCGTACTTGACATAAATTATGTCAATAACTTCGCCTTGAAGGTAACATCTATCCCAGTCAACCCCAATGATAACTACAAGTACGAGGAGGCAATGGCGAGGGCCAAGAGCATCATCCTTGACGGGGTCAAGGATCATGTAGTACCACACATAGCCGAGAAGGAAACGACATTTGAGATGTGGGAGGCTCTCAAGAAATTGTACCAACATACTTCTGTGCAGAGAAGAATGTTGCTTGAGAATCAGTTGAGGTCGTATCAGATGAAGAAGGGAGAACCGATTGACACCTTCCTCGAAGGACTGAATGAGATCCGAGATCAGTTGACTGCTATAGAAGCGACACTGGATCAGGAGTTGATGGTGAGGACAACCCTGAATGCTATCTCAGAAGACTGGGAGGTATTTATCCAAAGTATACTGCACAGAGGGACTCTCCCACCTTGGGACGAGATGTGGGCAGCTTTTTGCCAGGAAGAGATCAAAAGGCAATCGAAGACAGGTAGCAGCAGCAAGAGGATCAAAGTCAAGCAGGAGGAGGAAGATGTTGCCCTAGCATCTGAGGGAAAGCAAAAAAAGCGGAAGAAAAAATCTCTCTCCAAGATCAAGTGCTTCCACTATGGAGAATTGGGTCATTATGTGACCCAATGTCCAAGGAAAAAGAGCAAGGGAGAGTCTTCCGAGACTAAGGCAGCGCCAGCATGGGCAGAGAAGGAAGTTTTGACAGACGATGATTGTGCCATGAGTGCACACGCACCACTTGAGAAGAAGTGGGGAGACATCGAGCTGTAGTCAGGTGGACTACAGGCGATGAGGGGCAGGATCCTCGAGGCACCCAGCCTCTTGGATTAGACCTTGCTACGGGAGCCCCGAAGAGGAGTAGCAGGACTGGCTGATGTAGGTAGAGACGGATGCGGATGGAGCGGCAGAAAAAGCTACAGTGCAGGAGTCCCGAGACAGTGCAAGGCTAGCAGGCTGCAGCAATAGGAGAGGCACGGGAGTGTTGCACTAGTGCAGGATGGCACAGAGAGATGTGCAAGATGCAAGGAGTTGTTGCAGCAGCGTAGAGGTCAGAGAGGGAGCACTTGTCAGCGGCAGAGGGAGCTTCAGCATCAGTGGGTATCTCTAGCCCAACAGGGAGGTCAGATTGGGAGATCAGTTACTTACTTCTCAGTAACTAAGTTGCAATGCAACAGTGGGCAGCACGATGCAACATGATGAGAAGAGGTGTAGTGCGGATGCAGTGTTGGGAGAAAGGACCAGCAGCAGCACGGATACAGAGGGAGTTGTTGTACAGATGCAGCAGTGACAGTAGCAGAGTCATGGGAAGCAGTACAGAATGCAGCAGTGCAGAGGATGTTGGGCAAGACGGCCTAGCATCAGCACAGGTACTGATGCCGGATGATCAGAGTAATACTCAGTGAGGAGTATTGCTAGAGCACAGTCCTCGCTAAGAGGAAGTGTTGATTTGGGGTAGCATCGGATGTGCTCTAGCCACAAAATTTGGTGGAAAGGTTGGGGCACATGAGATCTCCAATACCCAAAAAGGGTTTGGGCTAATTCTAAACAATTCAGGAGATATTAAAATAATTAATATTATTAATGGAGTCCCTAAGTCTAAACTTAGGGAAAATAAAGTATTAATGTGTATTAATATGAAACTGTGTTGGAATGGTCCAAAAGACATGGATCAAGTCAAATCTAATCTTAGTCATTGATTAGGGACTTAACCTCAGTCGTTGATATCTCAATAGGAAAAGTATAAGAGGAGGCTTGAGGGTCACTTGCAGAATACACCAGAGAGGTCAGTCATTTTATTCTCTAGAGCGAGGTTTGCTAAGAGAGATAGAATTAGAGATCAGAAGATGCAGCTGAGGGGCATTTGAGTACATAGAGACAGAGAGGCAGAGATAGTGCTGGGAGAGCAGCGCAGTAGCCAAGGAGAGTGACATAGAGCCAGCCAGGGATCACGCAGGGCCACGCAGAGGCAGTCGGGAGTTGTCCAGAGCCTCAGAGAGGCCAGTGTTGCTGACGCAGAGGGCCAAAGGGTTGACGCAGTGGGCCAGAGGGTTGACACAGGGCCTCCAAGGGCTGACACAGACCCATCCAAGGTGACGCAGGGCCAGCGTGAGACAGAGAGGGGCTAACGCAGTCCAGAGAGAGGCTGGCGCTGGGGTTTCTGGGGCAGATTTGTGCTGAGTAGCTGCCGGAAGGATTATCCGGGGTTTCAGCCAAGACATTTGTCAGACACTAAGAAGTATTACTGCCAAGGAAATTCTCTGTTGGGTAGGCCAGTTTCGGCACCCAGATTATACTCTGATATTGCTTAATAAGAAAACCCTCAGATTGCTGCATAGGTTTTCCCACATTGGGTTTTTCCGACGACAATAGTCCAAAAATAATGGTGTCATATGGTGTGTTTGTTTCTGTTTCTTTTAGTTGTTGATCTGTAATATGTTGAGCATGCACTAGTGTTTATTTTCAGTATTTACATTGTAAATAACTTATTAAGGAAAATAACAAGTAGGTAGGTATAAATCAGATAAAGTGCACGGAGGGTTTCTAAATAAGTAAATTTAGAAACTTCAGCAGTAAATATAAAATGAAAAGAAGTTATTATTATTATTAGAGCATGGGTTTCATGCTCAAGTTCTTTTATTTTATAGGTCAAGCATCCATTGAGTGCTTTTAGGGTTTGTCCTAGGTATAAGAGTCATTGCCATATATTGAAGACCCTATGGGCACATTGTAAATTGTAAAGAAAAAATTATTGTCTTTAAAGTGTCAAAATACCTCCAAGATCAAGTCAGCCTAAAGAGATGTCAAGTTGGCCTATATGAAGAGCCACATCCACCCCTTGAAGAAGCCTATATATAGAGAGGAACTCGTCCTCCATTTGGATCATCTCACTCATCTCGTATGCAAAGAAGCAGGAGAAGAAGAAGAAGTCAAAGAAATAAGTGCGAAGAAGAGGAAGTCGAAGAAGTCGAAGTGTTTCTGAGCCTTATCTATCTCTCTTGTAAAGATCGAAGTTAGGTTTTTTGCATTGGGATCATCTATGGTTCGATCTTGGAAGAAGAAAAGAAGGGAAGGCAAGCAAAGGTCTCTTAAGGTATCTTATCAGCCCTAAGACTCAAGACAAGGCAAACGAAGTCAAGAGGGAGGCTATTAGAGGGAGATCGAAGTCTCCAAGAGAAGCAGCAGCAGTTGCAGCAGTTATTATGGAGAAAAATTTCGGATCTACTGGGAGGTCAAAGATATTGCAGCAAGAGGCCGTGGTAGACTTGATCTTGGAGGGTATTTGTCTGAGTCTCTAGGTCATGGTATTCGTCAATTGAAAGATCTATAAGAAGAGAAGAGATTTATGGGTTTTCCCCTCAAGAGGAGGGGTTTTGGCCCTAGCTTGCAGCCTATATATTGTGTCACTGTTCTTATTGTTTTGGTAGTTGTTTGATGTATTGCACATTGGAATAATAACGAACAAAGCTAATAAGTAAAAGATAACACAAACAGTTATCAAGTTAAGAGAATTAACATATTCATTTCCCTATTGAATTCTCAGCAGTAATACCAATAGACAATTGCTCAACTAATAAATAAGACAAGATCAATGCTTCTTAAGACAATTAACAATCTTGGAGATTATATCAATGAATATGCCAATTGGATACACAAGAGAGAGATTTAGATTTCTTATCACAAATATGATTAAAATAGCATTCACAAGAGATATCCAATTTAACAATGAACAATGTACCCAATTATCCATTAACGACAAAAGCAATGAAAAACAAGATCACAATGCCACTTAGAGCAATTAGCCAAACTTATCAAACACTTATCAACTTGATTAGAGCACTTATGTGTATGAAACAAAGAGTACAAAAAGATGTTTATGACCAAATTTTAAGTCTAAATCACTTCAACAATAAATGATTATTGTTGGAAATACTTGGGGGGGGTGAATCAGTGTTCCTTAGCAATTAGCACTTTTAAATCTTTTCAAAGCATTAGTTAATCTTTAATTATTAGTAATGTTTATGTAGTAATAACTGTAAATAAAATAACACAGCAGGCACAAGAATTTTAGGTGGAAAACCCCTCCGGGTCAAAAACCACCAAACGTTTTTCTAATAAATTCTTTAATCTTCAACCCCAACTGAAATGAAAGCAACAACTTCCTAGAAATCTAGAAAAGCAATATTCTCCAGCTCCCACTGGAAGGATGCCCCAACACCCTAGTTTCTTCAGTGATCAATTGAATGGATGCCCCAACACCTAGCGAACCACAACTCGCCCTAGCACCACCCTACCACCCTGAAATGTTCATAGGACCCAACCTGTAGGCAACTTCATACACCTGCCTAGCACCTCCCTACCACCCTATAATGACTGAAATAATACAAGCCTGTGGATTCCCAAACCAAGGAGAACAATCCACGATACAATAAGATGTACAATGATTTCCGTGTACTTGACCAAATACCCAATCACTCTATGACCTACAACCCAACCATGACATCATCTCAAGAGTGACTCCCATACCTCCCAACATTGCCCCTTCGACTCTAGGCAGAATGACTCTTTCACAAATGACTCTTTTACAATTTTTACAATGATGACTCTTTTACAACTTTACAAATGATGACACTTTTACAAATGACTCTTTTACAATGATGACTCTTCTATAAATGACTCTTTTACAAATTTACAATGATGACTCTTGGACTTAATAATACTTCACGATATTTGGATGGTTGTCATGTCTTCAAGGATGTCCCACTACAATGCTTCCTTTGATTTGATACTTCTACTCGTGAATTCTTGCTTGATGTTGTACTTGAATCTTCTTCTACCTGCATGCAAAATTTGCCCAACCAATCCCAAAACAAAACAAAATAACTTCAACTTACCTTTGCCTGCAAAACACATGTAAGTGCATAATAATGAATAAATACAAATTAAAATTACAATGCGTACCTGAAGTGTGCTTGTCACTTTTGTTGTTGACTTGTTGCAGTAGTAGACAAAGACTCCCACTCTTGATATAGGCATGGACTCTATGCAAGACTATATCCAAAACTGACCTAAAGATATATACAATAAAAACTGATGACAGACCCTAGACTTGTGATGGACCAAGTTCTAAGTACAACAACAGAGACCATTCTATCAACTATGACAAGACAAGTAACATGAACTTACAACATCATATAGATTTAGCAGACTTGGTGTAGCATCAAGAATATGTAGCATCAAATGTGTAGTATCAAGAATAGGACATCCAAAATGTGGTATCAAAACTAACTATGACATATAGAGACATAGAGATATAACCGAGACCCTGTATATACTTACGTTGTCCTGCAAAAACATATGTCAGAGATGATACTCAAAATTCAAATGTAAACACTAATCATACATACCTTGTTGTAGGAGACTTACCCTTGACTGTTGATGTGTGGTCCTTACTGCAGTGATCCTTGAATGCATGCTTTTTCTTGCCTTCTAGGAGCTCGATATTGAATCTGTTGTATCTATGTAATTTCGTATCTCCAGGGTCTGAAATTTCGTTCTGTGGTAGCCCTTTGAGTCCTCTTTCCAACCCCACAGGTCTGATCAAGATTGGATTATTCACGAAAGAGTTATGCCCAATCTCCCACAATGACTTGATTATAGACTAGTTCAGTAGAGCGAACTTGTACAAAGTGCCACGTGTCATTGTTGTGACCTTCAGCCCTGTTTGACATGGAATTCGGGAGCCTGTAAAAACCCTTATTTCCTCAGATGATATCTCCAAAAATTTAGCGAACCAAGATCTAAAATTTGGTCACAAGGTTCATCAAGATTTCGGTTCAAATGGGTTTTATTTTCAACTTCTTAAGCTTCGCAGAAAAATGGTTATAGCGCAAAATGCCATGATGACCTGTTTGAAGCCACAAAATCCCTACTAGAGGAGGATATGAGGGTCACTATTTATATGAATGTCTTGAGTTGAGAGGGTCCTCAACAAGTGAATGTTGGAGGGATTTTAGGGAAAAAAAAATAATATTAATTATTGACTATTCAATGACTTAGTGAAAAAAAAAACAGTATTAATTATTGACTATTCAATGACCACAACCAATTATAAGTGACATGCCACAACCCCATAGGGTTTTAGCCCACTCACTGGGGTTTCTAGCTTCAAACACGAATATCTCTCAAACCATGAAGAATTACGTGGTGTACCATATATCAACAGAAACATCTCGACGAGTAGAATCCATCTAGAAAATATTCGACTCAAAATAGAGTAAGCTGTCAAGTCAAAATGCCTATGCAATATCGGGGTAGCCCCTGGTTGTTAAATTGGCAACTAGGGCCAAACTCCATGTGGATCAGCTTATTTATGACAGCTGATATTTTTATTGGATCCCTCTCGTCGAGAGGTGTAGGATTGATCCAAAGATCATCCGATTCCGATAAGTATTTATGGAGATATGAATTTATTTTGTTTATATAATTATTACCAAGCCGACCAGCAACTTGAGTAGGCTCAGAAGCCCAATAGACGTGTCTATTCATCATCTACGTTCTAGTATAAATTGGTGAGGATTTGAAGTCATTTTAACACACATTCTTGGTGTGTTATCCTCCTCTCCACGTCTTGGGTTTTTGGAGAAGGAGGGACACCTAAAATATACATTTGCTGATGCCCTAGCCGCAGTAGCTGATGCCCTAGCCACAGTTCAGTTGTGCCCTAGCCGCAGTGCAGATGATGCCCTAGCCGCAGGCTTATAAGAAGATCTAAATGCAGATAAGAGGAGACTTATGTGCAGCATGAATAAGCCCCTATACGCTGTCTCTAGAGGCTCCATCCGCAGATGAGAGGAGGGCTAATATAGGCCCTAAATGAAGGTCTGAATCCATTGTCTATTGACCCTATATGCAGCAAGAAAGAGACTCCTTATCCACAGTCATAATCTGCCTTAGCCGCAGTCAAAGAAGGAGGTTCCAGCCACAGCAAATGGAGGTCTTAAGCAGCTGTATAGTAGTGCCCTTAGCCGCAGTAAGGGGAGCCCTTATACGCAGCTCAAAGAGACCCAGTTGCTGTCACCTAAGCCGCTGACATAATGCTACATTGCTGTAGGTAACAGCGTGGCCTATTTCAGGATTGTTTGGGCATAATCAAGCTGTTCTTGATCTCGGTGTGCTGAGCAAAAGAATCCGCAAAAAGGAGGAGCTAGGGACAGT
The DNA here is from genome assembly GCA_031772625.1 of Pinus tabuliformis. NCBI lineage: Eukaryota > Viridiplantae > Streptophyta > Pinopsida > Pinales > Pinaceae > Pinus > Pinus tabuliformis. The sequence goes on along the minus strand of CM062813.1, from coordinate 19,737,129 downwards.
AGTTTAAGGAGCTGTTTGGATCACTGTTTGAAGGGACTAAAGTTACAGTCCACTGATGGGCTAGGCCGCAGGCCATAGCCAGCAGTTGGAGGCCTTTATTTAGTAGCTGCGTTCAGAAGGTAAGCAGCCCTATAAGGCAGCGTATCATTGGAGGATTGTATGAAAGCTAGCTGCAGTAATCAGGTGAACTGTGGGGCATGGTTAAGGTGTTGTGGCTCTCAGAGGGTGCCCTAACAAATGACCAGGTCTGCCATGCACTAGTCCTTATGAAAGGTACCAGATTAGCAGCCTTGACATGATCAGTGAATCGGCAAAGGAAGGAGAGTCTTATGGAAGGAAAGCTTCAGTAATATGGGTAACTGACTGAGCTGTTCATCTGCTACATATCTTCAGTCCTTGGGATCAGATCTGCAACCTCATTGTGTCATCTTCAAGGTGAAGATCTCTGATGTCTGATCTCCTATTTGGCAAGTCAAGTATTGACTTAAAATCATTGTACTCTATCTCTCTCTCTCTGCTGAACTTTGAAGATAAAAGAAGATTTGATCAAAGGGTTTCCCCACACATTGTGGGGTTTGTCCCTGGCTTGCGCCATATCTTGTGTCCTCTTGTCTTGGCTTGTCTTCTGCGTTTTATATTTATGTTCTATCTGCAGTTTATCATAATGCTGATGTGATTGCCAATTGTGAAAATTCAAATAAATTGCTCTAGCATAGAACATACCAAAAATTAACACTGGTGCTGCTTGGGTTGACATCAATGACAACCACTGATCAACAATTATGAATTATAAGAGTTCCTTAACCAATTTTAGAGACTTATATGTGATTTATCACTGTTGCAACCTTGTTTTCAGAGGTCTGCAAATTTATATCAGCAGTCAAGAAACAATGCAAGATGTCAAACATAAGTTAGAAAATCAATGCATTAAAGTTCCAATGATATCCAGTTGATTATGAGACTGCTTAGAAGCTATAGATTAGACTTTTCATGTTTATACCAGACCTCAAAATAACATATATCAGACTTGAAATAACTCAGAAATTTAATGATTCAATCCTTCATAAACCAACAAGATGCCAACTTATCAATGTTAAATAGGCTCCAATGATTAGCTAATTAAGTTAAGTGATTATTAAATGATCTTTAATCAATTTTAAAGGTTTTTATTTGATTTATATGACTACATAAATGGTTGTAGCAAAGCAGAGAAAATAATGAGAGGAAGAGAGGCAAACCGAGAGGCCTAAAGACCTAGTTGAGCGCTAGTTTGACTTCCAATGAGCTTGGCTATTTGTAACCACTAAGTTAGCTCTAATATTGCTGCAAAACCACAATGTTAGCCCACTCAAAAAATATCAAAATCAAAGATGACTGAATACAAGGCTAGGGCAAGGATTGAAGGCTAGGAAAACACCAAGACTAGGCTAGAAGAGGCACAAGACAAGGCTAGAGGCCAAAGAAGGGAAAAGATAGGACAAATGAAGCCAGAAAAGGGGTGAATGAGCAGAAATGAGCCCATAAAGACCGACGTCAAGCCTAGGGTTTAAGGGGGCCTGAGACCTTCCTAGGCCTACGGCTAAACAAATAAAGGGGTTTGAGGCACTGAAAGGACCTCTAAGGGTTGTAGCTGGCAGATCAAGGAAAAGGAAGATTGAGGGCCTAAAGAACCCACTGGGGCTCACAGCTAGGGAAGAAAAGGCTAGATGAATAGGCCTTAGGGCCTAAAAAAGTTTGAAACCCCTGCAAACAAAAATTCTCCACAAATTGACTACGAAAAGTTGGACGGCTTCCTTCTTGGGCTAAACGTTGAGCTTGGAGACTAAATCTTGCCTTCCTAGACCTAGATTTGCCTCAAAACCCGAGCAAAATTCTCTTGAGAAATTTTGAAATCCACCTGCACAAATGAATCAAAGAATGCCAAACCCCAATTATATATTCAAAATGTAAAACCCCAAAAAATATAAAACCCTAAGCACTGCAAAACAAATGGGTTAGAAATTATTTACAAATTTACAATATTTACAAAATAATGATTTTTTGGAGAAATAATTTTCAGTATATAGCAATGGATGAATATATTTAGAAAAATAGATATTGGCCAAACCCTCTTGCAAAATTAAATACCACAATAAAATCTCAAAGCCCAAACATAGTCACCTCTTTCCCACAGGCTGTGAACTTGGAGCCCAAGGGCTAGCGTACCTGTAAATCTTTGTAATATTCTCAAAGAAAATTGTTAGATCATATAGTTAATCAAATCACTTAAGATAGCATGTATCAATAGAATGTTCTTATCACCGACAAATGAAATAACAATTATTTAGCCATATTCAGCACAATATAGTAACACACATAGCTAACACATACCACAGATCAGTGGAAGAGAAACACCATGAATTGAACCCCAAAGTCTTTCTATTATGATACAAAATGTTCCCAGCAAAGCAGCATCTCCATACCAGTGTTTAAGAATTACATCATCCAAAGATATCTAATAGAAGCAAAATGACTTCTTTATATAGAGAAACCCCTCCAACTAGAAAATAACAGCTAGTTGTCTTGATCTTCGTCAAAATAATTTCGACCACTGAAAATAGCTTGATCATCTTTTAATCTCCACCGTCGAATTATTAATTTGAGGAAAATTTCGAATTTTTCTTAAAACCCACTTTTGATTAATCCAAAAATAAATATTTTGAATTAATTTCCTCAAAAATATGACTTTGACTTAACAACCAAGGTCCAAGGGCTCAAATTTTCTTAAAATATTCATTTTTCCTTTAGTGGGGGACCTCCAAAAATTGACTTTCCTTTGACCCACGAAATTTTTATTATTTTCCACTTGGAGATAAATTAATTTCTCTATAATTAATTTTGACTCAAAATTAATTAATTTTCTAGCTTAAGATTTTTATTTGCTTTAGCTAGAAAAATTAATCAATTGGCCCTAGAGGGAAATAATAATTTTCCACCCTCAAATATTTTAGCCATGGTGTCTATATGAGAGACCATGCACCAAAATATTTTTTACATCAAATTATTACAATATCAACCCTTGAAAGAGGAAAACACAATTACACTCAAACCCTCAATAATTTACCCAATTTTACAACACAATAAAATCTAGTATAGACCAAGTGCGTTTGTAATAAAATAATTTGGACAAATGTGCTTAAATTATTCCCAAACACACTTTTACAAAGACTCGATATAATACTAGGACTCACCTAAGACCTTGTTAATGAATTCCACCCAAGCTTTAGGGTTTAAGCTGCAAGAAAGACTCTGTCGATTATCCATGTTTAGAAACACACATAATTCGGTTAAGTTAAAAAACTTCCTAGGATGAAATCCTTTGCCAAAATCAGAGGCTTACCTAGGTGTTGTTACATAAATAAATGATCATACTAGCATCATTTACAATATAACTTGCAAAAATTGGGTTTACAATGATACAATAGTGATGGTTGATGACTTTGAACATTGAAAAAATTTCTTTGTATCTTTGCATTCTGCTCCCTTGGACTATTGACAAAGTGTGGTCAACATCTGGCTCTACTTGGGGACACGTTGCTTCATTGAACGAATCTGAGAATCCAGAATCTTGTATCCAAGAAAACAGTTGTTCATCAAATAGATATCCATTCAAAATCAAAATCATCTTGTATATATAGAATATCTGCTGGAATAGAAAAAATATACTCTAACATATCAAAACATAAAGACATGAAATATAAATGCATAAAAGAAAACTAACTAATGACATAAATAAAATACCAACTAAGAGTGTAGGGTTAGAAATACAATACAGAGGATGCCCTTCGGCATCAGATGTCATCCTTGTGGCACAATTTGGAACACCTATTTGCTTATGGGTAAGTTGATCGGCTACTTGTCAAAAGTCTCTTATTGATTTTCGAACGTTTTTGGCTAATGCGAACTTTCATCACTTGCTGCATATCTTTGTTGAATTCAAGTCGTCTTCTTTTCTTGCTTGGAAGATGAGATGAAGAAAAATGATATATAGGCTGGAAGAACTCAATGACCACTAAAGTATGCTCTGAAGGATGACCTCGTGGTTCAATTTCCACATCATTGTCTGGCCTCTTTGAATTTTCAACATGGTACCTTCTTTCAACTTCCCTATATAATCTGACCATACCACCTGTTGCTGTGAGAATAGTAGCATATGATAAGTCCAACTGAATGCATCCGCCCAAGTCAGCAACAAACTTTCTTGATAGAAGCATTACCCATACATCTGGCACATTAATGATTGCTATATCCATGGTGATTATTTTGTAAGGATATTTAGCCAAGGACTCTTATAAATCTTTAACCACACCAAGAACTTCAATTTTCTTAGAATCCATAGAGCATATGTTATGATAGGGCCTTGAAATACTCAGATTCAGTTGATCCATAACTTTCTTAGTCATGACATTAGTTGAGCCCCCTGAATCTAGCATACAATTGTGAAGCAAGCGGTCATTAACTTCTAAAGTAAGGAAGAAAGGTTGATTATCTTCATTAGTCATGTAACAATTCAGATCCTTTATCTTAATTTCCTCATACATCAATCTTATCTTGTTGAGCCAGATGGAAAATCAAAAAGGCAAAAAAAATTTCTTATATTGATAATTACTTGTGATAGTATTATGTTCTTATTAACTTCTTTATTTTCTTCCTTTATCTTCTTCTCAACAAGCAATTATCAAAGTGAAAACATGAAGATCATGGACACCAAATGTAGACACTCAGCCAAGGCTAAAGCCTAAAACCCCTATATAGGGGAAAACCCAGTCAAAGAACTCTCCCTTCAATAATTCAAAATGAGATGGACCAAGACCTTAGACCAATAGACCTTCCTTCTCCACCAAGTCAACCTTCCAAAATGATCCAACAAACTTCAATAGTCTCTTCTTGTCCAGCAACTTCAACCTAGCAACAATCTAAAAATTCGACTTGCCAACTTCAGAACTTCGATCCTCATTAGCATAATTTCGACCTGGCAACAAAACAAAAGTTTTGACCCTTCTAGCAATTTAGCAGCTTCACACATGTGAGAGAGAGAGAGAGAGAGAGAGAATTTCGACTTCTTATGCTTGAGATAGACCTCCTTCACTTTCGCTAGCCCTTCTCACCTTCTCCCTTGAATTTCACACTTTTTATTGCCCCAGCAATTGCAGATCGAACTTGGTGAGTGAGTCTTCCAAATGAGGTTGAGTTGTTGCCTTTATATACTAGTTTTTGCCCCACAGTTTAGGCCGACTTGGTGGAGGAGGCTTAGACTACCTAATTTACATGAAAATAAATTTCTTTCTTGACAAATAAATCCCAAGAAAGGTTCTTTACATTATGACATGGACAAGGATACTTGACATAAACCCTAGAAGCCTACAATGGAGGCTTTCTCCTATAAACAATTGACCCAAGCATGAAATCCATGCTTTAATAAGTCAAATTCTTTAATAATAAAAATTATTTTTCATTCTTTTCACAAATACATTGCATCAGGACTCACATACAATTATGAAGACCAACACTAGTTACATTTTTCAACACTCCCTCTTAGCTAGGGAGGTATTCATAATTACAAATATATAGAGATACATGGAAGATCTCCAAAATGAACTACAAAGAGTTCTAGCACACTCAGTGTTGTGGACTAAAAACCTGACCAGGGTATTCTATCTTGGTGGGACTAACTAGACTCGAGCTTTCTTCGAGTCTAGGTACCATCAAGCTTACTTGCTAACCATCAACCCAGGGATCTAGGTGCCTAACCAAGGTCAGAGCATCATGACCAATGCCACCATCCCTCTTCGGGATCTAGACATCAATGTTGATTTTGGGTAACATCAGTTGTGATCTAGCTCCAAAATTTTGTGGAGGGGCTAGAACTCAGGAGATCACCAAGACCCAGAAATCGTTTGGAGAAATTCCACCCGGATGATGAGTTATTAAAATAATTAATATTTTTAATGGGCTTCCTAAGTCTAAACTTAGGAAAATAAAAATATTAATGGGTATTAATAAAGAAGATATGGGTGAGAAGCTTCTAAGAGACGAGGATCAAGTCTGTTTTAATCTTAGTCGTTGATTAGGGACTTAATCTCGACCGTTGATTCATCAACAGGAAAAGTATAAGAGAAGACTTGAGAGTCGTTTGGAGACACTCCAGGTAAATACTCAGTAACCCGAGGGAAATCGATTCTCAAGGAGAAGAAGTCACTTGCTTAGCAAGTTTTGCCTCCTCTGAGGTTTGGTATATAGATAGTGGAGCTTCCTCGCACATATGACAGGAATATGAGAATGTTTTTCAAATTATCAGGAAGAAAGGATGGACTTCCAAATCAGCATGGGAAATAAGTCAAAATGTACCCCCGTAGGAAGAGGTACTGTAGTCTTTCAAACAAAAGCATGGGATCGTCTTCGAGCAACCAATGTGTTGCATGTGCCAGGATTGGGGATGAACTTACTCTTTGTATCTTAGCTTCAAAACAAGGGCTGATGTTTCTTCATTAAGGAGAAAGTATATGTCAAACACCCAAGTTGGAAAAGAAAGGCCCGGATTGGAGTCAGAAGTAACAGGTTGTATAAATTACAGCTAGAATCTCCAATGGCACTGATAGGCAACAGTGGGGAAAAAGATTTGAATGAACTATGGCACAGGAGGATGGGACACTTACACCATGGGGCTCTAAGAATTCTCGGAAGAACAGTAACAGGAGTTCCAGAGTTGAGTACCAAACGAGATGATGTATGCAGAGGGTGCGCACTAGGAAAGTACGCCAAAGCGGCATTTTCCAGAAGTAACAATAGGGCTAAGAGTGTTCTAGGATTGATACACTCAGATATTTGTAGACCCATGTCCACAAAAGCTCTTAGTGGTGCCGAATACTTCGTCACCTTCATTGATGACCATTTCAAAAAGACTTGGATCTACTTTCTAAAAACTAAGGATGAGGTTTTTGGTCGATTCAAAGAGTTCAAGGTTCTAGTTGAGAATCTGATAGGGAAGAGGATAAAGATATTGCACTCAGACAATGGTGGAGAATACATCAACAAGGACTTCACTGATTTTTGTGCAAGGGAAGGCATCAGAAGAGCATGGACATCTCCCTACAATCCAAAGCAGAATGGAGTAGAAAAAAGGAAGAACAGGACTATTGTTGAAGCAGCCAGGGCGATGTTGTAAGATCAAAATATGCCCAAGTTTCTATGGGCAGAAGAATGCAACACGACTATTTATGTCCAAAGCAGGACTCCTCACAGGGCATTAGGTAAGATTACTCCGAGAGTGTCTTCACCGGTAAGAAGCCTGGGGTGAGTCATTTCAGGCTATTTGGGAGTTTGGCATACTGCCATATACCCAAAGAAAAGAGGAAGAAATTGGATTAGATTGCAAAGAAAGGATATCTTGTGGGATATAGCGAGAATGCTAAGGCATATAGAATCTATCTTCTGGGGAATAGGAAGAGGAGGAGCCGATAGATATACCCACTACTAGTGGAAGAATGAGCCGAGAACTTCGACAGATACTACGAGATGCAAAGGATTTCTTCGATGCGCCCAGGAACGAGAAAAGGGAGCGTAGACAGCCAGAAAGATACCAAGCCTTGGTGGCTCAGGTTGGAGAACCCTCTAGTTTTCAGGAGGTTGTTCAGCATCAAGTATGAGTAGATGCTATGGTGGAGGAATACAATTCCATAATGGTCAATGATGTCTAGGAAGTGGTACCTAGGCCTCAGGATAGGTCAGTTGTAGGTTCGAGATGGATCGACAAAGTCAAATACGCTGCAAATGGCAGTGTGGAAAAATACAAAGCCAAGTTTGTGGCTAAGGGGTATGCTCAGAAGGAAGGGATAGACTACGAAGAAACCTTCGCCCCAGCAGCCAGGTATACTTCTATTAGATCCGTGATATGCCTTGCAGCACATATGGGGTGGGAGATTCACTAGATGGATGTCAAGATGGCGTTCTTGAATGGGGTGATAGAAGAAGAAGTATACATTGAACAACCAAAGGGTTTTGAGACACATGAGAAGAAATCTCATGTATGTAGGTTGAAGAAAGCCTTGTATGGGCTTAAACAGGCACCTAGAGCATGGTACGGTCGAATTGATGGTTACTTGCAGAAGATGGGATTCGTCAAGAGTGACGCAGATCCTAACCTCTACTATCTGGTTGTAGAGAATGAGCCTCTAATCCTGGTGTTATATGTGGATGATCTTTTTCTGACAGGCTCATCCAGGCTCATCAAAGATTGCAAGGAAAACCTAGCTACAGAATTCGACATGAAGGATTTGGGACGAATGCATTATTTCCTAGGGTTGGAAGTTTGGCAGTAGAAGGGTGGGATTTTCCTTGGACAAGGGAGATACGCTACAGAGATTTTGAAAAGGTTCAGAATGCAGGACTGTAGACCTATGGCTACTCCAATGATTACCAACTGGAAGAAGATTGATGCATCCGAAGATAAAGAAGTCGATCCCACCTTGTACAGGCAGCTCATAGGGTCCCTGATGTATCTGGTCAATACCAGGCCAGACATTTGTTATGCTGTCAACACCCTCAGTCAGTTCATGGTGGAACCAAAGAGGGCGCACTGGGCAGCAGCCAAGCATGTTCTCAGATATATACGAGGAACAATCGAGCATGGACTAATGTACACCCAAGGCAATGACATCAAGTTGAGTGGATTCACTGACGCAAATTGGGCTGGAAGTTCAGTAGATCAGAAAAGTACCAATGGGTATTGTTTCAACATTGGATTGGGAATGACCTCCTGGTGTAGTAGGAAACAGAAATCCATAGCTCTGAGCTCAGGTTAAGCTGAATATATGGCAACTAGCACAGCTTCGTGTGAAGCCATATGGTTTAGGAAATTACTTGTGAATCTATTCAGGAGAAGGATGGAAGCAACCAATATTTTGTGTGATAATCAGAGTTGCATCAAGCTCTTTGATAATCTAGTTTTTCATGATCGGTCGAAGCACATTGACATCAGGAGTAACTTTATCAGAGACTGTGTCCAACGAGGGGTCATACAATTGAGGTACACCCCGACAGGAGAACAAGTGGCAAACATTCTCACCAAGGCTCTAGGAAGAACAAAGTTTTCTTATTTCAGGGAGAAGATGGAGATGGTTAAGAATCCGTTTTAGTAGCAGAATCGGATAGTATAGGGAGTTGCAGTGCAACAGTTAGCAGTTGCAGTGCTATGGGCAGCATGATGCAGCATATTCAGAGAAGCTTCAGTACAAATGTAGCAGTGACAGTTGCAGGGTCATGGGAAGCAATACAGGGTGCAGCAGCGCAGTAGATGAGGGGCAGCAAGCCCAGCATCAGTAGCGCAGAGGACCAATGACGTGGATCAAGGTGATGCTTCTATTGGGAGGCATTGCTAGAACACATCCCTCGCTAAAAGGGAGTGTTGATTTTGGGTAGCATCAGATGTGATCTAGCTCCGAAATTTTGAGGGGCTAGAATTCATGAGATCTCCAAGGCCCAAAAATCGTTTGGAGAAATTCCACCAGGATGATGGGTTATTGAAATAATTAATATTTTTAATGGGGTTCCTAAGTCTAACTTAGGAAAATAAAAATATTAATGGGTATTAATAAAGATATGGGTGAGAAGCTTCTAAGAGACGAGGATCAAGTTTGTTTTAATCTTAGCCGTTGATTAGGGACTTAATCTCGACCATTGATTCATAAACAGGAAAAGTATAAGAGAAGACTTGAGAGTCATTTGGAGACACACCAGGGAAATACTCAGTAACCCGAGGGAAATCGATTCTCAAGGATAAGAAATCTAATTTCAGAGGGAGAGTAGCAGCGTGAAGGAAGAGGAGGGTATCAGCATCAGTCAGAGACTGAGGAAGAGGTGACATTGAGCATTTGAGAGACAGTGCAGAGGGAAGATCAGTGAGATAGTGCCACTGGAGACACAGTCCTCACGCAGGCTAACACAGAAGTGACGCAAAGGAGGGTAGAGGGTCTCCAGGGTGTCAGAACTTCTCCAAGAGGAGGAGAAAAATTGTCTCAGGTGTTTCTCTCAGAAGTGTCTCAGTATTTTGTAGAATCTTTCTTTGTAAAGAGATTGTTGTTGAAGATTAATAAATAAACCCTCATCTGTTGCACCGGTTTTCCCGCATTGGAGTTGTCCAAAAATAACTGTGTTGATGTGATTGATTCTTGTGCTTGTATATCATTGTTATTTTCTCTATGCTATTATGTGATAACTGCAGTAGAATTTATTTTAATGTTTACTGAAGGGTTTTGTAAATAACTTATTGTGGAAAATAAGTAGGAGAAATAAATCAGTTAATGCAGTAGAATTTCAGGTTAGAAATTTTCACAATCAACACATAGGCCGTCCAGATTTCCTCCCAGGCATCCGCCATTAGATGCTTCATCTCTCCCTAATAAACTAGATATATACAAGTAAATACAAACCTTTGGGGTTCTCAATCATTCGGATGTTGCTAATATCATCATCAAGTTATCAAATCCATCTTGTTGGAAGCTTTCTTCTTTTACTTCTTCAGCAGCACCAAATACAGCCTCATTACTTCTCAAGTCTTTTGATTGCAACTTCATGAATCACGAGCATTCATCTATAGTACTTTCATTCATTCGGTTTTATTCTTACTTCAAGGTATTCATTATCATATGTCCTCCCTCTCAACTAGGGAGATATGCCCTTTCTTTTATTCAGGCTCCCTCTCAACTTAGGGAGGTTAATCGCTTCCTTCTTCTATAACATCAGAGAACCTTTCATGGCACCATCCTTTCTCACGGCATCAAGGTTATCTTGATCATCATCATTCTTATAACTTCCTTTCATCATGCTTATTAATATCATACGAGCTCTTCATCATCTTGAAGATTATGTACCTGCAAAAACTTTAATAGCAAGTACAACCAAAATGCATATACAGAAGCATGAAGTTAACTATATAAAAATTATGTTAATATAATGGAAGAATCAAAACAATCAAATACTTTAGACATCAAATACTTGAACCTAGTTAGGTTCATAATCAACAAGAGACATACTAGACTTTAACCTCTTGCTAGGGTTTTGTCACAAACCCTTAGACTCCATCTTCAAGACACAAAGCCTTAGATATCAGCAATTCAATCAAGTATATTTCTACTATACATCTATGACAAACTCTAATAGGGTTTGTTCCAAATCCTAGATTTTCATCATCAAAACTAAAACATATCAATAATATCATCAAGTCCTAGAATATCAATTTCTACTAGGGTTTTATTACAAACCCTAGAATTCACAAACTAAAACATAAGTATCAATAAACATACTCGCATATACATAACTAGGACTTCTTAATCATGCACTAGCATATCACAACAATATCTACTAGGTAAACCCAAGACACAAACATCAATACATTAAAATTAGATATATAACACTTTTCACCAGGCTAGGGTTTCGATCAGAGAAATGAACATACACCTAGGATTTCACTCCTCGATCTTATTATAGACATTATAGGGTTTTGCTCATAAATCCTAGGTCACCAAACCCTGAAGATCTAGGGTTTCAAAACAAAACTTAGACATTAACAACAAAACCTAAAGAACTAGGGCTTCTATAATATCAAAACCCTAAACATCAAAAGAATAGGAATTCTAGATTTCATCAACAACCCTATGTAGCATAGTGTTTCATAATTATCATTGGCATACCCTTAGCAACAAGAGGCTAGGGTTTTATAGTGAACCCTAAGAGTTAGGGTTATACAAGAATGATCAAATAATATCATGAGGTTAGATTCAATCTAATCGTTAATCACCCTTAACAAGAATCTTTAAGATACAAAACCCTAGACATAACGATGTTAGTAATGTAAAGCACATTTCAAAAGAGAATGAACATACCTTTACATGAAGAGAACTCCAAAAATTATAGTCTAAGACATACCTTGAGTTGTTCCTCAAATAGTGAACCCTAAGAGTTAGGGTTATACAAGAATGATCAAATAATATCATGAGGTTAGATTCAATCTAATCGTTAATCACCCTTAACAAGAATCTTTAAGATTCAAAACCCTAGACATAACGATGTTAGTAATGTAAAGCACATTTCAAAAGAGAATGAACATACCTTTACATGAAGAGAACTCCAAAACTTATAGTCTAAGACATACCTTGAGTTGTTCCTCAACAAACCTTGTAGAACAATTCTTTGAAGGGCTTCCTTTGCAGCATAACTTCCTCCATGCTTCAAGTTTATCCTTTGAAGTCTCCCCCATAACCTGTGTATTCTGCAATCTTTTCCTACCAAGGAAAGTACAAAGAAAAGGTTATTAGCATATAACACAAATAGATCTTGATATGAGAGAAAAGCCAAACATAAAAGAGGAGACAATGAACAAGATACTATCTTTGGTAAAATGGTGAGGACTCCCTCTTAATCCAATCTCGAGGGATACCTATAACTTAGCAAAAGAATTCAAAAATGTTCTAACAAAACATGTTAGACCTATAAATTCTAGAAATCAAAACATAAAGGAAAAACAATTCAAAACTAAAAATAGAAGACAATGAGGGATATACGAGAAAGAGGACTTAGTAGTATAAGTACTTGACCTCTGATTCTTCAATCTTGTTTTTCTTAGGTGGAGCTTCATCGGTAACATTTGCTTGTTCGCTATCTCTCTTTTTATTCCTTGGATTTTCCAGACATTGATTTTTGTAGTGACCCATCTTGTGACAATTGTAACATTAGATCTTGGATAGGTCAACTTTTTTCTTTGGTCCTTTGAACTTCTTGAAGGTTCCCTTCATATTCTCATGAGCAGAATAGGCATTAGAGATGTTTTCTTCTTCATCCTCCTTCTTGTTGTTTACTAATGATACTCGAGCTTCTTGTTCACTGCATGCATTCCACATTTGTTCAAATGTTGGGAGTATCCTTCCATTTGTTCAAATGTTGGAGTATCCTTCCAACTATTAAGTCTTGTTGCAAAGGCACTCCAAGATTTTGATAGTCCTAGAAGAGCAGTAATTACGAGCTCCTTTTCTGGGACAACTTCATCTATTGCTTGGAGTTCATCTCTAACTCTAGATAGCCTTATAAAAGTAGGATGACACAATATTGTCCTTTGTCATCTTAATAGTTCTTATTTCATTCTTGAGGCTTGCTATTTGACTAATGTTCTTGATGGTGAAAAATTTGGAGATAGTCTCATACATTTCTTGAGCGGAATTTATGTTGGATATGTATGGAATTAGGTTATCCTTAACTCCATCCACTATAAGGTTTATAGCTAATATTTTGATTTCTCTAAACTTTGTTTTTTTTGTTTCACTTGATTCATCTATAGGCTTCTTGATTTTTCCTTGAACGAGATCCAAAACTTTGTTCTTTTCGAGAATGAGGTCTATCCTCTTTTCCCAAGCCCTATAGTTGGAGGCTCCTTCTAGTTTGTTTTCTCCCTTCATTTGTGATTGACATAGTTCCTGTAGATAGGAGACTTATCTCCTTATATGATCCTTTTTCCTTAATCACCTCTCTTTGATCTCATTTTCCTCAATAGATCTTCAACCTACCTTTTTCCTTCCTTCTTCACCTTAGCTCTGATACCATGTTGGAAAATCAAAAAGGCAGAAAGATTTCCTTATATTGATAATTATTTGTGATATTATTATGTTCTTATTAACTTCTTTATTTTCTTCCTTTATCTTCCTCTCATCAAGCAATTATCAAAGTAAAAAACATGAAGATCATGGACACCAGATGTAGGCACTCAGCCATGGCTAAAACCCCTATATAAGGGAAAACCCAGTCAAAGAACTCTTCCTTCAATAGTTCAAAATGAGATGGACCGAGACCTTAGACCAATAAACCTCCCGCCTCGACCAAGTCAACCTTCCAAAATGATTCAGAAACCTTCAATAGTCTCTACTTGTTCAACCTAGCAGCAATCAAGAAATTCGACTTCCCAACTTCAGAACTTCGACCCCAAGCAGCAAAATTTCAAGCCAACAACAGAGCAGAGAAGTTTCGACCCTTCTAGCAGTCTAGCAGCTTCACACGTGAGAGAGAGAGAGAATTTCGACTTTTATGCTTGAGATAGACCTCCTTCTCCTCCGCTAGCCCTTTTCACCTTCCTCCTCAAATTTCACACTTTACACTGCCCCAGCAATTGAAGATCAAACTTGGTGAGTGAGTCTTCCAAATGAGATCAAGTTGTTGCCTCTATATAGTAGTTTATGCATGTCATTTTAGGTCGACTTGTCAAGTTTGAGGTCGACTTGGTGGAGGAGGCTTAGAAGACCTAGTTTACATCAAAATAAATTTCTTTCTTGACAAATAAATCCCAAGAATGGTTCTTTACATTATGACATGGACAATAATACATGACATAAACCCTAGAAGTCTGCAATGGAGGATTTGTCCTATAAACAATTGACCCAAGCGTGAAACACATGCTTTGATAAGTCAATTTCTTTAATAATAAAATTTCTTTTTCTTTCTTTTGACAAATACATTACATCAAACTCATACAATTATGAAGACCAGCACTAATTACATTTTTCAACAGAGCCATGCCTAAAGCTTTAAAGAATGTTGTTCTTTGAGAAGGAATCTTTAGAAGTTCTAGCACTGCAACGGAAATTTTGACATTGTTTATCCATGTAGCCCAATCAATTTTTAGCCTTGATTGATTACTTCTAGATGCAACCTATTTATTCTGATATCTCAAAGTCAACTTTGGCAAGTCTTCATGTGACACCATTGAACCCAGTATGCCCCTAGGCTAACCGTGACAAAACTTTATGGGCAGGACTTGATTCAAAAGCCCAGATGAGGATGGTCCCCCATTAAGCGACTAGGGAGTGCTTGTTGCACCTGGGGAAGCCCTAATGTTGGAGAGGAGGCCTTATTTGACAATTGGAAACCCATCGAGACCACATGATGGCACCCTAGCTGCACTAGGGACCTCGAAGGCAGAATTGAGGTGGATTTGAGGAAAATCCCTCAAATTTTGGCTCATCCAGGAACTTTCACACATTTGGACACCTCAGCGCACCCTAACATGGCATTTAAGGCCCTAAAAAGGCACGACATCAGATTTTTTAGAGGCTACGGCTCACATGTGTGGGAAATTATGGTCTATTTTGTCATTAGCTAGTGGGTTGGCTTGTAACCCAAGTTCATTTCATATCAAACTTGTTATTGGGGATTTCATTAGGCTAAAATTACTTGAGGTAGACCTCATATAAATAAAGGTCATCTTCATTTCATTTTCATCATCACTTGTGGATCAATTCAGCCCTCTTAGAGATATCAACCTAGTTGAAATTTGTCTTGTATCTTGTGGAGATGTGATCTATTGTAGAGTGTTGGCTTATGGAGTTCATCTCTTGTTTTGTAGATGTCATTTTGGAGCAATAAATGATGGTTCATGCATTTTTCTTATAAGTATTCTTTCTATTGAAATATCTTTTATGGTCATTGCATGGAATGGATATTGTTAGGGTTTTTATGAGCTAGTAATTATTGAAATTTTTCTATTAAATTTTGGCAATGATAGTGTATGCATTACCCGTGTAGAATTTGTGTCACAATCCCATGAGTGATCCTTCATGTTAAGCTCTCCTCATTGACTATGTTCCCTCATAAAATGATAGCTAGGGTATGAAACTAGGGTTTTCATATTCCCTTACTCCATCCTAGGGTTTAGTCTTTTCTCCTAAGTAAATCTCCCATAGATTACATCACCTAAGGTCAAGGCACTGCCTTATTCATATTGTTGATCACACTTGAAGTCACTTTCAAATCAATTTTTCTCCCCTATTTCTGATTTTCGACCTCTTAAGGAAAGTTGTTAGGCTAGGGTTAGGGTTAGAATTCAACTAGGGTTGATGTGTTTCTTTGTGGATGTTGAAAAGTGTAACTAGGTTCGATCTTCATAATGAAATGTAATTGTGACTTTTGTAAATGATGTAACGAAGAAAATAAAATTATTATTGTAAGCCTTGCTTCATGGGTTTCATGAACAAGTGATTTAATTTTAGATGGCTCCCATTGAGAGCCTTAGGATTTGTCATTAAGGTCAAAGAATTAATGTCATGCATGAAGAGCTCTTCTTGAGCATGTGTAAAATGTATATGAGTCAATTAAGTGTCTAAAAAGCCCTCCAAAAGACAAACACGGTTCTCCTCTCTTGAAGTCGGCCTCCAAACTAAGTAAATATCACGTCGGCCTACCTTATGAAGTCACATTAGTTAACATGGTTCATGTCGGCTTAATATGACAAGAACACCACTATAAATAGGTGTGAAGGCACCTCACATTAGCACAGAACGGAATTCGGATATCTTCTCTGAGTTTTTCGGTGATGAAGACAGAACTTCACCTGAACAGTGGAAGGATATATTCCGCACATCTCCGTGATTTTGGATGGGTACAACAGAAGACAGTTTCGGATCTTTGGCACAGTGAGAAGGTTTGGATATCTCTGAGATTTTCAGAGGTAAAACACAGAAGCAAGCTCGGATAGGAATGCAGAAAAATGTTTCAGTAAAAATCAGGGTACTAAATTGCCGCAAACAAATTCGGTATTGTCTCACAGTGAAGAGTGGATCTCGGTCTCGGTACAACAAGAGAAGTTTCGATGATATTACAGTGATGTCTCCCCACTATCTCATAAAGGTGGTCTTGGTGCCACTCATGAAGAAGGTCTCAGTGTAGCTACGATTTGGTGCTACTATTGAAGAAGACGTTTGAATCCCTACAATGATTTCAATCCACTGTCATCTCATGACTAAAGTGATCTCATATGATGCAAACTCTGAGGTAAAAGAAATCGAGAGAAGAATGAACGAGAAAAATGGAGGACTTGTGTCTTGGCCTTGGAGAGGCTACTAAGTCAAGGGTCTTGGTCTTGGTATTTGTTAATTGGAATCTCTATAAGAAGAAATTGTGCGGGTTCTCCTCTCAAAGAGTGAGAGGTTTTGGCCCTGGCTCATAGCCTACATGTTGTGTCTCTTGTCTATTTATTTTCATGTATTGGTTATTGTTTGATGAAGAAGAATACTAATAATCTAACAAGAAGAAGATCCTAATCTAAAGAAGTAAAAAGCATTCACAAACAATCACTAATTGAAGAGAAATCCCCTAATGCTAATGCCCTAGATTTCTCAATAGTGGAACGATTCAACACTTGATTACCAGGTCACTGCCTCAAAATCAACCTCTTCCTGTGGCTAGTTCTTCCATTTTATGGCTAACGTCCTTTGCCCTAGGTAATGTTTACCCTAGTTAAACCCTAGTCATGCCCTAGGCTTCAACTTGGGGCTTATTTAAGGCCTTTCGTTCCTAAAGTTGATCATACCTATTCATTCAATCCTTTTCTTTTCCTTGGTGCACCTCGGTAAGCCTATTGACCTTGCCTACTCACAAACCCTAGGTCACTTTCTACCCTAGATAGGCCTATTGGAGGGTACGCATTGCCTTGTTTGAGTTAGTTGAGCCCTGTTTTTAAGTAGAGTATCTCTCTTAGGCCTATCCTTTTCACCTTTAACCCTTGGACTTGGTATACCCTTTAGGTGACCTAAAATAGGGAATCCTCCCTTGTGGTGAAAGTCCACTAAAGAGCAGGAGGTAGTGGTTGTGGTGACAGTAGGTCGCACTCATAGTATCATCACTTGGTCTATCTCATGCCTTCTGAGATCCCCTCCCAAGACTTGCAAGATTTTGTGGCATCATTTCCATAATGGCTTAAACCCCTCCAATCTAGTAGTGTAGTTGACCTTTTCATTTTGAAGAATAGACCCTCTCAACTCATTATAGGAAGGGTCTTTGTACCTCAAGGCAACAATAGCAACAACATTAAACATAGGCTAGTAGAATGGATTATTCTTAGCAATGTTCAAAGCAACGACACTCCATGGAAAACACCTACCCGCCAACTTGTCAACTTATTCCTTCTCCTTTCTTCTAAGCACTGACCTAATAGAAGGTTGTGCACCAAGTGTGGTTCTAAGAATAAAAGGTGATGAGTTAAATTAGGGGACAACCATTGTGGAAGGTGATGCTAAAAAACGACTCTCACTTCTTTCCCCCACTCCTCCCCTTGCAACTTGACTTTTCATAGCTTCCCTATTCTCTTTGGCTACATCCTTATCTTGTAGTGCTTTGGTGGCAATACAAATGATTTCTAGAATTGCTTCTTGTTAAATTTGGCAACTAGGGCCAAACTCCACGTTGGACAGCTCATATGATGAAGCTGATATTTTTATTGGATTCATCTTTGTGAGAGGTGTAGGAATGATCTAAAGATCATCTCATTCTGACATGTACAAATGGGATTATGAATTTATTTCATTTATGGACAAATTGTCAAAGTCAGACAACAAACTAATGTAGGCTCAGAAGCCCAAAAGACATGTCTTTTCATCCTCAACATTGCATATAAATAGAAGGTGCATCTACGTCATTTGGACATCATTCATCACTCACATATCTCTCTCTCCTCATCTAATTGGGTGTATGGATTTCTAGGCAGCCTCTCTCCTCCACACGTACGAAGGCCAAGTTTGTAATTTTATGTTTTATGTGTTGACCGAATTGCAAAAGGGTTGACCAACATTGAACGGGTAGCAGTTGACCTTATTTGACTGCGATTTTCCTTGGGAAATTCTGTTTGGGCAATCCGCATTTCTGGGCACAGAAACCAAGGCATACTGAGTTTGTTTGACAAGTGTTGACCGCAGTTTTGACTCTGCGTTGACCGAGTTTCACTGATATTTTCGAGACTGTTTTGGGTTGATTCGGACTATCCTTGGAGGATGAGTTGACTGGGTTTGACCGAGCTAATTTGGAGGAAGATTTCTACTAAGTTGACCAACCAATGTTGCTTGGGAGCAAGAGCGGGAGCGGGGAGCGGGAGTGAAAACGGGAGCGGGAGCGACCATTTTCAGAAGCTCTTGGTTTGGGAGCGAATCTGGGAGCGATTTTTTAAAAATATATATATATTTTATATTTTTTAATTTTTGATACATATATGTCAACAAAAACATGTAGAATGATGAATTAGACATAAAAAACATAAAAAAACATAGATTGATCATTGAACCATATCACATCAATCATCTAGAAATTATAATCGTCATCAACCATGTCCACAAGTTAGTAAAATACATATTACAACTGCAACATATTGAGTCTCATGAATCATGATTCATCAAATTCAATCTTAAAGTTTCAACTTCAAGCTTTCAAAATTGAAAATTCAATAACATTTATCATCATTGATAACCAAAGTTGTACTTGTAAGCTAAGTTTAACCATTACAAGAAGTAATATCTTAGATATTTCTAAGTCCTAACTTCTAACTGTTAACATGATCTGAAATGTTATAAATTTATAAAATGAAACATGAATAATGAAATGAAATGAAACAACTTTAGTCTTTCACAAAGCATCATATTCATAATTCACAATCATTACCAATGAGTTATAATTGCCAAGGCCCAACTTCAAACTTCAAATTTTCATTGTCACAGTGATATATTGTTTACAAAAAATATCATTATGATATGAAAGAGTCAAGAGTCAAGAGTCAAGGACTCAAAACTCAACAGTTATGAAAACTAAAGTCTAATAGAAACTAAAAAAGACAAGTAAACTGTAAATCTACATGTGGCCCTTGCCAAGAGAGTCTCCAGGAGTATAAGCAGGTCGTGGTGGTCTTCTAGGAGTCTCCCGCACAGACCGACGACCAGAACTAGAACATCCACGTGAGGGTGTAGATGGAGGTGGCGACAGCAAAGGAACAAGACTCGGACCTCGAGCACTGCTACTGGATGGTGGAGGTGGAGGTGGCATGGCTGCTGCAGCTGCTTCATCTTCATCCCTTACAAGTTCCTCTTCCAGTTCTTCAATATGTACAATGCCATCCTCCAAATTGTCATCCTCTGGGTGATTGTCCCAAATTTTATATGTGGGATCCTCATAAGCCCAATCACAGTAATGACTCAACAACCTCAAGTTGTAGTGCACAGAAACCAAGCTTTCTGCTCGGTTTTCATTGAGTCTGTTTCTTTTCACATTATGTATGTAGCTGTAGGTGCTCCAACACCTCTCTGCAGAAGAAGTATTTACAACCTGTGAAAGAACTTTTTTTGCCAATTTTGGCAAAAGTCCCTGGCCGCCATATGTTTCCCACCATGTGAGAGCATCAAATCTATCTCTATCGTCCATTGCATGGAAGTTACCATACAAACCAGTGCCACTGAAGTATCTGCCTATTTCAAGGCGCACAGCTGCACATTCCTCCCTGTCAGGTACCAATTTTTCTAATGCTTCCAAATATCCTCTAGTTACCTCTGGATCTAAATGGGGTTTGGTCCTAACCCCACCCCCTGCTGCAGGTTGGCCCAACCAAGATGTAGAGTAGTATTTTGGCGTAAGGATATACGCCAAGCAATGTAGTGGAAGATTAAGTCTATTCCACCATTCACACACACAATCGTGAATCAGTTTGTACAAGTCGGGATCTCTGTTATGAACAATATCTTTTATTTGCCCCAACATGGTATCCATTTGCTCATACACCTCGCCAATCACTGGTTTGTCTGTATCTGCAAACCGAATCATGTGATAAATGGGCTTGGTGAAATCCAATACTTGCCTCACACTTGTCCAAAACTGACCATCAAGAGCAGCCTCCTCCACCATTTCAAAACCTCCCCTGTCAGCTGCATTTGTAGCCCTTTCCTTTAATACCTGCCCATGTGGACTTGATACCATGCTAGCCAATGACTCTCTTACCTTCAAAAGGCGCCTGAAGGTGAGGTAATAGCTACCAAATCTGGTCTTCGCAATCTTCAACAACTCTAATCTCGAGTGACTGCGGAAAAGGCCATGGGTATTGCTATGATTTGTAATAAATTTTATCATTTGTTTGCCTTTCTTGTACAAATCACCAATCCATTGGTATTGTTCATTTTTGTTCTTGACAATATCATGCAACAGAAGGTTCAATGTGTGAACCAAACATCCAGACCAAAATATGTTGGGGTATTTATCCTCAATAATTGCTCCCGCTGCCCTACAATTAGGAGCATTATCAGTGATGACTTGGATGACATTGTTAGGGTCCCACCCTAACCCCCTTATTTATGTCATGGGATCACGTCATAGTCAAGAGTCAATAAAGCCCATATTAATATTTGTAAGTGGTTAACCCGCAATTAATGACGGGACCACAGTTAGTTGCAAATGGGCCGTAGTATTAGATAGATGGTATTAATAAAACCCACGGTATTGGCCCATGGTATTGCATGTATGAGTCATATATAAAGGATAGAGACTCCCTGCGAGGAGCATTGTGTCTTGTTTTTGTAATCGAGCTCTGCTCTATTGGAGGTTGCCCCCTCGAAGAGGCATGTGAACATTGCTCTCTGAATAATAAAATCATTGCTATTCTATGTTCTGGGTATCTTTTCTTCGCATATTCTGTATTTGGGTATTATTTTGCAGGTTAAGAGCATAACAAGTGGTATCAGAGCACTTTCCAGGGCTCGGTGGGATCTCCAATTTTTAGCAAATTTTTTTTTGGCTAGAGACGTGTTCCGGCGTCTTTAAACCACGGGATCTGTCGTTAAGCGCATAAACCTGCGGATTTGGGGAGGCATGCACGCAGGAAATACAAGAGGTGGTCACGTCTGTTGGACTCCCTTGTAACCCCTGTGGGTACCCCTTCGAGTAGTAGCGCATTAGACAGAACCGCGCACGGACTGTCTTCCACGTACCCTCTGGGTATATAGGAAGCCCCCTAGGCTCCCTTGAAACCTCGCCATAGATAAACCTTCGGCCGTCTTGTGGTTACAGTACACCGAGAACAGCACTCAGAGAGATTACTCGCCCGTACGATTGGGTAGTCGGGTTGTACGGCTAAGGGTACGGTCGATCCTCCTTAGTTAGAGCCCTGAAACATTGGGCCGAGTACTACTGTCAGACCCTTATGTATATTGCGATCTGTAGCACCTGACACTCCTCTAGACCATAGTTCCCTTTTCTATCGGGGGATCACACATCATCTATTCCAGATCCGCGTGTGCAAAGACGTGCCGCAGCAGCAGACATCAGTCCCGCAGCTCCATCAGATCCGCAACGGCAGTTGTTCCACCATTCAGATCTCTCAGATCCACCAGATCGCAGTTGTTGTGAAGGGTTCCTATACCGGGGTCTACTTTTCGCAGGACTTTTGGCAGCATTGACATTTTGAGGATTTGGCGACTGCAGTATTGATCAAGGAGGAGTAAAACTCCGTTAGGAGTTTTCCAAAAAAAAAAAATGTCTGAGATCTTCCGAGGCGCTTATTGGTGATCTAGCCCATCAGCATCAGGACGACGAGCTGAGCAAGGTGGTACCATTCAATTTATTAGTAAAAAAAATTTTAGGCGGTCCCAAATTTTTCATCCAGTTGGTGTATGGTAGAAACTAGAGCTCAAGCGATGGCCAATGAAAGGCTGGACAAACTTGAAGCAAATATGAGCTCCCTCCAACGTGAGATTAACGGACTAAGTCTCCAGGTACAGGAAGCACTCTCGAAGGGCAAGGAACCAGCCCACGAGGAGGCGTATAAGGGCCATGAATACCATGAGGGTGAGTCGAGCCACTCTCCTCACGTCTGGCACACCCATCCACCACCCAGTCAGCGACCTCCCAAGTTGGATATGCATAAATTTGACGGTTCTCACACGTCAGCATGGCTAGCACAAATGGAGCAGTATATCCAATTGAATCATATCCTAGATGATTGGACTAAGCTTATGGTGGGGACCATGTACTTGGACAATGAACGATGGCAATGGGGGGAATGGCATCAGCGTTGCAATGGACCTTTTCAGACTTGGGACCAATTTACCAAAGCTCTTCGAAATCGCTTTGAACAGGAAGACTCTTTTTTGGGGCGTCTCACTAAGCTCCGACAGACAGGTACAGTGGATGAATGTATTACCGCTTTTGAAGCCTTAGCCTTACGCACTAAGGGTCTCACAGATGAGTTCTACACGGAATGTTTTATCAACGGTCTTAAAGAAGCCATCAATTCTCAAGTTCTACTCCACCACCCTCCCACGTGGACAGAGGCTTGCCAGGTAGCTCGTAAGGTGGAACGTGCATTAGCAGCCCAATACAGCCGCCCCAATTTCCCCGCTAAAGGTCGTCCCCCACAGGCTCCCAACACGACTCAGACACTTAAGATTCAAAAGGTGTCACCTGCGGAAATGGCCGAAAGAAGGAAGCAAGGACTATGTTACTACTGTGATGAAAAATATTCCCCGGGTCATAAATGCAAGGAGCCCAAGTTTTTTCAAATAGATGCCACTGACTACAGCTCCACCGAGGAAGATCCACCACTTGAGGAACCAGAGGCGATCGAAGAAGACAACCAAAAGGAGATTATATCTAACGAACCAGTTATTTCGCTAAATGCGTTGGCAGGAATTTCTTCCCCTCAAACTCTCAAAATCAGGGGTTTTCTTAAACATCGCCCAGTAGTAGTCTTGATTGATAGTGGAAGTACCCATAATTTCATCCATCAAAAAATAGCAGAAGCAGTGCATTGTTTTGTAAGGGCAGTCTCTAACTTCCAAGTCCAAATTGCAGATGGGGGCACAATGAAATGTGAAGGCCGCTGTGAAAATGTCAAACTTCAAATGGGGGATTATCAGTTGAAAACCCACATGTTTGCCATACACATGGGGGGTTGCGACATTGTCCTAGGCGCTGAATGGCTCCGCACTCTTGGGCCAATCACAATGGATTTCCAGGAGTTATATATGAGTTTTAAGCAGAACAACTCCACACATACCCTCCGTGGACTCCAGGCGGGAGCCCCCTCAATCATCAACTCGCATAGGATGGAAAAATTGTTAAAAAAGGGCCATCATGGAGTGGTCGCTCAATTTAATGCCATCCAGGTAGTCGAAACCCTGTCTCTGCCAATTCATCCTGAGATGCAACAGATTTTAAATAACCATAGGACGGTCTTTGACAAGCCTCATGAGCTTCCACCCTCGCGAGGGGAACATGATCATAGCATCACCTTGGTTCCAGGGGCCCAACCCCCAAATGTGCGGCCATACAGATATCCGTTCACCCAAAAGAATGAAATAGAAAAAATCATCAAGGAATTGTTGGAAGCAGGTGTCATTCGTCCCAGCATTAGTCCTTATTCATCCCCAGTGGTCATGGTCCTCAAGAAATATGGGGAGTGGCGGATGTGTCCCGACTTCATAGCCCTCAATAAGTTGACAGTCAAAGATAAATTTCCCATCCCGGTGGTTGACGATTTGCTGGACGAACTCAATGGGGCTCAATTCTTCACTAAGTTGGATCTTCGCTTAGGCTACCAGCAAATTCGCATGAAGGAAGTCGACATTCCCAAGACGGCTTTCAGAACTCATGAAGGCCATTATGAGTTCCTTGTCATGCCATTTGGTCTCTGTAATGCCCCCTCTACTTTTCAGAGCCTTATGAATCACATTCTCAAACCATATCTCAGAAAATTTGTCCTTGTCTTCTTCGATGACATCCTCATCTATAGTGGCACTTGGGCGGCACATCTTCAGCATGTAGATCTACTCTTGCAACTGCTCCGCAAGCATAAATTATTTGTCAAGATGTCTAAGTGTTCGTTTGGCATGGAAGAAGTTGAGTATTTGGGCCACATTGTGGGGCGTGAAGGTGTCAAGGTGGACCCCAAAAAGATCCAGGCAATGCAAGAATGGCCTCAACCTAAGACCTTGAAGAGCTTGAGAGGATTTTTGGGTCTCACAGGCTATTATCGTAAATTTGTCCGCAACTATGGCCGCATAGCGAAGCCCCTCACTCAACTCCTCAAGAAAAATTCCTTCTTCTGGAACGAGGAAGCACAACAGGCATTTACTGCTCTCAAAAACGCCATGTGTTCCACTCCAGTCTTAACACTACCTGACTTCACCAAATCCTTTGTCATTGAATGTGATGCTTCGGGTACAGGTATTGGGGCGGTCTTAATGCAGGAAGGGAGACCATTGGCCTTCACAAGCCAACAACTCAGTGGGAGGAATCTGGGCCAATCTACCTACGAGAAGGAAATGATGGCCATCTTACATGCAGTCGAGACCTGGCGACCTTACTTATTGGGGCGACGTTTCCAAATCCGCACAGATCATCACAGTCTTAAATATTTTTTGGAGCAACGCCTATCCTCCCCACAACAAAATAAATGGTTAGCCAAAATGCTGGGATATGATTATGAGATCATTTACAAGAAAGGGAAAGACAACAGTGTAGCAGATGCATTATCTCGCCAATTTGAGGAGGAAAGTACTCTGCTCGCAATTTCCCTCCCCATTCCAGATTGGATTGAAGAGGCTCGCAGGGAATGGTTTTCACACCCCGGGCTCTCCCAACTCATTTCTCAATTGCAGGTCGATCCTAATTCCAGCAAGGGCTACTCATGGCAGAATGATATTCTTCGCTACAAGGACAGAGTTGTAATATCACCAACATCCACCCTCAAAAGTCGCATTTTGGCAGAATTGCACTCATCTCCCATTGCAGGACATTCAGGCTTTCAGAAGACGTATGCTCGCACCAGAAGATCATTTTTTTGGACAGGCATGAAACAGGGCATCCTTACTTTCGTAGCAGAATGTGATGTCTGTCAACGCCACAAAGGGGAAACCGTCAACACACCAGGCTCATTACAACCATTGCCCATTCCGGCATCAATTTGGACGGAGGTTTCTATGCATTTCATTACAGGTCTTCCAAAGTCAGGGAACAAGTCAGTCATCATGGTGGTTGTGGACCGACTGTCGAACTATGCTCATTTCTACGCCCTACCCCACCCGTTTACACCAACTTTGGTTGCTCAATCTTTCATGTATCAGATCTTCAAATTGCATGGCATGCCCACTTCTATTGTGTCCGACCGCGACCCGATCTTCACCAGTAATTTTCGGCAAGAACTCTTCAGAATACAAGGCACTCAACTCAAACTCAGTACTTCATATCATCCGCAAACAGATGGTCAAACCGAAGCCGTCAACAAATGTCTAGAAACCTACCTTAGGTGTTTCACTTCAGAAAAGCAACACCTTTGGGTACAGTGGTTACCTCTGGCTGAATGGTGGTATAACACCAACTATCATGCCACCACCAAAATGACTCCCTATGAAGCAGTCTATGGTCAACTTCCGCCTTCCCCTACTTCTTATCTCAAGGGGTGCTCCAAAGTACAAGCAGTGGATCAACTCCTACAACACCACGCAACCATGCTCGCCCATCTTAGAGAGAATCTTCATCAAGCTCAGAACCGCATGAAGCAACAGGCCGACCAACATCGCTCAGAGCGCCAATTTCAAGAAGGGGATCAGGTCTTTTTAAGGCTGCAACCATATAAGCAAACATCACTCAAAGACAAGGGTTGTCAAAAGCTCTCTCCAAAATTCTACAGACCATTCCAAGTACTTCAGCGCATTGGAGAAGTGGCTTACAAGTTGGCTTTGCCACCTACGGCAAAAATCCATCCAGTTTTCCATGTATCGTGCCTCAAGAAAGTGATTGGGAACAATTGCCGAGTCCAAACCAATCTACCTGAATTGGACGAAGAAGGGTCAATCTGGCTTCAACCCGAACAGGTTCTAGATACACGAGACAAGCACCTGCGCGGCCGCATGATTAAGGAAGTCCTCGTCAAATGGAAAGACACCTCTCCGGAAGATGCAACTTGGGAACCAACCACTATTCTTCAGCAGTTTCCGCAGCTTCAGCCTTGAGGACAAGGCTAGTCTTAAGGGGGAGGGCATGTTAGGGTCCCACCCTAACCCCCTTATTTATGTCATGGGATCACGTCATAGTCAAGAGTCAATAAAGCCCATATTAATATTTGTAAGTGGTTAACCCGCAATTAATGACGGGACCACAGTTAGTTGCAAATGGGTCGTAGTATTAGATAGATGGTATTAATAAAACCCACGGTATTGGCCCGTGGTATTGCATGTATGAGTCATATATAAAGGATAGAGACTCCCTGTGAGGAGCATTGTGTCTTGTTTTTGTAATCGAGCTCTGCTCTATTGGAGGTTGCCCCCTCGAAGAGGCATGTGAACATTGCTCTCTGAATAATAAAATCATTGCTATTCTGTGTTCTGGGTATCTTTTCTTCGCATATTCTGTATTTGGGTATTATTTTGCAGGTTAAGAGCATAACAGACATTGTATGGCCCAATACGGTCAATTGTTTCAAGTAATGCTTCTGCAATGTTGATGGCGGTCTTGAACTTGTCTGAGTAATCATGTGCAGTTAGAAAGATGGGACCACTAACAGACACAGCAAGAACACTTATCAATGGCTTGCCTTTTACATTTGTCCATCCATCAGATACAATGGACACCCCATGGTCAGTCCAAGAACTTGTCATTTTATTCAAAGAATGTGATATTTTTGCTTTTTCATGATCAAGGCCAACGGTTCTTGCCTTGTCATACCCAGGGCTCTTGTATCCTTTAGGGGCATCATTTATGGCAGAAACCATTTCATGCCAATAAGGTGAGCGAAGAACATTGAATGGTATCCCACATGCATAGAGAAACCTGTAAACCTTTGAATCCACATCATTCCTACACCCCTCATCAAGGAAATCTGATATGGTTCTACGCCTTAAAGATGATGACCCTATGCCTCCATATCCACTGCCTTGGGAAGATGCTGAAGGATTTCTTTGTGATTGTGAGCCTGGTTCAAAGAAACCCCTTGATTTTTTTGATTTGTATTGGGCTTCCTCCTCTTCCCTTATGTATTTGGCTCTATCCGTTGCGGACACCGTGTACAAGTTTTGATTCCTATTTGTTTGTCTCCATCCCATGGCCTTTTCCCGCAGAGGTGTCTTCTAGCACGGGTGTATGAGCCTGTGTAATCAGTGTTGCAATGGGGGCAATGAAATTTAGGGGTTCCACCCCCTCTCCCTGTTTCAGCCCTGTTAACATATTTCCACAATGGGGTTTGGTCTTGTTTAGTTTTTTGAGGGTCATGTTCACCCTCCTCCAGCTCCTCCTCACCGGGGTTTTCATCAATTCGACTTTCTCCAGCTTCTTCATCCCCCTCTTCAGTTTGGCCCCTCCGTTTCCTACTCTCCAGCACCATAATAACCATAAAAGGGACCAAGAAGAGGAAAATGCCAAGAAATATAGCCAGGTCCATGGTGTTTGATGTTTGTAGGGTTTTGAATCTGCAAATTAATTTAATTTATTGGGATTAATTAATTTAATTTATTAATTTTATTTAAATTCATAATTTTTAAACTAAATTAACTAAATTACTACCTAACTAAATTAAACTAACTAAACTAACTAAATTACTAAGTTACTTACCTCTTTGCAGGCTTGCTCCTCGCTTCTCCTTGCTCCTTTGCTCTTGCTCTCCAAGAAACTCAACTCAATGAAGTGATAATGAATTTTTTTAGGCCCACTGGGCTTTTAAAACCAAAAAAAAAAAAAATTATTTAATTTTTTTTTTAGGTCCGCGGAATTTTTTTCCGTCGGATTGCTCCCGGCGCCGCTCGAAACGCTCCCAGAGCGATTTTTTAATGCTCGGGAGCGATCAGGACCTGATCGCTCCCGGGCTTAAAATTTCGCTACGGGAGCGACGAAGCGATCGCTCCCTACAACGCTCCCGAAAATGGCAGGGAGCGCAAATTTTTTTTCGGGAGCGCGCTCCGAAGCCGTTCCCGCCCGGAGCGCGATTCGGGAGCGGGTTCGAGGGGGGGGCTCCCCCGCAACTATGTGACCAACGTTGACTTTCTGGTTAGGGCATCCTGTTGACTACAGTTTGACTAGACAGATTTCACTATAATTGGGCAAGTGAATTTTGTATATTGTACTCTCTCTGTTGAACTTTTGAAGAATGATAAGAAGACTTTATCAAAGGGTTTCCCCACATTGGGGTTTTCCTCTGGCATCCACCAAATATTGTGTCCTCTTGTCTTGGCTTGTCTTCTGCTTTCTATTTATGTTCTATCTGCATTTACTATCATGTTAATGTGATTGCTAATCTGGAAATTGTTATTGGGCTAATAAGGAAAACTGAAGTAAATTGCTCTTAAGTATAGAACATACCAATGTTATCTAAAATTAACATGGTATCGGAGCTGAGGTGAAGACAAAGCCCAAGCAAGAGTGAAAAGCGAAATCACTAAGAAAAGCGATCACTAAGATTTGGTGGACAAGGATAAGAGTCAATGGCCTTTGCATTTTACTTCAAGCCTGATAACAAGTTCAAGGATAAGTCTGATTATAATGCATGGAAGATGTCTCTTCATTTGACATTGGAAGAGCATGATGTTATGGACTATGTGCATGGAAAGATTATTGAACCTCCTTCAAATGCACCGACTGCCGCTAAGACAAAGTACAAGAAAGGTAATGTCAAAGCAAAGAAGATCATCAGGGATTCTATTAACAAGCATTTGGTTGCATACATCTTCAATTTGAACACATCTAAGGAGATATATGACAAGTTGGTTGGCATGTTCAAAGTTAGCAATGCAAACTAAGTCCTCTTTCTCAAAAACAAGTTGAAGGACATAAAGAAGGGAACAGGTGAAGATATCCAATCCGACTTCATGAGGATTACCGAGATCAAAAATGATCTTCTTTAAATTGGAAAAGCTATTGCTGATAGGGAGCTCACTCTAATTGCCCTTGGAGGTCTCCCTCGTGAATGGCATGTGTTCAACAGTATTATCCTCAATAATGACAGGATTCCAGGTTTTGATGCATTGTTGACTAGATGCAGTCAAGAAGAAACAAGGATGATGGAGAGAGACATGCCTTCAAATAGGAATGAACCTTTTGCATTCTTCGCTCATGCTAAAAACAAGAACAATGCAGGTTCAAAGAAGCAATGTCAAGGAAGACCGAGATTAAAAGATGGAAGGGAAGATGCTTCATTTGTAACAGATTTGGCCACTACGCTAGGGAGTGTCCTAATAGAAGGGATACACCTCATGATGATGACAACCACAACCACAACAATTTCAAGGGCAACAACAATCAAAGGAATGGTCGATTCAACAACAAAGGAAAAAGGAATGCTCCCGCTACTCAACATGGAAATGGTCAACCTCCCAAAAGATCAAGAAACTCCATGTATGATGAATCTAATCTTGTAGATAACAAGCAAAAAGAATTTTATCTTATATCTACTTTCTCTACTACCTCTCCTTCGGATACCTTGGGAAATTGGTTGATTGATAGTGGTGCCTCAAGGCACTTCACTGGGTATAAGGAAGCTCTTTCAAATCTGATAGAAAAGGATACGGATTTGGAAATCATTCTTGGGGGAAATGCCACCTATCCTATGAAGGGAGTTGGAATTGTTACTCTTTAGTTGAATCAAGATAACACCATTCATCTACAAGAAGTTATTTATGTACCTGATCTAAAGAAGAACTCAGTATCTATCTCGGAGATGGAAGACAAAGGATTCAAGGTGGCATTCATTGATGGAAAGGTACGTGTTTGCAAAAGAAATTTCAAAGAAGCATTTACTCTTGGGTTCAGGGTTGATAGCCTATATCAAG
This sequence comes from Pinus tabuliformis, assembly GCA_031772625.1. Lineage (NCBI taxonomy): Eukaryota > Viridiplantae > Streptophyta > Pinopsida > Pinales > Pinaceae > Pinus > Pinus tabuliformis. The sequence continues at coordinate 19,706,497 of CM062813.1, read as the reverse complement.
TTGGAGGAAGCCCATTGGGAGCTATGTCTTGCGACACATCTCTTCAATCCGAATTATGGCACCGAAGGTTTGCTCATCTACATTTTAAGGCTCTACTCGATGTGTGGAAAATGGTGACAGGTATGCCCAAATTTAAAGCAGAACATGAAGGTGTTTGTCAGGGATGCGCCGAAGGAAAACATACAAGGGGACCATTCCCCTCAAGTGATAACAAGACTACCGACATTTTGCAATTGGTTCATTCTAATCTATCTGGTATGTTGCCCGTGACATCTTTTGGGGGTTATTTATATTATGTTATCTTTGTGGATGATTTCTCCCGCAAAACTTAGATAGATTTCTTGAAGAAGAAGGGCGAAGTATTCTCATGGTTTCATTCTTTCAAAGCCTTGGTCGAAAATCAAATAGGGAAGAAGATCAAAATATTGAGCACTGATAATGGAACCGAATATGAATCAAATCGGTTCAATGACTATTATAGAGAAGCTGGAATTAAGAGGGAGACTACTACCACATATACTAATGAGCAAAATTGTGTTGCTGAAAGGAAGAATAGTTCTATTATAGAAGCCACTCGTGCCATGCTTCATGATCAAAGCCTTCTGAAGTTCTTATGGGCGGAAGCTGCCAACACTACTGTGTATGTTCAAAATAGATGCCCTCATCAAGAGCATAGTTTTAAAAACCGCTCAGAAAAACCGGTAACCAGTCAAACCGGCCGGTTAGCTAGCTGGCCGGTCCGAACCGGCCTAAAAACCCGGTCAGACCCTTCATTTGCTCGATTTTTGGCCCTAACCGGTGAAAACCGGCCAGTTTAGGACAAAACCGGCCGGTTTGTTACAAACCGGCCGGTTTTGTCCTAAACCGGCCGGTTTTAGGCACAACCACCATAAAGTTAAAAAAACATGTTTTTGACTGTGTTTGAGGGGTTTTGGGGGGGGACTAAGGGTGTTTCAACCCTAACAATGTTGGCAATTAATGGTAATGTTAAATTCTTAAAGTAAAAGTGACATTTCCTTTAATTTTCATTTTCATCCTTTTACTTAAATTTTTAACATTACCATGAAATGACTCAGGATGTTTGAGAGTGGTTTCGACCTCATTGGATTTCATATGGAGAAACTAGAATTTTAGATTTCACTCAAAATTCAGCAGACTTAATGGTTTTCAGGATTTCATGGTTTGGGGGTAAACAATAAATGCAATTAGAGCTCCAAATGATAAGAAAAACTCCTGATCTAGATCCCATTGTGTTGGACGATATTGATCCAACCTCAGAATGGGTGGAGGAGACTGAAGAACCTATGTTTGAGGCTGATTTTGATATCGACATGGCTTTGGCGGGGGATGAAGCAGATTATGTGGTGGCATCAGAACCAGGATCAATAGCGGCATCAAGGAAAAGCAAGGAACCAATGGAAGGCACTAGTCATGCAGGTCGACAAACTCGTGCTTCCATTAGGTCCACTTCTATTGTCATTGGTGGCATTGATACTGAGGTTGCAGATCAGGCTGAGGCATCCTCAGACTCTGAACCAGATGATGTCTATGTAGCTCCTGATGATGATCTTGTGTCTACTACTAGTAGTGGTAATGAACTTGATGATTGATCATGTGTATACTGTAGACTTGTAGTAGGCCAATGGCCTCATAGCTTGCAGCAATGTTTTTGGACTTTATAGGCCATTTAGAGCCTCATTTGTTATGTATTTTGCTATTTTATTGATGATATGTATTGCACTCGGTGCCATTTTGATGTATTCATCTTTACATGGTATATAAATGAGCAAAATTTGCATATTTTGTCTCTATTGGTTTGGAATCATGGTTTTACATCTTAAAAATAGTTTTGTTTCATTAAAAATTAATTATTTAATGTATTTTTTTAAAACCGGTTCGTTTAGACCAAACCAGTGCCTGTTAGACCGGTTCCGGTCGGTAAACTGGTTCATTAGGTGGACCAGTCCGGTCACCGGTTCCGGTTTTAAAAACATTGATCAAGAGTTGGACTCCAAAACTCCCGAAGAAGTTTTCATCAGAAAGAAACCTGATGTTTCTCACTTTAGAAATTTTGGTAGCCCCGTATATTTACATGTTCCGAAAGAAAAGAGAAGCAAATTGGATGCATCTGGGAAGAAAGGAACATTTGTGAGCTACAGTGAAACTTCTAAGGCATATGGAGTCTATGTGCCTGGTCAAAGAGAAGTGGAGATAAGTCATGATGTCACCTTTTATGAAGATGTTGCCCTTGGGAAGATTAGTAACCTTCCTATTCCAAGGAAGGACAAAGAAGCAAATACAGGAAAGCAGGGAGAACCACACGATGAACCAATGCCCTATTTTAAAGGACCAATGGATCCCATTGATCCACCCCCTCATGAGCCTTGCTCCTCAAAAAGGAGACCCTCACAGCTTAGGGAAACTCTCGTAGATGCCAAGAGACTTATTGCACCAAGGGGGACATTTTGTGAAAGTAAGAAGCCGAATAGGTACCAAGGGTACTTAACTACCATGAGCACCATTGTTCAAACTAAGCCTTGCACATTCGAAGAAGTTGTGAAGCACCAAGTTTGGAAGGATGCTATGAACGAAGAGTATGAGTCGATTATGAAGAATGATGTCTGGGATGTAGTCCCTAGACCCAAGGACAAATCTATTGTCACCTCGAAATGGCTCTACAAGGTCAAGCATGGAGTTGATGGAAGTGTTGAAAAGTTCAAGGCCAGCTTTGTTGCTCGAGGCTTCTCTCAAAAGGAAGGTGTAGACTACGATGAGATATTTGCACCAGTTGCCTGATATACCACCATCCGTTCCATTATAGCCTTGTTGCCTCGCAAGGATGGAACCAACACCAAATGGATGTCAAAACCACCTTCTTGCATGGTTCAATTAAGGAGGAAGTCTATGTAGAACAACCCGAGGGGTTCGAAGTTCAAGATCGTCAGACACATGTATGCAGATTGAAGAAAGCCCTCTATGGGTTGAAGCAAGCTCCCCGAGCTTGGTATCAGAGGATCGACAACTATCTGATGAAGTTGGGTTTTACAAGAAGTGAAGTTGATCTGAACCTTTACTTTAAGGTTGAGAATGATAGACCTCTCAGCTTGGTACTTTATGTGGACGATCTATTTCTAATAGGTGCAGACCCTCTTATTCATTAATGTAAGAGGGAGTTGGCTTCCGAGTTTGAAATGAAGGACCTAGGACTGATGCATTATTTCCTAGGGTTGGACATCTAGCAAAAGGCAGGTGAGATTTTCCTTTCTCAAAGAAAATACATTGTGAAGCTACTTGAAAGATTTGGGATGGTGGACTGCAAGTCCATGAATACTCCAATGGAACTTAACTTCAAGAAGTTATGCGAAAGTATTGTTGGGCCCGATTTGGGAAGACCTTTTAAGTATTGTCAACTCGTTGGGACCCTGATGTTCTTAGTGAACTCTCGTCCGAACATATGTTTTGTAATGAAAACATTGAGTTAGTTTATGGTCAAGCCTCATCACATACAGTGGATTGTTGCCAAGAATCTCTTGAGATATCTCCGGGGCACAATCACCTATGGACTGAGATACACTGTCGGGAATGTGAGGCTCCATGATTATTCTGATGCTAAATGGGCTGGCAGTGTGGTGGATGTTCTGCTTCGATACCCTAGATGAGCAGGAAGCAAAAGTTGGTTGCTTTGAGCATCGTTGAGGCTGAATATATTGCTGCTAGTATGGCCTCCTGTGAAGATGTTTGATTGAGGAAGCTCTTTAGTGAGCGACTTGGGCATGTGCTAGATACCACCGTGATCTTCTGCGACAACCAAAGTGGGATTCGTCTTTCTGAGAATCTCGCGTTTCATGCCCACTCCAAGCATATTGATATCAGGTACCACTTTATCCGAGATATGGTACAACGGGGAACAATAAGGCTCCATCACATTGGGATTGATGATCAGGTCGCAGATATTCTTACGAAGCCCCTAAGGAAGGTCAAATTCTTAACCTTTCGTGAACGACTTGGAGTCGTGGAGAGACCCTCTTATGAGGGTCCCGTTTGATTTCGATATTGAGCATTGGGAGCTCCAAGGAGCTTGGGGTACTTCTTGGAGCGATGAGAGACCATAGGGTGAGTGGTTCACCTTCCCCTCGTGGTGCGCGATGTACAGGGTGAATGGTTCACCTTCCCTTGTGATACCCCGTGATGGTTGAGATACGCATAGGATGAGTGGTTCACCTTCTCCTATGGCATATGACCAGGATGAGTGGTTCACCTTCTCTTGCCGATACATCCTACCCATGCAGTCCGGGACTCATGGGAAGTACCTTTCATCTGGCCAATGAGTAGGGAAATGAGGATAGGGACCATAGTACTACCGATGGATGCATCGTGTACTACCGTACTCCCTATGCTAAGATGTTTGAAATTGATCTGGGATCAATGGAGACTGACTTCGGGTCAGTGGAGGGTGGTATGATAACCTCTCAGTCATTGGAGACTGACTTCAGATCAGTGGAGAGTGGTATGACACACTCTCAATCATTTCTTCATTATTTCTTCATGGTTCAGCAGAGCAGAGCAGAGTATAACAGGGATGTCAGAGATGGTACAGATTGACAGATGATTTGGCAGGTGGAGTTCTTCCTAGTTGAGAGGGAGTGTTAAATTTGGCAACTAGGGCCAAACTCCACCTTGGACAGCTCATATGATGAAGCTGATATTTTTATTGGATTCCTCTTTCCGAGAGGTGTAGGATTGATCTAAAGATCATCTCATTCTGATATGTACAAATGCGATTATGAATTTATTTCGTTTATGGACAAATTGTCAAGGTCGGCCAGCAAACTAATGTAGGCTCAGAAGCCGAAAAGATATGTCTTTTCATCCTAAACATTGCATATAAATAGAAGGTGCATCTACCTCATTTGGACATCATTCATCACTCACATATCTCTCTCTCTCCTCATCTGATTGGGCATACGAATTTTTGGGCAGCCTCTCTCCTCCACACGTGCGAAGGACAAGTCTATAATTTTCTGTTATGTGCGTTGACCGGATTGTAGAAGGGTTGACCAGCGGTGACTGGGCAGCAGTTGACCTTGTTTGACTGCAATTTTCCTTGGAGAAATTTTATTTGTGCAGGCCGCATTTCTAGGCACACCGAGACATTCTGAGCTATTTGACCAGCGTTGACCGCAACTTTGACTCTGTGTTGACCAAGTTTGACTGATTTTCAGGACTGTTTTGGGCTGATTCGGACTATCCTTGGAGGCCGAGTTGACTGGGTTTGACCGAGCTGATTTGGAGGAAGATTTCTGCTAAGTTAACTAGTGTTGACTTTTTGGTTAGGGCATCCTATTGACTGCAGTGTGACTAAAGAGATTTGACTGTAATTGGGCAAGTGAATTTTGTATATTGTACTCTCTCTCTGCTGAGCTTTGGAAGAATAATAAGACTTGATCAAAGGGTTTCCCCACATTGGAGTTTTTCCCTGGCATCCACCAAATATTGTGTCCTCTTGTCTTGGCTTGTCTTCTGGCTTTTATATATGTTTTATCTGCCTTTACTGTCATGTTAATGTGATTGCTAATCTGGAAATTGATATTGGGCTAATAAGGAAAATTGAAGTAAATTGCTCTTAAGCATAGAACATACCATTGTTATCTAAATTAACTCTTCTGAGCAAAAATCTACATCATGTTCCAAAAATTGTGCAACATGGAATTTCAATCTGGAAATTCCCCCATCATATGCTTCGCACACGACTTGCAATTCAAAATTTGCTTATTGAACAACTCCTCGGGTTCACCATATCCCCACATGGGTTCTAAATTTCTCGACATTTATAGTTTTCAATATAATGATTAATCCTAGGGGATGAAAAATTTTGAAACAAATTAAAATCGACATTTTTAGAATCAAAAAACAAAAAACAAAAAATGCATAATATATACAAACCTAAAGTTTACATAAACAATAGATCTCTTGCAGTCAAACAAAATTTAAGGAAAAAAGAGGGAAAATTGATAGACATTCAAAACCTATCAAAAATTTGTAAAACCTATAACAATTATAAAAATTAAAAATAATCTAAACAAAAATAAAAAGAGGTGGACATACTTGCAAATACACCACCAGCTGTGGGAATTTGGGAAACCATCTCCACTCTACAATAAATTGATGATGGCAAACAAAACACACACTCTCCCTAGCAGGATGAAGGAAAACGAATGGATAATGGAAACCCCATAAAAATCTAAAAACAAATAATAATAATAATAAAAAAGCGATGGAACTTGATGCCCATACATGCAAATGCATCCACAGTTGAAGGAAATCAATACCCACTATTAAAAAACACAACGATGGCAAAGGAAAATGGTGTCCTCTTCCTTTGCTCAAGCAAATTTCTTCCTTTGCTCTCCAAACTCCTCTTTCTGTTTGTAAAATGGGTGAAAAAACTCAAAAATGACAACTTAAACTGCCACTATCTGCGGCTTGGTGATTTTTTGGGTTATGTCACAATTTTATAGTGATTTTATTGGTAGGGAAAAAAGCACCCATTTCTATACGCAATAAAATCAGTGCATGGTAAAAATCGCAACCGTATGATTCTTTCGTGATTTTATCATGATGCTCATAACACTAGTATGTACTCAAATTTCCCTCCAAAAATGTACTTAATGGAAAAAGATGGAGAGAAGCAAAGAATCTCTCATTGCAAAACAATGGGCAGAATCTTATGTCTTTAAGCTACCGGCACATGTTCTAGTAAAATGGTTTCTCTAATTAGAAAAACATGAGCTGATGGTTTAGGTCACATATTTTCAGTTCAATTGTTAATGGATAATGTTAGCATTGTATTACATTTTATTCATTAATAAAGAATATATTACATGTTCATCTTAAACAAGTTGGATTCTGAAATGAGGACTCCTCGGTCCATCATCAAGAGACAATTAATGGAAAGAAGTCCATACTCCTGAGCAAGAGGTCTCCACTCCTACAAGTGAGCACCAGGGTCCCATAAATCACACCAGCAGAAGATGCCCTTCCAGCTCAGCCTGTAACCTTGTAATCACGGCACCTAAGAACCCATAAGAACAGTGAGTTCAGCATCCGGTCAAGAGAAGTCTATCAGATAGCTTCTGTCCACTTACTCCAGTATGTCAATGCCTGAAGGCCATCAAGCATATCTTCTGGAAATACGAGTTCACTGACAATTGTTGGAGTTGGTTTGAGGATAATCATTCCATGCTGCGCTGCTTGGCTTGTAGATGGCCATTCTCTTGTTGACAATACTTACTCAGAACTTTGGAATTGCTTCAGATCGCAGTGTTATTTGTAATATGGAAACTAAGATGTAAGTTTGTTTTTGATCAGGAGATTAGGTCTTTGTCTGCTTTCAGTTCTTTGTCGAAAGACGAGATTCACCATCGGTTCTCGGCAAACAGAGCCTTGTTAATCAAAGATGCCTAATCTGTGGGTCACACAGAGTATTCTTCTTTTATTTCTGCTCTAGTAGATCTCACGAAAAGGGTAGGAAGTTCATTGTATTAACTCTTCAGAGTTTTGCATACCTGATTATAAATATAAGATGCATTTTTCAAAAAAAAAAAAAATATTACATGCTTTAAAAGGAAAATTATTCAGTTCCTTTTTATTTGCACTTACACACAATGCATTACTGCATTTGGTATAGGTTGTATAGGACATATGCAAAAATCCCAGAGATAATTTTACCTACATATTAGAATCAATATAATATTATTCAGGGATTAGGTTGATGTCCAACTAACTTTATATTGCATACGGCCACATAAAATACATCGATGGGAGGTGTTCAGACATTGGTGGATCAACAGAAGATAATGCAAGAGAATTTTTCAACGTTCCAACATGAATTTCAAGGGTAGCTAAAAACAGAAAAATATCTATCAATACATCACAGAAACATTCCAACACTTCTTGGCATTTAATGGGCCCACTACAGAGTCCAGTAAAAATTTTCACTCCACCCATAGTTCTGAAACATCTTGAGGCAGAACTTTCAACCATCACAATTCTCAAACATTGACCATGGTTCAGCTTTTAGAAAAGAATTCAAACTATTCTTATACCTTGGATATCAAATTCTCAGATTAAGAAAGGAAAACTTTAACTTGAAATCATAGGAATAAATTTTCCTTAAACAAAAAGTCAAAGATTGACATAAAAATAGTAGAAACACAAACTGTATGAAGTTTCAGAAGCAACTTCCAAGAAAGAAGCAACTACAAATTGAGATTGTCAACTGTGAACCATATTACCTGCAAAAGTAGCAATTCCTCCTCACTTTCAACTCGTGTGACCACCTTCACTTGACCACACATCTCCCACCTATACATGAAACCACAAATTCATACAATGTGCCTGAATTGCTATAATTATTAATTATATATAGTACCATAGCATTATATTTATAACAGCAGTATAATTGATAAAGCAAAATCCATTCGGTAGAAAGATGATTTACAAAAGCACTATATTATTGATAAAGTGAAATTCATACCATAGAAAATAACCTAAGTGTTGAACTGCATGGCAAATGACTGACTCAAATGGTAAGTGTTGGTGTAAGCTTTTGTTATTTCGAGATCAAACCTCTATTTCCACAAAAAGATCTTGCAAACACCTCACCATGTGGGAAGTATACAACCATTAGTTCACAAAAACAATTGATATGCAAGCTTAGTTACACGGGAACCACTCCCGACATCTAGGGAGCCCGTTCCAGCAGTTCCTGCTTTCCCGGGAGCTTTGGAACGGAAGCAAAACGTTCCATTTTCTTGCGGAACAGAAAATAGATCAAGGTAACATTTCTAGCACGCCAAAGGCTCTAATCAGGTAACGTGGGAGCGGTGTTTTGAGCGTTCCCACTTATCGGTTGAGACCCACCCGTGAATCAGTCCAGTAGGTTGCAGACACTTGCTTTCTCCCATCCCATTCCGCCAATTTATTATCATTGCAACAATTCAATTGTTCTCAACAGCCACGTGTTCCATCTATAAAATTAGAGTGGTGAGATTTATATTAAGTGTATTCAACTCGTATTCTTTTCATGTAGGTAAAGCCTTGCCATTTTGTACTCATGAAGAAGTCCACAGCCACAAGCTCAAAGGGCTCGTCCGGTCTCTCGTACCTTCATCCAATTCAGTACAAATAATACAACATTAGCTTCTGCAAAGGTAAACCCTAGCCGCCGCTTGGTCTAGGCGATCAGATGCGTAGAGATTTTGATGACATTTCACTTCTCCTCTACAATTGTGAATATTCTCTTCAGGTAAATCATTCGGTTGTTGATCTCATGTTTTTGGTTTGTGATGATTAGTTTCAAAATGTTATATTTGAGTGGTATAAGTTGTTGGAATTTCGTTTCATTATTTTGTTATTAAGCTTTTTTTCTTCGGTTTATGAATATTAGTTATATAATGTTACATGTTATTCATAATTTTAAATTGGATTTCATTACGTTATATATATATTAAGTGAATATGTATTAATAATATTGGGTATTTGAAAATCTGAATAAATAATGTAGTGTGCAGTGTTGATTTATGTAAGCTCAACCCTAGCCTCCCCTCAATCCAGACAGATGTGTAGAGATTGGGTATTTGAAGATCTGAAAATCTGAATAAAATACAAAGTGTGTTGTTGATTTAAGATGTGTCGCGATAATTGCCCCAAGAGGCGATCTCATTACTGAGAAAAGAGGATCTTGGACCAGACAAGCTTTCATGTTATCTTGAGGCATTGGATGTGAATGAATCCTATTTGTCTTCACCCAAACAATATATAATTGTGCTATTAAAATTGACAATGAAGCAACAGTGACCTTATTAATCTAGTTTTACATAAAATTCAAGTAATAAATAATAAACAATATAAGAATTATTATTATTATATTAAAAGTTATTTTAACTGTTAAAAAAATATAAGATTTTAAATTATATAATTCATTTTTTTCTATGTTGCATGAGTTTCTGAAACGTGGGAACTTGGGTACCGGTGTCTGGAACCGCTAGAGGTTTCCCCAATGAATTTACAGGAAATGGCTAATTGGGAGCGATTATATTATACGATAAAAAATATAAAATATTTAAGTATTGAGGGGTTTCCGCAATGCATTATATTAGATATCATTTTTGGGGTTCAATTGCGTTAAGTAAGTCATTCATCTATGCGCATTTCCATGAGAGGTAGTGATAATTGACTAATTTCTCATGATTGTTGTATAGTCCACTTAGCACTCATTGCATCAGGTGATGCTCATAGGGGTGAAGAAGTGGGATTGAAACTAGTGAAATGAATGACATAGCCGTCAATCATCACCTCTGGGGCTTGCACCTAGTAACCAGCACTTCTCGAGAGGTCACCCATCCCAAATCGCCTCTGGCTCAAGCGCGCTTAACTGCGGATTCTTCCCCACAATCAAGCCCACTTAGCTTGCTACCCCATTTGCAAAACCTTAGCAAGTATTGTGCCTCATGAACCATTCAAGTAGAGTTCCCTTCACTCTTTTGAATTTAAGTATTGAGGGGTTTTCGCAGTGCATTATATTAGATATCGTTTTTTGGGATTCAACTGCGTGAAGTAAGTCATTCATCTATGAGTATTTCCATGAGAGGCAGTCATAATTGACTAATTTCTCATGATTGTTGAATAGTCCATTTAGCACTCATTGCATCAGGTGATGCTCACAGGGGTGAATAAGTGGGATTGAAACTAGGGAAATGAATCACATAGCCGTCAATCATCACTTCCGGGGCTTGCACCCAGTAACCAAGACTTCCCAGGAGGTCACCCATCCCAATTGCCTCTGGCTCAAACGCACTTAACTATGGAATTTTCCCCACAATCAAGCCCACTTAGCTTGCTACCCCATTTGCAAAACCTTAGCAAGTATTGTGCCTCATGAACCATTCAAGTAGAGTTCTCTTCACTCTTTTGAATTTAAGTATTGAGGGATTTTCGTAGTGCATTATATTAGATAATCATTTTTTGGGATTCAACTATGTTAAGTAAGTCATTCATCTATGAGAATTTCCATGAGAGGCAGTCATAATTGACTAATTTCTTATGATTGTTGAATAGTCCACTTAGCACTCGTTGTGTCGGTGATGCTCACAGGGGTGAAGAAGTGGGATTGAAACTAGTGAAATGAATCACATAGCCGTCAATCATCACTTCCAGGGCTTACACCCGATAATCAGTTCTTCCCGGGAGGTCACCCATCCCAGATCGCCTCTGGCTCAAGCGCGCTTAACTGTGGAGTTTTCCCCACAATCAAGCCCACTTAGCTTTCTACCCCATTTGCAAAACCTTAGCAAATATTGTGCCTCATGAACCATTCAAGTAGCATTCCCTTCACTCTTTTGAATTTAAGTATTGGGGGTTTCCGCAATGCATTATATTAGATATCATTTTTTGGTATTCAACTACATTAAGTAAGTCATTCATCTATGAGCATTTCCATGAGAGGCAATGATAATTGACTAATTTCTCATGATTGTTGAATAGTCCACTTAGCACTCATTGCATCGGGTGATGCTCACATGGGTGAAGAAGTGGGATTGAAACTAGTGAAATGAATCACATAGACGGCTATGTGATTCATTTCACTAGTTTCAATCCCACTTCTTCACCCCTGTGAGCATCACCCGATGCAATGAGTGCTAAGTGGACTATTCAACAATGATGAGAAATTAGTCAATTATGACTGCCTCTCATGGAAATGCTCATAGATGAATGACTTACTTAAGGCAATTGAATCCCAAAAAATGATATCTAATATAAAATATTATAATAGCATTTATAATCCATTGCAATTATAATAGCAGACCGAGATGATAATCGCACCAAGGGAAGTGAGGTGTCTTCTACGATAGGGGGGAGAGGGGGGTGATCTATCAACTCTTTGTGTGTGTGTGGTTGTGTATGTAACAATGCATTGAATCTAGGTAGTGTATTGGGTGGGTTGAATTTGGATACTAGTCCTATATAAACCTCGGTATGATATGTACCTCTTTGCAAGTTAAGAAGGTCGCAGATGAATAAGTCAAGTTTATCAAAACCTCGAAATGGATATCAAACCCCAGTTTAGATGGGTTTGTGCTCGTTTCACACACTGCATAACTATGGTAAAAACAAATCCTCGGTTGCCCAATGTATTTGAAATCATTGTGATTCTATTTGAAGTAAAGGAGGACTAAATGACTCCAGCTCATACAGATGAATAATTCAATCTTTGTGGGAGCAAAACCATGTTCAGATAACCCCATTTAAGGGAACAGGGACCCTAAATGTGAAACAAACACAAAATTCCCTACCATACTATAGCTAATTTTGAAGTTTCATGGGCACCCAAAAGTTGCATTCACAAATCAACATGCAAAACTATATGAACGTTTGGCAGGAATTGGAGTTTTTTTGGCGCCAATTCAACTGTGAGAACGCCGGAACTCCAAAAAACAGCCTTCAACGATTTTGGAACTCTCCCCAGGTCCCGTTGCATCTCCCGCTGAAAAGGTAACGTTCCCATATAGTTCCAAAGCTCCCGGGAGCGCGAGAACCATTGGAACAGGTTTCCCACCTCTTGGGAGCGATTTTGGTGTAACAAAGTTTTTTTTATATTTTTTTTATTTTTTATTATATAATATTGTTGCTCCTGATCAGTGGTTTCCTGTAAATTTTGGGGAAACTTCTAACTGTTCCCAACACCCGTACCCAAGTTCCCAACGTTCCCCCATTCCAGAAACTCATGCAACATATATGCAAGCTATGTCAATCACCTACTACAATGTGGCAAGAAACTTCACAGATACATAAGTACCACCACAAACCCAACATGTCCATAAAAAGGGAAGTCTACCTATGAACAGCTCAGCTACTAGAGATGAACATGTACTAAATTTCCAACCACTAGCTTCAAAAATATTTGTCAGAGGAAGAAGAGAAAATATTGTGATTGGAGCCCCACTCTCCAATCTGCAATATTATTATCTTCTTCAATGCTGATGTTACAGTGCATGAGAATCAGTAACTTTACATAATAGGTAATTATGATCATAATTCATCATACAAAGAGAGAATTAACCATAAGGACCTAAACTATGGGATCACACTACATAAACACTCAACAAGGCACCTATATAATCATTTGTATAAACTTCAAACCAATGACAAACCAGTCATGCACTTTATACGCTGCCCTTACAGCATGAGAAACTCCTACGAACACCTTACAAAAATAAAATCTGCTTGAATGCATTGAACCATTATGCAATCTACAAATTGCCAAATTGAAGGAAACATAAACTTGCAAACTAAGAATTATTTTTCTCGAAAGCCATCAATCGGAGGCAACCATTAATACAATATAATTGATGCAAAGACTAACATTGAAATGAATAACTTTTCACCAAAGGCATTATGCGCATAATACATTGTAGTTGTCTCTGCAACCCTTATAAGAAAACCAAACTCACAAGAAACATGCATCCATGTGATCGCTCTTCCTGCTCTCAGATGCTCCTCATTGGAGGACCTCGTTTAGCAAAATGGAGCAAAGATTGAGTTGTTGGACCTACAAATTTCTATCATTAGCTCACAGAATAATCCTCATCGACTTGGTCCTTCAATCCCTTCCCTTGCACCTTTTTGCAACCCTTGCAGCTCCAAAGAAAGTCAACATGGCCATGAAGAAACTCCAGAGAGTCTCTCTTGGGGGGGCAGATGGGGGGACAGAGAGGAGAAATATGTGGGCGACAATAGCTTGAGACCAAGTCTGCCTCCCCAAATTTCTTGGAGGCTTGGGAATTAGAGACAGAGGAATAACGAACTAATACGAGGGGTGTTATACAAGTGGTCCTGACACGAAAATTGGCACCATGCAGGAATGTCAGTCCATATGCAAAGAATGGCAGAGATAAAAATAGCAAAAGGCACTTTTGAGCAGTGGGAGTTATAGGGTTGAATGAGCACCCTAATCTGATACCACTGTTAGAGTACATACGAAAAATACACAGCAGATGATAAAGTGCGTGATACATTCTTATTCACAAGATATACACATAAATACGTTTCATTGACCCTTGTTTTTCTTCTTCCAAGAGATCTCTTAGATTTCTCATGATTGTTATCCTTCACTAGAGGCTTTTTGCCTTCCTCTCACATGAATAAGCCAAGTTTACATAACCCAAGAGGATTATGTTTCCAACAATTGTGACGACAGAAGGAAGAATCACTAAGATTTAAATGAATGGTTGTATGCACTCATATGTAATTTATCAAAAGACGATAAGTTATAAGTCATATCAAGGTTATACACCATGACATTAAAAAGAGAGTTTAAAAGTTATTCAAGTTTTTTCATAAAAGATAAAGTTATTAAAAGGGTTACCATAGATTATATATATATATATATATATATCAAGTATAATATAAAAAGGTATATATATCAAGTTATATATATTATTAAAATGGGGTTATATCTTAAAAGTATCAACTTTAAATTAAGTAAAAAATTTCTAGAAGCTACTATTAAAAAGTTAAATAGCTTATTCTTAATTAAAGATAGGTTCAATAAAAGGATTAAAAAGAGTATCTTAGAGATATTTAGAAAAAAAGATAATTCAAAAATGAAGGAAGATTTTCTCATTAAGATTTTTCATTTTCATCATGTTGTGGATTACTTACTCTAAACGGGAGTATGTTGAGAAATCTAGGGCATCAAGATTAGGTGATTTCTATATTCTTGATAATTGCTTGTGAATGCTTTTAACTTCAATAGATTAGGATCTTCTCTTTAGTTAGATTATTATAGTGTTCTTCTTCATCAAGCAGCTATCAAAGCATAAACAATAAAGAGATAAGAGACACATGATGTAGGCTATTAGCCAGGGCCAAAACCTCTCCCACTTGAGAGGAAAACCCAAATGAATTCTTCTTCTTATAAGAACTTCAATTGACGAATACCAGACCAAGACCCTTGACCTATTTGCCACTCCAAGACCAAGTCACAAGGCTTCTTAGCTTGACCCTCTCCTTCCTTGAGTCAACGATGGTCAAACTGCTAACTCTTCTTTCCTTCTCGACTACTCCTTAGATTTCGGCTTCCTACAATTCTTGGCCTCCTTCAAAAACCCTAGCATGTGTGACTGATCAACTTTGGAACCTTGATTCCCTTCGCTTTAGGTGGAGGCTGCTTCCTTGGCAACTCGGCTTGAGATACACCTTAGTTTCCTCCTTGACTTGACCTTCCAATGGGACTAGAATACTTCAGAATCTTCTGCAAAAAATTATGTCTCTACTTCCCACGTGTGGAAAGATTCAGCCATAAAACAAATCTGAAATAACCTCGTTGATGGTCTTTCTTTCCTTCGCTTGATTCTAGGCTTCCTTCCTTGTGATCTTCGCACTTTTTCTGTCTTCTATGCTTGACCGAAAATTTGGCTTCAAGTGGAGGCCGAGTTGCCCTATATATAGTGATTAGCCCATCAAATAAGCCAACTTGTCAATGATCTAGGCCGACATGTCTTTTGGTGGAGTTCCATTGCTTCGTTTAAGGCCAACTTGAAGAAGGTGCTTGAGCTTGGTCTTGGAGGGTCTTTAGACTCTTTCAATGACTCATACAAAAATGTAACATGCCCAAGAAGGGTCCTTCATACATGACATTGACTCAACTTGACTTTTATGACTTGATGACAAAACCTAAAGGTTCACAATGGGAACCTTAACTAAAATAAAATTCTTTGGTCATGAAACCCATGATTCAAGTACTACAAAATAATTTTATTTTCCTTCTTTACATCAATTACATAAAATCACAATTACATATATCATTATGAAGACCGAACCTAGTTACACTTTTCAACACTCCCTCTTAACAAGAGAGGTATTCATAATGGTACTTGGTCATTCTCAATCTGAAGAATTCTCATAAGAAGAGTCAGATTGGTAACCTATTTGTTTAGCATCATATCAACCAGCATTGTTACATAGCAAAGCCTTGACTAACAACTCTATCTCTCCATAAGATCTGAGCTCAAAACTAGCGAGACCAATGATGTATAGACACCCTCATCATTGTCTCTCTTAGAACAAACCCCACCCGGGTTCCAAGGGTGTGTTCCACCAGGACTATTCTTATCTTGGATTCCTAAGTCCTCAAAGAATATCGGTCCTCTACGACTACTCTTCTCTTGGATGCCCTAACTCATCTTCAAAGAGCATCGGATGCCAGATGTTCACCCAATCCTCCATTTTGTCTTCCCAAGTGAAGACAAGAATGACGTGTCTATCTCCCCCTCTTAATTAGGGAGGAAATACCTATTCCAATAAAGGAATGTACTCGTTCCTACGAAAGGAATGTACCTAAGCTTCCTCTTGGCTTAGAAATTTTTCTTCCAAGTTTCTAACAAGTAAGAAACTTTTTTCCAGGCTCCCTCTTAATTAGGGACCTACAGCAGCTCCTTAGGTGGAGATGACGGGACAACCAACCGCTTGAAGAAACCCTTCACACGATGTCACGAACTTCTTTTCTTTATTCAGGAGTCTTTATGTTTTGGGACTTCTTTGTAGGGCACAGACCATCCATCACTTTCATTCATGAGTCAGTCATGTCATCATCAGAAAGTGATCTATCAATCCATATCTAGGCTTTCTTCATGCCATGATGCCTTCTTTCATGCCATGTTTCCTGAATGAACTTCCTTCCTGCTACATGGTCAACAGTGGTGGAAGACATCCATAGTTCTTCCCTTGGCAAACCTACATAAGCCCATATAGATATTTGTTCAAAAATAAGAAATGAACACTTAAATCAAAATTACCTTTGTGATGGTCTTTCATCATGACATCTTCTAGTTTGCATCAACATCCTGCATACACATTGACATATCTCCCAAAGATATATATTGTCAAGGGTCTCTTTCTTTTTCAGACTCCATCAAATTCTTCATATCTTTCATGGAGATAGCCTAGTCAAATCTCTTATTAGTCCTCGAAAATTAGGGAAAATTTTAAGGATGGAAATTATCTCAAAGTTTAGAAAACTTGGCAAATCTTACTAGTCTCTAATGTGTAAACTATAAAATATATTTGGTGATATATTTGTAAAAATATTCAAATTTATAATGAGTTTTTGTATAGTATCTATAAAATTTTGGCGATCTTTAAGGTTAAACAATTTTATACTATAAAAATATGGCAAACAATTTGTAGAAAAAATGAAAATTGACGAATCATTTTTTGCAAAAAGCATGGAAAATTAGCCCACTTGCGAATATTAGCCCCTAAAATTTTCCCTGCCTCAGATGTTGATTGCCCTTTTCATGGTTACACATTCCACGATCTCTTTCCTTCTTTCTTCACACATTTTCTTCCCAAGAACTTTTAATCAAAATTCCTCCAATCATGGTCAACCACCTCATATTTCATATGAGGACATATTATGTTGATTTCATCTAGACAATGTGTGATTCATGCCTTCCTACATCCTTTTCAAAGGAGGAGATACTTTCTTTTGATCATGCTCTCAAGATAGAGCATTTATCCATGTTTACCTGCAACCATATGACATGACTCTATAATTTCGAACACAAGCATACATACCTAATTGTCCTTTAGGTCATCCAAACTTCCTTTAGCAGCTTCCTTGAATGAAGGAACTTCAATCCCTTTATCTGCTTCACCTCTTTTGTCATCATACCATCATCCCATGAATTCCACAAGTTGGATCTCTTGATGAAACACTCACTTCCCCTCTTGATCGGTGAACCTTTAGATGAAGATTCCATCGAAGAATCTTGAGGATCAAAAGTATCCTCATCCAGCAAATGTTTCCTTTTGACAGATGTGTGATGAGCCTTGTACTAGATGACCTTTTCTCCTTTCCATAGGTGCCACTTATGCTTCCAATGAGGTTTCCCAAGAGCTATATCCTTCCATAGTTGACTACCATGCTTTAACCATCTTTCATGCTTCTCTATGATGATGTCACGAGCTCTTGCTTTCAATGCTTCTATGAAGCCATGTTGCATCCCATCATTTTTCTTAGTGAATCATGATAGCCATATCTTACAACAGAAGACTTAGGAACTTGAAAAGAACTTAGGTGAGGAAGACTATCTCAGTCGTAGTAGAGATCTCTTACTTCCTCTTTCTTGGGCTTCTTCTTTTCAGCTTCCTCCACTTCTTCGATGATATGGTCTTCTTCTCTTCCTCTTTCAATATTGTCTTTCTTGATCTTAGGAGAATCTCTCTTGTAATGCCCATATTCTTGACACCCATAGCATTGAATCTTAGCTAAGTTTTTTTTAGAAATATGCTTCCCGAGCTTCTCTTTCCTTTTAGTAAATGCTTGACCCCTTTCACTTGGTCCTTCATCACTTTTTGCCTTCAACTTGTCTTCTTCTATCTTGCATAGAAACCACAAGTTGTTGAATGGGATAGCATTCTTCTCCTTACGGGAATTTGATACGAGGTTACCTTGTTCATCAATTAATGCATTTAGAACAATGGAGACCATTTCTTTATCAGATATCATCTCTCCTAGATCTTGCAGTTGAGTTCTTATTTGAGATGCTTTTGAGAGACATGTAGATATCCCTTCATCCTTTGATACCTTCAATTTGAATAGATCAGATCTAAGTGATATGACCTTTCTTATCGCACTTTCAAAGAATAGTTCTACCAGCTTATCATATATCTCTTTTGATGTCTCCAGCTCTGCTATATAGGGAATGAGGGGATCTTTGACAGACTCCATAAGAATCTCTTGAGCCCTTAGATCCCTTTCCATGTATTCAGATAGTGCTTGACCTTCGGATGGTTTGGAGACTTTTCCATTGACATGATCAATGACTTCATTTTCTTCGAGGACTATGTCTATCCTCCTTTTCCATGCAAGGAAGTTCGATGACCCAACCAGCTTATAGATCTCCTTGCAAAATGAAGTCATTTTACTAGATTAGATTATAGAAGAAAAGGTACTTACTTGTCAAGTGAAGATGAAATCTTCAACTTGATCCCTTTGATGATGATGATTGATGAAGATGTATTAATGCCTTTTGGATGATCTTCTTCCAAATGAAATCCTTGCTTCAATAAAAGGAGATTTCACTTTTGATGATGACAACGCCTTTTGATCTAGCTTCCTTTAGATGAATAGTCTTTAAGATACTTCACCTCCAAAATGATTGAGAGTGGATCCCAAAATGCTTCTTTGATTAATCTAGGGTTTTTACTTTTTTCAAGATGATGATGTGATCTTGATCTTGAAGTGCTTCTTTTGGATGAATAAACTTCAAGCTACTTTGATTCAAAGATCTCTTTAACTTAATGAGGGTCTTTGTGGTCTTTTGATGATGAATGGAGGTTCCCAAGACTTCATTTTGATGTAGACCTTTTCTTCAATTAGGGTTTTGTCACTTCCTTGTAGATCTTGACTTCTAAATTTGCTTTGATGCCTTCCTCGAGATTTGATCCTTGAGTTCGTTGATAAGATGCGTTTCTTGACTTTGTCACCTTAGCTCTAATACCATGTTGAGAAATCTAGGGCATCAAGATTAGGTGATTTCTCTATTCTTGATAACTGCTTGTGAATGCTTTTTACTTCAATAGATTAGGATCTTCTCTTTAGTTAGATTATTATAGTGTTCTTCTTCATCAAACAGCTACCAAAGCATAAACAATAAAGAGACGAGATACAGAATGTAGGCTATCAGCCAGGGCCAAAACCTCTCCCACTTGAGAGGAAAACCCAAATGAATTCTTCTTCTTATAGGGACTTCAATTAACGAATACCAAGACCAAGACCCTTGACCTAGTTGCCACTCCAAGACCAAGTCACGAGGCTTCTTAGCTTGACCCCCTCCTTCCTTGAGTCAATGATGTTCAAACTGCTAACTCTTCTTTCATTCTGGGCTATTACTTAGATTTCGGCTTCCTGCAATTCTCAACCTCCTTCAGAAACCCTAGCATGTGTGATTGATCAGCTTTGGAAACTTGATTCCCTTCACTTTGGGTGGAGGTTGCTTCCTTGGCAACTCGGCTTGAGATACACCTTAGTTTCCTCCTTGACTTGACCTTCCAATGGGACTATAATACTTCAGATTCTTCTGCAACAGATTACATCTCTACTTCGCGCATGTGGAGAGATTCAACCCTAAAACAGATCTGAAATAACCTCGCTAATGGTCTTTCTTTCCTTCGCTTAGGCTTCCTTCCTTGTGATCTTCGCACTTTTTCTGTCTTCTATGCTTGACCGAAAATTTGACTTCAAGTGGAGGCCGAGTTGCCCTATGTATAATGATTAGGCCATCAAATAAGCCAACTTGATAATGATCTTAGCCGACATGTCTTTTGGTTGAGTTCCATTGCTTCATTTAAGACCGGCTTGAAGAAGGTGCTTGAGCTTGGGCTTCGAGGGTCTTTAGACCCTTTCAATGACTCATAAAAAATTGTAACATGCCCAAGAAGGGTCCTTCATACATGACATTGACTCAATTTGACTTTTATGACTTGATGACAAAACCTAAAGGTTCACAATGGAACCTTAACTAAAATAAAATTCCTTGATCATGAAACCCATGATTCAAGTACTACAAAATAATATTATTTTTCTTCTTTACATCAATTACATAACATCACAATTACATATGTCATTATGAAGACTGAACCTAGTTACACTTTTCAACAGAGTATTCAAGGAAAATAAATTAATATAATTATCAACATGAATCATTGTTAATTTTGGGTATGTTTTATGCTTAAAGCAATTTACTTCAATTTTTCATATTAGCAAAATGACAGTATTCAGATTAGCAATCACATCAGCATGATAGTAAAGTGCAGATAGAACATAAACATAAATCGCAGAAAACAAGCCAAAACAAGTGGACACAAGATGTGGCGCCAGCCACGGACAAACCCCAATGTTTGGAAACCCTTGATCAATTCTTCTTATATTCTTCAATAGTTCAGCAGAGAGAGATAAAACATACACATCAGAAGTCAACACTTTGACTTATCAAAATAAGAGCAAAGATCTTCACCACGAAGATGACATAAAGAGGTTGCAGATCTGAGGACATGGACTGCAGTTCTGAACTCGAGTGAAGGCAAACATTCTTCTAAGGTGATTCCATCACCATGTTGCATCCAACCACGCTGCATCCATAATTTGGCATCTCAACACCATGCTGCACCTAGCTAGCTGTCTAATCCTCAATGAACCCATGATTATATCTCTGTCCATCTCATATTGGAACAGCACCATACAGCCCTCTAATAGTCATCATGATGGCCTGAGATCACAGCAGAATGTCTCATAAGACAGCTCCTAGGATAGCTGAAGATGTGGGCATATATAAGCCCTCATACCCATACGATATTGACTGTGGTGTTATGGCCTGTGGCCTAACACACAGTCTTCAGTTAGCATCATAAACCTCTGTTGCTCACAAGTGAGTCTGCCCCTTCATATTCTCTTACATGATCAGCTCATCAATGACGAAGCTCCACCAAGGTCACTGAACAAAGGGCCTATATTAACTGTCCTCTAACAGTCCCCTTTTGCTGCTTCAAAGGTCATTGTACCAAGGTCTTCAACACAGTGATACAACAATAATGCTCTTGCATTTATTGTCAACACAGTCCTAACATATGTTGTCCAAACACGCCTTGCAGGACAGACTTCAATGCATACCCTTCAGCACTCTTCACCATGTCATTCAAGTCACTTCCAGACCTTCCTTTGACTCTGTCCCTGTCCAAACAGATTAGGCATCATTCAGCTTCCTCCATGACTGTGGCTAGGGCATGCTTGAAGCCTTCTTCAATTGCGGATGTAGGGCAGCTTCTAGTGTGGAATAAGCCCAGCAGTTAGAGCGAATCTGGACTGCAACTAGGGCTCTCCTTAGGACTGCGTAATGCCTCCTTTTGCTGTAGATAAACCCCTTATTGACTGCGGCCTAGGACAACGTATTAGGGATCTCCTTTAGGGCTGAGATAAGGCAGCGTATAGGTCTCTTATAGACAGCGTTAAGGTCTCTTCACCATGACTGCGTTTAGGGCAGCGTTAGGGCATTTAAGGACAGCGTCTTAGGGTCTGTTATAGACCTGTGTTTTAGCCACTCCTTGTTGTGTTTCCATGACTGCATTTAGGGCAGCGTAGGTCTCTTTAGAAAACCCTTTCACCTCCACGTCTAGGGCTTCTCCTTGACTGTGATTAGGGCTCTCCTTGGCAGTGTATAAGAAGTTGTGTCTCCTCCATGACAGTGTTAGGGTCTAGGGCATCCTCTAGGGCAGCGTAACATCTTAAGATCTCTCCTCCCATCTTAAGCCACATCTTTTTATAGTAAAACGTTGAGGATAGATGGGGGCAATTTGGTTGCTAGCCGACCTTGACGAATTGTCGCATAACACAAATAAATTCATATCTCCATGAATACATGACAGAATCAAATGATCTTTAGATCAATCCTACACCTCTTGACGAGAGGAATCCAAGAAAAATATCAGCTGCCATAAATAAGAAGACCCACATGGTGTTTGGCCCTAGTTGCCAATTTTAACAATCATAGAGAAAATTACATTATATTGCTTTGGCAAATCAATTATCATTTCCAAAGCCAGATATAGATGAAAAATAAAATATTTTTTTGCAAGAGACAATATGAAATCAAGGACTTGCAAGTGATAATTGATTATTATGAATGTATATCTCAATTCAGTGCTACAACTATGTTTAAGGAGGAGAGTGACATAATTATTAAGTTACCATGGTTCCGAACATTGGGTTCCTTCATATTAGACACAAAGAAAACGTTTGTGACTTTTCCCTAAAAGAAGAAGGTAACACTTCAGGGCATTACAAGGAAGTCAGATTTAATAGTACCTTCATCAAAAGACCTTAAAGATATATCAAAGGTGATTATTTGGGAAAACTAAAAATAAATATCAAATATGCGAAAAGAATTTAACAAACTTATCATGAATAAAAATGAGTAAACCTCTCGCTTAAAAGAGTACAGCCAGAAATCACTTGCACAAGTCAAGAAGTCCAAGGCTACGAAACAGAGTTATCAAAGATTAAAACAATAAAATGAAAATATCGTGAAAGAATTTCAAAAGACACTATCAGCAATAGATGAAGAAATTAGACATTAAAAAAATAAAATTGATGAATCAGAAGATGAGGAAATTTCACATCTAATAATCACAATCAAAATCTATTTACAAAGATTAGGAAGATTAAGAATGATAAGGAGTAACTGGAAGACAAGTTAAAACAACTTATCGAGGAAAAAACATTGAAGTTTTTAGATTAAAAAAATCCAAGTTAAAGAAAAAGGAACAAATATAGATCCAGTTAATATTATGATTCAAAAAGTTCCCAATCCAACTAAAGTAAAGGCATACTCGGATGTTGCAATATACATAACGGAAATTTCAAGTGAACATTCAACGATCAACCAAACAATATTGGTGCATGAAGAGAAACATATAACTAAAGTAAATAAAAAAAATTCTACAAGTATGATAAAAGAAAATCATATTACAAGAATTCCTTATTGACATCCACATCATAACCAATCAATGTATCGATATCATCCAAGACAAAAACAATTGAATTACATTGCGAAAATTATTGATGTTTGTGCAATTAACTCTCATGACAACAATTCATAATTGAAGTGCCGCGCTCCGCAAAAGATGGTTAAATCATTTTTCAGTTCGACAATTTTGCTCAGCACTCAGAAATTCATATCGTCTTGTATCATCAAAGATGATGGCTCTAAGAACAAAGAGTGATGTAAAAACATTAAAAACCAAGCAAAGATGATGTCAAGCCTTTCCATAAATATGCTTTGAAGACAAAGCATTTCTAAAGGGGAAGGCAATGTTATGAACATAAATATATAAAAATATAAATAATAACAAACTCATTAAATAATAACTTATAATTAATGAAGGGACATATGAACGGGCATGTTCCAACTAAAAGACATGACTCTTAATGAAAGGGCACTTCTGCCTAGTATTTATAATGAGGCCCTCATTTGTAAATCGTATCAATTTTCTCATACACTTATATATTATTATTTTATCCTCAATGGATATTTTTATTTTCCAAATATTCTGGATTATTAGTTCGTGAGCCATATTTTGGTTATCACATATATTAATCCAGGTTTGCCTGTGTATTTATTATTAAAACAAAATGAACTATTCCAGATATAGCCACAAGATTCAAAAAATGAACTATTTCCCTCTTCATGGATGTTTTAGCCATTTCAGAGCATTGCTGCACTGATCTCAAAATTTAAAAATTTGAAATAACCTTTAAGATATCTGGGGTGCTTTCATAGCTCTTCTTCCCATTCCAGTCCATTAAAATCTTCAGAGGGCCATTTCATAAACTACTTTCAGATCATGTTCTTGTACTGTACAGTATCCTATCTTAATAACAGATTTTTAAAACTACAAGCATTTCCAATTTCTGGGTCTAACAGAACAAAGCTCATTCTCGATAATTCATGTGCCTTTTTACATAGTACTTTCCAATTTTCACGTCTAAAAGACCAAAGCACATCCTTAACAATTCCTGTCCTTTATTGCATATCAGTTCACGTATCCCATATGACTTTTGCATGTGCATAAGATGCTTTTTTAACATTAAATCTACAGTTCTAAGCCATGAAAATTTAGACATGCATTTACAAAATACAAGACTGTCCAAGTATACAAGAGATGATACAGGACATCGGCAAAGTGCTCTGAAATAAGCCTGATTAAAAATTTCATAAAAATACACAATAAGAACTCTTGATTGAGTTTTAGTAATGTGCTATTCCAAATAGACATATTTGTCTGTTCTCTTACAACATAAAGAAATATATGAACAGACATTTACATTTATCCTCCCTTAGGTACTGTCTTCAATACTTCCTAGCATTTTGAGGAGCTAATTGGCAAGTGAAACTCTTAAGAACTTTAGTGTTATTGAACATGATAAACAAATCTACACGTAGAGAAATAAAATCCTTCCCTATTTGAGATGGTCTTTCAAACATTGCATCAGCGTAGAAACATGAGAGACAAAAGAACAGAGAGAGAGAAAGAGAGAGTCACCTTTGTAAAGCCTTTGGAGCCCTGTAAAAGACCTTCTTATATAAGCCTAGTGTAGCATGACTGCAAAACATAAATACAGAAATCAGGTTGAAATTGAAATGCAAAGGACATCTTGATTCTCTAACGACTTCCCCTACACACTTTATAACAAGACTTTAGTATTGCTACAACTTGGCATTCTCACAAAGGCACTCAGTGCTACTGAGAAATCAACTACAAATTGAAATTTCACTAATGTCTGCAAGTGACCAAAGACAGTCAATGCAACTGAAAGAGAATCAGTATTTAACTAGATACAATGATGAACTGCTCAGTGCATCAGCACAGAAACTGAGAGAAATATATCTAAACTAATTACAATAAGAAAACCATGGGAGAAAATAAAAGAGAATAGTGAGAAGCCAACAAAACATATCACAGACGCAAAAAAAACCAGTGTTGCAAACATCCTTATTTTATTGCAATAAAATACCGAAATAGCAATTTTTTGGCCTAGACGATGTTTCTTGATTTTTTGAGCAACAAACACTGTAGTTGTTTGTACTTAAATGTAAAATACACAGATGTATAGTAAATAATATAATTGATAAGATGATGAATGTACAAGGATATGAATGTTACAATGAGGGCCCGCTTATATACCTAGGCAGGTGCACCTTCATGAATGGTCATGTCCTTTAGACATGCCTTTCATTTAACTAATGACTATTTAATTAATCATTATTATGATTATTTATTATTTATATCCATTTATATTTATTTTATTTTTATATAAATTATATTCATGACATTGCCCCTCTCTTCAAAAAGCTTTGTCCTCAAAGCTTAATTGCTAACAAATATTTTTTTCTTTTTCTTTTTTGATCCACCTAGTCCCCATCATTTCAGCAAGTATAAGTGGTACTATTGGGCTTCATCCAATTTCCTCTCAATTTTTTTTATTATTATTATACAAATATTAATTATTATTATTTTTTAAAAGTAACTTTATAAAAATTTATTCTAATATAACTTTATAATTTAATAAAGTTAAATTATAATTATTTTATAACGAACTTTATATGCCAATAGTTGCCATAGGCATTCATATGGTCACGACTAGTGGCTTTTTGACCGAAGAGACAAATGGTTGGAGAGTAACCGGAACCTAGTGGACCTTCTGCAATTCCATGTACAATCTTGTGCAGCATTTCACTAACAGTGTAAATCGGAATTCCTCGCACTCGCACAAATAAAGTCCATATCTATGAATAGGGCTGCCACAAAACCGACTTGAAACATATACCCCATGCCCTTAAAAACCTAACGCAACAACAGCCAGGTGTGGCCTCTGCACAACACATCCACACCAACTGACGAGGTGTGTGGTTCTTGTTACCCACCACTTTGTGGGTGATATCCCTAGGAGAAAAGAAATTCCAAGATGGTCCTCAATCGGCAGCCAGCAGCCCCTTGCAGCCACCAACTAGCTCGTGGTGCTATTCTCCACCACCTGAGCTAGCCATGTGGTCCCTCACCCATTTGTCATGATCATATGTTTGAAGGTGGGCCTCCCGAACCTAAAGGTATGTCTTGTCATTTGGTAATTGAGTATTGTAGTTTGCTTATCATGGATACTTCTGGCATGGATTAATGGGGGGATTCGACGAAAAGAGTGGGCTAGGTTTGTGCTTTTGTCCCCCAAACCTCTTTTGGATGTTAACCTTGGACCCTTGTCCCGTGAGATCTCTTTTACTAACCTTTGGGCGTTAGGGATAGTACTACATGGAAAACCCTCATTTTGGTTGCGTGGTCCCGCTCTCTCATCCACATATATCACTCCCCTTCCACTCATTATAACCCCATTCATCATTTCTCCCACCTAGGTCCACATCCCTCCATTGGGTCCACATAGGGTTAGCCTTCCCCCTCCCCTTGCCCACACCTTGGGTCGGGCTTGGAATGATGTCCCGGAGGTTGACGCAGCTGAAAAGAAAAGTAAAAGCACAATTGGCCACATTCAACAGGAAAATGTACCACAAAATGCAAAAGATGGTCAAGACAAACTCATTTAGCACATGTGCAAAAGCCAATGCATGAGCTCTAACCCATTCTCATGGCCATCACCCTGGTTCCTACAAGCCCTAGATTATCCTCCTTTATTATTCAAGAATCCATGATTGTCCCAACCCCTGGTGGCCAATGAACCACCCTACCTTAAAGGGAATATCCATTGTTATACCATACACATCATGCTCTTATCCCTTGAGCCCCGAGCAGTTGGTCAAAGAAAAATCATAAAAGGAAAAAGGCATATCAAGAAGAGTGGAAAAATCAAGGTCAGCGCGCCTCATGCACCACGATTGCTCCCTCCTATACATTATATACCCAAGTATGGGCTTCCTTTTATTAGCTACACTTGTACCCTAGCATGTGGCCCAAGGCTGCCCCTTTTCATTCCCTACTCCATTCATCTTTTTATCACATGCCACCACCCTTTGAAGGATGTACCTTGGACATACTATCCCCTTTAAAGGTAGAAACCACCTAATAGGATACTTGGTTAACCCCATTTGGAGCTTGGAGACATTAGCACATGCCAAAGCCCACTATGGAAGGGCATGCCATTATGAAGTGCCCACCTGTTGTCCATGGTTTGTAAGCTCTTTAACTCAATTTCCTTTGATGACTTGTTGTACTAGAAGGCTAGGGGACACATTGGATCTTATGCAAGATTGCAGATGGTCTCCATTTTGGGTTTGGTCTCCCTATACGGGGTCCTAACCCTCCAAAGGGCTACATTGGCACATGTAGGGTGTGTGTTGAGAGCCATGGGCCTCCATAGCAGTAGACAACACTCCATGGATCCCCTGAGGTGTTCAAAGATTGCACGAGATTCACCTATTGGACGAGGAAGATGCACCTAGTTCACCATGCCCAGTCAGCCCTGCAGTTGTACCATACACTTCGCAGATGACCCAGGACTTGTATGTTGATGTGGAAGCACTTACACCATCATGTAAGCCCTTATAGATGGTCTACAAGCATCTTCGATCTACTTGGAGACCCATGAGGTTACTTGTGTGCCCTCACACCCATTGGGAGCACCACGGGTTTATTATTTGGAGAACAAGGGGCCAACCCCTTGTCCACTACTTTTGGGAGTCCTATTCATCATTATGGCACTTATGGACTTCATCAAGCTTCTTAGAAGGCCCAACGACATGTATTATTGATCATTCAACCTCTTGAGAGGCTTATTCTTTTGTTTATGAGCTAGTTTAGTGGGTTTGTCACCAAAAGTTAGTTGTTTTGCACATTATTTTATTTTAGGGGTTAATGTAGGCCCAAGTAGCTAAATCGAACTCATTAGAAGTGTATAAATATAAGTGATCAGGATTCATTTTAGCATCATCACTTGGATTTGGAACTTGTATCTCTTTAGAGATTTTCGCTATCCCTCTTAGAGGACGAATTTTTGGAGCATGGAATGAATTTTGATGTTTGGATAATTTTCATATGTCTTGGAGCTGCTTGATGGCAAATTTTTAGATGGTTGAATATATTCTTATACATGTAAGTACATTTTAACGCTATTCTTTCTTTCTAATTTTGTCACATACATCGTTGTTGGGATTTCGCTATACTAGGGCTTATTTGTTGCATCTCTTATGCCAAGTTGTGGAAAACTTGTTTCTGGATAGTGAATGCTTTATGTGTGGCCCATGTATAGTAAATGAATGTTCCTAGGGATGTTTCATTACGGAAATTCATCTTGATAAGCCATTTATCTTGCAAAACGAAGTATAAAGTCTTTGAAGTTGCTTTTGTTGTTGCCCTAGTGCGAAGCAAAGTTGTCTTTTAGGCTTCCTTGGCCTAGAAAATTTGAAGGTCCATAGTCATAATTCTACCTGACTCCATTTCTCCCCAAAGGTTTAGGCACTCGTCCACCCAAAAGTGATCATCTTAAACCTTTCTCGTCCAACTCCCTCTACTTTTCTAGGCCTAGCCCATTAGGTCTACTAGGGCATCATTTATCTTGCAAACCACCCATAAAAAAGGTTCTATCTCTTGGCCCCTACTGCATTGGTGTGTCTTCTAGGTGCCCTCCAATTTTGAAGAAATTTCGACAATGGGATTTTGAGATATCTCAATCCCTAGCCTCGAGATTCAATCTTGCCCTTGGTTTCCTTAGGCTAGAAGCCTCATTGGGACCCTCACATTGTCTGGCATTAAAATTCTTTCTTTGTTCCCTTTCCCCCTCTGGAATAGGTCAATCATATCATTGGTTTCTAAACCCTACCCCCTTGACCTAACCCCTGGGTCCACTTGGTCCCATGTCATCCCATACACTATTAAGGGTAATCCTTCAAGGATCACTAGGAATCTAAGCTTTCACAAGAATTTCGAGGCCTAGGAACCTCCATTATAAGATACATACCCTAAACCTAAACCTTGAAATTCCCCTTAAGCCCTTCCTTGAGAGCTTTAAACCTTGCCTCCAAAGCAAACAAGCCACATATTTGAGCCTCTAGTGTGAATAGGCTTCTAGGATCACCCCTCACCCTATCATTGGTCTATCCATTTAGTGATCTTCAGCATAACGGTTCTCCTCCCATAGGTGAAAGTCCGTAAAGAGCAAGGAGCCTTAGCTGAGGTGACAGTGGGCTATTGCTCCATTTGTTGCCCCTAGCCTAGTAGTAGCCATTCAAGGATCCCCTTTTAGGACCCCTGCTAGTTTGAGCGGTAACAATTACAAACCCATCTCTCACATTAGTGCCCACAAGAAGCTCCAATTCCACACCATGGCGTAAAATTTTCATCCTCAAATTTCCTTTCTAATTTTGGCACCCATCCAGACATTGGCAAGCATCCTTAATATCACGATAACTAGTAATCAGTTCCCCATCTATGGCTAATAGCATGTCCTTTTGTTGCAATGTACCTTGGGCCCATGATCTAGTGAAACAAGAGTATATTATTAACACTTTTCATCTTGCAGGATCCTTTCTTGCTAACAATATAGCCCACTCCTCGGTTAATCCAAAGCCACAGGCCTTCAAAAGTAAAACTGAATAAAGTTCAACCCCTAAATAGCGGACAAGAGGCATGGGTTTGCCCAATCCATTTAGAAGAGACTGTGGACCTTCTGTTTCAGTTATAATCTTTCTTAACACTTCACTGATGGAATAAATAGGAATTCCTCTAACGAAATCCTCCACATCCCCTTTTAACTCAACATAGAATTTGCCTCATAAAGCCTGAACCCTTCCATGCTCATATGCCAATACACCAGAAAATTTGGAGCCAAAATCTATATCCAATTGGACAACCTCCATGTTCATAGCTCTATAACTGGGAGTACTAGATAGAACAAGATTAATGTTAGCCACTGGATTTGTGACAATGAACTTGCATGATTCAACCTATAAGCTTTGATTCAGCCCAACAAGATATACAACATCACCCCTACGCATAACAGATTCAGGACAAAGAACAATTGCACATATAGCTGCAAATTCGGATGGACCTAGTGTAGCAGGGTCATATGCTACTAGTGCATAATTGTGTACAAGATGCACGAAAACAACCTCTCTAGGTATCTCTACTGAGTGCGTAGAAAATGCTAAGGTAACATTTTATAAAGAAATGGGCACTATATAATTCTCAACGGTAACTATTCCCAGGGTTTTGGATTGGTGGAAGACTACTCCTATTCCAAAAAAATGTGTACCAATCACACCGTCAATACAGGAAGATTTTGGTATGTATATTTGTTTCAACCATTATTAGTATTGGCTCGATGAATTTCTCAGCATTAGAAACAAATGTTTGGGAATCATCACTCACATTGTTATCTATTAAATTCCCTGGACCTTCTCCATCTGATGTTGGTACTAGTAGTTGGATTTTTGTATCGTCGTAAGGAGAAGAAATCGAAGAGCACATTGCAGGCATCCTTTTCCACAGTCCAGTCGCATCATCTTGGATTTTTGTATCGTTGTAAGGAGAAGAAATCGAAGAGCACATTGCAGGCGTCTTTTTCCACAATCCAGTCGCATCATCTCGAGTGTAGATTTGAGGCTTCGCATTAACAAGGGACTGTAAAACTGATTCTAGTACATCAGTATCATAAATTTGATCATCCCTTTTTGTCATGTACTTCTCTGCCAAAACACTTGGCTCAAACTCATCCACCTTGACACTGATGTTAGTTTCTATTATAGGTACTAAATTTGGTGTTTTAAAATCCTTTAGGGATTCTGTAATTGATCTTTTTATCTGTTGGAATGATTCTTGAATTTCACTCAACAGTTCAAATTTAGATTTATGAGACTCGCTTAATACCTAAAAATATGTCTCCATAATTTCAAAATCTAAGCTTGATGGTAGATTGTGCAGTGGATAACGTCCAAGGGTCGAATGGGCTCTAATACCAATGCAACGAGCAAAGTTCATATCTAAGTCACCTGACACGGGGACATGCAGGGCACGAAAATTCGAGTGTCCGACACGAGCACATTGACCCCCCGGAACAAAACACGTTAGGACACGTATATATATATATATATATATATATATATATATATATATATATATATATTTCTTACACAAATTCTCATTCATGATACAAATTCAGACAAAAATATAGATTCTACATTGTAGATTTAAAATTTGTAAGTTTTACAAAGTAACATTATGCATACAAATAAAATTGTGACAGATTCATCAATGATCCAATAGGAGAAAGACAAGAAACTGCAATTTTTTCATTAAGTCATCAAAATCAAAATGTGTTACATAGGTAGTAGCAATGTCAATGGCAAATAGAAATAGCAAATACAAAACAACTACAAGTACAAGGCAGTAGGTAGCTCATGAGTCATCAACATCCTCATCATCAAAATCAGCGTCACTATCATGGTCACCACTGCTCTCCTTTGCTGCATCCTCCTCCTTTGTATCCAATGTCATCTCTGCATTTGTGGAGGATGACCCCTCAACAGTGTCACCAACATCAAAAGTGGCAGACTCTAACACTGGCTCATTAAGATCCAAGTTGGCCAATTCCAACTCAACACTATTGTCCAAACCCATATCATCAAGAAAGACATCCCACATCTTTGTCTTTCCCTTCAACCACTCATCCTTCTGCCTGCAAATAAGACGAAGGTTCGTGTGCACATACACCATTGTCTCTGCCTTGGACTGCTCAAGCCTGCTCTTCTTGACACTATACAAATTCCCATATGTGTTCCAATTCCTCTAGCAACAAGAGGATGAAGTCACCTGAGAGATGAGCCTCATGGCTAACCGCTGTAGAGGAGGACTTGTTGCCCCATGAGTTGCCCACCAAGAATAGGGCTTCTTAGCCCCCCTGTCTCTAATCACATCACATCCTGCAAATCGACCAGTGCCAGCGGAAAATTTTGCAAAGGCATCATCCACCTCATCAAGGGATGCTCTATCCTGAAAAATCTGCCTCAATGCATCCTTCCTCCCCCATGAAATTTCACCATCCATGTCAAGAGGAAATCTGCGAGAACGTCCACCATTCAGCCACTCATGGTTGTAGTATTTTGGGTTCAATGAGTGAGCCAAACAATGCAAAGGTGTGAAATTCTTGTCCCATTTGTTGACAAGAATATCTTGTATGATGGTGAAGAAGGCCTCTGATGATGTCTCATACTCGGGGCACTCACTCTATAAAATAATAGTCCTCACAGACTCAATCATGGAATCCTATCCCTCATAAACCTCTCCTTGGATGGGTTGGTCTGTATCTGCAAATCCTAACAAAGCAATGATAGGGTCCATGATCTTCATAAGTAGATCTACCCTCTCCCACCAAGCATCATCTAACATTATGTCCTTCACTCTTTTTGGACATTGCTTGATTTGTCTTTCTCCAAAAAAACCAAAACTCTGAAATAACCATGGCCCGAAGAGAGGTCTTGACTTCCCTCAACCTCTTCAACATGATGAATGAAGAGGCAAACCGTGTATCTACAATCTTCAACAATGATAAATTAGTGTACTCCTTGTAGATTGTGAGGGAATTTGTATGATTTTGTACAAAGTTGCAGATATGTCGTGCATCCTCAATAATACTGTCAATCCAAGGCACATCAAAATAAATAGATTTAAGTGCTAAATTTAAGGAATGGACAATGCAAGATGTCCAAAATACTTGTGTATATTTAGCTTCCACAATCATGCCAACAGCCTTGCAAACAAGTGCATTATCTGTAATGACTTGCACACAAGAATCAACACCTACATCTTCAATAACTTTAATGAACAACTCAGCTATATATTGTGCATCCTTGTATTGTCCAATTGCATCCAGTGATTTCAAGAAAACTGGTCCATTCAAGGAAGACACAATGAAGTTGATGAGCGGATGTTGTGCTCGATCTGTCCATCCATCAGAAACAATACTGACCCGAGATGTTGACCATGCTGATTTAATAGGCTCAAGCATTTTTTCCACCTCTTTCTTTGCCTTAGTCAACAATGTGGTTCTAAGCTTCTCTAACCCAGGAGGCACATACCTTGATGGAGTCCCTTGAGTTAGAGCGCGGCACATCTCAATAAATAACGCTGAGCATGCAACATTAAAGGATATGAAGTTCTGGTAGAAAAAGAATGCAATGGTGAGATCAAGCTCTTCCCGTTTCTCTTTTGAAAAATCTTGTCCATTGGACCAAGTGCCACTGCCTTTCTTTTTGCTGCTTGTCCCCCACCAAAATTGTCAAATGGAAATTTGTTGTTGCTTTTCTTCAAGAATGGAAGGGGATCATCATTCTTGTTTTTTAGATGATGTAACCACCTCTGCCACGCCAGCATTGGCCTCTTTTTCCATTTCTTTCCTCTTAGCTAAAGACAATTGTGTACATGCTCCAATTCCACAACCTGGTAAAGCCAACAAATGAGCTTTCACACGGTAATAAGTGCTCATGAAATGATTTTTGCAATAGTTGCATTTCCAAGTAACATTGCCTCCTCCCTTCAACTTGTTGCCTAGCCCTTGCTATCTTAAGACATGCTTCCACAAGGGATATTTGTTTTCTTGAGCCTGTTATCTTTCTAAATTAATTCTTGCCTCAACATTTGAAGTTGTTGTTGCAGCCCACTTCTAAAAGAGGGAACACTTACAGACCCTGATGAAATTGGAATAGGAGGGGCATCTCCAATGGGGACATTCTTCCCCTTCCTTTGCCCCTTCCTTGTTGCCCTTGATTGAGCCATGAATGTTGTAAAAAAATAAAGAAAAAAAGCACAACTTGTAAAAAAAATGCACATGCAAATTGCTGTAATAAAAATGAAAAAAAAATAGAATCAAAATGCATTTACCTGTTGCTTGAATCGCCTCCAAAATGCTCCCAAACCCATTGTAGGAGGGTTGATGCAGAGGTAGCAAGGGTTGACGCAGAGGCTAAGGAGGCCAACGCAGAGGACGCAGAGGGCCAAAGAAGCTAACGCAGAGGTCGTAGAGGCTGATGCAGAGGATGCAAAGAGCTTCAGACGCTACGCTGAGGTGATTCTGTGGGACAAACTGAGAGCTGATTGGCTAACGTAGAGCCAAAGAGGGTGACACAGTTCCAGAGGAGTGCATGGTGCAGCTTTCGCTGTCCAGCACAAGGAACAGTTGGAGTCACTGTGGGATTGTTTATCCAGTTGTTGATCAGCTGGAATATCTGTCTCTTGATAGAGGTATTGCTACCAAGGATATTCTCTTAAGGGGGAGCCATTTCTAGCACCCTAGTTGTATTTAGAATCTGCTTAATAATAAAACCCTCTCTCTATATGCTGCATCGGTTTTCCTGCATTGGGTTTTTCCTGGGACGATTGTCCAAAAATAACGGTGTCCCTTGTGTTGTTTTAGTTTATTTCAGTTGTCGATCTGTATATTTGTGAAGGTTGCATTTGTGTATACTTTGATATTTATGCATTTAAATAATTTGTTAATGCAAAGAACAAGTAGGAGATAGTAAACCAGAAAATGCAGTAGGGGTTCTTGATGTAATAGATTCAGGAACTTCCACAGATTCATGGATCACTAATTGGTTAACACATTCAGTACTAACATAATTATTATCTTGAGTAGGATCAATAGAGATTATAACATCTCTTCCTACAAGTGATCCTTTGATTTTAAATAGTGAATTAACACATCATAAAAGTTTTAGGAAATCTTTCATTACAGGTCTCCAATTTTTTCTTCCTTCATCATTTTCCAACTAAACTCCATTTTTTTTAGACGAGCTTAGGGTTGAATGATAACCCCTTCTCTCTTTTCTTTCTCTTTGTTTTTAAATATAATTTAATTTAACTTACTAAACCTCTTTACTTTTATAATACTACTCTTTTCCTCTATAATAATAGCTTCTTCCCTTGTTTTTTTATAATTTATTTTTGAAATAAAAACCCTTTTTTTCACCTTTTATTATTTAAATAATGCTTCCCTTTAATAAATTCCTTTTGCACCATGCATATAAAAACTAATTTTTACACTTATCACTTGTATTTTCATATCAAATTATTTACTGTAATGAATCGGCAGCCACGATTTTCAAATCGATGTGGGAGATTTATGACCTTTCACAAGTTAGAATGGAACTATTCTTTGAGTTAGGAAAGTCGGGATAGTGGCTGGGGAGATGAGGCATCGGTCTGTGGCAACTGGAGAGACATCAAGCGGTTGTGATTGAGGTTGCTTGCAACATACAAGGTGAAAAAAAGGGGCAACGGGGGTTTTGTGTTGTTTGATTCACGATGGATAAGGGTGCGTGCGGCAGCAGCTAGTTGGCGGTTGTAGCAGCAACTGCGATGGCTTTCCAACGGCTGGCAGATATATCAGAGAATCAGTGTTGACCTCAAACTACAATCGAATTACACAGTTGTGGTTGTCTGGCTCAGACAGTAACAGTAGATTGGTGGTGCAGCAATCGGTGACTCCGGCTGTCTAGGTAACTGTGGTCATCAGATATTCGGCTCTGTAGGGTACGGTCAGGATGATTGCGGCAACCACAGGTAAGTCGTTTTTGTTTTTTTGTTGTTTATTATTATTATTATTTTATAATAAAGTTCTTTTTAATGATTTTTTAAATATAATTCATTTTTTATAATTTTTTTCTTTTTTATTTTCCTAAAGTTCTTTCAACATTTGTCTTTCTTTTTTATTTTTTCTAAAAAAGATCATTTTCTTTTTTAGCCTTTTTTCATAAAAAAAATTTAAAAAAATTCTATTTTTTTTTATTCTTCTTCTTTCAAATATAGGTATTTGATGTTTTTTTTTAATGGCCAAGGGCCAATTAGCGAAAATGGAGAAACTCCAACTTGTGTAGTGAAACACTTTAGTTGCTATGACAACAAGGTTGACGAAGGATTGATGGCCAAAGGCCGAGATCGGAGAACGTGGCTTTGTGCAGTGGTTGAGCGGCCAGAGGATCGATCATCGAACAGCTGTGATACCAATGCAACGAACATTGTAGTTGTTTGTACTTAAATGTAAAATACACAAATGTATAGTAAATAATATAATCAATAAGATGACGAATGTACAAGGATATGAATGTTACAATGAGGACGCGCTTATATACCTAGGCAAGTGCCCCTTCATCAATGGTCATGTCCTTTAGACATGCCTTTCATTTAGCTAATTACTATTTAGTTGATCATTATTATCATTATTTTTATTTTTATATAAATTATATTCATAACATTTTTACCGATATTTTGGTGGTATCTTGATCCGGATTTAAACAAGAATGCAGCAAATTACAGACATAACGATAAATACAAATATGCAGTAGCAATAACACTTCATTTCATTAATATAAAATACTGAAATATGCATACAAACAGAATGGAAATAAGAGTAGCTTGGGCGATGGTAGCTTATCTCTGAGAAGAGATGTGGCGGCTACATACCTGTGAATTGTGTTACAAAGAAGCTCAAAGGCCTATTTATTATTAAGAAATAATGGAAAACCTTAAACATCCAAAAACCTAACCCTAGGAGATGAAGCGCCAAAACTGTGGGCCCCGTTAGGGTAAATTGGTACATCAACTTCTCAGGGTCGTAACTTTGGCATACGATCTCCGTTTGGCTATCATAATACCTCGTTTCGAAGATCTCAAAGAGAAGGTTGAACTGGTCTCTCCGTTTTCCCTAAAAACGTCGTTTAGGAAAACGGCTCCAGAAGTTCAGGACCTGAAAAACTGCCAAAAATAGTAAACTGTGCTACAATTAAGGAAACCGAAAAACTGAAAGAGTCAGTGTTGGGGGTCCAAGTGGAATAGGCAGGTGGCCACCAATATCCACTTGGATCATTCCTTCCCCCTTAGGAAGCAATGGATTCCTTCCCCCTTAGGAAGCAATGGTCCCCATTGCATTGAGTTCCTCCATGAGATGATGAAACTTCTGCTGAACTTGGTCCCTGGTGAGCCACTTGCCCTGGTGAAGGAGTTGGCCTGCTTTGACAACTCGATATAGTTGGATCCTTCATTGTAGGGTGTTCTTGATTTGCGTGTCCATGATCTGATTAGTTGTGGCTTGTTCCATGTAATATGGATTTAACTCTATAGGAGTGCGTCGTTCTGCAATGTTTGATGTGTCTAGCAATGGTGGGAAGTATGGTCGAAGGTGCTCCACATTGAACACTGGGTGCAGGCAAGGAATGGGGGAATGTTGAGCTCAAATGCATTGTCTCCCATTGCCTTGGTAATGGTGTAAGGACCATATCAGAGTGGACTAAGTTTCCGATAGGCTCCGTAAGGCATTCTTTTTTCCAAATGCAACCAAACTTTGTCGCCCACCTGAAACTTGTGTGGGACCCAATGTTGATCATGTCGCTGCTTGCACTTGGCATTTGATTTCTCCGGAATGTCGTGGGCCTGCTGGCGAATATGTTGGATGTGCTCAATGAAGCTATTTGCCTTATCGGTTTCAGACTGGACATGAGCCGAATCTGCATGAGTAGCTGCAAATGGCATGGCCACACCAATGGGACATAGTGGCTGGAATCCCAAGCCCACCTAAAAAGGGTTGTGGCCAGTAGAGTTGTGGAGAGCCCGGTTATAGTTGTGTGTAATATCCCATTTCTGGGATATCCCTCAAACCCAAGCAAACTCCAACCAAACACATCCAAATGATATAGTGACCGGGAAACTCAAAGTGATAAAAATAACAGTAGTACAACATATAATAATGTGAACATGAAATATAAGCAGATACTCAAGAAATGTAGAGAGAAATGCTAAGCCATTTTATCATACTGAGTAATGGAATGAGTATAGGAGGTGATCAGAAAGATGGCACCTCGACTTGCACAGGGCAAGTGAAGAAATACACTCTAAATAGCAAAGGAATGGCCTCTCTCTGAACTGCGTCCAAGCTGATGGAGAACTGTCGTGCTGCTGCTACTACTGGAAATCAAATGAGGATTTGGGGTTGTTCCCCTCCTCAGAAAATGCTGAATCTCTGGAATCAAACTCTACTCAAAAAACCTAGAAAAACCCAGAAAGCGTTTCTGAAATAGCCAACCTCCGAAAATCACCCCCCTTGGGATCTACGTTGTCCCTCAAGGCTCTGCGCTGCCACTGAATAGAATCCACCAAAACTCAGCCCGAAACTCTGCCAAAATCCTCCAATATGCAAGAGTTGATCCCTTGCTCAATCCCAGCTATAATCCTCAACAAACCCCCAATCTGGAACTCCCACCAAAAGAACTGTCCCTCTCTCCAAGACTGCGCAGTCCTCAAATGCTCAGCTCCTCCACAACGCCAAAGGTCAATCCTACTGAAAAAGACTGCTGGAAACTACCTTGCCCGAGTAGGCACTTGAAGTCCCTCGGGGCTATAAGGGTGAGATCTCCGAACGGAGACACTCAATGCACTAAACAGTGCTGCAGACCAGCTAAACAGCCAGCGTGCTCTAAGTCGAAGTGACTAGCTCAAATGCACATAATCGAATGACCAAATGAGGAGGCTCCCCTCTCCTTTATAGAGTTGGCCTCTCTCAATCCCAATGCCCACCTCCTCCAACGCAGTCCCTCTCTTGCCACGTGTTCCTTTCCATCTGCGCAGTGCCTCCAAGTGTCTACGTGGGCCCCATCTCTGCATGGTCCTTTGGCCCCCTCGGCTCCCCTTCAAGTCACAACGTTGTGCTACTAGAGAGTGACTTTATTCTAAAGGTGATTTATGTTCCCCTTTTCCTCACCTTTTTATTTATAAATAACTATAGAAGGCAAAATTGAGCAAAATTGAATATTCCAATTAGCCATAGGTAATTAGGAATATTACAGTCTCCCCCAGCAAAATGTTGCTTGTCCTCAAGCAACTGAAGTGATGGATGCTGCAAAATTTTCTCTCTCCCAAGTGGCATCCTCATCCGGTAAATTCTTCCACCTCAACAAGAATTCTCAGACCGTCCTGCTCCGTAGCCACCTCTCCCTGGTATCAATAATAGCCTCTCGCTGCAACACCAAATGCCCCTCATCATCTGTGGGCGGTAGCTCATTTGTCACTGTCACACGCTATCCCAATGCCTTCTTCAGGCATGATACATGAAAAACGTTATGAATCGTGTTGCCTTGGGGCAGCTCTAACTCATAGTCCAATCCTGCGTATCACCCTGTATGGTCCACAAAAGCAGGGCTTGAGCTTCTCAGCCCCTTTCTGCTTCAGTGATGACTGTCGGTATTAGGATATTCCGACACATAGGAAATAGTTAAGTACAACTTGGTCTAGTATAGAGTTAGGTATAGAGTTAGGTAAAGTGTGTTTCTTTATTATGTACATTTTGTAACTTACAATCCGACAGTCACGATATGTAGTGATCTGACGGTTCATTCTCTCCTCGGTATTACTAACACTTGATCCGTGGCTTAACACTCGATTGGTCCATGATCTCTATTTAAAGAGCATGGAGGGTCATTTGTAGGTTAACCGTTCATGAGAGAAGCTTATGTAAATTTTCATTCTTTTATTAATAAATTGCCTGAAGTGGCCGCGTTGGCTCAGGTCGTGGACTGTTTCCTTCTTTGAGGGTTTTAACCACGTCAAAAGTACTAGTGTATTGATCTGCGATCTGTTTGTGAGCGGTGTCCTTTGGTGTTCTGTCTGAGGAACTTACCCTGTAAATTCCTACATGGTATCAGAGCTATTTGAGGGCCGCGTCCGTTGGTGATCCAAATCTGAAGCCGGTAGAACTGCATCCGATTACCGTTTCCTAGATCTACAGTTTCTGACTGCTTTTGGGCCGAGAGGACTGCTCTGTTGTGCTGGGAGCATCTGTTCCAGTGAGGAACCCCTTTCGTTTCACGCGAAAAGGTTTCTGGTAGCCCTAGCTGCGTCATTTTTAAGATCTGGAGGTATACAGTGTTTATTTGCAGTTTACAGTTATTTTCTCTCTGTTTATTTCGGTTTTCGGTTTATTTAGCTTTTTTATTTCTGGATCTATACCTTTCATTTATGCGTATGCTCTTTGCCCTGCGACTCTGTGCGATCTGGGCAAATCAGAAACAGAAAGGAAGGATTTTTTCTCATGCGTATGCTCTTTTCCGCTGCGCCTTAGTGTGATCTCGGAAAATCAGAAACATTGAGGAAAATATTTAGTTTCCGGCTAAAGCTAACTTCAAGCCGCAAGGTTCGTTTTTGAAAATATTTAGTTTCCAGCTAAAGCTAACTTCGAGCCGCAAGATTCGTTTTTTTTGTATGTCCATGTTGGGTTTTGTGTTTTTTGTTTTGTAGGGAAAAAGAGCTTTCTCAAAGCAAGCACGCAACCCAAAGCATCAACCCCCCTCTCTCTCTCTCAAACTTTTTGTATAGCTCACTTGGTGCAAAGCTAATTTATGAGAGTAAAAGTCTTGGGTTCAAGTCTCCATTTTGTGGGGGCGGATTTTTCATTTCCACACATTCCCGCACTTCGTCGGCGACTTCATCAAATTTTCTTCAAAAAGCCATAACTTCTTCATCCGGAAGCCGTTTTCAGAACCGTTTTTTTGAAACAGCGTAATTTTTCAAGATCTTTCCATTGAAACACTTAGTTTCAGCATCTATAGCTTCAGTTTTTTTTTAAATGGAAAGTCCATGCCAAGTTATTGTTGACAGCACCAACTACTTCCAATGGTGGTCCTACATTGTGGATTTACTTAGAAGTAAAGGTCTTTACAGAATAGCCACAGGCCAAGAGACCAAACCGAAAGATGAAGACAAGGCAGCTAAATGGGAAAATAGGCAAGACCAAGCACGTGGGTTGATAGGGATGTCTATTTCTCCAGATCTTAGACTCTGTATTGCAGAACTTGATACTCCTGATGAAGCAATGAAACAGATTACTAAAGTCTTTGGAATTAAAAATGAACTTAAAGCCCATCAACTTGAAAATGAATTGCTTACATTGGACCCCAATAATTTTTCTTGCATTGAAGATTTTTTGTCCAAGTTCAAGACCCTTAGACTTCTCTTGGAAGGTGTTAAGGTTAAGAAAGAAGATAGTAGCCTTATCTACTACATTCTTACTAAGTTGGGAACAGCCTATTCTGTGTTTGTTTCTACCTTCCATTCTACAAGAGAAGCCTTCATTTCTCAAGGACAAGCCTACAAGTCCCCTTCCTTTGATTCCTTTTGTGATTCTTTAATAAGAGAACAAGAAAAACTCTTACACCTTGGTCTTCTTCATCTTGGAAACTCTTCTAAGAAAGTGTTAGCCGCCCAGCAGCAACCAAATTCAAAGAATCCTAAGAAGTCGTATCCTAAAAGGAATGGTCCTAAACCAAACAAGGGTCCTAAGCAATTTCCGCCTCAAAATGAAAAATCATTTCAACAAAATGATAAGACAAATAAAAACAAATGGAAGAAGACTGATAGACATTGCAACTTTTGTAATCGAGATGGCCACTTAGAATCCAAATGCTTTAAGAAGATGGAAGCCTTGGAAGCAGCAATAAAGAAGCATAACATCCATTTGGAGCAATCTTCAACTTCAACTTCATCTTCAGGAATGGCACTTTCTGCATGTGGTTGTCAAGCATCTCGGTCTGGCTATGCACTAAATGTATCTTCTTCTTCTCATTCTCATGAGTGGCTCATTGACTCTGGAGCTTCTTATCACATGGCCAAAAACAAAGCCATGTTTTCTTCTTTAAATGATTGTAACACCAAAAATATATATGTTGGTGATGATAGATCTCTTAGTGTTGTAGGGACTGGAACTGTTCATCTAGACAATGGTCAGTTTAATGATCTATTATGTGTTCCAACCTTATCCTGCAACCTTCAGATAACCCATTCAGGTGAAGGTAAAATCGTTGAATTTTCACCTCACGATGTTGTAATTAAGGACCTAAGAGATCCTAGACAGATTTTAGCTACTGGCATTGCTGATGATTCTACAAGGTTGTATAAGTTTCACAACTTTGGGTCATCAAATCTTCCCTCAGTATTTGTTGCTCATAATGATGAAGTGAGCAAACTTTGGCATGAGCGATTTGGTCACTTAAACTATCGCTCTCTTC
Organism: Pinus tabuliformis; assembly: GCA_031772625.1. NCBI lineage: Eukaryota > Viridiplantae > Streptophyta > Pinopsida > Pinales > Pinaceae > Pinus > Pinus tabuliformis. The sequence continues at coordinate 19,663,832 of CM062813.1, read as the reverse complement.
AGAATCTATGTAAAGAAAATATGGTGACAGGTCTTCCAATGGCATCTTGCAGAGATGGTGTTTGTTCCGGATGTGTACTCGGAAAACATCATCGGGACAGTTTTGAAAAACGTGCCTCTTGGCACGCCTCAGCCCCTTTACAGCTCATGCATAGTGATTTATGTGGTCCACTTCCAGTTGCTTCATTCTCTGGCTACAAGTATTTCTTAACTTTCATTGCTGATTTCTCCAGACGCACTTGGGTATACTTCTTAAAACTCAAGAGTGAAGTATTTAACATGTTATTGGCCTTTAAGGCCTTTGTTGAAAAACAATCTGGACATCAAATTCTTAAGCTAAGATCTGATAATGGCGGAGAATATGTTAAAAACACATTCATCAACTTTTGCACTGAGAATGGAATTCAAATGCAACATATTGTTCCATATACTCCACAACAAAATGGTGTAGCTGAAAGGAAGAATCGCACCTTAAAGGAAATGGCTAATTGTATGCTTCAATCTAAAGGACTTAGTCTTAATTATTGGGCAGAAGCAATTAACTGTGCAAATTACATAATAAATTGCACTCCTACTAAGGTTTTAAAGAATATCACTCCAGAAGAAGCATGGAGCTCAATCAAACCAGATGTAAGTCACTTTCGTGTTTTTGGAAGTGAAGCATGGGCCCATATTCCAGATGAGAAACATAAAGCTTTAGAACCTAAGAGTGAAAAATGTATTTTTGTTGAATATTCTGAAGATGTCAAAGGATATAGACTTATTCCACTTAAGTCCAAAAATGTTATCATTAGAAGAGATGTAAAGTTTGCTGAAAATATATCGGCCTACGAGCCTAGTTCGGCGGATGTGCCACCTCTCCCTATCTCTTCTACTTTTGAAAATATTTCTTCTTCAGATGATGAAAGCGAGGATGAAAATCCTCCCCCACCTTCTCAAGATCCTCCTTCAGCTCCTCAGCTTCCAAAATGGGTTCGTGCTACTCGGGATGCAGCAGGTGATCTTGCCGGTGATCCTACAGATCAGCGACGTACACGTTCTCAGTTCGAGAGAGCCTCTTCTTTACTGGCTCAAGCTTCAGTGAATTATGATCCTGACACCTTTGCAGAAGCTTCAGGCCATCCAGATTGGGAAGCAGCTATGAATGAAGAATATCATTCATTATTGGCAAATGATACATGGGATCTTGTTCCTCTACCAAAGGGACGAAAACTTGTTAGATGCAAATGGGTTTACAGAACCAAGTATGGACCAGATGGGAAAGTTGATAAACATAAAGCTCGTCTTGTTGCTAAGTGTTTTTCACAAGTTGAAGGCATTGACTATACTGAAACCTTCTCCCCTGTTGCCAAAATGAACTCTATCCGCCTTGTTCTTTCCCTTGCTGCCTCTTTCAAATGGGAAGTCCATCAGATGGATGTTAAATCCGCCTTCTTGCATGGGGACTTGCATGAAGAAATCTATATGGAACAACCTATTGGCTTTATACAAACAGACTCCAGCCTTGTCTGTCGGCTTAAGAAATCCCTTTATGGTCTCAAGCAAGCTCCTCGAGCTTGGTATGCCAAAATGGATAACTTTCTTTTAGAAAATGGCTTTTCTAGGTGTCATTCTGACAATACTGTCTACACCAAGAAAGTGGGCAAGTCTCTTATCATTCTTGTTCTTTATGTTGATGATGTTATCCTGACTGGTAGTGATCCCAACCTTATAAACCATGTGAAGTCTAGCCTTAAAAGGAAGTTTGAAATGACAGACTTAGGACACTTACATTATTTTCTTGGTCTTCAAGTCTTGCAATCCAAGGAAGGTATTTCCCTTTCCCAATCCAAGTATGCATGTGATATTATACACCATTTTCACATGGAAGACTGTAAGCCAACCCCTTCTCCCTTTCAGTCTGGAGTCAAACTTTCAGTCACTTGTACTTCTCCTGAAGTTGATGCTACCTTATACCGTCAACTTGTAGGAAAACTTTTGTATCTAACCCATACTCGTCCTGACCTTTCCTTTGTTGTTGGCCTTGTTGCTCGGTTTATGCAAAACCCACATGAAAGTCATTGGAAAGCAGCTAAAAGAATACTTCGTTATGTTCAAGGTACAATTCAGTTTGGGATTCATTACAGTGCCGAAGCATCTCCTCTATTGGTTGGTTTCACTGATTCCGATTGGGCTGGTGACCCTGATGATCGGAAGTCTACTGCAGGTTATGTGTTCACTCTTGGTTCAGGACCTATTACATGGGCTTGCAAGAAACAAGGTGCCATTTCTCTTTCTTCAGCAGAAGCAGAATATCGTGGTGCCGTAGAAGCTAGTAAAGAAGCCTTGTGGCTTCGTCAGATCCTGTCAGAGTTTGGCTTTCAGCAGCAGCATCCGACTACACTTTGGTGTGATAATCAAAGTGCCATTCAACTATGCAAAGATCCAGTCCAACATCAGCGCAGCAAACACATTGAACTGCACATGCACTTCATCAGAAAGCTCATTCATGACCATGTTCTTGAAGTGCAATATTGTTCAACAGATGATCAAGTTGCAGACATCTTTACAAAGGCTCTAACAGAGGCGAAGTTCACTAAACTTCGATCTATGGTTGGAATTCAGGAAGTTGTCACTAAGGGGGGATAGGCTCTAGTGCCTCCTTCCTTCTCCTATTGTGTCATATTTGTAAATCCTTCAATCCTATCCCAAGTTGTTCTTAAGGGGGGATGTTAGGATATTCCGACACATAGGAAATAGTTAAGTACAACTTGGTCTAGTATAGAGTTAGGTAAAGTGTGTTTCTTTACTATGTACATTTTGTAACTTACAATCCGACGGTCACGATATGTAGTGATCCGACGGTTCATTCTCTCCTCGGTATTACCGACACTTGATCCGTGGCTTAACACCCGATTAGTCCATGATCTCTATTTAAAGAGCATGGACGGTCATTTGTAGGTTAACCGTTCATGAGAGAAGCTTATGTAAATTTTCATTCTTTTATTAATAAATTGCCTGAAGTGGCCGCGTTGGCTCAGGCCGTGGACTGTTTCCCTCTTTGAGGGTTTTAACCACGTCAAAAGTACTGGTGTATTGATCTGTGATCTGTTTGTGAGCGGTGTCCTTTGGTGTTCTATCTGAGGAACTTACCCTGTAAATTCCTACAGTCGGTATGGCTGTAGCCGTAGATAGACCAAGTCCCCTACCTCAAACTATCTCTCCACCCGACCCCTGTCGGCGTACAGCTTCTGCTGGTTTTGTGTTGTAGCCATATTATCCTTGAGAGCTTGGAGAATATCCTGACTCTCTTGGATCCAAATCTTGGCTCTCAGAGCCTTGCTAGCACCAAACATCACATCAGCAAAAGATAAGGGATGATATCCATACAAAGCATAGAATGGTGACATACCAATGGACATGTGATGTGTAGTGTTGTAGCAGTACTCCCCCAGATGCAGCCACTTCAGCCATGCTCGTTGTTGCCCACTGACATAGTTACGCAAGTAGCCCTCCAGCCACTTGTTAACTATCTCTGTCTGCTCGTCCGTCTGTGGGTGATAACTGGTACTCGGTGTCAACTCCGTCCCCACCAACCAGAAAAGCTCCTGCCAAAATCCGCCCATGAAACGGTTGTCCCTGTCACTGGTGATGGTCTTGGGAAGACCATGTAACCTGAAGATCTCTCTGAAGAACAGCTCGGCCACCTGTGCTGCTGTGTAGTGTGCGGATATGGCGAAAAAGTGTGAGTACTTCGTCAATCAATCAACGACGACAAAGATGCAATCCTTGCCCTATACCATGGGCAACCCGGTGATGAAGTCCATCGAAATACACTCCCATTTCCCCTCCGGAATGGGAAGAGGCTGCAATAATCCAGCAGGATGGCTCATCTCCCCCTTGTTCCTCTGGCAAACGTCGCACTCCCGACCATGTTGGAGTACATCCTCTTTGAGGCCCTTCCATGAGAACCTCTCTCTAATGGCCCTGTAGGTTTTGGTAAACCCCTGATGGCTTGCCAATGGTGAATCATGTGACGCCTGAAGTATCTTCTTCTTGAGCTAAGATCTCTCAATCAAGAAGATCTGGTTCCTGTAGTAGATGATCTCATCAACCACCCTGTACCTGTCATCTGCCACTTACCCATCCCGGACCTCACATGCAAATCTGTCCTTGGAGTACTCTACTAAGAGTCGAGCCCTCCAGTCTGCGTCCAGACTCATAAGAGACAACGTGGCTGGTCTACGTGAAAAGGCATCTGCTACCATGTTGTTCTTACCCTTGACATACTCAATGTCAAAGTCATATGCTTGAATCTTACTGATCCACTTCTGCTGCCTCTCCTGTAGCTGCTTCTGCTCCAAAAAGAACCTGAGGCTGTTGTGGTCAGTCCTCACCCTGAACCTGTTACCCACTAAATACTGTCGGAACTTGGCCAATGCATGCATGATGGCCAGCATCTCCTTGTCATATATAGAATACAACCTCTCATGCGAAAGGAGCTTCCGGCCCTCAAAGGCTATAGGGTGACCTCCCTGCATCAATACTGCGCCGATCCGCTCTCCCGACGCATCACATTCCAAAACAAATGGCTGCGAAAAATATGGCAACACAAGCACTGGGCAGCTGCTCATCACCTCCTTGAGCCTATCGAAGGCTTGTTGCGTTGTATCCGACCAACTGAATGCCCCCTTCCTCGTCAAATCTATCAGGGGTGCAGCAAGCTGTGAGAAACTCTTGACGAACTTCCGGTAGTAAGTACAAATACCAATGAATCCCCGAAGTTCCGTCACGTTCCTCGGCTCTGGCCAATCTCGGATGGCCCTAATCTTCTCCTCGTGGACTCTCACTCCGTCCACCCCTATGATGTGTCCCAAGTACAACATCTCCGTCAATCCAAACTCACACTTGGAGAGCTTGGCATAGAACTGCTACTCCTCCAAGATGCGCAACACTGTCTCAATGTGCTGGAGATGCTCCTCCCAAGTCCTGCTGTAAATGAGTATATCATCAAAGAATACCAACACAAACTTCCTCAAGTAACTGCGGAAGATGTGATTCATGCAAGACTGGAATGTAGCTGGGGCATTGGTTAGCTCGAAGGACATCACCAAAAACTCAAAGTGCCCATAGTGACCCCTGAAGGCAGTCTTGGGAATGTCCTACTCCCTCACACGAATCTGATGGTACCCAGATCTCAAATCAATCTTTGAGAAGAACCGTGCTCCTCTCAACTCATCCATCAACTCATCGATCCTGGGTATGGGATACCTATTCTTCAGTGTCTTCTTGTTCCGGGCCCTGTAGTCAATGCACATCCTCAATGTGTCGTCCTTCTTCACCAACACCATGAAAGAAGCAAAAGGACTCGTGCTCGGCCGAATGTGCCCAAGAGCCAGCAACTCCTGAATGGCCCGCTCAATCTCATCCCGATAGGCCTTGGGATGCCTATAGGGGGTTGTAATCACTGCCTGTATGCCCTGCTCAAGTTCAATGGTGTGCTCAAACCGTCGGTCCGGTGGTTGTCCCAGCGGAATCTCCCCAACTACTATGGCATACCGGTCAAGGATGGATTGTATCTCCGGGTGTACTGTCTGCCCTGTAGTCCCTATCTCTGATGCATTCAGCTCTACTACCCACTCTATGTCTCCCTTCCGGAAGACTGCCTCCATCCGATGAGCCAAAACAGTCTAAGGCCGATATGTGTGTTGTCCCCGTATCTTCTCATGCCTCCTTGTCTTCTCATCATCCCACTCCATCTCTAGGGCCTTCCAATCTGTCGTGACCTTCCCTAGAGTGATAAGCCACTGAACACCCAGTACTATGTTGGTGTCCAGGATATTGACCATGAAAAAGTGGTCAATCAGTGTGTAGGTGCCCATCGTCACTGATAACTCTGGGACATAACGAGCACACACCATGGTCTGGTCTCCTGGGACCAAAACTGAAAAGCCATCGAAGCTCTTTGTCTGTATACCTCTCCGCTCAACCATCTATGCATCGATGAAGTTGTCGTTGCCCCACTATCAACCAGAACTGATACACGCTGGCCACGTACTGTCCCACATACGCGCAACGTCAAATACTTGGGAACTCCTCACAATGTTGCAAGGGCCCCTCTAGTAGGTGTAAAAGTTGCACCACCTACTGCTGGTGGTGGAGGTGGCAAACGATCCTGCGCGGCATGACTACCTCCTGCCTCCACATCATCCTCCTCATCCTCTTCCCCGCTACTCTCAGAGAAGACCTCAATGAAATATGTTTTGCCAGCAGCACATTTATGTCCCAGTGCCCACAGCTCCTGACAGGTAAAGCACAATTGCTTCTTTTTCAACTCCCTCCTGGCATCATCATCAATCTGTGCTCGTCCTAGATTCCCCTTTGGAAGCGGAATCCTCACATCCTTCCCCTTAGGCTGGAAGGCCTGTCTCTGGGGGTAAGGTGTCCGGGCCCTGAGTAAGGTATCCTGTAAGTCCCGGGTCTTGCTAATAGCATCCTGGAGTGTGGCTGGTCTAGTGGACCTGACTAGACCCCGAAGTGGCTTTGCTAACCCCTCAACATACATGTAGATCCTCCGTGCCGTGGATAGATCTGGCACCATCACTGAAATCCTCAAGAAGTCTGCAATGTAAGTCTCTGGGCTCCCTGTCTGCTTGAGCCTTGTCAGCTCAACAAAGTGTTGTTCCGGATCCCTCCGGTCAAACCTCTCCATCAATCTCCTGGTAAACTCGGCATATGTCGTCACTGTGGAATGTCCGAGTGTAACCATCCCATGGAACCACCAATCCTGGGCCTCACCATCCAAATGTAATGTCGCCACCTTGATGGCCTCTGCCTCCGACATCTGGTTAAGCTGGAAATAGATGTCCAGCTTCTCCACCCAAGACCTTGCCGAACTATTTGATGAACCATCAAACGTAGGCAAGTGGAATCTACTAGCTATGCGGTGGGTGTCTCCATCATGATAATGTCGGTGTCCTCTGTGATGGTCGCGGGGTCTACTATCCCGCTGGAGCTAAACAAAGTCTCTGAATGAGAGAGCATCCCTGAACTCCTGCCCATAGGCCTGGTACTCCGCAAAATAATCGCCCATATGACCGAGCTCTGCCTCCTGCTGTGCTCCGGTCCCCGTGTCTGCTCCTAGGAAAGTGGGCATGGTAGAGCATATAGGGGCATGTGAGGCCACCTGCTGAGTAGTATCACGCTCAGTGGCACCCTGCTCTAGCAAATGGTGAGATGCACCTGATCCCTCTCCAACCTGGAAAACCCGTGGGCTCTCACACTGTCTAGCCTCCACTGTCGTGAATCTCTGCCCCATCACCTCGATCTGCCTTGACAGATCCTGCATGGATTTGAGAAGCATGTCCACAAATTTCTTCCCGTCATCATCCGCCATCGGATCCTCCTGCTCTGCGTCCACCACAGGCTCCTCCTGTTCTGCGTTCACCACAGGTTCCTCCTGTTCTGTGTCCACCACCCGAACACAGTCTCCCTCTCCGTAAGTGTTCTCCAACCTACGCCCAGTGTCTCTGTATCTCCTACCTCTATAACATATGTAGGGCTTTCCCTCGGTGTCATAGATTGCTAGCTCCACAGGCTGAGCCAGATCTATGCTTTGATACCACTGTAATATCTCGTTTCCGGGATATCCCTCAAACCCAAGCAAACTCCAACCAAATAACGTCCAAATGATATAGTGACCACTCATAGCAGTGAGTAAATACACTCAGAATAGTGAAGTCCAACAACATCAAATAATAATGTGAACTCTATGAAATATGAAAAGCAGATACTCAAGAAATAGCAGAAAGATGCAAAATGCTAAGCTCATCCTTATTATACTGCAGTAATGCTGGAATGAGTACGATCGAGTCTTGACGACCTCTGCCTGTGCCTATCAGTTTGGGGATGGAAAGTTGTGGACTTAGTGAGCTTCGTGTCCAACATCAACCAGAGACTGGACCAAAATGTATTGATCATCCTGTTGACGACCTCTGCCTGGCCATCAGTTTGGGGATGGAAAGTTGTGGACTTAGTGAGCTTCGTGTCCAACATCAACCAGAGACTGGACCAAAATGTATTGAGGAACCTGTTGTCCTGATCTGAGATGATAGACTGTGGGATCCCAAAGTGTACCCACACTCGTTCAAAGAAGAGTTTAACAGTGGCTTCCGTTGTGATATTCTTCTTGCAGGCCGCCATAATGGCCATCTTCAAGAATCTGTCGACGACTACAAAAACACAGTTGTTGCCATGCTTAGTAGAAGGAAGGCCCGACATGTAATCCATGGAGATGGATTCCCAAGGTCGACTAGGGGTAGGCAGCGAAGTATAGAGGCCTTGCTTCTTGATGGTCAGTTTGGCAATGGCGCAGGCAGTGCAGGATCTGATGTACTTCCCAACATCTTGTCGAAGATTCGGCCAATAGAAATACTTCTGCAGTATTGCCACCATTTTCTCAACCCCCAAATGCCCAGCAGCCCGACTGTAGTCATCTTCGCATGCTCTCTTTAAGGAACACAAAGGTGTCCCAGGTGGCATAATAGGGCATCCTAGAGGTGAAAATCTGGAACTTGCTGACCCTCCAAGAGCGTCTGGTATGTGTGGCCGAATTCTGGGTCACTTTTGTAGAGAAGTGGCCAATCAAAAGTCTCGTGCCCACAAGAGTTGAGCACAGTGGTTAACACCATGATCGGTGGTCGGTTGAGGCAATCTGCAACATTATTGGTGCTGCCCTTCTTATACTTGATATTCAAATGGAACTGTTGCAGGTATGTGGACCACTTCTGATGGCGATCATTCTGCAACTTCCCTTGCATCTGTATGAACTGCAGGGGTCGGTGGTCTGTGTGGATGATCGTTTCCTTCCCCAAAATGTAATGCTTCCATTGTCGTCAAGCTTGCCCAATAGAATACATCTCTTTGTCATAAGTGGGATACTTCTGGACTGTGTCTGAAAGTGTCTCACTGTGATATGCCACTGGATGCCCCTGTTGAGTAAGGACTACCCCAATAGCATAGTCAGAGGCATCTGTCTCGATCTCAAATGGTTGTTGCAAGTCTGGTAATGTGAGCACTGGTGCAGAGCAGAGGCGATGTTTCAACTCTATGAATGCCTTCTGTTGAGATTCAGACCAAAAGAATTTTTCTTTCGCTCCTCCCTTGGTGACTTGACTCATGGGCCAAGTGACATGACAGAATCCCAACACGAACCTGCGGTAGAAATTGGCAAGACCCAAAAAGCTACAGAGCTCTGTCACAGTGGTTGGAGCTGGCCAATCCCGGATGACTTGGATCTTGGTTGGATCCACATGCACCCCCCCGTTCATCAATAATGTATCCCAGATACTGATCCTGGGTCATGCCAAAAGTGCATTTCTCCAAATTGGCACATAGCTTGTGTTGCCACAATGTTTGGAGAACCTGTCGGATGTGGTGCAGGTGCTCTTCCCAACTCTGGCTGAAGATCAGGAGGTCATCCAAGTATACCACTACAAATGAGTTGGTGAATGGCCGCAAGATGTCATCCATCGGCCTCATGAAGGTTGCAGGAGCATTCGTCAACCCAAAAGGCATAACCAACCATTTAAAAAGCCCTCCTTGGGTTTGAAGGCAGTATTCCACACATCAAGGGTTCGATTGGTACGTGGTGATATCCTGACTTCAAGTCGATCTTGCTGAAATATTTTGCCCATTCAATTAGTCCAAAAGGTCATCACTCTGTGGGATCGGGTACCTATTCCAGACACTGATCTTGTTCAGGACCTGATAGTCAATACAGAGTCTCCAAGTCCCATCCTTCTTCTGTATCAACACAATCGGGCTCCCACAGGGCGATGACCTTGGCCAGATGTGATCTTTCTGCAACAGCGCCTGAATCTACCTCTTGATTTCGTCATTCTCCAGAACGGAGCGCCAATAGATTGGTCCATTGGGCAGTGGCGCACCTGGGGTCAGATCGATGGAGTGCTTGACCTGACAGTGCAGAGGCACCCCTGCGAGGGAGGTGAAGATGTCCTCATACTCCTCCACGACCTTGTCCATCTGTTGTTGTCATGCGGAGGGGCCTTGTATGGAGGTTGTGGCCACCGTCTTCTTCTTTCCCTTAGGGCGTATCATCAGGAAAACAAATTTGTCAGTTTTGGAAATGAGCTTACTACATTGTTTTGCAGTAACCAAAGAGATGACGGTAGGCGGTGCTACCTCTAGTATCCTGTAAACCTTATTTCCCAAAGTAACAATAACAGCACAAGGCCTTGATTCATACACGGTGACAGAATGGCGCTTCCATAAGTATGGTTGGCCTAATAATACATCACAAACATCAAGGGGAGCAACGTCACATAATACCTTATCCGTGAAGGGCTTGATGCTATATGTAAGGTGGCACTACTAGCTCACGTGAAGATCTCATCCTTGGTGAAGCCACCCGATGGTGTATGATTGTGGATGTGCTATGGTCGGTAAGCCCAGCCGCTTCACGACCTCTACCGAAATGAGGTTCTTTTGGCTCCCGTTGTCAGCAATGAACTGTAGCGAGAACCCTTTACCCCCATCTGGGAGTGGAAGAGGTGCTCGTCCTCCTCCGGATCTTCGGGTTCCTCCTTCTAGATCTTCGTGGTGGCAACGGTGGCGTTGGGCTCTGTATCGATAATCTACTTCCCTTTTTCATTCCCCTTGTCGGGTTCTAACTCAGAGTCGAAACATGCATCTGATTCTGAAGCCTTTAACTCAGCCACCAGTGATTGCTTGCCCTAACACTCACTTGTGTTGTGAGTGGAGCTCTTATGGAACTCACACCACTTTCCCGTGTCCTTCTTTGGCTTCGCGGTGTTGTTCTTTGCTTGCGGCTTTGGCGGGTTGTCCTCTGCCGCCCCGACTTGGCTTTGTCCTTTGTTCTGTGGTTTTGGGGTACCTTTCCTTGCTTCGGATTCGCAGATCCAAAGGTTCGCTTCCTCTGTTTAAACTTTTGCTCGATCTTGACAACATATCTGTATGTCGTGCCGAGTGAGGAGATGTTCAAGAACTCCATCTCATCCTGGATGTACCTGTGTAGGCAGCCACAGTACTTGAGAACCAAATGGTTCTCAGAATCCTTGATACCCAACTTTGTGCGAAGGGTATGAAAAACATTGGTAAACTCTGGTACATCTTGGTCCCTTCCCTGCCGCAGCATCATCCACTTTATGTATTTATCCTCATAGCTCCCAACAGGGTAGTACTGCTCCTTGATGGCATCCCGGAACAAGTTCCAAGTGGGTGCGGCTGAAAACAGTGAGTTCGTACTTTCATCCTTCTACTCACAGTAGGTTTCCCACCAGTCCTTGACGTGGGGGGTTGCTTTGAGAAGTGCAAAAGTGATCTTTTCCCGGCTGGAAAAATCATGAATGGAAAAATATCCTTCTAGCACAGTTAACCATTTATCTACAGCGTCTACATCTATTCGACCCTCAAGTATGGGAATGTCAAAGTTAACTTGTACCTTAAATGGTGTGGCGCTTCTAAAGTAGTTGTCGGAAGTAGATGCGTCGTCCTTGGGTAGCCGTTGAAGGATCTAGACAAAATTGTCCATCATTGCGTTCCTTTGTCGCTCGAAGGCTTATTCGAGCAATATTTTGATACGATCTCCTGCCCCCTCGTCTTTCTTTTCATTTGCTATGGGAGGCCGTCGGGATTTGCAACGCTGGTCTTGCAAAGGTTCGACCAGTTCAAGCCCTAACTCCTTATATCCCGACCTCATTGGGGACATGCAAAGAAAAACAGAGAAAGAGCAGACCCCTCTGATACCACTAATCCAGAGTTAAACAGGAACGCAACAAATTACAGATATAACCATAAATACAAAGATGCAGTAGAAATAACACTTCATTTCATTAATATCAAATATTGAAATATGCTTACAAATAGAATGGAAATAAGACTAGCTCGGGCGATGCTATCTTATCTCTAAGCAGTTAGAAGAGATGTGGCGGCTATATGCCTGTGAAATGTGTTACAATGAAGCTCAAAGGCCTATTTATTATTGAGAAATAATGGAAACCCCTAAACATCCAAAAACCTAACCCTAGAAGATGAAGCACCAAAACTGTGGGCCCTGTTTGGGTAAATTGGTACATCAACTTCCCGGGGTCGTAACTTTAGCATACAATCTCTGTTTGGCTATCATGATACCTCGTTTCGAAGATCTCAAAGAGAAGGACGAAAACAAAATGAGAAGTCGGTTTGGGACGTTTCTGGTCTCTCTGTTTTCCCTAGAAATGTTGTTTAGGGCCTCAAAACAACTCAGGAAGTTCAGGACTCGAAAAAACTACCAAAAATAGTAAACTGTGCTACAATTAAAGAAACTGAAAAATTGAAAGAGACAGTGTTGGGGATCCAAGTGGAATAGGCAGGTGACCACCAATATCCACCTGGATCGTATCTTAATTTTGTCGATGTTTGCCTACTTTTACCGATATTTTCCCGATTTTTATCATATTTTGGTTTATGGACCTTTGATGATTTTATCTTGATGCCGATGTTTGCAAAATTGAAAAAAAAAAATTGTCCACTTTTGAAGTGTACACCATAAACCTAGCTACATTGGGCCAAGTATTCAAGAGATCTAGACACCCCACGTAACTAGTTAAAATCTAATGAAGCAAATTGACTTTAAGAATAGTAGATTGTTAGCAAGTATATAAGACATTTAAGTATCCCCAAACTTGGTGAGGAATGTGGCTTCTCTTGGAAGAAGACATGCATTTACTATAGGGTGGATGAATGGTGATAATTATATTCTATGTCTCTAAATGGGAATATATGTGGTCTTATGTCTGGGAAGATCCATACCTCTGACTATACACTTTCCATCCTGACTTCTCTCCTGCTCCCCTACTGTTGAAGGTGGAATAAAACATTATCCATCCCTATGACCTGTCATCCTCTATCCCTAGATTATCACAAGTCCAATATGAATCTAATAGAGAGTAGTGTTGCTATGCTACCTAATAAGCATCCAAGCATAGTGAAAGATATGGGAAATAAATTCAAAATTAGATATATTTGTTTCTTGGTTTAGATCTAAGTTGCACGAAGCGTCGAAACGTTTCAGAGTTTCCAAAACAGGTATGTTTAGAAACTTCACCTCCCAAAAATGGAAACATCAGTCGAAACGTCATGTATGTATATGTATATAAAAAAAGAAATTTATAAATAAGTGAATAACACATTATCTTGCAAGAAAAAATGGAAAAATACCCTTAGATGACAATTTAGAAGGAATTCCAGGTCTATATTAACTCTCATAGATGATTACATGATGGTCAAGTTTCGGGCGAGTTTCAGAGTTTCAGGCACAGGTACGGCTCAAAACATCGGGTTCCTATAAGTTGCGTGCAACATAGGTTTAGATATTAAATTTTGTTCTTTCTTTTTCAAGGGTTTTACTAGCTAGAAAGATAGGAAATTACAGCAAGTTAGTAAAATAAAAATATTTTAAGGTTTCTAAATAAAGTGGTTGAGATGTGAAGCTTACCTTGCCCTTTGTGTTTACTGATCTGCAAAGTTGCGATCACAATCCTTTCTTTGTTGATTTTCCCTTTGAGATTAGATGTAACTAAGGAATTGGGCATGAAACTATCCCACTCTCCTAACCTTGGATAAACAACAAGAAAATTTACCCTCACTATGAGGATCTAATCCTTCGAAAAGTCCCAAGTATGATAGCAACAGCAGTGTCAATAGCCCAAAATTATGGATGAAGATCCCCCCTAGAGGGCTTGTCCAACACTTGGAAAAGTGTATCCCTGGAAACTAACAAAAGATAAGATAAAAATATTCCTAGCCACGTGATCATCTATCCCTCAATGGATTGCTATAATAGTGTTGTGATAGTTAAGTATACTTGCAAGTAGTCCTTAGAAGCACAATAATATAGCCAATCATCAAGAAGAAAATGTTGAATTTTCCAAGCACAATAGATACTAGCACAATATTTCTGACCAAAAAAAAAAAATTGATAATTACTTTTGATGATAATCTTCTTTTAATTATTGCAATATATCATTTAGCAATTACATTTCAAAAATTCAACCAAAAAGGAACAGTAGAATGGTAGAGATCACAATGCACAAAGAGAGACAAGATTTACCCTGGGAAAACCCACAAGGGAAAAAACCTAGCGACCTTTTCAATAGAGAAATTCTTCTGTTCAACAAGAGACACACCTAGACCTATAGTCATCCCTAGTCAACCCCTCCAAGTCAAGCATCCAAACCTGATCCGGCACTTCGCTCTGCCTGATCTAACCCATAATTTCGACCCTCCTGCAACTGCCAAATTCCCAGAATTTCGGCCCCTAGCAACTGCCCAGAATTATGGCCCCTACAACATAAGTTGCCCAAAAAATGCGAACTGCAAAGACAGAGAGACTATCCACACATGCAAAATTGAGAGAGAGATAAAGAGATGTAATTCGTCTTATTTCTCATCCTTCTTGTCCTTCTTGATCTACACTAAGATGCCCAGAAACTGTCTTCTTGAGGAAGTGCAAATTGGTAGTGAAAGAATGAGGTCGAGCTACCTTTATATAGTAATCTACTAATTCAAATTTTCGCCTTTTAAAAGTCGCAATGGGACTTTGACTCAAAATATATTTTTCTTTTGACTCTAGCATTTAAATATGTTTTACAATAATCAATACAAATACATCAAGTGGCCAAATATACATTATGAAGACCGACCATAGTTACAAAACTCAACATGCCTCTTAACTAGGGAGGTATTCATAGTGATTGTCATAGATGTTCTCAAGTTGACAAATTTCTCTAAAGAAAAGGTTATATCAAATCATCAGCATCCGCTAGTGGCCATATTCAGGGTGGTACCTAACCAATGGCTTATCATCAACATATCAGGACTCACTCCTCCAAAGTGATCAGTCCTCAAATCTCAAGGCCTCTCACTAGGCCAAAATGCTGAGATACTGACTCAACTAGCAAGCACTCACTCACCCTTCCCGGTGAGCTCTTTGGGCCAAGACCTCACTCAACCCCTCCTTAATTAGTGATCGGGTCTAGATGTTGTGAAGACCTCACTCCACCCTTCACTGGTGAGTGATCAGGTCCAAATGTTGAAAGACCTCACTACACCCTTCCCTGGTGTGTGATTGGGTCCAGACCTTACTTAGCCCTTCATGGTGAGAAATCGGGTCGCCTCACCGAGAGGCACTCACTCCACTCTACCCGGTGAGCACTCTAGGCCTTTCAAATCATTCTCTCCATTGGGAGAATGTCCATCCATGCTCGTGTCAAATCAGTGATCTCCACAAGCCCCAAATTGTCTCCAAAGTACAAGAACTTCTCTCCAAGCAATCGCTTCATCAAAACATTAATTGTCTACTCATCGATGGAGATGTACTTGAGCCTTATCACTCTCCTCTGTATCATGTCACAGATGTAGTGGTACTTGATCTCAATTAACTTCGACCTGTTATGGAACGCAGGATTCTCTAAAAACTTTACACAATTTTGATTATCACAGTATATCACGGTCAGTCCCAGCTCTTGGTCGAACAATCATGCAAACAACTTTTGAAGCCACACTGCTTCTATACATGCTCCATTGGTTGCAATATATTTTGTTTCTATAGTGCTAAGTACAACATATCTTTGCTTCCTACTCATTCAAGATATCATAGCAAAGCCCAAACTGAAGCATACCCCTGAAGTGCTCTTCCTATAATCAACACTTCCTTCCTAATCAGCGTTTGTATAACCCTGAAGTTGTACATCCTTGTTTGTAACATATCTTAAACAATAGTTCACAGTACCACGTAGATATCTCAGAATGTGCTTTGCTGCAATCCAATGCTCATGTCTCAGTTCCACCTGGAACTCGCTCAATATGTTTACAACAAAGCAAATGCTCAATTTGGTATTAACCAAATACATCAACAAACCAATCAACCGTTGGTACATAGATGGATCTACCAAATTGGATTCAGAGCTTCTTAACTTCTTCAAGTTAGTCACCATGGGAGTAGCCATTGACTTTTTGTCCATCATGCCAAATTTTTGAAGGATCCCACTAATATACTTTCCTTGACCAAGGACAACTTCGTCGGGTTTCTTCCATACTTCCAATCTGAAGTAATAATGCATCAAACCAATATCCTTCATATCGAATTCACAAGCCAATTGCTTTTTAAACTGAATGATGAAAGGCTCGGCACCTATCAGAAACAAGCCACCAACATATAGCAATAGGATCACAGGTGCATTCTTCACAACCTTAAATTAAAGGTTTGGATCAGCATCGCTCTTAATAAATCCTAGTCTCATCAAATAACTATCAATTCGAGCATACCAAGCTCTAGGAGCTTGCTTGAGTCCATATAAGGCCTTCGTTAACCTACAAACATGAGATTCCTTTCCATGCACCTCACAACCTTGAGGTTGCACTATATACACCTCTTCCTTAATCACACCATTGAGGAAAGCAGTCTTCAAATCCATTTGATGCAAATTCCATCCCAATGAAGTAGCACGAGAAATAATAGATCTAATGGAGGTGTACCTAGCAACTAGAGCAAAGGTCTCATCATGATCTTCTCCCTCTTTCTGGGAGAACCCTCTAGCCACGAATCGCACCTATATATATATATATATATATATATATATATATATATATATATATATATATATATATATATATATATATATATATATATATATATATATATATATATATATATATATATATCAATACTTCCATCTGTAGCATGTTCGATCTTGTATATCCACTTGGAAGTCACCACTGAGTTCCCTTCCAGCCTTGAAAAAAATTCCCAAACATCATTCTTCACAATGGATTGGTATTCATCTATGGCCTCCTTCCATACTTGTTGGCTAGCTACTTCTTCATAAGTGGAAAGCTCTGCATCAATAAGATTAGTCATGAAGTTGCATAGCTAGAAAACCTTTCAGGATTCTTAATTTCTTTGGATGTGCCATCAAGAGCTACACATCCTTTTGCATCTTCCAATGTAGATCTAAGGCATGTTGGTCTCTTCCTTATCCCTGGAACGACAACTAGTTCTACTGGCTCACAATGCTCTTCTGGCTCTTTAGGACATTCTGTAGAACTCAAACGCTCTTCCTTCAAAGCCTCATGCTTTACTTCATCATAGGAATCCACGGAGACTTCCTTAGATTTCAAATATGCAACTTTTTCATCAAAGGTGACATCCCAGCTCACCTCAATATGCCATTGTCTTGGAATGTAGATTCTATAGGCCTTTGATGATTCACTGTAACCAACAAATATGCCTTTCTTTCCTGAAGGTTCTAACTTGTTACTTTTATCCTTAGGAATGTGAATGTAGATTGGGCAACCAAATAGTCTCATATGTCCAACCTCTAGCTTTCGTTTAGAGAACGTTTCTTCATGAGTCATATCTTCAAGAATTCGATCAGGACTTTTATTATGAATATATACAGTTGTCAATGATGCTTCTCCCCATAAGAACATCGGCAAATCCTGATCATGCATCATGGCCTTGACAAATTCTCAGTGGACCTATTTTTTCATTCTGCCACACCATTATGTTGTGGATTATAGGGAACAATCAACTCCCTCTTAATCCCAACATTCTTAAGTAAGCAACAAGTTCCTTTGAGGTGTACTCTCCTCCATTATCAGATCTTAGAATCTTGATCTTCTTACCTGTCAAGTTTTCCACTTCAACTATGAATTCCTGAAATCTCGTGAAGACTTCATCATGGACCCCAGTTAAGTTGCCCAAACCTATAGATGGAACCACCTGCCAATTACACACAATATTCAGTGCTGCAACTTTCACCATTAGGTACATTTAATCAATATTTCATCTAAGTGAACCAACCTTGAAGGAAATTGGCAAATTAACACTTAATATAAGGCTTCTCTTCCAAAATCGATGCCTTAGTCATGTAATGGTGTTGCCTCCCTAGGTAGGAGTGGTTAATAGCAATGTTCCAAAGATCAGCATCAGGATAAACCGGCAAGGGTAGAAAAAACCAAAATATTGTAAAAATCGGGAAAATATCTGTAAAAATCGGCAAAAAGTGGCAAATTTAAGATACCACCAAAATATCAATAAAAATCGAAAAGCATCGATTAGGCCAAAAAATTGTTATTTCAAGATTTTATTGCGATAAAATTGGGATGTTTGCAACACTGGTTAATAGACGGTTCTATTAGATGTTCTCAACCCCCAAGGGGAAGTGACATGTCCTTGGTCCACCTTTCAATCGATAGGTGCCATTTGAGTAATGATGGAATGGAAGGGGAGAGACTTCATGGCCAAGTGTTATGGTCAAGGGGACCGGCTATGATGGAGTACCTCATCCTGGGTGTATCGATATAAGAGAGCAATCGTGGATGCATGAGTTACGTTGGCCTTTATTTTTACACCCCTCTGAATGCCTTTTACTTTTTCTTGATTATTCTTTGTATTATTGCTCGCAGCTCAAGCAATGAGAGCTTGTTTTGCATGATGTATAGCAGTTATTACCCCCTTAAGGATGGGGTAGTTCACCGCCCATCAAGGATTGGGACGTGCAAGGGTTCCTTGTCTTCTATGAGATAGGGCAACAATGGCCCTGGAACCAGGTGATGGCCATATGAGTGAGGTAGAGCTCATGCTTGGCTTTTGTCCACATGCTAATTTGAATGTCCCGACCATCTTTTGCATTTTGAGTTTTCTTTTGTTTTTCTTGGCCATCATATGCTCTTTTCATTTCTTTTAGTTGCATCAACCTCCCAAGGTACATGTCCAAGCCCTACCCAGGTATGAGAATGTGTGGGTGCCAAATCCCAATGAACCTATGATCAATTGAACTCAAAGAATAGAGGTGGAATAGGGATTTGTAATGTAAGATGGAAAGTGGTAAGTGTGGAATAGGTAAAAATGGGGCTATGTTATCTCAATCATGGCTTCCCAAGTACTGTCCCCCCTATACTTGCTAGGTCAATCGAGTAGGTCCCACTGCACTAGGATTGAAAATTAATTCCCCATTTAAGGTGAGGGAACAAGATCACGGCCAAGATCCTTCTTCCTTCCAAGTTACCCCATAATCCATGTCAAAATGCCCAAATACAAACAAGCATAAGCACCCAGTTGCAAAATGAATAAAGTACATTTTGATTAGAAGCCCACCTTCCAACATGTGCTCTCGACAAATGGGCGAAGAAACATATGACTAATGTAGGTGGCGGAGATATGAATGGCACGTCACATCAACTACTAGTGGCTCTTAGGGGTCGTTGGCTATCGACTAGAAAAGATGAATAGGAGAAAAGCTTCTCCTAGGGGTCACCCACTTTTGGTGGGTAACAAGAGTCATAATCATGTGGAAAGACATAAGTGAATCCAACATGGACTAAACTAGCCCCTATGCTGGTGATCACCCCTCTAAGAAGAATACTCCTCTAAAGCCATGAATCCCCATTTTAGCCCATCAAAGGTCCTCAAATCCTATCTAGAATGAAACAAACCATAAATGAACTCAAAGGGACTAGCCATGGTCTGACGAAAACAAATTGACACAACATGACACAAGGTCTAGGATGCCTACATGGCCTCACATGGTTGTTACATGGCTCTTGACGCGTGACCTTGGTCTGACATTGATACAAAAAATGCTACATGAATGTATAGGTACCCCTGCTAGTATAATAGGTAACAAGACCCAATGCTTTGCCATCTTATTTGCACTTTGATTATCCCACCAACATGGAGTTGGTTGTTGCTACTAAACCATCAAACCACTAAGGAATTTTGTGAAGCCACACTGCTTCAGAAGCTTCAATGCATACAAATGAGTGATGAGGAGACTTGGGTGTTTCAAAAAAAATTTGATCGGAAGTGGAACTATCCTCAAGACAGCGAAGGCCTAACATAACCATCAACTCAGGCTTAAGTGCCTCAACGACCTGCAAGGTTTCCACTTCGTCAATAGATAGATCATCGTAGACTAGTGGCTTAGAAAGATTAACAGCAAGTGAATCAACATCGTGATCAAATGAAGTACAGAGATCACGACAACCAAGATTAGAAAAATCGAGATGTTCGTCAACATCCTCATGATTTGATGAATCATGCAGAGGGGTAGATGAGAAACAAGGATGCTCACCCACTGTGTTTTCAAAAATGACAAATGACAGAGGACAGATTTTCAGAGAAAGATGTGTCCTCTCCGCAATGTAATGTAAGGCTGACATCCAGTGTGTCCTGTGAATGATTGGAAGTCGAAACATCCGAAGATGAGTTTTCACAGGGAAAATCAAGAGTGGCAGAATCCCAAGAGGTGTCAAAGCAGAGAAGATGAGGTGCAGATGGAAGGGAGTCATCCTTCACCGCGGGTTCTTCTTCAAATTCCCACACACACTCATCGTGAATGATAGCGCAGGTTGGCTACACAACACCAACTCTGTCGACAACTTGATCCTCATTCACAACAAGTGTGGAATCCGGAACAGAAGAACACAAGACAATAGAATCCAGAGGATCAGCAGAACGCAGGGACGGAGGTTGAGGTAATGAGTACATATGAGTCATGACAACCCAGGGGCTTCCCAACCAAATCTACGCAGAAATTGAGTAATGAGGGTGGGAGGATGTGATAGTTGAACAAACTTGTGTGCACACACACCCACATCACGTTGCGGGGATGGAGTTGTTTGACGAGGGGAAGGCGGACAGTCACTTGAGATTGCGCAGCTCCATCACCGAAGCAATGTTTTAAGACTCCGACTCCGACTCCGACTCGGCCGAGGATCGACTCCAACTCCGACTCCGAAACGGTAATGACTCGGCCGGCTCGATTTCAATGACTCGGTCGTTGTAAAAAATACATTAAATATTTTTTTTTTATAAAAAAACATAATTTAAAGATTTTAAACATAATTTTAAAGATACCAAACATTATGTTCAAACTTCAATCTTCAGGACCTAGGTATCAATAGTCTGAATAAGCAGACTAGTAATAAATGAACTATATTGTTATCACTATCCGATTTTTCAAAGCTCTCATGCCTCTTGTTCTCTAGGCATTAATGCTCTGGATATGCACAATGCTTTGATACCAAAAATTTTAAAAATTGATCTATATTCATAACAATACCGGATTTAAGCGGCTGTAATACCAAACTAAGATCACTCACACATTATAAACTAGATAAACAAAAGATTTGATACCCTAAATTATATGATCAAAATTGATACCAGTTTATTCAATCCCTACAGCTTCTGACACAAAATTATGAACTCACGGAACTGGATATTTACAGCTGTGGTAACCATTTGGGTCAATGTGCAAAACTGGATGCATACAATTCTGTAGCCTGTTTCATAGTTTAATACTATGTCACCTCCGGGGGCAATGAAAATTGAAGAGTTCACTAGTGCAAAAAAGCATAATAAAATTCGCTATTAAGTTCGGGAAAGACAGATAAGTGAATTTTATTAGTTCATAGACTCAAGACTGAATACATACATTTTTTTCCCAAGGAAAGTAATTAAATCGCAGTTTGATGTGATGCTGGGCGTTTTTTTGTGACTCGGCCGAGTCATAACGGAAACGGCCGAGTTGGCCGAGTCACCCATGACTCGGCCGACTGAACCGTTTCCATGGCCGGGTCATAACTTGGGCCAATAACTCGGATCAACCAGGCCGTTTCGGTTTCGAAACGGCCGTTTCTTAAAACAATGCACCGAAGTATGCTAAGCGAGGTTTGAGCTTTTTCTTCCTTTTTGGACAAAGGGATTTGATACAGACATACTCATATCTGTCCCAAAGATATTGGAATTTCATCTGACTTTTCGGAGCTTCAAAAGACAGTGGATGAAAGCGCCCCCAAAATTCCTCTGGAGATTCATGCGGGGTCTTCCGTTGTTGTAACATTTTTTTATCAAGTGCTTCAGGATCGAAATGGTGAGAAAAATATTCTATTATATCACTGAACTGCTTGAATGAGTACACGAAGTTACGAGGCAGTATGCTACACCATAGCAATGGCTAGTCGCGAAGTGTATGTGCGAGCAACATATAGACCTCTGCTTCATTAAAACCTTCCACGTTCTCCATGAGTGCATGGAAGTCATCTAAGTGCTCAAGCCAGGCCACTTCGCATTCACCATCATACGTGATTTCTGACAAGTCATCACAAAACTCCCTCTCGACTTCAAAGATATGTCCGTTAGACAAACATTTCGGAGGGTGGACTATAACAAACTCCATAATAGATGTGCGAAGATTCAAAACAGATTGAGAGGACTTAGCTTGTCATCTGGACCTCCTTCAAGCACCAGAAATGTTGACGGTGTTGGACCCACCAACATTCAAGGGATTTCCCTGGTATGAAGTCTTGACTAGACCTCACATCGTTTGGTAGAGTTCCATTCGATATGATGGCCAGGTTGCCATTATCTTAAATATATGCCTTAGCTCTTGCTTGTCAGCACATGAGAGTGGTATACTTAGTCTTCAAACAGCGAGGTCCGTGTGCCTGGTGAGTGCTTAGTGTAACTTGTGTCTAAGTTCTTTCACTGCATAGGGAGAGGGTGAGAGTAAGTCTCAAGTCAAAAGGGAATAGTCCCAACTCAATTAGGGACACACCACACAGCAGAATCTGCGCAGCTTCCGGCGAAGTAATCCATATGGATGCGGCAGTCACAAACACAAAGTGAACAGATAACACGTACAACACCCAACGGAGTAGTCCACATGAGTGCGACGGTCGTTATAACAAGTTTACAAGAATGAGTCTGTCGAGTGTCCGGCGGAGTAGTCCACACGGGCGAGACAGTGATAACAACTGATACAACACATTTCCAACAGCATATGCACTAAAACAACCGAAATAGTTCAACTATCTTAGTACAAGTTAAAGCAACATGCATTACAAGCGTCCAAAGAATAGTCTTACAAACGAATACAATACATGTGTGAAAACGTGCTAGCCTGTGACAGGCTTCTGAATTAAGCAAAAGTTCCAAGGCACATCCATACACCATACATCACTAACCCACATAGAGTGGAATTGGAGCCACTAATCGCTCCTCAAATAAAAGACTACAACTCAAGGCTATGTGGGAGGAGCAGGGGTGAAAAGTCTCTTGCATGTACAAATGAGGGGTATATATATAGCCAAGGGTGAACTTGACCCTTGTGACTCTTCGACTTCCCTCATGACTGTTTGACTTACATGACTCTTCCACTGACATGACTATTCAACTTCGATGTGGGTCTCCTGGACTTCCACGTTACATTACATTGATTACAGCAGTATGGCCCACAGTAGTGATGTGGCCGAGGCGACTCATGACATGACTTGACATGATAGTGCTGGTATGTTCATGTTGATGGTCGTGTCCATGTCAAGTTGCAGTGCTGAGTGATGAATGTGCTCTCGGTGTATCATAGCTTCACCTCAGCATGACAAGGTATGCGGAATCTTCGATGGTCTTGGCGTTCGCTTGATGTTGCATGTGCATGTATCCCCTTCATTGGTACTTGGCATGCTTCATGTGTTCATCCGTTCACGAACAAGTCTCCTAGCATCCGCTCCTTGTTCGTCTCATTGGTCGTCGCGGCATGTCTCATCCATGTACCTGTATCTGCAATCACTCACGACGAGACGACATCAAATCCAAAAATCCCCTAGTTTACCATGATGCATGATCTTTCGTTTTCGGGTGCAGGTGACCATGAGAGAGGACAAGGCTCTGAAACTG
Source organism: Pinus tabuliformis (assembly GCA_031772625.1). Taxonomy (NCBI): domain Eukaryota; kingdom Viridiplantae; phylum Streptophyta; class Pinopsida; order Pinales; family Pinaceae; genus Pinus; species Pinus tabuliformis. The sequence continues at coordinate 19,640,096 of CM062813.1, read as the reverse complement.
CACTGAGCAAATTTCAGGCCGAAATGCGAGGTTCTAAGGCACTGTTGGGAAAAACTGCGCAGAGATCACTGGGAGGCTGGGTTGAGCAGTCCAGGATAGCAATGACATCTGCGGGATCTGGCTCAACTGGGTGGCAAAACTGCCCAATTTTTCAGGGGAAGGAAGTACGGGCAGCAGGAGCTGCTAGCAGCAAAAACTACGCAGATTTCCAAAGGAGGTCGGGTCGAGCTGCGGGAGCTTGCTGGCTAGAACTGCGTAGATCTGGGAGGCAGTCATGCAAGACATGTTTGCGCAGTTTCTGAACTGAGCGGGGTGTTGGGCAACAGGTGGACTATCCATGAAAACTACGCAATTTTCAGGAGGAGTGGCAAGCAGGCCAACAGGGGGACTGACTAACAAAACTACGCAATTTCCAAAGACAGTGCAATGACAGGTAGCAGAGGTTTGTCCCTCTTGTCTGCGCAATTTCTTCAGGTAGTGCAAGCAAGCTAGCTGGCAGCTTCTACGCAATTTTTGGCTAGAGTGCAGCCCTGGGTCACTGCCCAAGTCAAATTCTCCGGTTGACCAGCGATAGGCTTAATGGATAGGCTTTGCGAGAAGCACAGACTAAGATGGCTTCTTGGGCAACTTCTATGTTGTTATGGGTGACAATCAGCCAGGTTGATTCCAGGATTGCGCAGTGCAGAGTGCCTGGAAGGCAGCCTCAAGCTCTGCGCAGTCCTGGGCAACAATGCTTGGTCACTGAGGGGTGAGACTGCTCAGTGTAGCTCAGTGGAGGTCCGCTTGATGGAGGGTGGTCTGGCCAACAGATCTTCAGAAAAATGGTGAAGTGTGTGAGCGAGTGAACTCATGTAACCTTGCGAACACACACTCAACATGACTCGACGGTGAAAGCGACAAGTGCGACACTTGGGATAGACCTTTGGACGACCGTGACAACACTTGAGCGACAGTGCTTACAACATTGTGTGCGAGTGCGATACATGTTTACATAGCGAAAACAACTCACACACAAAGACAAACCTTAGACATCACCAGAACAAGTCGCAAGCATGACATAGCAATCAACATGCTGAATACAACAACTACTTAATCACGCGAAAAGGAAGCAAGACATGTAGAGGAAACACGTGAAATGACATTTTATGTTTGCACACATGCATGTTACTGAAGACAGGATGATATGACAATGATAAGCAGTGTTGCAAACTCAACTACGAAGTGTGCTTTGAAAGGTATTCTTTACTTACCATACCCTCCAGATGATCATGCATCCGACGAAGTTTGCATGTGGTCCTGATCTTTTTCCATCACTTGGTCTATTGGTCCTTCTCCTCAATTCCTTGGGAGTGATCTGTGATCTTAGCATGTCACCTTTTCTTGTAGTCACTGAGAGATAGATCGGCTCATCTTTAGTGGGCAGGAACTGCTACCGGAATGAGGCCCTGGGAGGCCCATCTGCGTAGTTTCTGAATGCAAGACAGACAGGGCAGTTTGGACAACACTGCGCAGTTGAGGCACAGGACACTGTTGCGGGATGGGGGTCCCGAGAGGACACCTCTGTGCAATTTCTAAGTGCAGTGCAGCCCGGGCAGCTGAGAGGTAATACTGTGCAGTTTCTAGATGCAAGGCACTGTCGTGGGATGTGTTCCAGGACACATCTGCACAGTTTGAGGTTGCAAGGCAAACTACGCAACTGGGGGACAATACTACACAATTTCTGGAGACAATGGGTTCCAGCTGGGGGAAGACACTGGAGGAAACCACTGCGCAGTTTTTGGATGCCAAGGGATGTTGGGGTCTCTGTGCACTGCGGAGTTCCAGCAGGCAAGGGAGGAAGCTTGATGGTTGCAAAAGCAAAGTGCACAATTCCGGGAAGCTGGATGAGGCTAAGTTGCTTGGGAAATTGGCTAAGTGTGAGATCAATGAAACATATGTAAACATCGATAAGACTTGACTGTGATTGCACACGAACACTTAGTGATGCAACATAGACCATCCAAAATGTATAAAACATACTCTGCTTGATGCAACAACCTTCGTGACAAGAGTGCGTGAAGTGAGTGTGAAACATGTCTATGTGATGATGACAACTCATGTGCGCATGCTTTCCCTTGAAGCAAAACAACATTCCCTTTGCATGACAAACAACAACCCCTATGCCCAAAGATGACACATGTTGCATAAAGATGAGAACATGAACAACTCTTAAGATCAAGGAGGGGAAGCTTGAGATCATCAGCTTATGAACAAGTGACCAAGGACGATCGATCGCAGGATCTAAGGTAGGCTCCGAAATTTGCATGCAAGCCAAAATTTTGGAGGGTGGTTGTAGCCGCAACAACAATACATAAACTTTATGGCATCTTCCTTAGCCTTTGAATTGTTGATCATCAACTTTGTGACCATGAGGTTCCTTACAGGGTACACGAAAAGATTTAATTGTCTGGCGAGATTAATATTCACAAACTTGTGGGTGCTTTGTGAATCTACTAGGAATGTGACATTTTTGCCCTTAATGCTTCAATTGAATTTTAGGGTTCTTGGCTCCATCTTTCCTGTAATTGTTACATGTGATATCATGGGTTTTCCATCGTGATTATTACAAATGGTATCACTATTCCTCAAATGAAGTGGGATATAATATGACGTAGGTGGGTGCACTTCTTGCTTTTGGACTATAGCCTTATTAAAACCCCTTGATTCATCTTAATTGTGATCCTGTTTAATACATGTGATTGATGCTAATGATACCTTTAGTGATTTTTCATCTTCATTAGAATCCAACATACCTTCTTCAACAAGAACCTGTACTTCTTCCTGTTTATAATTATGCAACGATATAGGTGTTTAGGTGCACATTTGTGACATGGAAACCAACTTTTATCACACTTTTGACAATTACTTTTCATCTTCTTTTTCTTTTTTCCCCATAGCCAAAGTTACTTATGGAAGTGTCTAATACTCTTTCTTCTTCACAATTGTATGACTTCCATTTGTTGCATTTGTGCCATGGTGACCACTTGTCTCCACTTTCTTTCTTTCTTTCTTTTTCTTCATAATTGAAGTGACTTATGGAAGTCTCTGATTCTCTTTCTTCTTCATAGTTGTATGACTTCCATTTGTTGCATTTATTTCATGGTGACCACTTGTCTGCACAACATTTGCATTTTCCTTCACTTCATTGTTGGGCTTCCAAACTATAATTTTTCTCTTCTTTGGAATGCAATGAGAATCTTTCAGTGACCAGTTATTTGATTCTAGAACTTCTAATGTTAATTTTAGTTAACAATGGTATGCTCTATGCTCAACACAGTTACTTCAATGTTCCTTTAGCAGCCCAATGACAATTTCCAATTTAGTTTTCCAATAGCAATCACATTAACCATAAATCACATTGAAAGTCACTATATATAGAACATGAATAATAAAATGCAGAAGACAAGACAAGACAAGAGGACATCAAATTTGGTGAATGCCAGGGAAAAACCCCAAGATTGGGAAAACCCTTGATCAATTCTTTTTATTATTATATCAAATGTTCAGCAAAGAGAGAGAGAGTACAAAAGTCAAAATTGACTTGCCAAATCACAGTCAAAACAACCCTGTCAAAACTGAGATTTTCTGCAGTAGTCAACAGCCCTAACCAGAAAGTCAATGCTAGTCAAATCAGCAGCAAACAGTCCTCTTTTGAGCTCAGTCAAAGTCAGCCCAAAACAATCCTAAAATCAGCAGTCAAACTTGGTCAAATTCTGCACTTGAAAACTGCAGTCAACTCTGCAGTCAGCCTCTGTCAATGTGCCCAGAATGCCTTGGTTTTTGTGCTAGCAGAAGCAGCTCCCAAAAACCGAAATTTCGACCCAAAAATCACAGTCAAATTGTTGGTCAAAGTGCCTGGTCAATGCTGGCCAAACCTGCAGCAAAAGTCTGAAATTCAGCCCTGTAATTTTTCCTGAAATTCATCCTTCTTGCCACGTGTGAGAGAAAAGATATGCCAAATAAGTTGTGAGAACCAATCAGAGAAGGAGAGAGAAGAATGTGTGTGATGAGATGATGCCAAATGAGGTTTGAGGTCTCTCATATTTATACAAGTCGTTGGGGCTCAAGTGACATGTCCATTAGGCATCATGAGCCTACATGATGATGTGGCCGACCTTGGCAATTTGGACATGTGGGGGCTTGACCTGAAAAACATATTTTTCATTGTCCAAATTTGATGATCTTTAAGTCAATTTTGGTTCTCTCGAAAAGAAGAATTAAATGCAATAATCATTACCATCAAATGAGCTGTCCAATGTGGAATTTGGCCCTAGTTGCCAATTTAAACACTCCTTCTCAACTAGGGCGAATTCCACCTGCCAATCCATCCATCATCATGCCATCCTGTCATCATGTACCATCTTTGTGTCTCATCTATACTCTGATGAACATTGATGTAATAATGAAGAAGAATCAATCGAGAGTGAGTCACAAGACCTTGCCACTCTCCACTGGCTGAAGTCAGTCTAGAGGTAGAACCCCAATCAAACTTGATCCCAGTTCAAGTTGTTGAACACCATGCATCCTAAACATAGGGAGTACGATAATACACGATGCGCCCATCTATAGTGTTATGGTCCCTATCCACTTTTCCCAACTCATTGCATAGATGAGAGGTACTTCCCATGAGTCCCAGACTAATGGGTAGGATGCATGTTGGGGTATCCACATGAGAAGGTGAGCCACTCATCCTGCTCATATGACATAGGAGAAGGCGAACCACTCATCCTATGCATATGTCAATCATAGGGGAAGGTGAACCACTCACCCTACATGCATGTGTCCGGGTAGGGGAACGTGAACCACTCACCCTACACACATGTCAACCATAATGGGGTATCACAGGGGAAGGTGAACCACTCACCTTGTACATAGGGCACCTATAGAGGAAGGTGAACAACTAACCCTATCGCTGCTCATAGCTCTAAGAAGTGCCCCAAGCCCCCAGGAGCTCCCAAAGCTCAGTGTCCAACTCAAGCAAGACCCTCATGGGAGGGTCCTTCCATGACTCCAAGTCTCTCTCGGAAGGCTAAGAATTTGACCTTCCCCAAGGGCTTCGTGAGAATGTCAGCAATCTGCTCATCAATCCCGAAGTGTTGCAGCCTTATTGCTCCATGTTGTACCATATCCCGAATAAAGTGGTACCTAATTTCATTGTGCTTGGAGTGGTCGACGAACACAGGATTCTCTGAAAGGCGAATCCCACTATGGTTGTCGCAATAGATCACAATGGTATCCAACACATGCTTCACAACAGGCCATGCTAACAGCGATGTATTCGGCCTCTAAGGTGCTTAGAGCAACCAATTTTTGCTTCCTGCTCATCCAAGAAATCGAAGCAAACCCCAATGAGAAGCATCATCCAGACGTGCTCTTCTGATCCACCACACTGCCTACCCAGTCAGCATCAAAATATCCATGAAGCCTCAAATTCCTAGCAGTGTATCTCAGCCCATAGTTGATTGTGTCACAGAGATTTCTCGAGAGATTATTAGCAACAATCCAATGTATGTGATGAGGCTCAACCATAAATTGACTCAAAATATTCACAAAGAAACATATGTCTGGTCTAGAGTTTACCAAGAACATTAGGGCCCCCACAAGTTGTCGATACTCGGAAGGATTTGCCAATTCGAGCCCAGAAGCACTTCCACATAACTTCTTGAAGTTGAGTTCCATCGGAGTAGACACAGACTTACAATCCACCATCCCACACCTCTCTAGTAGCTTCACAATGTATTTTCCTTGAGAAAGGAAAATCTCACCCGACTTTTGCCAAACCTCCAAGCCTAAGAAGTAGTGCATCAATCCTATGTCCTTCATCTCGAACTCAGAAGTCAACTCACTCTTGCATTGATACTTGTTAAGCGCACATACCTTACACACTCATCATCCTCAACATTGAACTCTGGCAGACCAATGACCATCTCCCGTAATAGTGGTAGAGCTCTATAGTGCAAGTGACCCATCCTTCCTTGCCACAACTCACATAGGTTATCATTGTCATGCACTAGGGCTCATATTGGTTGTCCTCTCAACAAATATATGTTACCCTCTTTGCCTCCTACTACTCGCCTCACACTAGCATTAGATCCTTTTGGTCTGACAAGTACCTATCCTCTTGTAAAGCTAACCTCGTACCTCTTGTCTTCCATGGTCAAGACTAACAGTAAGATCTTTTCAAGCCCTGGTACGTAAAACACTTCATTAACTTCCATAGGACTCTCAGAAGCCAACTAGAACTGTATGTTTCCCACACCCTCTACTGCATACTTTGCATTGTCACCAAGTAGGTCTTTGTGCTCCTTCGCCATACTGGGGCATAGGTTTTGAGATCCCATAATTTGACAAGATGCCCCACTGTACACAAACCACACCCCACATGTAATGGTGCTAGAAAGACAAGACACCAAGGAAAATTCCTTCTCAAACTTTATTGTCAAGCTCATCCCTCTGTGTAAGATGTAGCCAGTGGTGTCTTCCCCTTCTTGCCCTTCTTGTTTGGACATTAACTTTGCATAGTGTCCATATTTATGACATGCAAAGCACTTGAATTTGTTCATGTTCTCCTTTTTCTCACTTTGTGAAGATGATCCTCCACCTCAGTTCTCCTTGGCTTTCCTCTTGCGCTTCTTTGCTTTCCTAGCAAGAGAAAGATTCTCCTCATCCCCATCCTTGTGTTGTCCACCAATTAATGATTCCTCCCAAATCTCCTTTTGGGTGAAATCATCCCATAACCTAGTCCAATCCAGAAGCTTATCGTCACGTCCAAGGATACCTGTCACAAAGGTAGCCCATTGTTTGGAGAAACCACGCAGGCCTGTCTTAACAAGTTCATCCTCATCCACAACTTCCCCAACAGTTGCAAGTTCATCTCAAACTTGTTGGATCCTAGTGAGGTATGAGGCTATTGTTTGAGATCTGTTCATTTTAATGTTTCTAAATTTATTGCTTAACACAATCTTCCAATTCTAGTTACTGCTTTGGTACAGTGTTGTCAAGGTTGTCCACATGCTATGGGTTGTCTTCCTCCCCGAGATGTGCGGAATTACATGATACTTCATAACATCCAAAATGGTGTGCCTAGTGTTCACATGTTTCAAGTTGTGAACAACCTGTTTTGTAGAAACCAAAGGAAGCTGGATATTTCTTTCAGCAAATCCCCACTAGTTGTTATCATCAAAATAAGTGTGATCCTCTCCTTCCATGGACTAAAGTTGGATGTCCCTTCCAGCAATTCCTCAAATCTCAAACCACTTGATGCCATTTCGTCAAGATCAACAAGTACCCACAAAACCCTTGCTATAAATAAAAAAAAATTGTTGAAAGAATGTTATTATTGTAACCCTTGTCCACTGATCTTCCTTTCACAAAGCTTGCTACATCTCTGATACCATATTGTTTTTCAAGTGCCAGTTTCAGATTTAATGTCTTATGCAATTATTTACCCTCAGAAATTATTTTACCCAACAAATGATTTTTTCCGCAATAAATAAAATTTGAAAACCACAAACAAAAAAATTATGTGGCACTTTAACTCAACAAATAGCAGCAAAAAATATTTCATAAAATAACCCAGAAAAAATCAGATAAGAACAACAATTATTTTAGCCCTCCAATCTCTCTTCATTAAATTTTTCTCAGAGAAATTACGAGTTCCCTTACCAGGGAAAATGGCCCACAGAATTACAGGAAAAATACACCAACAAAACCTAAGATTTTTCTCCAGTAAAAATACAGCAGCTTGCTTCACACATGTGGTCTTTCCTTTCTCCTTTGTGTCACATGTGCGGCCTTTCCTTTCTCTTTCATGTCATACGTGTTGTCTCTCCTTGGCTCAGACACCCTCTTGGCTTCCCAAGTGTGGCCTCCCACCTACAAAAACAACTCAGCCTACTCCCACGTGGAGGTTCTCTACAAAAAGATTCCACTGAAAAACTCCCTGTTGCTCCTTTTTCCTCTGCCTGTGAATCTCTCACTCACCAAATCTGCACTATGACTCATGCAAATTCTTCAGAAAATTTCTCTCTGAATTTCTCTTGTGTGTCTCCATCCTCTCCCTTAGGTTCTCTTTATAATTTCTCCATAGGCCAAATCTCTAATCTCCAAAGTGATAAAGGGATAGGATTAAATCTTATGCTTCTTAGATCAACAGTGGAGATTAGATCTAAGTCGCATAAATAATTTAATATTTATCTTTAGATAAACATTAGCCCAAAGTCAACATTAATCAAATAATTAATCAATGTACTTTTCCTAAGTTAAAAACTTTGGGAGGAAATCATATTAGTTGCTCCTCTCGAACAACCACCTAAAGAGGATTTCTCTCCTGCATGCCAAAACACCAATCATATGCAGAAGACCTTCTGAAGTTATAAAATCAACACAGGGAGGTCACGTTGGACTAGGGGAAAGGGGGATAACCTCCCAAGTGAAGCATGGGAACAAAGATACAATCAAGAGTGGTTAGTCATCCAACTCAACCTGTGATTCATATTACAATGCCCTTAACATTAAATGAAGGCACATAATTACATAAATGGTTAGTGTACCTTATAACATATGACCCATCTTCCTTTAAGAAGTATACCAGATGGAAGAACAACAGTAACCAGAGCATATGTGGAGAGTTTTGAGGCATAGTTATCTGTGGATCGTCATGGGGTTGGTAGCTAGCAAGCTAATCAAATAGGAGAAAAAAATTCTCCTAGGGGTTACCCATTTGAGTGATTAACAATACCCATGGATTTGAGGTATAGGATTAGTTAAGTGATGTGATCCTAATTTAGAGAGAGATAATACACAAGCTTTTCAACAAATTGGAGAGAGTTACTATTTTGGCAATGCTCCCACAACTTAGGAGATAGGGTTTGAAGACTTGCATGTCATTGATGATGGTATATTTGAGATCCTTGCAAACTCACAACTTTGATGGACTACTTTCGAGCAACATACCAGACAATGCTATTTTTATCAAGAATTGCATGTCAAATCTGATCACATAGTCAGAGTCCTTGCTGGAAATCAAGTCTGACAAGTATAGTTTCATGGACATGTGAGCACTTTCTATTTTTAGCAATGCCTATTTTTAGGCGTACTATATTTGGCAAGGTTTCTGTTGTTGTTCTAGACATTTTCTATTTTTTCCTATTTTTTAGGAGGGACTGTTATATTTGGCATGTCTATTTATAGCAGGGTGACATGGGGTAATATCATGTGATGACATGTGGCATCTTTTGGTTGAGACAAGTGGCATAATCTAGATGCACAAATGAGTTAGTAGTGATGTTGCAAGTGCATGAATCAACTATAGCCCACTAGGGATGCATGCATAGATGTAGGATGAGTTGCCACCCTCTGAAGGTTAATTGGGTCACATTCATACATGGAGTTAACAAGGCACACTCTTTGAGTTAACTAAGCACATGCACTCTCTCTATTTACTTCACTCCACTCTATCCAAATTTGTTTCCCTCTCTCCACTTTATCCTTACTTCACTCCACCTTTCCTTTAGTCAACGAGGCGTGTGGATTATCCACTCCACTTTTCCCCCCAATTAACTAAGTTTTCTTCACTTGCATTGTTAGTCACACTCGGGCAAACCTCCACATCACCCAAGCACATAGTTTCTTTTCTAGTTCATTGCCATTTAACTAAGAGAGACTCCTAACTCCACTAGTGAACATTAACACTTCTCCTCCAATTTGACTCCACTCAAACTACACTCAAGGATACTTCATCTCATGACAACTCAAACCTTCTCCAGTGAAACTCAAGCACTTAGTTACTTCACTCTACTCTTTCTCCAAATCAACTGAACTAATTAATGCATATAGGAGGAAAGAGTCATTAAAAAGGAGGAGGTCCCTTTGGTTTTGGGGGATCTTCTTCAACAGCGACATACTCTTGCTCGTTTTATATCATCGTACCTTTGTCATGACTATATACATATGTTATGATGTTATACTTACGTAGGTTTCTTTCCTTTATTATTTTTGGCATTTCTAGGCATTGCACTCGCACTCCCACATTGTATTCATATTGGTTGTATTCTTCAGTCCCATTGACCTACTTTTGTGGTCATTCGTTGTTCATTAATATAATTATCTTATCTTCTAACTTCTACATTCTTGTGCAGGAAGCATTGTTGTACCAATTTTGTATCTCTCTTTGCTATAAGCTAAATAAATTGTTGTTGTGCCTTTATCTGGCTTACAAAGCTTGCTTGTGTTTTGATGCTTTCTAATGCAATGTTTTAGAACTTTTTAGGCCATTAGTTTGGTAACAAGTCTATCATTTAAAGCATTTTTCTACTTAATTTTATTTCACCAATGAAAGCCAATGTTGAAGGAAATTCCATCATTGTTTATAAGAGATTTTTTATAACCCCGTTGGCAACTTGATCGATGCCAAAGGAACTTTTGCGTGTGTTTTTATGAGTTTAATTTGTAGACCTACGAGGAACACAATACATGCAAATCTAGGGACACCCCCTTGAGGTTGGCAAGCACCAAGCCGAATGGAGATAAGAATTTGCATGTGACTATATTGGGCAGATTCTTCTAAACATTACACTGAAACTTCCTCCGCAGGTTCATCAAGTTAGTCACTTTTCTGGGGAGTGGATTTCTATGCTAACAACACCTTAGCAAAACGACGTGGTTGTGATACGAGCAGAATTATAGTAACACAAAATAATCACAAACAAAAGAAGAAAGAATACGAGTAGACAATGAGATTGCTATTAGGTATTTATAGAAGTTAAAAATTGGTGTAGAGTGATCATCTTTGCCAAATCTCCTAGGGTAACAAATATAAAATACAAATTTCAGTGAGTAATCATCTTTGACGAAGTCACTCCTGAAACAATTACGATGAGGTAGGTAAAGCAGTGTTGCAAACATCGCAATCAGGATTAAATCGACGAGGGTCTGGAAAAGGAAAAAATCGTAAAAATCGGGAAAAAAATCGGTAAAAATCGGCAAAAATAACAAACAACAAATAAAAAAACAAAAACAAAAATATTTATTTGTTTTCAATTGTTTTATTATCTAAAGCATCCACAACATAAAATAAATGCATTGACACATAAATATGAAAATAAAACTAATATATAAGATGTGTAATATGTCTAGCGCCACATCACACATAATAGTGAATCATGTTTTGAATCCTGAGTCTTGACTCAACCTCAAAATATCAACAAAAAATATAATAATGTATCTCATATCATGAGTCATATACAGTGAAATGAACCACTAAGTAACTAATGATTTCCTCTACCCCTCTTGTGAGAAAATGTAATAGCTTTCCGTCTAAATGAAGAAGGCCCTGGGTCAAGTAATGGACTTTGATGTCCTCTAGAAGTTGAAGAACTAGGAGCTAGAGGAGGTAGACCACGTCCTCTACTGGTGACCATGGTAGGTGGTGTCACCATCTCCTCCGGTTGCTCCTCCTCCTCCTCCTTTACTGCCATTACTACCTCCTCAACTGCCTCCACCTCTAACCAATCAAGGGTTGATTCCATGACACAGGCCTATCGGCCTCAACCCTCCATGTAGCAATGGTGTCAATCCCATCCAATGAAATGGCCTCCATGTCAGGTGTCTTCTGAATTTGCCTCACCCCCAATTGGAGATGGTAGTAGACGTAGACCATGTCATTAAGGCACTGGGACTCCAACCTATATGAGGGTCATAAATTATAAAAATAATAAATTATAATTTTTATTATTTAATCAATTCAAAAAATTTAATTTGAAAACTTTTAACCTGTTGCGCTTCTTGGTGTGTATTTTTCAGATACACTCTAGTTGTGCTTGCATCCAGATGACATACATGTTTGGTTGAGCACTCGAATGGCAAGCTTTTAGAGATTGGGTACTCTGCCACCATAGCTTCTCTACCACGCATCTACAACAAATAAGAGAAATACAAGAAACAAATTGAAAGTTGAAAGTTGAAGCAAAGTATGAAGAGACAATGAAATTTGAAACAAACTAAAGCTTACCTTGCATTTTGCTCGTCCTATCCCGGATAGCCATGTCAAAGCTCAATGTGCCACCTGTCATCCTATATATCTCCATTTCTTTGGACATTTTTGCACGTTTTGATGGAAATGGCACCATCTTCTGAACACAAGTAAAGAATCCATCCATGACCTCACCATCAAATATGAAACCAGAGGAGTAAGAAAATGTAGGCTTCAGGTAGATCCCTGCATCATGCATCGGACAATGGGGTGTATTGCTCCATTGCTCATCAATCACTCTCCATATTAGTTGTTGTTTCTCAAACCCCTCGTCCCCCTTATCAACATAATAGTTGTGAATGGATTGTTTGGCCTTATCCATGGCCTCATACAAGTATTCCATTGCGGGCTTGTCACCATCAACTAATAGAAGAACCTTTACCAAAGGTTCAATAATGGAACACACCTACAGCACTCCTGCCCAAAAGCTTTCTAGTATGAGACTAGCTTGCATTCGCCCTCTCCCTCTGGTTTGTGGCTAAATGATAAAGCATGCCACTCCTCTGAAAGAAACATTCTCTTCACATTCTGTTACCCACCACTTGTGGGTAGTGTATATAGGAGAAAAAATTTCTCCTAGATGGTCCTGAGTCGGCAGCCCCTTGCAACCACCAAATAGCTCGATGCGCCATTTTCTCTGCCACCTATGCCAGCCATGTGGTCCATCGCCCACTTGTTATCATTGAATTTTTGAAGGCGGGCCTCCCGACCCCAAAGGTATGGCTTTTCATTGGTATAGTTGAGTAATTTTCCTTACTTGCCATGGGACTTTTAGGGATGGATTGGTGGGGGGATTCGGCGGAAAGAGAGAGTTAGGCCTGTATTCTTGTCTCCACTACCCAATTTCGTGGCCACCCTTGTATCCTAGTCTCATGGGATATCCTTTATTAGCCATTAGCTTTAGAGATGGCACTACAAGGGAAATCCCATTTTTAGTTGCATAGTCCCGCTTCCCAATACCATCTACATCGCCCCCTTCCACTCATTTTAGCCCCATTAATCTATTTTCCCCATCCGGGTCCACGTGTGTCCACTGGGTCCACATAGGATACTCCCCCTCCCCTTGTCCACACCATGGGTCGAGCCTGGAACGATGCCCCGGAGGTTTATGGAGCTAAAAAGAAAAGAAAAAGCATAATTTGGCCACTCTCAACACGAAATGTACCACAAAATGCAAAAGGTGGTCGGGACATACAAATTTAGCACATGGGCAAAAGCCAAACATGAGCTCTACCCCTTATCCATGGCCATCACCCTAGTTCCCATGGACCCTAGATGAGCCCCCTCCATCATTAAGGAACCCATGATTGTCCCAACCCCTCGTGAGCAATGAACTGCCCCACCATAAGGGGGTATCCACTACTATATATTACACATCATGCTCTTATCCCCTAGAACATAGAGCAGTTATCAAGAAAAATCAATCAAAGGAAAAAGGCATATGAAGAAGGTTGGAAAAACAAAAGTTGATGTAACTCCTGTACCACGATTTGCTCCCTCCCACACTCACATACCCAAGTGTGGGCTTCCCCTATTATGGCTATCCTTGTACCAGGACATGTGGTCTAGATGATTCCCCTGATCCCCACTCCATTCCACTATCATATCATTTGTCACCTACCACTTTAGGGATGTACCATGGACATGTTACCCCAGTTAGAGGTTTAAACCACCTAATAGGGTCCTTGATTAACCCCCTATTAAGCTTGGAGATAGTTTTACATGCCAAAACCCACTATGGAAGGGCATGCCACCATGAAGTTCCCCATCGATCCCATGAATTGTAAGCTCTTTCACTTGATTATCCTAATGATTTGTTGTATTGGAGGGCAAGGGGACATATTGGATCTTATGCAGGATTGCAGGTGGGTTTCTATTTGGGGCTTGGTCTCCCTATACGGGACCCTAACCCTCTATAGGGCCACAATGGCACTTGTACGGTGGGTGTCAAGAGCCATGTGTCTCCACCATAGCAAAGATTACTTCATGGATCCCTAGCAGCGCTCATTGATTATTCGTGTTCCACCTTTTGGATGAGGATGATGCACCTGGTTCACCATGCCCAGCCGGCTCCACACTTGCACCATACACTTTGTAGATGTTCCAGGGTCCAGAGGATGTCTCCCACTACAGAGGGGGGTCTTATATCATCATCATAGCCCTTACAAATGGTCTACATGCATTTCTGATCCACTTGGAGACCCATGAGGAAGTCCTTCTGCCCCCACACCTACTTGAGAGCACCACAAGTTCTTGATTCGAAAACAAGGGGCCAACACCTTGTCCATTATGTTTGGAGTCCCTTTCTACATCATGGCACCCCTTGGACTTCATTAGGCCTCCTCAAAGGCCCAACGACTCACTTTATTGATCATTCGACCCTCTTGAGACACTTATTCTTATGTTATTGAGCTATTTGGTGGGCTTGTCACCAAAAGTATTGTTATTATGCACATTATTTTTATTCTAGGGTCATTATTAGTCCAAATTAGGCCATTTGAATCCCTTAGAGGATTGTATAAATAGAAAAAAGGCATTCTCTCTCATTGATCATCACTTGGATTGGGTTACTTGCTCTTGTGATATTCTCGTTATCCCTTTTGGAAAACGAGTTTAGATGTTATGGATGAATTTTGATGTTTGGATATCTCTCTCTTGTCTTGGAGCTTCATTATTGGCATAATTTGATGATTGGATATACTCTTTTTATACATGTAAGTACTCTTTTAATGCTTATTGTTGTCATTTACTTTTGTCACATGAATGTTGCTGGGATTTTTTGTTGGAAATAATACTGAGAGGGGGGGGTGAATCAGTATTATCAAATTCTTTTCAATATTCCCTCTAGATTTATAATTTAATTTATTCTTCAGATGTTGACTATTAATTTGAATGTCAGTACCATATAATAATGAACAGGAACAAGAAAAACAGACAGTCACACCAAAGAACACCAAATATAAGGTGGAAACCCAATGTGGGTGAAAACCACCTGCTGCAATGTGTCTCTATATTCTTTCAATTAGAAACTTCTTTTACAATGATTCTGTACTAGTGTAGTCCTTTACCAGTACGCAGGTTGCAACCTGCAGAGAGCTACAACCCTCTCTCGTTTTCCAGACTCTCCTGGAAGGGAGCTACAACCCCCTTAGCTCTTGTACTAGCTGAGCTACTAGTACGTAGGTGCTAACCTACTTCTTTTCTTCCAGGGACCACGTTTCATCAATTTTCAGACTGGATCCATGAACATCAAATAATCATCAAGTACATGTGAATCAACCAATCTCCTTTTACAATCAACTAATGAATCAACCAATAACCTCTCAGAATGCAGTAATCAGACAAGCAATACCAGTAATCTAAACCCAGAACTCTGCAGCAATAGACAAAAGGCAGCCAACAAATATTTCAAGAAAAGTCTGCAACTTCACCAATAGAAACCTGCGAATATCCGCACTTCTACTGTGTCTAGCCTGCGCAGCTCCGCACCTGATCTGTCTACTCGACAGCGCACCTCCGCACCTGATCCGTCTACTAGACTGCGCACCTCCGCACCTGATCCGTCTACTGGACTGTGCACCTCCACACCTGATCCATCTACTGGACTGCGCACCTCCGCACCTGCGCCGTCTACTGGACTGCGGACCTCCACACCTGCGCCGTCTACTGGACTGCGGACCTCCGCACCTGCGCCGTCTACTGGACTGCGCACCTTCACACCTGAGTCGTATCTCGCCTGCGGACCTCCGGATATAAACACTTTATCAGTCCTCAATTGTACCCCAGTCTGTCGAATTCACAGATCTGAACATGCACCAAAGAGACCTCGACTTATCAGTAGATCCGTCTTATAATTCACGGTTTTCTCCTTGATTCAGATCTAGCTTCACAAACCGATCACCAAAATTTCAGGTCTTAAGATATTCAATATTCACAAGTGTCTGGGCCAAATGATCTCCTTCCCTTTTTATAGTCTAGGCCTTTCTCAAACCATGGACCAAAACCATTGAGAAACAATACCAAGGACTCAATACTTGGGTTCAACTCTTTTGAATGCAATACCACGGACCAAAACCATAGGATCAAAAACTGCGGACTAAATACCATGGATCAATCATAAAATTTCCCACGTGTGCGCGCTTTTATGCATTGAAGTGAGTGAATTTGACATCCGCACCTTTTGTTCGGAGAACCTGCGGGTATGTCTGCACTTCTTGTTCGGGGCACCTGTGGGTCCGCAGCTTTTGTTAGGCGCACCTGCGGGTATCTCATTTTCTATTATTTTGAGAGCCTGAACAGTGATTTTCCACTTGAGTGAGTTGCCATCAAGGACAACACCTGTGCCATAGCGCCAAACCTGAGTCATAATGCCAACAATCTCCCCCTTTGGACTTGATGGCAACCCCAAGATCCTCAAAGTCATTCTCCCCCTTTGTCATCAAGGGCAAAGGGTTATGCTCCCCCTGAGAACATGCTGAAAACTCTGCTCTGTTGTGCTGATCGTGCTCCCCCTGACTGTAGGCCAGATCTGCAAAAGAAATTTTCTTCAAGAAGAACCATAATCCACCATACACCATAAATGACCTTCCTATCACCAAAAGACTCTATACATACATTCATCACCCAACCAAGTGGGGATCATCCTCCCAACCAAGTGGGGTTACATCAGAAATTTACATATGACAACCAAGTACATTATATCATTCATCCCAGACATAGGCCGTTACATGACCTTGACAAAAGAAATATAAGACATAGAGACAAAACATTAGCAGCAATATTCAGATCAGCATCCATGTTCTCCTTCTGTACTTGCTCCTCCAAGATCTTCTACAATAATGCCAACAATGCATTATTAGAAGAATATATGCTCCCCCTGAACCTGTGCCATTTGGTCTTTGACCAATCCATAAACCAGCGAATGTACGCGTATACCCCATATGAAACTCGTGTACAACCAACAATCTCTGAAACAGACAAGATTCAACAGCAAGATGATGCATCAACTACCCCCAGCTTTTGCCTGAGGTATTCAAAGGTCTCCCTGGGCAGCGGTTTGGTGAGTATATCAGCAACTTGTTCCTTAGAGGGAACATACTCCAACTTGACCTTTTGTTCTAGCACTTGTTCCCGAAGAAAATGATATTTGATAGGTATATGCTTGGTCTTTGAGTGCATGACTGGGTTCTTTGAAATACTGATTGCACTTGTATTATCACATAGGATGGAGATAGGTGGAGTACAAGTGATCTGAAAATCCTGCAAAGTTTGCATCATCCAAAGAAGTTGTGTGCAACAAGATGCAGCAACCACATACTCTGCTTCAGCTGTAGATAATGCTATTGAACTCTGTTTCTTGCTAAACCAAGATACTAATCTGGAACCCATGAAGAATGCACCACCACTAGTGCTTTTTCTGTCATCCACGCTTCCGGCCCAATCTGCATCTGTATAAGCATGAAGTGTGAGATCTATATCTCTAGGATACCATAAGCCATAGTTTTGAGTTCCTTGAAGGTACTTGAAGATTCTCTTAACTGCCTGAAGATGAGTTTCCTTTGGATTTGCCTGAAATCTTCCAACTATTCCCACTGCATGCATGATGTCTGGTCGGGTACCTGTCAAATAAAGCAGACTTCCAATCATGGATCTATAGGTTGGTTGATGCACTGTTGCCGATTCATCATTTGCACTGAGGCTGCATCCTGTAACCATAGGGGTACATACTGGTTTCGAATCTTCCATGCCATATTTCTTCAAGATCTGCTTGAGGTACTTGGTTTGAGATAAAAAGATACCGCCTTTATTTTGTTGGATTTGTAGACCAAGAAAATATGTCAGCTCTCCAAGCAATGACATTTCGAATTCTTTCTGCATTACCAAGGCAAAGTTTTGACTCATAGCTTCTTCATTGCTGCCAAAGATAATATCATCTACATACACAACAAGTATTAGCAATTTGTCATTTTCAATTTTTATATAAAGATTATTATCTGCTGATCCTTTTGAAAAACCTTGTTGATGAAGGTATTTGTCCAAGCGATAGTACCAAGCCCTTGGAGCCTGTTTAAGACCATAGAGAGCTTTTTTTAGTCTGCATACAAGATTTGGATCATTCCCAAGAATGAAACCATCTGGTTGCTCAATGTACACTTCTTCTTCTAAGTCTCCATTCAGAAAGGCTGATTTCACATCCATTTGAAATACTTTGAACTTCTGAAAGCTAGAGAGAGCAAGGAACATTCTGATGGCCTCAAGTCTAGCAACAGGAGCAAAAGTTTCTTCAAAGTCTACTCCTTCTTCTTGTGCATACCCTTTACACACAAGTCTGGCCTTGTTTCTAATTACTTCCCCATTTTTATTCAACTTGTTTTTGAAGATCCATTTTGTCCCTATGACATTCTTATATTTCGGTCTAGGAACCAACTCCCAAGTGTTGTTCTTTTCAATCTGCTCAAGTTCTTCATCCATTGCTTTGACCCAGCTTTCATCTTTGCATGCCTCTTTTACATTTTGTGGTTCAGCGGAGGAGAGTAATGCCAAATGGCTTGAAGCTTCTGCAATTGTTCTTCTTGTTTGTATACCTGCCTCCTTTTGCCCCAAAATTTGAGATTCTGGATGATTCTTTTGAACATACCTGGATGGAGTTTTTTCTTCTATCCTTATCTGTTCCTCTGGTGCCTCATGGGTTTCTTCTTTATCATGAATCTGATTTGATGTTGATGGATATTCCTCATCATCTTCGAAGTCTTCAGATCTTACCTGTTTGGGAGTGATTTCTTTTTCATCCACCACTACATCAATGTTGTCGACAATTCTTCCAAGCCTTTTATTGTAACATTTATATGCTTTGCTATGAGGAGAATAACCAAGGAGAATGCCTTCATCTGCTCTAGGTTCAAACTTGCCAAGATTTTCATCATTATTTTTAATATAGCATTTGCTTCCAAAAATTTTGAAATGTTTTACCGAAGGAGTCTCACCATACCAGAGCTCATGAGGAGTTTGAGTGTTGTTCACCCGGATATTTGTCTTGTTGAGAATCACAACTGCAGCAAATGCGGCTTCACCCCAGAAGGTTGCGAGAGTTCCAGACTCATCAAGCATAGCACAAGCCATTTGTTGAACCATTCTGTTCATCCTTTCCACTACTCCATTTTGCTGAGGAGTCCTAGCTGTAGAGAATTCCCTTCTTATTCCATGTTCTTCACAAAAATCGAAAAATTCATTCGAGGTAAACTCCCCACCTCTATCAGACCTGAGGCATTTGATTTTGTGATCTGATTCGTTCTCCACCAAGGCTTTGAATGATTTGAACTTTTCAAAGGCTTCGTCTTTGTGCTTCATAAGTCCTATCCAACACATCCTGGAAAAGTCGTCAATGAATAATATGAAATATTCTTCTCCTCGAGGTGACCTTTTCCTAGATGGACCACATACATCAGTATGGACAAGTTCAAGTGGCCTGCTAGCTGATCCTTCCTTCTCAGGGAAGTTAGTTCTGGTTTGCTTACCAAACTGACATGATTTGCAAATTGTATTGTCTGGAATTCTGATGTTTGGAAGACCACGAACTGCCTGGTATTTACATGCTTTCCTTATCTGTGAGAAGCTAAGATGCCCCAATCTTCTGTGCCATAGCCAGTGTTCATCGTTCTTGCTTAGATAGCATTGATTTGTCCTTCTTTGAATATGTATAAATTATTTGGAGTCCTTATGCCTTTGATCATTGTTTTTCCTGTATCAAGATCACAAACACTACATCCATTTGATCGAAATATTACCTCCGTTCCTTGATCGCACATCTGACTGACGCTCAATAGATTATGCTTTAAGCCATCAACATACATGACATTTCCAGCTTTGACCTTTTCTTTTAACTGAACAGAACCTTTACCTTTTATGAGAGCAGGGGTGTCATTTCCAAAAGAGACCTTCTTCTCCTTCTCTAAGGCACTATATGACTGAAGTTTTTCCTTATCACCCGTCATGTGTTTCGAACAGCCACTGTCGATGTACCATTGATTTTCTTGCCCTTCCGCATATAAAGCTATACCACATCTCTCTGGTTGTGGTTCCTTCATTCTCCATGTTTTGACACTTGAGGCTTGCTCCTTCTGAGTTGTCTGCCGAAACCTGCTCCTGCATTCAGAATCTTCATGACCGAAGTTGTTACAAATAGAGCATTCTATTTCATTTTCAAGAGCAGAAAAGTTATTGTAGGTTCTTTTCACGATCCCAGTCATACTCCTTTGTTTTTGAGCTTCTCTAGTCATGATTGTCTTATAGGCAACACATTGAGCTGCTTTGTGGCCAAAGTTATGACAAGAGAAACATTGGCCATTGAATAAACTCCTGTGATTATCAAATCTACCAGCGAAACGATTGTAGTTTTTATTGACATCCATTCTTGAGGCAAATTGAAAAGGTTTTACCTGAGGCTAGTTGTAGCTTCTGTTTGTCCTTCAAGTAGATTGCCCCCAATTTACCTAATAGTCTTTGTTCATTCTTGAGGTAGACTGTTCCTGATTTACCTGATGATTCTTATTAGGCCTTTGCTCGCTCCTCCTTGCTGCATCAAGATAACTTTTGGAAGTGGATGCTTAAGATGCTTCTTCATTATATCCCAGACCTGTCTTGATTAGCGGAGAACGCTGCACATTGATAATCTCATCCAGAGTTTCAAATCCTTTAACAAATCTAAGATTAAGAGCTTTTGTTTTCTCAATCTCTTTTCTAAGACCAACAATTTCACATTCTAACTTTTCATGAAGTTTTTCTTTTTCAGCCAGTTGGAATTGCAGAGTATCAATAATCATATTTTTCTCTTCTAAACAAATTTTGAGTTTAGAAATCTCTTCATACAGGCCTTCTTCATCTATAGCATCCATGAAATCATCATCTTCAAAAGCCATTAAAAGTCTATAATTGTTACCTTGTTCATCTTCATCACTATTTGAAAGTCCATCACTGTCTTCATGAGTGTAATAGCTTTTCTTATTTACATTCTGTTTCTTGTTCCATCTGACAAGTTCCTTACCTTTATCAAGCTTATCTTTATGAGGACACTTTGCAGCATAGTGACCGACTCTTGCACAAGCAAAGCATTTGAAAGGTAACTTACCTCTGAATCTTCCAGCACCTCGTTGAAGGTTCTTGACAAAATTTGATTCCTCTTCTTCTTCTGATAGATGTCCTGACTCATGGTAATCTCCTTTGCCTGAAGCCTTGAAAGCAGCTTCTCTCCTGTCTGATGGTCCTCCTTTCCTCATTTCGTAAGCAGTCAGAATTTCGTGCAGCTGTGACATGGTAAGTTTTCGTAGATTCTCCTTTTCTTCTATTGCAAGAACTTTAGGTTCAAACTTAGGGGACAAAGATCTTAGAACTTTTTCAACCACAACAGCCTCTTTTATTTCTTCACCCAAGTTTTTCATACAATTAACAATCTCATCTACACGAAGGAAATAGTTAGCCACACTTACATCATTGTGCATTCTGAGATTTTCATACTGAATTCTGAGGGTTTGAAGTTTTGCTCGTTTTACCTGTTCATCTCCTTCATAGCTCAGAACAATCTTGTCCCATATTTCTTTTGCGGATTTATACTGCATAACCTTGACGAATTCTAAGAGATAGACATCCTAATAGAGTATTGACAGCCTTTGCATTTGTTTCATATTGCTTCTTACCAGCCGGATCTGTAGGTGTTGCTGACGGAAAAGTGTACCCTGTATCTATGATATCCCAAACTTCTGTACCAAGAGATTGAAGATAGGCAGTGACTGTTACCTTCCAATATACGAAGTTTGTCCCATCAAAAATTGGTGGCCTAATCAATGCTTCTCTCTCGTAGTTGCTCATGATGATAGATCTTCCTTCAAGCGATCAAGCTTCTTCTAAAGGACCTGCTCTGATACCAATTGTTGGAAATAATACTGAGAGGGGGGGGTGAATCAATATTATCAAATTCTTTTCAATATTCCCTCTAGATTTATAATTTAATTTATTCTTCAAATGTTGACCATTAATTTGAATGTCAGTACCATATAATAATGAACAGGAACAAGAAAAACAGACAGTCACACCAAAGAACACCAGATATAAGGTGGAAACCCAATGTGGGTGAAAACCACCTGCTGCAATGTGTCTCTATCTTCTTTCAATTAGAAACTTCTTTTACAATGATTCTGTACTGGTGCAGTCCTTTACCAGTACGCAGGCTGCAACCTACAGAGAGCTACAACCCTCTCTCGTTTTCCAGACTCTCCTGGAAGGGAGCTACAACCCCCTTAGCTCTTGTACTAGCTGAGCTACTAGTACGTAGGTGCTGACCTACTTCTTTTCTTCCAGGGACCACGTTTCATCAATTTTCAGACTGGATCCATGAACATCAAATAATCATCAAGTACATGTGAATCAACCAATCTCCTTTTACAATCAACTAATGAATCAACCAATAGCCTCTCAGAATGCAGTAACCAGACAAGCAATACTAGTAATCTAAACCCAGAACTCTGCAG
Source organism: Pinus tabuliformis (assembly GCA_031772625.1). Classification (NCBI taxonomy): domain Eukaryota; kingdom Viridiplantae; phylum Streptophyta; class Pinopsida; order Pinales; family Pinaceae; genus Pinus; species Pinus tabuliformis. The sequence continues at coordinate 19,617,506 of CM062813.1, read as the reverse complement.
CAATAGACAAAAGGCAGCCAACAAATATTTCAAGAAAAGTCTGCAACTTCACCAATAGAAACCTGTGAATATCCGCACTTCTGTTGTGTCTAGCCTGCGCAGCTCCGCACCTGATCTATCTACTCGACAGCGCACCTCTGCACCTGATCCGTCTACTGGACTGCGCACCTCCGCACCTGATCCGTCTAGTGGACTATGCAGTGTTGTTAAAATCGCGATAAAATCGCGATTTTATCGGAAAATCGCGATTTTTTCATCTTGCCGATCAAATCGCGATTTTTATACGAAAAAATCGCCTACTTTTTTTTTTGCCGATTTTTACTGAAAAAATCGCGCTTTTTTCAAAAAATTCGCGATTTTTTCGAAAAAAGCGCGATTTTTAACGAAAAAATCGTGGGGGATCAGGACAGCATAGTTTTATAACTTTTTTTGGGTTTTTTCATGCAATGTTTTTTGAAAGAAACAAATAATTTTTGAGTGGGGTAGCTTAATGATCAAGTCTAGGCCCTAGTATGGATATGCTATTCATGGTAATGTTAAATTCTTAAAGTAAAAGTGACATTCTCCTTAATCTTCATTTTCATCCTTTTACTTAAATTTTTAACATTACCATGAAATGACTCAGGATGTTTGAGAGTGGTTCCAGCCTCATTGGATTTCATATGGAGAAAGTAGAATTTTAGATTTCATTTAAAATCCAGCAGACTTATCAATTTTTCAGGATTTCAGGATTGGGAGATTGTAATGTTTCCAGGTGACACCACCTGCCCGGGCTACCCCTGCCACCAGTAGAGGACGTGGTCTACCTCCTATAGCTCCTACTTCTAGTTCTTCAACGTCTAGATCACATCAGACTCCACTGCCATTTCCACCTGCACGGGCACCAGCATCTACATCTAGAGGGAAAGGGAAAGCTGTGGCATTTTCTCGCAAGAGGGGCAAAGGAAATCAATAGGATTAGACTTTCATTTTATTGTATATGACATTATGACATGATGAGATACATTATCATATTTTTTGTTGATATTTTGAGGCTGAGTTGGGACTTACTATTCAGGGCATGATTCAATGTTATGTGTGATTTTAGCGCTAGAAATGATATTAAACATCTTATATATTAGTTTTTTTATCATATTTATGTGTCAATGTATTTATTTTATGTTGTAGATGGTTTAGATATTAAAAAAATTGAAAAAAAATGAAAAAAATGAATATTTTTGTGCCAAACGATTTTTTCCCGCTTTTTTCCGATTTTTTCCCGATTTTAACGATTTTTTCCGCTTTTTTCCCGGCGCCGATTAAATCCCGATCGCGATGTGTGCAACACTGCTATGCACCCCCGCACCTGATCCGTCTACTGGACTGCACACCTCCGCACCTGCGTCGTCTACTGGACTGCGGACCTCCGCACCTGCGTCGTCTACTGGACTATGGACCTCCGCACCTGCGTCGTCTACTGGTCTGCGCACCTTCGCACCTGAGCCGTATCTCGCCTGCGGACCTCCGGATATAAACACTTTATCAGTCCTCAATTGTACCCCAATCTGTTGAATTCACAGATCTGAACATGCGCCAAAGAGACCTCGACTTATCAATAGATCCGTCTTATAATTCACGGTTTTCTCCTTGATTCAGATCTAGCTTCACAAACCGATCACCAAAATTTCAGGTCTTAAGATATTCAATATTCACAAGTGTCTGGGCCAAATGATCTCCTTCCCTTTTTATAGTCTAGGCCTTTCTCAAACCATGGACCAAAACCATTGAGAAACAATACCAAGGACTCAATACTTGGGTTCAACTCTTTTGAATGCAATACCACGGACCAAAACCATAGGATCAAAAACTGCGGACTAAATACCATGGATCAATCATAAAATTTCCCACGTGCGCGCGCTTTTCTGCATTGAAGTGAGTGAATTTGACGTCCGCACCTTTTGTTCGGAGAACCTGCGGGTATGTCCGCACTTCTTGTTCGGGGCACCTGCGGGTCCGCAGCTTTTGTTAGGCGCACCTGCGGGTATCTCATTTTCTATTATTTTGAGAGCCTGAACAGTGATTTTCCACTTGAGTGAGTTGCCATCAAGGACAACACTTGTGCCATAGCGCCAAACCTGAGTCATAATGCCAACATTTTTGCTATACAAGTCTGAAATTTACTGTTGCTCTATACGAAATTGTGGGAATTTTTGTTCTTTATAGCGTTGCATCATGTCATGGGCCATGTATAAATGGGTGAATGTTCCTAGAGATAATTTATGTTAAATACATCTTGATAAGTCATCATATATTGCAAATCGAAGTAGAAAGTGTTTGCAACAATTGTTCTCATGCTCTAAGTGCCATCTGAAGTTGTTGAAAGCCTCCTCCTTTGGGTGAAATCTTCCGAAACTATAAATTCCCCTTGACTCCATCTCTCCCAAAGGACAAGACACTAATCCTCCATAGGTGATTATTTTCAATGCTTATTCTTTTCACCTCCCTCTTTTTCTAAGCCTAGCCTACATAGGTCACCTAGGGCATAAATCATCTCACAATCTAGCCATCCAAACACTTTGATTTTTGGTCTACAACTGCGTTGAGCTTTTCTCTAGAGGCCCTCCAAATTTGAAGGAAATCCGACGGTAAAATCTCGAGATATAGCAAGCCCTAGCTCAAGGACCATTTCTTGCCCTAGGGTTCCCTTGGCTAGTGTCCTCATTAGGATCATTGCATTCAAACCTTAAAGAAAATTTGTCCTTTGATCCTCTTCTCCTCCCTAATTAGGTCAAGTCCCTCATTGGGTGATCAACTCCATACCCTTGACCTAATTTTGGGTCTGCTTGGTCCCGTGTGGTCCCACAACCTATTGACGCCAATTCCACAAAGATCACACAAAGACCAATTCTCCATAAGGATTTCCAGGCCTAGGAATCATCTTTGCAAGATATATTCCCAAACCCTAGCCTCGAGAATCCTCTTAGCCCTTCCTAGAGAGCATATCACCTTGCTTCCCGAGCAAGAAAGCCATATAATTGAGTCTCTCTTGTGAATAGGCCTTAGGAATCACTCCTTGTCCTCTCATTGTTCCATTCATCTAGTGATTCCCCTTTATACTAGGTCTCTTCCCATCAGTGAAAGTCTGTAAAGAGCAAGGAGCTTTAGCTGAGGTGACAGTGGGCTCTCGCTCCATTGTTTCCCTTGACCTAACAGTTGCTTTATAGGACCCCCTCTTAGAACCCATGCTAGTTTGAGCGGTAACATTTTGGCGTTGTTGTCGGGGACACAAAACGTGTGTTTTCTTCTCCATACAACATTATTGATATATCATTTGGTGTCTCCATTGGAAGAACGAAGCCCTAGTTCTTCATTGAACTTCAAGGTTAATGCTTGTAAGGTGAAACAAGCATCCTTCAAGGCATTTCAATTCACCCTGGCGACTCCATTTTAATCCTAATATGCAAAATCATGAAAAATGCCTTGTTGTCAAGAAGAAAGTACTTGTGGCTCTCCATTTGCGAAACTCCACAATCAAGAACTACAAAAACTGCAAGAAAATGTGGACAAATATGTTGAGGTTTGTGAAGATTTGTTAGAAAACATGGATAAAAAATTCATGCTCAGGTTTCATGGAGTAACACAAAAACGACTCTATGTAGGAATTTACAGGGTAAGTTCCTCAGATAGAACACCAAAGGACACCGCTCACAAACAGATCATAGATCAATACACCAGTATTCTTGATGTGGTTAAAACCCTCAAAGAGGGAAACAGTCCACGACCTGAGCCAATGCGGCCACTTCAGGCAATTTATTAATAAAAGAAAGAAAAATTACATATGCTTCTCTCATGAATGGTCACCCTACAAATGACCCTCCATGCTCTTTAAATAGAGATCATGGACCAATCGGGTGTTAGGCCACGGATCAAGTGTCGGTAATACTGAGGAGAGAATGAACCATCGGATCACTTCATGTCTAAAATATATAGTGACCGTCGGATTGTAAGTTACAAAAGTACACAATAAAGAAACACACTTTACCTAACTTTATACCAGACAAAGTTATACTTAACTATTTCCTATGTGTCGGAATATCCTAACATCCCCCCTTAAGAACAACTTGGGATAGGATTGAAGGATGTACAAATATGACACAATAGGAGAAGGAAGGAGGCATTAGAGCCTATCCCCCCTTAGTGACAACTTCCTGAACTCCAACCATAAATCGAAGTTTAGTAAACTTCGCCTCTGTGAGAGCCTTTGTAAAAATGTCTGCAACTTGATCATCGGTTGAACAATATTGCACTTCAAGAACGTGGTCATGAATGAGCTTTTTGATGAAGTGCATGTGTAGTTCAATGTGTTTGTTGTGCTAATGTTGGACTGGATCTTTGCATAGTTGAATGGCACTTTGATTATCACACCAAAGTGTAGTCGGATGTTGCTACTGAAAGCCAAACTCTAATAGGGTCTAGCAAAGCCACAAGGCTTCCTTACTAGCTTCTATGGCGCCACGATACTCTGCTTCTGCTGAAGAAAGAGAAATGGCACTTTGTTTCTTGCAAGCCCATGTAATAGGTCCAGAACGAAGAGTGAAGACATAACCTATAGTAGACTTCCAATCATCAGGGTCACCAGCCCAATCGGAATCAATGAAACCAACCAATAGAGGAGATGCTTCTGCATTGTAATGAATCCTAAACTGAATTGTACCTCGAACATAACGAAGTATTCTTTTCGCTGCTTTCCAAAGACTTCATGTGGGTTTTGCATAAACCGAGCAATAAGGCCAACAACAAAGGAAAGGTCAGGACGGGTATGGGTCAGATACAAAAGTTTTCCTACAAGCTCATGGTATAAGGTAGCATCAACTTCAGGGGAAGTACAAGTGACTGAAAGTTTGGCTCCAGACTGAAAGGGAGAAGGGGCTGGCTTACAGTCTTCCATGTGAAAGTGGCGTAGAAGATCACAGGCATACTTGGACCGGGAAAGGGAAATACCTTCCTTGGTTTGCAAGACTTGAAGACCAAGAAAATAATGCAAGTGCCCTAAGTCTGTCATTTCAAACTTATTTTTAAGGCTGGCCTTCACATGGTTTATAAGGTTGTGATCACTACCAGTAAGGATAAGATCATCAACATAAAGAACAAGAATGATCAGAGACTTACCCACTTTCTTGGTGTAGACAGTATTGTCAGAATGACACCTAGAAAAGTGGGTATCTAAAAGAAAGCTATCCATTTTGGCATACCAAGCCCAAGGGGCTTGCTTGAGACCACAAAAGGATTTCTTAAGCCGACATACAAGGCTGGAGTCTATTTTTATAAAGCCGGGATGTTGTTCCATATAGATTTTTTCATGCAAGTCCCCATGCAAGAAGGCAGCTTTAACATCCATCTGATGGACTTCCCATTTGAAAGAGGCAGCAAAGGAAAGAACAAGGCGGATAGAGTTCATTTTGGCAACAGGGGAGAAGGTTTCAGTATAGTCAATGCCTTCAACTTGTGAAAAACCCTTAGCAACAAGACGAGCTTTATGTTTATCAATTTTTCCATCTAGTCCAAACTTGGTTCTGTAAACCTATTCGCATCTAACAAGTTTTCGTCCCTTTGGAAAAGGAACAAGATCCCATGAATCATTTGCCAATAATGAATGATATTCTTCATTCATAGATGCGTCCCAATCTGGATGGTTTGAAGCTTCTGCAAATGTGTCAAGATCATAATTCACTGAAGCTTGAGCTAGTAAAGAAGAGGCTCTATCGAACTGAGAACATGTACGTCATTGATCTGTAGGATCACCTAAAAGAGCACCTATTGCATCCCGAGTAGCACGGACCCATTTTGGAAGCTGAGGAGCTGAATGAAGATCCTAAGAAGGTGAGGGAGGATTGTCATCCTAGCTGTCATCATCTGAAAAAGAAATATTTTCAGAAGTAGAAGGGATAGAGAGAGGTGGCACATTCGCCGAACTAGGCTTGCAGGCCGATATATTTTCAGCAAACTTTACATCTCTTCTAATGATAACATTTTTGGACTTAAGTGGAATACGTCTATATCCTTTGACTTCTTCAGAATATCCAACAAAAATACATTTTTCACTCTTAGGTTCTAAGGCTTTATGTTTTTCATCTGGAATATGGGTCTGTGCTTCACTTCCAAAAACACAAAAGTGACTTACATCTGGTTTAATCGAGCTCCATGCTTCTTCTGGAGTGATATTCTTTAAAACCTTAGTAGGAGTGCGATTTACTATGTAATTTGCATAGTTAATTGCTTCTGCACAAAAATTAAGACTAAGTCCTTTATATTGAAGCATACAATTAGCCATTTCCTTTAAGGTGCGATTCTTCCTTTCAACTACACCATTTTGTTGTGGAGTATATGGAACAATATGTTGCATTTGAATTCCATGCTCAGTGCAAAAGTTGATGAATTTGTTGTTAACATATTCTCCGCCATTATCAGATCTTAGCTTAAGAATTTGATGTCCAGATTGTTTCTCAACAAAGGCCTTAGAGGCCAAGAACATGTTAAATACTTCACTCTTGAGTTTTAAGAAGTATACCCAAGTGCATCTGGAGAAATCAACAATGAAAGTTAAGAAATACTTGTAGCCAGAGAATAAAACCACTGGAAGTGGACCACATAAATCACTATGCACAAGCTGTAAAGGGGCTGAGGCGTGCCAAGAGGCATGTTTTTCAAAACTATCCCAATGATGTTTTATGAGTACACATCCGGAGCAAACACCATCTCTGCAAAATACCATAGGAGGACCTGTCACCATATTTCCTTTACATAGATTTTGAAGGGAGCGATAGTTTAAGTGACCAAATCGCTCGTGCCAAAGTTTGTTCACTTCATCATTATGAGCAACAAATACCGAGGGAAGAGTTGATGACCCAAAGTTGTTAAACTTATACAACCTTGTAGAATCATTAGCAATGCCATTACCTAAAAACTATCTAAGATCTCTTAGGTCCTTAATCATAACATCATCAAGTGAAAATTCAACGATTTTACCGTCACCTGAATGAGTTATCTGATATACAGATAAAAGGTTGCAGGATAAGGTTGGAACACATAATACATCATTAAATTGACCATTGTCTAGATGAACAGTTCCAGTCCCTACAACTCTAAGAGATCTATCATCACCAACATATATATTTTTGGTGTTACAATCACTTAAAGAAGAAAACATGGCTTTATTTTGGCCATGTGATAAAAAGCTCCAGAATCAATGAGCCACTCATGAGAATGAGAAGAAGAAGATACATTTAGTGCATAACCAGACCGAGATGCTTGACAACCACATGCAGGAAGTGCAATTCCTGAAGGATGAAGTTGAAATTGAAGAGTGCTCCAAATGGATGTTATGCTTCTTCATTGTGGCTTCCATCTTCTTAAAGCATTTAGATTCTAAGTGGCCATCTCGATTACAAAAGTTGCAATGTCTATCAGTCTTCTTCCCCTTGTTTTTGTTTGCCTTATCATTTTGTTAAATTGACTTTTCATTTTGAGAATGAAATTGCATGGAACCCTTGTTTGGTTTAGGACCATTCTTTTTAGGATACTACTTCATAGGATTTTTTGAATTTGGTTGTTGTTGGGCAGCTAAGGTTTTCTTAGAAGAGTTTCCAAGATTAAGAAGACCAAGATGTAAGAGTTTTTCTTGTTCTCTTATTAAAGAATCACAAAAGGCATCAAAAGAGGGGGACTTGTAGTCTTGTCCTTGAGAAATAAAGGCTTCTCTAGTAGAATGGAAGGTGGAAACAAACACATAGTAGGTTGGTCCCAACTTAGTAAGAATGGAATAGATAAGGCTACCATCTTCTTTCTTAACCTTAACACCTTCCAAGAGAAGTCTAAGGGTCTTGAACTTGGACAAAAAATCTTCAATGGAAGAAAAATTATTGGAGTCCAACGTAAGCAACTCATTTTCAAGTTGATGGGCTCTAATTTCATTTGTAATTCCAAAAACTTTAGTGAGCTATTTCATTGCTTCCTTAGACGTATCAAGTTTTGCGATGTGGAATCTAAGGTCTGGAGAAATAGACATCCCTATCAACCCATGTGCTTGATCTTGCCTATTTTTCCATTTGGTTGTCTTATCATCTTTAGATTTGGTTTCTTGGCCTGAGGCTATTCACTAAAGACCTTTACTTCTAAGTAAATCCACAATGTAGGACCACCATTGGAAGTAGTCGGTGCTGTCAAGAATAACTTGGCATGAACTTTCCATTTTAACAAAAACTGAAACTGTAGATGTTGAAACTAAGTGTTCCAATGGAAAGACCTCAAAAAATTAGGCAGATTCAAAAAAATGGCTCTAAAAACGGCTTCCAGATGAAGAAGTTATGGCCTTTTGAAGAAAAGTTGTTGAAGATGCCAACAAAGTGCGTGAATGTGCAAAAGTGAATGATAATGTTATATTTTTAGAAAAATCCCCCCCCCTTCCAAACTTAATCTAATTAGCTCACTTTAAAAAAACATTTATGTGACCCACTTTTATAAATAAGTGAAAGTCACTTTTACAATAGTACTTTATGAGCTACCCACTAAATTGTAACTTAAATAAAAGATAAAGAGACTTTAGAATTATAAGTGACTCACTTTTCATAATGGGTGAGAACACTTTTACATAAAGTAACTTTAAAACATAAGTTACATGTGCTTTTTGAAAAAATAACTCAACAAAAAGAAAGACTTGAACTCAAGACCTCTATTCTCATAAAGTAACTTTGGACCAAGTGAGCTAGTTTAAAAGGTTAGTAATTTTTGGAGAAGAGGAAGGGGTTTTTTTAGTCACTGAAGTTTTGGGGTGCATGCTTACTTGAAAAGCTCTTTTTGCCTACAAAACAAAAAACCACACAACCCAACACGGACATACAAAAAAACCAAACCTTATGGCTTGAAGTTAGCTTTTGCCGGAAACTAAATATTTTACTCTGTGTTTCTGATTTTTCGAGATCACACTAAGGCACGGCAGAAAAGAGCATATGCATGAGAAGAATCATTCCTTTCTGTTTCTGATTTGCCCAGATCGCACAGAGTCGCGGGGCAAAGAGCATATGCATAAATGAAAAGTATAGATCCGGTAATAAAAAAACAGAGAGATAAAAAAACCGAAATAAACAGAGAGATAAATAACTAAAACTGCAAATAAACATTGTATACCTCCAGATCTTAAAAATGACGTAGCTAGAGCTACCGGAAACCTTTTCGCATGAAACAAAAGGGATTCCTGACTAGAACAGATGCTCCTAACACAATAGAGCAGTCCTCTCGGCCCGAAAGCGGTCAGAAACAGTAGATCTAGTAAATGGCAGTCGAATGCAGTTGTACCAGCTTCCGATTTGGATCACCAACGGATGCGGCCCTCAAATATGCTCTAATACCATGTAGGAATTTACAAGGTAAGTTCCTCAGATAGAACACCAAAGGACACCGCTCACAAACAGATCACAGATCAATACACCAGTATTTTTGACGTGGTTAAAACCCTCAAAGAGGGAAACAGTCCACGCCCTGAGCCAACACAACCACTTCAGGCAATTTATTAATAAAAGAAAAAAAAATTACATAAGTTTCTCTCATGAACGGTCACCCTACAAATGACCCTCCATGCTCTTTAAATAGAAATCATGGATCAATCGGGTGTTAAGCCACGGATCAAGTGTCGGTAATACCGAGGAGAGAATGAACTGTCAGATCACTTCATGTCTAGAACATATAGTGACCATCGGATTGTAAGTTACAAAAGTACATAATAAAGAAACACACTTTACCTAACTCTATACTAGACCAAGTTATACTTAACTATTTCCTATGTGTCAGAATATCCTAACACTCTACATAACAATGTGTACTTATGAGAGGGATCCTAGTCATCTCTTTGAATTTGCCAGCCTCACCTATGCTTTAATTCTGAATGACCTAATCAATGAAAAATATTATAATCAGTCCCAAAACCCCACAAAAGGTAAATTGGATGATCAAGGTGAGGAATATATGGAAAAGTGGAGTCAATCTAAAGAAGTTGGAGAGGACCTTGGGAACCTAAATAATGAGCAAAAATATGAGTCGTCAAAGGGTCCACATGATGAAAAGGACGATTTTGTGAGCACATGTGTTGGGGAAGATGAGGCTATGGAAAATGAAGTTGACATTAACTTTACCTTTCTCAAGAATATTACTCTTGATGACCTTCCTTTTGAGAGCCTTGGGGAAGGTGATCCCATTAGCCCCTTGGAAGATTACTTCCGCATTGAAAAGAAGAAATGGGAAATAGTTGGTCTTCAATTTGATTTTGCTCCCATTTATGATACCGACAAGGAGGATGAGGTTGAGATTGGTCTTCCATTTCTCTCGGGCACTATTTATGATGACATATCCATCGACACCCTTGGGAAGGGGAATTATTATTTTCCCTTGCATGAAGAGGGGCAATTGGAAGTAATTGATTCTCCTTTTAGGAAAGACCAAATCTTTGATACTGACAATGATGAAATCAATAAAGCTCCCACCTATCCTCCTTATGATTCTATATTCAAATCACTTGAGCCTTTAAATTATGATTTTGAGGAGGAAAAACCCATTGAATATGAGACTTCACCCTCCCCTTTTTCTCTCGTTCATCATCTTGAGTCTTCCACAAGTGATTCCCTCACCCCTTTTCGTATGATCTCCAATGACCATGGGCCCTTTCACCTCCCTAGGTATGATGTTGAGGAAGAACCATCCACTAGATGCATCCCTCCTTCCCCCTCATACCCTCAGGGTTGTGAATGCAATCACTCCATTGAGCAACCAATATGTTCTCCCCTTTCGTGTCCCAAGTCTCCTTTCTCTTCCCATCATAACCTTCTGGCATCTATAAAGCATAATATTATGAACAGTGACTGTGATAGGGAGTTTTTAAGGGTGATCATTCATTCCACCAATGTATACTTAGAGGGAAAGCCTCGCGCTTCTAGATTGACTTATTTTCCTTCTCCTACGACTTCCTCTTACCTCACATGGAAATCATATTTTCCCACCTCCCACCTGCTTCATCCTCCATGTGATTGTGTCTGCATTCACGTTGGGATTTGCTACACAAGTAATCATATAGGCAGGCATGTGTATATTGATTTGATGATATGTTGGTTGCATTTGCTTTATGATTACACTTAGCATGGGCATTACACTATATGCATGTTAAGGTAGGATGCATTGCATGCTCATTTTCTCATTAGAACTAACATCATATGATATTTTCATGATAGATTAGTTGCATTTAGATTAAACTTGCATTTTACTTTCTTGTTAATTGTATGGCCTAACACTAATAACCATGGGTGTACTTGGTCTTCAATACGCACAAGTAACAGGTCTGTGGTACCAAGAGATTGTTGGTGTTCTCATGACCTCCCGTTCCAATAGCTTCACGCACTTTCCCGAGAGATCGTGTCCTAGTTGGAGCCAGATGTTACCCACCACCTTTGGGTAGTGTAATTAGGAGAAACAATTTCTCCTAGATGGTCCTCAGCCGACAGCCTGCTGCCCCTTACAGCCGACAGCCTGCTCGATGTGCCATTGTCTCTGCCACCTAAGCCAGCCATATGGTCCCTTGCCCACTTGTTATGATTGTATCTTTGAAGGTGGGCCTCCCGGCCCCAAAGGAATGGCTTTTCATTGGTATAGTTGAGTATTTTTTCTTATTTGTCATGGGCACTTTTGGGCATGGATTGGTGGGGGGATTCGGTAGAAAGAGTGGGTTAGGTCTGTATTCTTGTCTCTACTTCCCGATTTCATGGTTACCCTTGTATCCTAGTCTCGTGGGATCTCCTTTACTGGCCATTAGCTTTAGGGTTGGCACTACATCGAAAATCTGATTTTGGTTGCGTGGACCCACTTCCCGATACCATCTACATCGCCCCTTCCACTCATTTTAGCCCCATTCATCTATTTTCCCCATCTGGGTCCACATAGGTTTAGCCTCCCCCTCCCCTTGTCCACACCTTAGGTCAAGCCTGGAACAATGCCCCAGTGGTTGATGCAGCTAAAAAGAAAATAAAAAGCATAATTTGGCCACTCTCAAAAGCAAATGTACTAGAAAAAGCAAAAGATGGTCACGACATACAAATTTAGCACATGGGCAAAAGCCCAACATGAGCTCTACCCCTTATCCATGGCCATCACCCTGCTTCCTATGTGGCCCCTAGATGAGCCCCATCCATCATTAAGGAACCCATGATTGGCACAATCCCTGGTGGGCAATGAACAATCCCACCGTAAGGGGGTATCCACTACTATATACTACACATCATGCTCTTATCCCCTGCAACCCTGAGCAGTTATCTAGAAAACTCAATCAAAGGCAAAAGGCATATGAAGAAGGGTGGAAAAACAAAGGTTGGGGTAACTCATGTACCACGATTTGCTCCCTCCTACACTCACATACCCAGGTGTGGGCTTCCCCTATTATGGCTACCCTTGTACCATGACATGTGGTCTGGAATCTGGATCATTCCCCTAATCGCCACTCCATTCCATTATCATATCATTTGCCACCTACCACTTTAGGGATGTACCATGGACATGTTACCCCCTTTAATGGTTGAAACCACCTAATAGGGTCCTTGATTAACCCCCTATTGAGCTTGGAGACAGTTGTACATGGAAAAACCCACTATAGAAGGGCATGCAACCATGAAGTGCCCCATCAATCCCATGACTTGTAAGCTCTTTTACTTGATTATTCCAATGATTTGTTGTATTGGAAGGTAAGAGCAAGTATTGGATCTTATGCAGGATTGCAGGTCGCTTCCATTTGAGGCTTCGTCTCCCTATATAGGGACCTAGCCCTCTAGAGGGCCACATTGGCACTTGTAAGCAATGTCACATGGTTCGGGTTCGAATTCGAATTCGATTACAATTAAGTTCGATTCGAGTTCGAATTTTTCGATGAGGTTCGAATGAGGTTCGCCATTAAGTTCGTTCACGTATATAATTTTAAAAATATATATAATAATTAAAATTACATAAATCTTTTATATTCATTTATAATTAATATATATTTATAATTTTTATCATATACTATCAATAAATTTATAATTTTTCATAAATATACGTTATATTATTTTATAATATTTAAAATAACAATACTATAATTTAAAATATATTAAAAATAATTCTTGTAAAAATATATAATTTTTAAATTAGGTTAACTTATATTTATTATCCCTATTTTTAAATTAGGTTAACTTAAAAGTTTTAACGCATTATAATGTATGTATATGATAAAAGTTTTAAAAGTTAACCTAATTTAAAACTGGAGAAAGTGGGCACGAAATAATTCAAATAGGGATAATATTTTATTTTTGGGATTGTGGATCTGCAAGGGGACGCCCATCCAAAGCATTATTTTAAAAGTTTTAACGCATTATAATGTATGTACGCAGATTTCGACGCGTAATCAAACAACGTAATTATAATTGACGCCTTATAATATAATGCTTTTAACGCATTATAATGTATTATGTATGTACGCAGATTTCGACGCGTAAGCATTATAATATAATGCTTTCAACGCGTAAGCAAACAATATGGATGCCGTTATAACGCAGCAGGAACCGAACCTTTTCGAACTTATACGAACCTTAAGATTTTTTTTTGAAATTCGACGAATTTCGGACCTCAACCTTTGGGTTCGACGAACCCTGTGACACAGCCTGTAAGGTGAGAGTTGAGAGCCATGGACCTCCACCATAGCAAAGATTACTTCATGGATCCCCAACAGCGTTCATTGATTGCTTGTGTTCCACCTTTTGGATGAAGATGATGCACTTGGTTCACCATGCCTAGTCAACTCCACACTTGCACCATACACTTGGTAGATGTTCCAAGGTCTGGAGGATGTCTCCCAATGCAGAGGGAGGGCTTATATCATCATCCTAGCCCTTATAGATGGTCTTTAGGCATTTTTTATCCACTCGGAGACCCATGAGGATGTCCTTGTGCCCCCACACCCACTTAAAAGCACCACAGGTTCTCCCTTGGAAAACAAGGGTCCAACCCCTTGTCCACTATGTTTGAAGTCCCTTCTACATCATGGAACCCCTTAGACTTCATTAGGCCTCCTCAAAGGCACAACGACTCACTTTATTGATCATTCAACCCTCTTGAGAGGCTTATTCTTATGTTATTAAGCTGTTTGTTGGGCTTATCACCAAAAGTATTGTTATTATGCACATTATTTCTATCCTAGGGGCATTATTAGTCCAAATTAGGCCATTTGAATCCCTTAGAGGATTGTATAAATAGAAGAGAGGCATCCTCTCTCATTGATCATCACTTGGATTGGGTTATTTGCTCTTGTGACATTTTTTGTTATCCCTTTTGGAGGACAAGTTTAGATGTTACGGATGAATTTTGATGTTTGGATCTCTCTCTTGTCTTGGAGCTTCATTATTGGCATAATTTCATGATAGGATATACTCTTTTTATACATGTAAGTACTCTTTTAATGCTTATTATTGTCATTTAGTTTTGTCACATGAATGTTGCTGGGATTTTCGTTATACAAGTCTGAAATTTATTATTGCTCTATACGAAATTATGGGAATTTTTGTTCTTTATAGCATTGCATCATGTCATGGACCATCTATGAATGGGTGAATATTCCTAGAGATGATTTATGTTAAATACATCTCGATAAGTCATCATTTATTGCAAATCGAAGTATAAAGTCCTTGCAACAGTTGTTCTCATGCTCTAAATGCCATGCGAAGTTGTTGAAGGCCTCCTTGATTCGGTGAAATCTTCCCAAACTATAAATTCCCCTTGACTCCATCTCTCCCAAAGGACAAGGCACTAATCCTCTATAGGTGATCATTTTCAATACTTATTCTTTTCGCCTCCCTCTTTTTCTAGACCTGGCCTACATAGGTCACCTAGGGCATCAATTTTCTCACGATCTAGCCATCCAAACACTTCGATCTTTGGTCCACAATTGTGTTGAGGTCTTCTCTATAGGCCCTCCAAATTCGAAGCAAATCCGGTGGTGCGATCTCAAGATATAGCAAGCTCTATCTCAAGGATCATTTCTTTCTCTAGGTTTCCCTTGGCTAGTGTCCTCATTTGGATCATTGAATTTAAACCTCAAAGAAAAATTTTCCTTTGATCCTCTTCTCCTCCCTAATTAGGTCAAGTCCCTCATTGGGTGATCAACTCCATACCCTTGACCTAATTTTGGGTTTGCTTGGTCTCGTGTGGTCCCACAACCTGTTGATGCCAATTACATAAAGATCACACAAAGACCAATTCACCATAAGAATTTCCAGGCCTAGGAATCATCTTTGCAAGATATATTCTCAAACCCTAGCCTCGAGAATCCTCTTACCCCTTCCTAGAGAGCATATCACCTTGCTTCCCGAGTAACAAATCCATATAATTGAGTTTCTCTTGTGAATAGGCCTTAAAAATCACTCCTTGTCCTCTCGTTCCATTGATCTAGTGTTTACCTTTTATACTAAGGTCTCTTCCCAATGGTGAAAGTCCATAAAGAGCAGGGAGCTTTAGTTGAGGTGACAGTGGCCTATCACTCCATTGTTGCCCTTGACCTAGTAGTTACTCTCTAGGATCCCCTCCTAGGACCCCTACTAGTTTGAGCGGTAACAAATCCCACATAGAATTCAAGAGAGACTGAAAAGATATGAAGCTAGTCGAAAACCATGTAATAGCAGGGCGCACCAACTCCTTGTTATTGGTGAATGTTCTCATCAAATGAAGCACATATGCATGATTATATATAAATTTTGTAATATCTTTTGATGATTTGTAATGTCCCAAATGAGAAAAGTTTGGAACAAGCTCGAATTTTTAACACAGAAAAACTCCAGATAAAAATTTGATTCATAAACAGGAGATTGCCATGTAAAAATAAATAAATAGAACACTACAATCTCACAACATAATAAATAAGAAAACTCCCAGCTTTATTATATTAGATAACTGGGGTTTTACATGCACATACAACCCATACAGCTGAGATAATCTCGCCCCAAACAGATCTACAACAATGCCACAAATTGTTGATTTGGGGTAGCATCGGATGTGCTCTAGCCACGAAATTTGGTGGAGAGGTTAGGGCACATGACATCTCCAATACCCAGAAACAGTTTGGGTAGATTCTAAACAGTTTGGGAGGTATTAAAATAATTAATATTTTTAATGGAGTCCCTAAGTCTAAACTTAGGGAAATTAAAATATTAATGTGAATTAATATAAAATTGTGTTAGAATGGTCCAAAAGACATGGATCAAGCCAGATCTAATCTTCGCCGTCGATTAGGGACTTAATCTCGACAGTTGATTTGTCAACGAGAAAAGTATAAGAGGAGGCTTGAGGGTCACTTGGAGAATACACCAGAGTGATTAGTCATTCTATTCTCTAGAGTGGGGTTTGCTAAGAGAGATAGAATCAATGATCAGTTCCAGCGAGGGGCAGTGAGTACGAGGCAGAGAGGCAAGGATAGTGCCAAGAGACCAACACAGAAGCAGAGAGAGACAGACGCAGAGCCAAAGGGATCCACGTGGAGGCAGCAGACACTGCGTAGAGCTAGAAGGGCCTGCGTCATCCACGCAGAGGCTGCAAGAGTGACGCAGAGAGCCAGAGAGGCTGCGCAGAGCCTTAGTAGGTTGACGTTGGGCTTCAGATTGTGCTGGAAAGGGATTTCGTGGAGCAGGCTTTCTGAATACTTGTTCCTGAAGATAGGTGTTACTGCCAGATTTTTTTTATCTCTATTGGGTTAGCCAGTTTGGCACCCAGTGTACTCAGAAAAGAGTTGCTTAATAATAAAACCCTCAGACAGCTGCACTGGTTTTCCCGCATTGGGTTTTTCCAGGGACATTAGTCCAAAAATAACGGTGTCATTTGTGTGCTTGTTTCTGTTTCCTTCAGTTGATGATCTGAAATATGTTGAGCATGCACTTGTATTTATTTTCAGTATTTACACAGTAAATAACTTGTTAATTAACAGAATAAGTAGGTAGGAATAAATCAGTAAAGGGCATAGAGGGTTTCTAACTGATAGACTTAGAAACTTCAACTTGATATCACAGCATGGTTGCAGATCACATGAGAACTGAGGACATCAGCAGAGCAGAGCAACAGCAACAGAAAACAGTTGTCCCGAGTGACAAGAGTTGTTCCTAGTAGCAAAGCAGCAAGGAAGAGGGTGACGCAGTGCCTATGTCATCAAGTTCAAGACAAGAAGAGGTTGCGCAGAGGCTGAAGGAGGCAAAGACAGGCTCATGCAGAGCCACGCAAAGGCCAGGAGGGCTAACGCAGTTGGCTGAGGGAGCTAGTTTGTCGGTGTCGAGACTGCACAAAGCCTAGGAGCTCTCACCTTCAGGTTGTTGGGGTTTAGGAGGCTGTGGGTAAGTTGCAGAGTGGAGCTGGTGGGGTACTGTAGTCAGAACAGTACCTAACAGGGCAAGGCCAAGGAGGAGGGAGTTGCTACCGAGGGTTTCTAGCCGAGAAATCCGGATCAGTGGTGCAGTTGCACAGACAATCAGAGTAGGGGGCATCTCGACATCGGCAAAAGGGTTTCCAGGAGGGAAATCAAGGCTCAGAGGGAGTCACATCGAGAACTTCCAGGAGGGAAGTAGAAGAGCAACATGGCACTACACGGAGTAAGAGACCAGGACAGACTGGATGGAGCTTCAAACTTCGCAGTCTAGAAGGCCAGAATCTTATCCGTACTTGACAAAAATCGTGTCAAGCACTTCACCTTAAAAACGATAGCAATCCCAATTGACCCAGTTGAAAACGACAAGTACGAGGAGGCAATGGCGAGGGCCAAGAGCATCATCCTTGAAGGGGTCAAGGACCATGTAGTACCACACATTGCCAAGAAAGAAACGGCAAATGAGATGTGGGAGGCCCTAAAGAAATTGTACCAGCATACTTTTGTGCAAAGAAGGATGTTACTAGAAAATCAATTGCAATCATACCAGATGAAGAAGGGAGAACCCATCGACACCTTCCTCGGTCGACTGAATGAAATTCGGGATCCTCTGACTTCCATAGGGGCCACGCCAGATCAAGAATTGATGGTGAGAATAGCCTTGAACGCAGTCTCAGAAGACTAGGAGGTATTTGTCCAGAGTATACTGGGCAAAGCAACCCTTCCACATTGGGAGGAAATGTGGGCGGCTCTTCGCCAAGAAGAGATCAGAAGGCTAAGCAAGACGGGAAGCAGCGATCAAAGTCAAGCAGGAGGAGGATGTTGCCTAGCATCTGAGGGAAAGCAAGAGAAACGGAAGAAGAAGCACCTCTCCAAGATCAAATGCTTCCACTGTGAGGAGTTGGGTCATTATGCGACCTAGTGTCCAAGGAAGAAGAGTAAGGGAGAGGCCTCCAAGACCAAGGCAGCGCCAGCAAGGGCAGAGAAGGAAGTAGAGACAGACGATGACTATGCCATGAGTGCACACACGCCACTTGAGCAGGAGTGGGGAGACATCGAGCTGTAGTCAAACGGACTACAGGTGATGAGGGGCAGGATCCTCGAGGTACCCAGCCTCTTGGATTAAACCATGCTACGGGAGCCCCAAAGAGGAGTAGCAGGACTGGCGAATGTGGAGTAGATGAAGGGCCTGCATCATCCACGCAGAGGCTGCAGGAGTGACGAAGAGAGCCAGAGAGGTTGCGCAGAGCCTCAGTAGGCTGACGCAAAGGGTTTTAGGCTAATGCAGAGGCCAGGAGGCCTGACGCTGGGCTTCAGATTATGTTGGAGAGGGGTTTCGTGGAGCAGGCTTTCCGAATACTTGTTCCCGAAGAGAGGTATTGCTGCCATATTTTTTTATCTCTGTTGGGTTAGCCAGTTTGGCACCCAGTGTACTCAGAAAAGAGTTGCTTAATAATAAAACCCTCAGATAGCTACATTGGTTTTCCCGCATTGGGTTTTTCTGGGGACATTAATCAAAAAATAACGGTGTCATTTGTGTGCTTGTTTCTGTTTCCTTCAGTTGATGATCTGTAATATGTTGAGCATGCACTTGTATTTATTTTCAGTATTTACACAGTAAATAACTTTTAATTAACAAAACAAGTAGGTAGGAATAAATCAGTAAAGTGCATGAACGGTTTCTAACTAGTGGACTTAGAAACTTCAACACAAATCGGCCTCCAAACAACTAAAAAACAATACATTGCAACCTGTGAACCCTGAATGGATTCACGAAGGAAAGATGGGTGCTCGCCTAATCTCTCTAAATCACCCGAGGGTTTCCGTCCTAGGGCTACTGCTGGAGTAGAGAACAGGGTTCTCAACCTCTCATACAAGAAATAATATCAAATACAAGATGTTCTCCAATGGCCTCCTCCTCTTTTATAGATTTGATGGACCCCTCTAAAACCTTCTATTTTATTATTATTTTAATTATGGACCACTTTTCCCTCTTTATTTTAATTAAAATAGTCTTTTTAATGCGGGAAAAGGGTAAATTGGTCACCATGTCTCCTCAGGGCACTGAAACTCACATCCAAAAGTCCCATCATGTAGATCTTCTCGTTCCGGTTCCAACGAGCTATTATACTGAGGCATTTCATCAATTAATCTCCCCGAAATGCCACCTCGAGCATAATTAATTACGTTATACCCAATAATAATGCTGATTTTTTGAAAGTTGTCGGAATGCAACAGAACAAAAGGAAAATTGCGCTGATGATGGAATATGCCAAGTGAATGTCGTCAAATCCCATAAAAACTCCTCAAAACTCCATTGTGACCCTTGATGAAATAAACTTGCTCCACTGACCTGGCCATCCCTTGTCCTAAAAGTCCATCCTAGTTGTACTATGAAGAAAAATAAAAATGGGGACATGAAATGATTCAACAATATCCCTGGCAAAAAGAATTTTTCCATTGTCCTCCAACATCAAGTCAATACAATATGCAGCACAAGGTGTCCAAAATAAGTTAGGATGTCTCTCCATAAGCATTCTTCCAGTAGCAACATAATTCGCAGCATTGTCTGTTATGACCTAGACATGTTGTGGACCTACCTCCTAAATGAACACATCCAAAAAATCACATAATAATCATGCATCTTTGATATGTGCAGATGCATCAACAGATTTCATAAACAATGTCCCCTTGAGGTAATTAACCAAGAAGTTAATAAGGGTTCTACCATTTTGATCAACCCAACCATCTAACATCACAGTGTATCCCGTATGTGCCCATGATGCCCTGAATTGCTCCAATCTCGTAGTGCAATTGGCCTTTTCATTTTGAAGAATAGGCCCTCTCAAGTCATCATACGAAGGGGCTTTGTAACACGGGCCAACAATAGCAATAGCATCAACCATAGGCTGGTAAAATGGATTGTTCTTGGCAATGTCGAAGGGAATATCACTACATAGAAAACACCTACCCACCAGCTTGTCAGTTTCTTCCTTCTCTTTTTTCTTAAGAGCTGACCTGACAGATGGTTGTGCATCAGGTGTGGTCTCAAGAACAAAACATGACGACGCAACTATGGGGTTCATTGTAGAAGTTGATGTTGAAGAAGAACCACTCTCAAGGTCACCTATAGCCACTCCACCCCTTTCCATTTGAGTCTTCATAGCTTCCTTGTTCACTTTGGATGAGTCCATATCTTCTATTGCTTTGAGGGCTCTACGGATGATTTCTGGAGTTGCATCTGGGCAAAGTTCTACTTCATGTCTTGGAATTTGTGCAAGGTGGAATTTCAATCGGAATACTCCCCCTGTCATATGCTTCCCACACAATTTCGAACTCAAATTTGATATATCAAAGCCCCCATCAAATTCACCCAATTTCCACATAGGGTCCAAATGTCTTGGCATGTTTGTTGAACTGTTAATGTAAGATTGAACCTAGGGCACAAGAAGAATTTAAGAAAAATAAATTAACAATTAGCATTTTCAATTTTTGACAAAAAAACCCTCTCCACTCAATGAAACAATAATGGCAAAAAAACACACTCAAACCCAAGCAAAAATCATGGAAAAAATATGGGTGATTGAAACCCAAGGAAAAACAAGAAGAAAACAAAAAAGAGTGAAATTTGATGCCAGTACCTAAAATTCGCGGTCTGATGAAGAAACTTGGTCCAAAATCAATTTTTTTTTGCTTAGGATCCTCAATAAATTGGGTTTTCTCCTCTATCTCCCTTGTAGAATCGTCCTCCTGCTACTTAGCTCTCTTGCTTGCCCTCTATTTGCAAAATGAATTGAAAAAACCAAGTCAAAACTTTTAATAAGTTGCTTCCCAACGGGCCAGCGATTTTTTCCAATCGACTCACAATTTTTGCCGATAACAACAATTAAATCGCGATAAAATCATTTTTGAAAGAATCATCGATAAAATCCGCTGATAAAATCGCCAACGCGCAAAATTGCGATTCAGTGATTTTATCGCGATTTTCACAACACTGAGGTAAAGTACAAAAGAGGAAAATAACCCCAATTTCTACTAATGGTACAACCATTCCTGTGAAAGACATCATAGTATGCAGGAGCTATGTGATGACAGGATTGACATGTTTGAAAGGGTTATCACTGGAAATCATCTGCTATGAAGTTTTCACCAACCTTGAATGTGAGTCGTCTGAATGAACAACTAGGGAAGGTGTTTGTCACTTTTAGGTCTCTTCTCACTTTTAGGTCGGTGTACTTCTGACCTAAGCGGGGAATCTCTAATGACCTGGACTAAAAATCCTTCAAAACCAACAATAAAAAGCTTCAAATCTGAAATAAAAAGTTAAAACTTGTTGCAATATACCAACAACAAAAAAATATTCATGTTTCGACCTCTAATCACTGCCAGCAAGCATAAACCTCAGATTTACAAGAATATACATTACAAATCTACTGCAAAATCGCTCCAAATCTGCAATATAGCTTGCAGATATGCAGTAAAATAGCGAATAAAATCTGAATGCAAAATAGTGAAAAATTACTCCTTTAAAAGTGATTCTCTGACTAGTGCCTTAGCCCAAATGGCTATGCAAAGTGAAAAGAAAAGCATTCTAAGAAGAAAAATGAATCCTGTTGAATAAGAAATAATCACATATTTTGTATTTATATCCTTTGGATACTACCTGCATTGTGCAGCAATCTTGCCCTTGCCCATTTTTAAGTCGTTTCTGACAACCAATACCTACACAAAAAGAAATTCAAACAACGATGATATTTTGGTCAACACAACTTGAATTAAGATTTTGAGTTAGTGAATAGCTCCTAATGCTTACCATGGATAACATCAATCATGGTTCAGAAAAATGTAATCATATCAAAAAGATATAATACTATAAATATAATTTAACTACATTCAAATTATTTTGATTTTAAGTGTCTCGTAAGTACTTATATCTACATAACAACTTCCAACATGAGATATATGTTAAATAACTAAAACGACTATCACATTAGACAATTTTATAAGCATGCTTACACTCCTTGTATGTAAACCCCCTGCTAGCAAATTCACAATATAATAGACAAACTATATACCTCAGTCAAATTTCCTAGCCCTTTAAGAGACTTTTATGGTATGTAATACCCATCTAGTTATTTCTAGTAAGACAGCAATGGAGTTCAGTGACAAGTTTCCATCATTTTGTTTATGTTAACTGGCAAGATGTTGATAACTAGTTCCATTTCAATGTTCATAGAAATCCAGTCAGATTGTTTGCAATTTATTGAAAAGATGATCACATCTGTAGACTTCAGGTATTTCAAAGCAATCGATAAATCAATATTTAGAGCGCACCTTCAATCAATGCTACTTGTGTCCCCATGACCATATTCGAATCTTTTGTATAAACCCTGACAGTCTTGAGATGGTTTTGAGTCATCAGAAAGGCTGATTGATTCCAAATGAGATAGAAGTTTGGGCCTTTCAAAGCAATCAACAATCTAGGAGGTTTCACTATGGATAGGCAAAGTATTCCAAATATCACTATGAAATGCATTTAAAGAAAGAAATGTTTAAAGAACAGGTGCATAAAAGCATATCCAGAGTATTTGGTTTTAAATTTTAATTGTCCAATCTGAGTAGCAATGCACATTGCACAAAATAGCAAACCAAGCAATACACCCAGTACATTTTGATAGGTACAGCTTGAATACCTAGCATGCACAGAACTACATCATCATAAGAATTCCTTCCTTGACACAGGCAACCCTGCAACCAACATATATGTGGATAATGATACAACAAATCAAAGATATCAACTGACAAAGGAAATTCTCATCTCTCTATATTCTTTTCATTCATGCATAGCTTTCATTTACACTAAAGTGGGAATACCTGTTTGTTATGCTCTTAACCTGCAAAATGATACCCAAATACAGAATATGCGAAGAAAAGATACCCAGAACACAGAATAGCAATGATTTTATTATTCAGAGAGTAATGTTCACTTGCCTCTTCGAGGGGGCAACCTCCAATAGAGCAGAGCTCGACTACAAAATAAGACACAATGCTCCTCGCAGGGAGTCTCTATCCTTTATATATGACTCATACATGCAATACCACGGGCCAATACCGTGGGTTTTATTAATACCATCTATCTAATACTACGGCCCATTTGCAACTAACTGTGGTCCTGTCATTAATTGCGGGTTAACCACTTACAAATATTAATATGGGCTTTATTGACTCTTGACTATGACGTGATCCCATGACATAAATAAGGGGGTTAGGGTGGGACCCTAATATGCCCTCCCCCTTAAGACTAGCCTTGTCCTCAAGGCTGAAGTTGCGGAAACTACTGAAGAATAGTGGTTGGTTCCCAAGTTGCATCTTTTGGAGAGGTGTCTTTCCATTTGACGAGGACTTCCTTAATCATGCGGCCGCGCAGGTGCTTGTCTCGTGTGTCTAGAACCTGTTCGGGTTGAAGCCAGATTGACCCTTCTTCGTCCAATTCAGGTAGACTGGTTTGAACTCAGCAATTGTTCCCAATCACTTTCTTGAGGCACGATACATGGAAAACTGGATGGATTTTTGCCGTAGGTGGCAAAGCCAACTTGTAAACCACTTCTCCAATGCGCTGAAGTACTTGGTATGGTCCGTAGAATTTTGGAGAGAGCTTTTGACAACCCTTGTCTTTGAGTGATGTTTGCTTATATGGTTGCAGCCTCAAAAAGACCTGATCCCCTTCTTGAAATTGGCGCTCTGAGCGATGCTGGTCGACCTGTTGCTTCATGCGGTTCTGAGCTTGATGAAGATTCTCTCTAAGATGGGCGAGCATGGTTGCGCGGTGTTGTAGGAGTTGATCCACTGCTTGTACTTTGGAGCACCCCTTGAGATAAGAAGTAGGGGAAGGCGGAAGTTGACCATATACTGCTTCATAGGGAGTCATTTTGGTGGTGGCATGATAGTTGGTGTTATACCACCATTCAGCCAGAGGTAACCACTGTACCCAAAGGTGTTGCTTTTCTGAAGTGAAACACCTAAGGTAGGTTTCTAGACATTTGTTGACGGCTTCGGTTTGACCATCTGTTTGCGGATGATATGAAGTACTGAGTTTGAGTTGAGTGCCTTGTATTCTGAAGAGTTCCTGCCAAAAATTACTGGTGAAGATCGGGTCGCGGTCGGACACAATAGAAGTGGGCATGCCATGCAATTTGAAGATCTGATCCATGAAAGATTGAGCAACCAAAGTTGGTGTAAACGGGTGGGGTAGGGCGCAGAAATGAGCATACTTCGACAGTCGATCCACAACCACCATGATGACTGACTTGTTCCCTGACTTTGGAAGACCTGTAATGAAATCCATAGAAACCTCCGTCCAAATTGATGCCGAAATGGGCAATGGTTGTAATGTGCCTGGTGTGTTGACGGTTTCCCCTTTGTGGCGTTGACAGACATCACATTCTGCTACGAAAGTAAGGATGTCCTTTTTCATGCCTGTCCAAAAAAATGATCTTCTGGTGCGAGCATACGTCTTCTGAAAGCCCGAATGTCCTGCAATGGGAGATGAGTGCAATTCTGCCAAAATGCGACTTTTGAGGGTGGATGTTGGTGATATTACGACTCTGTCCTTGTAGCGAAGAATATCATTCTGCCACGAGTAGCCCTTGGTGGAATTAGGATCTACCTGCAATTGAGAAATGAGTTGGGAGAGCCCGAGGTGTGAAAACCATTCCCTGCGAGCCTCTTCAATCCAGTCTGGAATGGGGAGGGAAATTGCGAGCAGAGTACTTTCCTCCTCAAATTGGCGAGATAATGCATCTGCTACACTATTGTCTTTCCCTTTCTTGTAAATGATCTCATAATCATATCCCAGCATTTTGGCTAACCATTTATTTTGTTGTGGGGAGGATAGGCGTTGCTCCAAAAAATATTTAAGACTGTGATGATCTGTGCGGATTTGGAAACGTCGCCCCAATAAGTAAGGTCGCCAGGTCTCGACTGCATGTAAGATGGCCATCATTTCCTTCTCGTAGGTAGATTGGCCCAGATTCCTCCCACTGAGTTGTTGGCTTGTGAAGGCCAACGGTCGCCCTTCCTGCATTAAGACCGCCCCAATACCTGTACCCGAAGCATCACATTCAATGACAAAGGATTTGGTGAAGTCAGGTAGTGCTAAGACTGGAGTTGAACACATGGCGTTTTTGAGAGCGGTAAATGCCTGTTGTGCTTCCTCGTTCCAGAAGAAGGAATTTTTCTTTAGGAGTTGAGTGAGGGGCTTCGCTATGCGGCCATAGTTGCGGACAAATTTACGATAATAGCCTGTGAGACCCAAAAATCCTCTCAAGCTCTTCAAGGTCTTAGGTTGAGGCCATTCTTGCATTGCCTGGATCTTTTTGGGGTCCACCTTGACACCTTCACGCCCCACAATGTGGCCCAAATACTCAACTTCTTCCATGCCAAACGAACACTTGGACATCTTGACAAATAACTTATGCTTGCGGAGCAGGTGCAAGAGTAGATCTACATGCTGAAGATGTGCAGCCCAAGTGCCACTATAGTTGAGGATGTCATCGAAGAAGACAAGGACAAATTTTCTGAGATATGGTTTGAGAATGTGATTCATAAGGCTCTGAAAAGTAGAGGGGGCATTACAAAGACCAAATGGCATGACCAGGGACTCATAATGGCCTTCATGAGTTCTGAAAGCCGTCTTGGGAATGTCGACTTCCTTCATGCGAATTTGGTGGTAGCCTGAGCGAAGATCCAACTTAGTGAAGAATTGAGCCCCATTGAGTTCGTCCAGCAAATCATCAACCACCGGGATGGGAAATTTATCTTTGACTGTCAACTTATTGAGGGCCCTGAAGTCGGGACACATCTGCCACTCCCCATCTTTCTTGAGCACCATGACCACTGGGGATGAATAAGGACTAATGCTGGGACGAATGACACCTGCTTCCAACAGTTCCTTAATGATTTTTTCTATTTCATTCTTTTGGGTGAACGGATATCTGTATGGCCGCACATTTGGGGGTTGGGCCCCTGGAACCAAGGTGATGCTATGATCATGTTCCCCTCGCGAGGGTGGAAGCTCATGAGGCTTGTCAAAGACCGTCCGATGGTTATTTAAAATCTGTTGCATCTCAGGATGAATTGGCAGAGACATGGTTTCGACTACCTGGATGGCATTAAATTGAGCTACCACTCCATGATGGCCCTTTTTTAACAATTTTTCCATCCTATGCGAGCTGATGATAGAGGGGACTCCCGCCTGGAGTCCACGGAGGGTATGTGTGGAGTTGTTCTGCTTAAAACTCATATATAACTCCTGGAAATCCATTGTGATTGGCCCAAGAGTGCGGAGCCATTCAGCGCCGAGGACAATGTCGCAACCCCCCATGTGTATGGCAAACATGTGGGTTTTCAACTGATAATCCCCCATTTGAAGTTTGACATTTTCACAGCGGCCTTCACATTTCATTGTGCCCCCATCCGCAATTTGTACTTGGAAGTTAGAAACTGCTCGTACAAAACAATGCGCTGCTTCTGCGATTTTTTGATGGATGAAATTATGGGTACTTCCACTATCAATCAAGACTACTACTGGGCGATGTTTAAGAAAACCCCGGATTTTGAGAGTTTGAGGGGAAGAAATCCCTGCCAACGCATGCAGCGAAATAACTGGTTCGTCAGAGACATTCTCCTTTGGGTTGTCTTCTTCTAGCGCCTCATGTTCCTCAAGTGGTGGATCTTCCTCTGTTGAGCTGTAGTCAGTGGCATCTATTTGAAAAAAATTGGGCTCCTTGCATTTATGACCTAGGGAGTATTTTTCATCACAGTAGTAACATAGTCCTTGCTTCCTTTTGTCGGCCATTTCCGCAGGTGACACCTTTTGGACCTTAAGTGTTTGAGTCGTGTTGTGAGCCTGTGGGGGACGACCTTTAGCGGGGAAATTTGGGCGACTGTATTGGGCTGCTAATGCACGTTCCACTTTACGAGCTACCTGGCAAGCCTTCGTCCACGTGGGAGGGTGGTGAAGTAGAACTTGAGCTTTGATGGCTTCTTTAAGACCACTGATAAAACATTCCGTGTAGAACTCATCTGTGAGACCCCTAGTGCGGAAGGCTAAGGCTTCAAAAGCGGTAATATATTCCTCCACTGTACCAGTCTGTCGGAGCTTAGTGAGACGACCCAAAAAAGAGTCTTCCTGTTCAAAGCGATCTCGAAGAGCTTTGGTAAATTGGGTCCAAGTCCTAAAAGGTCCATTGCAACGCTGATGCCATTCCCACCATTGCCACCGTTCATTGTCCAAGTACATGCTCCCCAACATAAGCTTAGTCGCATCCAACGTTGCAGGAAGCGCCCCCCCCCCGGATCCTAGGCCGGAATCGCGCCCCGTACGGAAGCGTTCCGGAAGCGCTCCAGGAAGCGCGATTCCAAAAATCCCGAAGCGCGATTCCGAGTTTTTAATGCGCTTCCTGGTTTTTATGAAGCGTGGGCCCCGAAGCGCGCTTCGGATGGCGCTTCGGGCCTCCGAAGCGCCACGCTTCGGGCCCGGAAGCGTACGCTTCACGAGCGCTTCGGAGCGCTTCCGAAAAAACCGCGCGGGCAAGGAAAAATGTCTCATTTTTTTTAATTTTTTTTTAAAGTTAACTTAACTTAGCAATGAGGGGGTGGGTTAGGGTGAGTTTAGGGTGAGGAATGAAAAGCATAAAGCTCCCATTCATTCCTCATTTTCTCACTTTGAGTTTATGAGAGTTGGAGAAGAGAAGAGAGGAGAGGAGAAGAGAAGAGAGGAAAGGAGAGGAGAAGAAAGGAGAGCTTGGAGGAGTGAAGAAGGAGGAGCTAGGAGAAGGAGGAGGAGCTTGGAGCAAGAGCTTGGAGGACTTCATCTACAAGAGCTAAAGAGGTAAGTTCAAACCCCAAACTCCCTTGTTTTTTTGAAAAAAAATTTGTATTTTTCTCCTCCCTCTCCTACTCTTTCCCATTGTTTCTACTTGCTCCTTTATTTACAGGTTGTCCACCACCTATATCCATATTCCAAGATGGTGTTCTTTTGGCTTCTATGTATCATTCCACTCTTGGTTTTAATGATGGCAAGGGTGAGGAATAGAAGGGAAGAGGAAGGGGATGAACTTGGTCCTAATAGTAGTGACCCAACGTATGATGAGGAGGAAGGGTTTGAAGAGGAAGGGGATGAACTTGAAGGGGACACTGAAGCACAAGATGGGAAAGGTACATCAACACCCTTGTGGAACTATGTGACCAAACTTGATGGGGGAAAGGGTGGTGGATCTTACAAATTTGTGTGCCCTCATGGTTTTCATGGAGGAAAACCATATTGTGGTTCATATACCCGTCTGAGGAGGCATCTTTGTGGGGTGCTGGACAGTGATGAAAAAAAGGGTTCTGTGGGGGTACAAATTTGCCCAAACATTTCAACTGAAGAAAGAAGAAAATACATCCAAATAGAGATGGCTGCACAACAAAAAAACAAGAAACAAAAAACTCATTCTGAATCAAGTGCAACCTCTAAATTTGGTAGTTGCCCATCTCCTCATGGTACTTCTGCAACCTCTGGAGGTAGAAGAACAATAGGGGATTTCCTTAATGTTGCTGGGAGGGATGATGTGGATGGAAAGATAGTCCGTTTTCTTTGTGCTTGCGGTGTACCATTCAATGTGCTTCGCTCTCCCTATTGGCATGACATGGTAAAGGCCATCAATGAAGCCCCAAAAGGATACAAGGCCCCCAACTATGAGAAAGCTAGAACAGTGTTATTAGAAAGAGAAAAAGCTAAGGTTCAAAGAGCTTTGACACGTTTTACACATGAGTGGGTGGATTCTGGGGTATCCATTGTATCAGATGGGTGGACAAATATTAGAAACCAACATTTGATAAATGTTCTTGGTGTTTCTTCTAGTGGTGCAGTATTTATTGCATGTCATGACTCCTCCTCCATCAGTGCAACTGCACAAAACATTGCAGATCTCCTATTGAAATCAATCAAAGATGTTGGTCCAAATAATGTGGTTCAAGTGATCACAGATAATGCAGCAAATTGTAAGGCAGCAGGAAAAATTATTGAGCGTACTCATCCACACATCTTTTGGTCTGGGTGCCTGGTTCACACATTGAACCTTTTGATGCATGATATTGTGAAACACAAAGATTGTGGGTGGATTGCTGAGGTTTACAGGAAAGGGAAGCAACTCATTAAATTCATCACAAGGCATACAAGGGTAAACTACTTCTATGGCACTTACTCCAAGTTGCAATTGCTTAAAATTGCAAAGACAAGATTTGCTAGTTATTACCTCACCTTTAGGCGGCTAGTGAGGGTGAGACAAGCTTTAACTAATCTGGTGTGTGCTGAAACATGGGATGAAATTAACACTGACACAGATGGTGCTAATGCAGTCAAGGACACTGTTCTTGACAGTTACTTTTGGTCACAGGTTAAATATGTTTTGCAATTCACCAAACCAATTTATTACATGATCAAGTTTGCAGATTCAGATCGACCAGTAATTGGGGAGGTGTATGAGCAAATGGATAGCATGTTGGGGCAGATTAAAGACATTGTTGAGCCTAGAGATACCACCTTGTACAATTATATTCGTGTAGAGGTGCAAAACCGATGGGAAATGCTAAATATTCCATTGCATGCATTAGCATATGTTTTGACACCTAAATACTATCATCCATCATGGCTTTCAACACCAGCACCTGGGGGGGGAAGCAGGAAAAAACCACACCAAGATAGAGAGGTTCACGAAAAATATATGGTTGCATTGAGTAAATTAATCCCTGATGAGGAGGAGGCTGCATTGGTACGGAGACAGGTGAGCAACTATACGCTCAACACTGGTCCATTTGGGAGCATGCATGCAATTCAAGATCGAGAGACTTTTTCTGCTCTTGAGTGGTGGAACATGCATGGAGGGGGTACTCCACTTCTACAGAGTTTGGCATTGCGGGTGCTATCACAGGTGGTAAACACTTCTTCTGCAGAGAGGTGTTGGAGCTCTTATTCTTTCATCCACAGTGTTAAAAGGAACAGGTTGAATTTAGACCGGGCAGAGAGCTTGGTTTATGTTCATTACAACTTGCGATTGTTGTCCCATTACTGTGAAGATGCAAAGTCTAATAAAGACTTGTTGATTTGGGACAAGAATCCAGAGGAGCCCAATTTGGAGGATGGAGTGTTGCGACTAGAGCAATTAGAGGATGCTCTTATCCAGGTATGTCCATTGTGGTATGAATTTTCCAATTTTCCCTTATAAAGCATTTCTCTAATTCATGTTTTTAATTTTTTTGTTAACTAGTGTTTTTTTTTTTTGCATGAATTTTTTGAGCGATTCTAGGATGATGATGACCGTGTTGATATGCCACCACCCCCACCCCCATCTGGTCCCTTGGTTCCTAGGTTCCATGGTTCAACACCAACAGCAGGGGGTTCTTCTTCATCAGTTTCAGTGCCACGACTTACACAGGCACCATCTTCTTCATTGCCACCACGTGGAGGCCCGCCACCACGTTCTATTCGTGGTGGAAGGAGGAGAGATTAGTAGATATATTCACAATCTACTACTTTTTGTCATAGATTACTCATTAGACTTGTAGACTTGTGAATTTGAATTTTGAACCTTTTTGGCTTGGCGGTGACCAAGTGACATATTTTGTAAACATTATTATTTGAATTTTGGACATGACAAATGTTGACAGTTGCTCACTTGCTAGATAAATCATAATATGCTCTATGTTTTATGTTTTATAATATGCTTAAATGTTTTATGTTTTATAATATGCTTAAAAATTTGATGTATGTTTGTAATAGCTAGAATATAGATGATTGTTGTACATACTAGTAACTACAATGGAATCATGGATGCCATATCTATCTTGATTTATGCAAAAATATGCATGTTTTCATGTCTTCTACAATTAATTTGGTATTTGGGATGTTTGTTTTGAGTATAAATGCAAAAAAATATAAAATATATATATATATAGCAGACGCTTCCGCGGACGCTTCGCTTCCTAGATTTTTGGAAAATGACGCTTCCGCGCTCCCACTCCCGCTTCGTGCAACATTGGGACTCGCATCATCTGGGATATGATTCAATTTGAAATACTGCTCCATTTGTGCTAGCCATGCGGACGGGTGAGAACCGTCAAATTTATGCATATCCAACTTGGGAGGTCTCTGACTGGGTGGTGGATGGGTGTGCCAGACGTGAGGAGAGTGGCTAGACTCACCCTCATTGTAATCATTTCCATTATACGCCTCCTCGTGGGCTTGCTCCTTGCCCTTCGGAAGTAATTGCTGTATCTGGATACTTATTCCTTGAAGCTCATGTTTGAGGGATTGCACGGAGTCTTCCAGTTTGTCCATCCTTTCATTTGCCATCGCTTGAGCTCTAGTCTCTACCATACACCAACCTGATGAAAAATAGGGACCGCCGAAAAAATTTGACTAATAAATTGAATGGTACCACCTTGCTCAGCTCGTCGTCCTGATTCTAATGGGCTAGATCACCAATAAGCGCCCCGAAAGAGCTCAGACTTAACTCCTAACGGAGTTTTACTCCTTCTTGATCAATACTACAGTCGCCAAATCCTCAAAATGTCAATGCTGCCAAAAGTCCTGCGAAAAGTATACCCCGGTATAGGAACCCTTCACAACAACTCCGATCTGGTGGGTCTGGGAGATCTGAATGGCGGATCAACTGCTGCGGCGGATCTAATGGATCTGCGAGACTGATGTCTGCTGCTGCTGCACCTCTTTGCACCCGCGGATCGGGAATAGATGATGTGTGATCCCCCGATAGAAAAGGAAACTATGGTCGTGAGGAGTGTTAGGTGCTACAGATCGCAATATACATAAGGGTCTGGCAGTAGTACTCGGCCCAATGTTTCAGGGCTCTAACTAAGGAGGATCGACCGTACCCTTAGCCGTACAACCCGACTTCCCTATCGTACGGGCGAGTAATCTCTACGAGTGCTGTTCTCGGTGTACTGTAGCCACAAGACGGCCGACGGTTTATCTATGGCGAGGTTTCAAGGGAGCCTAGGGGGCTTCCGATATACCCAGAGGGTACGTGGAAGACAATCCGTGCGCGGTTCTGTCTAATGCGCTACTACTCGAAGGGGTACCCACAGGGGTTACAAGGGAGTCCAACAGACGTGACCACCTCTTGTATTTCCTGCGTGCATGCCTCCCCAAATCCGCAGGTTTATGCGCTCAACGACAGATCCCGTGGTTTAAAGATGCCGGAACACGTCTCTAGCCGAAAAAAAATTTGCTAAGAATTGGAGATCCCACCGGCCCTGGAAAGTGCTCTGATACCACTTGTTATGCTCTTAACCTGCAAAATGATACCCAAATACAGAATATGCGAAGAAAAGATACCCAGAACATAGAATAGCAATGATTTTATTATTCAGAGAGTAATGTTCACTTGCCTCTTCGAGGGGGCAACCTCCAATAGAGCAGAACTCGACTACAAAATAAGACACAATGCTCCTCGCAGGGAGTCTCTATTCTTTATATATGACTCATACATGCAATACCACGGGCCAATACCGTGGATTTTATTAATACCATCTATCTAATACTACGGCCCATTTGCAACTAACTGTGGTCCCGTCATTAATTGCGGGTTAACCACTTACAAATATTAATATGGGCTTTATTGACTCTTGACTATGACGTGATCCCATGACATAAATAAGGGGGTTAGGGTGGGACCCTAATATTGTTTCAGTTTTTCTCAAAACAAGATCTCAGAAGTTTTTACTCTCAAGACCCACAATTCAAATCTTTTACAGATCACCATGGCAGTTGAGCAAAGAACGCAGAAGGGACTTTTTAAGAGAGACATTAATGGCTGATCGATTAGGGAGTATAATTTCAAAAGACAAGAAAATAAGGAAAAACACAATATTTACAGAAGATAAGATAAGTTTTAACTGTGGATTCTTCCTAAGAGATAAAGAAGGACCAGCAGGAGGAGGTGAGAAGATTGTAGAGTTCCATTCATGTCTGGGACAATCTAAGACCCACGAAACAAACTTTAGTCCACTAAAGTGGACGTATTTGGCTACCGAATTGAAAATCTAAGGACTTAAATGTACTGGAGATTCCCAGCTGATAATAAGCATTATGAGATATAAGGTGGCACCTAAAATCATCAGCCTTACCAGAGCAATGAAAAAGTGTAAGATTTTGACCTCATCTTTTATCATATTTCATTGAAGCTAGTCCCAAACGTATAATAGTAAGGCAGACACCTTGATAAGTAAAAGGGCTAAATGGGGGACAACATTAAACTCTTATTATGATGAGCTTTTATTATAAAAGCTTGAATTCAATTTAGCTTAGGAAGTGCAAATGCCCATATCAAGTCACAAATCATCAGTAATCTCATAATTCATTAGAAACATCGCATTCATTGCAGAGCATGGTTACCTCCTTTGAAATCACATTAAGCTTGAGATGGCCAAACTGCCTCCAATATCCTTAAATCTAGCTCAACTCTGCACCTTCTCAAAGCACTATAGTATTCCACTGTTTTCTCATGTATCCTCCTGTCAGCAGGCTCCAATTCCCTCATTCATGCTCAATTCTACCCTTGCTTATCAGTATATTGGCCATCCCACCCTCCATAGCAGTATAAGCCCCTCCTTCTATGTGGCTTCCCTCTCTTTTAATGCTCCCCACCCCGTCGTCTCCCTTCCCCCAACCCCCCTTGCCCCCCCCAGCAGCAGTAATGCCTCTCAAGTCTCACCTAGCATGTCTCTGTGATGGAATTAGGGACCTTAGAAACAATCTGGAAGTCTCCAAAGCATATATGGGCACTCGAGCTGATAATTCAAAGAGGCAACCCAACCAAACTAGAGAAGTAGCATCATGATTCCCCCAATGTCTAGCATTTTTGGTCCATGAGTGAGTCGATTTGTCCACATAAAAGGGTGTGAATTGACCAAACGAAAACAATTCGTCCCTTTAGAAAAATTTAGTTGTAACAGCTAGTTAATAGGTCTATCTTCCAACTTCTCGATCCAATTTGGTTACAATGGCTAGTAGACTTTTCTCCAATGGCTAGATTTGATCCAAGATTCCAACAACTATTTTTTGACTTTGACCTGGCATTGAATATTCCCTTAGCAATTCAACATGTGCCCACAATGGTATATCTCCAACACTTTAGCCTTGCTAGAAAAATTGGAACCTGGGTTTTGCTCAGCATGTCCCAATTTGTATTGAGACTGTCTCTATTTCCTTATATCTGCTAGGACATTGCCACATCACCACTTTAACTAACACGTCATACTGCCCCTATGTCTGATCTCCAACATTGTTGTTGATCTCAAAATTCTAACGCCTTGGTTTTCTTCATCTCGTCGAGATGATCAATTTTGATGTAATGCATGCATGATTCTGCCCAATGCTCTGCTTAAAAATCCCTTGGAAACATTTCCTGCACTGTTGACCAAGTTTGACCGGACTATAACTATCCACCAAATGCTCTAATTGAAAAAATTCCACGTGGCATGGAATCCTCTAGTCATGCTCTACAATTTGGGGTTGGTGACTTTTTAACCCCCTGGACCATCTTGCTTTGGGAAACATGAAAGTTGACAAATGAGACTGCTATGTTGTGAGAGTTGTAATGAGCAATATTGCACCAATGCCAAGGTCACCTACGTACTCTATAGACACAAAACCATGTAGAATGACATAGATGCACCTTGACACAGGTTGGATTGGCCCATACACAAGTGACCACCCATACAAAGACAAGGCTCCCATAGAAACATCAGTCCTATAGTATTCCACTGTTTTCTCATGTATCCTCCTGTCAGCAGGCTCCAATTCCCTCATTCATGCTCAATTCTACCCTTGCTTATCAGTATATTGGCCATCCCACCCTCCATAGCAGTATAAGCCCCTCCTTCTATGTGGCTTCCCTCTCTTTTAATGCTCCCCACCCCGTCGTCTCCCTTCCCCCAACCCCCTTGCCCCCCCAGCAGCAGTAATGCCTCTCAAGTCTCACCTAGCATGTCTCTGTGATGGAATTAGGGACCTTAGAAACAATCTGGAAGTCTCCAAAGCATATATGGGCACTCGAGCTGATAATTCAAAGAGGCAACCCAACCAAACTAGAGAAGTAGCATCATGATTCCCCCCAATGTCTAGCATTTTTGGTCCATGAGTGAGTCGATTTGTCCACATAAAAGGGTGTGAATTGACCAAACGAAAACAATTCGTCCCTTTAGAAAAATTTAGTTGTAACAGCTAGTTAATAGGTCTATCTTCCAACTTCTCGATCCAATTTGGTTACAATGGCTAGTAGACTTTTCTCCAATGGCTAGATTTGATCCAAGATTCCAACAACTATTTTTTGACTTTGACCTGGCATTGAATATTCCCTTAGCAATTCAACATGTGCCCACAATGGTATATCTCCAACACTTTAGCCTTGCTAGAAAAATTGGAACCTGGGTTTTGCTCAGCATGTCCCAATTTGTATTGAGACTGTCTCTATTTCCTTATATCTGCTAGGACATTGCCACATCACCACTTTAACTAACACGTCATACTGCCCCTATGTCTGATCTCCAACATTGTTGTTGATCTCAAAATTCTAACGCCTTGGTTTTC
Source organism: Pinus tabuliformis (assembly GCA_031772625.1). Lineage (NCBI taxonomy): Eukaryota > Viridiplantae > Streptophyta > Pinopsida > Pinales > Pinaceae > Pinus > Pinus tabuliformis. Next base: position 19,581,417 of record CM062813.1, on the reverse strand, counting down.
TTCATCTCGTCGAGATGATCAATTTTGATGTAATGCATGCATGATTCTGCCCAATGCTCTGCTTAAAAATCCCTTGGAAACATTTCCTGCACTGTTGACCAAGTTTGACCGGACTATAACTATCCACCAAATGCTCTAATTGAAAAAATTCCACGTGGCATGGAATCCTCTAGTCATGCTCTACAATTTGGGGTTGGTGACTTTTTAACCCCCTGGACCATCTTGCTTTGGGAAACATGAAAGTTGACAAATGAAACTGCTATGTTGTGAGAGTTGTAATGAGCAATATTGCACCAATGCCAAGGTCACCTACGTACTCTATAGACACAAAACCATGTAGAATGACATAGATGCACCTTGACACAGGTTGGATTGGCCCATACACAAGTGACCACCCATACAAAGACAAGGCTCCCATAGAAACATCAGTCCTCATGAAAAACCTCCCAAGGTCCTCCAATCTAGTTAGGGACGACATCGCCAAGATGAAGCTCTCAAGGGACGAGGCATGGTCCAACCAATCATAATAAATACAGACTCGAAAGATAAGACACCAGGTCCGGGATGCTTAATACATAGCCTCACGTGGTTTTTTTACAAGGCTTTGACTTGTGACCTTGGGCTTACAATGGTGGTGAATGATCTACTTGAAAAAAATCGATGTACTCCCATTGATAGAGGGGTAACACAATGCTACATTAACTAGAAACTATTGCGAGCCCTTTGATTCTCTTATGCAAATACCCCTTTGTATACCCCTTTGTAGGTATGCAATGTCGCAATCTACAAACGCACAAGAATCTCAATGTGTTGTCCTTATTCTTCAATGGTGTCTTTCCTCAGATAATGAGATGGAACGCTCTTCTTCAACAATTTGCTATGCAAAGTCAGTTCATCTCCTATGGTACAAATAGATTCATATGCTCAGACAAATATTCAAGAATTATGCCAATTGGTTGTGGCAATTGACTCTTCACATGCCCAAATCGCCTCTTCCAAGGGATTGTAAATCCCTCACTATTTTGGCCAATTGATTCCTCTAAGGAAAGACAAATAAATTTTCTATGAATAATTCCCAAAACAATTTCTCACAATGTTATCCAATTGATTCTTCCAAGCCCCAAAATGATTCCTCTAACAAATTTCAAACCAAAATGTGTTTTGGAAAATACCTCCTTCAAGAGCTAAATCAATTTCTTCAATAGATAAAACCAACTTGTGGGATGCCAAATCGATTTTGTCTCAATGAATGTCAATCAATCTTTGTTTAGTAAATCCATATGCTAAATCAATTTTCCATAAAGGCTACTAAAAATGCCAAATGATTCTTCACAACCAAATCACTTCAATCAAAGGAATGCCAAATCCATTTCATTCAAAGGAAATCACTCTCTTTCCCTCAAGCAATCAAATCCTCAACTAAATTTTCTCCTTCATTTTATTTTTTTCCACTAATAGTAAATTCCCCAAGCCACTCAATCTCCGTCCTAGGAATAGAAACTGAATTTCATTTTCTTGGCCAAAAGGATTCAATTCCCTTTAGAGATTGCTTCCTCTTCTATAACTCGTGCCAATTTGTTTTGAATGGTTTTCCATGCTAGTGAAGGCACAATCTGGCAATTGGATTCAAGGGTTAATCCATTGTGGAGTCTATTCATGGAGGTTAGCTTGGAATGGGCCTCTTATAAAACCATGATTTTAATTTTTTTACACTTTAATGGAAGGCATGCATTTGCCCTTTTCCAAACCATGGTATTGACCTCTTCTCAATGTAGACACCCACCATGTTTTCATGAAGGCACCAGCCCCTTCTAACAATCACATCAACTTTATACAAATGATGATATCAACCCATTCTTAAATAAGACATTGGCTCCTCTTTGATGGAGGACATCAGTTCATTAGAATGTACCAACCGCTTTAAAGGACAACAACAAACTTTCAAAATGGAGGCACTGATCTCATACAACTTAACATGCCAAAGCATAAACCAATTGCTTTACCAAAGGCTTTATGAGGATTTTTAAAGGATATTAATTCGAGACGCTTCAAAATTTATAAAACCAAGGCACAAGGATATCTTTACTCATGATACTCCAAAGCAATTCACTCCAAGATCTTGTAAAAGGCTTTGCAAGCCTATTTCCCAACTTAAACAAAGACTTGATCTTGAAGAAAAACCTTTCAAAGGAGTGCAGAGAGAGGATATTCTATAATTGTAGAAGCAATTTCAAGGTGCCGCCAAATAGGCATAGGAGACTTCATTATCTTCCTAAATCCATTTCAATCAAATGTCGTTTTGTGGACTTTGGCAAAGCCTTTGATATCATTCCAGGGCACTCCCTATTTGAGAGACTTAAGTTGTGTTGAAATTTGATACCGGAGGACAGGGGGTTCCCTAAGGCTTTGATCTTTGGCCTAGGGAAAAGTGTCCAAAAGAATTTAATTTTTCTCCTAAAGTGACTTTATAATTTTTATAAAGTCAAATCTAATTTAAAAGTGACTTTAAGTGATAAAGTTACTAAAGTCTAATTTTAAAGTGACTTTTTTAAAGTCAATGAAAAATTAGAAAGGAAAAGTGACTTAGAAATAAATGACTAAGAGGGTCTTTATTAAAATGGGGTGAACTAAAAAATAGAAAGTGAGTTTTAAATGAGCATTTAATCTCAGCCCTAGATCTCAATCTATTTCAGCCATTGGATTTAGGGATCACCCAAAAGTCACTTAGGGTTAGATTAAAGGAGGAAAATGAGGAAAAGGTCATTCATTCTTTCATGAGCAGATTGAGAGAGAGAGAGCAAGAGAGCAAGGGAGATTTCTGAGTAGGAGGAGAAGGAGGCAGCAGCTTGGCACACATTCCAAGGCAGTTTACAGCAGCTTGGAGCAGGTCGTACAGCAGGTCATACAACAGTTCAGCAGTTCGTACAGCGTCCATACAGCTGATTTTCTGCACAGAAATCGAGGGTCGTACAGCAGATTTTATGCACAGAAATCGAGGGCTGTACAGCAGATTTTCTGCACAGAAATTGAGGGTCGTACAGCTGATTTTATGCACAGAAATCGAGGTCCGTATAGCAGTTCGTACAGTTCGTACAGCAGCTATACAGCAGTTTTCCAGTTGGCTGTGAGGCACGGAAAACGAGATAAGTTGTAAAAGTTTACTTGCTGATTTTTGCTGAATATTTCTCACTGTAAAAAGCATTTTTCAGAAATAAGGAGCTCTCGAACTGGTTTTCCCCAAGAGTTGTAGGGAGTTTTTCCAGGGTCACCTTGACCAAAAATCACTGTGTTTAAATGTGTTAAATGGCTGTTTGTACCTGCTGATTTTTTATTTCTGCATTTTCCAGCATTCTGTAAAATTTCCAGAATTTGTGTTTTCAGCAAAATTTATTTTTCAGTTGTTAAATGTATGGATATGGGAAAGGGCATTTAACTATTTTGGAGAAATAAGGTGAAACTGAAAACCGGGGTGGGAAATGAGAAATTTTTACATGGTATCAGAGGTTGAGTGCTGAAGTGCAGTTTGGGACAGCAAGGAGGAAAATTACAGCCTGCTGATTTTTCACTCAGAAAATTCCAGCAAGCTGATTTTTCACAAACAGCAGTTTTATCTTTACTACAGCAATGCTATTTTTCAGTTTTAGGACAGCAGGATGTCATTGGGATTGAGGGTGGAGGATAGGTTGGATGGGCATAGCAATTACAGCGTTTGGAATGAGAGAATGCAGAGTATCTTTGAGGAGGCAGAAGTCTGGGACATCATGGTGCATACCACACAGAACCCTGTTGTTGTGCCTACTGATGCCACTCAGTTAGCTGAGTATAATAAAAATAACAAGGGTAAAAGACTGATTCTAGACGGAGTCAAAGACCATTGCATTCCTCATGTGAAAGGAAACAAAAATGCCCATGAGATGTGGACAGCATTCTCCAATCTCTACCAGACTACCAATGAGAACCGGAAAATGGTCCTGAAGGAGAAGCTGAAGACTATTAAGATGGGCAATGATAGTGCAGCTGGATATCTCACAAAGATTACTAATGTGAGAGATGAGTTGGCAGCAGTTGGAGAGGACATTCCACCCACTGAGTTGGTGCGGATTGCAGTGAATGGCCTCCCCCGTTCATGGATGAACTTTGCTGATGGGATTTGTGCACGTGAGACCCTTCCCACATGGGAGAGGTTCTGGGATGATTGCATTCAGACAGAGATCAAGAAAGGTCAGCGTGGGGCAGCCAAGCCAGTTGAGCAGGATGAGGATGTAGCACTGTCAGCATGAGGCAAGAAAGGCAAAGGGAAAAAGCAGGCTTCCACAAGCAATGGTGGGGGCAAAGGCAAAGGTAAAGGTAAACAGGGTAACACACAGAAGGACTATTCCAAGGTGAAGTGTTGGAATTGTCAAAAGATGGGACACTATGCAGTTGTGTGTCCGAAGAAGAAGAAGAAGAAGGGGAAGACCTAGAGCGTGGCAGCTTCAGCAGAGGTTGAGGACTTTGCAGTTCGTTTTGACCGGGAGTTTAGGTTCACTGCGTATGAGTCCTCTAGTGCAGGATCACCTGCCACACAAGTTCGGAGGGAGCATGCTTTTCCCTCGATTAGCAGAGCATCTTCAGGTATCTGGTATGTGGATAGTGGGGCTTCACGTCACATGACAGGAGTCCGTGAGTACTTCTCAGAGCTTTCAGAGAGTGGCACTGATATAGAGGTAGTACTCAGTGATGACAGAATTGTTAGAGCAGTCGAGGTGGGGACACTGACATTTCAGAGGGAGTCCAAACCTCCTTTGAAGGTGTCAGATGTTCTTTATGTGCCAGGGATGAGGAAGAACCTCATATCCGTCTCAGCTTTGGAGGTCAGAGGATATGAGGTACTGTTCAGAGGAGGACAGGTGTTGATGTATCCCAGGGGTACTCTAGCAGATTCAGCTAGAGTGATAGGTGTACGCCATGCAAAGGTGTACAAGTTTGCATTCCAGTCCCTTTGGCATTGAGCAGTAGTACCGACAGCAGAGCTAGCAGTTCTGAGCTGAGTGAGATTTGGCACCGCAGGATGGGACATATGTATCATGGAGCCTTGAGGACCTTGCGGGAAATCACTACAGGTGTGCTAGATTTCGGTACTAATCACTTTGATACTTGCAGAGGATGTGCGATGGGCAAGTTTGCCAAATCCCCTTTTCCCAACAATGACAGCAGAGCGACTGGGATACTTGATTTGATTCATTCTGATGTGAGCGGTCGGATGTCTCATCTTTCCTTGAGTGGATATGAGTACTATGTTTTATTCATTGATGATCACTCCAGGAGGACCTGGATTTATTTCTTGAAGACCAAGAGTGAGGTCTTCAAGCGGTTTCAGGAGTTTAGAGCTCTTATGGAGACACAGACAGGTCGGAAGATCATGTCCCTGAGGTCGGACAATGGGGGAGAGTACAGCCTTGGAGAGTTTGTTGACTATTGTGCGGAGGCAGGCATTAGGAGGGAGTTCACTGTTCCTTACAACCCCCAGCAAAACGGGGTTGCGGAGAGGAAGAACAGATCCATCGTAGGGGCTGCCAAAGCCATGTTACATGATCAGGGGTTGCCATTGTTCTTGTGGGCAGAGGCCTGCAACACAGCTGTTTATTTGCAGAACAGGAGTCTGCATCGTGCCTTGGGGAACATGACTCCGGAGGAGACTTTTTCTGGGAAGAAGCCTGATATTGGTCATTTTCGTATCTTTGGGTGCATCACATACTCCTACATACCCAAAAAGAAGAGGACCAAACTAGAGCCCACCGCAGAGAAGGGTATCTTTGTGGGCTATAATGAGACCTCAAAGGCCTTTCGGATTTACATTCCTGCCAAGAGGAAAGTTGTTGTCAGATGGGATGTGAAGTTCGAGGAGGACATGGCCTTTAGGAGGTCACAGGAGTTAGAGTATCTGGATCAGTCAGACCCTCGATAGCAGTTGAGTCAGTCGCAGGGATCCAGTGGGCAGGGATCAGGAGGATCCGGAGGTACATTTATGAGGATGTCAGGTTCGTCAGTGAGCAGTGGCTCACCGAGCCAGAGGGGTGGTGCTCCGGGCAGCATGCAGAGCAGTTCGCTAGGGAGTCCACTGATGGACAGTTCACACGGTACCTCAGCTTCTACAGGTTCAGGTGCAAGCAGGAGGACAGCAAACAGAAAGTCAGGAGTTCAGGCTCCTGATGATGATGGGGAGGAGGAATTTCATTCTCCTATGGGAGAAGTGCACTCAGGGAAGAGGAAGCCCAAGTGGCTTCAGGACACCTTGAGAGATGCCACATCTGTTGCTGAGCCTAAGAGGCCGGTCAGAGAGAGTAGACCACCTGAGAGGTTTTGTAGCTATATGGCAATGGTTACCAGCATCCTTGACTCTGAGCCTTCTAGCTATGAGGATGCAACTAGCCAACAGGTCTGGAGAGAGGCCATGCAGGAGGAGTATTCTTCTATCATGAAGAATGATGTTTGGGAGGTAGTGCCGAGGCCTGAGGGCAAATCCATGGTTACTTCCAGATGGCTTTACAAGGTAAAGCATGCTGCAGATGGCAGCATTGAGAAATTCAAAGCGAGGTTTGTGGCTAGAGGGTTCTCCCAGGTAGAGGGAGTTGATTATGAGGAGACCTTCGATCCCGTGGCTCGATATACTTCGATCCGCTCCATTATATCGATAGCAGCAGAGATGGGTTGGAAGATCCACCAGATGGATTTGAAGACTGCATTTCTCAATGGCTTCATACAGGAGGAGGTGTACATTGAGCAGCCACAGGGCTTTGAGGTGCATAGGAAGGAGTCCCATGTGTGCAGACTGAAGAAGGCCCTTTATGGCTTAAAGCAAGCTCCCAGAGCTTGGTACTCCAGGATAGATACATACTTGCAGGGATGGGTTTCACAAAGAGTGAGGCAGATCCGAACCTTTACTTTATTGTGATAGGTGAGGAGCCTCTCATTCTGGTGTTGTATGTGGATGACTTGGTCATTACAGGTGCAGAGAGACTCATAGAGCACTGCAAGAGAGATCTTGCGGCGAAGTTTGAGATGAAGGACATCGGCTTGATGCATTACTTTTTGGGTTTGGAGGTGTGGCAGGAGGAGGGGCATTTCTTCCTGGGGCAGGGGAAGTATATTGTGGACATCCTTGGCAGATTCCACATGGAGGATTGTAGACCCATGTCGACACCGATGATCACCAACTGGAAGAAGCTTCATGCTTCGGATTCCGAGTTGGTGGATCCCACATTGTACAGGCAACTGATTGGTTCCTTGATGTATTTGGTCAGCACTAGACCAGATATTTGTTTTGCAGTCAACACGATGAGTCAGTTTATGTGTGAGCCTAGGAAGGTTCACTGGGTGGCTGCAAAACACATTTTGCGGTACTTGCAGGGGACAGTGGATTATGGTCTGGACTACAAGCAGGGGGATGGAGTGAGACTGGCAGGTTATACTGATTCTGATTGGGCAGGTTGTGCTTCTGATAGGAAGAGCACTTCAGGGTGCTGTTTTGGGTTGGGTTCGGCAGTAGTGTCATGGTTCAGCCGAAAGCAGCAGTCAGTAGCATTGAGTTCAATGGAAGCAGAGTATATGGCAGTCAGTCTAGCTAGTTGTGAGGCCATCTGGCTTCGCAAGATGTTGTTTGGCTTATTTGGTCAGCCGTTGAGACCTTCAGTGATTTACTGTGATAATCAGAGTTGCATTAAACTCACGGAGAATCCAGTATTTCATGACAGGTCAAAGCATATCGGGATCAAACATCATTTCATCAGAGACTGTGTTCAGGAGGGCGCTGTGAAGCTTGAGTATATTCCCAATGATGAGCAAGTTGCAGATATTCTTACCAAAGCCTTACCACGGGGCAAGCATGACTACTTCAGAGACAAGATGGGTGTGGTGAGGAACACCTTCCTCGGTAAGAGGGAGTGTTGAAATTTGGTACCGGAGGACAGGTGGTTCCCTAAGGCTTTGATCTTTGGCCTAGGGAAAAGTGTCCAAAAGAATTTAATTTTTCTCCTAAAGTGACTTTATAATTTTTATAAAGTCAAATCTAATTTAAAAGTGACTTTAAGTGATAAAGTTACTAAAGTCTAATTTTAAAGTGACTTTATTAAAGTCAATGAAAAATTAGAAAGGAAAAGTGACTTTGGAAATAAATGACTAAGTGGGTCTTTATTAAAGTGGGGTGAATTAAAAAATAGAAAGTGAGATTTAAATGAGCATTTAATCTCAGCCCTGGATCTCAATCTATTTCAGCCATTGGATTTAAGGATCACCCAAAAGTCATTTAGGGTTAGATTAAAGGAGGAAAAGGTCATTCATTCTTTCATGAGCAGATTGAGAGAGAGAGAGCAAGAGAGCAAGGGAGATTTCTGAGGAGGCAGCAGCTTGGCACACATTCCAAGGCAGTTTACAGCAGCTTGGAGTAGGCCGTACAGCAGGAGAAGGCCATACAGCAGGCCGTACAACAGTGCAGCAATCCATACAGCGTCCGTACAGCTGATTTTCTGCACAAAAATCGAGGGTCGTACAGCAGTTTTACAGCAGTTTTCCAGTTGGCTGTGAGGCACGAAAAACGAGATAAGTTGTAAAAGTTTACATGCTGATTTTTGCTGAATATTTCTCACTGTAAAAAACATTTTTCAGAAATAAGAAGGATCTCTCGAACTGGTTTTCCCCAAGAGTTGTAGGGGGTTTTTCCAGGGTCACCTTGACCAAAAATTACTGTGTTTAAATGTGTTAAATGGCTGTTTGTACCTGCTGATTTTTTATTTCTGCATTTTCCAGCATTCTGTAAAATTTCCAGAATTTGTGTTTTCAGCAAAATTTATTTTTCAGTTGTTAAATGTATGGATATGGGAAAGGGCATTTAACTATTTTGGAGAAATAAGGTGAAACTGAAAACCGAGGTGGGAAATGAGAAATTTTTACAAGTTGATGGGGCTCACAAACATGACAATGTCACTATTTATGATCCTATGAGGTGACTATTAGTAAGCTCCGTAGTAGAATAAGCAATATTGATGACATAGCACAAGAAGATTCAAGCGAGAGAGCCCCAGGGATAGCTCAACCAGTTGTCCCCGATATTGTTGAGCATTTGGCTAATTCCATGACAAGAAGTTCCTAATTTGAATCTTCATGGGATAGGCCCACTAGTCTGCGTTAATGGGTTTATTAGGGATGCTACCAAAAAATGTGGGGAAGCATCCCTTTGGTTTCCTCACGAGGTTTCTCTTGGATAAAAAAGAATCAAGCAAGGGTGTCCACTCTCTCCCACACTTTCTAGGATTTCTGGTGATAAATTAGAGAACTTTATTCAAAATTTGTAGGTGATTAAAGTAGCTACCTTCACATTGGGATTCCTATTGCCATTTTATTATTTGCATATGACATTGTCGACCTATCCCACACAGTTGCAAACCTCCAAAATTAACTAGCCATTTCGAGATCATCATGGGATAACCATGGTTTACAAATTTGTAGGCCAACCTTGCAAAGACAGATTATGACCTTCAACATATTTAAGAAAGAGACATTGAATACTATTTTCACCTACGAAGGATAAGTGGTAGAAGAAATGACAACATAGGCATGCCTTGGAGTGATATTCTCTAATTTATCTTATAGTACAATCCAAGTAGCAAGCTTAAGGTTGAGTAAACGAAATACGATAATAACCACCTTGGAAAGATGAGGTTTCTAGCTTTAATTTTGGAATATATTGGTTAAGATCTACCTTTTCAATACTTTAGTTTCATCTCCTCACCTTTATCGTTGTGAGAAATGAAGCTTATTCCTAAGGCAAATAGATCAACACTACATTGACAGGATACGCATTACTATGCTTTCAAAGCATATTTGAACCAAGAAAATGATTATGCACTCTATTTCCTTAGTTGAGTTTGATGCTTGCCTTCTCTTCACCTCAATGGTTTCCATGACATGACCATGTTGTACAAGGTTCAATGTATGGTTGACTCCTGCTCAAGGTTTAAGAGACATCCCTATCTAGTTTTCTAATCCTCTACGCAACCTACTACTTAAGGTAATGAATCTAGTTGGCATGATAGAGATTTTTTTCTCCTCCAACAAATAAACTTGGATATCGATTCCCATTACCTTACTAAGAGAGATATTGATAAAAATTTTAAAGCAACGATCTATAAAGCAAACTTGAAATCCACATGGATTGAGCCAAAAGGGCCCCTAGCTCTAAAGCTTCAACATTAATTCCACACTTACATGCAGTGGACGACCTCATGTATATACTTAAAAATTATATCAGATTGTAATTATCTTGTGGTTTAAGAGTTCCTCTAGATTAGCTTCAAGTTTGTTCCCATCAACTGCACTTAGAGATAGATCATCATTTTTCAGAGGAGCATCACACCTAGTGCCTTGAATATGTATTATATTCTCTTCATAATTTATATTTTATAGCCATTAATTAACTACAAAGTAAACAGTACAGAAAAAATAAAATACACATATAATACGTGTTCAGACTTAAGTCATAAACCAACGACTAAGTCTCATTAAAAAAACCTAAGTCATAAGACCATTTCATTGTCATATGCCCAATCATTACGAGATCTACGACCATTATCATTACTTGTACACAAACTTTCCTTGTTCCTTGCACGCTTTTGCACAGTACAAGGACCCATTCCTTCATAAGATGCTTCACTTCCACCTCCAATAAAATGCCTTTAGAGCTATATTGCTAGTTCTAGACTCATCACTTCTTACTTTCAGCCATTATATGGTTCCAACTTCCATTCGCAAGAGGCATCGTGGCCAAATTTCCAATAGAAGGTCGATCAAGCAATGCAAAGTCCAATGCACCCAACTAGTACCCACGTCTTAAGAGAGCTTCTAGGTGACATCATTTTAGGTTCTTCGATGGTGCCTTTTGGATCCTTGTGCATTGTGTTCTTATAAGATTCCTAGTGGTTGATTGCACCAAGAGCAGCAAGGTGCACAGGCCAAGTAAGATGTGTCACATCTATAACATTTAAAACTAAATTTAAAAAAAAATGTCCACAAAAATAAAAATGAAAAATTTTAAAATTAACAGCCCCACGAGGATAGGCGAGTTGGTAATCACACTACGGTGAAGTTCGTTAGAAAGGCGGGCTCCGTACTAAAGGTCACGAGTTCAATTCCCCCGGACTAACCCAGCGCTGTGGAGAGGGGCGGGCGCAGCTCCCAGTGGTTATAGAGGTAGCGGTCAAAATCGACCCCGTGTAACGCGAGTCGCGAGGCTGCCCCTGTTGCCGATTCCACTATATACATAAAATAAAATAAAAAAATAAATAAATAAATAAAAATAAATAAAATAATAAATAAATAAATAATAAATAATAAAATAAAATAAAATAAAATAAAAATAAAAAAACTAACTATAATAATAAAAAACTAAAAAAACTATAATAATTATAAATCTTTATAAGATAAGATAGATCATTTTATGATGTCCAACAAATGACCACAATAAGTAGGTCAATGAGACTGTTGAGTGCACATATATTGATACAAAATGAGAGTACAAATCTAGCTCCTAAATAAAGCAAGAGACAAAAAGTAAGAGGAACAACATGAGGTAATACCCTGATCTAAAATCTAAGTAGAGCTTTGAAAGGGAACTACAAAGTTGGGTGAGATGGACCCAAAATCTGAAATACAAAGACTAAGAGTCATTCAAGCTCTGCTAGTAACTGCTCTCCTAACATTCAAAGGCCAAATGCAAGAAGCTTAGGATAGAACATTATACTAGAACATAATCTGGACTATGTACTCTGTTGTTTTCTGCACAAGGTCACCCCTGGGAGGCCTCTCCTGAGTCCTCGCTACTTGTGCAAGGTTTGGAGCAGCCATGTCCCTGGGGTGGTAATAGTCCCCCAAGCTTGCACTAATCTCGAGCCAAGGAATGTACTATTAATGATCTATATCTTGCCCCTGGTAGGATGCTCGAGATAATTATATCTATTTTTCTTTGGATCCTTCTCAATGCTCCTTATATCTATGATTAAAATCAATCTACGTTGATTGTATCTCTTTAAAGCCTTCTTTTACTTTTCACTTTTTCATAGATATGTTTCTAGCATTCCCTATGTATTCTGTTTGCTCTTTTGGTAATCTCTTGCCACTTTTTCCTAAAGTTGACTCTAGTACTCCCTAAGCATTATTTTATTTTTGTCCTTTTGCTAGTCTCGTAGGGGTGCTTTAGCACTCCTGGTATTTCCTTTTCTTTGTAATTGTATACACTAGCCGATTTCAGGAATTAGTTGGCATTAATATTTACACTATAATTATAAATTGAATTGTTAGACAGCGTGTGCTATCACGAAGTTGCATAACCAAATCTCGAATATCAGCTGAACCTCAATTTTAAAAGTAATGACCTTATTCACCATGTTAGGTTTCCACAATGTCCAATGGGTAGTTGGCGAACAGCACAACCCATCGTTCCCGGGCAGCAGTAAAACAAGGAACTGCTTTAAGTGAGGAAACCAAATGTTAAGCAATGTTTCCAATCATCATGCTGGACAAAACATATATCATCTTCGAAAATATCAGTGATGACAAACTCCCCTCTTCCTTTTTCTTAATTGTCATTTGGAACGAGATAAATCTGATGCGCTATTTATCACCAATTAGCTTGATTTCACCAAACTTTTACTCATCCGCCCAATTTAATTACAACCAAAAAAAGAGCAAAGTTAAGTTAAAACCTGGTACTTTCAACAAAATATTGTACAAATTAGGACAATTACTTTTATATAAAATTTATGTTCCTTCATGATATTCGGAGATGAATTCCATGTTTTGGACTAAATCTAAAGCATTTACTGTAACTGTAGGGAATAAAGGAATGGGCAGTCTACCATTTTAAAGTCGTCCATAACTTCTGCAATCTTCTCGATTTCGAGAATTTCGCTTTTTCCATCGTACGGAGGTAAGGCATTAACAGCGGCATTGGAAGGCAATGGAACTCTGAAACGTCTGCCCAGAATGTAACCTAGTCCAAGACATCCAGCACCGACTGCCAGAATTTTCAGACACGTAAGATCCATTGATTTTCGTCCTTGAATCTCTGCGAACATTGTAAAAAAAAAAGTGAACACTCCTTTTTTTTTTCCAATTTCTGCTCAAATTCTGATCCTTGAAGCCAAATGCTGAATAATTAGTCTTTGCGGCCAAACGTTCAGCAAATCCTGTAATAACGTTGCGTGCAAATCCTTAGACTCGAGTATGCAAAGGATCTCTGCTGGAAAGCCTAGCAATTAAGAAAAGCCCTAAGTGTCCTAGAACTTGTCTTCAACTTTTGAATCCTCGTTGAGATCCTAAAATTCGTTTTTTTCCCGTGTTGCGTACAAACAGTTCAACTGGATTGATTTGAACGGCTTCTGATCATGGGCTGTTTTGACGAAGCATTTAAACAAATCAATAGGGGAAATGGAAACGCCGTAAGCCCTGTTTTAAGCGAGAATGCGCTGGCCGTCAGAATTCCAAAGGGTTGTTAGAGTGTCTGACATTTAAAAAGTGTGACTTGAATGTTATATTTCGAATTTATAATCATTCTTTATACTCACTTTAACTTTGTTTCACTTACCATCACATGACATTAAAAACCTCTAAAAGATATATACTAGCATAATCACATGAGTGAATGTGGTTCTTAGATCGGTGTCATTCCACTTCCACTATGCAATAAATCTTGATTTAGTGATCTGGCCTATTGCAATCCATTTGAATGTCAATTGAATAAAATAAAGCAAATGAAATAAAAATCAAACTATATAAAACAAACTAGAATGTTTAGGTAGAAGAAATAGGTTACAACAAACTATTTTGATTCCATTTTCATTAATCTTTGTATGTGGCTATCAATAAGTTACATTAAATTTATAATCATAATCTTATTAGGTAAATATAAAAATATAAATAGGTAAATATAAAAATATAAATATGGATTTAGAGATGTAATAAAATTATTTTTGGTTGATGTAAAGGAGATGACGAGAATATATTAGCATAATTGATTCTTCACCATAAAATTGGGGTTTGTAATTAAAAGACAGATTAATGTGTGAAGGTTCAATAGGGGATGCCTATTGGTGTAAAAAAAAAATTACATCAAGATTTAGTTTAAAAGAGAGTAGAAAAATGTGAAGGTAGAGGAGATTACATATAAAAAATTAAGTTTTATGAAATGACCTCGAGAAAGAAAATATGGGAAGAATGTTCTATATGTTACATTTGTAATCACAAGGGATGTGATGGGTGAAGGCAATGGATCTAAATCTTAGGAGGGCTTATAGTCTAAATTCGAATGTATAAACCCTAAAGTCATATTTTTATGCAAAAATGGAACTTGATAAATATGTAATTGACAGAGTAAACCCTAATTAAAAGTTGATTCCATCAACAAGACACCATATAAAAAAGGCAATATGAAGAGTGAAGGTTGGGAAGGAGAGGTCTCAAAATTGGTCTCATTGCATGTAATGTTTTTTCTTAATGGAGTCATTCTCAAAATCTTTGTCTCTTTATTTTGTGATGTATTCAGTTCTTGCATTTTATCAATGTTCTTGTGATTAATTTCATCGCAGATATGTATGTTCTCTCTCATCCTCTCTCGGTGTTCAAGCTTCTTGGATCTTAGCCCCAAAGATCCAGGTCAGTGGTATTAGAGCATATTACAACTCCATGAGAACAAGAATTTGAAACATATTTCAGTTTCAAAGTTTTCCAGCACCTCCTTTTGGCACTTTTGGAGATCATTTGTTTAGCCATACACTGTAAGTATCATAGTTGGTCCATGAACATTATAGGGTGTTCTACCCCCATATCTTCATTCAACATTGCAGGAGCATTCATACATGGATTCACTACATCCATTGGTTTGCAACATGATGGTTCCATAACCTCTATAGCAACACATGTCACTCTACTAACCCTTGGCATCCTTTATGGCCCTCTACATTTGGTATTCCCACATTCATTTTTATTGTAGATTTATTCAACCATGCCATTTTTTTATGAAGCACATAGAAACTTGGACATCCTCAATTCACCCATTTCTCAGCTTGTCCATGGTGGTATCGCCGTCATAGAAGCACAATAATGGATGAAACACATGGCAGCAAACTTCATGTAGGTGTCACAACCTCTACAGAGCACTTCAGAGGGTGGACAATAGCTCATTTCAAAGGATTTGTCGTTACCTTAAGTGAATTTTTTACGGAATTTGATTTGGCTTCCTCATTTGAGAGATATAATTGATTGTAGACATACATGTTCGTAAAGCTACATGAGCACACGTACCTTGAGTTTCAAAAATGATTTTCTCAATCCACATATCATTACAAAGAAACCTTATATCAATTTGAAGGTATCTTTAATACCTCGAATGGATGTTTCACAAAATTTGATTTTATCATCTACAACAAAAGTTATCAACAAAGTTCTAGCAATAGGTCCATTGCCAAAAAAATAAAAATAAACCCATGTTTACAGGTCATCCACAAACCCACAGACATGGGTAAACCACACAAAACCCTTTTCTAAGCTTGTCATTTCCAAATCGATTAAGGGTCATCCGCAAACCCACGGTAATGGGTTAACCACATAAAACCCTTCTCTTCATTAGCACTTGGCACATTGTAATCATGATGGTTATGGGTCATCCACAAACCCATGGTTATGAGTTAACCACACAAAACATTTATGTTCATTGCCACATGGCATATTGTAATCATAATGGGGTCCCTCCCTTTTTTTTGGCATAGGTGAATGTTGGGGACCATCATTTTCTAGGTTGGGGGGGGTGGGGGGGGGGGGGTGGGGTTGTGTTGGCGCATGGGATTTATCTGAATCTTACACAGGCTTATAGTCTAAATTCAAATCTATAACTCATAAAGTCATATATTTATGTAAAATAGAAACTTGATAGATATGTAACTAAGGGAGAAAACCTTAATTAAAAGTTGACTTTGGCGATAAGACACCTTATAAGAAGGCAATAAAAAGAGAGTAAAGGTTCAGAAGCAAAGGTCCCAAAATTGACCTCGTTACATGTAATTGTTCTTCTTAATGGAATCATTCTCTCTCTCTCTCTCTCTCTCTCTCTCTCTCTCTCTCTCTCTTTTGTGATGTATTCAGTTCTTTCATTTTGATTAATGTTATTGTGATTAGTTTCATGGAAGATCTGTATGTTTTCTCTCCTCCTCTCTCAACATTCAAGCTTCCTAGATCTTAGCCCCCAAGGTCTGAATCATTTAAGCAATCAACCACTTAGCATAGGTATTCAATTCCCTTGAAAATGCACTAAGAACTTCATCAAAACATAATGTTCAACGTTCTATGGTTTGATGTGGCAATTAGCTCCACTAGAAAATATTATTTTGTTGGAAGTTTGTCTGAACTATTTTCATGGTATGGATTGGAACTCCATAGTGAGGGCACATAAATCTCGAGAAGAATTCTATAATACATGCCTTGAACCTTGGATGATTGGTGTCATTTGTATATTAACAGGATGCTTGTTGAAGATTGGTAGTTTCTTAGTAATTTAGAGTGTCATTTTGTTCTTTTTGAGATTAATTTTGTGGGTAAAAGGCATATCTATTAAGGAATCTTGTTATATTGATACCATAGATAATAAAGAAGTGGAGTTGAAAATTAGGGGATGGGATCTTTTCCCTTCTCTAGGGCATCTAATTCATTCCTCCAAGTGGTCAATTCAAGCTCAGGGTCTGGGAGGCAGGCACAAAGGTCATGGTTTTGGTTTCAGAAGTAGTTTAATTCTATTGTCTAAAACCAATTAGTTCCCTCTATTTTCTCTCATCCCTTTAGGTTTTCCTTTATATGTTTCTCTTTCACTCTGGTAATTACTTAAGGCTTTCTATAAGCTAAAAGTTATTATTTGTGACTGTTCAATTCTCTTTAGTCATATTTCCATGTTTGGCTTGTTGTTTCCTTTTATTTCAACTCAGTCAAGACCGCTCTCTTTTACTTTCTAATATTTTCTCCTTAGAGTATCTTCTTGGATTTTCTTTGAATGCGCATTCTACCCCTACTCTTTTCGATCTATCCTTGGCACCCTGTCTCTTCTCAAGGACCTTTGTTTTATTATTTATTGGGTGTTCTAGCTTTAGTCTCTTCCCCTTTTCACTTCCCTTTCCTCTTGTTGATTCGTTAGTTATAATGATTTGTCCTCATCATACTAGTAATTGTAGAGGGGGTGAGTTTAGTATTCCCCTTCTAGCTCGAGAACCCAACTTGTGGCAGAGAGATATGTTTTTGTTCATATTATGGCAACCCCTCCTCTCATATGTAGGGAAATTAAAGAATTGAATTGAGAGGCCATAATTGAAAGACACTTCATCATTGACAAAAGTCGAAGAAGAGGTAGGGAGTTGGGTGCCAAATACTAGAAATACCATAACCAAATATACAAGGTATATGCAGACAATGGATACCTATTAGCGGATGAAAACCATAATGGGGAAGGTCTTATTAGAATTATTAGAAATACAACAAGAAATTCTCCTTTGCATTGACAAAATGCAACACCACACAGGAATTTGATGGATAGAGTCTCAATCCTTGCTAAGCAGCAAGCAAACCTTTATCTCTCGACATCTGAGATGGAGGGTGATATACTAGCACCATTCATGTCCATTCTCTATTGAAATAGATGATTCCCCTTCACCATTTGCTTAAATATGATAGTAGCAGCTTAGCTACGATCATAAATATTGTTAGTTCAAATTTGTCTTGCAAATTGTTAAATTATTTCGAGCTATATTATCTATTTAGTTTTTGTTATATAGTTCAAACAATACAAATGAACAAAAGCTATATTATTATGCTACTAGTCTAGCTTCCTCAGTGGCAAACTAGCAGGCATAAAATATGATGTATGTTATATTTTAATTAGGTATTATAATCTCTAATTGATTTACCAAAAAAAACATTTGTATTCATGAAAAAAATGTTTTTGATGGGGAGGTTAAAGGTTCCAATCCAATCAGTCCTTCATGGTTACTATTGGTGAGAGTGTTTGACTTCATCCTCCATCCAGATATTTTAGGCAGGAGAGGGTTTTCTTAAAAAAGAAAAGAAAAACAGTTATGTGTTAAATAAACTAAGCATGTGGACAAGATTCAACATCTAGTGCTCCTTTGAAAGTCGACAAGATCCATGTGTCTTTTATAATTTGCTTGAATAAGGAGATCATAAGACAAGGGTTCCCACATGACACTAGGTCCAACGATATGCAATAACTGCTTTCTAAATCAAGTAAGAGCTCTAATAAAAGGGCATATTCTTAATGAATCTAGGATCTCAAAGTGTGGGGAACTCAAATGATGTGAGTCCAATTAGAAAGTTGAATTTTCCTAATAACACTAAAAAATGGATTTTAATTGAAATATTGTAACTTTTCAAGTGTCGAACTTGGTGTCTATGCCCTGCATATAGATTTTTGTTGGTTTATTCCATAATGCAAGAACCAAAAAAGGGAACATTGCCAACAATCACCATCACATGGTTATATAGATTGTTCACTATAATTCTTCTTAACTAAAAATACCCTCACAAGGATTAAAAACTCTAAAATATATTGAATCAACAAATGATCTTACAACTTTATTCTTCACTTATGTTTTGGCTTGGGGCTCTCATAGATTTCCTTGTATAATCGAGGAAGAGTTCATGATAGGATTTTTGGTCATCCAATACTTCTAGTGGGTAAGCTATCTCTCAACCATCAATCTTCTCCTTGAATAGTTCTGACTTCATTTCACATTCATCTACCACATGTTGATGTTAGTTAACTTACCCTCTCCATAAAGTTGTATATTGTGTTTTACAAGTAGTGTCTCCAATAGCTCTCACATCATCATCTCGTTGTTTCGCCATAAATTATCTTTAGTATCAAATGCTCAATAGGAACCAAAATCCCCAAAATTGCTAAATTGTATACTATATTCGTCATCATTCTCTTGTCATCTCCTTGTAAAATTTAGTTATAGGGAATAAAGCCCATTTCCAATGTGTGACTCCAGTAACTTTGATGTCTACCACCCATCACCTATGAATCTGTAGTTGGTGGTTTACCCTTATTCGTTGATTGGCATGCCAACCTCGAGACACTTGTGACGCTTATGGATGAAGATTCATTTCAACATTTTCCTTGGTGATTAAGCTCTTTAATCCCTTCTTGTGACTATCTCCTTTACCTAGCAAATGTTTCCTAATAGTTGGTTGACATGGTGCCTTTATGGCCTTGGCATGTTATACACTTGTCAATATGGAATGGGTAATGATTTTTATGGTGGATGAGTCACCTTGGCATTTTCTTACCTCCCAAGGCTTAGTTGAGGATTCCCACTAGACCAGATTTTTTGACCTTTTGAGGTTTCTAGATCCCACGAGCTTTTCTAGCTTATGAAGATTTCTCCTCCAAATTTTTTAAACTTCCCCTGTAAATGGAAAACCCCACATGTAAAAACTTTGCTTGCTTGTTTTTCCTCTACTTTATTTCCTTCATCAAGTTTTATAAAACTTGCTTTTCACATGGAAAACTCGACCTAAGAATCTAGTCTCCTTCTGTGCTCGATAAGTAGAAGATCTCCTTCCTTCCAATGTGATTGATTTGTTGACTGTCATTTTGGGACTTGGTCAAATTTCACTTCTAAGGATTTTCTCATTGTTTTGTTCCTTATGTTGCTTTGTAATCCATGCCTTAGTCAATCCTTTATTTTTTGCTTACTCAATGGATCTATGTTGGCTTTAGGGGCTTAGACCTAGGTTCAAAGTTAGTTGTGCTAACCAACAAAACTCTATACCACCGGCCCTTTCGGTAACGATCTGTGCAGCGCAGACTGCAATCTCACCCTAGGCGATATTGGGGGATGTTAGAACTATGTTTCTGCATCTAGAGGGATTATGCAGTGTGGCTATAAGGTTTTTATCAGTTTAAAGCTTAATTCGACCTTTGCAAACCATTAACCTTATTGTTACAATCATAAAGTGTTTTCCTACTTAGCATATTTGTGAATTGCATGAAACTAATATAACATGTATTATTCAGCATATAAAACAATATTTGAACCTTCGTGATGCGATTGCAAAAGAAATATATAAAAACGAACCATAAACAGGCCAAAACACAGAAACTATGCGAAGTTAAGAAAATACACAGATTTGTCTCAAGATTTTTCTTTATTAGCCAAGTCTTCCTGTATACAATCTTTTTGACCCTACCCACACAGCTGCAGGGGCCTGCGCACACAGTTGCAGACTTACCAAGGTCTCCGCGCACACCACTGCTGGAGCCTTCCCCTTTGCCTGACTACAGAAAGATCTTACAAAAATAGACTCAAAGATTCATCAATTCAGTTCATTTCCTTATAGTTCCTAAAGCATCCCTTTATATATGTTTTTACCCTTGCAATACTGTGGTCCGCAAACCATGGGTGGAGCTCAAAATCCTCTAGATAATCCCATCCCTTTAAAAAAGAAGGGATTTGACCCACCCTAAAGCCCCTTTGACTCTTATAACCTTGCATTAATCACGTTGCGCTCTTAAAAAATGCAAAGACTTTACATGACTCGAATAAAACTTAGACCTAGGGGACCCCTACCCAATAGGCCCCCAACACAAAGATGTGACTCGTCCTCGAGTCACTCAGCCGGTACGTCCTCGATCTTTTTTTTTAGGCCTCTATATGTAGTCATCAATAGATTGAGCGTTGTTGTGCATTACTCTGCAGCCTGTCGAACTTCTTTCACAAGATTCTCTGTTGTCGGCCCTTCTGCTCCGATATCGATTGTCCTCTGTGTTTGTTGCATGCCCTTAAATTTTCCCTCTACTTCTAGTGAGAGTTGGTGGGCCTCATCTGCCCAAGGTTGCATATGTGCGGAGATGATATGTGCCTTTCTTCGCAGCTCATTGATCTGTCCCACAAAAGTGTTCCTTCCTAGAGACGAGCGAATTGTTGCACATGTGCTAAGATCCACATCGTGATTTAAGCTCATTGAACTGCATTTTCTTGTCTCTTATCTCCGCTTTGATCTTTTGTACATGTGGGTCCTCCTACAACAAGGCCCACACTTCCATTGTATCTTCAAAAAGTTGACTGCAGTCCTAAACTATAGTCGCTATCTGTGTTGTAGCAACTTTAATGGCAACTTCGCGCTTCTCTTGAACTTTCGGTGGCGTTGTAGGCTGCAACTTCATCTGAAGCTCAAATCTAACCTTACCCACCTCTCCCTTCAATTCTCTGACTGTTGTTGCCAATTTCTGAATATTTTCTGCTGAAGCGGCCTTGGCTGGGATCTGGAGCTTTGGAAGCTCACTACATGCTTTGGTTATGGCATCTTCCAGTTGTTGGTTGCGCGCAGTTACCTCCTCACGATCTTGCATTGCTTTATTCTTTTCCTCGAACATCTGTTGGTTGTTGGTTTTGACTTCGTTGATGACCAATAGAGCTCACTGCTCCCGTATATTAAGCTCATCTGTGACACCTTGATCCAGCTTATGCAACATCTGAGGGGGGAGCGTCACAAGATTGAGGCTCAGATTCTTCAATTTTTGTGTGCTCTCCCTTTCCTCTGCAACCTCGACATGTAGTGATCCTTCTGGAAAATGGACTGCTCGAAGGTCTGCGGTAAGCTCTGATGTCGAGGGAACCACGCTCGCTTGATTCACGCTCGTCTGAACCATGCTCGCTTGGATCACGCTTGTATGAACCTGCAATTCTTTAAGGCCCTGCTGGACCTTTGTCAATATTTCCCTATATTGATCTTCAATATTCCCCCACATCTCCTTTATCGCAGCACGAACAATGTCGTCGATTTCACCAAAGTCCCCCTTAGTGAGGACCAAAGTTTCTACGTTGGTGGATTTATTTGACTTCTGCTTCTTCCACGCACCACTAGCACTTTGCTTTCGCTGCTTCTTTATTATAAATGGGGAATCAATGTCCTCTGTGTCCACAACAGGGTCTCCACCAACCTGTTCCCCCTCATTAGTCTCCTACTCTACTACGTGCTCGGTAGTCTTTTCCTCAAGGTCAATTGTGACTGTCGGAGGCACCTTCTCAGTATCCTTCTTGGTCGTTGATGTTTCGACCTATGCACCTGTAGTGGTCTTACTTGTGCCTGCCTTCGCTGTCACTGTTACTGTTTTTTGGGTAAGTCAATTACTCGACCACTTACTGATGACCATCAAGATGTCATTTTTAGAAACTAAGTATGATAGCTCATGTCATAACTTCTCCATTTTTTTCTTGGTGCATAAAGACATTGTGAAAGTCTTCTTTAAAGTTATAAATGCCACTATATCGTTAAAATAATACGGGTGATAGTCGTGGCCTTTGGTTGATGATTATGTGTAGATCCATCTCAAAGAGAACCCATAATATTTTGTTCTCCATAACCCAGGTCAGTTCCTTAGATGCCCACAGCGAGGCAAACTTTGTAGCCTCACACACATCAGGTTCCACATTGGGGAACTATAAATCCTCCAGTGTTCGCCATGCTACCAATGCAATTAAGAGTAATAACCATGCGTAGTGGAATGGATTCCCTTCTTCCTATGCTTCTCAACAGTCATCCAAAAACTCCTGAAAAAAAATACCTGACCCGATTAAACTAGACCCCATTGCTACACTGTGCAGCCAAGGATACAATTGGGGCTGACACTTTGTCTTTCCGACACTTCCACATTATCTTACTGGCCAAAATGGATGCAGAAAAATGCACAACCTCATCATTAATAGAACTAATAGCATATCCCTGAGACTTCTTGATTATGCCAAAGTCATTCTTCATCTGATCGGCCAACTTTTTCTCTTGAGGTTTCCTGACAAATGCATCATTGGGGTTCGCTCCTTGGTGAGGTAGCGCAATGATCCTTCAGATTAACATATCGTCAATTGGGAATGGTGTTTTGAGCCACAGACACCCATCATGTACCAATGCCAATAGTTAGCGCATACAGATTGTGTTTATGTTGCTGCGCCCAAAATGTGGAACATAAAGCATATTCAACAACCCAACATGTTGAATCCCGACTACCCACTTCATTGGCTCAACCCTTATCACTCCATCTTCTTCGTAATAAATAGATTGAAGGTACTTGTTGGGCTCGAATTGGGGATACTTGTTGCAATAATTCAAATCCCAGTCCTCCATGCACAAGTGTGGGACACTGGCCAACAACTCTCCCTCAATTGGCACTTCCTCTAGTAACAAGGGGCTAAATACCTTATATTTTATATAATTTGGGTCCTTTGTCACCTTTACAGTTGGATTCCTCGGCGGCATATAGGGTGGCAACCTGGAGATTGGTTCCACCTTGTCTACGTTGATATCCTCAAATCCTCCAGCCATTTCTTCCTCATCCAGATCTTGGGGCTCCATTTGTTGCTTTTGTGCATCTATTTTCTCTTTACTTCGTAATTGCGTGGGGATTTTCATCAGTGGTTGCCTAACCAGGCTCCTCTAGGGCTTCTTGGTCGCTATTGTTGCGGCAATAGGCTTAGTTTTTTACGATATTGGTGCAGTAGTATGCACAGGTTGTGAAGCGATTATAATGGATTCTAGCCCTCGACTCAGAAACTCCTGCTTAAGCTCCTTCCAACTCCAATCAGACATGCAGCAGAATGCTTGGCTCACACTTAGGCGCAAAATCTCACAATGAATTCTCAACAAACAAAGTGTCTGAATGTGGAGTGAGGTGCATTATTTATAGCCATTTTCAAATTCAAACCACTCAATTCCCACTTCTTCTAGCGCGAGAAGTTGTTCTAATCTTTCTTCCATAATATTGTTGTCTTCCATATTCGTAACTGCTGTGATTCTAAGACTAGGTACTATATATTCCATCGGCATTACAGCTTCATGTCCATACACCAGCCTGAACGGAGTGTACCCTGTCAGCTTCTTGCAAGTAGTCTTGTATGCCCATAACACTGCAGGTATGTTCACATCCTAATCATTAATGTTGACATTGCACACCTTCATCAGAGTAGTCTCCAAAATTTTATTAAAAGCCTCAAGCATGTCATTCACCCAAGGATGATAAGGAGTGCTCTTCTGGTGATGTACCTGAAATTATTCTATTAATGCTTCAATAGTTTTTTTGAGGAAGTGTGTTCCTCTGTCACTCATCAAGATCTTTGGGCACCCAAACCTTGACAATATATACTCAAAGATGAAGTGCGCAGCAGTGTCTACGCTGCAATCCTTTACCGGTTGTGCCTCAGCCCACCTGGTTAGATAATTTGTTGTGGTAATAATGTAGCGCGCACCAGTATTCTTCCCGGGTGGATTGATCAGCCCCACAAAATCAATCGTCCACTTATCAAAAGCTTGTAAAGTAACTTATGGATTTAGCGGTAGTTCATCTCTCTACGATGGTCTCTCAGTCCTTTAGAAAACATTGCAAGCACTACAATATTCCTTAGAATCCTTGTGCACTGTGGACCACCATATTCTTGCCCTCAAAATTTTCTACGCGATTGCTTTTCCTGCATAGTTCCCTCTTGTGACACCACCATGTGCTTCTACCAAAATATTGTGTCGCTCATGCTCAGGGACATATCTGCGCAATATTTCATCAGGGCCCATTTTATAGAGATGCCCAACAATCAGAGAAAAATCGGTCGCTCTAACTACTAGTTCTTTCTTCAATTGCATTGTATACTCTGTAGGCCCATGTCAGGTTTCTTTCCAGAGCACTTAGGCCCACTTTGACTTGTGTTGGGTGAGATTGAGCGAAATCATCATAGGGTTCTGGGAATATTCTTATCTTCTGGAGCCATCTAGAAGATTCCCACACTTATCATCTCCTATGAGCTCGAAATTGGATAGGGAATGAGTTAAGTAACCTCCTATCCTCTCATCCCTTCCTCCATGGAAACTAAATCTAAGTTTGGAAGGCCATTCAATACCCTCATTTATGACCAAACCACCATCATTTTCCTATAAATTGAGCACTCATCTAAGTGATCAGGGGCTGGACTTTGAGAATTTGTAAGGAGATACTGTTGGTGTGAGGTTTGAGATTGTAAGCAAGTATTGTTATGCTGCCAAAGTGTTGTGCTTTTGATGTGATGTTGGTTGGAACCCAAGCTGGAAGAGTGACAATGGATCAGACTTCATGGTTGTAATTCTTCCTTCTACTTAATAAAGTTGTTTACACCTTTTCCCATATTCTTGTCTTTATGTATGATGATTATATGTGTAAATGCTTTCGATTCCATTTGCTTATAGTAGATAGATCTCTTGCTTTGATTGGTTTTTGTCCTCTGTTTATGATTGCAGGTACTTGTCGAGTGGATTAAGTTCGAGAAGGAGCGACGGGAGCCAAACAAAGGAGACAAAGGGAAGTGAAAGATAACAAGTAGGTCCCTTGTCTTATTTATCTTCTATAGAAAAAGGTTAAGCACTTTAAATCTGTTGTTCTAGGTGTAGCTACCCACCTAGGGAAATTGTGTTTATCCGTAGATGCAAAATTCCACATAACAAATTGGTGACTCCACTGGGGAACGATCATCATTCTAGGTAGTTTACCTTCATCCTAGTACACCCTAGTAGACTTTACTTGCTTCCATTGATCTTGTTTCAGCCTTTTTTGAAGTGTTTTTTGGTAAAAATTGTGCTTGCAAGCCCCTAGGATGGCCTCTCTGGCACTAGCGCAGGTTTGGTCAAGAGACAAAGTGTTGCAGAGTACCCCTGGCTTGAGGACAATGCTTTGAAGCGCACTTTCTCCCACTCAAGGCTACATTTCTCCTCCTTAGGTAAAAAATCCCTCCTTTGACTTGATTTTTCCCAAATTGCCTTCTGTTTCTACTTACTGAATGATCAATGATGTTTGTCTCTCTAAAATCAAATTGTGTTTCCTTTGCTAGCCCTACTTTGGCCTTGATTGTTTAGTGTTTCTTAAATGATTTCTTTATCACTATAAATTCATTGTCAAAGTTAGTTTATAGTCGATTAATCTTTGTTCAAAATAAAGTGTCGTAAAATTCTTCATTTCTTTCGAAATGGAAATGTCGTAAAGTCTTCGTTCTTCCAAAAAGATTGATTGATTGTATGTGCATTAGTTTCCTTTTGTTCATCACAACATTAAGGGAATTGAAAAGAAAAACTTGCATTTTGAATTGAAAGAGTTTGTGTGTGCTCATAGGAATAGTGTAGGGAAATTGCATTAGATGTGTTCTTTGTTCTTTGATTACAAGAATCTGATTGCTCTATCCCTACTAGTTAAGGTTTTCATTGTCAAAATTGAATGAAAAGGATGCTTATCATATTAGTTGCATTCTAGGAATTGAAAAAATACATCACGTGGTGAACCTTGAAAGGCAAATTCTTAATCAAGATCAACTTAAAATTAACATCAATTAACCTAACGAAGCATTATCACCTAAAGTAAAACATTTAGAGGTTCTAGGCTAGAGACGTGTTCCAGCATTGTAAAACATAGCAGTTGTTGCTAACTTGTTTGTGATACATTCCAAGTGCGATACCTAATTCCATGTACATGAGTATATCGTAGCTCGTCCATGTACCTTCGGGTATATAGGGCGGTGTTATAATATGTAAAGTATAAAGGAATGCTCTCACTGTGCGGTTTCGCATTAGACAACGCTAATATGGATTGGGCCTCCACGTACTTTTGGGTATACATCGGAGGACAACACTAGGTTGCTATCCATCCTTAGGTAACCGAGTTGGCCGCCTTGTACATTGTGATACACCGAACACAACATTCGGGGAGATTGCCTACCCATACTTCTCGATTCGCCAGGAGGTATTCTGCAGTTCACAGTTGCTTGGTAAACCTTTTTGCCTAGCTTACCCCTTTTTGTTTATTTCCTCTTTGTAATAAAATCAGTCAATAATCATGGAGGAAAATCAACCCTTACCTCGTCGTTCACGGAGAGAAGCGAGTAAACTGCCTTTACTGCCCGAAGCTACACCCATTCGGTCGAAGTGGTCTCATTTGACTGGATCCAGTACTTCACAAACATTTGGTTCTTCATCTCAATTACCAGAAACACCTATTACAGTAAGTACTGTGACCCCAGTTACTCCTACAGTTACTGGTACATCTGTTACTGAAGTGGAATCTCCACAATTACCTGAGGAAACTAGAACTGAATCTAGTGAAACGGTAACCCAAGTTGTTCAACAACAAGTTGATTCTCAACCTGAAATTGTTCAACAAGAAATTACTTCTGAATCTAAATTTTTGTTCAACCAAAAGTTAATCCTGAACCTATCATTGTTCAATCAGAAGTTACTTCTGAACCAGAAGTTGTTCAAGAAGCCCAACTTGAACTTGTTCTTTTACCAGAACATTTGGATCTTGAGGTTGAACAATCAGAAGTTGTTACCTTACCGGAAGAAGATCGATTGGTACATCCTCAGACATCTGTAATTGTCGAGACTTCCTCTTTATCTCAGGAACAAATACCAGAAATCTATTACAGACCTGACAGTGTAATTCTTCCACCTGACAGTGTAATTCTTCCATCAAATATTTGCAAGGTGACGCTGCCTCAATTAGGGAGGAGCTCAACTGGGAAAATCAACGTTGATCCCACATTGATAAGGCAATATCTGATCTGTGTGAAGTCATTGATCCACATTGCGATTGAATTGGTACTTTGGAGTACCGAGTCTCATTGTTGGAAAGAAAATATGTAGAGAATTCAAACTCAAACAACTGAGGCTACTCTCAACTCATGGCAGAAGAACAATCAATCAACAAGGCATAAAAATGATAAGAAAATTGTCACATCCTGGAAGCATCAACAACTCACAAAACATCCATGTAGTTATCAATGAAGTGCGAATACATCTTACTCCTCCATTAGTTTGTAAGAAGTTATACAAGTGGCACAATAGGAATATATGGTTTCTTTGTAGCAATCAATACTCGTGTAGTGGGAATTCTTCCACTTGAGTTGTCGTTCTTCTTTGCAATAAAATAAAAACTGAATAATTATAAATATTAATAATTAAACTAGATTTTCAAGTGGGAATAGCTTGGGTGGTAGGGATGAGTTTCTATTATCATCCCGACTCGGGTTCTAGTCCCATCGGGATTGACATGCTTGCTCCTGTGGAGTCATTTCTACATGAAATATATATGGCTCACTTAGACATGGGTTGGTTTTCCCTTGATGTGGCTAGTATCGATCTCCGGTACATTGAATCACACAAAAAAAATTAAAAATTAAACCATTCTAAATCTACCTTAACTTTGGATTTATCAAGTACCAAGAGGGATCAAATATCTCAAGGTGCAAACCTCTTTTTTGAGTGCAAAATTTGAGGAAGGGTTTGCACCTCCAGAGATTTGATCTGTTAAAATTGACCTATGCTAGTTTAATATTTTTTTTTCAAGGTATATTAGTAAAATTTTCACCATTATTTTATCCTTTAATATTTCAATTTATTTGTTATCATATAAAAATTATGGCATGCATTCACATGTTCATAGAGATTTTTATTGTTGTAGTCAAATTGTTTTATGTTTTGGAAAATTCTTGGACATATTTTTTAGTCAACTCTGTTCAAAATGCGACAAAAAATTATTGGAATCAAAAGTTTGATCTATGAACTTTGTATAATATAAGTTCACCAAGAATTTTTCAAGGCACTATTTTTTTTTAAACTTAGAATGAAAGCATGAGAAACTCTAAGTACTTCTTCATATTTCATGGATGATAAACTGGTTAAACCGCAAACCCTGATTATAGGGCCTCACCCTAAGAGAGTCAAAGAGAGACGAATCTGTGATCAACAACAACTAGAAACAATATCGCATAACTTCACATCTCGCTCTAAAAAACATTAAATCTATTTTTATAACCAAAAACAATTTTAAGCAATAAAAAACATGATCTAACTAAAAATTATTTCATGAAATTTTGACAAAAAAATCTCTAAAACTTAAAATATTCAATACCATTATTAATACATAAAAATATAAATTCTTTTACATCATATAATGAAATAACTTACGAAATTAATGAGTGGGATGTTATTTATACATAAATATCCATATTGTTGTTCATCAAATTTTGACCAAAAACTTCAAAATTTAAAATAATTCAATACCATTATTAATACATAAAAATAAAGGTGCTTAAAAGTGCTTTTTACCTCATATGTTGAAATAACTTAGGAAATCAATGAGTTGGATACTATTTGTAAATAAATGTGTATATTGTTGTGTACCCTTAAGTACTATAAAAGGATACTAGTTGACTTAAAAAAGCATAACATAACCATACTTTTTAATGAAGAAGACCTTTTATTATACCAAAGCAGTTTATTAAATATATGATGATAATTTTTAACTTATATTAGAATAATATTTATATATAGATGAATTTTTTTTTTTTTTTTTTTGGTATTTTTTCAAGTGAATTTTGCTTATAATTTAGTAAATATGTTTAAGTATCATACGTTTAAGTTGTTTAATATGTAAAGTTTGAGTGTCTCAGATTTTTTTGGGTGTTGAATCTATTTATGTATTTAGAAGTGCATTTTAAACAACAAGAAATCACAATCTTGCTTGAAATTGTATTGCTGAATAATGTTATATAATTCTTAAAATGTTATATGTTAGTTTATGTGATGTTAAAAATGTTGAAAACTAAAAATAATTTCTAGTACACATTTACATTAAATAACAAGTTCAAAATATTTGTTAGGTGAATTGTGGCCACTATAACACTAAGAGTATATCCAACAATCTGCAATCCAGGTATAACAATAACTTATTAAATAATTGCTAGGTATACCAATAATTTATTAAATAATCCTTGAAATGATATAAGTCAGTTTATGTGCTGTTAAAAAGGTTGAAAACCAAAAACATTTTTTAATACGCATCTACATTAAATAACAATCTCAAAATATTTATTGGGTGAATTGTTGCCACTATAACACCAAGGGCATATCCAATAGCCCGCAAGTGAGGTATACTAACAAGGGTTGAGATGTCTACATAACAATCTCAAGAAATTTGTTAGGTGAATTGCTGCCACTATAACACCAAGTGTATATCCAACGTCCTACAAGCAAGGTATACCAAAAAGAGATGAGATGTCTTGACCCCACTAGAATTATATCTATCCCAAGGGTGGCCTAATATTTAAGCCTTACCACAAGAGGCCAAATATGTCCCTTGGAATTGAACCTGGGTGGAGGGGATAACAAACAGTGCTCCCAACCAATCAAGTTACTAACCTAGTAATACCTTCCAAACCTTTTCACTCATAATACTATGGTAATTTACTAAAATTTCTCTAAAAATTTTTATAGAGTAAAAAATAAATTTCAAAGTGCTAAGTAAGTCCTCAACTTTCTCAATAACCATTAAACCAAATAAAGTTTTAATAGATATTAATTTTCTTATTCTTCATTGTAAAAATGTGGACCTTGTTATTTTTTCTTCCTCTCATATATAATATATATTCACATGTATGTGATTTGTGACATTAGTATGTGGTTTAATACTCTGTAACCTAGGGAACCTATTAGCACTCAGAATGAACCTTAAGGCTGCGAAAAGGCAATTTCGAGGTAACCATAGGCCAAGCTTCGATCTGGCATCTAGCCCTTCCAGACTAGAGAGGGCTCTCTCTTTTCCAACACAACATGGCTGCAATAAATGAAATCTTAGGCTAGCTATGGAGTATGGGAATTTGTTTGAAAAGTTTTGGGTCGAAACAACAAGAGAAAGGACGATTGGGCTATGGAGCCAATGCCAATTTCTACTGGAAAACTTGGGGCAAAGTAAGTGCCATGTTAAGCCAGATAAAGATTGTGAATGTGAGAAAAATAGGGGAGAAAGCCCACTGCCCTGTAGGCATCAAACAAGGGATGGATCTACAACAACAACTTTAGACGAAAGAGAATCACGAGGTTGCTCAACAGAGCATCTAGCAAAGGATGAATTCTGCAAAGACAACCATTACATCTAACAACAAAATCATCATGAAAGGAGCATCATAGGGGATGAATTCCTAACATATCTCTTAGATAATGTTGTAACAAGGCAGAAAAAACAAAATATGTAAGTGAGTTACATGAAAAACATACTGAACAATAACACTGTGATGGATCCCAGGTCCAAAGGGTAGAAAACTGCTTTATTAAAATGATATTCAGGAAAAATTTACACAATGCCAAGCAGCCTCTCTGTTGCCAAAATCGAACCATTACACTCTGAAATTCATAAAATATATACAATTTTCTCATCCCTGTACTAAGGGAATTGAGCTCAACCATCTTCTTCAAGATAGAATCAGTTACATTAATTTTAGACCGAATTTCTGAAAATAGGTCTCAAAGATGAACTCGTATCTCTTGAACAATAACACCTGTTACAAAACTGAAAGAGGTTTTTGTAGATAAGGTCATGTGTGAGAAACATGTCTCTCAAATTTTAGAAATTAGTTTCCAGTTGCTCGGAATCCGTGTCACACAATAATCTCTAAAACAGAAAATCACTAAATATTTAAAACTGTAAAAATAACCTGTAAAGATCTAGTCAAATATTCCAACTCAGGACACCTGGGAATAAAATGAAAGAGGTTTTTGTTATATGGCTCGTGTTTGACAAAAACCTCTTTGGGTTTCTCAAAATTACTTTCCAACTGTTGTAAAATGACACCGTACTAAAATGACTAAAACAATAAAATAACTGCAAAATTTGTTTTGTTTTAATGTAGGCTTAAAATATCACTGCATATCTCCAACATATTAACACCTGTGCATAAATTGAAGGAGGTTTTTGTTATTTGGTATGTGATTGACAAAAACCTCTTTCACTCTTGTAAAATCTTGTCCATTACTTCAGAAAATGATTTTGTAGTAAACTTGTCCCTGTGTGCAGCAACTGACCTCAAAACATGCATAACCAAGAATCAATCATTCATTTCAGTCATATCTTTTGAACCGGAAGCCGGTTACGGGAGTGTGATATACCGCTGGAAATATTTTTCCAAGCTCCTTTTGATGAACATACTTAGGATATGATTTGCATTGAAACTCATGTGCAAAACATCTCTGAAAACTAGACATAGTAAGAGCCCATTTTGATCCCTGGTGACAGGCTGCGAAGACTAGAACTAACAGAACCTAAGCTCTCAAATCACCACTAGCCTATGATTTAAGAAACTATGACCCATTAAAATTTAAGCTATCACATCAATTAGAATATACCTAGCTTGGCCACACCAACACTTAACATGGATGAATTCTTGAAGTAGCTACCATTAAAATCCAATCATGTTAACAAAATTTAGCTTTTGAATATTAAATATTAAATTATATATTAGATATAAATAATTAATTCAAAATAAATATAACAATTATTTTATAATGAAAAATAAATATATATTATATATATTTTTTGTGAATTTAAGTTTGTATTACCTCAAAAGATCAAAAGATCAAAATACATTAGCTAGTTGTTCACCAAAGGCAATCTCAATTTTCCATAAGGGAAATCAGATATATTAACTTCCTTTTGAAGAGATAAACATGCAAATACAAAAGAAATTGAAAGTAAACTAGTCTATCAACTATAGAATTATAAGGAAAACATCACTGAAGTACATAATAGATAATCGAGAGTAAGAGGAAGTCACTGGAGCAGGATCTTTGGCACTAGAAACCATAAGAGTTGGAGGTTTAATCTTGCGCTAGAGATGGCTCTCCAAATGAGCTAGTCAGGCATATAGACTCTCCAAGCATGAATGTTGGAACCCCTGAGCACACTTGATATCATTCAAGGAAGAAAAGATGTTGTACTACTCTTCTTGCTTATCCTTCAACACTTGGCCAAGGAGGGTTTTTAGCTTCCGATGAAGGGTAATTGAATTAAGATATTGTTTCCTTCTTCCCCTGGTATGGTCAAATGGTTAGGAACCTAATGGGAAATGTATTCCAGGATGTCTGAGTCATAGAAAACATGACACTCATCATCAGAAAGAGACTCTAGGTCACAGATCTCAATAGGAATATCAGGGGGGACATCAAATTGATAAATGTTCTCGACTTCCTATGCTTGTGCTTGGGCACATGTTATACCCTAAGGCATGCAACCACCCCCACCCCCCCTTGGAAGCTACACATGCATTGTTGAGGCATGAAGCAACGAAAAAAGATACACCTAGAGTAGAGGGCGAGGACCAAAAGACCAGGGGAGATGATATAGAGACATTCAATATCCAACAAACAACGAAGGAGAAAACAAATGGAAGGTCTAAGCACAAAACAAGGCAATGAGTCATGAGGGGAGGCAAGAAGACTATAATAGTGCAATACATCCAACCATAATCAACATATCACAAATCTTGGAACCTACAATCACTAGCTACAAATCCTTGACCCGAGCTAAAGCCAACAATTCTCCTATCTAGAGAAAAGGAAATGGAGCTATAAGTCACAAAGAGCATTGCCATTAAAGTACTATGCAAAGGCCCAGGGGGAGAAGAGGAGGCAACCAATTGAAGATGAAACTGCTTGAGTAAGAGGAACAACCAAAGGTCCGAAAACACAACAAACAACTAGAGGTTGAACCACACCACCAACAACGCCCCTGAACTCTTGACTCCACTCTCACCATGAGTACCTAGCCACGAGATAGATAAGTCCAAAATCAAATAATATACAAAGCACCACCCCCGTGCCTCTACCTGAGGAGAACATGTTTTGGTCTGAAGAAAAAATAGGAAATAATGCTAGAAAAGAAAGACAATTACCCCTCAGAAGTCCCTCGACACAATAAGACTTTGACCAAAATCCCACCTGTGTCGAAGGATGGGGGGTGGGAAGTTGGTTCATACCATTTAACTTGTTGTAGCGACATTTTAAAACCAAAGTGCAATCCAAAAGAGAAGCTTGCCATATTCCTATATTCATAATCACTAAAAAAAGAATTCACATACATCTGCATGTGGGGGTCAGCCCATGCCACCCCCTCTTAAATGTTGCATGAGACAGTGAGGTGACAAGCTTGCCCATCCTCGGTCTCCACTTTGATTGAGGAAAAATATATATTATACTTTTTAAAAAAGATATATATATAATATTATTTTCTAAATTAACTTTATTTAATAAAAGCTATAAATTTATTTTAATTCAAGGACAACTATTGTACCTTAGGTTTTATCTTTTAATATACTAATTTAACACTTAATTAAAAAAATTAGTAATTAATAAGTCATCATCAAGGTCATAGTTGTGACATCGGTAAATGTGTTCTTGTGAAACGAGCAATGCATACTCATTGCCCATGTGAAAACATTTACTAATTGCAATTGTTTATATGTAAACTTTGCATTTGATATTTTTTTATGGGAAAAAATAAGTGATTAAATTATCTTCTCTTTTAATCTTGATGAAAGGATGACTCAAATTTGGTTACCTCAACCACTACCATGTGATGGAAATTTAAAAAATTATAAATAGACAATTGTATTTAAAATGAATTATGATAAAGGTAGAGGTGCACGTGCAAGCATCTAGATAGACAAAAGTAGGAAAATGAGTCACTTGGCTTGATGGGCATGAAATTAATCTTCCACGGATGTAAGAAAGATCACACTCATGACTTCAATTGTGATTAGTCACTTGAGCCAATGTAACAATTCATGTAGGCTAAGTGCGGTGGTCTTCTATTGCTTTAATGGGTGCATGGAGCCTTACTTGAAGTCGCATGAAAAAGTGAAAGGTAACGACCGATATATGAGCTTTGATTTTTTTTTCATGGAGATTGATGCTTAGTATGAAAATTTCTCATGGATAACAAAAACATCAAAGGTGGTATGAATATTTTTTAGCATACTTTTTTATAGTAATTAGTTCAAATTACCACATTAATCAATTTTGGGGTAAGTAATTTTAGATTTTCACTTTCGATAATTATGGTGACGAAATTAAAGTGAGTGGCATGTATGATTAAACCATCTTCGTGTGTTTCAAAATCAGAAAAGTAGATTAATAGATTATGTATATAATTAGTAGAGTTATAAATTAGGTTATATTTATATGGTATTGGTTTGATTTTAGAGCTTAATATATATTGATATGGGAAAAGAAAAGAAAAGAAAACTATTAGTATGGCAAGCAAGAAATTAATGAATCATAATAATTATTGGGTAGAATCTTTAGACATCCATACTCGTTGGTCATTACTCTCATCTGAGAAGGAGATGTTAGCCGATCTCTAGGCTAGAATAGTCAACTTGTGGTCTATATTGTCAATTTTTTCCTCCAGTTTTGCTAATATGATAGAATTCTCCTGTTAAGTCCTCATTTACCTCTCTATGCTACCTATAATAATCAAATGAATTTTAACCTAGTGTTAGATTTGTGCCATGATCGATGAAGTGATGGAAGCGCATGCAATGCACCAAGTATAGTGGAAGCCACAAGCCCCTTTCGTATGAGCTAATATCATATAAACACGAGAGAAAACACTCACTCCTGGTATTTTTATGTATAATTATTTTCGTTATAAAATATGAATTATATTAAATGCTGATTAGCATTGTAAATGAAGATACACATGATAAAAGCTTTAAATTGATTTTGTTAAATATGAAGGCTATCAAGTAGGTTGCAATGTATAATGAAATTGGTAAAAAAAATAAAAAGACATAATTATTTAAAATGTGAAACCTTCCTATTTTGTTGCTTGAAGAATTATAGTCAAAGACCAATAATGTGTTCAAACACATGGGAAGGAACATATTTATAAATTGGGACTAACCAACTAGGAAAGCGAACTAGATACATTGAACATAGGAATTGGTTGTGAAAGGAAAATATGTGATGGAATATGTAAATAACAATAGACATTTAAATTTAACACATTAATGTATTTTTATAAGAATAACAATGGCTATTGAGAAGATAATTGAGTTGGACTATTATTGAGGAGATAATTGACTTGGAATATAAGTAATTTATATGTTTTATTTTTAAATATAAAAGGTTTTATTTTTTAATAGAAAGATATTGGTTAGAATCGTGTAATTAGTGGATTGTTGATAATTTTTAAATACAAAAGGTTTCATCTATTTAATAGAAGGATATTGGTTAGACATTCTGTAATTAGTGGATTGTATTTTGTCGACATACATAGAGAAATTTTAGCATCTCAAGCTGAACCATATGAGCTTTACGAATGCTGTGAACATGTTTTCTTTCATTTTGGTGTTTTTTCATAAAAGTGGTGTGTTGTCATTCCTTGTACATCTAGGGGACAAATGGATTTTGAAAATATGTCTGTTATAATGGTTGTATCAAGTTAAAAAAAATATGTTGTAGATGTAGAATTAGGAACGTTGTGATGTCAAATATTAATTGTAGTCTCACTTGTTCTTTTGATACATGTATTTGGTGGTTTCATTTTGTCATTATTGATTTCTATTATGCTTTGAGTAATTATTATTGAAATTAACAAATTTATTATGACTGTTAATCAAATATAATCATTATTAATTATAACTAAAATAATTTTCCTCATAATATTTTTCTTAAAAAAATATTTAATGACCTCAATATCTTTTTCTATTATAAATGGTTACTAATATAATATAATAAATTCCTTTAATTAAAATAAAATAAAATAATTAGAAATAAATTATTTTTAAATTATTACAATTGAATACTAATAGTTTATTAAATTGTTTTTTATTTTTTATTATTATTAAATATGATATTTTTTGATTGAAGCAATGTAATAATAGTAAAAATAATAATTAGTATAATTTCTATAATTGCGGCAATTGATTCAAATATGATGCAATCAAAATGGAAACAAGATGCAAAAATGACATAAGTATGATGCAACAATAATAATACACTATTATTTATTGTGATGTTTTTTATCATAAAAATGACACAAATACAATATAGTATATCAAATTTATATAATTATGATAAAATTTATATTATATCAAATTTGATAACACTTATGTATGCATGTGACTAGCCTGCCACTAGGGAAACCAAACCAATCACACCTCAAAATTGAATTTGTCCATATGAAACGTCGAAAATTGAAATAGAAATTTAAATAAAACTACATGCTAATACTGACATAACTCACCTTGCCAATTCTATCCATATCATTTACAACTAACAAACATAAAGAAGTACTGAACTGATTGATAGAATTGCATAACAAAGATGATCATTCGAAGGGTGAATCCACCTATATAGTAATAGGTGGGTTGGTGCCATTCTTGGAGTCCATAAACTCTAGATTAGCTAGTGCCCATGCCATCTTTGTCACCTTCATGTCTGATTTCCTCATCTATTTTTAGGTCTCATCTAGGTATAAAAGTATTTCCCATTGCTCCTTCGATCGCTCCACCAAAACTCACCCCATTATTATTTTAACTTGCCATTATATGTCAATAAGCTACATGTATTTTGTATTTGCGAGTGCTCATTGGTCCAATGTTAGGAATCCATTTCCCCTTAACAGGTGGGCTGGTACCATTCTTGGAGTCCATAAACTCTAGATTAGCTAGTGCCCATGCCATCTTTGTCACCTTCATTTCTAATTTCCTCATCTATTTTTGGGTCTCATCTAGGTATAAAAGTATTTTTTGTTGCTCCTTTGATCGCTCCACCAAAACTCACCCCATTATCATTTTAACTTGCCATTATATGTCAATAAGCTACATGTATTTTGTATTTGCGAGTTCTAATTGGTCCGGTGTTAGGATTCCATTTCCCCTTTAGCATTAGTGCTTCCTCATTGGTTGTAAGCTTTTTTTCAATCAAACGATCCTCTTATACCTTCTCAATCTCTTGTTGGATAGACAAGGAGTGGTACTATGATATATATGGGCTAAGCTTTCTATAAATTTTTGTGCCTAGGACATAGAGGGCCCCAAACCCTCTTATCACCCCCTTGTGACTTCTTTCTCCCTTACCTCTTACCATAATAAGATTGAGGTAGTAGGGAGATGAGATCAAACCCATGGAGAAATGAGAAAACTAATATAAATACCCCATCGACTGATAGACAAAATGACCAAGAGAGGGAACTAGGGAAATCCTTGGAGTGGAACCCTTATGAAGATACCCTAAAGAGGATGTGTGTAAGAGGATCCAATCATGACCATTGACCTCTAAATTGTTGGGAGTCTTGAAGTGGGAGTTGGCTTCTTGATATCTTACTTGAGGATAGTTCAAATCAAGATAGAGAGCAAGACCAAGAGCAGGAAAAATTGAAGCCCGAAACTTAAATTGAGAATAAAAGGTAGCGAGGTGGACTAAAGTTTATCCACACATGTACAAAGAACAAAGGACCTATAGGAAATTGTGACCAGAAAGAGTCGAGAGTGGCACATTGTATACATTCAATAATTTCCAATGCTATGTTATATAAAAGGAACCCACCTTTCTTTGAAAATTTACCACAACATGTAAATCATGTGACTATAGGATAACCCACTGCCAAAGAAAAATATACATAACTAAGAAATGATTAAAATGGGAGAAAAAAATAGCAGGAAATAACCAAGGGTGGAATGGAAACACCTAGTTTAATAGCAAGTGGAAATACAATGGCTCATCCTCCTGGTCGAGTCCTTGACCTTAAAAATTTTGTGTGGTCTCTAGACCTCTTGTCATGATGCTAATGCTTATATCCTTCTTATAATCAACCCCTACATCCTCCATTACAGAATAGTACCTCAAATCCTATATGGAATTGTCGATTAACCAATGAATAATCATACTTGCTCTCTCATTGCAAATGCCTTGAATGCATAGGGTGTGACAATATCCCCTTTGGAATCAAGTTCACTAGTCATGTGCCGAGGGGAGGGAATTGCTCCCTCCCACCTTCTCCATTGTTGTCGAACCATTAACTCCATCATACTTGTGTTCGGCCACCCACTATGGGGAAAATATGGCACACTGTTTTTTTTTAATATGAGACATATAATGTAAAAGTGACACGAATATGATGCAAAAAGATATATTTAAAATGAAATATGGTGGATAAACCTTATTTAGTATTATACTACATTAAAATGAATCAAAATCATTTATTACATTGGATTATGCATCATAATTGTGATGTAGCTAATGAAAATAAGACATAATTACGAAGCAATGAGGTATGCATACAACACAAATTTATTAAAATAATTTCATTTAACACCATTCTATGCCACAAAACATTTGCAACAAAACTTAAATATGATGCATTGCATAATGTTACATCACATTGAACAACAAGAAAAATGAATCATTCATATTTAATGACACAAATATATAATACTAAATGCTTAATGTAGTAGTATTTGTTTCCTTCTAATCTTGAGATAGGTTAATTCATATGAAAACACGTTTACAAAAACATTGGATTAAGAGATATTGAGGATTATGACATATTAATTACCTAAGGAGGTTGAGTTGCATTCAAGAAAATCCTCAAATTTCTTTAGAGGGCCCAGGAATTCAATCTATAAGTAACAATGCATCTTAGTAGATTGAATGGAAGAGAATTCCTTATACCATTTAAAGAATATGAAAAGGGTAGATCACAACATGAGTGGACCCTAGGTAACCACATCAACATCCTGCTTATCCTCTTTGAAAGTGGGTTAAAATTTTGTTAGGCTTTGAGTAGTCATGTAGAATTACCCATAGGATTCATAGGCTTCCTTATCCCAATCCCTAATATTTTTTTTTTAGGGAATTCTACCCATAAAGTAACCAAATTTTTTATAATCATAAACCGTTCACACACAATATCATATTCACTAACGCCTATGGGGCTTTGGATTGACGCTGAATGGGTGCACTATTAAGGTACTCCTTGCAATAGGTCACTTATTCAAATCCCCCACGGGTCTTACCTATATATATATATATTTGTCATATTCATTAACAAAAAAATAAATAACAATTTTCACTATACGAAATTTTATCTCCTCATAGAAGACTTTTGATATTAACTTTCATAGATGTTGTTTCTTCATGCTTTAACAGAGGGACGTTTCTAAGGGAAATTGAATGGAGGCATGATTGTATGAATCACTTTGGCCTTATGACAATTGAACTAGGGTTGATCTTGTTAGGGTAATTCCAATAAACTTGATGCATTAAGTTACCGATGATTTTTGGGCTCTGGGATTATGAGAAACCATGTTTTTTCATATGGTATTCATCTCTCATGTAGCCTATTTAAATGCGGAAAGAGTCCATGTAATTTTTTCCTAGTGACCACTAGGATCCCAACAATGGTGTCATTAGACACCACCACTTCTCTTGGTTTTGCGATCCTAACAATTTGTTTTAGAGCTTTAGTGAATTTCAAAGCTAGAGCTAAGTATGGATGACCTAGCAGAAAATGTGTGTAAATCAATCAAAGCTATAGTTAAAGTTTTTGTGTGTTGATCAAAGCATGGTTATGAATGGCTAGAGTTCTATGAGAAATACATAGAAGACATGAAGAAGAAAAATTCCCATGTCGATAGGGAAACTGAGATATGCAGAGAGGCTAGGTAACATATATAGATCTTTGAGGGTTGGCGAATTTAGAAAAAGATTGAATTCACCATACATCTATCTTCAGCTCATTATGCATCTTCTCATATCTTTACGAATTATAGAGGAGGTACAAATGATTTTGAGTAGGGGTTAGTTGAAGAGGTTTTGTATCTACATTCCTTGTGGTGTCAAGGTTCCCCCATGAGAAGAACTCGTGTTGAAGATGTTGCTCCTTCTTAGGAAGGAAACAATAGCAAGTGGACGAAGATTGAACCTTTGAGTGAGAAGAAGAAGAAAAAGAAGAAATCAAAGGGAAAAAAAGAAAAATGAATGAGAAAGGAAGGAGAAGAAGTAACTCTAGAAACACTCAACAGAAGAAACCTAAGGACTCACACGAAAAAGCTGAGGATCCTAAAAATGCTTATAGAAATTAGAATTTTGTATTGGGTTGTTGGGAACGTTCATCGAGCAAAAAATTGGTTAAGCTCTTAACTGAAGGGGAGCGGTTGCATCTCACAAATGTTAATATGAAACCTAAGGTTGTTAGGGCTTTTAAAGAGTTTTTGACTAGGGATTATGAGGACAAGAAGAAGTTGAAGAAGAAGATGATGAAGGAATGACTATTGATGCAACCTCTATGCCAAGTAGCATTGTTGTAAGGAAGGAATTCTATTCCAAAAAGTTTCCCCCAAAGCTTTTTAGGGAGGACTAATAGCTGAGGAAATTCTATGAACAAAATTGTACTTGTGAGGTGTTCGGGTGCCTCGTTTGCATTGTTGTCGGTGAAAATATCATGAAGAGGATTTTAGATTATGTGAGAGTTTGATCCAATATGCTATGAATATTCTGAAGACTAAGAAGAAGGTTTCGCATTGGGGTTGCAGTCATTCAATTTGTTATCTATTAGATGGAATGCAAATTGGTTGCTGAGTTGTGGTTAACTAATTGAAACTCATTCTTGAGGGTGCATTCCTCCCCTAGATGAAGAAGTTGAGGAACACATGCTAAAGAAATATGATATTGGCAAGGAAAATTAACCTATTAAATAAAGTGTTTCAAAGGATGCAGATGAATAACATGAGTTGGAGAGATAAGGAGAGAGAGACCAAATAGCGAGAAAGGCAAAGTCAAGATATGTATTAACAAAGCTACACATGTAGCAAGAGAGTGGTCGTATGGAAAAGAAAATGCAGATGGAGCCAATGGTTTAAATTTTAGTGAAGGAGCCAGCTTTTGATGAGACCTGAAATGGTGTGCACCCTAAGGGTTTTTGGTCAAAGTTGTGAAATCTTGCCATAGGAAGGTGTATTCCCCCAAGAAGTTGTAAGACCTATTTTTTAGGCATACATGTTGCACATGAGCATGTGATGACTCAAGTTGTGGAATGAACCACTTGGATATGTATGAGGGTGGCATGTGTACTTGTACACTAGTTTGAGGTTGGTTGTTATAAGACCTTAAGATTTTGGTCAGGCATACATGTAGTGTAATGGTGCATGGAATTATAAAGTTATGGAATAGACCACTTGGATAAGTACTAGGGTGGCTAGTGTACTGGTATCCTAGCTTATGGGAGGTAGTGTGGGAATGTGGGATTGTTGATGAACCATGTACGTGAAAAGGTGTCGTAGATAACTAGTGGAAACAACGAGAAGTTACCCATGTACTTTGGTAGATAGTAACCTTTTTATATGGACCTCAACAGAGTGATTGGGCCAGGTTAATCTCTTTGAGTTATGTTTAAGGGGGGGATTGTTAGGGTTGTTAAGGTAAACTTGACTCGGTTAAGTTATCAACGATTTTTGAGCTCCAGGTTCATGAGAACCCATGGTTTTTCCCATGGTCTTCATCTCTAATATAGCCTATTTAAAAGCAGAAAAACTCAAGATAAATTTTCCTTGATGACCATTGAGATCTCAACAACAATGTCTTTAGACAACATCGCTTCTCTCGATTTCATGATCCTAACAGATCTATTAATAAATATTGTCATGAAAAGTTTAAATATTAAAAAAAAATGTAAATGTCAAAAAAGTAGAAACAACAAATATAATAGAAAATCTCATAAAACCTTAAGGATAACTTGAAATATTCATACTTATAATAAATAAATTTTAATTTTTATATTCCCAAACATAATAATTGGCTTAAAAATCTATCCAAATAATAAAAATTATATATATATATATATATTATAATTCTTCCGAAACAATGTAACCATCCTAAAATAGTATAACATTGGATCCATTTTCAATTTTTTTAGAGATGAATATGTGAAACATACATCTCTTTTCATATCTATTCTTATATACATCTCTTTTTGTATCTGAATTTTACTCATTATACCAGCATCAAAATAGTTTATCATATCTTCACAATTTTTTTTTAATCCCATCCACATTTGCTTTAGGAAAACAAATCTCACTTTAAAGTGACCTAGGGCCATTTGGCGTTTAAGTGAAGAGCTCTCATAAAAACTTTATGCGAATCATTTGTTTTAACATGTTTAAGTGGCACATAAAATTTAGAAAAGATAAATGGGAAACTTGTTTTCAAGAAAGGTAATTTATGTTAAAGAAATCTCTCCATGGTAACTTACCAAATTGTTTTTTAAAAATATATAATTATATTAATTTTAAATAATAAATAAAATAATATTATTAACTTAATATAACATGAAAATATATTAAAACTAACTATAATTTAAATGGATTGTTTTTATAATAAAAAAATAGTGAATTCTCTTTCAAATATTCTTTGAATATTGAAAAGGCTAAATCACTAGGCATCGTACCATCATTCACTCTATGACATCGAGGGGACACACTAAGACAACGGGTAGGGGTAATTGCTCTTATGTGATCCAATCCCTACGGCAAAATAGGCTAAAGCGAATATGTAAAACGGTTGCTATTAAGAATGTCTTATCATTTCATGTCTTAATGGTCATGTTGATATTACTTAAGGGATTTCTTCATATGTCGTGATGTGATTCTTGCCATTTGAGCGTTTGTTAATTTTTTATTTTTTTTTTAATTGAGGAAATTTTGTTGAGGTGTTTGGAGTAATTTTTAAGTGTAAATTTATTTGTTCGAGATTAAATGGTAAGATTTATAAAGACCAAATTTTTATAGAATTTAAAAGTAAATAAATTGTTAAAGTAATTGGAACTTTACTTGAATGGTTTATGAGGCACAATATTCGTTAAGGTTTTGCAAATGGGGTAGCAAGCTAAGGGGGCTTGTTTGTGGTGAAAACTCCACAGTTAAGGGCTCTTGAGCCAAAGGGGATGGGTGACCTCTCAGGGAGTCTTGGTTACCCGGTGCAAGTACCGAAAGTAATGATTGATGCTATATGATTCATTTCACTAATTTTTTTAATAATCTAACTCAATATTATTTTTCTCACTAAATTTTGAACTAATAATCTTTATATCAAAAAATAAGTTAACAATACACCATTACCATTTACTTTACATTGTGCGAAATATATATATATATATTATTTTTAATGTTAATATAATTATATTTATTTTAAATAAATATAAATTACATATATATTAATTTATTTTATAATTTTTTTTTGGGTTAAAATAATTAAGTTTATTTTAAATAATGGATAAGAATCCTAGTACCTTCTATTTCTAATTCCCCCCTTAATTACTATGGTTTGGAACCTGTGTGTGTATATATATATATATATATATATATGGTTTGGAACCTCCGTATATTAAATACTATTTTTTCTCTCGGTATTTTTAAATGACATATTACAGTCATTAATTAATTTGAGAGTTCAATATTGTCACGGGTATTTTAAAATTAAATTCATATTGCTCTTAAATAAATATAAAATTTAATATCATATAAAATAACGCAGTTGTTTAACTAAATTCATATTGATTATAAATAACTAGCATTTGCACCTAATGTTGCAAAGAAAACGCCATAAGGTATAAAGTGTGAAAGAATAGCCACATGTGAATGGGCATTGTTGAAAGCAAGGGTCAATGATAATGAGTTTCAACTGAAATTGTTAGTTATGTG
The DNA here is from genome assembly GCA_031772625.1 of Pinus tabuliformis. Classification (NCBI taxonomy): domain Eukaryota; kingdom Viridiplantae; phylum Streptophyta; class Pinopsida; order Pinales; family Pinaceae; genus Pinus; species Pinus tabuliformis. The sequence goes on along the minus strand of CM062813.1, from coordinate 19,536,796 downwards.
TATGTTGAATATGGTTTTTTGTAAATAAAATTAGTGTGTTGAAGAATAGTGACATGTGAATGGACATTGTTGAAAGCAAGGGGTGGATCAATTTGAGTTACAATTGAAGTATTAGTTATGTGTGTTTTGAATATGGATATTTTGTAAGTAACAATAGTGTTTGGAAGAATAGCAATATCTGAATGGATATTCTTGAAAGAAATGGTGGATCATAATGAGTTATAGTTAATGTCATGTATAGGTTATCCATTATCAATGAAGTAGTTGTTGTTGATGTGAACATGTTTTTGTTCAATATTGTAAGGTTTTTTTTTTTTTTTTGTATTTGGAGATTATGTTTTTCCATATGTTACATATTTATGTCGTTATTAAAAAATACAAGTGGATTTTAATGAAAGAGTTGAAAAAAGCGATACAATGATACGAGATTGTGAACAACCTGATGGTTGTCATTTTATAGTTGAATTTTTTTTTGTTAATGTGTTGTAGAAGTAATATTGATATTTTGGAAAATGTAAATTTATTATGGAAATTCTTTAGTAGTAGTTTACATGGGAAAGGTTATTGATAATAATATTTAATAAATAAGATTGCATGTAATGGTGGAAGATGAAGCCAAGTGATATACATAAGGTATAATTTACAGAAAGTAGAATGTTTGTAACAAAGGAAGTCTTTTGATCTTCAAACATCCTTTTTCAAGTTTCAATTGAAAAATACTAGTAAATTGTAACAGATGAGGTGACAAAAGAAATATAATATTGTGAAGAACATTGTGGTTGTCATTCCATATTTGAAGATGCATAATCATTTGTTGGAGGCATCGAAGTCCTGAAGAAGCAGCGATGAACCTGCAAAATGTATATTTGGTTAAAATTTGTAATATGTAAATTAATTGTGAAATTTATTAGTAATAGTTTGCATGTGAGTTGTGTTAAAATGAATTTGGAATGAATGGGAATGAACTTACTTTTGTCATGGGGATTTAAATATTGTTAGTCGAAGATGCAAGGTCAACGATGGCATACCAAACACCAATGGAGATTTATGCGTAATTGGATCGCATATTTCTTGATTGCCATTTTGCTCGTATTTTTCACATTCTGTCACGTTGATAAATGTGGTTACCAACATTTCCTTTTCAATAGAAGTAAGATTCATGCCAAATGCATGATGTTTCAAATTTCTATACTCTACAATCTAATTATTAAGATATCCAAGACAATTTGCCAACTATTATGTAGCAGACAAAGATGTTTCCTGGACGAAATATCATTGAATGTTTTAATAGAAAAATGTGCACAAATATTTAAAGGCACACTCTTTATACCTCAAGTTTTTTTGTTTCAGCTTCAGCTTTTGAAGTCTGCAGATTTATCCAAGCTTCAATTCTCGCTTCTTCTCGTTGGTATCTGAAATTTACAGACAAAGAATAATTATGAAGAATAAGAGGAGACTGATAGTTTAGCAATAATATAATCATATTTTATTGTAAAGTATTGATGAAACCATGCTAAAATCATTACAAATATTAGCCCATAGGTCCTCGTTGCCTTTGATCCTTAGTTAAACATTCCCATATTAGTTGTGAAGCTAGTAAAGCATTTAGAAGTCCATAAAAGATTCACAATAGTGACTTTGTAAAAATGACCTGGGATTTGAGTGATGTTCAATCTCAATGGTATTTAACTGAATTAGATCTGCATTCATGATGATAAGGAGTCTAAGTCTAATTATCTCACAGGTTTGATTCAAGAATATTTAGAGACCCAATCATATGTTAACATGTTTGATAGACCATTGAACGTTTTGAATACAAACGATGCAGACCTAAGTGAAAATTTGAGTAGACCAATTAGCCTCACAATATGATATATCTCAGGGGATGCTCCATAAGTTAATACCCTTGTAATTGAAGATGGGGATGAAGAGAGGCTGAATGACCATCCTGGAAGATGAGGATTCTGTTCTTGGAAAGTTTTTGGAGACTCAACCAAGTATTTATGGGTATGAGAACACCATTGAAGTTGATGTGGATAGAAGGTTAGATGTTGGACACAAAAATCTTAAGAAATATTGGATGAATTTTTAGTGTGAACCCATTTTTGACGATGAATCAGAGATGCAACATATTCCTAAGGACCAAAATCCATCTTCTGAGTCTAACAATAAGAAGGATATTACTATGTATTATCAAGGTGCAGGGGTAGTTTTGCAAAGGATTAAGGTCTGGTTAGCAGAGGAATTAACCTCCAAGCCTAAGTTTGGTTGATAAAAAGATAGGAACACCCTTCATCTTGTAGCTTGCGAATGATAGACCCTCTCTAGTGGTTAACACGGTGACCTTGCAGTCGTCAGAGCCACAGTATTTGCAACGTCGGAGGCACTAGGTGGTTAGATTTCAAGGGGAGGTATCATTAATCAAGCCTTTGCTTGCTTCACCTTGACTTCTCTCTACAACCTACTTTAGAGACTAGCCTCAAAACAACTAAGGATTAAGGGATACACTTAGCTAGGCATTAACTAAAATAAATCAAGATCTTGAATTTCACTTAGATTGTAGGATTTGCATAGCATATAGGATAGCTTAGCATCCCTTAAGCAGCGATTGTTCATCTAGTCATATGGTTCTTAATCAATATAAAGCAAGTAGTTGACTCCACAAGGCACTAGTACCACATATTAATCTAATCTAATCCTTAAAACTTGCTAAATCAACCGAGTGGCTAGGCCATTCAATATAGCTCCCGAACATGTTGGTTGCCAATGAGTCTTACATTCTCATATTCCATAGGGACTACCCCCCATAGCCTGTTATTGGGAGACAACTAGAACGGAGTGCGCAAGGATCAGAGTGATAGCCCCTACCCTGAGTCGTCATCGCACCGTGCCTATACAATTTGAGCAACAACAAGGACAAGCATTTGCCAATAGTGAACTCTCTAAATGTCAATCAACCAAAAATTTAACATAAGGGAATAGGGTTTCACCATGTTCCCCATATCACATGCAAAGCAACCCTAGCATGGTGTAACCACTTTCAAAGCAACCCAAAAGCTGTTAATTTTTGGCAGCTCAGTGACAAACTCCAACCATAGGACTAGATTCCTCTTTTCGAGAAGACCAATGTTGACTTTTGAAGCACTTGATTTGGAGAAGGGAAAGTGGATTTTTGAAGTGAAGTCCACGGTTGCACAAATTTTCAAGTCAGCCTAGAGAGACTAATTAGCCCTCCTCCAATGCCTATAAATACAGGAGACCTCCAACTCATTTGCACACACATCAACTCACAACTTCTCATCTCTCCTCTCCTCATTGGTTCCTACAAATTGCAGTGTCTCTTCACATGTGGGCTAGAAAAGAAGGACAAAATTTCAGGTGGACGAAATCTAAAGCAGACTGCAACTTTGACCAACTTTGACCAGCGTTGACTTTATCATTCTGGGCTAAATTTTGGTTTGATCTTTTCAGGGAAATTGCATATTTTGACCACAGTTTGACCGAGTTTGCCTTCATGTTTTAACTGTCTTTGAGTGTGGAAATTTTGTTTTTCAGAGGCCAACCTGACTGGCACTAAGACCAAGAAAATCTGGGCAGTTTGACCAAGTGTTGACTTCAGACTTTGACCACAGGAAATTTCAGACTGTGACAGCAATTTTCTCTCTCTACTTTCACTGATTTTGGGCTAAACTTGACCAACATCTTCTTTGACAAAGTTAATTGGAGGGTTGACCATTGACTGTTATGGACTGGTTATGGCAGACTTTGACTGCTGTTGACTTGGACAGAATTGCATATTTGAGACAGTTGACCAGATTTGACTCTTGTTGACAGATATTGCTCATTGTACTCTCTGCTGAACATTTTATGACAATCTAATAGAAGAATTACAAAGGGGTTTCCCCCTTGTGGAGTTTTTTCCCTGGTCTTTGACCAAACCGGTGTCTCTTGTTGATGTGTTGATTGTCTCCTATTTGTCATTGCATTTACTGTGGTATCTTCAATTACTGTGGATGAATGGAAGAATTAATTACTGTAGAAAAGATTGCTAATTCAATAATTGAATTGCGCTAAAGTAATTGATACTGAATAGAGCAGTGTAAGAATTAACAAGAGCTAATAGCTTGGGCACACTATTCTAGGCAGACAGTAGAAGAGAAAAGAATATAATCCAAGTTTTGAGAGATTTAGAATGTTTGTCAGATTCATAGCTCTAAGGTCTTTTCATAGAAAGTATGAATCTACTCATCATGTATTGATGATATAATCTCATTGGTCAACTTTTTTGTTCATTCATAGGCATTACGGTGACTCCATGAATCTGTTAAATGTAAAGGGAAATGAAAAGCAATAAACAGAAAAGGATTTACATTTGATTTCAATCTTTTTGGGTTACGTACTTGTCATTTGTAGTAGTCTGTAGAATAGGCATTTAACAATGGGGCATAAAGACCTCCCTTTCTTAGACTATTTATCATCCACCTTGCGTTCATAGAAATGCATTAAACAAAAAAGTAGTTATATGTGATGTGGTGGACTACATTACCTAGATTTCCAGTGCTACACATTCTTCAGGCCAAGATATACAGTAGGCACCTTCATAAGTGGTATTTATAGGCACCTTCATAAGTGGTATTTACAATTCGTCCTTTAGAATCACCAGCTGAAAATCAATTTGTATAAGCTATTTCTTTACAGCTGTAGTCTATCATGGATTCCCACTAACAGATTCATAGGCATTTAACAGATTCATAGGCATTAATGTGACTCCATGAATCTGTTAAATGTAAAGGGAAATGAAAAGCAATAAACAGAAAAGGATTTACATTTGATTTCAATCTTTATGGGTTAGATTTCCAGTGCTACACATTCTTCAGGGCAAGATATACAGTTGGCACCTTCATAGGTTGTATTTACAATTCGTCCTTTAGAGTCACCAGCTGAAAATCAATTTGTATGAGCTATTTCTTTACAGCTGTAGTCTATCATGGATTCCAACTAACAGATTCATAGGCATTAATGTGACTCCATGAATCTGTTAAATGTAAAGGGAAATGAAAAGCAATAAACAGAAAAGGATTTACATTTGATTTCAATATTTTTGGGTTACGTACTTGTCATTTGTAGTAGAATAGGCATTTAACAATGGGGCATAAAGACCTCCTTTTCTTAGACTATTTATCATCCACCTTGCGTTCATAGAAATGCATTAAACAAAAAAGTAGTTATATGTGATGTGGTGGACTACATTACCTAGATTTCCAGTGCTACACATTCTTCAGGCCAAGATATACAGTAGGCACCTTCATAAGTGGTATTTACAATTCATCCTTTAGAATCACCAGCTGAAAATCAATTTGTATGAGCTATTTCTTTACAGCTGTAGTCTATCATGGATTCCCACTAAGCTTGGATATTGACATGTAAAATGTCAGAAAGGGTGATTTTTCTTTTCAAATATGGCAAAACAAGATTTTCACAAACCAACATGAAGGATGCATTTCATAATCCCTTCTATTTTTATCAATAATGTTTTAGGTCATACAATTCAAAATTGCAACATATAGAAGGTTAAAAAGTAAAAAGTGTCGAGTACTGATTGTGCTGTCCTGTTCGTTACATAATTGCATTGTCAAAAAGATTTTGATCAATAGGCTACAATGACCAGTAAAATAATAGCTTTAAAACTTGAGGCTCTTATGGATTTGAAAAAAGTTTCCCGACGGGCTATTCATGTAACAAAAAGCCTTAAATGCCTCAAAAGTTGAATTAAGAAACAAGCGGATTACTACAATTTACTTATGTACTACTGATTAACAAAAACCTTAACAATGGTTGTGTGAAGGCAATTAAAATTTTAAGTACTTTAGTTTAGCTTAACCATTTGTGCATAAAAGGTCCTGCGGGACCAGCCACAGAAATTATGATTCTGGTGTAAGATGTGGCACATACCTAACAAGTGCAGCCACACAACATAACATACCTGATAACCTTCAAGACCCATTTTGTCCAGCAACTTTTTGTTTGCAGTCTTCTCATCATAGCTACAACAAGAAAACTACCAAAACCAGATTTTGGTATTTTAAGCTGATAATCTGAATCAAGCATTAACCCATCATATATTGAATGATTTACTTACCTTCCATCAAGCACACCTGGAGCAAGAATACCAAAACGATCAAGAAATTCATCAAATGTTCGTCTTGTTGGATACCCAGCACAGCTGATTCTAATTGCCTCCATAACACCCTACAAAATAGTTGACTTTGTTAAAAGGAAATTCTATATTTCTCTGAGTCAACCTCAATTAAAACTAAAAATCTTATACATTGTCCATGTAAATATGCCTGCTCTTCCACTATCAAAACATTTAGAGCTTCAAAAAAATTAAACAAATATTAATCGATCCTCACTCCACAACGTAGTTGTTGCAAGACATTGTGATTCTCAAAAATGCCTGGCTTCAGTAAACTGTTTGGTTTAACGCATCTTATGTAATGAGGCTCTGTTGAGCTCAGTGTTTCCAGAAGAGATTGCAGTTGTTGCTGCACAAAAAGTAACCAAAAGCACAAGTCAATAACATGAATATATCAGATATTGAGATGACATTACATGACAATTTAAAAAATGTACCCTACTAAGGATGTGTCGTATAATTGAAACAGTAGAGTCCTTAATGTAAGCCATTATATATCTGAGATAATTTGTATCTCCTAGAATTATCTTCACGTTGCAGGTCTGCAGGGATCATGTCATTAGTGCCCATCTGGTGGACCCACTGGGGTCGTACAGAATGGCCCACTATTTTTTTCAAGGGGGTCAAATTGCATATATGTGCACACGCACACACATATGGATGAATCTGTGTGGACCCACATTTCCTTCTTGTAGGTTCACCATAAGGGCCTAGATGGCTTGATGCATATATATTCACATGACTTGAACATCACAGGACTGCAAGCCAGATAGGTCACAAGGAGAGAAAAACAAACATAAACATATAACATAGAGCATCATCTCATGTGAATTGTTTGACAAGAGCCTGCATTAGTGTCTACTGTCTATCTATAAGTCATTATATAATTCAGGTTAGTTGTGTGTCCTTGGGCTGATCTATGTGCCTACGAGGCCTACAAGGGTTGTGTTGTGTAAGCCCATGGACTCCACAAGGGACATGCCATGCACCATACAATATTTTTAAAAGGAAACCAATAGGACGGGTGCACATTTTACTATTTACTGTATAATATACGTATCAGTGTCCATAATAAATCCAAGATTTGACACATGATAGCAAATCAAACTAAACCATTCTTAGGAACTAAATAACACAATAACCGAGAATACAAGATGAGTATCACGCAAAAAATATTCCAGCAGAAACTAAAGATAAGGTGAGAACAAAAGCTTAACAAATGTGACTGCAGTGTCAGTAGAAGGAATAATGTTTAATCACGCATTAAATACAACACTATAAAAGCATACCTTAAAGCGAGTGCCAATAGAGGAGAATTTAGATGACTTAGAAGACTCCTCAGGGAGAGGAGGAAAGAGACCCGCAACAAAAGAACAGTTTGAAGCATTTAACAGAGCTTGATGTTCTGCAACAACATAATCTTTATTCTTGTCAATGAACAAATCGGTCTGATATGTAACCTGCCAAACACATATCAAAGAAGATGAGCATTTTCAAGATATTGTGGCCACTGTGCATCAAAATACAGGGATTGTAATTAAACATCTAAAGGAATCAGTTTCTCACATCACCAACATAATGACCAATAGTGAAATCTGTACGAGAAAGTTTTGGTTTGCTGAAGCGTTTGTGATTCTTAAACGTTTGATAAAGCTTTTGCGAAAATGTTTCATGAGTTGATCTTGGAAACATACTCCAAGGCCAATGGAAAGAGAGCGGTTAGTCTTTTTTTGAATAAGAAAGATATCAGTTACATAAAAACATTCAATAGAATTCTGCATTTTCCCCTTTTTGCATAAGTTATTAGTGACATCAAAGCTTCCCTGCCTAAGTCTTCATCTGTCCAAATTTGAGTGATCTATTAACAAATCTTGTTTATATTAATTATGCTTTCACAGGTCATCACTAAATACAAAGAGATTTTATGGAAAAACCCTGTGTCAATTTTTGTTTATCTCAATGTTTCAGGTTGTATTAGATTAATCCATATTCAGGAGATATTCATCAAAGGGTGATCTCACATGGAAAGACCAATACTAAATAGTGTTTTCATAAACATTGATTTATCAACAGAACTGAACCAGGATCACCCTTTGATGAATATCTCCTGAATATTAAGTGGTGTGTTATTTGTAAGAAGTTTAATCAACGGTTTCCAAACCTCAATCAATTTAAAACCATTCTCATGGTTCAAATTATTGGGAAATTTCTCAATTTCTTTGGTTCCAGTGATCCACTTCTGCAACAATCTTAGCACTGTCTAAGCATATATGAGATTTACATTTCTGAGAGTGCTCAGGTTATTCATATTTTTTGATACATTCATGTAGCATATCTAGATTCTACACCATGCTATTTTAACCTGATTTTCACAGAATAACCAGTTTCTCCAATTTAAACTTTTCCACAACCATAGGGAATCACCATGAAAGTCAAAGTGGACTTAAAACAAATTCTCACCAAGTTTGTGATGCTTTTAATAACTTCTATGGACTCATCTACCATAATCTGTGTTTAGAGACAAAATCAAAATTGACCAACACATCATTCTTTTCTACTTTCACATTTACAGGAACTCTGTGCAGGCCACTTAGTTAAACCCTAGCATGGTGTAACCACTTTCAAAGCAACCCAAAAGCTGTTAATTTTTGGCAGATCAGTGACAAACTCCAACCATAGGACTAGATTCCTCTTTTTGAGAAGACCAATGTTGACTTTTGAAGCACTTGATTTGGAGAAGGGAAAGTGGATTTTTGAAGTGAAGTCCACAGTTGCACAAATTGTCAAGTCAGCCTAGAGAGACTAATTAGCCCTCCTCCAATGCCTATAAATACAGGGGACCTCCAACTCATTTGCACACACATGAACTCACAACTTCCCTGCCTAAGTCTTCATCTGTCCAAATTTGAGTGATCTATTAACAAATCTTGTTTATATTAATTATGCTTTCACAGGTCATCACTAAATACAAAGAGATTTTATGGAAAAACCCTGTGTCAATTTTTGTTTATCTCAATGTTTCAGGTTGTATTAGATTAATCCATATCCAGGAGATATTCATCAAACGGTGATCTCACATGGAAAGACCAATACTAAATAGTATTTTCATAAACACTGATTTATCAACAGAACTGAACCAGGATCACCCTTTGATGAATATCTCTTGAATATTAAGCAGTGTGTTATTTGTAAGAATTTTAATCAACGGTTTCCAAACCTCAATCAATTTAAAACCATTCTCATGGTTCAAATTATTGGGAAATTTCTCAATTTCTTTGGTTCCAGTGATCCACTTCTGCAACAATCTTAGCACTGTCTAAGCATATATGCGATTTACATTTTTGAGAGTGCTCAGCTTATGCATATTTTTTGGTACATTCATGTAGCATATCTAGATTCTACACCATGCTATTTTAACATGATTTTCACAGAATAACCAGTTTCTCCAATTTAAACTTTACCACAACCATAGGGAATCACCATGAAAGTCAAAGTGGACTTAAAACAGATTCTCACCAAGTTAGTGATGCTTTTAGTAACTTCTATGGACTCATATACCATAATCTGTGTTTAGAGACAAAAGCAAAATTGACCAACACATCATTCTTTTCTACTTTCACATTTACAGGAACTCTGTGCAGGCCACTTAGTTAAACCCCCAAGGCATGTTCTATGTTGAGCACTTCATAGATGTTACAGGGAAAAGTGTCTATTTAGAACTGCTCTATCCCACTAAGGTGTGACAGCTGCCTTAGAAACAAACAGAGAAAAACTACTTTTGTTTTTCCTTTATGAATTATAGATAGAGAGGAACAGAAAGACCAACCTCTGTCTTGTGCTAATCCTTCGATTCGATCCCTCTCTTCTTTGATAGTCCTCAACTACCTACTCCCTTGCACGCCCAGCTTCACAAAGTACCTGTAAGATCACAGAAGCATAGCACTATACAAAGACATGGATCTATAATCATAAACAATCTAGGATCAGATGTAAATTGACCATACAAATGTAACAAGCATCAATGATACAAAAGCATGGAGGAAAACTCAAATAGCTTTTATTGATAAACAAGAAAAGATCCAGGAGGAGTTACAACCAGTTGTTCCTACCCAGCATCAACATCCCAGCAAAGAAGCCCCTCTTCACCTCAAACAGAGCTTAGATCACCCAACAATCTAATGTTTGTCTCTAGAAACCAACAACAATTCCTTACAATATGCAAAATTCCAGCCTCCGTATCTCTGGGATGAGGGACCCATATATAGATATCTGTAAGGGGGATGAGTTAGCTTGTGATTTGATTAGTGTCTTCTCTCTGATAGTTCTTGCTTCCACTTGGAGACTGAGGGCCTCTTACTCATCCTTGGTCGAATTCAGTGAGGCAAGTGTCATAGGAGAAGATTCTGGAAGCTTCCATTGCCTCTCCACCTCGCAGAATGACACTTCCATTTGTCATTTCTCACCCATCGCACCCCATAGAAGGGACTTTTGAAATGCAACACACCCTCACAATGTATTTAGGTGAGATGCAACGCACTTAGCCAGTGGAGCAGCTGCAATGATCCTGTTTTGACCAATTCTGAGTAGTTTCTCATGGAGAACTTCTGGGAGAAGCTGTAATCTGTTGACCTTGTTCCTTTAGGGGTTAGAACAACACTTTTAGGGACTTAGGAGCCCTTGGTTTATGGACATTTCATGCTTGGGGTTGTAGGGCACAAAAATGTCTATAACAGTTGCCCCCTAAAGTATGAGGCCATTAACCTTTTGGTGTCGGGTGAAATGCTTTATTATGAGGATCTGAAGTTCTTTCAATGTTGGGAGGAGACCTGTAATAAGATAAAATACAATACATTATCTTCATACTATTTTCATGATCTAGCTGAGGCGGGCATTCCCATGCTCAGCTTTATAAATTCATTTTCATGTACATAGGACAGACAATCGTCTGAGTGTAGACTGATGATTCTGATAGAGCCATCATCCTTTTGAGTGGATGATTATCTGTGCAACAATGATGTACATTTAATGTATTTATTTCCCTGAATATATATCGTAGCCCAGATGGATGAAACTAGATCCGGGGTCTTCAATCTCGTCCGATCTTCACTCGAAGTACAAGTCGATCCATGTGAGAAATGTTCTGAAGTTGAACATGGAAAGACATCGCTTGATTACCAGTCAATGATGTAAACTGTTAACAAGCGCGAGAGGAATCACCGATAATGATAATGACCCTCAAGGTACTGCAGTACAATTCACGTGGTGTGAATAAAGGACTTGGCGTCGAACACCATGCAAAATCTTTCGGTCGAAGGTCATTGATGTAAACCTGTCGCCGGAAGTGAGAAACTTGCCATTGAGGCATGCAAGCTTCAAAGTACTGAATGGGGTGTTCCTAGATCAACTTCTTGGATAATGAGCTGATGTCGACAAGAAGTGATCCGTCACAGGAGGGCCTTAATGAATCCCACATCAATGACACGGAATGGAGCAAATGATTTTAATGGAGGTGAAAACGATCTGGTGATATAAGGTTCAGGGTGGCGGTCATGAAAGAATGGAGTACAATGTATGGTAGTGGGTGAGACACAGGTGAATTCACTGAATGACTTCTCTTGAACATATCGGCGACACTGATATGATGAATTGGTAGCATTAACCCCAAATGTGGATGGTATGGCGTGACCATGGTGATGTGACCGGTGAATGAAACAACCTAACCCAACTCGGACACGGAGTGGAAGTGTCATGTTCAAGAGCGACTTGCTACCAACAAAGTTTCTTTGAGTTTTCTTCCCAATTTTCCCCAGTCATTGCTGACCAGTACCTCTTTATTTTTGTCAAGCTTGAGGAGGATAACATATGCTTGTTCTATAATTTTCCCTTCGGGAAAACCCATCGCTATGTTTTAACGAGCCTAGCGATAGTGAAACTCGTTCTCGTCTATAGACAAGTTTGTCGCTATTGATCCTTTTAACGAGTTTAACGACAAAGATAACTCGGTCCTTTTCAATTTTAGAGATTCTGAAAAGGAACGTAAAGGTAACTCCAAAATTCCTTTTTCGTCATCTAATCCCTTAAGTCCAAAAAAGTATAAAACAATACAGAAGGGATGAATTTTCGATACTTTTAACGAGCCGAACAAAACAAGCGCTCGATCTTTTTGTGTAATAATCCCTCAGGTCCAAAAAGATTAAAATCTAGAGGAGGGGTAGCACTTCCTGTCCCTTTAACGAGCTGGAGAGGCCAATGGCTCGACAATCTTTTCATATTTTACGAGTCAGTTGAAAAGAGCTTAAAGGAGACTCGTCTTTTGAGGAACAAGTGATAAAATGGGTAGCAGCTGATTCCAGGTAAGGTTTGGAATTTTCCAATCACGGCAGTGTCACAAGGATGGCTAGTGAAATCACTCTTTGCAGCTGTTCCTCAAAATGGGTAAAAAATCAAATGGAGGTGAATGATCGGCCAATGAGAAAGTGGAGGTGACGGTGCAAACACGACCAAGGCTTTAATGGCTGAAGTACTACATTCACGATGGTTATTTACCGGGGAATAGTTCATTTTTTAACGAGCTTAAACGCGGGTGGAAACATTTTCTCATGTCTTATGTTTATTTTTTAACGAGCTTGAACTATGTGCTAAAACTACTCGATTAATCCAGTCGTGTGATAAGAATGTCTCATATAAAACGACAACTTTTAGAGTTTTTCCCCACATCCTTCCTTTATGCAAGTTAGGAGACGACCAATCCTACGAGTTTAAAGGGTTAGAGGTCCTAAAAATTTAAAAAATAAATAGTCGCTCTTCGCTTGCACTCCAAAAGGCTTGCATGCCCCCAGGTATAAAACAGAGTTTCAAGGTTACCCCTTCTTTAGTCCGTTAAAACATTTGTTCTACCGAGAGAGGCCTACCTCTTACAGGTTACCAAAGATTGTTCTATTTACAGTGCAAACAAAACAATTCCTCGGCGATGTCTACCGAAATAGACAAAGGTGAGCGAAGGAGGCTACTCCACTCACATAACTTTGACAAGAGAATCTTGTTCTAGAATAACCCCCTCTTCCAATCACGAACGGGGGTACAGACTAGTCATATTCTCTCGTGGAAACCTACCCTATACCGGAAGTTTTCCTGCCGAAGCAGACCAGGGTGCATGCCCCCTGGGTTTCAGTCATGTCCCCCCGAATCACTCGCGCTCATCGGGAGGACGGACTGGAGATTGAGACATTTCTTGCATGAAAAGACCATTCAAGGATGGTATATGACTATTTTCTCTGTGTGATCCGGGAAATGAAAGCTGGTCCACGAGCTTGACCAATCTTCCTTCGTGCGGAAAACACATTACTCTAAAGAGTGAGGAGACAATTGCTCCCATGCAATAAATATAGTCTCGTCCAAGGAGTAGATTGTAATCCAGGGGTCCTTGAACTACCATTACGTTCATGTGAACGGTTTTCCCTCTCAATGTTATGGGCACATCGGGAAGGATCCCTAACGGTCGACTGGTTCCTTTATCAAAGCCTGTCAGATTTCTCATCTCAGGCAAAAGCGATGGCGAACCAAGCGCTTTCCAAGTAGTTGAGGAAAGGATACTCACAGAAGCCCCCTCATCTATGATGGTACCATCCATAACCATTCTATATATTTGAACAATAATTCAGAATGGTATACTAGCTGGTAAACGGGGTCTGCCTAGTTGATTCCAGTCGAAGGAGACAACTAGGTTGCTTGGAGGTGGGACCGAATAGACGGTCGGGTATGACTCTGACAAACTTCCTTCCCGCGGTAAAGGAACGGGTAAATTGCCCCCATGTTCGTTGGAGTCTGTGTTTATGAAAAGAATTTGGACGGTGTCATCCTTGTTCTCTTCAGTGACTGTATCATCTGAAGATGGAACCTCTGAAGGCAAGACCGGGTCAACTGCCGCCTCGACCTTTTGACTTTCGTCTGGTATGGATTCAGATGGTTTATCTTCAATGATAGATGTTTCGGCCGACCTCCTGAGCGGGCCAGTCGGATTTTCAACTAGTGACGGAATCGGCAAGAGTTTTTTATATCCAGGAGGAAGTCGTAACGATGAAACCGGACGATCATCCAAAACTCTTTTAGCTTCATCTAAGAAGGGACAACGGTGGATGGCGTGATCGCCTTCGCACAGTTTACAAGGAAATCTATATTTTCCTTTTTGTCCTGGGGCTTCACTTTCACTAGTTGACGGTGTGTTTTCAACATGATCATCAGAGGTTGATGACACCGGGTTGTGCAAACGAGGAGACCAGTCCTTTAAGATCCGAGGGATGCAAGGACAATCTCTGTGATAGTGGTCTCCCTTGCAAATGACACATGGCGATTTAGGCCTGGTCGGTGCAGTGTGTGGATTTTCGCTAGACGACACTCGTTTGCCCCCATTTGCTTTTGGCCCCTTCTTCTTCTTCTCTTTCTTCTTCTTTTCCTTCTTCTCCTTAGGTACTTGACTTTTGGCTTTACCAGCCCCATCAAGTGAAGAGGAAGGAGGAGAGGAAGAATTAGAGGAAGTAGAAGGTTGGTGGGTAACTCTGGACTCGTCTATTTGCTGATTCAATTGTTCAGGAATTGCGGTGTTCTGAACGACAGAGGTTGAGAAGAGCCATACAGGCAAACCAATTGTCAGTCCTGGAAGCGACAATGTGGCCATATGGGGTGCACCAACATCTCCCCAAGAGGAGAAGGGACTAGGATTTCTTCCAAGGGGAATTCCTTGGTTGGAGGACTCCATTTTCTCAACCCAAGATCAACGTAGGAAAGGGGTAATGAATATTCCGTTTAAAATAAATTTTAGACGCTTTGACACAACTTGTTTTTTCAGTTTTTAAGAGTCAAGAAAAAACAAAAGATGACTCTAGTCTCCTTTGATTTTTAATGAGCCTGAAGTGACAAGTGCTCAGATGGACCTTTTCCGTTAAGGAGTTTGAAAAGGAACGAAAGGGACTGCTCTGGAAATATAGGTAGAGGGAGTACCAAACCAATCGCAAAACTGCAGAATACTTTTTACGGTACGGCAATCAATCTTCTCGAATGCTATGTTCAGTGCATTACGATCGATAGGGCGGCAGACACGGCTTCCTATGGATAAAGGATTAAGCTTATTGGGGTCTCCCAAAATATACTCGACGGTACGTGGGAGCACAAGTCCGTACTGGCACTTATCGTCTCAAAGTGGAGGAATCACCCAACCATCAGTGAGAACAACAGTTACCAGGTTTTACGATGCCAGAATACGTCTCTAGCCTAGACTTCTAAATGTTGTGCGTTAAGTTCCGAAGCGTTGTTAGATTCATTGAATTTATTTTAAGTTGATCTTGTTTATGAAGTTTGCCTTTCGGGTTCACCACGAGATGTAGATGTAATTCCTAAAATGCTTTCTAAGATGATAAACAAACTTTTTATCTCTTTTATGCAATGAAAATCCTAGCTACTAGGGAAAAGAAAGACAGAATCTTTTCACAAAGAGCAAAGAGCACACTCTAAATGCACTTTCCTAAATCAAGCCAATCAGACTGTCTATATGCAAATGCACATGCATGTATTTGTTTTTCGACTTTCTTAGTATATGGATGCTAAAAAGAAAGTTGATGCACAAGTCTGAATTTCTTTTCAAGCGACTAATATCAACAAGCTTCTTTTCGAAATCAAAAAATGGAGACGATTACAACACCTTACGATTTTGAAATGAATACTTGTTCTTGGCACTAGAAAATTACAAATTTAGACCAAAAGCAATAATAACAGGATAATCGACCATCAACAGCAGTCAAACTTTTTCCTACGATCGAAATCGACACTTGCGACGGATCCAAATCAAAGGACGACAGTACAACTATGCTAGTTTTGCAAAGGAGAACTGTAAATGACTCAACAAACACAAAAAAACATCTATAGTTCTTTTGTACAAAGCAGGCGGAATAACAACAAGGAAAAGGGGTTTCAAATAGACATATACTGATCACAGGCAGCAAGATTCAGGAATAGAACTGGAAATAATGAAGCACAGAAACCACAGCTGCACAGAGCTAGTCTGATCAGCGCACCTGTAACACAGAGAATCTGAAATGCAGCGCAGGTTGTCCACTCGGGAAGTGCGCTGAAATTCAGAATCTCTGAACAGTACCTGCACTGGGCCAGAAACGAGACTCTGTTCGGGTTCCGGGTCACAGTTTGCAGTTCAGTTCTTGGGTTTTGGCCGAGTAAGAAGCAATCAGTAATTCAACAATCAGGGGTAGATCTAAGGAGGATCTAAGAGCTATCACAGGGGCAATCAGATAGTTTGTCAATCAGTTGTTTAAATCATAAACAGATCCAATGGATGGACTGAAGTAGCATTTGTCTACTTTTCATTTGTTATGGCAAATGCAGTTTGAATGCTACTTGTAAGTTTATGAAACAAACAACAAAGAATGATAAACAAACAGAATAATTACTTCCCCAGTGGAGTCGCCATTTTGTTACCGGGAAAAATGTCTATTTAGAACTGCTCTATCCCACTAAGGTGTGACAGCTGCCTTAGAAACAAACAGAGAAAAACTACTTTTGTTTTTCCTTTATGAATTATAGATAGAGAGGAACAGAAAGACCAACCTCTGTCTTGCGCTAATCCTTCAATTCGATCCCTCTCTTCTTTGATAGTCCTCAACTACCTGCTCCCTTGCACGCCCAGCTTCACAAAGTACTTGTAAGATCACAGAAGCATAGCACTATACAAAGACATGGATCTATAATCATAAACAATCTAGGATCAGATGTAAATTGACCATACAAATGTAACAAGCATCAATGATACAAAAGCATGGAGGAAAACTCAAATAGCTTTTATTGATAAACAAGAAAAGATCTAGGAGGAGTTACAACCAATTGTTCTGACCCAGCATCAACCTCCCAGTAAAGAAGCCCCTCTTCACCTCAAACAAAGCTTAGATCACCCAACAATCTGATGTTTGTCTCTAGAAACCAACAACAATTCCTTACAATATGCAAAATTCTAGCCTCCGGATCTTTGGGATGAGGGACCCATATATAGATATCTGTAAGGGGGATGAGTCAGTTTGTGATTTGATTAGTGTCTTCTCTCTGATAGTTCTTGCTTCCACTTGGAGACTGAGGGCCTCTTACTCATCCTTGGTCGAATTCAGTGAGGCAAGTGTCATAGGAGAAGATTCTGGAAGCTTCCATTGCCTCTCCACCTCGCGGAATGACACTGCCATTTGTCATTTCTCGCCCATCACACCCCACAGAAGGGACTTTTGAAATGCAACGCACCCTCACAGTGTATTTAGGTGAGATGCAACACACTTAGCCAGTGGAGTAGCTGCAATGATCCTATTTTGACCAATTCTGAGTAGTTTCTCATGGAGAACTTTTGGGAGAAGCTGTAATCTGTTGACCTTGTTCCTTTAGGGGTTAGAACAACACTTTTAGGGACTTAGGAGCCCTTGGTTTATGGACATTTCATGCTTGGGGTTGTAGGGCACAAAAATGTCTATAACAATAGATGTGAGGGAACATGACAAGTTGCTGGTAATCAATGTAGAGTATCTCTTGGCACATTTTGTTCACAAAAGTAAGGTTCCTTCTGCTAATGGTAACTTGTATGTGGATCCCTATATTGTGTTTAATATCTTTCGTAACTTCATTATAAAATGAAATTGTAGGACAATACATTAAATCTCAGATTGTTTCAAAAATGATATATAGCATTGGTAAAACTTTATGGTTTATCACATATTCCTTTTCAGATCTAACAACATGTTAAAAAGACATCAAAGAGACACTCAGTAAGAAAGCAGTTCATGCAACCTTACTTGATTTTGTATGTGTTAAGCATTTACTCCCAGATTTAATATACTGAAAATGAGGAATTAGAAGCAATAATAACAGAACAGAAGTAACACCAGTGTTGCATTCTTTAAAAGATCAAAGTCCTGCTTTGAATGGGTGGACTTTTGAATTTTTTCTAGGGTTCTATGACTTTTTGGAAGAAAATCTGTTGAGAGTTATTGAGGAATCAAGAAATTAAGCTTTGGGTGCCTTAAATACTACTTTGCCTTGCTTCGAAAGGAAAATGAACAATCTTTTTTTGAGAATTAGAGATTCACATTTCTAATAGTCATTCAGGATACAAAATTATAATAAAAATTCTAGCTAATAGACTAAAAAGGTCCATTTTCAAGATAATATCAAAAGAATAGTTTGGTTTTCTTTCATAACAAAGAAATCCAAAAGGCAATGAGAGCAGCATAAGAAGGATTGCATACTATAAGGGTAAAAAAGATTGCCAACCGTTGTGATGAATTTGGACATATTGTTATAACTTGGATAAGGATTTCAACAGTTAATTGGATCATGTACGAGATTTCTTCAACATGTTTTTTAATCATGATTAATGGCTGACAGCAGCATAAGAAGGATTACATACTACAAGGGTAAAAAAAATTTCCAACCATTGTGATGAATTTGGACATATTGTTATAACTTGGATAAGGATTTCAACAGTTAATTGGATCATGTACAACATTTCTTCAACATCTTTTTTAATCATGATTAATGGTTCTGCCTCCAGATGATTAAGGGGTAAAAGAGGGCATCAACTATCCCCCTTTTCATAGACCAATTAGCCTCACAATATGATATATCTCATGGGATGCTCCATAAGTTAATACCCTTGTAATTGAAGACGGGGATGAAGAGAAGCTGAATGACCATCCTGGAAGATGAGGATTATGTTCTTAGAAAGTTTTTGGAGACTCAACCAAGTATTTATGGGTATGACAACACCATTGAAGTTGATGTGGATAGAAGGTTAGATGTTGGACATAAAATTCTTAACGAATACTGGATGAATGTTTAGTGTGAACCCATTTTTGACGATGAATCAGAGATACAACATATTCCTAAGGACCAAAATCCATGTTCTGAGTCTAATAGCAAGAAGGATGTTACTATGGATTATCATGGTGCAGGGGTAGTTTTGCAGAGGATTAAGCTCTGGTTAGCAGAGGAATGTGCTGAAACTGCTGAACAATATCTAGCAGATCGTGAAGGATGGATGGAAGCCTTAGTCCAAGAGGTTTAAGATGGAGAGTTGGCTGGCAATTTTGCTCACATGTTCAAAAACCATGTGCGAGATAACAGAGCAGGATAGTGCAAGGTTTAGAACTTGGGAAATTATAAATGAATGTGTTAAGCATTTACTCCCAGATTTAATATAGCAAAAATGAGGAATTAGAAGCAATAATAACATAACATAAGTAACACCAGTGTTGCATTCTTTAAAATATCAGTCCTTCTTTGAATGGGTGGACTTCTGAATTTTTTCTAGGGTTCTATGACATTTTGGAAGAAAAGTTGCTGAGAGTTATTGAGGAATCAAGAAATTAAGCTTTGGGTGCCTTAAATACTACTTTGCCTTGCTTCGAAAGGAAAATGAACAACTTTTTTTGAGAATTAGAGATCCACATTTCTAATAGTCATTCAGGATACAAAAATTATAATAGACATTCTAGCTAATAGACTAAAAAGGTCCATCTTCAAGATAATATCAAAACAACAGTTTGGTTTTCTTTCATAACAAAGAAATCCAAAAGACAATGAGAGCTGCATAAGAAGGATTGCATACTATAAGGGTAAAAAAAATTGCCAACCATTGGGATGAATTTGAACATATTAATATAACTTGGATAAGGATTTCAACAGTTAATTGGATCATGTACGGCATTTCTTCAAAATCTTTTTTATCTTGATTAATGGTTCTGCCTCCAAATGATTAAGGGGTAAAGGAGGGCATCAACTATCCCCTTTTTCGTAGACCAATTAGCCTCACAATATGATATATCTTAGAGGATGCTCCATAAGCTAATACCCTTGTAATTGAAGATGGGGATGAAGAGAAGCTGAATAACCATCCTGGAAGATGAGGATTCTATTCTTAGAAAGTTTTTGGAGACTCAACCAAGTATTTATGGGTATGAGAACACCATTGAAGTTGATGTGGTAAGAAGGTTAGATGTTCGACACAAAAATCTTAAGAAATATTGGATGAATTTTTAGTGTGAACCCATTTTTGACGACGAATCAGAGATACAACATATTCCTAAGGACCAAAATCCATGTTCTGAGTCTAACAACAAGAAGGATATTACTATGGACTATCAAGGTGTAGCGGTAGTTTTGCAGAGGATTAAGGTCTGCTTAGCAGAGGAATGTGCTCAAACTACTGAACAATATCTAGCAGATCGTGAAGGATGGATGGAAGCCTTAGTCCAAAAGGTTTTAGATGGAGAGCTTTTGGACCAGTATTGCAGTGATCTCACAATATGATATATCTATCTCTCTGGACATTGATTGTTTGTTCAACTTAATACCAACTAATTTGATTTGAATGTTATTGCATATCCCTCATATCCCTCTGTTCCAGGAAAACATATCCTACTATTGTCCGAAGAAGGTCTACAAACCCAAATAATAAAAAACAACACTTTGGCTGACAATTATCCTCACATGTTCAAAAACCATGTGCTAGACAACAGAGCAGGACAGTATAAGGTTTATAACTTGGGAAATTACAAATGATGTCATTAACATTACTCCCAGATTGAATATAGTGAAAATGATGAATTAGAAGCAAGAATAACAGAACAGAAATAAGAGCAGTGTTGCATTCTTTAAAATATTAGAGTCCTACTTTGAATGGGTGGACTTCTAAATTTTTTCTAGGGTTATATGAATTTTTGGAAGAAAATTTGTTGAGATTTATTGAGGAATCAAGAAATTAAGCTTTGGGTGCCTTAAATACTACTTCGCCTTGCTTCGCAAGGAAAATGAACAATTTTTTTCGACCATGGTTGACCATGCTTAACCATGGTTGATTTTCATATCACCACAATCTTTGTGACAATGCAATGTTCGACCATGGTTGACCACTAAAATAAACACTAAATATTATAAATGCTAAAATAAACATGGTTGACCATGGTTGATTTTCATATTGAGACAATCCTTGTCACAATGTGACGTTGGACCGTGGTTGAGCATGCTTGACCATCATTGATTTTCAAACGAAGAGAATATTTGTCACAATGCGACATTGGACCATGATTGACCATGGTTGATTCTCATATTGAGACAATATTCTTCACAATGTGATGTTGGACCATGGTTGACCATGATTGATGTTATAAACCCAAGGGAATAATAAACCATAGGGATTAATAATAAAAACCCAAGGGATTGAGATTATAAACCCAAAGGATAAAAATTATAGACCCAAGGTATATAAAAATTAAGATAAATATTATAAACCCTAAAATAAACGTGGCTAACCATGGTTGATTTTCATATTGAGACAATCCTTGTCACAATGCGATGTTGGATCACATTTGACCATGCTTGACCATGATTGATTTTCATATCAATACAATGTTTGTCACAATGTGATGTTGGACCATGGTTGACCATGGTTGATTTTCATATTGAGACAATCACTATCACAATGTGACATTCGACCATGGTTGGCTATGATTGATCATGGTTGACCATGGTTGGCTACGATTAATCATGGTTGACCATGATTGATGTTATAAACCTAAGGGAATAATAAACCCAAGGGATTAATACTATAACCCCAAGGGATTATGAATGCAAGGGAATAATGTTAAACCCAAGGGACTAATATTATAAACCCAGGGTATATAAACCCTAAGATAAATATTATAAACACTCATATAAACATTGTTGACCATGGTTGATTTTCATATTGAGACAATCCTTGACATAATGCAACATTGGACCATGGTTGATTTTCATATTGAGACAATCCTTGTCATAATGCGACATTAGACCATGGTTGACGATGCTTAACGATGGTTGATTTTCATATCAACATAGTATTTGTGACAATGTGACATTCGACCATGGTTGAATAATATTAAACCCAAGGGACCAATATTATAAACCCAATGTATATAAACCCTACGATAAATATTATAAACAATAAAATAAACACGGTTGACCATGATTGATATTATAAACCCAAGGGAATAATAAACCCTAGGGATTTATACTAAAAATCCAAGGGATTATAAACCTAAGGGAATAATATTAAACCCTAGGAATATGAATCCTTATATTAATAAACCCAAGAAATTGATATTATAAACCCAATGGAATAATAAACCAAAGGGATCAAACATATAAACCCAAGGTATATAAACCCTAAGATAAAGATTACAAACCCTAAAATAAACATGGTTGAATTCCATATTGAGACGTTCCTTGTCACAATGTGAGATTGGACCATGGTTGATTCTCATATTGCGATAATATTTGTCACAATATGATGTTGGACCATGATTGAAATTATAAACCCGAGGGAATAATAAATCGAAGGGATAAAAATTAAAAACCCAAGGTATATGAACCTTAAGATAAATATTATAAACCCTAAAATAAACATGGTTAACCATGGTTGATTTCCATATTGAGAAAATCCTTGTCACAATGCATTGTCGGACCATAGTTAACCATGCTTGACCATGATTGATTTTCATATCGAGACAATGTTTGTCACAATGCGATGTTGGACCATGGTTGACCAAGGTTGATTTTGTTTTTGAGATAATCATTGTCACAATGTGACATTCGACCATTGTCGACCATGGGTGGCTATGATTGATCATGGATGACCATGATTGATGTTAAATAATAAACCTAAGGGATTGATATTATAAACCCAAGGGATTAATACTAAAATCCCAAGGGATTATGAACGCAAGGGAATAATATTAAACCCAAGGTATATAAACCCTAGGATAAATATGATAAACACTCAAATAAACATTGTTGACCATGGTTGATTTTCATATTGAGACAATCCTTATCACAATGTGACGTTGGACCATGGTTAACGATGCTTAACCATGGTTGATTTTCATGTCAACATGGTCTTTGTGACAATGCGACGTTCGACAATGGTTGACCATGATTGACCATGGATGACCATGTTTGAATTTATAAAATATGGATGACCATGTTTGCATTTATAAAACATGGTTAACCAAGGTTGACCATGTTTTATAAAATCAAACATGGTCATACATGGAAATTGAGACAATCTTTGTCACAATGCGATGTTAGACCATGCTTGACCATGGATCACCATGGTTGTCACAATGTGACGTTGGACCAAGAAACAATCTTTATCACAATGTGACCATGATAACTCACCATGGTTTAACATGGTTGGCCATTGTTTTCGATGGTTGATTTTCATATTGAGACAATCTTTGTCATAATGCCACATTGGTACAT
The DNA here is from genome assembly GCA_031772625.1 of Pinus tabuliformis. Classification (NCBI taxonomy): domain Eukaryota; kingdom Viridiplantae; phylum Streptophyta; class Pinopsida; order Pinales; family Pinaceae; genus Pinus; species Pinus tabuliformis. The sequence continues at coordinate 19,513,263 of CM062813.1, read as the reverse complement.
GGTTGTTTTACATATTGATGCAATCCTTGTCATAATGCGACATTGGACCATCGTTGACCATGGTGATTTTCATATTGAAACAATCTTTGTCACAATGTGACATTGGACTATGGTTGTGCATGATTGACCATAATTATAAACCCAAGGGATTTATATTAAACCTTAGGATTAATATTATAATTTTTATGAATAATATTATACCCTACAAATATGAACCATGGTTGTCACAATGAAACGTTAGAAGAAGGGATCAATAAACCCAGGGACATGAACACTTGAATTGATAAACACAAGGGATTTATAGTATAAACCGAAGGGATTAATATTATAAACGCAAGGTATATGAACCGTAGATAAATATTATAAACCCTAAAATAAACATGATTAACCTTGGTTGACCATGGTTCATTTTGATATTGAGACAATATTTGTCACAAAGCGATATTGGATCATGGTTGATCATGGTTCAACATGATTTATTTTTATATCGACATAATATTTGTCACATTGTAACGTTGGACCATGGTTTATTTTCATATTGAGAAAATCTTTGTCAAAATGTGATGTTGGACCATGGTTCCATGGTTGAGTATGATTATAAACCCAAGGGATTTATATTAAACCCAAGGAATTATATTATAATCCCTATGAATAATATTACACCCTATGAAATGAACCCTTAGATTAATAAACCGAAGGGAGTAATATTAAACCCAATGGAAAAACCCAAATGATTAATATTAGATAAACCCTAAGATAAATACAATAAACCCTAAAAAATACATGGTTGACCATGTTTTAACATGGTTAATTTTCATATTGAGACAATATTTGTCATAATCCGACATTTAACCATGGTTGATTTAGATATTGACACAATCTTTGTTACAATGTGACATTCGATCATGGTTGCGCAAGGTTGACCATGATTATAAACCCAAGTGATTTATATTAAACCCAGGGATTAATATTATAAGCCTTATGAATAATATTATACCCTAAGTATATGAACTGTTAGATTGATAAACCCACATTATAAAGCCAAAGGATTAATTCTAAAACCCTAAGGTATTATAAACCTAAGGGATTAATATTATAAATCCAAGGTATATAAACCCTAAGATAAATATTATAAACCTAAAGGAATAATAAACCCAAGGGATTGTCTGCATGGGGTAGCTCAAGTGGCAATGGCAATGGAAATGAAGTCTCACCGAACCGGAGATCTTGGGTTCAATTCTTGTGCTACCCTCCCCGGAAATGGGGTGAATAACGGACATGTAAAAACTCGAAAATGAGAGGGTCCTACCAAAGCTTACAAAAAAAATAAACCCAAGGGATTAATACTAAACACCCAAGGGATTATAAACCCAAGGTATATAAACCCCGAGATAAATATTATAAACCCTAAAATAAACATGGTTGACCATGGTTGATTTTCAAATTGACACAATCTTTTTCAGAATGCAACGTTGGACTATGGTTGAACATGACTGATTTTCATATAAAGAAAACTTTTGTCACAATGTGATGTTGGACAATGGTTGACCATGGTTGATTTTCATATTGAGACAATCTTTGTCACAATGCAACGTTGGACCATGCTTGACCATGGATCACCAGGGTTATCACAATGTGACGTTGGTCCAAGAAATAATCATTGACACAATGTGACCATGGTTATTCACCATGGTTGACCATGATTGACCATGGTTGATTTTCATATTGAGACAATATTTGTCATAATGCGACATTGGTACATGGTTGACCATGGTTGATTTACATATTGAGACAACCATTTTCACAAGGTGACATTGGACAATGGTTGACCATGGTTAACCATGATTGATTTTAATGTCGAGACAATATTTGTGACAATGCAACGTTCGACCATGGTTGAACATGCTTGATTTTCATATTAAGACAATATTTGTCACAGTGGGACATTGGACCATGGTTGATCATGGTTGACCATGGTCCAATATTTCATATCATAAGCAATCTTTTAAAAAACTTAATACAAAAAATAAATAAATATATTTCGTAATTAATTTCCTTACTGAAATATAATGAATCAATATTAATCTCATTATAACAATTACTATCATTTATTAAAACTTTTTTTTATATCATTATTATTTAATCAAATTTTATTTGTATTTAATAATAAAATTAAATAATTTTTAAAAAACCTATAAATTCAAAAAGAAAAAGAAAGAAAGAATATATATATTTTTTGTTTTGAGAAAATATCTTATTTTATACATTAAAAAAACTCATATCATAACTTTAAAATTAGATAATAATAACATCGTATTATTGTTATTATATATTTTAGAATAAGTTTTCAAGACTTTTAAAAACAAATTAAAAAATAAAAACTTAACTTTTTGTTATCTCAACATATCTAATTCTCTAATTTAAATATTATATATAAAATAGAAACAACTGTTAAATATATTACAAATTTTTATTTATATAAAATCTGATAATACATCCAACTTTATTATTATAATATTTTATAAATATTAACGATACACCCATATGACGTCTAGAAAGTTATATATAAATAAATAAAAAAAATTCCTACAAAATATGAGTTTCGAATTTTAAAATTTAAAACCACAAAAATGTTACACAATTCTCTTAGTTCTCTATTCGTTATGAGTTTAGTATTTTAAGATTTAAGATTTCGACAATATTATCACTATCCTAAATTAAATTTAGGATAGATGTGTGATGGTACCTACCCGTGAAGACGGATATGGCCCAAATAAGTCAGTATTTTTCATCGTGTCGGAGTCCACAGAATTCTTCAAAATAAGTAAAATTGCAATTTTATCAACTCATCACAATCTGATATTATGATTTAAGCACCATTGCAATTTCGCCAACTCATTGACACCCAATCTTATGATTCAAGCGCTTTTTTGGGTTTTTTTCTCTTTCAGAGCACCTGTTTTTTCTCTGTCAGAGCACTTGAATTCTCCAAATTCCCAATATTGTGATTCCAGCTTCTTCCTTCTTCTTTTTTTTCCTTTCGTCTGTGACGCCACCCAAATTCTCAAAGTTATAGTTTGAGATATGGAACATATTCCAATTGTATTGGCCAAAAATAAGGCGATTCTAAAAATTGCAGAATAAAAAATCAGGCAATTTGATTAATCATTAGACTGCTCAGCTCCCTACGGTAGGCTTGAAATTTTGATAAATCTCTACACGATCATTTAATTTATCGGCGCATTTATAGGTGAAAATATCAGCATTCTGCCAGATTGAATCTATTTTTAACGAAAAAAATTAGATGGTTAAGATGGTTAATAACACAGGTTAACAAAACTAAATCGATGTAAGCAAATTAGTTTGGTTAATTCTTAAGAGAACATTAAAACGAAAATTGATTTTATTATTAAATCTTTAATGATATAGTTTTTGAAAGATTACACACTGTTATCTTTGAAATCTACCTTTTCACTTCTTCACAAACAAAGTAAAATTAATGTAATCATAGGGGCATTAACCCCATTGACGGAAAATTCAGATCCAAGCTTCGACCGTTGTCCAGAATCGCCTCCGACGAGACTCGCCCCTGCTCACTCTCTCTCCCCTTCAGGTCCCGGTTGTCAGTCTTCAAGGCGAGGTCGCAGGTTCTATTGGGGTAAAAAGTCTTCCCACTCGAATGAAGGCCGCCACAACACCTGAGACTTAACGACTTTTGCATCTTTGGCCTTTCTCGACTCGATGCATTTTGCAGCGGGCTCTTGCAGATTAGACTCGCGGCTCCTCCTTTCGGTGGAAACGATATGTTGCACTGTGCAGCAGAGCAAAGAATTCTTCAAAGCTGTCGCTGTATGTATGGGGATGCAAGCTGAGCGTTGATAAAGAGATCTTTAGGAAGGGGGTGCAAATTGATCTTCGTTTAAGCAAGCAGCCAGGATATGCATAGCCAAAAGCCACATGATAATTTCGTGATCGTACAAATGAGGCAAACGAAGGCGTAGTCGACCGAATGGGGGCAAACACAGAGATGAAAACGAAGGAACAGGGCCACGTTTCAAATAAATCGCCGCCACAAAACAAAAAAAAAATTGTCGATTCACTCTCCCTCCGTCACAGCCACCCATCTCAAACTTAATGTTTTTTGAATTAAATTGGACAGCAGATTCTCGTTCAATCGTCTAACAAGTGATCTAACGGCTAAGATTATGACAGAAAGGCATTTGAGGGAGTTCATTTCAGAGGGGAACGCCTTACGGCGTAAATATAAAATTTAATATTATATACAATAATGAAGTAGTTTAATCTATAGATGAAATGAATTTTTAACTGTTCAGTGATACAATCTTATTTATTTTTTTGTTATTTAAAATACATTTTTGAATGTATAAAGGTTTTAAAAATCTTAATGGAGTTCTATTTAAATTAACCAGTATAGATTTATCTTTAACCACATATGTAACATGAATTTAGATGGATCAAATTTCCTCGGGTGTAAACTTATTTTAGAGTGCAAAAAAAACAATGGGTATTTTTTTATTTAAATTGTATTTTTGAATGCTATAGAAATTATATAACATGTGCATTGAGAAATTTTATCTACACACATTAAACTTGTTTTTTGTTATTATTATATTTTTAAGTATATCTCAATATTAATTCATATTAAAATATTTTATTCATAAAATTATTTTCTTTTAACTTTGTTTTTCTATATATAAATAGATATATATGAAGTTGATACTATGTGTTATTTTTTTTTGAAAAGTATAAGGTTTAAACATTATACTTGTGATGTCCCCAATAATTGTAAATATTTAATTATTGTAGTCAAACAAACTGGATATTATTAATTAACTTAGGAAGTCTAAAGGAATAATAAGTTTATACATTTATTTATTTTGATTAAGCTATGCAGGAAGTGAATGTCTTAATGATGTCAATCATGTATTTCTCACATGTCAGGTAGTTAGGGTAGGCGGTTACCTATCCCTAACTACTTCCTTGAAGATTTATTCTCAAGGAAAAGATCAAGAGGGTATGCGTACCTGAGATCAAGAAAAGGTTGAACTGAGAATGAGAATGTCGTGTTGATATATCAGACAGGTTATTCTGACTTCATGAAGCTAAGTCTGGTTAGGACCAGATAGTTGTAGCATGTGAAGGCCGATAGTTTTAAAGAAAACATCCTGCATGTGAGGAACAACTCGGGGGGAGACTGAGGCTGGAATAGCTGGTCTCATGGTTGGGAGGAAATTGGCAAGTAACTTTAGAGTATGGATTTAGCGAATATTTAGATAAGTATATCCTTGTGCTGTATAGGTAGAGGGTCTACTTTATAGCTGAAAGATTTAATGTGTTGTATGAAAAGAAGGATTTAATATCTTGTTGAAAGATTTAATGTACTGTATAAAGAAAATGTTTACTTTCTTGCTGAGAGATTTAAGTACTGTTCAAGTAAAAGATTTATTATCCTTCAATAATAGGAATACAGGATATTTAACTTAAAAAGAAGACCAAATTCAGGAGATTAGCCCCACAGGGAAAGATATTAAGGAAACTAAAAGTGTAAGATTAGTATTTGCTTTCGATGGAAATAAATCCTTACAGAACATATAGTTTATACAACTTGCTTGTTACAATGTAAACAAAATAGCAAGAACATACATGTTCTGAGCAGAGATTTAGTTATTGTTCTAGCACAGAGGGAAAACAAGAACTACTCCTAATTACTGCTTATAACCCATATCAAGTAACAAATATTCTTTTAATGCTAGCAAAAAAATACATAATTGCAAGATATAAAATAACTGTTAACTAGAAGGTAGAATTATCACTATAACAAAAACCCTTGAAATCTTTGGGTACTGATAATAAACAGGAAGAAAAGCATTATAAAAAAAGTTAACTGTATATTCAAAATATGGAATCAACTGTATAAGAAGCCTGAAGGACATGTTCTGAACATAAATAGTTCGTTAATGGATTTCGTGAACCTGAGGGTTAAACCTCAATAAGGCATGGACACATAGTCACATAAACATAAGATTTCTGGGTAACCCAATAGGAAAAATCCTGTCATAGCACCCAGAAAAACCGAGAAATAAGCCCGATGGCGTATAGAAACTGACTTGACATAAACTTAGACAAAAATAAACAGAGAAATGTTCTTAAAGACTAATCTGAACCAACAATGCAGATATAAAAGTTTCATATTACAACAAATGTCCATTCATTACAAAAACTGAGTTTATAGTGACAGACTAAGCTTAAGATTATTACAAAGCCGGAGCACAAATTCAACTGAAGTATTGAATTCAAAATGGAGTACTTAAATCCTCTCTTCTAACTCGTAATACCAAGGGGTAATCACAACATGAACGATACACATTATCCGACAAAAAAGTGTGGTTGTAGCTCTACAAACCTCGGCATACTGGATGGAAGAGGAGGGACTCGAACCCCAGCAAATCAATCCAGAACAGAAGGGAGTTGAAACCCTCTGGCAGTACCTAAGCAAGAAAACTCACAATCAGAATAGGAGAATGTAATAGATCAAACAAGTAAGCAATACATCAAGCCCAAGCTTAACATTGTACCTGGGGTTTGACTAGCAGATTAGTCGCCTCCTTCCGAAATTGTGAGCTTGGCTAAGATTCTGGAAAACCTACAGGCGAGAGCAGAACTTTAGGATTGTCGCAGTAGTTAGGTATTGAAGCCATAAATAGTCACTAAGTGTAAACCCTACTTGAACTCGAACAACCTAAAGCTTTAGGCTGGAGCGGAGCACCCTTGCAGAAAATGGGAAAATGTCAAGGCTAATACATTGATGAGGACCATAGGGAGTAAAGTTTCCATATCCACCATTCGATGGGTACGCTCTAAGGAGAGTTGTGGATGAGGAACTATTACCGAGGTCATGGCGAACAACTGTGCTGCACCCCGAAAGTTCCATAACCCCGATCTTGCTAGATCTAGGGGTATTCCATAGCCTTATGGTTAGAGTATAGTGTAGGTTATGAACCTAATGTCGATTTAAATAAAAAAAACATAGACTCTAATGCCAATATGCTCAAGAATTCAATTGATTGTAAGTTGTTATGGTACAGAAAGAGTTTATACCATGCATATATAAGAAAAGCAATCAATTGCATAGTAATGATTTTTTTTTTAAATTCCATTACTATAAAGTCTGTGTCCTTGAGTCATATAATGTAAAAAGGAAAATTATTATCTCATGTCTTTAGTATCTTTACTTAGGCATATTTAACAAGGGTATGTGACAAGTGGTATCAGAGCGCTTAGGTTGCAAAGCTGAGACCTCTGGAGAATGAATGAATAACAACATTTGTGATGTGCACAGAGAGAGAAAAGTAGCCAGCATGAGGAGGACTAGATTTACACCACACAGACCCGTGACAGGAACAGGACCAACATCCTTTCCAGAAGCCAATCCCGAGGTGTGGGTATAGTTGGGGGAGGAGCCGCACAATACTAACACTGCCATTTTGGAAACTGTACAAGAACTGAAGGATGAGATGGCCAGGTTGCGGGTAGACAATGAAAGGCTGATGCAGGAACAAGAGAAGATCATGAAGAGTTTGTCTGATAGACAAAATCAACGACAACCAATTCCCAGTCCTGAACACAGAAACATGATTGGTGATCAAGGATTTAGAACTGAGAATCTAGAAATAGAAGGTGATGAAGACAATCAAGAGGAAGAGTCCGACAATGTATCGGATCACAAAAAATAGAAATGACAGAAAATTGAGTTACAAGGAGAATTTCGGAAAATAAAACCTCCCCTCTTTGATGGTGAACAGGAGGAGGCTGCTGAAGCCTGGCTTATCAATATTAATAAGTATTTCCAGTTATATGAATATGATCACAATCTAAAGGCTCGCTTAGCCTTCTATTAGCTGCAAGGAAAATCCACCTTATGGTGGGAGGAGGTGAAGACAGTACATGGAGTGAATGAGCAGAATGTAAAATGGGAAAAATTTCAAAGGTATTTTAAGGAAAGATATTTCACTGAAAGATTTTATGATGAGAAGGCAAAATAGTTTCATGACCTTCGACTGGGTCACTTGTCTATGGATGAATTCATAACGAAATTCACATCCTTGCTGCAATACGTTCCCTACATATGGGAAGAAAAAGCAAAGGTGCAGAGATTTATCAACAGTTTGCTGCTATTCATGAAAGAACGTCTCGAATTTGACAATCTAAAGACCATGGATGAAGTTATACGAAAGGCTCATCTATTCTATCAGCAAAACAGGAAAAAGGGAGATGGAGGAAAGAGATGGACTAATAAAAAGGGAATTAAGATTACCTCTGGAAACAAAGGAAATAAGATTGTTGTCAACAAAGGACCCCATAAAGGTCAACCAATCAGAAATATGAACAGAAATCAACCCAAACTCAAATTTCCAAGTGAGTCCAACACAAATGAGCAATCTGGTAAAACTGAAGTGGAAACAGCGGCCATACCCCCAGTACAGTACTGGGGATGTGGAAGACCACACTATGTTAAAAATTGTCCCTACTGTAAGGGAATTGATCAAGTTACACAAATCCATGAAGCATCAATTGTGGGAGAAGTGGTGAGGAGTATTCCTAAAATCAATGCACCCTTGAAGATCATCAGGCGGAATAACAACCAACAATGGTGAAATTCGAAGGTAGATCTTCGACCGAACTATATCTATTTTGATTGATCCAGGAGCTACTTTGAGTTATATTAGTCCCAAAGTGGTCGAACAATGTTGCTTACAAGCTGTCAAGTTTAAGAACCCTTGGCTAGTACAACTTGCCACTAGAGCAAAGAGAAGGGTGTTGGCTAAAGTCAATAATTGCCCTCTAAATCTAGTAGGTCAGCCTATTATGGCAGACTTGAATGTCTTACCTTTAGGATCATATGATGTCATAATAGGTATGGACTGGTTGGAGAAACACTGGTACCTCATTAACTGTAAAGAAAAAACTATTAACTACATGGATGAAGAAGGAATAAAGCAGAAAATTCAAGGTATACAAAGACCACTGAAATTAAGACCAGTAATAACTTCTCAATTAGCAAAATGTATAAGAAAAGGATGTCAAATTTATGCAATACAAGTAGGGTATATGTTAGGGTCCCACCCTAACCCCCTTATTTATGTCATGGGATCACGTCATAGTTAAGAGTCAATAAAGCCCATGTTAATATTTGTAAGTGGTTAACCAGCAATTAATGACAGGACCACAGTTAGTTGCAAATGGGCCGTAGTTTTAGATAGATGGTATTAATAAAACCCACGGTATTGGCCCGTGGTATTGCATGTATGAGTCATATATAAAGGATAGAGACTCCCTGCGATGAGCATCATGTCTTATTATTTAATCGAGCTCTGCTCTATTGGAGGTTTCCCCCTCGAAGAGGCATGTGAACATTGCTCTTTGAATAATAAAATCATTGCTATTCTGTGTTTTGGGTATCTTTTCTTCGCATATTCTGTGTTCTGGGTATCTTTTCTGCGCATATTCTGTATTTGGGTATTATTTTGCAGGTTAAGAGAATAACAAGTGGTATCAGAGCACTTTCCAAGGCTCGGTGGGATCTCCAATTTTTAGCAAATTTTTTTTGGCTAGAGACGTGTTCCAGCGTCTTTAAACCACGGGATCTGTCGTTAAGCGCATAAACCTACGGATTTGGGGAGGCATGCACGCAGGAAATACAAGAGGTGGTCACGTCTGTTGGACTCCCTTGTAACCCCTGTGGGTACCCCTTCGAGTAGTAGCGCATTTAGACAGAACCGCGCACAGACTGTCTTCCACGTACCCTCTGGGTATATAGGAAGCCCCCTAGGCTCCTTGACACCTCGCCATAGATAAACCTTCGGCCGTCTTGTGGCTACAGTACACCGAGAACAGCACTCGGAGAGATTACTCGCCCGTACGATAGTGTAGTCGGGTTGTACGGCTAAGGGTACGGTCGATCCTCCTTAGTTAGAGCCCTGAAACATTGGGCCGAGTACTACTGTCAGACCCTTATGTATATTGCGATCTGTAGCACATGACACTCCTCTAGACCATAGTTCCCTTTTCTATCGGGGGATCACACATCATCTATTCCAGATCCGCGTGTGCAAAGACGTGTCGCAGCAGCAGACATCAGTCCCGCAGCTCCATCAGATCTGCCGGGGTGCTTATTGGTGATCTAGCCCATCAGAATCAGGACGGCGAGCTGAGCAAGGTGGTACCATTCAATTTATTAGAAAAAAATTTTAGGCGGTCCCAATTTTTCATCCGGTTGGTGTATGGTAGAAACTAGAGCTCAAGCGATGACCAATGAAAGGATGGACAAACTTGAAGACACTGTGAACACCATCCACACTGCGATGAACTCCCTCAAACGTGAGATTAGCGGACTAACTCTCCAGGTACAGGAAGCACTCTCGAAGGGCAAGGACCCAGCCCACGAGGAGGCGTATAAGGGCCCTGAATACCATGAGGGTGAGTCGAGCCACTCTCCTCATGTCTGGCACACCCATCCACCAACCAGTCAACGACCTCCCAAGTTGGATATGCATAAATTTGACGGTTCTCACACGTCAACATGGCTAGCACAAATGGAGCAGTATTTCAGATTGAATCATATCCTAGATGATTGGACTAAGCTTATGGTGGGGACCATGTACTTGGACAATGAACGATGGCAATGGGCGGAATGGCATCAGCGTTGCAATGCACCTTTTCAGAATTGGGACCAATTTACCAAAGCTCCTCGAAATCGCTTTGAACAGGAAGACTCTTTTTTAGGGCGTCTCACTAAGCTACGACAGACGGGTACAGTGGATGAATATATTACTGCTTTTGAAGCCTTAGCCTTCCGCACTAAGGGTCTCACAGATGAGTTCTACACGAAATGTTTTATCAACGGTCTTAAAGAAGCCATCAAAGCTCAAGTTCTACTTCACCACCCTCCCACGTGGACAGAGGCTTTCCAGGTAGCTCGTAAGGTGGAACGTGCATTAGCAGCCCAATACAGCCGCCCCAATTTCCCCGCTAAAGGACGTCCCCCACAGGCTCCCAACACGACTCAGACACTTAAGATTCAAAAGGTGTCACCTGCGGAAATGGCTGAAAGAAGGAAGCAAGGACTATGTTACCACTGTGATGAAAAATATTCCCCGGGTCGTAAATGCAAGGAGCCCAAGTTTTTTCAAATAGATGCCACTGACTACAGCTCCACCGAGGAAGATCCACCACTTGAGGAACCGGAGGCGGTCGAAGAAGACAACCAAAAGGAGATTGTATCTGACGAACCAGTTATTTCGCTAAATGTGTTGGCAGGAATTTCTTCCCCTCAAACTCTCAAAATCAGGGGTTTTCTTAAACATCGCCCAGTAGTAGTCTTGATTGATAGTGGAAGTACCCATAATTTCATCCATCAAAAAATCGCCGAAGCAGCGCATTGTTTTGTACGGGCAGTTTCTAACTTCCAAGTCCAAATTGCAGATGGGGGCACAATGAAATGTGCAGGCCGCTGTGAAAATTTCAAACTTCAAATGGGGGATTATCAGTTGAAAACCCACATGTTTTCCATACACATGGGGGGTTGCGACATTGTCCTAGGCGCTGAATGGCTCCGCACTCTTGGGCCAATCACAATGGATTTCCAGGAGTTATATATGAGTTTTAAGCAGAACAACTCCACACATACCCTCCGTGGACTCTAGGCGGGAGCCCCCTCTGTCATCAGCTCGCATCGGATGGAAAAATTGTTAAAAAAGGGCCATCATGGAGTGGTAGCTCAATTTAATGCCATCCAGGTAGTCGAAACCATGTCTCTGCCAATTCATCCTGAGATGCAGCAAATTTTAAATAACCATCGGACGGTCTTTGACAAGCCTCATGAGCTTCCACCCTCGAGAGGGGAACATGATCATAGCATCACCTTGGTTCCAGGGGCCCAACCCCCAAATGTGCGGCCATACAGATATCCGTTCACTCAAAAGAATGAAATAGAAAAAATCATCAAGGAATTGTTGGAAGCAGGTGTCATTCGTCCCAGCATTAGTCCTTATTCATCCCCAGTGGTCATGGTCCTCAAGAAAGATGGGGAGTGGCGGATGTGTCTCGACTTCAGGGCCCTCAACAAGTTGACAGTCAAAGATAAATTTCCCATTCCGGTGGTTGACGATTTGCTGGACGAACTCAATGGGGCTCAATTCTTCACTAAGTTGGATCTTCGCTCCGGCTACCACCAAATTTGGATGAAGGAAGTCGACATTCCCAAGACGGCTTTCAGAACTCATGAAGGCCATTATGAGTTCCTGGTCATGCCATTTGGTCTCTATAATGCCCCTTCTACTTTTCAGAGTCTTATGAATCACATCCTCAAACCATATCTCAGAAAATTTGTCCTTGTCTTCTTCGATGATATTCTCATCTATAGTGGCACTTGGGCGGCACATCTTCAGCATGTAGATCTACTCTTGCAACTGCTCTGCAAGCATAAATTATTTGTCAATATGTCTAAGTGTTCGTTTGGCATGGAAGAAGTTGAGTATTTGGGCCACATTGTGGGGCGTGAAGGTGTTAAGGTGGACCCCAAAAAGATCCAGGCAATGCAAGAATGGCCTCAACCTAAGACTTTGAAGAGCTTGAGAGGATTTTTGGGTCTCATAGGCTATTATCGTAAATTTGTCTGCAACTATGGCCGCATAGCGAAGCCCCTCACTCAACTCCTAAAGAAAAATTCCTTCTTCTGGAATGAGGAAGCACAACAGGCATTTACCACTCTCAAAAACGCCATGTGTTCTACTCCAGTCTTAGCACTACCTGACTTCACCAAATCCTTTGTCATTGAATGTGATGCTTCGGGTACAGGTATTGGGGCGGTCTTAATGCAGGAAGGGCGACCATTGGCCTTCACAAGCCAACAACTCAGTGGGAGGAATCTGGGCCAATCTACCTACGAGAAGGAAATGATGGCCATCTTACATGCAGTCGAGACCTGGCGACCTTACTTATTGGGGCGACGTTTCCAAATCCGCACAGATCATCACAGTCTTAAATATTTTTTGGAGCAATGCCTATCCTCCCCACAACAAAATAAATGGTTAGCCAAAATGCTGGGATATGATTATGAGATCATTTACAAGAAAGGGAAAGACAACAGTGTAGCAGATGAATTATCGTGCCAATTTGAGGAGGAAGGTACTCTGCTCGCAATTTCCCTTCCCATTCCAGACTGGATTGAAGAGGCTCGCAGGGAATGGTTTTCACACCCAGGGCTCTCCCAACTCATTTCTTAATTGCAGGTAGATCCTAATTCCAACAAGGGCTACTCGTGGCAGAATGATATTCTTCGCTACAAGGACAGAGTCGTAATATCACCAACATCTACCCTCAAAAGTCGCATTTTGGCAGAATTGCACTCATCTCCCATTGCAGGACATTCGGGCTTTCAGAAGACGTATGCTCGCACCAGAAGATCATTCTTTTGGACAGGCATGAAAAAGGACATCCTTACTTTTGTAGCAGAATGTGATGTCTGTCAACGCCACAAAGGGGAAAGCATCAACACACCAGGCACATTACAACCATTGCCCATTCCGGCATCAATTTGGACGGAGGTTTCTATGGATTTCATTACAGGTCTTCCAAAGTCAGGGAACAAGTCAGTCATCATGGTGGTTGTGGACCGACTGTCGAAGTATGCTCATTTCTACGCCCTACCCCACCCGTTTACACCAACTTTGGTTGCTCAATATTTCATGGATCAGATCTTCAAATTACATGGCATGACCACTTCTATAGTGTCCGACCGCGACCCGATCTTCACCAGCAATTTTTGGCAGGAACTCTTCAGAATACAAGGCACTCAACTAAAACTCAGTACTTCATATCATCCGCAAACAGATGGTCAAACCGAAGCCGTCAACAAATGTCTAGAAACCTACCTTAGGTGTTTCACTTCAGAAAAGCAACACCTATGGGGCACAGTGGTTACCTCTGGCTGAATGGTGGTATAACACCAACTATCATGCTACCACCAAAATGACTCCATATGAAGTAGTCTATGGTCAACTTCCCCCTTCCCCTACTTCTTATCTCAAGGGGTGCTCCAAAGTACAAGCAGTGGATCAACTCCTACAACACCGCGCAACCATGATCACCCATCTTCGCGAGAATCTTCATCAAGCTCAGAACCGCATGAAGCAACAGGCCGACCAACATCGCTCAGAGCGCCAATTTCAAGAAGGGGATAAGGTCTTTTTGAGGCTGCAACCATATAAGCAAACATCACTCAAAGACAAGGGTTGCCAAAAGCTCTCTCCAAAATTCTACGGACCATACCTAGTACTTCAACGCATTGGAGAAGTGGCTTACAAGTTGGCTTTGCCACCTACGGCAAAAATCCATCTAGTTTTCCATGTATCGTGCCTCAAGAAAGTGATTGGGAACAATTGCCGAGTTCAAACCAGTCTACCTGAATTAGACGAAGAAGGGTCAATCTGGCTTCAACCCGAACAGGTTCTAGACACACGAGACAAGCACCTGCGCGACCGCATGATTAAGGAAGTCCTCGTCAATTGGAAAGACACCTCTCCGGAAGATGCAACTTGGGAACCAACCACTATTCTTCAGCAGTTTCCGCAGCTTCAGCCTTGAGGACAAGGCTAGTCTTAAGGGGGAGGGCATGTTAGGGTCCCACCCTAACCCCCTTATTTATGTCATGGGATCACGTCATAGTCAAGAGTCAATAAAGCCCATATTAATATTTGTAAGTGGTTAACCCGCAATTAATGACGGGACCACAGTTAGTTGCAAATGGGCCGTAGTATTAGATAGATGGTATTAATAAAACCCATGGTATTGGCCCATGGTATTGCATGTATGAGTCATATATAAAGGATAGAGACTCCCTGCGAGGAGCATCGTGTCTTATTTTGTAATCGAGCTCTGCTGTATTGGAGGTTGCCCCCTCGAAGAGGCATGTGAACATTGCTCTTTGAATAATAAAATCATTGCTATTCTGTGTTCTGGGTATCTTTTCTTCGTATATTCTGTGTTCTGGGTATCTTTTCTGTGCATATTCTGTATCTGGGTATTATTTTGCAGGTTAAGAGCATAACAGTATACTAATTCAAAGGAAAAATCAATTTCTTTAGAAAATATACTTGTGGTACAGAATTTTCTGGACGTATTTCCTGAGGAAATTCTGGGACAGGCTCCAAAGAGGGATATAGATTTTATCATTGAGTTGATCCTTGGAGCTGCCTCGGTAACCCAAGCTCCTTATCACATGAGCGTACTGAAATTAACAAAATAAAAAATGCAGTGACAAGAACTGCTTGATAAAAAGTATATCCGCCCAAGTGTATCACCTTGGGGGGCTCCAATGCTTTTCGTCGAGAAGAAGGATGGAACCTTGCGATTGTGCATGGATTATCGAAAGCTAAATAAATTGACAGTTAAGAATAAATACCCTTTACCTCGTATTGATGAATTGTTTGACCAAGTGAACAGAGTGTCCATGTTTTCGAAGATTGATCTTTGCTTGGGTTACCATCACATTAGAATAAAGGAGGAAGATATAGCCAAAACAACATTTAGAACTCGCTATGGGCATTACGAGTTCATTTGTTACCGTTTGGTTTAACTAATGCTCCCGCGACCTTTATGTGTCTAATGAACAATGTTTTTCATCAATATTTGGATAAGTTTGTATTGATTTTTATTGATGATATATTCATCTATTCCCAAAATATAAAAGAACATAAGGAGCACCTACGAATTGTCCTACAAACCTTGAGGGAGCATCAACTGTATGCCAAGTACAACAAATGTGATTTATTTAAAGAGAAAATTCAGTATTTAGGGCATATTATCACTAAGGATGGAATTGCTATAGACTCGGAGAAAATAAAAGCTATAATGGAATGGCCAGTGCCAAAAAACATAGTTGATATAAGATCATTTATGGGTCTAGATGGATACTCTAGGTGATTTTTTGAAGGGTTTTCCCAGGTGGCATATCCGATTACCTCTTTGCAAAAGAAAGGGAAAACTTTCAATTGGACCATGGATTTTCAAAAGATTTTTGACCAACTCAAAAATTTGCTTACCACCGCACCTATTTTGAGCATTGCAGACCCGAATAAAGAATATGTGGTTTTTACAGATGCCAACAAGGAGTAGGTGGTGTACTAATGTAGGAGGGCAGAGTTATTGCCTATGAGCCTCAGAAACTTAAGGCGCATAAAAAAAAGTATTTGGCCTATGATTTGGAGCTAACAGTAGTAATCCACGCGTTAAAGATATGGTGAAACTATTTGATGGGTAAGAAATTATTATTAATGACAGATCATCATAGTTTAACTAATTATTTTAAGCAACCCACCCTGAATGCTAGGCAAGCCCGTTGGGTCGCTTTCTTGAGTGAATTTGACTTTGAAATCAAGCACTTGAAAGGAAAGGAAAACCGAGTCATGGATGCCTTAAGTTGGAAAGTAAACTGTGTTTATGAAGTCTCTTTTAGTGAATTTCAAACCACTTTTAAAGAAAAGATTAAAGAAGCAGCAATCCAGGATCATGAATATAAATTTTTATGGCAGCAAGCTAAAAATACGAACAACAATGAACAACAGCTAGTTTATGAGGTAAATCAAGAAGTAATGTTGATTTATAGAGGAAGAATGTATGTACCTAACCAGAAAAATATTAAACAATTCATTTTAGATGAATACCATAAAATTCCTTATGTAGGCTATCCCGGATATCAGAAATTAATCACTGCACTCAGAAAGGAACATTTTTGTCCTGGTATGAAGAAAGAAGTGACTGAATATTTGGCTCCTTGTTTGGAGTGTCAACAAGTGAAAGCAGAACACCAGCACCTGGTTGGACTACTCCACCCATTATCTATTCCGGAATGGAAATGAGAAACTATTTCCATTGACTTTTTTACAGGACTACCTAAGTCTAAAAAGCATAATGACTCAATAATGGTGGTAATAGATAAGTTGAGCAAGTTTGCTCACTTCATACCAATACAGTTTACTTTCAAGGCCATTCAAATTGCCAACATAGTCATGCAAAATATTTTTAGACTACATGGAATATCGAAGGTTATAATTTCCAACTGTGATGTAAAATTTACATCGAATTTTTGGAAAGCCTGATTTGGAGGTTTAGACATGCAACTGCATTTAGCACTTCCTAACACCCTCAAATGGATGGTCAGACTGAGCGAGTGAATCAAATAGTGGAAGATATGCTACGAACATATGTAATGCAACAACCATCTAAATGGGAGGATTATATACATTTAGTGGAGTTTGCTTACAACAAAAGTTACCATATGTCCTTGAAAATGAGTTCATTTGAAGCATTATATAGACGCAAGTGCAAGACACCCTCGAATTGGGGCAGCCCAGAAGATAAATTAATGTTGGGACTTGACATGTTAAAATAAATGGAAGATATGGTTTAAAAAGTATGCTCAAATTTAAAGATCGCTCTGGATTGACAAAAGAATTTTGTTGACTGGAAGAGAAGTTTTCGGGAATTTCAAGTTGGAGATCATGTTTACGTTTGAGTGCAAGCCAAGAAGAGTACCCTGCAATGGGGTGGGTGTGCTAAATTAGCACCCTGATTTTGTAGTCCTTTCCAAGTCCTGGCCCGAATTGGACCTATGGCTTATCAGCTTGTTTTGCCCAACCACATACATGTGCATAATGTTTTTCATGTTTCTGCGTTAATATATATATATATATATATATATAGATAGATAGATAGATAGATATATATATATATATATATATATATGATCCTAAACATATAATCAATTGGTAGGATATATAGGTAACTTAGATGATTCATAAGCGACATTGTTTATTATAAATAATTTGCAAGGGCTGACTGCCAAAGGAAAGGGTTGATTAAAATTTTTCATACTGTGTGTAGGTCGAACTAGAAGGCGAGTTCTTGGTTGAACCCCTGGGTATACTCGATCAGAGAGAAGTAATGTTGTGGAGATGAGTTATCACCCAAGTTAAAGTGCAATGGCAACACTTTGTGCCAGATGAGGCCACCTAGGAGGACGAACATGTTATGAGGGAGGCTTTCCAAATCTATTTGCAGTGGGTAAACATTAGAACGATGTTTAAGCGTAGGGGGGGAAGATGTGATGTCCCAAGTAATTGTAAATATTAAATACTACAGTCAAACAAACTTAGGAAGTCGAAGGGAATAATAAGTTTATACATTTATTTATTTTGACTAAGCTATGCCTACTTCCTTGAAGATTTATTCTCAAGGAAAATATCAAGAGGGTATGCGTATGTTGGGGTCCCTATAATACTAGTGATTACCCCATTACTATTGTAGTTATACCCCTTATTTATATTGTTGTGCCCCTATTACCCCCATATTGTTATTTCTGTGCCCCATAGAATCCCTCTATTGTTATTTTTGTGGCTTTATATTATTATTGTTAGGTCGGCTGGATTATATTGTGACTCCCTAGACTCCTATATATAGAAAGGAGGTTTTGTCATTTGTATCATCCAAGAATTGTTCATTTATGTAATGTAAAGGAGGTTGCCCCCTCGAAGAGGCTGAATTCTAAGGCGTGGATCTCTCTTTTCTATCTTTTTGTGAGCTGGTTTCATAACATTTGGTATCAGAGCTTTGGATTCTAGGGTTTCGCTGCTCCAAACAGGTCATCGTGGCATTTTCGCTATAACTTTTTTTCTGTGACGTTTCAGAAGTCGCAAAAAAAAAACCCATTTGAGAAGAATTGGCGCTGAACCTTGGGTCTGAATTTCAGAGCTTTTCTCGCGATATTTTCGGAGATATGATCTGAGGAAGTTGGTCTTTTTGCAGACTCCTGAATTACATTCAAAACAGGTGACCTGGGGAAAATCGTCATAACTCTCTCTCTGAGGATCGGATTGAAATTTCGTAAAAAGGTACAGAAAGAGGACGGACTTTAGTTTCTTGTGTGTGTGTTTCAGATTCAAAGGTTGAAACAGTGACTCGTGGCACGTCGTACAAGTTCGCTCTACTGAACCAGTCTAAAAGCAAGTCACTGTGGGAGATTTCACATAACTCTTCCTTGGAGAATCCAATTTGGCTCAGACTTGTGGCATTGGAAAGAGGACGTAGAAGGCTACTACAGGTAGCAATTTCAGAATTGGATGATCCGAAATTACAGAGATACATCAGATTCAATATCAGGCTTCTATAAAGTGAAAAAAGGTGTGTAGTTTTTTTTTTAATTTTTGTGTAAGCTTGGTTCAACGGATTCAAAGGGCATAGTAAAACTTTATTATCGGTAACTGATGCCCCGAGGAAAGAAAATGCAAACACCTAGTAAGGAACCTGAAAGCTCTAGCATGACTCATGAAGAAGAGGAAGAAATGCTACATGATATATCAAAATTACAAGAACAAGTGCAACAAATGTCACGCTCACAAAAGCTAACAGAAGCTAAGATAAGTGGCGTGGAATCTAAGGTAAATGGCGTGGAATCTAAGAAAAAGGGAATGGAAGCTAAGATGGATGGCATGGAAGCTAAGATTGACGCTAAATTTGATGGCATGGATGATAAGATGGATGAATTGAAGAAGTTGCTACAAGAAAGGGTCACTAATGGTGAAAAGGTAGTAAAGGAAACTCATGATGAGAACAAAAGAAATGTTAATCATGATTCCATAGACTCTAATGTTGGATCGAAGACTCACCATGTTCCAAAAATCGATATGAGGAAGTTTGATGGCAAGGATCCCGCCACATGGATATTACAGATGGAGCAATTCTTCGATCTCAATAATGTGCAAAACACACAAAAGGTACGTATGGCAACTTTATATTTGGAACCAAATCAGTTTGTATGGTATCAATGGCTTTGTTCTCGTAAACAATTTATCACTTGGGCAATTTTTACGGAAGAATTGATAGCACATTATGAGGATACAAAAAGCAACACTTTTTTTAGCCAATTGATAAGTCTCAAACAAAAGGGTTCAATAATGGAGCACATTGAGGAGTTCCAAAAATTGAACATAAGGGTAAAAGATATTCCAGAGGAGCATAGGATTGATGTGTTCATAGGGTCTTTAAAGGATAATATCCAACATGATGTGCGCCTTTGGGAACCTGATTCATTAGAGAAGGCATTCAGGTTAGCAAGAAAAATGGAAAGCAAAATTATGGCAACTAGGAAGCATACCGTTCACAACTATAAAGACGGAAGTGTTGTTGCCCATAGTCTTCCACAACCTACAAGGTTGACACCACAACAATTGGAAGAAAAAAGAGCAAAAGGGCTTTGTTACAATTGTGATAGCAAATACACAAAAGGTCATAAGTGTGCTGAGAAGAAATTATTCTACATAGATTGTGAAGAGGAAGAAGAAAAGGAGCAAGAAAGGTCAAAAGAAGAGGATATATTCCAGGAACAAAGCCTAGATGAAGAACAAATAAATCCGACCATATCTTGTAATGCATTGGCGGGAATTACCACTCCTCAAACCATCAAGATAGAAGGACAAATCAAGAAGAAAAAGGTAATAGTGTTGATTGATTCAGGAAGCACCCACAATTTTATTCATTGTAGGGTAGCAAAAGAATTGAATTGCTTCCTATATCCAGCACCAGAGTGTCAAGTGATGATTGCAAATGGAGGAACAATAAATTGTTCTGGAAAGTGCCATAATATCAAGCTATCCATGGGAGAATATGTATTGACTAGCCCAATGCTTTCCATTCCAATGGGAGGTGCTGATGTTGTACTAGGAGTCCAATGGCTACAATCCTTGGGTACAATAGCTTTTAATTTTCAAGAACTTTTCATGAAATTTTCTGTGGAAGGAAAGGAAGTTGAATTAAGGGGTATTGCAGGGAAACCAGGAAAGATAATCAGCTCTAATGGCATGACAAAGCTTCTAAAAAAGGAGCAAAGAGGTGTAATTGCACAATTATGTTCGCTAGATGTTTCCACATTGGAATCATCTATTTCTCCAGATCTCCAAAAAGTCCTGGACAATCATTCCAAGGTATTTGAGACTCCCAAAGGTCTCCCACCTATGCGTGATCATGATCATGCTATTCATCTGATTCCAGGAAGTGTTCCTCCAAACATCAGGCCGTACAGATATCCCTATGTCCAAAAAAGTGAAATTGAACGTATGGTTGCAGAAATGCTAGAGGCTGGTATAATTCAACCGAGTCAAAGTTCTTTCTCAGCTCCAGTAGTATTGGTGCACAAGAAGGATGGATCATGGCGCATGTGTCCGGATTATAGGGAGCTCAACAAGCTCACTATTAAAGATAAGTTCCCCATTCCTGTTATTGATGAATTGCATGGATCAATTTACTTCACCAAGTTGGATCTTCGTTCGGGATATCATCAAATCAGAATGAAGATTGAAGACATTCCGAAAACGGCATTTAGAACTCATGAGGGTCATTATGAATTTTTGGTCATGCCTTTTGGCCTTACCAATGCACCTTCAACATTTCAAGGTTTGATGAATTCAATTTTCAAACCATTCCTTAGAAAATTTGTGTTAGTATTTTTTGATGATATACTAATCTACAGCAAGTCTTGGAAGGATCATGTTGAACATGTTGACAGGGTGCTACAACTATTGGAGGAGAAACAATTATATGCAAAAAGATCCAAATGTTTCTTTGGAGTCCAGGAGGTGGAATATTTGGGTCATATTGTATCTCATGAAGGAGTTAAGGTAGACCCTAGCAAAATTAAAGCCATTAAGGAATGGAAAATCCCCACATCCATAAAGCATCTGCGAGGATTTCTTGGGTTGACAGGGTATTATCGCAAGTTTGTTAAGAATTATGGGAGAATAGCAGCACCTCTAACAACATTATTGAAGAAAGATTCATTTTCATGGACTCCGGAAGCAACAAAGGCCTTTGAACATCTTAAAGAGGCAATGTGCCAAGCACCGGTCTTAGCTACACCGGACTTCACAAAAACCTTTATTGTGGAATGTGATGCTTCAGGAAATGGAATTGGTGCTGTTCTAATGCAAGATGAAAGACCCATTGCTTTTGAAAGTCGTCCAATCAAGGGAAAGTTTTTAAGCAAAGCTATTTATGAGAAGGAAATGTTGGCAATACTCCATGCACTTAAGAAATGGCGACCCTACCTAATGGGAAGACACTTCAAGGTAAAAACGGATCATGATAGCCTTAAATACTTTTTAGAACAAAGATTATCCTCTGAAGAGCAACAAAAGTGGGTCACAAAGATGTTGGGTTATGACTTTGAAATCATCTACAAAAAAGGGAAGCAAAATGTGGTGGCAGATGCACTCTCAAGAAAGGATGAGGATGTGGAAGCATTGTTGTGTGCCATTTCTATTATCCAACCAGATTGGATAAACGAAGCAAGGGAGGAATGGAAGAATGACGAAGAAGTGTGGGCACTTATTCGAAAGCTACAACAAGATTCCAGTACTTCTGATACATTTAGCTGGAAAAATGATTCGTTATGGTACAAAGATCGCTTATACCTCTGTAAGAATTCCCAGCTAAAACAAAAGATTCTTATGGAATTGCACACTTCTCCCTTAGGAGGGCACTCAGGATTTTTAAAAACTTACCACAGGGTTAAGAAGGAATTTTTTTGGGATGGCCTTAAATCAGATATTCAAAAGTTTGTGGCGGAATGTTTGGTTTGCCAGCAAAATAAAGTTGAAACAATTAAGACACCGGGTCTATTACAACCTTTATCCATTCCAAGCCAACGTTGGGAGGAGGTTTCAATGGATTTTATCACAGGTTTACCCAAGTCTGAGGGAAAGAGTGTCATCATGGTGGTAGTTGACAGACTTACCAAGTATGCACACTTTTGTGCATTATCACATCCATTTAAAGCCAGTACAGTTTCTACTGCATTTATGGAAACAGTTCAAAAGCTACATGGAAACCCAAAGATTATTGTAAGTGACAGAGATCCCATTTTCACTGGAAATTTTTGGACAGAATTATTTTCTTGTCTTGGTACTCAGTTAGCTCATAGCTCATCTTATCATCCTCAATCTGATGGGCAAACTGAGATAGTAAACAAATGTTTGGAAGGATATCTTCGTTGCTTTGTATCTGATAAACAGACACAATGGGTCAAATGGTTGCCTCTGGCTGAATGGTGGTATAACACTTCCTTCCATACAGCAACAAAAATGACCCCATTTATGGCACTTTATGGGTATCAACCACCATCCATCACATCATATTTAAGAGAAAATTCTAAGGTTCAGGCAGTGGAACATCACATCGAACATCAACAACAAGTCCTCCAACTCTTAAAGGATAACCTCGTGTTGGCACAAAATAGAATGAAACAACAGGCAGATCAACATCGCAGTGAAAGAAGTTTTGATGTAGGTGATTGGGTATTCCTACGGCTACAACCATATAAGCAAATGTCCCTAAAGCAAGCTAAGAAGGATAATAAATTATCACCAAAGTATTATGGTCCGTACAAGGTGTTGCAAAAGATTGGTACTATGGCATACAAATTGGAGCTTCCTGCAGCTTCTCGATTGCACCCAGTTTTCCATGTTTCATGTTTAAAGAAGGTTATAGGTGACAAGCTCCCAATTCAAACAATATTGCCAGAACTTGACGAGGAAGGAAAAATTATATTGGAACCGGAAGCAGTCACAGAAACAAGAACTCGACAGCTACGAAATCGATCAATTTCAGAGTATCTTATCAAGTGGAAGAACTTATCCGCTGAAGATTCCACATGGGAGGATGAGAATTTTATGCAGAAGTATCCAGAACTACTCAAGCGTTGAGGACAACACTTTTTTGAAGGAGAGGGGCATGTTGGGTCCCTATAATACTAGTGATTACCCCATTACTATTGTAGTTATACCCCTTATTTATATTGTTGTGCCCCTATTACCCCCATATTGTTATTTCTGTGCCCCATAGAATCCCTCTATTGTTATTTTTGTGGCTTTATATTATTATTGTTAGGTCGGCTGGATTATATTGTGACTCCTTAGACTCCTATATATAGAAAGGAGGTTTTGTCATTTGTATCATCCAAGAATTGTTCATTTATGTAATGTAAAGGAGGTTGCCCCCTCGAAGAGGCTGAATTCTAAGGCGTGGATCTCTCTTTTCTATCTTTTTGTGAGTTGGTTTCATAACAGCGTACCTGAGATTAAGAAAATGTTGAACTGAGAATGAGAACACTGTGCTGATATGTTAGACGGGTTATTCCAACTTCATGAAGCTAAGTTTGGTTAGGACCAGATAACTGTAGCATGTGAAGGTCGATAGTTTTAAAGAAAACATCCTGCATGTGAGGAACATCTCGGGGGGGGACTCAGGCTGGAATAGCTGGTCTCATGGTTGGGAGGAAATTGGAAAGTGACTTTAGAGTCCGGATTTAACAAATATTCAGATAAGTATATCCTTGTGCTGTATAGGTAGAAGGTATACTTTATAGCAGAAAGATTTAATGTGTTGTATGAAAAGAAGGCTTTATTGTCTTGCTGAAAGATTTAATGTACTATATAAAGAAAAGGTTTACTTTCTTGCTGAGATATTTAAGTACTATTCAAGTAAAAGATTTATTATCCTTCAAAAATAGGAATACAAGATATTTAACTTGAAAAAAGACCAAATTCATGAGATTAGCCCCACAGGGAAAGATATTGAGGAAGCTAAAAACGTAAGATTAGTATTTGCTTTCGATGGAAATAATCCTTACAGAACATATAGTTTATACAACTTGCTTGTTACAATGTAAATAAAATAGAAAGAACAGACAAGTTTTGAGCAAAGATTTAGTTACTGTTCTAGCATAGAGGAAAAACAAGAACTACTCCTAATTACTGCTTATAAATCATATAAAGATATCAAATAACCATTAACCAGAAGGTAGAATTATGACGATAAAAAAAACCCTTGAAATCTTTGGGTACTGATATTAGACGTGAATAAATACATTATAACAAAAGTTAACTGTATATTCAAAATCTGGAATCAACTGTACAAGAATCCTGAAGGACTTGTTCCGAACAGGAATAGTTCGTTAATGGATTTCATGAACTCGAGGGTTAAACCTCAGTAAGACATGGACACATAACCACATAAACATAAGATTTCTGGGTAACCCTGCGGGAAAAACCGTCATAACACCCAGAAAAATCGAGAAATAAGCCCAGTGGTGTATAGAAACTGACTAGACATAAACTTAGAGAAAAATAAACAAAGAACTGTTCTTAAAGACTAATCCAAACCAACAATGCTAATATAACAATTTCCCATTGCAACAAAAGTCCATTCATTATAGAAACCGAGTTTATAATGACAGACTAAGCTTAAGATTATTACAATGCCGGAACACAAATTCAACTGAAGTATTGAATTCCAAATGGAGTACTTAAATCCTCTCTTCTAACTCGTAATACCAAGGGGTAATCACAACATGAACGGTACACATTACTTGGCAACCAAGCATGGCTGTAGCTTTTCAAACCTCAACATATCGGATGGTAGAGCAGGGACTCGAACCCCAACAAATCAATCCAGAACAGAAGGGATTTGAAACCCTCTAGCAATACCTAAGCAAGAAAAAGCACAATCAGAATAGGAGAATGTAATAGATTAAACGAGTAAGCAATACATCGAGCCCAAGCGTAACAATGTACCTGGGGTTTGACTAGCAGATTAGTGGCCTTCTTCCGAAATTGTGAGCTTGGCAAAGATTCTGGCAAACCTGTAGGAGAGAGCAAAACTTTAGGATTGTCGCAGAAGTTAGGCATTGAAGCCAAAAAGAGTCACTAAGTGTAAACCCTACATGAATGAAGAGCCTAAAGCTTTAGGCTGGAGCCGAGCACCCTTGCAGAAAACGAGAAAATGTCGAGGGTAAGCCGCTGATGAGGACCATAGGGAGTAGAGTTTCCATATCCACTGTCTGATGGGTATGCCCTAAGGAGAGCCGTGGATGAGGAAATGTTACCGAGGTCATGGCAAACAATTGTGCTGCACCTCGAAAGTTCCAGAAACCCGGTCTCGCTAGACCTAGGGGCATTCCATAACCTTATGGTTAGAGTATAGCGTAGGTTATGAACCCAATGTCGATTTAAATAAAAAAATCACATAGACTTTAATGCCAATATGCTTAGGAATTCAGTTGATTGTAAGTTGTAATGGTATAGAAAGAGTTTATACCATGCGTATGTAAGCAAAGCAATCAATTGTATAATAATGTTTTTTTTTTTTTAAATTCCATTATTATAAAGTTTGTGTCATTGAGTCATATAAAGTAAAAAAGAAAATTATTCTCTCATGTCTTTTGTATCTTTACTTAGGCATATTTAACCAGGGTATGTGACAATACTCATATATATACTTAGGCATATTTAACAAGGGTATGTGACAATACTCATATATATATATATTTTACTTTTTAATTATTTTACTTGAAATTATATTAAGTCACATAGACAACTTATTAAATTCTTTCTTAATATAGCTGATTTTGTTTTTCTGTTTATATAATATTTTATTTTTATTTTAAGAAGGACAATTCACACTTAGGTGTAAAATTTTCTATTATGCATACATATAATATTTTATTTTTATTTTAAAAGAAACAACTCAAACTTAGGTGTAAAATTTTCTCCTCCTAAGAAAAACATATTTACAGCCTATAGACTCAACCAAAATAATACTTCGAAAAAACGTCATTTAGTCTCACTGCAACTAAAATAATATTTTTTTTAAATATTTTATAAATTGATTAGAGCTTTCTTCCATTGCGCACTGCCATGCCTATGGAGATGATGAAACCTCAGGTGATGCGGCGAGAGGCTCGAGACTGATGCGATCCATGTACATGCATTTACACAGACAGTTGGCGATAAAACCGATGAAATCAAGTAATGTGTCACCATTACCAACCCATCTCCTCCTTTCTTGTGCTTCAAGGAACCACGGTGGCGTGTTGCCATAGGCAACACTCCTCGAACTTATCTTTCATCTCCCTCGTCTTCCTCGAAATGTATGAGAAAGCAGGACATAACAGACAGCAAGAACTCCTGACCGCTGAAGCAAACACTAATATAATACCAACCATGGCTGCCCACTCGTCCAAGGGAGCCGTTGGATGCGGAATCCAGCCTGGCCTGCAATTTGTGTTTTAGGGCCCCGGTTCCGAGTCCACCGTTTCTTTACGAGGCACTTCACCTTGTGTTTTTATAGTCCCACGAGCCGACGCAGGTGCCATATCGTTCTTCATTGCGTTCGGCGCCTCTCAGGCCCATTAAGGGGCTGCCTTTCTCTCTCTTTTTCTTTGTAGTAATCAATTAGAGTATATTTGCCTTCTCCTCTGCATTAATACTGTTGCAGAGAGAGGCAAACAGGCAAGGCAAGCTGTGGAATGTTTTTATTCCTATCAGCAATTATATTAAATATTTGAGATGGGTCAGATCAGTTATTCGCCAGCCTGTTCATCAAAGGAAGTGGGACGGCACGCAGGCTTCAGCAAGCGCTGCGTTGCCGCGGCCAGAGAACAGAGGGCTCGATTATATATAATACGTCGCTGTCTCATCATGCTTCTCTGCATTCATGGAGGAGATTGAAACAAAAAAGAAAAAAACACTTCTTATCAATCAGATGAGAAACTTGGAGATACCTAACTAAAGCTGTTAATATAGCTAGGGTTAAAGTATAGATAATGATAGTATGCAAGCAATGCATGTTTCAGTCCTGCTGCGTAGATGGGTTTTTACTAGTTTTGAAGGTGACACAGATACAGGTACAGATCGAAGAGCTTTGCAGGTTAAGGGAAGTAGCTGCAGAGGGTGAGTTGCAGATTGAGATTGGGCATCATGGGTTACTTATGTTATTATGTTATTAGTAATAAGGTGGGTTCACTCTAGGGCCGAGAAATAGATGGCTTGATTTCGAGCTGGGTGATTGTATTGCCACGGAATTTTCCCTTTTTTGCCAATCACTCCCAAGGGAGGGATTGGTTTGGCAGTACGACCATTGAGGACTTCGTGTTTTTTTTTTTCACTAAATAGCCGGCCTCGCGCTTCAAGAATTTGTTGTTCATCCCTTTTTGGCACATTAATGTGTTGTTTGTTATCAAAGGGATTGCCCTTTTCATATAGATTGTAGAGCTGTTTCAGAAGGAATCAATGTGTTTTCATTTTTCGAAATAAATGAAAATTTGCACTTATGGAATTAAGTCGTTCATATTCATTTTGTAATTAGAGATATAATTTTTGCAAGCAAAAGATTTGGATATCTAAATATTCCTAAATTTTGGAGTTTTTTTATTGGAATTTGGATTTTTTTTTTTAATTTTAATTTTGTTATTTGATATTAATTTTTGATTATATATATAAATTCATTTTATAAAAACCAAAAATTCACCGCTTAAATTTGTAATTCCAACCTATCCTACAAAATTCAAAAAAATAAAACTAAAACATATATTTTTAAAACATATAATAAATAATATTTTTTAAAACAGATAGACTACAACCCTATAAAATTTCATGCCCATATTTATTTATTTAGAGCAAATAATATTAATATCATACACAACAACTAAATTAAAAAAAAAAACTAAAACATATATTTTTAAAACATATAATAAATAATATTTTTTAAAACAGATAGACTACAACCCTATAAAATTTCATGGCCATATTTATTTATAGCAAATAATATTAATATCATACACAACAATTATTAATATAGCACATGCCAGCGCTATTGATTCCTATCACATTTCGTGATGGTATGTCCCAAATCGCCATGGATCCCCCAACCCTTTTGTTTTAACCTTTGCAAATCTTATGTTTTAATTTAATGCTTTAACATTATTTTTTCTCATTTTTATATTTTAATGCCATAACATTATTATTTTCTATTTTTAATTTCAATATATATTTTAAAAAATTCATATATATGATGATGATGGTTAACGTCGGCTGAGATCAAATATTGGTTTATCGGACCTAAAGAAACAAATTATTTATTTTGATTTAAGATTTTATTCCTATGCTCAAAAAGCTTGGAGAGAAGCCTCCCGAGTTCACTATAATTTTGACATTGTAAAAGGCTTGGAAGGTCAGTATTGTAACAAATATTGTGAAACTGAGATCTAATGTGGTTGTACGCGGGGCACTCTAAGAGGAAGTGGTTTTCATCCTCGATGTTCCTATTCTCACATATATGGCAGATCCTTTCCATCCATGGTGTTTTAGGAACTGCCCAACGACCTGTTTCACTATGGAGCTCATGAGAATTCGTTGTAATCTTTGCTATATTAATTTTCTTCTTTGAGCTAGTTAAAATAGAGAGATACTTTTGATCTTCTAGGGTGGGGTTGATGACCTTCTTATAATAACTTAATTTTCTTTTAGCCGCTAAATCTTTCTCACACCACATTTTTTCTTTGAACTTAGAAGTAACAATATCTTTAATGTTATTTATGTTTTGCAATGCATCATTCTCGTTGATCTCCCAATAGTTTAACCAGGCCCTTGTGTCTTTATGCCACCCCTGATTGAACCTTAGCTGGTTTTGGCTGGAATTTAAAGCTAACTTAGGAAGTCTATGATCGTCTATGTTATTGAGTTTGTGCTTGTACAACAGAAACCTAATCATAGCTAGGCTCTCAATAGGGGAAATACCTGCTTGTATAAGGAGAATAGGATAGGGTGTATTACTTTTAATTTTCAAGTTATAAATTATAAAACGCTTCTGGATTTGCTCAATCTTTCTCCATGATTCTCTGGAGATGCTACAACCCCAAACCTCACAACCATATAAGATAACAGGAGTGACTAAAGTTTCAAAGAGGAACTTCTTTTTATCCCACATTATAAGGTTTTTCGTTTTACAATTATTTTTAAGACCAAAATAAGCTTTCCACCCCCCATTAATTCTTTTCTCAATGCTATGGTTCCAGTTGAGCTTGTGATGAATATCAATTCCTAGGTACTTGTAAGAATACACTTCCTCCAAGTTATTATTGTCATACATAAAATTAGCGTAAGTGTCCTTCTTGGATTTGACAATCATAACTTTTGTTTTTTTAGTGTTAACAGTCATACCCATGGTAGAGCAGAAATCCTTAAGAAGCCTGAGTTGCTTATCAAGATCAGATGGGCACCTTGCCAAAAGAACAATATCGTCAGCATAGAGAAGAAGGATGACGACTATCCTAGCTAAGATCGTGCCATCACATCCTGCTTCCTCTAAATAGCCTTCGAGCTTATCGATGTAAATTCCAAATAGGGTAGGGGAGAGGGAGCAACCTTGTTTAACTCCGATGTTACACTTAATATCTTTCGACCACCCCTCATTGCTCTTTAGCTTGGCAATTACATTCTTGTATAACCTTATAGTCGCAGCTCTCAACTCAAGAGGAACCTTTAGCTCTTCTAATCTATTCCAAAGGTTGTATCTAGGAACCGTATCCAAAGCCTTTCTAAAGTCCACAAAGCAACAAATAAATTGGATATATCATTATGACATTCCTCCGCAATGATCCTAAACGTAACGAGGTGGTTTGTTGTTGAGTGATGCCTTCTGAAACCTACTTGGCCTTTAGCCCACTTACCTTCACTTTCAAGCCATATGCTTAACTTCTTTTCCAAAATACTACCATATAACTTGGCTAAGAGAGGGTTGGTCATAATTGTCCGATAATTAGAGGGGTTATTTGTATCCCCACTTTTAAAAATAGGGATAATGAGGCTCTTAGTCCAAGGCTTAGGGAATCCTTACTTGACTGCTTGATTGAAAAGCTTGTGGATGTGGGGGATGAGGATAGGACCTCCAATTTTTAAGATTTCCGCCTGGTAACCTTCAATGTCCTTAGCTTTCCCATTAGTGAGGTGATTAACCCCAAACTTAATGTCTTCTAAAGAGAAAACTTCTTTCATTGTGAGCAAGGTTTCCAAATTATCCATGACATTTGGAGATTCATAAAGCTTTTTAAGATAGGAATTCCAATCGTGAAGAGAAATTTTATTATTATCTTTAGTCTTCCTAGTCAGAATTTGCCTCCAAAATTTCTTAGGAGCTACCTTAGAGAGGTGTAAGAGATTCTCTTGTCTTTGACGAATGTACTGCCTCTTTTTCCTTTTAGTTAGGGCTTTATATATTTTTATCTTGTCCATTGTAAGAGATTCATCAACAACTTCCTTAATTGCTCTCCTTGCACTTTTACACTCTTTGTCATACCATGGATTGGTTTTGTTATTTCTTTTATTGTTTGAAACTTCAATTGAGAACTTGTTAATAGAATATGAGAGGGTTGTAGTAAAATTATGATAGAGGTCTTCTGTCTATATTAGATAAAGGAAGCAAATTAGTTTTTAATTCATTTAGAAAGGAGATCATTTTTATTTATGTCAAATATTAAGTTCTTTTGGCTGTAAGTATTATTTTCTGTGGGAACTCTATGCATGAAAAAATTGAGAGTTATAAGTAAAGGCCTATGATTAGAGTCAGGTTCATGGTCGTTTAAGATGTCAAAATTTATTATTTCGTTGTATAATAGAAGATCAGAAATAACGTAGTCTACCAAACTACTACCAAGTCCATGGATGCAGGTCATTTAGACTATCCATAAATATTTATTTTTTATTTTTAATATATAAATATATTAAAAATTTCATTTTTTAAATTATAAATGATATAAAAATTATTATACAAATTTGGATTTTTACATATAATATTTCTTACGAAATTTGTTTTTAACATATAAAAATATAATTAAATATTAATTTTATTTTTTTACTTATTAATATAATTTTTTATTTTTATAATACTTTAAATTTATATATACTATAAAAACCTATTATAATTTTGAATATAATACTTTTATTCATCTTTCAATTTCTTACTTTCAATATTCACTCAATCAAATGGAAAGATATATAATAATGCTAACAATCAACCAGTAAATCACAATAATGCTAAACAATGAACAAAAGTTCACTTATTTTTCTAGTTATTTTATTATTTTTATTTCAGATTTCGTATTAATATGTATTGTGTTTGGCTCTTATGAGATTTGGAATTTATTATATTATTAATATAAGTCTATTTTAATCACGGTTCTATTTTCGACAAATTTTTAACATTTGAAAATTTAAATTTGTGAATTGCTTCATATAATATACATATATGCATAGTTGACACTAAAATATTGTCAATTTTATTTAATATTTTATTTATCACCTATATTTAATATTTTATTATAAATAATATTTTTTAAATTTCATATATCAATTTTATATTAGAAATTTATTGAATTACACATTTTTTATATATTGAATTATTTTACTTTTAATTATTTCTTGATTTTGATAATTGAAATACTTTACTATGATCAACATATTTGTTTGTGTTATATACACATATAAGAACTTTATATGAAATATATTAGTTAAAGTGAAATAGAACTATTTTTACATCATCTTTTTCACACTAGGTTGTCATATTAAAAATGAATTGAGCTAGACAATAAGAGTGAGATTATTAATTTTTTATAATGCTTTTTGAGCCGAGAGACTTATTCTACAACTCAGTATGATGTGTAACCTTGTCAATCCATCATAAAAGTTGAAATTTTGCTCATGTCTGCCAAAATAAAAATTTTAAAAAATCTAAAGATAAATAAAATTAAATAGCTATACAAAATATTTAAACAATGTTCGCTCATAAAAAAAATTGCACGTAAAGAAATTGGATCCTTCTCTGCTCATATTAGATCCATATTTAAGATGGATCTATGTTGGTAATTACTTCTAACCAAATATGTATTTTTACTTAGGTTTTTATGATAGGCAACATTGTTTTTTATTTAGAGTTTTAGAGTTTTTTTACTTTTTCACAAAACACATGTTAATTCCACATTGTAGAGGAAAAATAATAATTCCATTTAAAAAAAATGATATTTATAAACATTGTAATTCGGATTTGAAAATTTTTAATATGTTTTAGTTTGAAATTTTATTCCCCATCGAAAAAATGAAAATGATAACAATAGATTTATCTTTTAGTTGATAGTAATTTATATTTAACATTTTTATCTTATTTAATATATAAATTTTTAAATAGCATGTATTTAACATTTTTATTTGCAGTTTTAGATTATTAAGAGATTTGTATGTATATTTAACACTAATATATTTTCATAAAGTTTTATGAAATTTATGAATGTTGTAATTTAAAGGTTTTTTTTTTTTTTTTTAAATATATTTTCTTAAACTTTAAATTACACTTTATTAGGTTAGTATTATAACTATATAAATTAAATGACTATGGCTGATAAATATCAATAGACATCCATCCATCATGAATATCAAAATATTTACTTCAAATACCTCTAACTAAAATTTTAAAATCATAAAAAATGACTACATTATAACTTTATTATTATAATTGTATACAAATAATATAGAATTTAAACATATATACATTAATTTCTAACCATGAAGATTCATCCCATTTTAAAAAGATACAAAAAGATATTGTCTTTCTCATAAATAAAATCAAACTTGTAAACTTTCACCACTAAGCCACTATCTTGAATTAGTTTTTGGTGTAGAGTGTGGGTGTGCTGAAATGCATTTTTTCATTATCATATGGTTTTAACTATAATTACCAAGTTTCAATTTAGATAAAAATTTCATATGATAAACTAAAATATTAGATGAAAATGTTTTGATTTTTTTCATACATTTTCATAACTTAACACACACACACATATAATTTTCTTAAGGTAACATGGTACTGCTTTAGACTTAATTTCTTCTTTAATCATTTTAAAATATAAATAATTTTTAATAATATAACAGTTTGAAAATACAATTCTATAGGTTTCAAAACTAAGATATAAGATTATTTCTAGTTTTAGTTTTAAAACTAACTCTCATATTTATAGAAAATCTTTCCTCGTCATAAATATATTCAGAAAATTAATTACTGATTGAGATTGCCTATTTTCACAATTCAATTTTTTTCTTTTCTTATCTTTTAACTTTCCATACATTCAAAACAAAAATGAAATTTCGCCATTCTTTCTATTTCCATTTCCATTTTCTTTTACCCCACTGCAATTTCACATATCTATTTTACATTCAAACAGTGCTGTCACAATTCAATTTTTTTCTTTTCTTATCTTTTAACTTTCCATACATTCAAAACAAAAATGAAATTTCGCCATTCTTTCTATTTCCATTTCCATTTTCTTTTACCCCACTGCAATTTCACATATCTATTTTACATTCAAACAGTGCTGTCTTTAGCATTCCATGTCCACTAGCAAACAAAATCTAAATAAACTACAAACCATGGATTTTCAGTACTTCGATTCACTCGACAGATTTATTAAAAAAAAATCAATTATTACTAGCTCAACCTAGAAACCTGACCCAAAAATATTAAGAAAATGGAAGCTAACATAAACAATAATACAATAAAATAATAAGATTATGTTTTTTTATAAAGTAAATATAAAATCATTTATAATGGTATATTATTTAGTCAACTTCTTCTGTTACCCATTTCCTTTTACCCAACTGCAATCCCACATCTATTTTGCATTCAAAAAAGTGCTGTCCTTAGCATTCCATGTCCACGAGCAAACAACTACAAACCATGGATTTTCAGTGCTTCGATTCACTCGGTTTATTCGACAGATTTATCCAAAAAAAAAAAAATCAATTATTGCTAGCTCAACGTAGAAACCTGACCCAAAAATATTAAGAAAATTGAATTTAACCTAAACAAGAATACAATAAAATAATAAAGATTATGTTTTTTTATAAAGTAAATATACAATCATTTATAATTGTATATTCTTTAGTCAACCTCTTCTGCTGCCCTACTTTCAGATTTTGTAGGGATTTGTGTTGCAGTTAGACTAGGCGTGTATGTATAACAGTCATTTCGAAAGCACCGATAACCGGTATTGATGGTGTATTATTGGTATGACTGGATGGCGGTATTTATGCCCCCACCTATCTTTATCTTTATTTACGCCTACTTCTCTTCCTGTTTACGCCGACCTTTATATTACAGATATTCTGATTGGCTTGAGGAGGCGTCCCAGACCTAGAACCCGGAAGTATCCCGTAGGTAGGATCGCGGTTTATTTGATGCACTGCTCATAACTGAAGTTGGCCGTATTGCGTAGTAAAATTGCGTTTTACAATATATATTCCATACTTCAAATGTATAAGTGAATTTTATGCATATAGTTTTGTGCATAAAACAGTAATAAAATGGCAATTACTGATGCCCTTTATGAAAGATACTACAATATAAATGTTTTAATATAAATTTATTTATTTATAAAATTTATTAATCTAAGTAAATCTATCCAATTTTTTTAATTCAATATTGATTTAGCTCATAAACCTGAAATCAAGTTGATTTTACCAACGTAAGCGATTTTTTTTACTGATAAAAATATCATAATAGGATAAGTCAAATTAAATTTAAATTATTTAGGTTATAATAATTTATTTTTGGTTAAGATTCATAGTGTTGTATTTATAATTAAAAATAAATGGTATGTTTTTTATTATGCAGTATTTTGTTTCTCTCAATAAAATTATAGTTAACATAATTTATATCTAAATTTTAATTATATAAGAAAATTAAATAGTAGATTGAATCTATTGAATATAGACCTTAGCAATAAAATTTAAATTTAATTTTCACAAATTACAATTTACTTGTTAATAATACTTTATTTAATTTAATGTATTATTATAATTTAACCATTACTACAATGTCTCCCTCCTAATTTTAGATTTAAAGCTTAATTGATTTGATGCAAAGTCTCTCTTAAGACAAAAAAACACTTTTATTTTCTGGAATCTTTACTAATGAAAAATGATATTTATCAAATACTCAATGTACACTTCACGCCCTTCATCCTGTAAATATTTGTTATTTTCTTTTAAGTTGCAAGGCTCAGTAAATTCTAGATTAGGTGAAAGTATGGTAAAAAAACTTTAGATGAAAACTTTATTTTATTTTATTTCTTTGAAAAGGTTGTAAGAGGAAAATCCTCTAAAAAGAAATCTTTAATTTCCATGTAGTGGAGACAATTACTTCCTCTTTCTTTAGAGATTAAATTAGAAATTGCACCACATGTTGTAAAGGAAAGGCCGTAAGAAAGTAGCATAGGAAAGAATAACGTAGAAGAAATAAGTAAAAAATTTATGCAATTTTGTTTTGAAATTAAACTTTGGAGAATTGAGCTATAACAATTAGGAATGATATATATGGATATTCTTGGTACAATTGGTGGTGTCTTCTTGCAGGTGGAAAGAATATGGTCTGACATTCATCACTTTTCTTGGTTTGCCATCATTGAGCTCACTCATACCTTTAACTTTAGAGAAAAAACAAAATCCCCATCCTCAATTTAGAGCCTCTCCTCATCATACGCACATGACAATAGAGTAGGATTGTCACTGGTAATAGAAGCAATGATACCCGTTTGTTAGATGCAAACATCTCTTCTCCATAACAAACATCTCTTCTCCACATATTTCTGCATAAGAGACATTTATTTACATATTATTTCTGATTTTTAGATGAAAATTTGATCACCTTTCTTCTCATTCTCTCATTTTGCATCTTCCTTCAATATATAAAGGAGTTTCTATGAATTTATATGAGTTTTTTTGACCTATTTTCATATAACCCTCTTTTTCTTTCTTATTAATGGTCATGGAATCAACTAAGAAGAAACAAAAACACAATCGATCAATTACCCATCACTTGAATCTCTAATAATCCATATAACCTGCATGATTGATTACCCATCGCTTGAATCTATAATCCATCATTTGAATCTCTAATAATCCATATAACCTGCATGATTGATTACCCATCGCTTGAATCTATAATCCATCACTTGAATCTCTAATAATCCATATAACCTGCATGATTGATTACCCATCGCTTGAATCTATAATCCATATAACCTGCACACAAGACAACAACACTTGAATCTCTAATAATCCATATAACCTGCATGATTGATTACCCATCGCTTGAATCTATAATCCATATAACCTGCACACAAGACAAAGACAAAAGACAAAATATCAAGCAGAGCCACAATCTAAGAAATTCCTAAAAAAACCAATGAATCATGAAGACCTTTTCACATACAGAGATTAGTCAATACAAGAAGGGTTGTTCTTATAATGAATGGAAATTAGAAAATTATTCTAACCACACACTCCTTACAGTGAATGGTAATTATAAAATTATTCTAACCACACAGTGGTTCTAGTGAAGTCCACATTTAATGCAATATAAAAAGAAATCTCTTAGATAAATTGTTGCAAAGCAAATCCAATTTTAAGTGAATGGTAATTAGCAAATTATTCTAACTGCACAGTCGTTCTAGTGAAGTCCACATTTAATGCAATATAAAAAGAAATCTCTTAGATAAATTGTTGCAAAGCAAGTCCAATTTTAAATATAAGCAGGTTAATCTCTTAGATAAATTGTTGCAAAGCAAGTCCAATTTTAAACATAATCAAGTTACTTCATAACCAAAACTGTAAATATGAGATTTGAGAATGGTAAGAGCAACGACAAGTACAACCCTTGCTTTTTAACCAGTTGCATAATGGTGCAATTCCAGTTGGGATTTAATCATATTTGATATCACTAATATTTCCTGCTCTACAACAATATATGTTTTGTACCATATAATGTATTTTTTCCTAATATTGATCACAGACAAATGGACCTTCTGTTGCATGAGTGTTTTCTCCAAGAATCCCTGAAAGCGAGGGGCACTATCGTCATTCCTATCATACAAAATGAAGGAAATTGAATACCTTTCTTCTGCACATTTCATTCTCCTTGCAAGCTCACTCAATTCTTCCTAAGACAATAAGAAGGGAAAAAATTCATAACACAGATTTTATACAAAATTCTCATAGCTCAAGCTCATTTTAAAAGATTAAAAGATACATAATTTTTATAGTGGAAAGACTATAAAGACCTTTTATACCCCAAAGAAGATAGAGAACTTTCATATCTCAGTTATCAAGTTCAAAGCCACACAGTAAAGCGCCTGAACCCATTAAAAAAATTACTAGTATTACATGTATTTTGAAAAATAAGTAGATCCCACATAACCCTTGACATTGCTTCTCAACAATTTTGGGTTATCTCTCATCACAAGGTTAAGGGGTTCCTCCTGTTT
The DNA here is from genome assembly GCA_031772625.1 of Pinus tabuliformis. Taxonomy (NCBI): domain Eukaryota; kingdom Viridiplantae; phylum Streptophyta; class Pinopsida; order Pinales; family Pinaceae; genus Pinus; species Pinus tabuliformis. The sequence continues at coordinate 19,474,991 of CM062813.1, read as the reverse complement.
TGGTTGCTGCAATCAATGTCACACTCACCATAGTAATTACTATATTTGAACATAAATACAATTTTTTAATAGAATTGAAAGCAATAACTCAAAAAAAAAAATCCCTATACTAGAGATATCATAATAGAAGGTAGCCCCACAATCTTCAAAAGCTAAGTGCAAATGCTTTGTAACAAGACATATTAGCATCAATAATATGCTATGATTTGAAAATATGTAGAAATCAGGAAACTTAATGGTACTTAATGGTGTTGATATTCAGGACAGGTTTCAGTGTTCACAAAGAATATTGAGGCACACATTGCCTTCCATCTTCTAAACACATTAATTTGCAAAAGATAAGGTGGTTATGTGGATTTCATGTTCTAAATTAGAATGATTTTATCGTATTATTGTGAAAAAAATTATTAAACTATGTAATAGACACACTATAGTTATTTAACTGTTAACTTCGTTGTATCTACATAGTTGTATCTACATAATCTACATAATCTTAGTATATATCTAATATAAATGTGGAGATTTTCTAGAAAACTAGTTACATAAATCATGTTTATACTCTCTTATAAATGTGGAGATTTTCTAGAAAACTAGTTACATAACTCATGTTTATACTCTCTTCAATTTATTAATTTACCCATATAAATAAGAAAGAGTAAATCACTAAGATGTTATAAAGAAGAAATTGCATCAAAATTTCATACAGGGTATTAAAATTATGTAAATGTAAATGTTTTATTCTTATCCTAGTTAAATTATGAAAATGTTTTTAACATTTACCTTGAGCCAATAAAGGGTTGATATAGTAAAAGAAACAAACCGACTTTCTCCAACTAGTGATAAGATATAGTGTATCATTATTAGTATACACATAGGTAATTATTTGTATAATTTTTTTGTAATCACGGATAGATAGATTTACATTAATTATAAATGGAAATGAATTCTAGTAAATGGACAATTAGTTGAAAGAAGTGAGTTCTAGTAAATGGATAACTAGTTGAAACTTAGTTAATAGTTGAACAACAAATAGGACTATAAGAAGTCCAAAATTCTAAAAATGAGATAGTGATTATAGAGGAACAAATTCAATATCAAATTAAGAAATCAACTATAAAACCTAGGAACCATAAAATTTTATAGTCTGAGATACCTGGTCATTCAAATCAAGTTCTATATATATATGGAATTCTCATTTCAAGCATCATAGAGATTTATATAAAAATAATAATGGAGAATTGAACTACAAGAGATATATATATCTCTCAGAACAACCAAGAAAAGAATTATGGAGGAACAATATAATCTATACCATTTGTGCAATAAAATATACACTGTCAATTATGATGAATAATGTATGGAAAAGATCCCTTGCCAATCAAAAGGGAGGTATACATTTGTGTGTGATGTAGACTTGCATTTAAAACAAAACAAAAATAAAATAAGAGAAATATATTCAATGCTTACAGCCATATCTTATTTATAGCAGGTTCAAAGGTGAAAGTAAATATTATTGTAGGTCTAAGTGTAAGGAAAACATGAAAAACATAGTGAAAAACTAACAAAGTTGTATGGGAAAAGAGTGACTAGGACAAGAAAGGAAATAATCTAAGGAGGAATTCCCAATTTTGGATTTTTCCTTGGCACAAACCACTTTGACTCTGCAAAGAATATTGATGAGTTGGGGAAACATTAATAATAATTTCATGAAGCAAGAAGTAATATTATTCCAATGTTAATTTTAATAAAAAAAATCAAACAAACATTAAAATGTATATAGTTTACTAATGTTACGCCGAAACCTAGCTTGAAAAAGGAGATTGAAGCTACTATATATATTCCTAGTTTGAAAAGGGGATTGAAATTAATATATATTAATATACATTTCTTGTGGAACAAAAACCAAAAATAAATCTAATAAAACTATTGTTGTGTGAGGAGAAAGTGAGCCATATGGATAATTCAGTATGTACAATAAGACAGAGCATATGAGGATATTTAAAATATATATATATATATATATATATATATATATATTTTGCAGAATTCAGATATCAGTCAAGAAAAGAATTCTGGAGGAACATTATAATCTATATCATTTGTGCAATAAAATATACATTGTCAATTATGATGAATAATGTATGGAAAAGATCCATTGGCAACCAAAAGGGAGGTATACATCTGTGTTTGCGGTAGATTTTCATTTAAAACATAATAATAATAAAAATAAAATAAGAGAAAAATATATTCAATTCTTAAAGCCATAGCTCATTTAAAATATAATAAAAATAAAATAAGAAAAAGATATATTCAATGCTTAAAGCCATAGCTTATTTGTAGCGGATTCAAGGTGAAAGTAAATATCACTGTAAGTCTAGGTGAAAGTAAATATCACTGGTAAGTCTACGTGTAAGGAAGATATGGAAATATAGTGGGAAACTAGAAAGGAAATAATGTAAATCAAGAAAGAATCCAAAATTTTGGATTTTAACTGAGCACAAACCACTTTGATTCCTATTGTCAGCAAATCATATTGACTAGAGGAAACATTAATCATAATTTCTGAAGCAAGCAGTAATATTATTCCAATGTTAATTTTAATAAAAAAATCAAATAAACATTAAAATGTATATAGTATTTTAATGGTTTACTATTGTTCTGCGGAAACTGGGATCTCAGGAGGAAGATTGAAACTAATATATATTTCTGGCAGACCAAAAACAAAAAATAAACCTAAGAAATTGCATCTAGCTTGAAGAGGTAGATTAACAGAAACCAAAAATAAACCTAATAAAGCTATTGTTGTGTGACGAGAAAGTGAGCTATATGGGTAATCTAGTATGTAAAATAAGGCAGAGCATAAGAGGATATGTAAACCTCACTATTTCACATAAATGTTCTTTAAGACCAGAGCACAAGGAATAACTGAAATTCCTATTTAGTTGTGCCTTAAGAACCAAGACGAGTGGTTAATATGTAGAATTGCAAATAAAACCCCAAAGGGAATAAATCAGAGTTTTTGTGAGATAAAATAGAAGCTACATTTCAAGTAAAACTACAAACTCAAAGTCTTGACTTCCTAACAGAAAAAAGGAAAACACAAATGTAGAGCTCCTGCTATTGTAGGAAAAAAAAATGGCCAACTGAAGCTCTGCAAGAGAAATAAGAAGACCAGTGAAAATATTATTACAGTAAAGCAATGGATACAATATTTTAATATACTTCTGCGCAAAGTATTCAGTATAAGAAAATACCTTTATTCGTTGAACGATAATTGGATTTATTCCACTACTAGATGTCACAAGAGGAACCGCAATTTTAACACCTTGCAGGAAGAGCCAAGCGGCGCCCCATTCGTGGAGAATACAAAAAAAGGAACTCCATAAGGCAATTAAAATTGGAAATCAGAGTTCGTAAAATTTCCACCATTGGGTTTTCACAATAAATCCACACCGTGTTCTCAAGAAAAACTGTGGAAATAATAAAAATCAAAACCCAGTGAAATACCTTTACTTCCTGAGACGGAGGAAATCTTGGATTAATGGAATAGAAGACCTTTCAATTGAAATTGAAATGGGTCGCTCAAGGAAGCCAAGACGCCCTGCGAAGTTGTAGAGTGGCATGTTCCTGCCAAGACAGGTCAACCAAAAAGAATGCCAAATTTTCCATCTGAGGCATTTTGACTAATCAATGTAGTAGACGATTATCAGGAATATAATGAAGAAAAGACATCTCTGGGGAAGCAGGTTTGATCGGTGCAACAGATGACCAGTTTGAATTGTAACTGTAATACCAGTTTTCAATCTGACTGTTGAATTATTTCAATGGTCTAACATCGAAAACAATGGCTCAAAACCTGCCAGGTAGCAAGGGAGGGGGTTGCTTTGAGAGGGAACACCTTACAGTGTAAATATATCACTTTGGAAAGAAAAGAGGGAAGGGAGGCCTGAGGCAACTGAAAGGAGAGAAGAAATCTTGAGTAAGACGCTGCCAAGGTTAAGCAAGACATTATTGCAGGGTGTTCTTGAGATGGACAGGAGCACGTGGAAGCCCTGAAGTTTAAAAGTTCTTGGTTAGAATGAGATTCCTGAGACTACTGTCTGCTAACTACTCCAAAAATCAAAGAGGCTCGGGGGAGATTTGGACGCAATTGCCAATCTCTTTAGTCGGGTGGAGGAATCTTCTTCCTGTTTAATTCCCTGGCTGGTTAAACTTATTGAAATACAAACCATCAGTAGTTTTGTTATAAAAATAAATGGTATATATATATGTATACTTATGAGTTGAATTTACGAATGAAATAATGAAGTTTTGAAGCAATGTTATATATTTTGCTTCTTCAGTAATAAGAATTAACAATAAACAGACAAGGTTATGAAAGTTTTTTTATTTTTCTTCTCTGCGACTCTTATCAGACTCAGGACTATCTAAATACGCATACATAACTATAATTTAAACAGATAACAATGGATCCTCCTTCAAGGTAAACAAGAATAAAATATAACATTCATTATCAAATTCCTCCGAAACATTTAGCTACGTTATGTTAGATATTTGTGAAAAAGAACCTTGGTGAATAGAATACCCCAAGCACTAACGAGAAAGGAATTGGCAGACCTTGAAGGGGGAGGTCAGAGCCACCTACTCGCTCAGTATATTAAAAAAAAATAAACCTTTGTTTAGATGTTGAAAGTGTATTGTGACAATAAAACAAGGAAATTATATGATTGTAGGCCACAAATGAGTCCCTATCGAATAAAAGGAAAATAATAGTAGTGAGGGTGGAGAACCTAACGAGCAACCTTGCGGTCTTGGGTAAAACATGCAACCATGCATTGCTTTTGTGAGACAAAGAATCCTGTAGCAAAGCGATGAAGCCATTTTCATAAAAGAAAACAATGTAATATGATACAATGGATAGCAACAACACAACTACATGGAGGAAATTGAAAAGGGATTTGTACAATATGAAATTGATCTTAATTCAACAATGAATAATCCAAATTCTTGTATAACTTGCAGTAACATAGATAAAAACCTTGCATTAAATAAATAACACACTGGATGGCGAATACTGAGTCACCGGGAGGTTGTTGTTTGCAACATATCTATAGCCAAGGATTTCCATTAATTTTAAACCAAAAGTAAAAATTGAAAATAATTTTCCTCATAAATCTAGTTCCCTAGTGCAACAACGCACAACATATCTAATATACTCTTATAAAACTATCAAGAAGTTTCTAAGATCCACTCTTAGAAAAGGAGGGTTTTCCTCCAAAACCCTGAGTACTATCACACAAAATATTATCCATGGAAGTGACCTTTTCAACAAAGAGTAAATGATGAAGTTCAAAAGAAAACTCATGGAATCGAAGAGAAGCATGTCGTGATTAACCCAAAACCAAAATACAAGTTAGAAGCTCAAAACACTTGCTGTAACTGTGAGATTCGTCGTGGCAGGAACCCTCACATACACCAACGAAACCCCATAAGGAGCAATCAATTCCCTGAAAAATTTGGGAAGGAAAATAAATAAAAACAAAAAAAAAATCATCCTAAGACCCAAAACAAAAAGATAAACTTCCAGATAATTCCTCATGCAAACTTATCAGTAGATAGTCACTGTAGAAAAGAAGTTGACGGTGTTAGTTGTAATTGCTGGTGAAAAATATCCTTGGATTCATGTCAAAACTCTATAATTAGTACAAAAGGAAAGCTCAACAATTCAAACCTAAAGAAAGAAACAAAAACCTGTAACCTGAAATCTAGGGTAGTTGGTGTTGGGAAAATGGAGTGATTTAACCACTAGGACAAAGATTAGGGTTGTGTGGTGTTGCAGAGCCACTCCAGAGGAGCAAGGGTTCAAATGAGCTAGAGAACCGCCAAGGGTGCGGGGTGGTTACTCCAAAACTACCCTCAGAGCACACCTGCCATCAGATCTTGTGGTTTGAATATAACGGTGGAGCGACAATCACCTATTGACAGAAAAAATTTCCACTTGCCACGAAACTCTCCAGAATCTCGTCCTTGCGACACGTTAAGAGTGAAAATTCCAATGTATAGTTTACCCCTAGCGCGGGCATAAGCTCCTGCCATAAAGAAAATTAAAGTTTAAGATCTAAACCGTAATGAAGATATCAAACATTTGTTAAGATTGATGAGAAATAAAGGAACTAATGTGACAAAGCAAATAACAATTGTGTAAACTAAGTTGTTAAGACAATCCCAAGCCATTATTAAATGGTGGTATAAGTGAAAGGCTTATTAAATAATGATTTTTGTTTTGTTTTGGGTGGTGGTTGGTGTTACAAGTGGTATCAAAGCCACATTGCAACACTGTGGCCTATTGGGAAACTAAATAACAAATATATTTATGTTCGCAGTAAAAGCACAATGAGGAGAGGATTTGGAAGTACACCACCACTAAGATCATATGCAAAATCTGAACCTATACCAATTTCGAGAGCTAATCTGAAAACGTGGTTCCAATTGGAAGGAGAACACCAAAATCCCACCACTATGCTGTTATAAACAATTCAACAGCTAAAGGATGAGATGGCTCATTTGTTGGGAATCACGATTGGCGTTAGACCAAAACCTGTAGGTGTTAGTCAACAATCGATCACTAGATATAAGGATCCACGAGAGGCGGTTAGTCCATGTGTTAGAGTCCAACCCTAACCCCTTTATTTATGTAATAGGGTCGAGTCATAGTTATAGTTAGTTAAAGAGTTAATAAAGCCTGTATTAATAATTGTAAGTGGTTAACCTGCATTTAAGAAAGGGACCACAATTAGTTGCAAACGGGCCATGGTATTAGATAAATGGTATTGAGAGAACCATGGTAATGACCCATGGTATTGTGTGTATGAATCCTATATAAAGGATAGAGACTCCCCATTGAGAGATACCGATTCTTATTTTGTAATCGAGATCTTCTCTGTTGGAGGTTGCCCCCTCGAAGAGGTAAGTGAACATTGCTTTCATCTCTGAATAAAAAAATACTGTTGTTTTTCTCATTTTAATCTATGTTTTGGGTTGTATTTCTTAGCATATTTGGTATTCTAGAATTTCTCGCAGGTTAAGAGCATAACAAGTGGTATCAAAGCACTTTCCAGGGCCGGTGGTACCTCCATTTTTGACATATATATATATTTTTAGGCTAGAGATGTGTTCCGACGTCTTTAAACCATGATATCTATCATTGAGTGCATAAACCTGCTAATTTGAGGAGGAATACATGCAGGAAATAGAAGAGGTGTTCATGCTTGTTGGACTCCCTTGTAACCCCTGTGGGTACCCCTTCAAGTAGTAGTGCATTAGATAGAACTGCGCATGAACTGCCTTCCACATACCCTATGGGTATATTGGAAGCCCCCTAGGCTCACCTGAAACCTTGCCTTAGATAAACTGTTGGCCGTCTTGTTGCTACAGTACATTGAGAACAAAACTCGGGGAGATTACTCGCGTGTACGATAGGGTGGTCAGGTAGTACGACTAAGGGTACGGTTGATCCTTTTTAGTTAGTGCCCCGAAAGATTGGGCCAAGTACTATTGTTGGACCCTTATGTATATTGCGATTTGTAGCACTTGACATTCCTTTGAGACCATAGTTCCCTCGACTCTCTGAAGATCACCCATTATCATATTTTCCAGATCAGATCTAGCGGTTGGGGTTCTGTCACCGCCACAATAATCAGATCCACCAGTTGAGGTTCTACCGCCACAGTACCATTTAGATCTAGCAGTTGGAGTTCTGTCGCCGCCACAGTCCAACTCACATTCAACCGTTGGGGTTTTGTAGGCAGATCTAACCATCTGTTCTGTGAGGTTTGTAGCTCCTATAGTCTGGGCCGATTTTTGCAAGACATTGGGAAAGGTCAAGTTTTTTGGGAATTTGGCCACTGCAGTATTGATCAGTGGGGAGTAAAACTCCATTCAGAGTTACAAGAGACTTAACCCATAAGATTCAGGACGACGAGTTGATCGCATTGGTACCATTCACTTGTTAGCTTCAATTTTCAGGCGGTCCCAAATTTTGTCTAAGTGACGACAAGTGACCAAGATCTATGTATGGTAGAAACCAGAGCTCAAGTCATGGCCAACAAGAAGATCGCAAGCCTTGAAAAAAAGTTGGAGGTATTCCAGAGCCTAGCGGACCAGATGCAACAATTCATGGCAAAATTCAAACTGAACACGTCAGAGTTGCATTCGGAGGCACATGGTATTAATGAAGACCTTGAAGGAGAGTCTAGCCATCATATTCACTTCCATGGAAATCACCCACATTCCCACCCTCGGCCACCCAAGCTGGACATGTATAAATTTGATGGCTCTAATCCGGCAGTATGGGTAGCACAAATGGAACAATATTTCATTCTAAATGATATTCGAGATGATCAAACTAAACTACATGTGGGAGCCCTTTACTTAGACCAAGAGAGATGGCAATGGTGGTAGTGGCATTGGAAATGCTATCCCAGGAACATAACTTGGCAGGTGTTCTCAAAATCTCTTTGTGACTGCTTTGACAGAGAGTCTAATTTTTTGGGTCGCCTTACTAAGCTCTGACAGATAGACACAGTAAAATACTACATTGCAGCCTTTGAGACATTGGCCATCTATACAGAAGGTTTGGGAGATGAATTCTACTTGGAATGTTTTATAAGTAGTCTCAAAGAAGCCATCCAAGCCCATTTCCGGATGCACCACCCACCTACATGGATGGACGCTTGCACAAAGGCTATCAAAGTGCAACGTGCTTTAGTTTCCCAGTTTCCTCGTCCAAATTTCATAACCAAGGGATTCCCCACCCAGGCTTAGGGCCCTACCCAAACACTGCAGGTTCAAAAGGTGTCTCCAACAGAAATGGCTAAAAGAAGAAAACAAGGATTATGCTACTACTGTGATGAAAAATACTCCCCGAGGCATAAATGTAAGGAACCAAAATTCTTTCAAATTGATGCTACTAATCACATCTCATCTGAGGAAGCCCCACCCGTTTAGGAACCAGAAGACGAAGTTGAGGACACCTAGCAGGACAATGAGCTCCCAACTACACCAGAGGAACCAATTATCTCGCTACATGATTTGGCGAGCATTTCTGCGCCCCAAACTCTCAAAATCAGAGGCTTTATTAAACATCGTGCGGTAGTAGTATTGATTGATAATGGCAGCACACATAACTTTATCCATCAACGAGTCACCGAAGCTATTCATTTTTTTGTTAGGGTAGTCTCTAATTTCCAGGTCCAGATTGCTGATGGGAGGACAATGAAATGTGAAGGACACTGTGAAAATATCAAACTTTAGATGGGAGACTACCATTTAAAGATCCACATGTTTGCAATTAACATGGGTGGTTGTGACATTGTCTTGGGTACTGAATGGCTTCGCACACTAGGCCCAATCATAATGGATTTCTAGGAGTTATATATGAGTTTTAAGCAGAATGACCACATGCATACCCTCTGTGGACTCCAGGCAGGTGGTCCTTCTATCATCAACTCTCTTCGAATGGAAAATTTTCTGAAAAAGGGCCATCATGGAGTTATCACCCAGTTTAATGCCATCCAGGCTGTCGAGTCCACTACTCTTCATATTCATCCTGAGATGCAATAGGTCTTAAACCGCCACCAGTAGGTATTTGAAAAACCTAAAGAGCTTCCACCCTCTAGAGGGGAACATGATCATGGCATCACTTTGGTCCCAGGGGCACAATCGCCGAATGTGTGCCCATATCGATATCCTTTTTCCCAAAAGAATGAAATTGAAAAAATCATCAAGGAACTCCTTGAAGCTGGTGTTATTCGTCCTAGCATCAGTCCTTATTCATCTCCAGTGGTCATGGTGCTTAAGAAAGATGGGGAATGGCGCATGTGTCCAGACTTTAGGGACCTCAACAAACTCATTGTCAAAGACAAATTCCCTATCTCGGTTGTTGATGATCTACTTGATGAACTACATGGTGCTCAATTCTTTACAAAGCTAGATCTTCGCTCTGGCTATCACCAAATATGCATGAAAGAAGTAGACATTCCCAAGACTGCTTTCTGGACTCAGGAAGGCCATTATGAATTCTTGGTCATGCCATTTGGTCTCTGTAATGCCCCATCTACTTTTCAAAGCCTCATGAATCACCTGTTGAAACCATATCTCCGAAAATTTGTCCTCATTTTATTTGATGACATTGTCATCTACAACCTAACCTGGGAAAAACATCTTCATCATGTAGATTTGCTCTTGCAATTGCTTCAAAATCACAAATTATTTGTCAAATTTTCCAAGTGCTCTTTTGGCATGGAAGAATTCGAGTGTTTGGGCCACATTGTGGGTTGTGAAGGTGTCCAGGTGGATCCCAAAAAGATACATGTAATGCAAGATTGGCCCCAACAAAAAACCTTGAAGAGTTTGAGGGGATTCTTGGGTCTCACCGTCTACTATCACACATTTGTTCGCAATTATGGTTGCATTTCTAGACCCCTCACTAACCTTCTCAAGAAAAATTCATTCCTCTGGATTGATGCAACACAACATGCGTTTATTGCTTTCAAACATGCCATGTGTTCCACTCTCATATTGGCTACCCAACTTCACCAAATCTTTTGTGATTGAATGTGATGCTTGAGGTACTGGTATTGGTGTTGTCTTAATGCATGAATGTTGGCCCTTGGCTTTCACCATACAACAACTGAGTGGGAAACATCTGGGACAATCTACCTATGAGAAGGATATGATGACCATCTTAATGACCCATTGTATTGTATTTATGAATCCTATATAAAGGATAGAGACTCCCCATTGAGAGATATTGAGCCTTATTTTGTAATTGAGCTCCAATCTGCTGGAGGCTTCCCCCTCGAAGAGGCAAGTGAACATTGTTTTCATCTCTGAATAATAAAATACTTGCTGCTTTTCTCATTTTATTCTGTGTTCTGGGTTGTATTTCTTTGCATATTTGGTATTCTGGAATTTCTCGCAGGTCAAGAAAATAAAACCATGTTACGAAACACACGAGGGGGCATTGGTTTACCCAATGTCCAAAAATATCCCCCCTAACATGAGCTGGGTGTGTATTGAACTCATGACATATGCTCAGATACCACTTGTTGGGAATCACGATTGCCGTTAGACCAAAACCCGTGGGTGTTAGTCAACGATCATATCGCCAGAGATAAGGATCCAAGAGAAGCTGTTAGTCCATGTCACGAAACACACGAGGAGCATTGGTTTATCTAATGTCTAACATCGTTTGCAGGCTAATAATGAGAGACCAATGCAAGACCAAGAACAAACCCTGAAAAGCCTTTCCGATTGACAAAACCATAGGAACTCGATACCAAGCCCTAGTCATGAAGACATGGACAAGGGGCAAAGGAAGAGAGGTGAAAATATGCTCGTAGGGAGCCATACCCAGAGAGTAGAAGGAGATAAAGGCAAAAATGTGGAATAATATGGTAATGCCTCAGATCGTAGGAAAAATAAGAAATAGAAAACAAAATTGCAAGGTGAATTCAAGAAAATTAAAACCCCAACATTTGACGGAGAATTAGAAAAATCCGCTGAATCTTGGCTGATTAATATGAATAAATATTTTTAGATTTATGAGTATGACGATAATTTGAAGGCAAGATTAGCAATCTATCAACTTCAGGGAAAATCCACCCTGTGGTGGGAAGATTCCAAAGTTGTTCATGTAATTGATGAGCAAGGAGTGACTTGGGGAGATTTTCAGAAGTATTTTAAGGAAAATTATTTGACTGAGTGCTTCTATGATGATAAGGCAAAGGAATTGCATGACTTACAACTAGGGAAAATTTCTATGGATGAATTTGTGACTAAATTCACATCCATACTAAGCTACATTCCCTATATATGTGAGGAAAATGCCAAGGTGCAACGTTTTATGAGAAACCTACCAACGTTTATGAAGGAACGCTTGGAATTCGATAATCCTAAGACTATGGATGAGGCCATTCGAAAGGCACAAATCTGCTATCAATAGATAAAGAAAAAAGAGGAAGGCAATAAGAGTTGGTTAAGTAAGAAGGGACGCAAAAATTTCCAGAGCACTAAAAATACAAAAATTGGAAACACCATAAATCTACACAAGAACCAACAAAATAGACCTCCTGGGAAAAATCAACAGAAATTCAAATTGCAAAATGAACCTAAACAGGTAGAAGTGTCGAGTAAACTAGAGACTAGTCAATCACAAATACCTCCATTACAGTGTTGGGGTTGCAGGGAGCCTCATTATTACAAAAATTCCCCCCACCACACCAGAACAGAGCAAACTACTAATATTCAAGAGGCTTCTATAGTTGGTGAGGTGGCTAGGAGCATACCCAAAATCAATGCTACCTTGGAAGATCATCAAGTAGAATACCAACCTACTATTATCGAGTTTGAAGGTACGTTATTTAACTATGTTGTATCTATTTTGATTGATACAAGGGAAAGATTAAGTAATAAAAGTCCCAAGCTAATAGAAATTTGTCATCTACAGACTCATAAATTTAAAATCCCTGGTTGGTATAGTTGGCCATTGGGGAAAAAAGAAGGGTGTCAACTAACGTAGGAAGTTGTCCCACTGAGATAGCAAGCCATAAAATTAGTGTAAAATTGAATGTGCTACCCCTAGGGTCTTCTAATATCCTAATTGGTATGGACTATTTAGAAGGACATTGGTCCTTGGTGAAATGAAAGGACACAACCATTGACTATATTACTAAGGAGAGTGTTAGAAAATAAATTAAAAGGGTGAGGAGACTAGTAAAGTTGCAACCAATCACAAATTATTAGCTAGGAAAATGTACTAGAAAGGGTTGCCAGATTTATGCTATTCAAGTAGGGTATACCAACTCCAAAACTAAAACAATTAACTTAGAAAATCTGCCAGTGGTTCAAGATTTTGCTGACATGTTTCCAGAAGAGATTCTGGGGCTGCCACCTAAACAAGACATTGATTTTACCATAGAGCTAATTCCAGGAGTTGCTTCTGTGTCAAAATCCACTTATCGAATGAGTATTTGTGAATTAACTGAACTAAAGATGCAATTACAAGAACTACTTGATAAGGGGTACATTCGCCCAAGTGTATCACCTTAGGGAGACCTTGTGTTATTTGTTAAGAAGAAGGATGGTATTATGAGATTCTGAATTGACTACAAATAACTAAACAAGCTGACCATTAAGAATAAATATCCATTGTCGAGAATCAACAATTTATTTGATCAAGTCAAGGGTGCTATGGTATTTTGTAAGATTGATTTGCGATCAGGTTATCATCAGATAAGGATAAAGGAATAAGACATTCCTAAAATAAATTTTAGAACTTGTTATGGTCATTACAAGTTTGTGGTGTTTCCCTTTGGGTTACCAATGCCCCCTCAACATTTATGATTCTTATGGATGGTATTTTCCACCCTTACCTTGATAATTTTGTTCTAATTTGTATTGATGACATACTTATTTATTCAAGGAATTTGGAGGAACAAAAGAAACATCTGTAGATAGTCCTGCAAACCTTGTGGGACCATCAATTGAATGCCAAATATAGTTAGTGTGACTTCTATAAGGATCAGATATAATACTTAGGGCATATAATTTCTGCAGAAGGAATAGTTGTTGACCCTAGGAAAATCAAAACTATTAGAGTTCCCTGTTCCTAATAATGTTACTAATATTTGATCTTTTATGGGGTTAGCGGGATATTATCATCATTTTATTGAGGGATTTTCTAGAATTTCTTATCCTATAACTTCTCTGCAGAAGAAAGGAAAAACTCAGAATGGAGGCTTTTGCGATTCATGATTAAAGAAAAACTCTTCCAGTTAAATCACATCAATGTTTTAGGATCAACTATCAAATGGACAACAAATTGTCAATGTAGCTTTGAAAAATTAAAGCATTTATTGACCATAGCCTCGATGTGAAGGATTGCAGACCCTAAGGAGTTAATCGTCTAAACATATGCATGTCAAGAAGGAGTGGGGGGAATGTTGATGCAAGAAGGAAAAATAGTCAAATATGAATCTAGAAAATTAAAAGGGCATGAACAAAGGTACTTTTCCCATGACCTAGAGTTAACTGCGATGGTACATGCCTTGAATGTATGCAAACGTTATTTATTGGGTAAAAATTTTGTGCTGATGACTAACCATACAAGGGTAAACATGTGAAGTTGGGTTACATTTTTGTGAGAAATGCCCCCGAAAAATTCATAATTGCAATTTTTCAACAGAACAATTTTTTCGGCCGAATTAGTAAAATTAATTTAACTGAACTATTATTTCCATTTACATTAACATCGACCATTAAACAGATTTTTGGCTGGAGGTGGAAAATATGAAAATAAATTTTTTCGACCAAGTTGTTAATTCGGGAAAAATAATAATTTGGCTGAAATAATAATTTGAATGAATCAATAATTTGGAACAAAATATTATTTTGACTGAATTAATGTTTATATATATCACGACCGTGATGCCGCAGAAATATTTTATGCACTGTTAGTTTACTGTTATTGTTCGTTTGTCACTGGAGGAATTTTCTGCGCTATCGGTGCGCTAGAGGAATTGATTTGCTGACAACGTATGTGTTTTTTTTAAAGTAAAACTAATCTATTAATAAAAACATAATGTACAAAGAGGCATCGGCTTTTGCGGTACTAGGTCAGCTATATGACCATTTTGAACAGCAAGTCTTGACATCGTGACTGCCCCAGTTGGGGAAACCAGTCCGAGAACGAGATACGAAAAAAGTTCATTTTACCCACGCAGGGGCTACAGTTCTAGAATTCAAAATTTTTAACCAAAATTAACACTATGTAAAGACTATAAAATTTAGAAAGACAGCCACAGTAAAACCATAGTATAGTTCAAAATTAACCACAGTGAAACAACCCAAGAAAACCAAAACTCGGAACCCGAGCTGGACGCGAGACTCAAAATTGACCATAGTAAAATGAAAATAAACAAAACCGAACTCAGAACCCGACACGTGACCTGGCATGCAGCGGCTAAGTGTCTTAGGTTGGTGTCTTCTCTTCCACGATCGGACACCAGCCATATTCTTCTGAACCAGTTTCCGCTGATTGCCCGCCACCTGCAGTGTCCTGTGGCTCACGGTCCTCCACTTGTATTCCTTTGCCTTTGCAGGTGGCGTCGCCTCCCAGAGTCTATTGTCGGCTGCTGGACGGATGGTCCATGTCTCTCGGCAGGTGGCTGGTTCTTGGCTCCCCCTGAAAGCTGACGAGCGATGGAGGAGCCTGGTTCATTTCCAGGCTGAGCTCTTGTTCAGTGCACGATCCAGTTACCTCTCTGAAGTCCACCATGATGGTGGCAATTATGACTGGCCTATCCATGGAGTAGCGGAACCAGAATTGAGCTTGCTGGGAAGAAGCAATGGAAGTGGTGTGTTGGGAAACTCCACCTGAGCGACGAATCTCACGGGTGCCCCTTCTACCTCAGCCGCTGCGGGTATCCGAATATATGCCAAGGAAGCGGGAGGAGGAGGGGCTTGGGGGGTGGAGGCGGATGGGGAAGTGGAGACAGAAGGGGGCAGAGACAAAGGGCGAGTGGCACCACCTCGACTACCACCTCGCCTGCATTGCATTCGATGGCGTTGGCACATAATTCTTCAACTAGAAAGCTGCAGCAAGCGTTGAGTTTCAGGGGTAGGAGGCGGGGTAGGAACAACGGTGGGGATGTTGTGAGGAGTAGGGGAATTCAAATCTGGGCCAGAGAGAGGGGCCGAGACCTCAGAATGCATGTTACAGAGAAAGGACTGAGAAAAATGATGACCATCGCCTAGGTCGATGCAACAAAGGAGTCTGCAGCGTCTTCCCGTAGCGGTGCGAAGGCTCGGATCTGCTGCAGAGGGGTGGCAAGAGCAACTGAGAGGCTGAATGGGTAATTGCAGGGGGCTTTGCTCCATATTTCTGAATTTGCAGGGAATTTCTCAGTTCTCACAACGGGTTGATGGCGCCGGCCGAGGAGCAGTGACTTGCCTTAAATTCCCACAAGGGAAGGCACAGGTTTCCATATGGATCAACCACCTGCTTGTCCGATGGCCAATTTGCATTAATTGCTCATCTAACACCCGCATCCGGGGGTGCTGCATCCATTTGCACCAGCTTGGTGTATTCCTGTTGATGTGTGGCATCTTTTATAATTTCAAGCAAACCTGTGTATAGAGTTTGATCACTTATCACCCCTAAATTGGCTAAGAGATCGACCACTTTGTTGCCATTTCTCTTGATGTGTTTGAAAGTGATTGCTTTATTAGTTGCAAGCCAATGCTCAATGTGTTGCAAACGAGTTGCAAGTCTCCAACTACAAGATAGCTTGTTTACTGGAGTTCCATGTATAATTTGTTGGGCCATGTTGATAAGGATTTGAGAATCTCCTTCAATTATTAAGGGAAAGTAGCTATGCTGTTGTGCAAGATTTAGACCTTGCCACAATCCCTCCAATTCAGCCAAATTGTTCGTGTCCCATCCTGAAAAGCCTAAATAAAGTAGCAAAGGATTGCCATAATGATCCCTGAAGATTCCTCCATGTCCAGCCTAACCTGGATTGCCTTTAGAAGCGCCATCAAAGTTGAGCTGGGTGAATCCTAAGGGCGGAGGGCACCACTTGCTGGGAGAGTGATGGGCAGGGATGGATCTGTTGGGTGGCTCCTGAGACCGAATGAGCCTGAGGTTCCAACTTATCCATTTAGTTTGTTCTTGCGGTTTGATGGGAAAGTCCTCATTGCTCCAAGTTTGGAGTGCTAGAGTTTCCTGAAGGTTGTTGCACATATTATTCCATATGATTTCTATGGGGGTGGCTTGATTCTTGAAGATACGCCGATTCCTCTCCTTCCAGATTGTCCATATGAGGAGGATTGGAGCAATTCTCCATAATGCATTAAGCAGGGGACTCTTGTACGGGTTTTTAGTCCAGTGACAAATGGTTTTGGTGATGTCTTCTTTAACTTTGCCATCTTTCTGACATCTGAAAATTGTTTTTTTCCAAAAGTTTGTTTTCCAGATTGCACGAATCCATGAGATGCTGTATAGTTTCCTCCTGTTGATTGCAGTTGGGGCATATTGAGGGGCCATGATTTTTTTTTTCTTCTTAGGTTGTCCCAAGTAAGAATTCTTTTATGGCAGAGCAACCATAGAAAAGTTGAGATCTTGGGCCAAATTTTAGGGGACCACACTTTGTCCCAAAGAGGGTCCTTGTTGGTCTGAGGATTGATCATAAGGTTGTATGCCTCTTGTGTGGTGAAGGTTCCACGTGGTTTGTATCCCCAACGTAATATATCCTTTTCTTCAGAAAATCTGATTCGCCTATTGGTTAGCTCTGTGTCCAGCTCCTTATACATTATCTCTGTACCATTCCTGATGATGAGTTCTGCTTTGCGCCATTGTCTATAACCCTGATCCAGGGTGGGAATCCAATATTGGTTGACCATTTCCCATCGATGTGCTTCCTCGTCCTCTATTGGTGGAGGTGAGATTAAGCTGTTGAGTTTGGGTCTTTGCTGCCATGAATCCATCTAGAAACGAGCACTATTGCCATCTCTTATTTCCCAAAAGCTGTGCTGATGGATCATATTTCTATGCATTCTAGCCGAGTTCCAGATTAGGGAGCCCTTACCCGTGTCTGTAAGCCTGATTAGGTCTTCATTTGATCTGTGGTTGGCATACTTGGCTCTCCATAGGATCGCCCAAGGTGTGTGCGGGGCTGAAAGCCACTTCCACCAGATTCATGCTCCCATGACTGCGTTACTATGTTGAGGGTCCTGAAGACCGATTCCCCCAAGGTTTTTTGGGAGGCAAACGGTCGCCCACTTGACTAGTGCCCATTTGCGGTTATGTCCCGCTGATCCCCATAGAAAGTTCCTTTGGAGATCTTTGATTTTTTTGAGAACCCATTTGGGCGCTGCTAAAACAGAGAATAAATAAAGAGGCATAGATTGCAGTATAGCTTTGATGAGGATTAGCCGGCTTGCCATGTTTAGGGCTCTAAAGGTCCAAGAGGTGAGGCAGGTTTCAAGCTTGTCTAGGAGCATTTTCCAAGAGGAGTGCTTGAGGGCAGAATCAGTTAAGGGAGAACCAAGGTACTTAGAGGGGAGAGATGCAACAGAGAATCCCAGAATGTGAGCTATGGAGGTCTGAGTTATGGCAGGAGTATGAAAAAAGAAGATCTGGGATTTAACTATGTTGATACTAGCGCTAGATGTTGCGGAGAAATCATCAAGGAGGGATTTGAATTTTCGGGCTTCTTGGACTGAGGGATGCCAAAATAACATGTTATTGTCCACAAATTGCTGGTGGGTAATGGCAGGGGAATTATGAAGGGAGATTCCTCTAAGCTGTTGCTCTTGGAGGGCATGCTTTATGGTTCTACCCAGCCCTTCAACCATAAGAACGAAGAGGAATGGAGAGAGGGGATCCCCTTGGCGGATGCCTCTTGAGGGTTGAAAGGGGGTGGAAGGGATTCCATTAACCAGTATGGAGAAGAAAGCTGAGGAGATTAAGCTCATGATCCATCGAACCCAAACAGGTGAGAAACCAAAGGCTGTTAACATCGATTGAATGTACACCCAACTCAACTTATCAAAAGCTTTTGAGAGGTCAATTTTTAGTAGCATACTTGCTTTTTTGTGGTGCTTGAGAGAGTGAATGATCTCGTGGGTGAGGATGATTCCATCTATGATTTGCCTTCCTTCGACATAGCCCGATTGTTATGGTGAGATGAGAAAGGGAAGCAATGGATTCAAACGTAAGGCTATAACTTTGGATATGATTTTATAGATGACATTGTAGACGGCTATAGGCCTGAATTGTTTGGCGTATTAGAGTGTTCCTCCTTGGGGATGAGAGTGATAAATGTTGCATTCAGGGAGGGTAGCATCCAATGGAGAGTTCTAGACTCTTCGACTACCTTCCAGACCTCCTCTTTGATAATATCCTAGAATTTGTGGAAGAAAGTGGAGGTAAAGCCATCTAGACCAGGAGCTTTTCCTTCCTGAAGCTACGTCATAGTTGATTCCACCTCCTGTAAGGTTATCAGACAAAAGCAATTGATTGTGTTCATCTGTTATCACCTTTGGGATATGAGGGAGAATCTTGTCAATTGCTGGTTGTCTGTTGGTGTTAAGTTCTTGATGGATTAATTTGAAGTGCTTGATGAGTTCTTTTTCAATGTCCCGATGGTCTTCCAATCAGTCTCCTTGTTGGTTGTGAATTTGGGTGATGTTGTTATGCATTCTCCTTTGGATTGCTATACGATGGAAGTATTTTGTATTCCTCTCACCTTCCTTTAACCATCTTATTCGCGATTTCTGTTTCCAGAGGATTTCCTCTTGTTTTTCTCTTTCGTTGATCTGAGTCTAAAGATTCTTTTCCGGTTCATTGCGGGCTTCAGTCCTGCCTTCTTTTACGATGGTTTGCTGGAGTTTCTCCATTTCCTGAGCGAGGGCTTTATGAGTTTGAAAAATGTTTCCAAAGGTAACACTATTCCACTGTTTGATTTGTGCTTTTAGGAACCTCAACTTTTGCTGAAATTGGAACATTTTGGAACCTTTAAGGGGAAGAAAACTTTTCCATGCATGCTGGACTAGATCTTTGAAATGTGGATGGGTCAACCAGAAGGATTCAAAGCGGAAGGGTCTTCTAGTGGAGTTTCTCGGTCTTTGCCACTGAAGCGAAATTGGCCAGGGGTCCAACCCTGCAAATGGCAGAATAGAGGTTGAGAGGTATCCTCCCAGGTGAATAGCATTATCTGATAGCAGAAATCAATCAAGCCTTGAAGCAATATGATGAGGACCGGATCTTTTGTTATTCTAGGTGAATATGTCATTATTGCAGGGCAAGTCGATTAACCAATTGCTTTGAATGAACTCGTTGAAGTACTCACTTTCATTTTCCAATCTGATTCGGCCTCCTAATTTTTCCTCTAATTTGGTGATCATATTGAAGTCGCATCGCATGATCCATAATGGATGGGTTCGGTTGGTGTTGAGCAGTGTGAGCGTGTCCAAAGTTTTGATTTTTTCCTCAACAACTTGCGGGAAATACACATTGGTAAGGTGACCATGCACATTGGTCCCTATGATATGGAAGTTAGCTTGAATGAAGTGGTGGTTTGCATTAAAATCTGTGAGCGCAATAGCCTGTGCATTCCAAGCTATTGCTAATCCTCCCGAGGCTCCTATAGCATCCACTGCCATTGTGTGACAGCCAGGCCATGCTTTTGAAAGAATGGTACTGAGAAGAGTACTATTACATTTTGTTTTATTACATTAAGAAGATATGAGGTTTCTCCTTCTGTATCAAGTTTTTTATCATTCTGTATTTCCCAGGGCTGTTCAACCCTCTTAGATTCCATGATGTGAGCTTCATGGTTCAGGGTTGGGGAGTGGCCTATAGTACTTTGTGAGTTTAGAATATCTTCCAGATTCTACCAGCATTTCCTCGATGAGGATGGTTCGCTGTAGATCTGTCTTTCTCTGTCGTTTCTTAGTATCCTTGAACAAGTTCTTGCCATCCCACTGACTTCCTGGTTGAATTCCTAGAGATCTTTGTTGATGTGCTTTAGATAGGATGACCTCTAGACTTTCTAGCTGTCTCTCCGAGATCTTATCATATTGTTTTTGCTTGCATGCTTGCTCAAGGCTAAAAATATCCAAGTCTCCTAGGTCAATGCTTTCAGGCTCTTCATCCATCTGCTTGAGTTCACTGCTCTCGGCCATGATGTTCGCTGCAAGCTGGGGATCAATCAGAAGGGTATTGATGTCCATACCATTAGGTTTCCAGGCCATCTCTTTAATGGAGGTGGTAGAGGGGGGAGCTTGGGGTTGCACAGGGACATGGTCAGGGGATGCAGCCGACTGAGGGTTAGCAGAGGGCTGATTATGAATCTCATGAGAGTGCATGGGGGGATCAGGGACCATAGAGTCAGTCTGAGCTAGAATATCAAAGCTATTGCTGGTTGAGGGATTTGAATTGCTGGCAGGGGTATTTTTAGGTTGAGAAGCAGGATTTTTATGATTCCTTTTCCAAGAGTTCACTTTGGTAAAGCCCTCTTGATTGGTTTTCCCAGAGGCGGTGTTGGAGGAGGGCTTGGCATTGAGCAGGCAGTCCCGGAATAGGTGCCCATGAGCATGACATTTTCGACATCGAAATGGAACATGCTCATAATCTAAAGTCTGAATCTATTCAAAATCATCATGGAATAAACTTACCGAGTTCGGAAGAGCTTTGTTTAGGTGCATTTAGACACATATGCAGGCATATGAAGTGTATCTTCTTTGTTTTGTTTCTTCTGCAACATTTATGAATTCTCCTAGTCCGTTTCTAATGTCTTTTAAAGATTCCTCATCCCAATATTGTAGCAGTAGGGAATATAGCCAGATCCAAACTGGTGCTGAGCTAAGATCTTCTTTATCCAGGTTGAATCGCTCGATCCAATCATGTAAATAAAGTCCAGTGGCGTTGAAGAAGTAAGGGCCATTGTCTAAGACCCTGTTTCGATCTTCTATGCAGTTGAAGATCGCTGTGAAAAACCCCTTCGGTCCTAGCTTCAGATTGATGTGTCCTTTTGGTTTCCATTTGGCTGCTATCCACCCCTGTAAGGCTTTCTATGTTGGCCAAAACCCAATAAATTTCCCAATAAGGGCATGATCTTTAATGTATTGGATTTGGGTGTTGATTCTCTGACTGGGCAGTTCAATCTTAAGTCGTTCTGTAGCTACAGGTTTGCAGGTTGCGGATGTTGCTTTGGGTTTCTCATCATCTCCCCCTGCATGTTGTTGCCTGTCCGGGGATATCTTCTGTACCCTGTGGTTCATTATGTGAATCAATGTTATGCTGATCTGTTTGCATCTGCGGATCATAGGCATTGTCATAGCTGTTCGTGGCCCGTAGCGCAGGGTTCACCAAAGGGGGAAGCTCCGAGTCCTCCCCCATCGAGGAAGCCATTAAAGCTGAACTATAAATTGACGTGCGTGGCTGTCAAGAGTTGCAGGGTTGGTGGATCAGGGGCGACGTGCTCTGAGTAGTACTCCGTCGCTGAGAAAGGTTAAAACCCTAGGTCTCCATGTTTGTTTTTTTTGTTTTTGTTTTTGTTTTTTTTTTGTTTTTTTGTTTTGTTTTGTTTTGTTTTTGTTTTGTTTTGTTTTGTTTTTTTGTTTTGTTTTGTTTTTTTTTTGTTTTTTTTTTATTTGTTTTATTTGTTTTTTTGTTTTTTGTTTTGTTTTGTTTGTGTTTTTGTTTTTGTTTTTTTTTTTATCAGGATTAGTTGGTGCCATTTGCTGAAGGAATTCTAAAACCCTTGTTATGTCCCTTCCTAAATTAATTTGGAGCAAGATTAATTATTACATTTTGGGGCCAATTTTGGAGATGATGGGGCCCATTTGATTTTATTAGGAGGTTAGACTTAGTCGAAGTTATTTTGATGTGGTTACGTTCTATGTGGGGATCCACCCACACTAGGAGAATACACGTTTCCTAGTTCGATTTGCATGGAGGGGAAGTCGATGGTTAAGTGAGGGACCCATGATGGAGAGAAATTGGAGGGAAAAATTCTCCATGAAATCTATATAAGGAAGGCAACTCTCCTCATTTCATCATCTTTGGCATATTGAATTTCGCTTTGGATTTTCGAGCATTATAGCCGAGTCACTTGATGTTTAGCAAGATTTATTCAAGTAGAGAGCTCACCCTTTCTTCGAGGGACTTCGAGTGCCACCCTAGAGAGGTTCATCTTCAGTCTTTCGGAGGAGGTTTTCATTGTGATTTCCAATGGTTGCATCCATCATCTCCAAGTGGTGTGTATTTTTGGAGGATGCAGTGAAGGGAGGCCAAGTTGTGATTGTGGCATCTTTTAGAGGTTTGGCTGGGAGAAATTTCGAAAGGGAGGCATAGGTGTTGTGCTACCATTTTAGTGACACTTGGAGTTGGAGGAGAGAGCTCCCATCTAGTGTGACTTTCGCACTACCTCGGCCAACACAAAGGAAGAGTATTATGCACACGTGGGATGTGAAGCTTCAGTTATTGAGGCTTGTCTTTGTGAGGAGAGTTGGGAGAAACACTTGTAGAGGAGATTGTTACTTTTTCGGAGCCTTGGAGGAGGATTTTGTTGGTACCTTGCAGGTCGCATTCTTGAGCAGTCTTGGAGGGTGTAGGGCCTCTTGGAGGTCGATTTTGGGAGGTTGGATTCAAACCAAAAAATTTCTGGGTTTTTGTGGGTTTTGGTCAAGGAGCTTGGAGTTAATTTTGTAACATTTTCTAAGCACTAAAGGTGGAGTTTCTTGCACTCCCTTTCCATCGAGTAGTGTAGTTTTCTAGGCAACATAGAGCATTAGAGGAGCAATCACTTCCAACATATAAGATCATTGTATTATCACATGGATTTTTTCATGCTTCCCATTGAGGCAAGCCGAGGCACATTCCTCCATACTATTGTACTTGCTCCATTGATTAATAAAATGGCCCAGCTAGTTCTTACTTCTGGAGTTTTTATGAGCATTTGCTAATTGTTTAAAATTTCTGTGTTGTAAATCATTTTTTCTTTGCATATTGTTGTCGCACAGAATGTCTAGGCACCACGAAAATGACTCAGATTGGGGGCTGTCACAATGATCCCCAATCACTCTGTTTGAGTTGTCTCCCTATAGCAGGCTAAGGGGGGTAAACACATAGGAATGTGATGAATGAAAACTAATTAGGAACCAACCAGTTCGGGAGACACAACTAAACGACCAATACTTGTTTGAATTGCGCAAGATTTCGAAGGATTTGATTTGATTTGAGGAAAATGAAACCAGTGCCTTGTGGAGTACACTATCTTAAGAAGGAAATAAAGTCCAAGTAAAGGATGGGAAACTGTTGCTAAATGATTCAATTGTCTTATATGCAGATGCAAAACTTAGAGCTATGTGAAATGTAGGGACTTGATTAATTTTAGTTAAATGAGGGCCTAAAATATTATTCTAAGTTATGATGTGAGTGTTTCTTAACTTAAGTCTCAGAAAATTGGCGATCTTAATGTGAAAAAAATACTTATAGTAGCAATGTGAAATGTAAAATACGCACAAGTAATTACTGAAATGTACAATAGGAAACTAATGTAAAATGCTGGAAATAAAATATTTAAATTCAAAAATCCATTTGCATGAGGTACTCAATCAAAGATCATTAGATGCATAGGTAAAACTTGCATGAGCATGTAAAAAACAAATGTATTTCAGAAATTGAACTAAGTGCGTAAACTCAGATTACATCAATGAAATATCAGTCTAGAAATATGCTCATAAAACAGGTGTTAATACCAGTAATATATTTTAAAGTAGCAGTCCCATAACCATGCAATATTCATATTTTTCTATGTATAACAACATAACTTCACATGACAAAATAATAACTTAACAATTCAAAAAATTTCTGAGTTTAACTATTTCTGATCTACTGATGCATTTGATCTAAAAACTCATAAATAAATTACTGAAAAACAGTGAAACAATGTTAAGAAATTTTTCAATTAGAATGCAAAAAATTACCGAAGATAACTTATATTTATGCAATGTACAACAGTAAAAGATGTAAATAAAATTTGTTGTTAAAACCCAACTAATTGCAAATCTATGATAGTATTAGCCTTGCTTTCAATTAGATCAATCAAAGAATTAAGGGTTTAGATGATATGCACCAGTCAAACCTTAGGGGCTTGAAGATGCTTAAAGATGAGTTGCCCAAATCACTAAAAATCCTCCAATTCCAAATGCCAAACTCAGAAATTTTTTTGAGAAATGTTTTGTTAAAATTTGTTTTATTTTTTGGAATTTTTTAGGAAATATTTAGGAAAATTTTAGTGATGAAGTTTTGGTGAAGGAGGGAAGGAGGTCGAGAAAGAAGGGAGGTTGAGAAGGAGGTTGGAGATGGCTAGCGTAGGGCCTCAAGGCCAATTTTTTTTTACTGACAATTTTCTTGGGATTTCTCTTCAATCTGCAAACAAAAAGGAGATGTCCTCTGAGGCTTAGATCTCTCTCTGTAATCTACAAAAATCACGTGGAATCTTCAGCTTTTTTCATGCACAAACAAAAGACAGAAAACCCCAAAGCATGTAAATACAAAAATATGAAATACCCAAAACCCCAATGAATTGGAATTTTGATATTTACAAATCTATAATAATATTCTACAGATCTAGCAGATTTGCAGATCAAATCTCTCTATTAGCTAGATTTAAACAAATTTTGCATAAATTTTGCATAAATTTAAAATTTTAAAGAGGCACAAGCTTAATAAAAACCCCGCAAGTAAAAGCATTTTATAAAATGACTTCAGAAATTAAAAATAGTGGGCTCTTTAGATTTTGTAAACCGAGAGACTCTTGGTCTAGCTGAGGACTTCCTCAAACACCCATAAAATCATCAAGAAATAGAGATACCTGATACTTTTATCAAATTAAAATGATATTTTAAAAAATCCAGAAATCTGTGCAAGATAATTGTACACATATCAATCCTCAAAGGTTATTATCCAACAAATACAAATAAAAACGATAGAGTATTAAGAACAATATTACCACATAAATTTGAAAGAGGAACACCACGTCTGAAACCATAAAGTCTTTGCGTTTTATTAACCAGAAAAAAGTTACAAGAGCTTTTTTAGAATAGGTATACAATTCCGAAATTGGATCCAAATAATGGAGAGAAGCCTTTAATATATAGAGAAATTCTCCAACGGCTAGTTGGCTTGATCTCTGTTAAAGCAATCTCAACCGTTGAGGAATATCAAATGATCTTTTAATCATCACCGTTGAAATAAAGTTAATTTTTGAGGAAATTCGAATGTCATTTTTAATTTCCTTTTAATTAACTCAAAATGATTATTTTGAGTTGATTGCTGCAAAAATTTGACCATGGATTAACTACTATGGCCCAAGGGTTCACAATATATTGAAATTTTCAATATTCCCTTGGCTGGGGACCTCCAAAAATTATAAACTTTAAAAACCATGAATTTTAAATGTTGGAGAATTTAATTTTTCCTGGGACCTAAATTAAATAAATTCCTCGCTTTAACATTTTAATTTATTTTAGCCAGAAATTTTAATTAATTGACTAATGTGGGGATTATTAATTTTTTCAACCCTCTAATATTTAGCCATGGTGTCTAACTATGAGGGACTATGCACTAAATATTATTTACATGAAATATTACATTTCTAAGCCATGAAGGGGGAGCACCCATTCGTTATAGACCCTCAACATTTACCCATTTATGCGACAAAAAATATGATATAATAGACTAAGTGATTTGTAATAAAATAATCTAACCAAATAGTTAGAATTATTCCCAAAACACTTTTATAGAGACTCAATAAATAACACTAGGACTCATTTAAAATCCTGACGACAAAATCCAACCTAGCTTTGGGGTGAGGTTGGAGGGAAAAAATTTGCCAATCATCTGTGTTTAGAAACACACATGAATTAGTGAGACTAAAAACCTCCTAGGATAGAAATCATCATCAAAAAAATAAATTTACTTAGTTCGTTACATACATTTGTCTTACTAGGATCATTTACATTACAAAATCCAAAATGGGTTTACAAAAATCTAGTGTACATGTCGTTGATAATGATGAATCTGTGGATCATCTACATGGTTGGACATGATGGAAATCCATGTGTGAAAAAATGTACAGCTATGGGGTAGTTGACATGGAGTGGTCAACACAAGGCTCTAAATGTTGCTTCATCGAAGGAATGTGAGAATAAAAAATCTGCACCCAAAGAAAACACAAAAAGACGTAAGTAGCGTCCATCCAAACATAATCCAAACATCATCATATAACATTATATAAAATAGAAGCTTTGTAACAATTATACAAACATGAAATGTAAACTTAATATAAGAACATAAATAAAATGCTAAAATGACAAGGTGTACGGTTAGAAATACAATACAAAGGATTCCTCATGGCATTAAATGTGTTCAATATAGTGCATACTGAGCATTTTCCTACTTTCTGGCAAATTTGTGGGTTCTTTTTCAGATGTGCCATGCCCGATCTTGCAGATCGTAAGATTATGTCTTATCTAAAAATCGAGTTTCTCTCAGCCATCAGATGCATCAAATTGCTTCCTTCTACTTTTCTGTTTTTTTCTCTTCTTATGAGTGGGCTATGATGTCAACAATAAGACCGTTATAGATTTCCTGTCCTGATCTTAAATATGTTTGGACGAAAGATTTGAAGAATTTGAAGTATGCCCAATCTTATTGTGAATATACTCTGTTAATGGTGATACATAAGCTCAGTCTTCCTTAACCAAAGTCGACTTGTCCTTAATGGGAAAAGTAACCTCCTTGCAATGTGATGGGAAATGCTTCGGTGGACCCGGAGATCTATGAGTCGTGACAAACCCTTTGTGCTTTGGTTTAACCTGAAATCTTGGAACTTGTGTGCTTTTCATCATTTGCAACTTATCCTGAAGAGTGGTCTTTTTGATTCTGATGGCATCAATCTGGTTAGAGTGTTCAACCTTCATAACATCAATTTCCTTGGAATGGATTTCCTCCATGGTCAATAATTTATTCTGTAAACCTATCTGACTAGCTTCCATATATTTTATTAACTGCACTTGCTTTTCCTCCATGGCTAACAATCTATCTGAAGAGAAATCTGACCAGCTTCCATGTCCTTCCTCATTGTGTTATGATTTACTTGAATAATACTCATTTCTTTCTCATGATGATTTTGCATGTTGGTCCTCATAGCCTCCATCTTTTGAGCACACTTTTCTATTATGGTGGCTATGTGATTAGAGTGATTAATTTTTATTATTCCTATCTCCTCATCATGTTTTTTTGTTTAGGTGTACAAAATTCTCATATCCTCCGTGTAATAAACTATACATTTTTCTTGATTAAGCTCCATGTTTTTTACTAGTTGCTTTAGTTCTTTAATAAGATGGTTATCATTTTCCCTTTCATTGTCGATATTGATTTGAAAACTTCTTCATGCTTTTACACTATCATGGATTTGTCTTGCAATGGTATAATTGGATTCATCATGAGAACATTCACATGGCCTACAATATGGCATTTTTCAATATGGAGAATTTTCTTGAAATCTTTCGTTGATAGTTGGGTTCTTTACAAGATCACTTTCATCCTTTTGCATAGTACTAGGGGCACAAGGTGAGCCACCTTGATCTCCATATATATCTTTAAAAAAATTAATGATGTATTGTAAAGAAGCGAAAGAATCCGTAGGACAATTACGAAACCAATCCAAAGAATCACCTTCTAAATAAAAGGAAAATATATGTATCTTGACATCTTCATGATTGTATTGTGAAGGAAGACAATATTTGGTTATTATATGAGTAACCCTGGAGAGATGCTTTCTAATAGTGGCTAAATTACCACCCGAGAACAAAGGCAATTTATGAATGGTCTGCATATCATTAATAAAGTTAGTAAAATGACACGGGGCAAACAAGTCATCCATGATGACTTGACTAAAGGGAAAAAAAGGGACCAAATGGATGCTAGAGAGAGACCCCTGCTCAAGAAAATCAACAGATCCCCAAGAATCTAGCTTCTAGAAAAAATTCTTGTAAGAAATAAAAGAAGTGGATTCGCCACTTGAATGTGAATCTAGCTCTAAGATCCAAAAGGAAAAAACTGAAAGGTTAGTCAAGGAGAAGCAGATGGATATCAGGTAAGGTTTCTTGTATGAGAAATAATGGATGAATAAGTGGAGTTTCCACCCAAACAGGAAACCAACCGAAATGTCTAGGTGCTAAAATTACAGATTGAAGGATTAATGAGATGACGAAAGATAAGGTGACGAAAATATGAATAAATATAACGACGCCAGAAAATGTGGCATTGATGGGATAATAAATGATTAAAAGACTGAAAATATGAAGATGAATTTTGTAAATCCAAGGTCCAATAAATTGGTCCTTGATAGCGCCAAAAAATGTTGTCTCATAGAATGTCTAGGCACTGAGACAACGACTCAGATCATGGGCTGTCACACTGATCCCCAATTAATCTATTTGAGTTGTCTCCCTATAAAATACTAAGGGGGGTAGACCCTATAGGAATGGGATGAATGAAAGTGAGTTGGGAACCAACTAGTTTGAGAGACACAACTAAACAACCAATACTTGTTTGAATTGCACAACATTTCAAAGGATTCGATTTGATTTGAGGAAAATGATACCCGTGCCTTGTGGATTCAACTATCTTGCAAAGGAAATAAAGTCTAAGTAAAGGATGGGAAACTGTGATGAATGATTCAGTTGTCTTATATGCGGATGCAAAACTTAGAGCTATGTGAAATTCAGGGACTTGGTTAATTTTAGTTAAATGAGGGCCTAAAATATTATTCTGAGTTATGATGTGAGTGTTTCTTAACTTAAGTCTCAGAAAAATGGTGATCTTAATGCCAAAGCAAATACTTATATCAACAATGTGAAATGTAAAATCTGCACAAGTAATTACTTAAATGTACAATAGGAAACCAATGTAAAATGTTGGAAATAAAACACTTTAAATTCATAAATCCATTTGCATGAGGTACGCAATCAAAGATCATTAGATGCATAAGTAAAACTTGCATGAGCATGTAAAAAACAAATGTATTTTAGAAATTAAACTAATTGCTTAAACTCACATTACATCAATGAAATATTAGTCTAGAAATGTGCTCTTAAAACAAGTGTTAATACCAACAATATATTTTAAATGGCAACAGTTCTATAACCATGCAATATTCATATTTTTCTATGTATAACAAGAAAACTTCACATGGAAAACTAATAACTTAACAATTCAGAAAATTTCTGAGTTTAACTATTCTTGATCTACTGATGCATTTGATCTAAAAAACTCAGAAATAAATTACTGAAAAGCAGCGAAACAATGTTCAGAAATTTGTCAATTAGCATACAAAAAGTTACTGAAGATAACTTATATTTCTGCAATGTACAATAGTAAAAGATGTAAATTAAATTTGCTTCTAAACTCCAACTAATTGAAAATCTATGCTAGTATTACCCTTGGTTTCAATTATATCATTGAAAGAGGTAAGGGTTTAGATGATGTGCATCGGTCAACACTTAGGGGCTTGAAGACGCTTGAAGTTGAGCTTCCAAAATCACTAAAAATCCTCCAATTACAAATTCCAAACTCAGATTTTTTTTGGGAATTTTTAGTAAAAATTTAGGAAAAAATTAGTGATGAAGTTTTGGTGAAGGAAGGAAGGAGGCCGATAAAGAAGGGAGGCCGAGAAGGAGGTTGGAGATGGCCAGTGTAGGGCCTCAAGGCCCAATTTTTTTTTTATTTTTATTTTTTCCCACGATCTTCTTGAGATTTCTCTTCAAGCGGCAAAAAAAATGGAGATGCCCTTCATGGCTTATATCTCTCTCCGAAATCCAAAAAAATCACCTACAATATTCAGGTTTGTTCCTGCACAAACAAAAGATAGAAAACCCCAAAG
Source organism: Pinus tabuliformis (assembly GCA_031772625.1). NCBI lineage: Eukaryota > Viridiplantae > Streptophyta > Pinopsida > Pinales > Pinaceae > Pinus > Pinus tabuliformis. The sequence goes on along the minus strand of CM062813.1, from coordinate 19,444,470 downwards.
AATTTATATACAAAATTATGAAATACCCAAAACCTCAATGAATTAGAAATTTGTTATTTACAAACCTACAATAATATTCTACTGATCTAGTAGATCAAAGCCCTCTATTAGCCGGATTTAAACAAATTTTGCACAAACTTAGAAATAAATTTAAATTTTTAGAGAGGCACAAGCCTAAGAAAAACCTTGCAAGTAAAAGTGTTTTATAAAATGACTTCAGAAATTAAAAACAATGGGATCTTTAGATTTTGTAAACTGAGAGTCAGTTGGTCCAGCTAAGGACTTCCCCAAACGCTCAAATTGTGAATGATAACATATGCACACTTATATCTTCTTGTTATATTAATAGAGATTCAAAAAATGATCATAAAATCATCAAGAAATAGAGATACCTGCTACTTCTATAAAATAAAAGTGATATTTTAAAAAACCCAGAAATCTGTGCAAGATACTTGTACACAAATCAATCCTCAAAGGCTATTATCCAACAAATACAAATAAAAACGACAGAGTATTAAGAACAATATTACCACATAAATATGAAAGAGGAACACCATGGTCTGAAACCCCAAGGTCTTTGCGTTTTATTAACCAGAAAAAAGTTACAAGAGCTTTCTTAGAGAAAGTACACGATTCAGAAATCAGATCCATATAATGGAAAGAGACCTCTAATTTATAGAAAAATTCTTCAATGGCTAGTTGGCTTGCTCCCCGTCAAATAAATCTCAAACGTTGATGAAGATCAAATGATCTTTTAATCATCACCTTTGAAATAAAGTTACTTTTTTAGGAAATTCAAATTTCACTTTTAATTAACTCAAAAATAATTATTTTGAGTTAATTGCCACAAAAATTTGACTTTGATTTAACTACTATGGCCTAAGGGTTCAAAATATCTTGAAATTTTCAATATTCCCTTGGTCGGGGACCTCCAAAAATTAAAAACTTTAAAATCCACGAATTTTAAATGTTGGAGAATTTAATTTTTCTTAGGACCTAAATTAATTAAATTTATGACTTTTAACATTTTAATTTATTTTAGCCAAAATTTTTAATTAATTGACTCATGAGGGGATTATTAATTTTTCCAACCCTCTAATATTTAGCCATGGTGTCTAACTATGAGGGACCATGCACTAAATATTCTTTTACATGAAATATTATATTTCTAACCCATGAAGGGGGAACACCCATTCATTATACAACCTCAACATTTACCCATTTCCGCGACACAAAATATGATATAGTAGACTAAGTGACTTGTAATAAAATAAACTAACAAAATAGTTAGAATTATTCCCAAATCACTTTTGCAGAGACTCGATAAATAACACTAGGACTCATTTAAAATCTCGACGACAAAATCCACCCTAGCTTTAGGGTGAGGCTGGAGGGAAAAACTCTGCCAATCATCTATGTTTAGAAACAAACATGATTTAGTGAGACTAAAAACCTCCTAGGATAGAAATCATCATCAGAAAAATAAATTTAGCTATTTTTTACATACATTTGTCTTACTAGGACAATCTACATTACAAAATGCAGAATGGGTTTACAAAAATCTAGTGTACATATAGCTGATTATCTTGAATCTATGGATCATTTGCATGCTCACACTTGATGGAAATCCATGCGCAAAAAAATGTACGACTATGGGGTAGTTGAGATGGAGTGGTCAATACATATCATTTTTTATTTAAGTTTGGAACATTACAGTGGTATCAGAGCTCAGATTGTGGCTCAATGGTGGGGGAACTTTCCTATGAGTGAGGAGGACTGACAAAATATGACTTACATGAGGCAAAGGTATCGGAGTAGGGAGAGGGAGTTGGAGATTACTCCAGACACAAAGGATTGTGGGAAGGAAGTGGTAGAATAATATATGGGGGAGGCCAGGAGTAGAGAAGAAATTTCCTTCAACAGTCTCTTGAAGGCCTTGAGCGATTTGTAAAAGGGGTAGAAGGAGATATTGGACGAGATCAATATGTAGAACCAGGAGTGGAGCACTCATCAAGAGTTTATATTCGAAGAGACGAGGCCTCTAAACAACTCAATCATCTTTCACCTACTGTATAGTGGACATCCTAGAGTGAGCCAACTCGAGCCACTTTACCTTATTTTATACCTTTGGCACAGGGTGAAATGGGTGGAGGAGAGGATCCATCATTGATGGGGGAGAATTTCAGGGAGTGGCAGTCCATGGGAGAAGATTTTAGAGAAGCTCTATCTTTCAGAGATTACTTCCAGCTCAAACAGAATGAGAAGGGGAATGGCTATGGAGGCCATGGTACATAGACTTATGAGCTGCAACGCACATTGGGACGATGTATTTTCCCACCTATGATGGCACTACCAAGTGCTCAACATGTACTTAAGTGGAGAAACTGGACACATACTTCCAGCTCAATAGGATGGTGAAGGTAGAAGCCATCAAGATGGCCACATTGCATTTGGAGGGGGAGGCACACAATTGGTGGTTTCATGGCTTGTCCACTTAGGGGTTGCCAACATGACCTCCTATGATAACTTCATACGGAGAGTGGTGGAGCATTTTGATCAGAGATTTCTAGAGGCTCACTTCAGGGAGCTGACCCAGCTCATACAGACAGGATATCCAAAGAATTATATTTCAGAGTTCTTGAGGGTCTTAGTCATGGTGTAAATATGTCAGATGTTAGGAGAGTATACACATTTGTGGATGGATTGACATATCCACAGCAGGGACTGGTGAAGTCACACAAACCATCTACTATTCCGGAGGGAGTGAATTGTACACGATATTTGCAGGGTGGCATCCCCAAGTCCTGGGCACCCTTTCCTCCATGTACTTCCTACCCTCATAAGGGAAGTGACACTAGAGTGCCCACAACACAGAGAGCAACCCAAGGACAGGGATAGTTGGATGATGAGACCAGGAGGGACCTCAGGAGGAGGAATTTATGTTTTACATGTCGAGATCCTTGGGCACCTGACCATTGGTGCACAATAGGTAAGGATCATTACATCAAGGTCTCCTCAAAAAATGATCAGGAGGATGAGGATGAGTTGGAGCTTGGTGGGGGAGACAGTGAGGATCCAACGAAGAAGGGACCACCATGACCACCACCACATGAGGGAGCATCGTTTGCACCAGCTGAGGGATTTCTATTTTCTTTGTGCGGGATTCCAAATTTTTTGACCATGAGGATTAGAGGCACAATGCAGGGACAACGTGTCTGAGTTTTAGTAGATAGTGGGGCCACCCACAATTTTATTGATGCTTATATGGTCTAGAGGAGGGGCATCATCACTGCAGAGTTTGAGGGGTTTTTAGTTCTAGTACCCGGAGACAAAACAATGCAGTGCACTTGATATGTTCTTGCTATGATAGTGACCATGGGGAACTATTCAATGACATACCATGCTTTTGTTGTGGATGTAACAGACACCAATGTGGTGATGGGAGTCCAATGGTTATATTCCATTGGCCGAGTTACCACCGATTGGAAGCAGCTAGTGATGGAGTTTATTGGGCCAGATGGTAAGCATGTGGTTCTTCAGGGCATGCATTCGTATCCTCCACAGACAATTTCGACCCACATGATGGAGGTTGATTTGAGGCATGGAGACATAGCATAGGTAGTAGAGATGAGGATTTCAGAGGTTGAGGGGAAGGCCAAGCCACCACATCCAGACATACAGGTGATACTGGATAGATATTCGATAGTTTTTAGAGACATACCGCTGGGACAACCACCTGACAGGGGGTTTGAGCACACTATAGAGCTGGAGCCTAGTGTGCAGGCAATCATTACTACACCCTATAGGGATCCCAAAGCCTATAAAGATGATATTGAGAGGGCCATCAGTGAACTATTGGCACTAGGCCACATCAGACCAAGTTCTAGTCCATTTGCTTCTTTGGTTGTGCTGGAGAAGAAGAAGGATGACACTCTTTGCATGTGCATTGACTACAGCGCCCTCAACAAGAAGAAACTAAAGAGAAAGTATCCCATTTTTCATATTGATGAGTTGATGGACGAACTTAGAGGAGCCAAGTACTTCTCTAAGATAGATTTGTGGTCTGCGTATCATAAAATTCGTGTGAGGGAGCAGGACATCTTAAAGATGACCTTCAGATGTCATTATGGGCATTTGAGTTCCTGGTCATGCCTTTTGGGTCGACCAACACACCAGATACTTTTAATTCATGCATGAACCATGTGTTCAGAGTCCAACTGAGGAGGTTTGTACTAATTTTATTTGACGACATCTTGATCTACAACAAGATGTGGGAGGAGAATCTGCAATGCCTGGAGACAGTGTTGTTTATCTTTGAGGAGCAACAATTCTACACCAATATGTCCAAGTGTGAGTTTGGGCTAACAGAGATGCTATACTTGGGGCACATCATAGGTGTAGATGGGGTCAAGGTGCGTGAGGAGAAGATTCAGGCCATTCAGGATTGAAAAGAGCCTCGAGATGTGACAATGCTGAGAGGATTTTTGGGCATCTATACTTATTATTAGAAGTTCATGAAGGGCTTCTCATAGTTGGTAGCACCCCTTATTGATCTCACTAAGAAGGGGGATTTTTCATGGATAGATGGAGCTTAGGAAACATTTGATCGCCTCAAGGAGGTGATGAGTTGTTTCCTATTATTGGCACTTATGGACTTTACACAACCTTTCACAGTGGAGTGTGATGCATCGGGTGTGGGGATAGGGGTAGTCTTGTTCCAAGAAGGGTACCCCATTTCTTTTGAGAGATGGAATCTCCTACCACATCAGATGTTGTATTCCATATACGACAAGGAGATGTTAGCCATAATGCATGCATTGGCCAAGTTTAGACAGTACTTGGTGGGGGACCGATTTCGAGTGAAGACATATCAAAAAAGTCTTCGCCACTTCATGGGGCAGTAGGGCTTTAATGATAGGCAATAGAGTTGAGTTAGCAAGGTCCAGGACTACGATTTTGATGTTGATTATGTGCGGGGGAAGCACAATGTGGTGGCGGATGCACTATATAGGAGACTTGCGGGACTTTCACTCATGAGCATTTGCCATGATTGGAAGGCACAACTATCAGTAGAGTACTTCAAGGATCGCCGGACATGAGAGGTCTTGGAGGGAAACTATTCAGATGAGTGCTATAGGCTGATGGATGATGTTATATATCACAAAGGGCACATATTCTTGGTTTTGGGGTCCCAATTGAGGGAGCACATCCTTCGTGCAGTTCATTATTCTCCTTTGTCTGAATACCAGGGGTTTAGGAAGACCTATACGGTAGTGAGAGAGCGATTCACCTGGAAGGGCCTCAAAGGGGATGTGTTGAGGCATGTGTAGGAGTGCGAGGCTTTTCAGAGGAAAAAAGGAGAGTTGAACCATCCATCAAGACTATTGCATCCTCTTCCCATCCCTGAGGGGAAATGGGAAAGTATCTCTATGGACATTATCACCGGACTTCCCTCAGTACAAGGGAAGGATTGTATTTTTGTGGTGGTTGATCGATTGATCAAGTTTTCACATTTCTTTGACATTCCAACATGATATTCAACTTCAAAGGTGGCATAGTTAGTTTTGACTACACAGACTCCTTAAGACTATAGTTAGTGACCGAGGTAGTTAATTCATGGGGGGATTTTTCGAGGAGCTTTTCAAGATAGTTGGCACTAAGCCCACCCCGAGCAGCAGTTAACTTCCACAGACCGACGATCAGATAGAGAGGGTGAACCAGTGGTTAGATGGTTATCTCAAGAACTATGTGACAGGGCAGCAGAGGGCTTCGACTCGATGGTTTCATTTGGGAGAGTGTTGATACAACACGACACATCACATGTCCATTGGATGCCTCCTTTCCATGCTTTATATGGTTATGATGATTTGTCTTTTGCTGACATTGTTTTTGGAGATCGTAGGGCCCCAAAGGCCAAATATTGGATCCTAGAGAGCGAAGATACACTTCAGGCTCTTAAGGATAAATTGCAAACATCTTAGAATCAACAGAAGATGTTTACTGACAGGCATCTATTGGAGAGGCATTTCGAGGAAGGGGACTTCGTGTACCTTTAATTGCAGCCATACCGACAGTCCATGCTGAAGAAGAAAGGGGTCGAGAAGCTGCAGCCAAGATCTTTTCAGCCTTACAGGGTAATCAAGAGAGTTGGAGAGGTGGCTTACAACTTGGTGCTACCACCAAGGAGCAAGATCCATAATATTTTTCATGTTTCATGCCTCAAGCGAGTGTTGGGGCAACATGTTATAACAACTGTGGAGTTGCCTCCACTTGATGATGAGGGGCACCTGATTTTAGAACTAGAGGCCATATTGGAGACTAAGGAAAGGAAGCTCAAAAGCATGATCATCAAAGAATACTTGGTGTGTTGGAAGAGCTTACCAGATAAGGATGTGTTGATGCCTCAAAAATCACTGCATCAACATCGGGATAACCACCCGGTCCGGACCTTAAAGGCAACTCCTTTTCCATTTGGTGTGGTGGCTCCAACTGGATATAATGGGACCAGTTTCCCAATGATTGGTATATAGGATGGATAAATGATTGATTCTATAATATCTAATGATAATGGATGAATGATTTAATCTAAAAGTAAAATTACAAACAACTATCCTATCCCGGGAAATTGCTGCTTCTAGAGTAACTTTTGATGGTCTTCATCCACAAATAGGCATATAGATGACTCTTGTTGGTAAACAAAGATATTTATTCATATGATAATTACTAAGACCAAATAGTTGAACAAAGCAATCAAGCAAACATTATTACACTATTTCTCATATATATCATAGACATAGATATGATTGAAAGAAGAACAGTCCTTAGACATTCAATAGTAAAAAGTACAAGGATTGCTGTTAAAGCACATACATATATTCAATGATAGCAAAATTTAAACGAATGCCGATTCACATAAGAAAATGACACAAGAGCATAGATAGTAGTACCATATGTTCTTTGAATCACTCCCGATATCAACCACATTCAAATTCCTTCTTTTAACTTAGAAACACTTCCATAAAAGGCAATAGTGCACATCATCAAAGCTTTCTTCGTCAAAATTCAGAATACTGGCCTAGTCTTCATAAAAAATAGATCAGAAGCACAATAGTGTGACTTACTGATTTGAGTTTATACAAAAACTCAGGACCCTTTCCAAATGCATGAAAGGGCCTATAAATACTAATTAAGCTAACTAATTACAAAATAAAATTGATATTTAATCGGTACAAATATATTATGAATATCTCCTCAAAATCGGCTTGTCCTCAGTCGGCAGCATGATTCATTGTTTCAGATGATCTCCCTTCGGCTTGAGTTGGCAGATATCTAGCATCATTTGCAACTATGGAGGGCGACTTAGGCGAGAATTCAGTTGAGATGAATATGTGGCATCTTGGATCTCGGGGATGATGCAACTGATGGCATCAGTTAAACATTTGAGTGCGGCCCTCTGACTATATGGCTTGATTAAGAAAAACCAAAAGGTATCCCAAGTTAAACTTTGGATGCCATCGATTAGTCTTCCATTCTTTTCTAATTCCTGCTTGCATGTTTATTCCAAGGCTTTGGCCGATGTCAATTTACCTGGATTACACTGTGAAATCATATTAGACAGATAAAGAGTGTCATTAACAAATTCAATTAAATTGCTAGTAGATAACCGACATCTTGAGGTTTCTCTTTCTGCCTTCATTAGTTGCGTCTGCCATTCTAGGAACAGGATGTCTTTGTGTGACTCTAGAATTTTGGGCAGATCTGAAGCCTGTCCTTCACTGGAGTCTTGCCAAGCAAGAAAGCTGGTTAAGATCTCATCGGCCTGTTCTAAATCCTGCCTAGCTTCAACTGATTTATCAACTATTGATGTAGTAATCTCGCAAAGAGGTTCAACCAGAGAAATGTTACGACATAACAGTTTTAGCTGTGTAATCAGTGCCTTATTGATTTGTAAATCTTCTGTCCCGAACTCTGCTACTTGAGGAAGGCTCCTGAACTTTTCTACTTCTTGTGACAGTTGAGCAATTCACTCATCCTTAGTCTTGCTCATTTGTTCATTCATCGCCTTTAATCTGGCCAATGCTTCAGACAATTCCTTTTGTTTCTGCATTGCTCGAATCTATCCTCTGTTCCTCTTTGAGCAATTGCTCATTTAATTGGTTGTTTGTCTGACGCTGTGTTAATAGTTGTTGTTACAATTGTTCCATTTTCCGATGTGTTTCAGACACCTGCAACTGCAATGAACCAATCATTTGATCTTTTTCCTTAAGGAGACTGCTTACTTCCGAGGCTTTATCCATGGTGGCTACCGAATATGCTCCGACATACTGGGAGAGTTTCGTAAGGTAATAAGAAGGGTTCAATTCCTCCTTCCACACCACATTAGCCATCACTGTTTGATCTAGAAAAAGGGAAGATTGATCAAGTCTCCTCCTTTTCCTTTGTCTTTTCACCACAACCCTGTGTTTAGGACTGTAAAAGACATTTAATGGTGGTATGTCTTCTATCTGTAAAACAATCTGATCAGATGGATCTTTGGGAATTATTTCCACATCTTTGCTACTGGGTAGGCCGTTGGTCGCTTCACTTGGAATCGTAGTCGTGGTTTTTTCTTGACTGACTGTCACTTGGGGTGTGCCAAATCCTTGTGAAGTCTCGGGATTGTTTATAACAGAGTCAAATTGTTGCCACTCTTTGAGAAGTTTGGGATCAATTTGAGTCTCTAAATAAATAACTTCACTGTCCTGATTCTTTTCTTTCTCCTGCTCTGTTTCCTTCTCTTTTCCTCTTTCTGACTCTTTTCCCTTTTCAGGAATTTTCTCTGTAGCAGGAGGCTCGTCAATACTTTTCTGTTCAGGCTCGCTTGACTTAGTTGTTGGTGTAGTAGCCAATAAGTCTAGAGGCAGCGTTTGCAACCTATGTTCCCTGACCTTATTGAATTCTACCAGACCTTCATCATTATATTTCATCCTGGCCAATGTTTTAACCTGAGACAATGATTCTGTTGAAGAAAATAGATCGTCAAATTCATCTTTTTCATGGTCAAACTTAGTAAGTTTGGCCTGTTCAAGCACATTATAGGCAACCTTCCTGGGATCGAATTGCCTGTTAGGAATGGTCGCAAGATTGAGCATATTTATTTTTCCTGTCTCCTTCTCAACATGTTTCCAATCAAGTATGGTATAAACACCGCATCTCAAAGGGAATATGGGCCATAGCTGCTTTTTAGAAGTCCTTAGAGTTTTGGATGTTCCAACGGTTGTGATTTGGTAAGCTAACTCTCGTGCCAACAGTTTATCAGGTACATACAATGAGAGGACATGGGGTCTTGTGGCGCTACCAAACACCCTTATATATGTGAATTTATCTTCGTCGAACCAATTTCCCACAACAGTCAAGTCAACTTCTGCCTCCTCGGAAATCCTTGGGGCAGGCTTATCAAAAATGGCATAATAGATAGGCAACATGAAACGATTACAGATTTGATACAAGTGGTCTTTATAATGTGCCTTCCATAACATCTGATGATAGATGTGGATTGGCTTGGGTCTTGTGGCGTCCATCTCCACCCAAGTATCGGGTATTTGGAATTAAAACAAAGCATATCCATAACATAAGAACTGTAATAGAAGGGGGGAATAGCCTTGGTGGTTTCGCGTGAATTGAATCTAAAATCAAGAATTGCAGAGGCTAATTTATCAGACAATATATTCGCCGAATCCATGACATAACTACTAACAACTGCTTCCATTAAAGGAACCATTTCGATAGTAAATTTTGCTGAATCATGCATTCCCCATATCCTACACATAATTGCCCCAGCGTAACAATAAGGAGATGCCAAGGAATCCACGGAGTACTTACCCGATGATTCATGTTTGTGCTTTGCAGGATTCTGTCTCCATTGTCAAATCGGGGTTGATTCCATCTCATTCTCCTCTGCGAATTTCTCTAGAAAGGCTTTATTGTATTTCTTTTCAGGTTCGGGCAAATGATACATTTTCCTCAAGTCGTTAGGCTGAAATGAACCGAAAAATCTTCCATCAACTGTGCAAAATGTCCTATTAGAAACAGGAATTTGTTTGACCACCCATCTGACCACATCAGTGTAAGGAATAATTTTCTCCCGAGCTACTATCCTATGCAAAAAATGAGTTGGCTAGATCTTTCAGGGAGGCGTCTGATTTATTAGTTGAGCCTGCAGTAGCTTCTTCCGAATCTTCCTCCGGTTCTTCTGCCTCAATTAAATTATAGATGCTTTGCCAGCTTGTATTTCTGAGGCTGAGACATGTAGTGTCTGAAATTAAGCCCTTTTTGCTGGGTCCTGGGTCACTAGTGGGCTGGACTGTTACTGGCAGGGCCGCTGCTGCAGCGGATCTCTTAGATTTCTTTCCCATTTGCTTAAAACTTGATACTTCAATGGAATTCTGCACAAGGAAGGAAACCAACGTGATACAGAGAAATAGATAACATGAGCCAATATGAAAGAGTTATATCTATTAGCGAGTAAACAAAGATCATAGTGAAATTGCCGCAGATAGAATCTAAGTGGAAAATCTCGGCATAACTGCTTCATTAATTGGCCGCTTCACCTGTCAATCATGATAAGGGAGCTTTTAAATATCCATCATAACATCTATATGGTGAATAATTGATTCAAGCGTGGCTTAGATTTTTGGCGGCTAATCGCATTTGATGATTGGTGACGTGAAAGGGAGGGTTTTAATGATAGTCCAAAATATCGTTCAATCACCAAAGGTGGTATAATGCATGCCGATCTTTGATATGCTTATAAACATGCACCTTGATTTAATGTATCGCAATCGGGGCAGGGCTTGGGTCACTTTACTTACGCTATTGCGAAATCGCCGATCGCCGATAGAGATACGCCTTATTGCATTGGGGGATTTGAAGGTGTCACAGTTAATAAATTGATTACCACAGCTGATTGCCGATAGCGATACCTTTTATCGCATCGGAGGAATGGGGGGTGCCTTATATATGATGCGCTTTACCTTTTCCCGATATCCGATAGCGATTTCCCTTTTCGGATCGGAGTAATTCAATGGGTCTTTATTTGTGTTTCTCTTATTATTGTGATATGCGATCTTGCGATTGCTTTATCGTAATAATAAAAAGCTTTATGATTTATTTAAAAGACCTATTTTATCATTGTTTAAAAGGGATATCATATTTCAGTCTGACCTTTTGATGAGGGTTTTTTCTAATAATAAGTTAATACCAATTTATTCACATATCTATGTTTAAAAGGGACCCATTTCATATTATGATTTTAAAAGAAAATTTTTATGAAATGGGGGGTTGTTGTATAGCACAACAATTGGCGATTCACTGGGAGAAACAGTTATCTCTGGGAAAAGTTAAAATACTTAAACTTTTTTAAATTTGAAAATCTTATTCGAGCGAAAAATTCTAATATAACTAGGAAAACATAAATTCTGAATGTAATGATAACTATTTCTGCTATCCTCTTCTCATGTTACAATTAAATACATTCTATGTTTCAAATTAGCTTTAATTGGTTGCTAATGATAAAACAAAAACTTTTCCAATTTAGCTTTATAATGACTCCTTTGTCATAGGTAGAGCCTTTGCTGCCAGCAAACGTCTATAGTCTCGACAGGGATACCTTTTAACCATTTGATCGTTCATTATCACATCCATTTCAGAGTATAATTAAAAAGAATGAATCCAGAAATATGTTTTCATATTTTTGTATCATTTTTTCGTTTTCTTTATTTTGTAAGATAAAAAGCCATTGTCTTGGTTTGGTAGCCAGCTATTTGACAATGCCATTCACTGGTTGTAATTTAACTGAACAAGCTGGCTCGTGATGAGACCCCTTATCTTATAATTATAAGCCATTATCCTATTTTGATATGCAGTATTGGTAATGTCAGTTGAATTATTTCCCTATGATCATGGTAAGCAGGGTTGTAATAAGCCCTCTTATCTTTTACCTCAAATATATTTTAGAATTACACTCTGAGTAATTATAACCCTTGATGAATGGGATGAACAATTTTCTCCTTAAGAGAATATGGATGACAGGATAAGAGTTGAAGATGCTAAGATTGAATCACTATCTGTTTTGTATTGATAACTGTTTTCAGGCTGCTTAAGAAAAAAATTAAAATGGTTTACAATACTTCTAATCCTTGAGAAGAGTTCACAAAAATAAAATAGGGTTTCAGAATCTAAATATACCTAATTTCCTAGAAATCTTCCTTTCGTTTAAGGCTTCCATTTTAAAAGCAAATATCATAACTGTTTCTTTTGAGAAATTTTTTCAATATAGTAAAAACCAATGGAAGGCTAACTTTATTTTTCCAAAATCCTAAAAATCTAAGCTATGTACAAAAATTTAGTTGAAAATTGAATATTTACAAAGGCTTTATTTTTCCATACACTAGATTGAATGGAAAAGTGCCTATAGAGGCTTTTTGAGTTATTCTATCAGCCCATAGTGCAAATATCAAAGATTTATGCCAGTTTTTATGATTCTATTCAATAGTTCGCTTAATAATTCTAATAAGGTTTTTATTGGTGGATTCTGCTAAACCATTGCCCTGAGGGTAGTAATTTATAGAATACCTCAATTTAAATCCCGTTTTGATAGCGAACTCAAACATAGAATTTCCAGAGAAATAAGATGCATTATCAAAAGCAAGAGCGTTCGGGACACCAAACCTGGTAATAATGAATTGATCTATGAATTCCGTAATTGCCTCAGAGTTTGTTGTCTTTAAAACAATTGCTTCAACCCACTTAGTAAAGTAATCAGTGGCAGTAAGGATATACTTATGCTGTTTGGATGAATGTGGAGTGATTTCTCCAATGATGTCCAACCCCCATTGCTCAAACGACTGTTCAATGTTGACTGGTTGCAAAGGGAAAGCTGGCTTTCTTTGTCTTCCACTAGATGTTTGACAACTTTGGCATTTCCTTACATATTCATGAATATCTTTGAACAAGGTGGGCCAATAATACCCAGCATGAATGATTTTGTGAGCTGTGGTGTCAGCTCCAAAATGTCCTCTTGCTGGTCCATCATGAAGTTCCCGCAAAACTTTTTGAGCTTCAGGTTTTTCTAAGTATCTTAATAAAATTGAATCATAATTTCACCTAAACAATACATCATCTATAATTGTGAAGTTTTTTGCTTTCAATCCAATGGCACGTTTGTTTTTATAGGAGAGATTGGAAGGAGCGTACCCATTTTTTAAATAGAAAATCAGATCTGTATATTGTGATTCAGAACCTGGGGTACTTATCTGATTGATTTATTCAGTATCCTCTGTACTTTCAGGTTCTTGAATGTTGGATGCTCCTGCTAACAACCTGCAAAAACCTTGGCCTTTGACAATCTTTGCTGGCTTGATTTCCAAGTCATATTCTTGTAATGATGTGGCCCAATTCGCTCTCTTTTCTCCTAATTCCCTTTGAACTAGTAATTGTCTTACTACTGAAAAAGGAACTATAACTTTTGTGTGAGATTTTAAGAGGAAGGGCCTGTAGTGTTTTATGGCTTTGTATACAACAAAGGCTTGTTTTTCAACTTCCGAATAATTTAGTTCAGCACCTTGAAGATTTGAGTTGTAAAACGAAATTGGTGCTTCCAAGTTTTGATCATTAATTTGAGTCAACACTACTGCATATGACGAAGTGGATGCGAGGGTATATAGTATGAAATGATTAGAAAAATTGGGATTGTTTAAAGCATGGGCATTACTTATTGATTGTTTAATGGAATCAAATGCCTCCTTTTCTACAGATCCCCATTTAAACACCGAATTTTTCTTAATCATCATTTGCAATGGTAAAATAATCTGGGAAAAATCTGGAACGAATCTTTTAACAAAGTTGATTTGACCCAAAAATGACTGCATGGATTTTTTATTATGAGGGAATGGAATTTCAGAAATCTCTTTAATTCTGTCTGGATCAATATAGATACCATCTTTTGAAACAATGAAGCCTAAAAGTTTTCCTTGGTTAAGGGCAAAAAAGGACTTCTTTGGATTAAGAGAGATACCATACTTTCTACAATGTTCAAAGATTTGTTTTAAATCATGTAAATGATTAGACCTTTTCTTGGAAAATACAGTAATATCATCTAAATAGACAACTACTGATTTATTGAGCAATCCTTTGAACGCTATGTCCATGGTTCTCTGAAATGTAGCTCCTGCATTAATGAGTCCAAAAGATACTTTTTGGTAGGCATAAGTTCCCCACTTAGTTCTGAAGGTAGTTTTAAGCCTGTCATTAGGATGAACTAGAATTTGGTTATATCCCGAAAAGGAAATTAGTTTTGAACCAGCTACCGAATGTAATGTCTGCTCCATAGTAGGTAAAGGGAGGTTATCCTTTTGGCTTGCCTTATTAAGATTTCTGAAATCAATGCAAATCCTGATATCGCCATTTTTCTTTCTAAGAGGCACCATATTGGAAACCCAGTTTGAATGTCTCACAAGAAAAAATATCTTAGCCTTCAAGAGTTTATTTAATTCAGCCTTTATTTGAGACTCTAGGTTAGGATGAATCTTTCTTAACTTCTGTTGCACTGGTTTTTGTTCAGAAATCATTGGAATAGTATGTTGACTGATTGATGCATCGTATCTTTTCAAATCATCATATTTCCAAGCGAAGACATATTTGTTTTTTGTTAACAGCCTAATGAATGATGTTCTTTCTTCTAAAGAAAGTCCTAGTCCCAAATTGATGTTTTGAGGGTTCTCCTCAGTACCTAGGTTTATCAATTCAAATCTTAAAGTGGAACTCTGGAGTTTTGAATTGGTCACCCGTTTAAACCTGTCTTTAATATCATAGGGATCTTCAAGCTTGACCACTGGTTTTGGTATTGAGTTTTCATCTTGCTTTTCTTTCATTTGAAGGTCATGATCACTTTCATCAATGATTTGGTCATTGTAGGACTTGTCAGAAGTCAAGAAGTTTAAAATGTCTTCATCATGATTGAACACTCTCCAATTGGTGACATTATCAGAAATTGATGGTCTAAAAGTTAACTCTATTGAAAATCTATCCGGGCTATAATCTTCGGATGCTAGGAGTCTGGAAGCAATATTAGCTAGCAGGTCTACTGCTGCATTCTGGGACCTAGGGATGGCAGAAATATTGAATGCTAAAAATTGAGAGATGAGTTCCTGTACCAGAGACTGATAGTGTTTGAGATGACCAGAAAGGCAATGAATTGAATTTCTAACCTGTTGAATAACAATTTCTGAATCACCAAACACTTTCAGATATTGAACCTTGAGGCCAATTGCTTTGTAGAGTTCTTGAACTAGGGCCTCATATTCAGCTATGTTATTTGTGCATTCAGATTCCAATATGCATGATAACATAGTTTTTTCTCCCCGAGGACTAACTAAAATACATCCTGCTCCTGAACCTTCACTAGATTTAGACCCATCAAAATATAGTGACCAAAATAAAGAATTATCAACAATTTTATTTATAGTTTCCTCAGCAACATTAACACATCTTGAGCTATCTGTTTGTGAAAAGTTTTCGATCTAAGATGTGAAATTATTAACTGGGAAAGGAGATGGTTGGGCAGTGAAATTGCCAAAGAATGATTCAGATGAATAATTCCCCAAAATATTGTTATTGAATGCTATTGGTTGGTTTTCTTGTTCAAACTCGGTAACTATATGGGTCATGTGTTTCTCCCGATCAATCTTGATCTGATTTGGTTTTCCTTTATAAGGTAACCACATATGAGACCAATCGGTGGAAATATAACCATGGAGTTTTTCAGACCAATCTCTACTTAAAATAAACCCATAGAATTCAGGTATATCAGTGATCAAAATATCAATTCTTTGAACTAGTCTAGGATCAGCTAATAACCTGATAGTCACTGAGTTGATCTCCCCTAAAACTTGGACCTTAGTTCTATCTAACTGTACAATATGAATTGCAGACTTTTGGGGTTCAATGTTCAGTTTCGAACAAATTGAAGCTGGCATTATATTAGAGGAAGTCCCTGAGTCAATCAAATAGTTGTGTAGATTTCTATTATAGATCTCATAGGTTAAGAGGAAAGGAGGAGTATGAGAATTTGATCTATCCCCAATTAAGACTGCATCAGTAGCTTCCACTCTACCAAAAGGTGGTTGACTTGAATCATTAGCAGCTTTGGACAATACAATAGTAGGAAGAGGTGAAGAAGGAACGACATTTAACTCTTTAAGGAGTAATTTCTGTTGATGTTTGAGTTTGCTAAGTTCAAACATAGTAATATTCGCCTTAGTCTTCTTCATATCTTCGATAATATTGTAGTCCATAGAATATGATACTACCAATGTCTTGGATGTTGAAGGTAGATTTGAAGATGATGGTTGATTTTGGGATGGTATCGCTGAAGCTTTCTTTGTAGGAATCTTTTCTTTGGTAGTAGTGGAACCTACATGCTTTTCTTTGAAGTTGTCTAGACAGGTTCAGGAGTACCTTTACTCCTGGTAGTCACAGGGAAAGCTTCTTGTTCATTTTCTGTATCGGAGGTGGGTAAAATAAAATCCCACATCCCATGACATTCGACAGTCTCTTCTTCTTCGGGTTCCTCGGATGGCAAGACTGTTTCATCTTCTTCTTCTTCTTCAGGATCTGAATCAGCGTTGGATATAACATTTGGTGGTTTTGATTCAGGTTTCTTAAAATTTCTAAATGGCCTTTTTGTTGAGGTTTCAGCTACTTGCTTCTTGATTTCGACCATTTCATTTGACATAGTCTTGAGGACTTTTTGTAAACCTTCCATATCATATGGATCTTTAGGGGTTTTCTTCTTTGAATCATCCTTGAAAGAAACTTTTTTGGATTTTATATCTTCAAGAGCAGCTTTCTTTTCTAAAGCAATAATACATTTCTCTATAGCAAGCGCCTCTTTCATGTTCTCAGCTAAAGTTGGTTTTGCAACCCTGTCTACAAAAATAGCTATATTTGAGGGTAGGGCAGTTATATATCATTCGCTTGTGATTTTCTCACTTGGTTTGGAGGCAGTTGGAATCTTATTCAAGAGTTTATTAAATCGTGAGTTGAATTCCTTAATAGGTTCTTTGGGCTCTATCCTAAGATTGGAGAGATCATTGATTAATGTGGCTAAAGATCTATCATCGCCGTACTTAGTAAGAAACTGTTCTTGGAAAATGTTCCAATTGGTAATGGATCCAAAGGGCAGGGAATAATACCAAGACCCAGTTGATCCTAGCAAAGTATAAGGGAAAAGCCTAACGACAACATCTTCCTCTGTCACTCCTTTCCAGTTAACTGATAACATGAAATTATTAATATGTTCTTCGGCTTGTGTTCAAGCATCTGGATTAAACTTGGGTAACCATTTTTTAGGAAAATTAGGCAATGGGTGTAATGGTGCAGGCACGGTGACTGCACCAGGACTATTCCATGGATTCTGAGCCATTGAAAAACCAGTAGTGGATGATATTGCTCATGAAATTCCAGATGTTTGGGAAGGAGTTGATATTGAGGATTGAATGGGTTGGGATGTTGAAGTTCCTGATCCCCGTTGAACAACAATATGTAATGAAGGAGTGGATGGCTGACTTCGCGCTGGGGAAGATGAGATGGAAGATGATGATGAGAAAGTTTCACTGTCAGATCCTTCAGTATTCTTCTTTGCCCTTTTCCTTTTAGGTAAAGGCAACTCAGTAGGTTCGATACCAAGCTTTTCGCTCTGAAGTCTGGTGAGAGGGTGAGGTAGATTGAATTGCGAAGTCTCACTGCCTTGAGATACCTCAGATTCCTGTGGTGATATCGAAAAGCCTTGAAGTTTATGGATGAGAGACTGAACTTCAGGGGACTCGGGACTTAATCGTTCTGAAGTATGGTGGGTTTGAGCAGTGGTAGTTGATTCCTCTTCTTCTCGCTTGAATACTGGAGTGTTGGCATTATGGCACAGATTTGGAGCTATGGCACAGTGTTTTCCTTGATGGCAACTCTCTCTAGTGACAGATCTCAGTTCAGGTTTTTAGAATGAAGGAAAAGACATATACGCAGGTCCACCTAGACTAAGGCGCGTATACACGCGGGTTAGACGCTACAAAGGCGCGTATGCGTATACACACACTTTCACGCAAGGAAAAGTGCGTATATGTTGGAGAACTTACCTTTGGTCCGTGGTAGTTAGTCCTTGGTATTTTAACCTATGGTTTTGGACCATGGTATCTCGTCAGAAGTATTGATCCCAAGTATTGTGTCCATGATATTGTTTTATTATGGTTTTGGACCGTGGTATTGTGAAAGGCCTAAGACTATAAAAGGGAAGGAGATCATTTGGAAAAGAATAATCTAAATTAATTGAATATCTAATAAGTGCTAGATCTGAAATATTGGTGATTGGGGTTATGGTGCAGATCTGGATCTGAATGAAGGAGGAACCTCAGCACAAAGAGAAAGATAAGTTCTATTGATGGGTCATAATCTTAAGGCTTGAATGATAGTATCTTTGTATGATTTTGATTTGTTATATGTGGCGCATGCTTGATCTATAAATCTGATACTCTGGGCTAATCAATGTTTGAATTTTTGAAAGAGTGAATTATCCTCTATAGATCTATACGCAGGTTCAGTGAAGCGAAGGCACGTATACACGCTGTTTTGGTAAGGGAAAGAAGCGTATACGCAGGTTGGCTTTGACACAGAATTGTATACACGCAGGTTTCTCAATAGTGAAGTAGCATACATCTCTTAATTTATGTTCTAGCTGCTTCTGTTTATTGCTGCAGTGGTTAGGGTTCAGAATTGGTGTGTGGTTACAGTTACTATGTTCTGGGTACAACTATCAGAGAAGTGTTTATTTTGATTCAGTTTTGAGTGGTGAATAGGTGATTGGTTGATGCAAAAATTCTTGATATCTGATTGATGTGGATCCAGTCTGAAAATTTATGAAACGTGGTCCCTGGAAGAAAGAGAAGGTTGTAGCCTTCTATAGGCCAGCACCTACGTACTAGTATCTTGGCTAGTGCAAGAGCTAAGCGGGTTGTAGCTCCCTTCCAGGAGAAGCTGGAAAACGAGAGAGGGTTGTAGCTCTGTGCAGGTTGCAGCCAGCGTACTGGTAAAGGACTACACCAGTACATTGTAAAAAGGAGTTTCTAATTAAAAGAAGATAGTGACGAATTGCAGCAGGTGGTTTTCACCCACATTGGGTTTCCACCTTATATCTTGTGTTCTTGTGTGTGATTGTCTTTTGCTCTGTTTTACTGTTTCTGGTTACTAATTATTTGATTCTGATACACATATTAACAATCAACATCTAATAGATAAAATAGATTATAAGTTTGCATTGTATACGCGGGTTTCCTTCTACATAGTTGCGTATATACACAGGTTTAATTAACTGAAGTAGCATATATTATCTGGATTTGAAAAAGGGAATATTTGACTTGATAATACAGATTCACCCCCCCTCTCAGTATTATTTCCAACAATTGGAATCAGAGCAGGTCCTTTTGAAGAAGCTTGATCGCTTGAAGGAAGATCCATGATCATGAGCAACTATGAGAGAGAAGCATCTATTAGGCCACCGATTTTTGATGGGACAAACTTTGTATATTGGAAGGTAAGAGTTACTGCCTATCTTCAATCTCTTGGTACAGAAGTCTGGGATATTATAGATACAGGGTACACTTTTCCATCAACAACTCCTACAGATCCTGCTGAGAAAAAGAAATATGAAACAAATGCAAAGGCTGTCAATACCCTATTAGGATGTCTATCTCAATCAAAATTCATCAAGGTTATGCAGTATAAATCTACAAAAGAAATATGGGACAAGATTGTTCTGAGCTATGAAGGAGATGAATAGGTAAAACGAGCAAAACTTCAAACTCTCAGAATTTAGTATGAAAATCTTAGAATGCACAATGATGAAAGTGTGGCTAACTATTTCCTACGTGTAGATGAGATTGTTAATTGTATCAAAAATTTGGGTGAAGAAATAAAAGAGGCTGTTGTGGTTGAAAAGGTCCTAAGATCTTTGTCCCCTAGGTTTGAACCTAAAGTTTCTGCAATAGAAGAAAAAGAGAATCTACAAAACCTTACCATGTCTCAGCTGCACGGAATCCTGACTGATTATGAAATGAGGAAAGGAGGACCATCAGATAGGAGAGAAGCTGCCTTCAAGGCTTCAGGCAAAGGAGATTACTATGAGTCAGGACACATGTTAGAAGAAGAGGAGGAATCAAATTTTGTCAAGAACCTTCAACGGGGTGCTGGAAGATTCAGAGGTAAGTTACATTTCAAATGCTTTGCTTGTGGAAGAGTCGGTCACTATGCTGCCAAATGTCCTCATAAGGATAATATTGACAAGGGAAGGAACCTGTTAGATGGAACAAGAAACAAAATGCAAATAAGAAAATCTATTACACTCATGAAGATAGTGATGGACTTTCAAATAGTGATGAAGATGAACGAGGTAATAATTATAAACTTTTAATGGCTTTTGAAGATGACGATTACATGGATGCTATAGATGAAGAAGGTCTTTATGAAGAGATTTTTAAACTCAAAATTTGTTTAGAAGAGAAAAATGTGATTATTGATTCTCTGCAATGTCAGCTGGCTGAAAGGGAAAAACATCATGAAAAATTGGAATGTGAAATTGTGGGGCTTAGAAGAGAGATTGAGAAAACGAAAGCTCTTAATCTTAGATTTGTTAAATGTTCTGAAACTCTAGATGAGATTATCAATGTGTAGCATTCCCCACTAATCAAGACAGGTCTGGGATACAATGAAGAAGCATCTCAAGCGCAGAAACCATCCACATCAAAAAGTTATATTGATGCAGCAAGGAGGAATGAGCAAAATGGAGATCACCAGGTAAAACAAGGACGATTTACATCACGAATAAACAAAGACTACCAAGTAAATCAGGGGCAATCCATCTTAAGGATGAACAAAAGCTACAACCAGCCACAGGTAAAATCTTCTCAATTTGCCTCAAGAATGGATGACAATAGAAACTACAATCATTTGGGTGGTAGATTTGATAATCACAGGAGTTTCTTCAATGGCCAATGTTTCTCTTGCCATAACTTTGGCCACAAAGCAGCTTAATGTGTTTCCTATAAGACAATCATGACTAGAGAAGCTCAAAAACAAAGAAGTATGATTGGAATCACGAAAAGGACCTATAATAACTTTTCCACCCTTGAAAATGAAATTGAATGTTCTATTTGTAATAACTTCGGTCATGAAGATTCTGAATGCAGGAGTAGGTTTCAGAAGACAACTCAGAAGGAACAAACCTCAAGTGCTAGAACATGGAGAATGAAGGAATCGCAACCAAAAAGATGTGGGATAGCTTTATATGTAGAAGGACAGGAAAATCAATGGTACATCGAAAGTGGATGTTCAAAGCATATGATAGGTGATAAAGAAAAACTTCAATCATATAGTGCTTTAGAAAAAGGAAAGAAAGTTTCATTTGGAAATGATACCCCTGCGGTCATAAAAGGAAAAGGCACTGTTCAGTTGAAAGAAAAAGTCAAAGCTGGAAATGTTTTGTATGTTGATGGCTCGAAGCATAATCTACCGAGTGTCAGTCAGATGTGCAATCAAGGAACTGAGGTAATATTTTGATCAAATGGATGTAGTGTTCGTGATCTTGATACAGGAAAAACAGTGATCAAAGGCATAAGAACTCAAAATAATTTATACATATTTGAAGCAGGACAACAACAATGCTATTTGAGCAAGAATGATGAACACTGGTTATGGCACCGGAGGTTGGGGCATCTAAGCTTTTCACAGATAAGGAAAGCATGCAAATACCAGGCAGTTCGTGGTCTTCCAGACATCAAAATTCAAGACAATACAATATGCAAATCATGTCAGTTTGGTAAGCAAACCAGAACTAACTTCCCTAAGAAGGAAGGATCAGCTAGCAGGCCTCTTGAATTAGTCCATACAGATGTATGCGGTCCATCTAGGAAAAGGTCACCTCGAGGAGAAGAATACTTTATATTATTCATTAACGACTTCTCCAGGATGGTTTGGATAGGACTTATGAAGCACAAAGACGAAGCCTTCGAAAAATTCAAATCTTTCAAAGCCTTGGTTGAAAACGAATCAGATCACAAAATTAAGTGCCTCAGGTCAGATAGAGGTGGGGAGTTTACCTCAAATGAATTTTTCGATTTTTGTGAAGAACATGGAATAAGAAGGGAATTCTCTACAGCTAGGAATCCTCAGCAAAATGGAGTAGTGGAAAGGATGAATAGAACGGTTCAACAAATGGCTTGTGCTATCCTTGATGAATCTGGAACTCCCACAACCTTCTGGGGGGAAGCTGCATTTGCTGCGGTTGTTATTCTCAACAAAACAAATATCCGGGTGAACAACACTCAAACTCCTCATGAGCTCTGGTATGGTGAGACTCCTTCGGTAAAACATTTCAAAATTTTTGGAAGCAAATGCTATATTAAGAATAATGATGAACATCTTGGCAAGTTTGAACCTAGAGCAGATGAAGGCATTCTCCTTGGTTATTCTCCCCATAGCAAAGCATATAAGTGTTACAATAAAAGACTTGGAAGAATTGTTAACAACATTGATGTAGTGGTTGATGAAGAAGGAAACATTCCTAGGCAAGTAAATTATGAAAATATCGAAGAAGATGAAGACCATCATTCAAATCAGACTGATGATGAAGAAGAACCTCAAGAGGCACCAGAGGAACATATAAGGATAGAAGAGAAGACTCCATCCAGGTACGTTCAGAAGAATCATCCAGAATCTCAAATTTTGGGGCAGAAAGAGGTAGGTATACAAACAAGAAGAACAATTGTAGAAGCCTCAAGCTATTTGGCATTGCTCTCCTCCAATGAACCACAAAATGTAAAAGAGCCATGCAAAGATGAATGCTGGGTCAAGGCAATGGATGAAGAACTTGAGCAGATAAAAAAGAATAACACTTGGGAGTTGGTTCCTAGACCAAAAGATAAGAATGTCATAGGGACAAAATGGATCTTTAAAAACAAGTTGAATGAAAATGGGGAAGTGATTAGAAACAAGGCCAGACTTGTTTGTAAAGGGTATGCTCAACAAGAAGGAATAGACTTTGAAGAAACTTTTTCTCCTGTTGCTAGACTTGAGGCCATCCGAATGTTCCTTGCTCTCTCAAGCTTTCAGAAGTTCAAAGTATTTCAAATGGACGTGAAATCAGCCTTTCTGAATGGAGACTTAGAAGAAGAAGTGTACATTGAGCAACCAGATGGTTTCATTCTTGGGAATGATCCAAATCTTGTATGCAGACTAAAAAAGGCTCTCTATGGTCTTAAACAGGCTCCAAGGGCTTGGTACTACCGTTTGGACAAATATCTTCATCAACAAGGTTTTTCAAAAGGATCAGTAGATAGAAATCTTTATATAAAAATTGAAAATGACAAATTTCTAATACTTGTTGTGTATGTAGATGATATTATCTTTGGCAGCAATGAAGAAGATATGAGTCAAAGCTTTGCCTTGGTGATGCAGAAAGAATTCGAAATGTCTTTGCTTGGAGAATTAACATATTTTCTTGGATTGCAAATCCAACAAAATGAAGGTGGTATCTTTTTGTCTCAAACCAAGTATCTCAAGCAGATCTTGAGGAAATATGGCATGGAAGATGCAAAACCAGTATGTACCCCCATGGTTACAGGATGCAACCTCAGTGCAAATGATGAATCAGTAGCAGTGCATCAACCAACCTATAGATCTATGATTGGAAGTCTACTTTATTTGACATGTACCCGACCAGACATCATGCATGCAGTGGGAATAGTTGGAAGATTTCAGGCAAATCCAAAGGAGACTCATCTTTAGGAAGTGAAGAGAATTTTCAAGTATCTTCAAGGAACTCAAAACTATGGCTTATGGTATCCTAGAAATACAGATCTCACTCTTCATGCTTATACAGATGCAGATTGGGCTGGAAGCGTGGATGACAGAAAGAGCACAAGTGGTGGTGCATTCTTTATGGGTTCCAGATTAGTATCTTGGTTCAACAAGAAACAGAGTTCAATTGCTTTATCTACAGCTGAAGCAGAATATGTGGCTGCTGCATCTTGCTGCACTCAACTCCTTTGGATGATGCAAACCTTGCAGGATTTTTAGATCACTTCTACACCACCTATCTCCATCTTATGTGATAATACAAGTGCAATCGGCATTTCAAAGAACCCAGTCATGCATTCAAAGACCAAGCACATACCGATCAAGTATCACTTTCTCCGGGAACAAGCATTGGAAAAAAAGGTCAAATTGGAGTATGTTTCTTCTAAGGAACAAGTTGCTGATATTCTCACCAAACCACTACCCAGGGAAACTTTTGAATACCTCAGACAGAAGCTGGGAGTAGTTGATGCATCATCTTGCTGTTAAATCTTGTCTGTTTCAAAGAAAAATGGGTGTATGCGAGTTTCATGAGGAGGATCCACGTACATACGCCGGTTTGTGCAGAGACAGTCGCGTATATGGAGGCTTGATGGATATCAGTAGGGACAAGCTCTGGTTGAAGATAGTCTGATATAGGACTGACAAAGACCATTTGGCATAGGTTCAGGGGGAGCAGATAAACTTCTAATGATGCATTGTTGGAATTATCTTAGAAGCTTTTGGTTCTAGTACACAACTGTTGTTGGTTTCAGGTGGAACAAAGGCAGAGGGAGAATAGAAGGAAATCTTGGTTGCTGATCTGAATGGTGATTGACAGATGCTGCTGCTATCAGTTATTGGTGACTTTCATAAGTCTTGCTCTAGTTATTTCGTCTCTATGTCATGTATCTCTTTTAAGGTTTCAAGGTCATGTAACGACCTATTTTGGTTTCCCCACTATGCCTGGGATGAATATGTAATGTACATGGTTGTCATATGTAAATTTCTGATGTATCCCCACTTGGTTGGGTGGATGATTCCCACTTGGTTGGGTGATGGATGTATGTATTGAGACTTTTGGTGATAGGAAGGTCCTTTTTGATGTTTAAGTCATGGTTCTTCTTGAAGAACATCTTTTGCAGATCTTGCCTACAGTCAGGGGGAGCATGGTCAGCACAACAGCACAAAGATTTCAGCATGTACTCAGGGGGAGCACAACCCTGTTGGCATTATGATTCTGGTTTGGCACTATGGCACAGGTGTTGTACTTGATGGCAACTCACTCAAGTGGCAGATCTCTGTTCAGGCTCTCAAAATCATAGAAAATGAGATACCTACAGGTGATCCTAAGAGAAGCTGCGGACCCGCAGGTACACCGACCAAGAAGTGCGGACATACCCGCAGGTGCTCCGTTCAGAAGGTGCGGACCCCAGTTCACTCACTCCAATGCAGAGAAGCGTGCACACATGGGAATTCTTATGTTTGGCCCTTGGTATTTAGCCCGTCGTTCATGATCCTATGGTTTTGGTCCGTGGTATAGGATCTAAATTATTGAACCCCGGTTTGGATCCCTTGTATTGGTTTTCGATGGTTTTGTCCCATGGTTTGAATAAGGGCTTGCCTATAAAAAGGAAAGGAGATCACTTGGCTAGACACTTGTGAAACTTGAATATCTTAAGATTTGAAATTTTGGGTAATCAGTTTAAAAAAGCTAGATCTAAATCAAGGTGAAATCTGTAATGTGTAAGGCTGATCTATTGGTAGGTCGTGATCTCTTAGGCGCGTGATCAGATCTGTGGATCTGACAATCTGTGGTACATTGGAGGACTGTTAATTTTGGCTCTATTTGGAGGTCCGCAGGCGATCCACAGCTCAGGTGCGGAGGTACGCAGGGAAGCAGAAGGTGCAGGTGCGAAGGTACACAGCGCATCAGAAGGCGCAGGTGCGGAGGTACACAGAGTGACAGAAGGTGCAGTTGCGGGGGTACGTAGAGAAACAGAAGGATCAGGTGCGGAGGTGCGCTGTCGTGTAGACAGTGCAGGTCCAGATCTGGGAAGAGGTACGCAGTCAGCAGAAGGGCTAAGTGCGGAGGTACGCAGAACATAAGAAGGATCAGTGTGGATCTGTGCAGTCTAGGCACGGAAGAACTGCGGATATCCGCAGGCTGTTATTGGTGAAGTTGTGGACCCCTTTTGAAATAATTATTGACTACCTTTTATCTATTGCTGTAGAGTTCTGGGTTTAGATTACTGGTATTACTTTTCTGTTTACACCATTCTGAGAAGTTGGGTGATTCTTTGGTTGACTGTATAAGGAGATTGGTTGATTCGAATTTACTTGATGATTATTTGATGTTCTTGGATCCAGTCTGAAAATTAATGAAACGTGGTCCTTAAAGAAGTAGAAGAGCTAAGGGGGTAGTAGCTCCCTTCCAGAAGAGACTGGAAAACGAGAGAGGGTTGTATCTCTCTGCAGGTTGCAGCCTGCGTACTGGTAAAGGACTGCACCCGTACAAAATCATTGTAAAAGAAGTTTCTAATTGAAAGAAGATAGAGACATATTGCAGTAGGTGGTTTTCACCCACATTGGGTTTCCACCTTATATCTGGTGTTCTTTGGTGTGATTATCTGTTTTTCTTGTTCTTGCTCATTATTATATGGTACTGACATACAAACTAATGATCAATATCTAAAGAATAAATTAAAGTATAGATCTGGAAGATATATTGAAAAGAATTTGATAATACTAATTCACCCCCCTAGTATTATTTCCAACAAACCCTTTGCCCTTGATCACAAAGGGGGAGAATTATTTTGAGGATCTTGGGGTTGCCATCAAGTCCAAAGCGGGAGATTGTTGGCATTATGGAACAGATTTGGAGCTATGGCACAGGTGTTGTCCTTGATGGCAACTCTCTTTGGTGACAGATCTCAGTTCAGGCTTTCAGAATGAAGGAAAAGACATATACGCAGGTTCACCTAGACTAAGGCATGTATACACGCGGGTTAGACATTACAAAGGCGTGTATGCATATACACACACTTTCACACAAGGAAAAGCGCGTATATGTTGGAGAACTTACCTTTGGTCTGTGGTAGTTAGTCCTTGGTATTTGAACCTATGGTTTTGGACCATGGTATCTCGTCAGAAGTATTGATCCCAAGTATTGGGTCCATGATATTGTTTTATTATGGTTTTGGACCGTGGTATTGTGAAAGGCCTAAGACTATAAAAGGGGAAGGATATCATTTGGCAAAGAATAATCTGAATTAATTGAATATCTAATAAGTGCTAGATCTGAAATATTGGTGATTGGGGTTATGGTGCAGATCTGGATCTGAATGAAGGAGGAACCTTAGCGCAAAGAGAAAGATAAGTTCTATTGATGGGTCATAATATTAAGGCTTGAATGGTAGTATCTTTGTATGATTTTGATCTGTTATATGTGGTGCATGCTTGATCTATAAATCTGATACTTTGGGCTAATCAGTGTCTGAATTTTTGAAAGAGTGAATTATCCTTTATAGATCTATACGCAGGTTCAGTGAAGCGAAGGTGCATATACACGCTGTTTTGGTAAGGGAAAGAAGCGTATACGCAGGTTGGCTTTGACACAGAATCGTATACACACAGGTTTCTGAACAGTGAAGTAGCATACATCTCTTAATTTATGTTCTAGTTGCTTCTGTTTATTGCTGCAGTGGTCAGGGTTCAGAATTGGTGTGTGGTTACAGTTACTATGTTCTGGGTACAACTGTCAGAGAAGTGTTTATTTTGATTCAGTTTTGAGTGGTGAATAGGTGATTGGTTGATGCATAAATTCTTGATATTTGATTGATGTGGATCTAGTATGAAAATTTATGAAACGTGGTCCCTGGAAGAAAGAGAAGGTTGTAGCCTTCTGTAGGCCAGCACCTACGTACTAGTATCTTGTCTAGTGCAAGAGCTAAGGGGGTTGTAGCTCCCTTTTAGGAGAAGATGGAAAATGAGAGAGGGTAGTAGCTCTCTGCAAGTTGCAGCCTGCGTACTGGTAAAGGACTGCACCAATACATTGTAAAAAGAAGTTTCTAATTAAAAGAAGATAGAGACGAACTGCAGCAGGTGGTTTTCACCCACATTGGGTTTCCACCTTATATCTTGTGTTCTTGTGTGTGATTGTCTTTTTCTCTGTTTTACTGTTTCTGGTTACTGGTTATTTGATTCTGATACACAGATTAACAATCAACATCTGATAGATAAAGTAAATTATAAGTTTGCATTGTATACGTGGGTTTCCTTATACATAGTTACGTATATACGCGGGTTTAATTAATTGAAGTAGCGTATATTATCTGGATTTGAAAAAGGGAATATTTGACTTGATAATACTGATTCACCCCCCCTCTCAGTATTATTTCCAACATGGAGTTCCAGCATGCAAACGAGAGGTACGAGGATAGGTGGAGGGAGATTTACTCTCAGAATGGGTTATGGGTTTATGTTTGCTCGCCATTCACAGTTCATGCCCTCCTTCTAGCACCAAAAATGTTGATGCCTCTAAAATCGCTGCATCAACATCGGGGATAACCACCTGGTCTGGAACTTAAAGGCAACTCCTTTTCCGTTTGGTGTGGTGGCTCCGACTGGATATAATGGGACCAGTTTCCCAATGATTGGTATATAGGATGGATAAATGATTGATTCTCTAATATCTAATGATAATGGATGAATGATTTAATCTAAAAGTAAAATTATAAACAACTACCCTATCCTAGGAAATTGTTGCTTTTAGCATAACTTTTGATGGTCTTCATCCACAAACAGGCATATAGATGAATCTTGTTGGTAAACAAAGATATTTATTCATATGTTAATTACTAAGCCCAAATAGTTGAACAAAGCAATCAAGAAAACATTATTACACTATTTTTCATATATATCATAGACATAGATATGATTGATAGAAGAACAGTCCTTAGACATTCAATAGTGAAAAGTACAAGGATTGCTGTTAAAACACATATATATATTCAATGATAGAAAAATTTAAACGAATGCTGATTCACATAAGAAAATGACACAAGAGCATAGATAATAGTACCATATGTTATTTGAATCACTCCCGATATCAACCGCATTCAAATTCCATCTTTTAACTTAGAAACACTTCCACAAAAGGAAATAGTGCACATGTCATCAAAGCTTTCTTCGTCAAATTTCAGAATACTGGCCCAGTCTTCATAAAAAATAGATCAGAAGCACAATAGTGTGACTTACTGATTTGAGTTTATACAAAAACTCAGGACCCTTTCCAAATGCATGAAAGGGCCTATACATATTAATTAAGCTAACTAATTACAAAATAAAAGTGCTATTTAATTGGTACAAATATATTATGAATATCTCCTCAAAATCGGCTTATCCTCAGTCGGCAGCATGATTCATTGTTTTGGATGATCTCCCTTCGGCTTGAGCTGGCAGATATCTAGAATCAGTTGCAACTCTGGAGGGCGACTTAGGCGAGAATTCAGTTGAGCTGAATATGTGGCATCTTGGATCTCGGGGATGATGTAGCTGATGGCATCAGTTAAACATTTGAGTGCGGCCCTCTGACTATATGGCTTGATTAAGAAAAACCAAAAGGCATCCCAAGTTAAACTTTGGATGCCAACAATTAGTCTTCCATTCTTTTCTAATTCTTGCTTGCATGTTTGTTCCAAGGCTTTGGCCGATGTCAATTCACCTGGATTACACTGTGAAATCATATTAGACAGATAAAGAGTGTCATTGAAAAATTCAATTAAATTGCTAGTAGATAACCGACATCTTGAGGTTTCTCTTTCTGCCTTCATTAGTTGCGTCTGCCATTCTAGGAACAGGATGTCTTTGTGTGACTCTAGAATTTTGGGCAGATCCGAAGCCTGTCCTTCACTGGAGTCTTGCAAAGCAAGAAAGCTGGTTAAGGTCTCATCGGCCTGTTCTAAATTCTGCCTAGCTTCAACTGATTTATCAACTATTGATGTAGTAATCTCACAAAGAGGTTTAGCCAGAGAAATGTTACGACATAGCAGTTTTAGCTGTGTAATCAATGCCTTATTGATTTGTAAAGCTTATGTCCTGAACTCTGCTACTTGAGGAAGGCTCCTGAACTTTTCTACTTCTTGTGACAGTTGAGCGATTCGCTCATCCTTAGTCTTGCTCATTTGTTCATTCATCACCTTTAATCTGGCCAATGCTTCAGACAATTCCTTTTGTTTTTTCAATGCACTCGAATCTATCCTCTGTTTCTCTTTGAGCAATTGCTCATTTAATTGGCTGTTTGTCTGCCACTGTGTTAATAGTTGTTTTTCCAATTTTTCTATTTTCCGATGTGCTTCAGACACCTACGACTGCAATGAACCAATCATTTGATCTTTTTCCTTAAGGAGACTGCTTACTTCTGAGGATTTATCCATGGTGGCTGCCGAATATGCTCCGGCATACTGGGAGAGTTTCGTAAGTTCATCGGAAGGGTTCAATTACTCCTTCCACACCACATTAGCCATCTTTGTTTGATCTGGCAAAAGGGAATATTGATCAAGTTTCATCATTTTCCTCTGTCTTTTCACCACAACTCTATGTTTAGGACTGTAAAAGACATCTAATGGTGGTATGTCTTCTATCTATAAACAATCTGATCAGATGGATCTTTGGGAATTATTTCCGCATCTTTGCTACTGGGTAGGCCGCTGGTCCCTTCACTTGGAACCGTAGTCATGGTTGTTTCTTGACTGATTGTCACTTGGGGTGTGCCGAATCCTTGTGAAGTCTCGAGATTGTTTATAATAGAGTCAAATTGTTGCCACTCTTTGAGGAGTTTGGGATCAATTTGAGTCTCTAAATCAATAACTTCACTGTCCTGCTTCTTTTCTTTCTCCTGCTCTGTTTCCTTCTCTTTTCCTTTTTCTGACTCTTTTCCCTTTTCGGGAATTTTCTCTGTAGCAGGAGGCTCGTCAATAATTTTCTGTTCAGGCTCGCTTGACTTAGTCGTTGGTGTAGTAGCCAATAAGTCCAGAGGCAGAGTTTGCAACCTCTATTCCCTGAGCCTATTGAATTCTACCAGACCTTCATCATTATATTTCATCCTGGCCAATGTTTTAACCTGAGATAATGATTCTGCTGAAGAAAATAGATCGTCAAATTCATCTTTTTCATGGTCAAACTTAGTAAGTTTGGCCTGTTCAAGCACATTATAGGAAACCTTCCGGGGATCGAATTGCCTGTTAGGAATGGTCGCAAGATTGAGCATATTTATTTTTCCTATCTCCTTCTCAGCATGTTTCCAATCAAGTATGGTATAAACACTGCATCTCAAAGGGAATATGGGCCATAACTGCTTTTTAGAAGTCCTCAGAGTTTTGGATGTTCCAGCGGTTGTGATTTGGTAAGCTAACTCTCGTGCCAACAGTTTATCAGGTACATACAATGGGAGGAAATGGGGTCTTGTGGCGCTACCAAACACCCTTATATATGTGAATTTATCTTCGCCGAACCAATTTCCCACAACAGTAAAGTCAACTTCTGCCTCCTCGGAAATCCTTGGGGCAGGCTTATCAAAAATGCCATAATAGATAGGCAACATGAAACCATTACAGATTTGATACAAGTGGTCTTTATAATGTGCCTTCCATAACATCTGATGATAGATGTGGATTGGTTTAGGGTCCTGTGGCGTCCATCTCCACCCAAGTATCAGGTATTCAGAATTAAAACAAAGCATATCCATAACATAAGCACTGTAATAGAAGGGGGGAATAGTCCTGGTGGTTTTGCGTGAATTGAAACTAAAATCAAGAATTGTAGAGGCTAATTTATCAGATAATATATTTGCCCAATCCATGACATAACTACTAACAACTGATTCCATTAAAGGAACCATTTCGATAGTAAATTTTGCTGAATCATGCATTCCCCATATCCTACACATCATTGCCCCAGCGTAACAGTAAGGAGATGCCAAGGAATCCACGGAGTACTTACCTGATGATTCATGTTTGTGCTTTGCAGGATTCTGTCCCCATTGTCTAATCGGGGTTGATTCCGTCTCATTCTCCTCTACAAATTTCTCCAGAAAGGCTTTATTGTATTTCTTTTCAGGTTCAGGCAAATGATACATTTTCCTCAAGTCGTTAGGCTGAAATGAACCGAAAACTCTTCCATCAACTGTGCAAAACGTCCTATTAGAAACAGGAATTTGTTCGACCACCCATCTGACCACATCAGTGTAAGGAAGAATTTTCTCCCGAGCTGCTATCCTATGCAAAAATGAGTCGGCTAGATCTTTCAGGGAGGCGTCTGATTTATTAGTTGAGCCTGCAGTAGCTTCTTCCGACACTTCCTCCGGTTCTTTTGCCTCAATTAAATTATATATTCTTTCCAGCTTGTATTTCCGAGGCCGAGACATGTAGTGTTTGAAATTAAGCCCTTTTTGCTGGGTCCTGGTTCACTGGTGGGCTGGACTGTTACTGGAGGGGCCGTTTCCGCAGCGAATCTCTTAGATTTCTTTCCCATTTGCTTAAAACTTGATACTTCGATGGAATTCTGCACAAGGAAGGAAACCAGCGTGATACAGAGAAATAGATAACATGAGCCAATATAAAAGAGTTATATCTATTAGCGAGTAAACAAAGATCATAGTGAAATTGCCGTAGATAGAATCTAAGTGGAAAATCTCGGCATAACTGCTTCATTAATTGGCCGCTTCACCTGTCAATCATGATAAGGGAGCTTTTAAATATCCATCATAATGTCTATATGGTGAATAATTGATTCAAGCGTGGCTTAGATTTTTGGCGGCTAATCGCATTTGATGATTGGTGACGTGAAAGGGAGGGTTTTAATGATAGTCCAAAATATCGTTCAATCACCAAAGGTGGTATAATGCATGTCGATCTTTGATATGCTTAGAAACACACACCTTGATTTAATGTATCACAATCGGGACAGGGCTCGGGTCACTTTACTTGCGCTATTGTGAAATCGCCGATCGCCGATAGCTATACGCCTTATCGCATCGGGGGATTTGAAGGTGTCACAGTTAATAAATTGATTACCACAACCGATTGCTGATAGCGATACCTTTTATCGCATCGGAGGAATGGGGGGTGCCTTATATATGATGCGCTTTGCCTTTTCCCGATATCCGATAGCGATTTCCCTTTTCGGATCAGAGTAATTCAATGGGTCTTTATTTATGTTTCTCTTATTAGTGAGATATGCGATCTTGCGATCGCTTTATTTTAATAATAAAAAGCTTTATGATTTATTTAAAGTACCTATTTTATCATTGTTTAAAAGGGATATCATATTTCAGTCGGACCTTTTGATGAGGGTTTTTTCTAATAATAAGTTAATACCAATTTATTCACATATCTATGTTTAAAAGGGACCCATTTCATATTATGGTTTTAAAAGAAAAATTTTATGAAATGGGGAGTTGTTGTACAGCACAACAGGATGCTACTTGGGAGAGTGAGCACATACTTAAGCATCCAACATTGAAGTTCCTTGGGGACAAGCAACATTTGGGAAGGGAGGACTTCCACATCCCTTCCTAAATTAATTTGGAATAAGATTAATTATTACATTTTGGGGCAAATTTTGGAGATGACGGGGTCCATTAAATTTTATTAGGAGGTTATACTTAGTGGAAGTTATTTTGATGTGGTTAATTTCTACAAGGGGCTCCACCCACACTAGGAGAATTCAAATTCCCTAGTTCGATTTGCATGGAGGGGAAGTCGAAGGTTAAGTGAGGGATCCATGATGGAGGGACAATGGAGGGAAATTTAGTAATCCACAAAATCTATATAAGGAAGGAAGCTCTCCTCATTTAATCGTATTTGGCATATCGAATTTCTCTTTGGTTGCTCAAGCTATTTAGCTGAGCCATTTGCTGTATAGCAAGAGTTTTTCAAGTGGAGATATCACCCTTTCTTTAGGGGACTTAGAGTGCCACCCTAGAGAGGTTAATCTTCAGTATTTCAGAGGAGTTTTTCATTGTAATTTCTACCACTTGCATCCATCATCTCCAGGTGGTGCGTATTTCTGGGCAACGAAGAGCATTAGAGGAGCAATCACTTCCAAAATTTTAGATCATTGTATTATCACCTGGGTTCTATCATGCTTGAAATTGAGGCAATCCTAGCTGCATTCCTCCATACTATTGTACTTGCTCCATTGATTAATAAAATGGCTCAGCTGGTTCTTACTTCTAGAGTTTTTATGAGCATTTTTTGATTGTTTAAATTTTTTGTGTTGTAAATCATTTTTGCTTTGCATATCATTTTTTATTTAAGTTTGGAACATTACAACCTCCTTTTCCTCCTATCACCCTCCTCGTCATCTTCCTCCAGTCAACCTCCTCGTCGTTCGGACTAGGCATGCAAGAATAACTGATATGTTTTTTTACTCGAAATTTCATGAAAATATAAAAAGGAAGGAAGGTGTGATAGTCATCTAATGTATTTCTTCAAGGTCGGTGGAGGTGGCTGGTTGGTAAAGTCGAACTCATAAATATGGTGAGGTCTTGTGCTCAAACCTGAGTGAGGGCGTTGACTAGTCGCGAGGAGTGACTTGCCTGGGCCAAGCCCGCTCACCTTTAGCCCCATGGGGTAGGCGAGTTGGTAATCACAATGTGGTGAAGTTAGTTATAAAGGCGGGCTCCGTACTGAAGGTCACGAGTTCAAATCCCCCGGACTAGCCCAGAAGCTGTGGAGAGGGGTGGGCATAGTTTCCCAAGGGTTATAGTGGTAGCGGTCAGAATCGATCCCGTGTAACATGAGTTGCGAGGCTGCTCCAGTTGCCGATTCCTCTGTAATAAAAAAAAGATAGTCATCTAATGTATTTATCATATAGGAACTGAATTGTAATTATTTCTTTGAGAGGGGAATTAATCTTACATAGGACCTTCCACTACCAAATTTTGGTTCCCTCTTAAATGTCACAAATCCATCACATTTATGTTCAACCATTGAATTCTTTTTGTGATAGGACGAATGAAGTATTGCAGAGAGATTGGTGTATCCATTGTGATTGTGCTCAAGACTAAATTTTTTAATTTCACTTTCAGTTAAAGATATCAACATAAAAAAGTTATCAGTGCCTAGACGCATGGAAGCCACACAGATAATGATGTGTTGATTTTTGGTCATGAATATGCATGGAAGCCACCTAAATAATGATGAACATTGAAAAATTATGGCATTGTGAATTTATCCAACCATAAAATTCGTCAACTATCGGTCCAAACGCATGGGTACTTATTAAGCATGAAATTGTAAAAAGAAACCGAATGCAAAATGGTGTAATAAAAAGTATTGTTCAAATTACAAATGTTCAATGTGCTGCCAAGGCCTCATTTCTATTGCGAATCCTTAGATCCCAACTTTATTTCACCAGCCTACCTACTGCCAACCAAAAATGCAACACAAATATTGAGAAAATACTCATACCCACCTAGATGAATCAAATTGCACTATAACTAAATCATTATCTAGTGTCTGATTTGCCTCAATTTTGAACTTCAATTACATTTCCGTGCATGAAATTTTGAACAAAGCCTCGATATTCAACTACATATTACTTGCTCTCGTGTCAATTTCACCAAAAAATACCCATTTATGTATCTTCTTTGATACATTCATCCAAGATTTTCCACTTCCTCTTTGTTACTAAGAAATTGCAGGGTTCTTTACTATGCATCTGTGCTTCCTCAGATATGACTTAACACTGTAATTACGGTAAATGAGATCCAGTTTTTTATTTAATTCATCAAATCATAAATTTCCAAGTAAAAAATTCGGGATGTTTTGACATTCTGACCAATAGAAAATATGGTTGTTCATTGGACATTGTAAAGTCAGCTGGTTGTAATAGGATGGGTGACCATATGGTGAGGAGGCTTTAGTTGTACTAGGCCAGGGAAATGTTGGGGAAGCTTACTCATTCAAGTTTTGGAGGTGATAGTTCAGGTTCTGTGATTCGAGACCCCAATTTATAGCCAAAGACTTGGAGGATTTTATTACCATTCATGTGGTTGGTAGGACATGTCTAAGATTTCCTTGAATTTATCAACCATGCATATTGAGAAATCACAGAATATTAGGATGTCATCCACAAAAAGTAAGTGTCAAACATAATATTTTTTTTTCATTAGAATACTTTAAAAGAGTTATTTGTTGTACTTTCCTTGAGTACCCTACTTAGCCCTCTTTCTACTAAGATGAAGAGTAGAGGGGAGAGAGTGTGATAGCCAAACTATGGATCAGTATTAAACTATCCAAAATACTTGAAATATAAAATAATCCATTTAGAATCGATTATGGATTCCATTGGTAGTGACGAATACACACATAAATTATATATTAAAAATGAATCACCTTTGATGTGTGTGATATTGCACAGAAATAGCTATATATGTAGCCACTGAATCACCTTTGAGGTGTGTGAGATTGCACAGAAATAACTATATATGTAGCCATTGAATTCTTTCTGGAATAAGATGAACAAAGTATTGTAGAGGGATTAGTGATCCCGCTGACAGGTTTTATTCGAAGAAATCATTTCTAAGGATAGGTGAACATGCTAATGGGTTCTGAACATAGTTTGCATCAAGTATCCTTACCAGTTGCTTTAGCATTAACTAGAACATGAAGCTGAACTAGTGGTAGAGGAAGCATGCAATGTTACTAAGCATGATGCTGCCTTCATAAGGCTAACATCATAGATAGAATCAACCATCAATTCTTCTCCATCTCGATAGCAATAGGCACTAGGCTCTAGGTTCAAACAAGTTGTTGGCTTGGCTAGCTCACAGGTTTAATCTTTGTCAATTTCTTCTTCAAAGACCCTACAAAATTTTCACTTGGCCAACTCACAACGTAGTATATGCCCAATAGCTTCAAACAATTTGTATGGAGATTCCCAACTGCACCTGTGAGTACTTAGATTTGATTGGGATTTAAATTTTATAAAATGAAAATTCAGAGATAAAATATGATCATCTTACATTCAATTTGCAGACACAATTGCACACAGTATGGGCAGTCGAACTTAGACACTATGACTAGCCAAAATTAGATATCAGAGCTTTGCTTCTATTTTTCTCTTTATGTTTTTCTATCATTGAATTTAGACATTGTGACTAGCCAAAATTAGACGTTGTGATTTAGGTCGATGAATGCTCGGGAGAACTCCGGGAAGTACCTGTCTTAACTGTTCTTGAGTACCACAGAGAAAATTTCTTGAGCTTGTTGTGACTCTCCTCGGAGGGATCTAGGAGAACTAAATCTTTACAGAAAAGTACAATTACTAACATAATTTCCAACCCAAAGGGCATATGATATGATTAGTCACTTGTAATACATTGAACAATAGTGTAATTATTTTTGCTATAAGCCCTAACACATACAATTTTAAGATATGGCAAATCGAGTGTACTTGCAGATAGAAAGAAAATATTGATAGACATTAATGTTCAGGGTTCATTGTAAAGCGTCCAATTTAGAAAATTTTCTTTATTGCTCTATTGAAGGATTACATGAAAACAATCATACCATTCAAATAATTTTCGAATCCAACAAATCTTGAGTTAGTTTGAGAGCAAATTAGCCTCTCAAAAAACAATAACTCTAATAATCACACATTGAAATCTTTGTCATTCCAATATTCGCACACAGTGAAATATCTGGGGGACAAACACATACCCTGGAAAACTACTTGGGACAAACGTCAAGATTAGTTAGCCTTCCTTTGGGTCCTGTTGAAGATATTAATAGAAACAAGGATTGCAATATATGGTTTAAACCTTAACATATTCAAGGCATCATACCAACACACAACTACTTACCAAGTTACCATAAATATACTATTTAAATAGTTTGTGAAGTATGCCCAAGTTATTTCCACACCTTCTGATGCAAAACCACATAAAAAATGGTACATATATTTATGTTTCTTACTTGAGAAATAGGTCAAGATAAAATGACACAAATCAATTGTGTTGTCTATGCTAGAAGATATACAAAAGAATTTTGCATACTAGGAAGCAGTTGCAAGAGAAGCTTAAACTCTTGCTTGATGTTGGGCCATAAAACTATTTGCCTCCTGACCTTCTCATGATGTATTTAGCGATCCAACATTGCCTTGTAACCCCAATTATCCACCTTTTTAGAACAAAATCCATAAATAAATAACAAATATAAATTGTTGTAGTTAAATTTATTGTTACAGGGTGAAAAAAAACACAAAAAAACTAAAATCCCACCTCCCACCTTCTGTTCTAGCATGTTGTTGTTCAGGCTGTACACCCCGCTGTGCTCGACACGCAAGGAAAATTTTAGGGGATAATATTCGCAAGTGGGATAATTTTCCATCCTTTTTCCAAAAAAAAAAAAAACATTTGCTAATTTCCATTTTTTCTAAAAATTATTTCATCCAATTTTTATAGTATAAAATTATTTTATGTTGAAAATCGCCAAAATTATATAGAAACTATATAAAATCATTAGAAATTTAAATAATTTTATAAAAATATTTCCAGGCCTTTTAAAGTTTGTGTATTTAGAACTAGTAAGGTTCGCCAATTCTTCTAACCCTTAAGATAAATTTCCATCCTTAAAATTTTCCATGTCCACATGTTGTCGATCTAGTTTTTGAAGCAAAAACTAGAGACTTGCATGTAGGACAAGTCTGTTTTCATAACACCGCATGGGGAAATTACCACATTCGATTGGCCTAAGCAAAATAGTTTGAAAATTTGATAGTTTGATATGATTCAACCACTAATACTTCAAATTTTTATTAGTACGAGTAAAATAGTTTATCAAGTAGTCCTCCGTTTCATAGAACAAATATTGTTTAAATATGACCTCCTCCATGGCTACCTGATAAAAAATTCACTTCACTCACTCATTACATTCTATGATACAAATGTATTTTGTTCGTTAATTCTCACATGCCCGTAAACACATCTCTCTATTTCAATTAGTCTTAATTTCATCATACAAAACAATTCCCTTGTTTTATGTCCATTAGTGTTACACTTCCTAATTTTAATTGGTTGCTTCTCCTCTCATTCATTATTTTTCTTGCCTTACTCTTTTTAGGAATTTGCGCCTCCACTTAGTGAACTCTTTGTAACCTCCTATATCCATATTCTCATTTCCAATGCTCTTCTACTCGAGCCTCTCTCTTACCCAACAACCTCTTTAATGAGTCTATCTTCTCTCTTAACAATCTTCCACTCTTGTAACCCCTCAACTATCAATAAATTCACAACTGAAACACAACCTAATGGGTATCCACTTCGAAATATGATTATAATTTTTCCTTTTACCCAACCAAGATCATGCTATGATCAAACCCAACCATATTTTTTATTAATTAATTACAGTTTTTTTTGGTCTCATTTCCCACCAACAATAATTCATCACCCTAGTTGGAGAACCTTCGTCTTTTGTTTTGTTTTCACCATTGTTTCAATAAAATGGATAAATAAAACAATTAGTATATCTAGTTCTCCCTAGAAGTAACTACTATAAATATCACATTTATATCACATTTAGGTGGGAGCAGTGCAAACCTCTTATAGAATATGATATCAATTTTGGATTCATAAATCTCTCAGAGAATGTCCAAATTAAACAAATTCAACCACAAACAACAAACTTTTTGGTTTGAATGAGTAGACTAAGGTACACATGAGTGTCCAACATAGGGGTTGTACTCTACCAATGATTCCTCTAGCACATCGACAATGCTAAAAATTCCTCCAGCGAGCCTCCCGAACGAACGATAATAGTAAACTAACAATGCATAAAATTCCTCCAATGAGCCTCCCTAATGAACAATAACAGTAAACTAACAACATATGCAAACATTGTATAAATTCAACTGTCATATGCAAACATTTTATAAATTATGAAGGACATAAAAGACGATCCTGAAACTAGGCTAAATCCTTGTACTATTCCAATATTCAATCACAATAGATACTATTAATTATCATTCTCCCATAAACTAAGGAATTTGCAATAAATTAATCTAATATTTTATTGAATTTGTCTTTTACAGGGATCAGGAAACCTATTAAACATGGTTGAAAAATGGACATTATGCATAGATGTTTCGTATTATCCCAATCTAGGGAGAGCAGTGATTACTTATGTGCTATGAAATATTGTGACGAACAAATTCCTCCAAAGGAAAATGAATGTACCTGGAAGAACAACAAAAAATGGATGATATTATATTGGATTGATAGAAGGTTTAGAAACAACTAGGGAGTATGGATCCAATGGAATTGTAGTTTTCACCAATTATGAACTTGTGTGCAACTAGATGAAAGGCGTGTACCAAGTTAAAAAGGAGAGGTTAAAACAACTACATGGAGAAGCAAAAAATATTGTTAGCTAATTTCGATCATTTAGCATAAGACATTGTGAAAATATTAATAGGATGTCTAGTGATCTATTGTATGGGGCAATTCCAATTCAAGATTTGTGTGTGAAAGATGAATTAGTGTTAATAAGCTCTCCATCAAAATTTATTGATGGACATTGTAAGATATCTTTGATATGTGTATGATTTTTAGTTATAAATGTGATATTTTTAATGACCACATGTTTTTTTCAATTCTATACCAAGTGTGCCCCTACTATGTAAGCACAACTTCGCGAACTTGACATGTTTTAGAAAAAAAATTATTTAATTTTCAAAATGTGCATGCTTCAACATTTGTGTTTTTAGTCTTCAGTATATTTTAAATAAAGAGCTTCGAATAATTACATTAATTTTTTGAATTCTTTCAATGTTTTTAAATAACAATTTTAAGATCTTAAAATGCATGATGTAATTTCAAGGGTTGCATCAATTAAATGCATGAGGTAACTTCAAGGGCTACATCAATTTTCTGAATTCTTAATATTTTTAAATAGAATCTCAAGATTTTTAAATGCATGAGGTAACTTCAAGGGTTACAACAATTTTCTGAATTCTTGATCTTAATTTATGAATTCAGAAATTAAGATTATGCAGAGCTAAACTCATTTCCATTCTTGATATTTTTAAATAGCAATTTTAAAAAGAATTGTAAATGCACGAGGTAACTTTTTAAATATCACTTGTCTATATATCTATAGATATCCATATCATGGATGAGCATTTTCCACATGATTCTTCAAGGCGAGCATCAATCGAGTCTCATGCATCTACTAGAGGGGGAGGTCATGGATAAAAAAGAATATCAAATGAATCGGGGGAGGTCCATCATGATCATGGTATTTATATGTTTATGTGCAAGTTTTTAAATGATATTTTAATATAATAAAATATATGTATACATATGGAATTGATATTTTATCAATTTATCTTTATATTAATTTATAATAAATTTGATTTTTTTAAGAGCATCTCAAACTAGGTCGAAAAGAGTATCTACACAATCAATGGAGGGCCATGGTTCACACCATTGTGGTGTGGTATATATATGTTTATGTGAATTTACTTAAATGGTAAATAGGTAGAATTATATGCATGTATACATATATATTGAATTGCTTTTCTATTTTTTTAGAAGCTTCGCTCACTATGTCGTCGTTTGAGGGTGGTCAACATTCTCCCGATGATCAACAAGCTCAATCAACTCATGTAATTGAGCATTATGGTGCTCAACCATGTCTGGGTGGTCATGATGGTGGTCAACCATCTTTGGGTGGGTATGATGGTGCTCAACCACCTCCGGGTGGTCATCAATCTCAATCAGATCATCATGATCCTCATCAATTTGGTAAACTATATATATATATATATATATATATATATTTTTAAACAAATTTATACATGTAAATGAATTGTATGTACATATGTGTGTAAATTTCTATCTTGCATGTGTATGAATACATTTTTTCACATTTTTTATATTTATGTAATTTTATATATTGATGCAGAGGGTGAAAATGTTGCTCGAAGTAGACGTAAGCGAAGCCAGGCAATTCAAGAAGAAGGCCATACACCAACTACCACTTATCCATCTAATATTCCTGATGAGCTTCCTTGGGAAACAAACCTCCAACAATGTAAATTACAAAGGTGCAAAAGTCATTATTCAAAATTGAGGAAAGATCTTGGGAGTTTTGAGCTCCCTACATAGAGTTGAGAAAGCTTAGAAATAGTTGTGCACTCTCTAAGCTCATTTCTTGATATTTACAAGAAGCTTGGGCCAACCATGGATTGCTTTATAGATATGATGAGGCATAGAAAGGAAGTAGTAATAGGTCCCGATAAATGGGCCGAGGTTAGTAAAAGGGTTACAAAATAAAATGCAAAATCTATGTTTAATTTCAAAGAAGGGCTGAAAAGAAAGATGCTCAGGGTGAAATATTTCAAGCACCCTGATATAGCCAACCATTTGTATGATAGGTTCCTTGTAACGTATGGAAAGCTGCCATGGAATGACGAGGCTCCAATTTATTTTGCAAAATTATTTTATTCAGAATTATTTTTGGGTATGAAACGCGATTATAATGACCTTCTATCTGAATATTATGGTACTAGGAGAGGTCAGTTATGTGATCATAAGGATGTATTACATGATAATGAATTGACTCGCATGTTGGGAAAAATACTAAGGGGAGGGGTGAATTGATATTTTCAAATAATTACACTTTTTAATTTCATATCCAAAATTATGTACTTGACTTTACTGAAGGGAATCCGCATATGTACGCCACTGTTATGTAGACAACTAGCGTATATTAGTTAAAATTAATTTTCAGTTAATTCATCATCTGTTTAACTTGAGCCAATGTATCAGTACCACATTAAACATTAATTAAATAGTAACCATGTGCAATAATAAAAAAATAAACTATCACACATAAGCAACACATAAAAACACATGAACACCAGGATTTTTAGGTGGAAACCCAACATGGGAAAAAACCACCATTGTTTTCGTCTCTGTATTATTTTTATTATAAATAAAAACTTCTTACAATCTTGTACTGACGTAGACTCATAACAACACGCAGGCACCCACCTGCAGAAGGCTACAACCTTCTCTCGTTCTTGAGCACCCATTGGAAGGGAGCTCCAACCCCTTGATCTTATTTATCGACACCCACTGGAAGGGAGCTCCAACCCCCTAATCAGATTTACCAGATACCACTGAAAGGAATCTTCAACTCCCTCACTGAAGGCTCCAACCCTCAACATCTCTATGGACCATGTTTCATAAATTTTCATACTGGATCCACCTGATACATAACATCACAATTGTAGGCCACATTTCATCAAATTTTCAGATTAGACCCACTATCATCATTTAAGCCCAAAACTAAATATCAAAACTAAACACTTATCAGTGCAACTTAATCATTGAACCAACCAATCACTGAACCAAATGAATTAGCCAATCACTGAATCAATTGAATCAACCAATCACTAAATCAAATGAAATCCAAATCAACCAACTTATTCTCAAACAAACAAAGTAATTATACCATTATAACCAAAGTATTAATACTACACCCAAGCACTTCATCAACTTATTGAATCAACTGAAATCCATGATCAATAAACTATCAGAATATATATGATACTTTACTGTAGAAAACCCGCGTGTATACACGAGCTTCTGGAAGCATACTTGCATATAGATATCAAGACATTGAAACCTGAAACTGAACCAATGTCACTCTAAAATAGACATTGAATCATACACAAATCCATTGCATCATTATGAAATAATCAAAGAACCATTACTGATCTTCAATTAAAAACACCTAGTAGCTTCATCATTCTTCAGTTAGTCAATCCTCAATCAAAACATCACTATTAAGCCTAGATCATTAAGTAAGACTTCATTGATAGACTATAGAAACAAAACAAGACTAATTAAACTGATCAGACATATTTTTCAGCAAAACCCTAGTTTATATACGCACTTACCTCAAAACATTTCCACGTGTATACGCATTGTTCAGGGAAAAAACCCATGTACAGATCTCAATATATACGCAACTTACTAGTATTAAACCCACATGTGTATGTATGTTTTAAGTTATCAAACCCGCGTACATATCTGCAATTATTGGCATAAACCTTCGCTGCATCACAGAAATTTGGACATACCCAAATATCGGTATACAAAAAAAAATCACACATCAA
Organism: Pinus tabuliformis; assembly: GCA_031772625.1. Classification (NCBI taxonomy): domain Eukaryota; kingdom Viridiplantae; phylum Streptophyta; class Pinopsida; order Pinales; family Pinaceae; genus Pinus; species Pinus tabuliformis. The sequence goes on along the minus strand of CM062813.1, from coordinate 19,400,367 downwards.
GACACTATCATCACTGATCAAATCAACCCATAATAAAAAATTTCATCTCAGATCTATTGGATTTGATCCATCATCATGTTCTCGAGTGCATACTTTAGTTTTACATCAAACGAATGAATAATAGTCCATTACATGCACACTTTCTTCAGATCTAACTATTCATGAGATATTCATCAATTTCACACTCAAACAATTTGATCTTCATCTCCTTATATAGGTTAACCCTTAGACAATACCATAGGTCAAAATCATACTAATACCGATGGTATTCTTATACAAGGTCAAATATCTATTGCTGGGATCAATACCATAGGTAAATACCATGGTAAAGACCCTTGGTATTTGCAATACCATGGTGTGGAATATGTATGCACCTTTTCCTCTTCATACCCACTTGCGTACATGGATTTTCTTCATAGAACCCACGTATACTCTACTTTTCTTCACCAAACTTGAGTATGTACATGAATTTTCTTCATAGAACGTGCGTATGCTAGGCTTTGCTTCACCGAACCTGCATATACTTCTTCAAACTTCTTCTTTATCATTCCTTTCCCTCTGAACTATTATTCCTTTTCTGTCACATGTAGACATATCATGTTGACATATTCATCAAGTAGGTTTTCATCTAAAGACAACTCATCAAATAGGTTTCCATCAAGGACAACGCATTCGTTATAATTCCAACAATCTCCCCCTTTGAACTTGATGGCAACCACTTTGGTGTTTGGTCACCACCACCTATAGATACTTGTAATACACATCGAGCTGAGCACTAAGATTTTCAAACACTAAGTTATTATCCCCCTTTTACATCAAGGGGAAAAGGCTGACCAATGTTGAATGAAGAATTCCATCTTGAGCGATGTATATCTGATCTGAATTGACCGTGCCCCCCTGAGCACACAATGAAATGTTTTGAAGGATGTGCAATGAAGTACATGACTCTATGACTCAACTGAATATGAATTTTCCTGTCACCAAGGAATGAAACTTACATCAATCACCCAATCACAGTGGGGTTACAAATTACAACACATGCCCAAAAAGACTTGACCACAACAGTCCATACATGACTGAATTTTACAATGACTACATCATATATCTTTACATGACCTTTACATCAAATGACAAATATGACATGTATAACCAAGACCAAATACCACTATAGTGAGGTAGCAAGAACACGATAGTATTCAACAACCATCATATAATACGTAGGATTTTCACCATAAGCATTAATTTGCAAGATAAGATAATGTCGCTTTAATACCATCAACCTGTGATCAAGTATGCCATGTCTCCTGCAGTAACCTTTAGGAGATGTCTTCATGAAATCTTGCAGTAACACCATTTTCTTCATGCAAGAAGAACTATAACACTAACACCACTTCATCAAGAGTTATTTCACCAATATGCAACTCAAGCAAACATCATAATCAACTACTCATCCCATAGGATTACTACACGATAACAAAATTATCAACAAGATCTACATGTTCTTTCCATAATTGATAAGCATCAACCATAATTAGCAATTCATACATCATCATTCAATAACTTCAGCAACATAAGAAGCATCACCATTGATAAGCATCATTATGTACCAAGGAATTCTAAAGCAAACATAATGCCAATAATGAATTATTAAAAGCATAGAAAATGCTCTCCCCGAACCCGTGCTAGTTGTTTACTTTCAGATATGATCATATCATCTCATATATCAGTAAGAACATCAAAACATCTTCATCAATCAATTATCCATCAAGGCATCAACAACTTATAAGAGCCGAAACCACTTCTAAATAACATCAAAATACTGTAACCATCAACCATCATATTGGGAAAGCTAAATAATGATTGACTGAAGCATATCAAAGCCATTTCCTAAGATAGTCTCACTGTTTCTTCATCATAGCAAAATATACACAACTGTTAAGATTAGAACTCACGTATACTTGTCTTCATAGGATGCATGTAAAGAAAGTGAAATACTGAAACTTCACAAATTCAACTCCCCCTGAGCCTGTACTATATGTACATGTTCACTATTACTCCAACATATGCACTGTCAATAGTATAAGCAACATGAATATGAAACAATCATAGGAATCATCATCAAGGCAAAATGTGTATTACTCCCCCTGAGATTACTGATCTTGTGGACCTCATAATAATCTTATGTTCTTATAAGGTCATGTATCTCACATCACTTCTCCAGTCACGGTTAGAAGTATTATTTTAAGAATAATGGACTGCAATGGGCACCATATTATTTTACTGTGAGTCTGAATCCTCCTCATATCTAAGAGAATTCTTTTCTTCAAACACATATAATTTTTCTGGGTTTCTATATACCCTTTCTTTGAATTTTCCAGTTTCTTCATCCATAAACTTGCACTTAGTTGATGTAAAAATGATTATATTTCCCTTATCTTCCATTTGACCTACACCTAGAATATTCTGCTCTTTCCCTTGAACTAATAAAGCATTCGCTTCTCCTTTATGTTTATTAATTTTGGCTTTACCCTTTCCCACAACTTTTGTTGGAACATTAGGTCCAAGAATAACATTACCATATTGTTTTTTCTTAAGAGAATCCATCTTACTCTTATCTCCAGTCATGTGATGAGAGCATCCGCTATCTATGTACCATTTACCTTCTTCTTCAAATGGGCAGAGAGCAAGACCACACCTTATTTATTCTTCTTGTTTTTGTTTATTATGAGAAATGTTGGTGGATCCATATTTGACATCTATATTCTTATCTGGTTGCTTACCATGTTGTCTGTGACGATCCATCGACTTATTCCAACATTCTTTTGCTACATGCCCAAAATTGTTACAAGCATAACATTTTTTATGAGCAGAGGAATCATAATATTTCTGTTTCATATTCCTTCTGTTGCAATAAATGGATTTGCAACCATATTCATTGCAAGAAAAACAATATCCCTTAAAGAGACCTGAGTACTTGGGAGCTGAGGATCTTTCTGTGAAGCATTATTTTCCTATCAACTAAACAGTCTTCTTCTGCAATTAGCTGCAATGTGTCTATAATTATGACATATCAAACATTCAACATTGTTGATCAGAGGAGAGAATCGATTAACATTTCTATAGTTAGGATTAAATGTTTTCCTTTGAAGATTCACTTTCCTTGGTTGTGGATTAGGTTGACTTCTTATCTCTTTATTGAGAATTTTAGATTTGCATGTGTTGGCTTAGGGGGTCCTGACCCACGTTTAGAGTTAGCTGCACCAAAAAAATCCCTACACTACTGGCCGTTTCGGCATCAATCTGCAATGCTCGGACTGAAGTATTGCCCGAAGCAGTATGGGGGGATGCAGGAACCAAGTTTCTGCACCCAGAGATCAGTGTGATGTCTTTTTGGTAACCTAGATCTACCTTCACGTAGACCTCTATACTCTTGTAGCCTATTACTGTAACTTCCTCCAATCAGCCTCTAGACCTCTGTGAATGCCTATGATCAGCTTTTGCGGACCCTGAACAGGTCAATTAGCTACTTATGCGCGCATTAGATTACCCTTAGACTATTATTTGCTTAGATCCACTTAAGTGTTTGATAACTTTAACAGAAAGCATTATAATCTTCATGTAATCACTTAACATTAATTGCGTTCAGATAACAATGTAGAACAAGTAAAGTCGCACATCAATACATCATTATTTCATAAAACCATTATTCATCACAACATAAGGCACATTCATACATAATAGAAGATAATAGATAAAACACAAAAAAATTTGCAATAATCTCCTATGTTGATATTCAGTTAAGCTTATAGACTCAAAAATTCCCTGTGCACTCAACTACAGGGGTCCACGCACTTAGTTGTGGACACTACTCTAGGCCTCTGTGCACTCAGCTACAAAGCCTTTCCCTCTTCTAATACTTCTACTTCTACTAGATTCTTCGCTTGTACCCATAGACTTCTTCTTACTTGCCTTAGATATTCCTAAGACACAGCTATTTATACAATCCCATGGTCCGCGGACCATGGGTAGATCTTCAAAGCCGACTCAATTTACATAAAAGAAGGGTAAAAACCCTTTTTGATTCTTTAACTAACTATGCGCTTCACGACCACAATTTGTGGAGAATTTACATCTTTTTACATCAAAACTTGTGCTTTTGCCCCAAAACTAACCCAGGGAACCTGTTTGGTCAATTTAGTGTCCTAAATTTCTCTACATAAATTATCGATCCGGGTATCGTAAAATGATGAAGTGTAGTGAACTATATGTGCTAGATGACCCTTCTTACTTCATTGTTTCTGAGTTTTATGTTGTTTTGGGGGTTTTTGATTCTTTAATTCCTAATGATTTACAATGTACTTAACAAAATCTTAAATCTAACTTCTGTAAAGATTACTAAGAACCTAAAGAAATGAGATCTAAAAAGAGCTTAAGTAAGACTTGGAAGCAAAGTTTAATCAAGAAATGAAAACAGAGTTTCTATTTCTAATCATATCATTATTTCTAAAGCATGAGCTACAAACTTTAAAAAGTAAAATTGCAACTATTGTCTATTCAATTTCAAAAACAAGACTAAATGAAATACTCAAAACTAAAAGTGAAATTGCAACTATTGTCTATTCTGTAACAAAACTAAATGAAATCTAAAACTGAGAGTGAAATTGCAACTATCTATTATGGAAACAAAACTAAATGAAGTGCTTAGTCACTCTGACTCTCAATTTTGGGAGAAAAAACTCCTTGTGATGGCATTTTGAGGAATTCTATACTTCATTATTCTAAGAAAATAAATGCAAGAATGCAGAAAAAACTCATTGCATGAATGAAGTATTCAACCACTTAGTTTAAGATGAGTTATCAACTAGAAGGGATTTTTAGAACCATTTATTTACACCATGAGTCAATAACTAATAAGAAAATGGCAAGAACTGTAATGGTACTAATCAGTCTAATTGAAAAACGTAAGACTAGTGAAACAGTAAATGAAACAACTTCATTACACTACTGCATTTCAACTTCTAACTATGGATAAAAACTATAAATAAATTAAGCAAAAAGAAGCTATTCTACCCTAAAAGAAGCTATTCTACATTAGTAAGAAAATGATAATGATTGCATTATAAAAAAGGTTAGTATGGAAATGATTATGAACACTATGAAAGAAAATGATGAATTTACAGTTAATTAGAAAAGAAAAAACAAAATGAAATGAAATCTTAGTCAGCGCAGGGGCCCTTTGCAACTGATCAAGTTATGTGTGCTCAATCAATCTCTAGAAAACACTTTCAAATATCCATAAATCACACGGTCTTCATATTAAACACAAGAAATGAGTTTTTCAAAATTACAGAGCAATAGTCTGAACTTAATACATGCGAAAATTCGAACTGGTTCTACGTTCTTTACACAAGTATTTATAAGAAAATTATGCAACTGTTTGTGGAGAAAAATAACTGACATCCAAAAACACGTAGGAGACAGGAACACAAAATTCTCTTCCTTGGCTGCTGGAGACATAAATCTAAGATGATGGTTGTTGGATTCGGTTGCACAGGTGGTTGTTGGAGTCTGTGGGTTTAGGAAGTTGTTTCGGATCCCATCACTGTGAAATGTGTAGAAAACAGAGTCCTGTTTGCCTTTGGTCTCTACGTTTGACTTCTTCATTGACCAGAGTCTTGTACCATCTTCCTTGTCAACTTGGGTGAGGTGAATAGGACATGATCCATGTCATGATGTTTTCTAAGTTGCCCATGTAGTTATTTTCTCCTTCTGACACCTGGAACTTGTTAAAGCATGGAAGTAGCTGCGGAACAACAGATTAGCTGCAGAATAGGCTGCATTCCGTAGCTAAAAGACAAAAACTTATTCAAAAATCAAAACATAAAAGAATAACATGTAAATCATTAAAATGTTCTCCTTAAGGCAACGTATACTGGTTATTGATGATAGAGATGCATTTTCTTCATGGACAAACAAAGAAAAAGGATGAAAAGAGTTGCTAAGGAAAGGGTAGTTTTGAGGCTCAATATACCCCCACTGCAAAACCATTTCATGTCCCCATGTAATCAAAATTGTGAAATTCCTCCTCCTATTGCATTTGTTCTGATACTTCAGCCAACACATCCAACTTCCTCTTCTTGCTTTTCTTTGCACTGATTGCCATCCTTGGCTTCCTCATGAGAAATCTGTACTTGAGGTTAATAAGTGTCCTGTTCAGCTTGTCATTTTTCCTTTTTAGCTTGCTGTTATTTTTGTACCATAATCCCAAGTGTAACATTGTGTTTTCATGAATAGCTCTGTCCAGTTTATTATGTTCCCTTAAAGTTTCATTTTCTTTTTGGATGTGCCTGTTCAGAATTTCTAGCTCATAGATCTCTTGTTTGAGGGAGTAAGTTAGAGTTTCTTGTGAGGTGGTAGGCTGCTCTGGATTAGCTGAAGTCCCTAGGTCTACTGAGGTACTCTTTTTCTCTAATGACTCTATGTAGTCATATATTTTCTGTTGTATTGGATCAATGCCAGGAGAAGCTCTACTTGGGCTGCCTTCAAAATTCTGTGCAGGAGAGTTCTGTGGACTTTGTTCATATGGAATACTGTCAGGGGACTGAACTGGAGTTTCTTCCTCTAAATTTATAAGTTGGGACTCTTTTGATTTCACCTTCTTCACCTTGCCTTGGAGTCTAGAGCTCCTTCTCACATTTCGGAAGCTTAAGGTTTCTTCTTTTGTGTCTTTTTTCCTCTTTCCTTTCTTCTTATTTTTCTTGATTTGTTCTTTGATCTTGGTTAGTCTTTCAGAAAGCAGCTGTTCATCCTCTTTACGTGATGAAGGTTCAGGAATATCCCTGTTGATTTCTTCAACCCTTTCTTTCATTTTTCTCCTTTGCTTAGTCTGCTTTCTGATCTCTTTTTTAGGAGCTATTTCTGAATCATCTTTCTGTGAGGAGCTTTTAATGTTGATATTTCTTCTTCTACTTCGTTTAACAGGACTTCCCTCAGATAAATTTGGAGCATCTTGGAAGAAATTCCTTACCAAGAAGTCCTCCCATGTATCCCCTACACTTCTCACATGAAATTCAACTAAAATATTTACTAGTCCATGGTGATATAGAGTGGTTTCTATTGATTCAACTTTCTTTTGGACATTGGTTGCCATTCTTATCAGACTATTCAGAAGGAAAAAGGGAAGATTGAGGGTTCCATTCTCTAGAAAATTCATTAACAATCTTATATGATAAACATACATAGACCCAAACCTCCCTTCACAGGTAATGAATTTTTGCAGTATTAACAACATGCTACTCCATTTGTTTTTGAGTGCAGAAATTGGAATCCCTTTTCTAAAGACTGAAATGTCCATACCTAGGTTTTTAAGAATCACCTTCCAAGATTCATCATGAAACTCTTTGTTTTTGAACCACCTTTCTCCTAGCCTTGGGAGTTCTGTTGCTTCTGCTATGAAGGACTCGATAACTACAAATTTGATGTCCCCTATTTCCACTTCCGTGCCATCAAATGATCTGGCAAAGGATTTAGTGATTTCCTTATGATAGCCATTAAATTTTTCAATAAAACAAAACCAACCAGCCTTCTGTAACATTCCCTTCAGCTGCGGAAACCCCTCCATGTATTTTACCCCTACGGGTTTAGTTCTAACAATAAGCCCCATATCCTCTGTTCTCGGTTACTCTTCAAAACTACTCTCACTATCTATAAAATGAGTGTTGTGTATTGAAATGGAATGACTGTGTATATGGTAATAAGAAGACTGTGTAAGCAAAAATAGGAAGACTGTGTATATGAAAATAGGAAGACTGTGGATATGGAAATAGGATGACAGGGTATGGTATATGGAAGCAGAATGACTGTGAATTATGGAAACAGAATGACTAATATATACGAAATATATGGAAACAGAGTGATTGAATACACAAAATGGCTGAGTAAGTATGAGAGAATTTTAAGAGTTGGCATGTAATAAATAAATAGTCAGGGTTTGAAGAGTCATATATGGGTAGGTCATGTCATTAACTTGATCGTTAACAGATGTAGCTGAGGAGGACCGGTTAAGTATGAGTTATGGAGTTTAAAACAGAGATCAGTTATGAAGGAATCATTGGATTGTTTGTCATTGAAGACGGAAGATATGGCGGAGACATCGTGGCAGTCAAATCACATGATGATTAATCAAGGAGACATGTGATCATACATGTTATACAAGCTTATGTTTTTGAATTGCTTTTTGAAATAAATTTTGTATTTTACCTTTGGAACCTTTACCTTCCACTTGCTAATATTTTGATGTTTGCTCCACAGGTGCTTTAGGCATGATTGGTCTTCAAAGTTGATTTTTCTTCAATTACCTGCATACAAGATTTTATTATGAACTGGCCACTTGTGCTTGAACTGATAATCAAACTGTTGCTGCAGAATCAGATTAGCTGCAGAACATGATCAACGATGGAACAAAATCAACTGCAAAACGTGGAAACAGCTGCAGAATGTGAAACAGAGAGTAAAATATGGCTTATGAATGAATGAAATGGAAATGGCTGTGTAAGTGAAAATAAGACATGATGATAAATGAAAAGTGGAGATGAAAGAAATGCTGGGAAATGAAGAATTTATTGGTGAAATATGGCAATGGAAAGAAGTGAAACTGTAAAAGTAAAACAGAGTGAAATGAGATGAGGAAATGAGTTTTGCAGAATGCTGAGTGACCGTGGCTTTTTGTCACCACTTTTTTTAGAAAAGAAATGGAAAATATAGGGTGTCAGAAACTTCTGATTTTCACCCTGCATTTTCTGTATAAGCATGCCAATCAATGATTGGTTTTCAACCTTATACAATTTATTATTTATTTATTTATTATTGTTATTATTATTTATTTATTTAGATAGGAAAAATAAAGACTAAGTTGGTGGAGAAGAAGGATTCTTCTTCACTAACTTCATTTCAGAATTGTTTTGGAAGATCTCGATGAACTCCTCATTTGAGATTGGTTTTTGATATATTTTCAATCTATGACCATTCACAAGAAGAGGATTTTGACTTTCATCTATTGTTCTGATCCTCACTTCTCCATTACTGAAGACTTTTTCAATGTCATATGGCCCAAGCCAATGAGTTTGAAACTTCCCTTGAAAATATTTAAACTTTGAATCAAACAACAGTTCCCAATATCCCTCTTGAAACCTCTTGTCCTTGATGTATTTGTCATACCATTTAGCCCTATGTTGTTGGACTACACCAGTCCTTTGAACTGCCTCTTCCCTAATTTCATCAAGTTCATTTAATTGCTCCAACCTATGTTTTTGAGTCTCTGATAAATCCATCCCCAACTGGACTGCCATCTTGAAAGTTCTGATTTGGAACTCTATAGGGAATAGGACTTGTTTCCCATAAACAAGTTCATAGGGTGTATGTCCCGTTGTGTTCTCCATGTAGTTCTATAGGCCCATAAGGCTTCAGGAAGCCTTTCTGCCCAATCTCTTCTATGTAAATGCACATTCTTGGTGAGGATTCCTTCGATCACTTTATTTGTAGATTCCACTTGACCATTTGCTTGTGGATGATAGGGAGTAGATTTCCTATGCTTGATCTTATACTCCTCCATATTAAGCCTTTCCATCATGTTGGATGTGAATTGAGATCCCTAATCTGTCACAATTTCTCTTGGAACACCAAAACGAGTGAAGATGTACTCAAAAAGAAAATTAACTACAGATTTTTCGTTAGCAAAAGGTAATGCTTTGGCTTCTACCCATTTGGTGACATAATTAGTACATACCAATATATACCTTTTATGCTTAGATGGAGGATTAATTGGTCCAATAAAGTCTAAAGCTCAATTTTCAAAGGGTTTGATAAGTACCTGAGTTTGTAATGGCATTTCATTTGAGGGAGCAAGTTTCCCTACCCTTTGGCAGTTGTCGCACCTCCTGACATATTCTTTAGCATCTTTGAACATGGATGGCCAATAATATCCTAAAGAAAGGATTTTATAGGCTGTCCTCTTGTGAGAAAAGTGTCCACCACATGGCTCATCATGACATGCTTTGAGAACATTAGGCATTTCATCTTCCCTGGCACACCTTCTGATCATAAGATCTGGCCATGTTTTATACAATTCGTTAGTGATCCATGAATATCTTGCACTTTCTTGAATAATCTTTCTTTTCTCTCTAGGAAACAAATGTGAAGATAACTTCCCTGTAACCAAGTAACTAGCAACATATGCAAACCAAGGAGTTTGAGTAATTACTGCAAAAAGATATTCATCAGGAAACTTATCTTCAATCGGAGAGTCTTCTTTGATATTCTGAATCCTGGACAAGAAATCAGAAATTGTGTCTTGTTTTCCAGGTCTATCTAGCACAGTAATGTTGAATTCTTGCAAAAGTAAAAGCCATCTTGTAACTCTACCATTAGTAATAGGTTTATTCATCAAATATCTAATTACAGAGTGATCTGTATGAACAAAGGTTTCATAGCCTGTTATATAGTGTCTAAACTTATTAATTGCATGAACAACAACTAAAAATTCCTTTTCAGTCACAGTATAATTCAACTTAGTGGGAGTAAAATTCTTGCTTGTATAGTAAATGGCATAAGGAATCAAATATTTTTGTCCCAATACAACTCCCAGAGCTGTATCTGAAGCATCTGTGGAAATATGGAAAGGAAGTTTCCAATTTGGACCTCTTAAAATAGGTGCTTTAGAAATTTTTTCATTCACGGTTTCAAATGCTAGTTGGAAATTAGGATTCCAATTGAATTCACAATCTTTTCTAAGCAATTTGAAGAGTGGAGATGCTATTTTAGTGAAGTTTTCTATAAACCTTCTATAGTATCCTGTAAATCCTAGAAAAATTTTAACATCCTTTTGGCGATTTGGAATTCATAACTTAGAGATGAATTCAACTTGAGATTTGTCAACTTTAATCCCATCTCCTAAAATGTGATGTCCTAAAACAATACCTTCTGTAAACATCATAAAACATTTTTCATGGCTTAGTGCAAGGTTTGTTTCTTTACATCTTTTAAGAACTTTTTACAAATTTTCCAAAGCTTCTTCAAATGAGTTTCCATAGACTGTAAAATCATCCATATATACCTCTACACCATCATGTATTAGATTAGAAAAAATTCCTAGTACTGCTCTTTGGAATGTTGTAGGTGCATTACACAACCCAAAAGGAAGTACTCGGCAGGAAAAAGTTCCCCATGAACAAGTAAATGTGGTTTTATCCTGATCCTCAGGTGCTACCTGAATTTGATTATAACCACTAAAACCATCCAAGAATGAGAAATACTTCTTACCTGCTAATGTATCTAACACTTGATCTATAAAGGGAAAAGGAAAGTGATATTTAAGGGTTGCTTTATTCAATTCTCGGTAATCAATGCACACCCTCCATTTACCATTCTTTTTAGGCACAATTACCAAAGGAGAAACCCATTGGCTATCTAAAATTGGGTAAATGAAGTTTACATTGAGTAATTTTTGGAGCTCTTCTTTTACAATTTCCATAAGATTTGGATTCATTCTTCTCTAAGGTTGTCTGATTGGTCTACTGTTTTCCTCAATATAGATATGATGGATACAAGTCTTAAGATCAATACCTTTCATGTCGGTGTACTTCCATGAAAATGCAACAGAATGTTTTTGTAATGTTTTGGTTAGCTCCTCTTGTTGAAGTTTCTCCAAGTTTTTGTTTATGTTCAATGTCCTACCTGGAAAAATTTCAATTGTAGAGCTACCAAACTCTTCCATAGAATAGAGAGACATCTGCCTAGATGACAAGTATTCAACATTAGATTTTTTTTGAAATTGTGCATGATCATATTCTAAAGATGTTTCAAAATTTTCCAATGTATTCAAAATTTGACTATCTTCACTAATTTTTCACATAGTGAAGAGAGGCTGAATGTCATCTTCATCATCAATCCATTCATTGTCATCTATTTCTATGACTGCTTTTGCTGGAGGATACAGAGTAAATTTATTTGTTGAATTACCATCAGAAATATACATGTCACTAGATCTACAACTAATTAAAGCATCAGCTGTGGCCAACCAAGGTATTCCTAATATGAGTGGGTGTCCTCCTAGATTATTCTTTGGAGTTAAGATCATGAAATCAACAGGATATTCCCAAGAATCTAAGGATACTAAAATATCTTCTAGCACACCATCTGGTTTTATTACTGATCTATCTGCAAGTTGCAGTAAGGTAGGTGTGTAAAGAAGATTAGGAAGTTTAAGCTGCTCCATAGTTTGTCTACTCATGATGTTTATTTCTGCCCCTAAGTCAATCAATGTATTTGGAATTTCAATTCCATTTATATGTGTCTTGACAATTGGACTTCCTGGATCCACATATTTTTGTATGGAAATTTTTCCCATCATTATGTCTGTTATCTTTCCTACCAGGTGAATTCCTTTTGTTTCTTTTGCTTTTCTTCCTGGTCTTTTGATGCTTAACTCCTTTATTGTCTTGGATAGAATTGTAATTTCTCTAATGGCTTGTAACAAAGGAATTTTGATACAGACATTCTTCAATTCATCTAGAAAATCATAATTGGGCAACAAGATCTATTTTTCTACCCCTCTATCGATTTGTAGTCCTTCAGGAAAAGGAGGTGTAGAGGTAGATGCTGGTTGCTCAATGATAGGAGTTGTGTTCACTGATTCTTTTTGTTTTTATTTTTTAATGTTTTGGTTTTGGAGAGATGTTCCCTCAAAACTTTTATTGACTTTAAGAGAATCCACCTCAAAAGTGTCTTGTTCTTGAATAACTATAGAAGGTCTTTCCTTTTATAATATCCTTCCAGATCTTAGTTGAACATCATTAAGATCTAGAGGAGTAATCATGTAAGTTGGAAATTGTTGTCCTTCTACCATGTAAGTATTTTGAGGGTTTTTATTATTGGGGTTTGGCAATGGTTGGGTAGGTAGCTGATTTTGTTTCTTCTGGAATGGCAACAAGAGTTGAGGATTTTGACTTTGTTGTGGAGGTTGTTGTGGAAATGGAAATGAAAGTTGAGGGTTCTGATTTTTTGGCTGCTGATTTTGTTGCTAATTATGTGGGGGAGGAAAATTCTGATAGGATGAAGGATATTGATAATATTGAGAAAATATCCCATAAGGATTTTTTACCCCTTGTGCCCATGGTTGAGATTAAAACTGAGTTTGAGGTTGAGGCCAAAGTTGTTGCCAAGGATTCCAGTTTGGTGGGGGCTAAAGATACATTTGATTATTAAATCCATGATTTTGTGGCCCCTGCCAAGGTCTTCTAGCAACAAAACAAAGAGGTTCTGCAGAATTTGTGAATGTTTCCTCTTGAAAGACAACCTTAAGACCTGGGATTGAGGGACAACCCTTGGTCTCATGACTTTCTGAACAAATCATACAGGTTTCTACAATTTTGCATCTAAAGGGCATTCCCTTAGAGCATGTTTCTTTCTGCATTTTGGAAAAAAAATTGCTAAAGCATCAACCTCTGTTTTCTGCTTGTTTTGAATTTTAAGGGTGTCTAGTTGCTCACTAAGGCTCCCTAAAATATCAGTTTTAAACTCATCAAGCATATTTCCAATTTCTACCCTACTTACATATCCTGTTGCAGATTTGTTTACTCTAACAAGAGAAGGATCTCTTGGCCCTTTCCCAGTTTTAGATTTCCCTCTTGAGAGATGAACACAAAGTTCTCCTATATCACTCAATGGAAGTTGAGAGATATCTCCCTTCCCCATCATGTTAAGGATATCTATCCACTCATCTCTAATGGCCTTTAACAAAAGATCTTTCAAGGTTTCTTCATCTAAATCATTCATTTTTTCTCTTTTCAAATTATAGTTAAATCTCTCAATCAAACCTTTTAAGTTTTCATCCTCTCTTTGCATCATTTTCAACACCTCATCTTTGTGATTGGTAGGCATACAATAATCCAAGTATCTATCCATTTTTTTTTCATGTCATTCCAAGTTATAATGGACTGAGTAACTAACCCCATAAACCATTTCAAAGAAGCTCCTTTTAGTGTTGAAGGAAACAATTTGAGTTTTTGAGAGTCCTCTAGATAATCATAGGTTTTGCATAAGACTTCAAACTCAAATAAGAATGTTTCAGGATCCTCACTTCTCAACCCATGGAAGTTAGGGAGGATAGAAGGTGAGATGTTTTTCATTGTGGCATTTGTTTCCTCATCCACTATAGGGAATCCAAAATAGTTATCTACTTCCCTATTTCCTCTGCCTCCTCCATTATTTCCTCTACCTCTCCCTCTACCCCCTCCTCCAAACAGTGAGAATTCTCCATCTTGTTCTTCTTCTGCCATTATAGTTTCTTCAGAGTCAGTATAGGGTTCAACCTACAAGGTTTCTTCCTCCTCCTCTGGTTCTTATATTAATGGAATATGGGAGAGAGGTTCTACTTCTTCTTCCTCACCAGGTGTTCCTAATTCTTCAATTACAATGTGCTCTCCTGTGGAGGTGAAAAAGGCTCTTCCTACTATTGGAGATTCGAAATTTTTCTCTCCTAAGACTATTTGGTAGATGAAGTAGGAGATTCTTCTGATTGAGTTTCTTCCCCTTGAATTCTAGGAATCCTATGGCTAGGCATATGAGTTTGGGATGGAGGTGTGTCTTTTCTAACTCTTGGTGGAGTAGGTGGAGTTGTAGGAATTGAACTTCTGCTCCCAGCTATAAATCTACCCCTAGAGTCTCTTTCTCTATGCATGTCATTTTTTTTTGAATGTAAGAGATAAGGCTACCTAGTTACACTTCCTCGACAACGACACCAAAATGTTTGGTCAATTTAGTGTCCTAAAGTGCTCTACATGAATTATCAATCTGGGTATCGTAAACTGATGAAGTGTAGTGCACTATATGTGCTAGATGACCCTTCTTACTTCATTGTTTCTAAGTCTTATGTTATTTTGGGGGTTTTTGATTCTTTAATTCCTAATGATTTACAATGTACTTAACAAAATATTAAGTCTAATTTCTGTAAAAACTCCTAAGAACCTAAAGAAATGAGATCTAAAAAGAGCTTAAGTAAGATTTGGAAGCAAAGTTTAATCAAGAAATGAAAACAAAGTTTCTATTTCTAATCATATAATTATTTCCAAATCATGAGCTACAAACTTTAAAAAGTAAAATTGCAACTACTGTCTATTCAATTTCAAAAACAAGACTAAATGAAATACTGAAAATTGTAAGTGAAATTGCATATATTGTCTATTCTGTAACAAAACTAAATGAAATACTAAAACTGAGAGTGAAATTGCAACTATCTATTATGGAAACAAAACTAAATGAAGTGCTTAGTTACTTTGCCTCTCAATTTTGGGAGAAAAACCTCCTTGTGATGGCATTTTGAGGAATTCTGTAGTTCATTATTCTAAGAAAATAAATGCAAGAATGCAGAAAAAACTCATTGCATGAATGAAGTATTCAACCACTTAGTTTAAGATGAGTTATCAACTAGAAGGGATTTTTAGAACCATTCATTTACACCACGAGTCAATAAACTAATAAGAAAATGGCAAGAACTGTAATGGTACTGATTAGTCTAATTAAAAAACTTAAGACTAGTGAAATAGTAAATGAAACAACTTCATTACACTACTGCGTTTCAACTTCTAACTACTGATAAAAACTAGAAAGAAATTAAGCAAAAAGAAGCTATTCTGCACTGAAAGAAGCTATTCTTGTTTAGTAAGAAAATGATAAGGATTGCATTATAAACAAGGTTAGTATGGAAATTATTATGAACACTGTGAAAGAAATGATGAATTTACAGTTAACTAGAAAAGACAAAACAAAATTAAATGAAACCTTAGTCAGTGCAGGGGCCCTATGCAACTGATTAGGTTATGTGTGCTCAATCAATCTCCAGAAAACACTTTCAGATATCCATAAATCACTTGGTCTTCATATTAAAAACAGGAAATGAGTTTTTCAAAATTACAGAGCAGTAGTCTGAATTTAATACATGCGAAAATTCGAACTGGTTCTACGTTCTTTACATGGGTATTTATAAGAAAATTATGCAACTGTTTGTGGAGAAAAATAAGCTACAGCCAAAAAAACATAGCAGATAGGCACACATAATTCTCTTCCTTGGCTACTGGAGACATAAATCTAAGATGATGGCTGTTGGATTCGGTTGCACAGATGGTTGTTGGAGTCCGTGGGTTTAGGAAGTTGTTTCGGATCCCATCATTATGAAACGTGTACAAAACAAAGCCCTGTTTGCCTTTGGTCTCTACGTTTGACTTCTTCATTGACTCAAGTCTTGTACCATCTTCCTTGTCAACCTGGGCAAGGTGAATAGGACATGATCCATGTCATGATGTTTTCCAAGCTGCCCATGTAGTTATTTTCTCCTTCTGACACCTGGAACCTATTAAAGCATGGAAGTAGCCGCGGAACAGCCGATTAACTGCAAAATAGGTTGTGTTCCATATCTAAAAGACAAAAACTTATTCAAATAGCAAAACATAAAAGCATAACATGTAAATCACTAAAATGTTCTCCTTAAGGCAATGTATACTAGTTATTGATGATAGAGATGCATTTTCTTCATGGAAAAACAAAGAAAAGGGATGAAAAGAGTTACTAAGGAAAGGGCAATTTTGAGGCTCAACAGGACCCCATCCCAACAACATTAAAATTCCTTGCCTTGGCTTGTGAACTAGATTCTCCTTCAACAATTTCATGAAAACCAAGACCATATTTGATGGCGGGAGACCTTTGACTACTAAGAATATTATCCAAAATCTTAGTTTTATCTTTTTCTTCTAATTTACCTTTTAGGATGTTTACCTCAACCTTATATTGCTTTTCCTTTTCTTGATACTGCTTCTTCATGATTTCTTCAACCCTTCTTTGTTCCTCCCCTTTCTACTTTAATTTGATAATTTCTTCTTTCAACTCATTTTTGTATTCTTTAAATGCTTGAAGTAGTTCTTCATTCCACTTATCTGATTTTTTAAGATATGCCCTTAGAGAAACGATCTCAGCTTCAAGACTTTCACAATATTTTTTAGATTCCATACCAACATTATCCTTGTTATCATATGCTTGCAACGTATCTTTAAGATTAACAATATTTTTCAAAGAAAGATCAAGTTTTGTTCTAAGATCAAAAATTTCTTCTAACCTAACTTCTTTTGAATCAACAACTCCATTTGACATTTTGGACACATTGTTAAGCAAAGGATTACCTGGTAGTTCCCTTGATGAAGAATATTCCTTTGGGATTTATTCATGGATTTCTTGTAGCTTATCCCATACTTGCTTTGCAGTTGCATAATGCATAAACTTATTTAATGTTGAATCATGTATGCTACAAAAGATGTCCTTCAAATCCTTACTTTTCTTTTGCGCTTCCTCATCTGATGGATGATTCTTGGTGTAGCCATTTCATACTAGATACCAAACATCAAGCTCCATTAGATTATACTTCATATTTTCTTTCCATTGTTGATAATTATCTTTGCAACATACGCATATTTTCATTGTCCATTATTTCTGACTTTCCTTGATCTTCTTCTTCTAGAGGAATCATTTTTGAATCTATTTTCTCTTTAGAGTGCTTACTTTCACTTTTACCCATAAGTGCAAGTTCAGTGGTTTCACTGTCATCATCACCATCATTATTGCATAGAAAACAAAATGGATCATAGTTAGAACAAAAGACCATACCCGATAATTCTTTGTTACCGTATTCTTCATTCTTGATCAATAGAAATCGGGGTGCTCCCAAACTTGAATATTTACTGACATCTATAATTGTCATTGCATTTGATATATTCATGTCACAGTTTTTTGAATCCATTCTTCGATCAATATTGTTCTTTACCATCATATCGACGTATATCCTTCAAGCGATCAAGCTTTTTCTGAAGGACCTACTCTAATACCAATTTTTGGGAAAAATGCTCGGAGGGGGGAAAATTAGTATTTTCAAATCATTAAACTTTTCAATTTCATATCCAGATTTCTATATGTAACTTTACTAAAGGGAACCTGTGTATATACGTGACTGTTAGCGTATATCCAATTAAACTTACTTTTTAGTTAATTCATCATCTCTTTAACTTGAGCTAGTGTATTAGTACCTCATTAAAAATTAATTAAATAGTAACCATGTGAAGTAAGAACAAAATAAACCATCACACATAAGCAACACATAAAAACACATGAACACCAAGATTTTTAGGTGGAAACCCAATGTGGGAAAAATCCATCGCTCCTGTTGTTTTTGTCTTCTATTGATTATAAATAGTTTTTTCTTTTAATATTGTATTGGCACAAACTCATACCAGCATGCAGGAATCCATGTGTAGAAGGATACAACCTTCTCTTGTTCTCCAACACCCATTGGAAGGGAGCTCCAACCCCTTGATCTCATTTACTGGTACCCACTGGAAGGGAGCTCCAACCCCCTAACCAAATTTACCAGCTACCACTAGAAGGAAGCCTCAACTCCCTCACTGAAGCCTCCAACCCTCAACATCTTCGTGGACCATGTTTCATAAATTTTCATACTGGATCCACTTGATACACAACATCAAAACTATAGGCCAAGTTACATCAAATTTTTAGATTGGACCCACTATCATCATTTGAGCCCAAAACCAAATATAAAAATTGAAAACTAATCACTGCAACTCAAACATTGAACCAACCAATCAACGAACCAATTGAATCAACCAATCACTAACTCAACTGAATCAACCAATCACTGAATCAAATGAAACCCAAATCAATCAACTTATTCTCAAACAACCAAAGCAGTTAGTTCACTGTAACTAGAGTATTAATACTGAACCCAAACATTGCATCAACTTACTGAATCAACTGAAATCCCTGATCAATAAACTATTAAAATATATACACTACTTTACTGTAGAAAACCCGCTTATATATGCGAATTTCTTGAAGCATACTCGTGTATAGATCTCAAGACATTGAAACCTGAAACTGAACCACTGTCACTCTAAAATAAACATTGAATCATACACATATCCATTACATCATTATGAAATAATCATAGAACCACTACTGATCTTCAGTCACAAACAACTAGTAGCTTCATCATTCTGCAATCAATCAAACCTCAATCAAAACATCACTATTAAGCCTAGATAATCAAGTAAGACTTAATTGATAAACAACAGATACACAAAAAGACTGATTAAACTAACCAGACATATTTTTCAGCAAAACCCTAGTTTATATACGCGTTTTCCTCAAAATATTTCCACATGTATATGTGTTTTTCAGGAAAAAAACCTGCATACAGATCTTAATATATGCACTAGTTACCAATATTAAACCTGCATGTGTACACACCTTTCAGGTTATCAAATCCACATACAGATCTACAATTACTGGCACAAACCTTTGCTGCATATCAGAACTTCAAACATATCCAGATCTTTCCATACAAAAAAAATCACACTTCAAGACACTATCATCGTTGATCAAATAAACCCATAATCAAAATTGTCATCTCAGATCTATTGTATTTGATCCGTCATCAAGTTCCTTGGTGCATACTTTAGTTTTAGATCAAATGAATCAATAATAGCCCATTACATTCACACTTGCTTCAGATCTAACTATTCATGATATATTCATCACTTGCACACTTTGATCTTCATCTCTTTATATAGCTTAGACTCTAGACAACACCATAGGTTGAAACCATACTAATGCCGATGGTATTCTTAGACAAGGTCAAATATCTGTTGCTGGGATCAATACTAGAGGTCAATACCATGGTAAAGACCCTTGGTATTTGGAATACCATGGTGCGGAATATGTACACACCTTTTCTTCTTCATACCCGCGTGAGTACGTGACTTTTCTTCATAGAACCACGTATACTCTACTTTTCTTCACCAAACCTGACTATGTACACGACTTTGCTTCATAGAACCTGTGTATACTTGACTTTGCTTCACAAAACCTACGTATACTTCCTCAAGTAGGTTTCTCATCACATGTAGACATATCCTGTTGACATCATCATCAAGTAGATTTCCATCAAAAGACAAATCATCAAGTAGGTTGCCATCAGGGACAACATATTAGTTATAATGCCAACAATCTCCCCCTTTAGACTTGATGGCAACCACTTTATTGTTTGGTCACCACCACCTATAGACATCTGTAATACAGATCGAGCTGAACACCAAGTTACTCTCCCCATTTTACATGAAGGGAAAAGGGCTGACCAATGTTGAATGAAGGATTCTGTCTTGGGCAATGTATATCTAATTTGAATTAACCATGATCCCCCTAAGCACATGGTGAAACATTTTGAAGGATGTGAAATGAAGTACATGACTTTATGACTCAACTGAATATGAATTTTCCTATCACCAAGGACTGAAACTTACATCAATCACCCAATCATAGTGGGGTTACAAATTACATCACATGCCCAAAAATACTTGACCACAATAGTCCATACATGATTGAAATTTACAATGATTACATTATAGGTCTTTACATGACCTTTACATCAAATGACAAATATGACATGTATAACCAAGACCAAAGACCACTATAGTGAGGTAGCAAGACCAAGATAGTCTTCGGAAACTATCATATACTATGTAGGATATGCACCATAAGCATCAGTTTGCAAGATAAGATAATGTAGCTTTAATACCATCAACTTGTGACCAAGTATGCCATGTCTCATGCATAAAACTTTAGGAGATGTCTTCATGATATCCTGCGGTAACACCATTTTCTTCAGGAAAGAATAACTATCACACTAACACCACTTCATCAAGAGCTATTCTACCAATATGCAACTCAATAAAACATCATAAATCAACTAATCATCCCATAGGCTTCATCCATGATAACAACATTATCAACAAGATCTACATGTTCTTTCCATAATTGATAAGGATCTGATAAGAATCAACCAAATTAGCAACTCATGCATCATCGTTCAATAACTTCAGCAACATAAGCAACGTCACCATTGATAAGCATCAGAATGTACCAAGGAATTCTAAAGCAAAAATAATGCCAACAATGCATTATTAGAAGCATAGAAAATGATCCCTTCCAACCCGTTCCAGATGTTCACTTTCAGATCTTATCATATTATCTCATATATTAGTAAGAACATCAAATCATCTTCATTGATCAGTTATCCATCAAGTCATCAACAACCTATAAGAACCAAAACCTCTTCTAAATAGCATCAAAATGCTTTAACCATCAACCATCAGAATATGAAAGCTAAATAATGATTGAATGAAGAGTATCACAACCTTTTCCTGAGATAGTCTCACTGTTTCTTCATCATAACAAAATATACGTGATTGTTCACATCAAAAATCACGTATATAAGAAACTTGTCTTCATAGGATCCACATACAAAAATTGAAATACTGAAACTTCACAACTTCATATCCCCCTAAGCATGTACTGTATGTACCTATTCATTGTTACTATGCTAGATGCACTACCAGTAGTATAAACAACATGAATATCAAAATAATCATAGGAATCATCATCAGGACAAAACATGTATTACTCCCCCTGAGATTACTGATCCTATGGACCTGATAATAATATTTTGTTATTATGAGGTCATGTATTTAACATCACTTTAGGTAGACAATGTTAGAAGTATTATTTTAAGAATAATGGACTGCAACGGGAACCATCTTCTTTTACTTTGAGTCTGAATCCTCCTCATATCTATAAGAATTTTGTTCTTCAACCACATAATTTGTCTGGGTTTCTATATCGTCTTTCTATGAATTTTCCAGTTTATTCTTCCATAACCTTGCACATAGTTGATGTAAGCACGATTATATTTCCCATATCTTCCATTTGACCTACACTTAGAATATTCTTCTTTAGCCCTTGAACTAAAAAATCATCAGCTACTCCTCTATGTTTATTAATTATGGCTCCACCCTTTCCTAGAACTTTTGCTGGAATATTAGTTCCAAGAATAAAATTACCATATTGTTTTTTCTTGAGAGACTTCATCTTACTCTTATCTCTAGTCATGTGATGAGAGCATCCACTATCTATGTACCATTTACCTTCTTCTTTAAATGAGCAGAGAGCAAGACCACACCTTATATGTTCTTCTTTCTGCCTATTATGATAAATGTTGGTGGATCCATCTTTGACATCAATATTCTTATCTGATTGCTTACCATGTTCTCTACAATGATCCATCGACTTGTTCCAACATTCTTTTGCTACATGCCCAAAATTATTACAAGAATAACCTTTTATATGAGCAGAGGAATCATAATATTTTTGTTTCATATTCCTTCCGTTGCAATGAATATCTTTGTGACCATATTCATTGTAAGAAAAAAAATATCCCTGAAAGAGACCTGAGTACATGGGAGCTGAGGATCTTTCTGTGAAGCGGTTATTTGCTTGTGATTAAAATGGCCTACTTCTACAATTAGTTGCAATGTGTTAATAATTTTGACATATCAACCATTCAACATTATTGATCAGATGAGAGAATTGATTAACATTTCTATAATTAGGAGTAAATGATTTCCTTTGAAGATTCAATTTCCTTGGTTGTTGATTAGGTTGACTTCTTATCTCTTTGTTGAGCATTTAAAATTTTGCATTAAGATTCATTTCCTAAGCTTGTGAACTAGATTCTCCTTCAACAGTTTCACGAAAACCAAGACCAGATTTGATGGCGGGAGACCTTTGACTACTAAGAATAAGATCCAAAATCTTAGTTTTATCTTTTTCTTATAATTGACCTTTTAGGATGTTTACCTCAACCTGATATTGCTTTTCCTTTTCTAAATAATTATTCCTCATAATTTCTTCAACCCTTCTTCCTTCCTCCATTTGTTGCTTTAATTTGAGAATCTCTTCTTTCAACCCATTTTCTTGTTCTTCAAATTCTTAAAGTAGTTTTTCATTTCGCTTATTTGATTTTTTAAGATATGCACTTAGAGAGAAAATCTTAGCTTCAATACCTTCAAAATATTGTTTATATACTATACCAACATCATCCTTTTTATTATATGCCCGCAACTTATCTTTAAGATTAATAATCTTTTTAAAGCAAGATCAAGTTTTGTTCTAAGATCAAAAATTTCTTCTAACCTGCCTTCTTTTGAATAAACAACTACATCTAACATTTTGGACACATTGTTAAGAAAAGAATTACTTGAAAGTTCCCTTCATGAGGAATTTTCCTTTGGGATTTCTCCATGGATTAGTTGTAACTTATCCCACACTTGCTTTGCAGTTGTATAATGCATAACCTTATTTAATGTCGAATCAGGTATGCTACAAAAGATGTCACTCAAAGCCTTACTATTCTTTTGCACTTCCTTGTATAATGGAGGAGTATTGGTGTAAGCATTTTTTATCTGAAATGGGGCTTTGATAACTTGTTATGCTTACAAGAACCTCCCACTCAGTTAAACAAATAAATGATCTAGCTTATCTGTGACATTTGCGAAATTAAATACTTGAAATAGGTGTATGCATTTTTATTAACTATTTAAGTGCTTTGAGTCCATATATTTCTACTGATATTAAACACATATAATAATCATATAATGCAACAAATAGAAATCAACACATAACAACAAATTTAATCTAGGAGTTCACCTGAATATCGTGGGCTACATCTCCTTGAGATCTTGTCATCTTGACTTGGCTCTTTGGGATTATCCCAAAGTTTCTTTTACAAGTTCCAAACTTAACTCCAAAGGTTACTGAAATGAACCAATGGTCTTAGAATACCATCTATATCCCTGTCATGGTTGTCATCACTCTGCAAACATATCTAAGCTCCCTTAGACTTGATTCCTTCAATCAATGCTTTGAGCTACCCTGAGATTCTTGATGGCACTAACTCCCTCAGAATTTTTTAACTATCTCTGAAACTTCATCTACTATCTCCAACACATATTAGACACCAAAAATAGACTGAACATTTTCTCAAAATGAGCACTACATCCTTAAACTAGGCCTTCCTCCACGGTTGGCACTGGGATACTTGAAACTTCCTTGTAGCATCTCCACCTTTAGAAGTATCTAAATGCTTATGGAAATCCCTGCAATGGATTTAGAAGGCTCATTACAGTCAGGAATGACTGTTGGTTCGCGGAGAACGAGTACCGGTAGCTCCTACAACTGCCTCCAACTCCTGGTGGCCCTGAGCTCCAAAATCTCCCTGGATGACAATCTCCATGAAGATGACTTCTTTAGCTTCTCTGGACTATTCCATTGGCTTCAGCAGGCTCCAATTAGCCTAAGTAGCCTCTTGTCTCTCTCTCTCTCTCTCTCTCTCTTTGCTCCCTGGTTGAAAACTCCTCCTGGAGTGCATTTATTCAATATCCCCTAGGGATACTCCACCAAATTTGGTGAACTGCACCTAACTCCAGTTAAACTTAGCATATCTGCCTAAGTTTAGCTGATCCACTAGGCTAACCATCAGTGGTGATTCGTTACAATAATTGTTTGGGTGCATATATGAGGTGGTATAATCCCAACAGTTAGGGATAATCCTCCAGCATTTCAAATAGCGGAATCTCCACTGTTGATCTATCTTGCTTGATCCAACGGATATCACGTCATCTGCTCACCAACTAACCCGGACGATCTCCACCGTCGATCAATCCCGCATGATCCAATGGATATCATGCAATCTCACATGAAATCTTGCATGACCGATATCAGAGTGAGAGCGCGCGAGAAAAGTGGTTTTCTCATGCTACATGTTGCCCGCTAAGGTTAATCGCGTGAAATTTGGAAATACCATTTATAGTTTTTTGTCCGCGCGAGATACCTTTTCCCACTTTCTAAATAATGCCCACGTGCTCAATACTAAACTTAAATAAAGTCATTTAAGGAAATGTTTAGTGCTTAATTTGGTTTTTTTTAATATTTTCAACAACGAAATTAATCTTGGTCAAATGTAAAAAAATTGCAGTTTACTAGACTTTTTCAAATTGCAATAACTCCTTCATACGGTATCAGTTTTTCAAATCGTTTGTGGTGCCAGAATCAGAAAGAAAAGATCTATCTGGTCACTTAGGTTCAACACTCTTATGAACACTTTGAATTTTAAGCTATCATTTAGGTCTTGGATCAATATCTGATCACTCCTCCCTAGTAGGGATCTTTTGGACTCCAAAAGGATGATATACTAATCTGTACAGTAGATGAGAGTACAACACCCTCTTATTTCAGCGCCCATACACTTGCCTTGCATGGTTGGTGCCTTTTGAACCAAAGCTCGAAGGTAGTCGACACTTCCCTTCTTGGATGGACTTGAACTCCTATTAAGAACTATCTTCCTTGAACTCATTCATAATTTTTGTTGAGAAGTTTATAGAAGGTAGCTGAACATCGGTTCCTTGATCATCGACCCAAGGTGGCTCAAACAATCATGAGATTACATCACAGATATATGCATACTTAACTGAAATTAGCATATGTACCAAGGAAAGTATGTTTAATGTGTCAAGAAGTCAAACCACTTCTTACCAAGCCACTGACTTTTTCTACTGCAAATCTTCTTTTGACATCTTGTCAAAAACAACATAATGCACAAAAAACAACTTGATGACATAAATTCACATCGTGTGAATCACCATCATTACTTTTTCATCTTGTGTACAAATGATCGACTAAATCACAAGCTGACAAAAACATACCTTTTCAAACAACTGATTCTCCAAGTCAAGCATGTACAAAAAAGAACTTGACGATTCTTTTTCAAAGTAGAAATAATTCCACCTCTTGTGAAACACTTCATCATTATCTCCATTTTTCAATATTGGAGACAAAAATAAACTTTTCCAAGTCGATATGACATTGATTGCATGTTTAAACAAAGCAATTGACCATCAAGTCAATTACACATACATGTTCAAATACAATGAAATCATGAACATTCCTTTGTTCATACATACCATTCTCATGCATGTATTCCATTCTTCAACTTTCTCTCAAGAACAATCATAAGTACAATATCCTTAGTACAAGATCCTCAATCATATGAAAATGTACTTACAAAGATGGAATGAATATAATTTTGTTGCAATAAAGTGAGTCTAATACTCAACTTTTTCATTCACCTTTTTGGTAAAACCCTACAACTTGCATTCCATTGGCAAAGACATGCATCAAATCAAAAGACATGAAACTTTAATTGGATAAGAACTCTAACCATTTCTTACCAATCCACATCAAAGGTGCTTCCTTTAATTGCACATTGACATCAACATGTGAATAATCCTGAAACACATCAATTATGGAAACTTCCTTTCCATTCTTGCCATTCTCTTTTTCCACCTTCTTCAAATTTCGTGGAAGCATTGTTGGGTTCAAGTCCAAAACTTTTTAGCAATATGTCCTTGCTTATGGAAATAATTGCAACACATGTTCATCCTCTTTACAACATACTTTTCCTTGTCCAATGAACCTTTGGCTTCTTGCCTCCTTTTCTTCAAAAGTTCCCTGTATGTGACCATTTTCTTCCAACATCTAGAAACACTACGGTTAACCAAACCACAAAAGGAACATGCAATTTTTTCCAATGCTTACGTGGAAATTTACCATGCTTAACATAATCAAAAGAAATGTGATTGAAATCAGATTTATACCTTCCTCTTTCACCTTTGTTGCCTTCATGAGAAGGTGAATCGAATGAAGAAGTGGCTCCCTTCGGAACACCATCAATCTCTTCAATGATTTTAGAGATTTCACAACTCCCTTGTTCGAGTGCATGCTTATGAACACCTTCTTCTTGCAAAGTATGTTTCAAACAATTGCATTCCCCATGAATACAATCTTTACAAACTTGAGGTAGAGAACCTAAAATGAAACTCCTTCTAGGAACTATTTCAATTGCCTTCATGGCTACTTTGGAAATTTCTCCATAAGATTGTCCATAGCCAAGACCCAAATACTTAGGCCTTTCCTCAACCATTATTGGCTCAACTATGCCTTGTGCATGTTTTCCCAATCCTTTTCCTTCATAGCCCATTTTTGACATCAATTTGGACCCTATACCTCTTGTATGTTTTTCAAAAGAAACAACATAAACATTCTTAGAGGAAATTGAAGACAAACTAGGATTATTTACCTCTTCTTCAAATTGATTCTTGACTAAGGCTTCTTTGGCAACAAGGAGCTATGTCTCCAACTCATGCATCCTTTCTAGGTTCATATTTACAATATGAAGTTGGCTCTCCATCTCTTGCAATTTGTCAAAACACAACTGCTTCTCTTCCTTTATGGAATTAAACTGCTCTCGAAGTTTAGTGCTCTTCCTTTCATCTTCATACATTTATTTCACCATATCCATCATGATGAACAAGTCTCACTTCATGTCTTCATCAAAGAATCTTGTGAAGGAGGAGGATTTTGAAAAATCACTTGTAGAAGTTGTCATTATCAAAATGATTCAACAAAATTCACAAAGATTTCAAAGAACTAATGGATGTAGAGTCAAACTCTTATTCAAGCAGCCTTTTGCAAATAAATCCTTTTGTGCTTCAAGGTTTTCCTCGAGGTCCTTTGGGTAAGGAGAATGCCTTCATCCATTCTTCCTTCTTGTCCTTTCTTGGACTTACCTATCAGTAGCTTTCCCTTCACCTTTGCAAACTCAAAAAACAGTCAGTTTCCAAACAATCAAACAGTCAAATTATTTATACTGTTTAAACACCTTTCCAATCAAAAAAGCAACCTATTTCTCTATCAATCAAGCAACTTATTTCTCTGTCAATCAAGCAATCTGTTGTGATATCACCTCCATGATTGGCACTGAGACACTTGAAACTTCCCTATAGCATCTCGGACTTTAGAAGTCTCTAAATGCTTCTACAAATATTTGAAATGGATTCAGAAGGTTCATACAGTCAAGAATGGCTGTTGGATCGCTGAGAACGAGTACTAGTAGCTCCTACAACTGCCTCCAACTCCTGGTGGCCTTAAGCTCCAAAATCTCCTTGGATGAAAATCTCCATGAAGATGACTTCTTCATCTTCTCAGGACTATTCCATTGGCTTCAACAGGATCCAATTAGCCTAGCTAGCCTCTTGTTTCACTCTCTCTCTCTCTCTCTCTCTTTGATCCCTGGTCCAAAACTGCTCCTAGAGTCCATTTATTCAATATCCCCTAAGGATGCTCACCAAATTTGGTGAACTGCACCTAACTCCAGTTAAACTTAGCATATCCGCCTAAGTTTATCTGCTCCA
The DNA here is from genome assembly GCA_031772625.1 of Pinus tabuliformis. Classification (NCBI taxonomy): domain Eukaryota; kingdom Viridiplantae; phylum Streptophyta; class Pinopsida; order Pinales; family Pinaceae; genus Pinus; species Pinus tabuliformis. Next base: position 19,372,114 of record CM062813.1, on the reverse strand, counting down.
CTAGGATGACTGTCAGAGGTGAGTTGTTACAATAACTGTTTGGGCGCGTATATGAGGCAGTATAATCCCGGTGGTTAGGGATAATCCTCCAACATTTCAAATAGCGAAATCTCCACCGTTGATCTATCCTGCTTGATCCAACAAATATCACATTGTTCGCTCACCAACTAACCCAGACGATCTCCACTGTCGATCAATCCCATGAGATCTAATGGATATCGCACAATCCCACGTGAAATCTTGCACGACCGATATCAGATCTAGAGCGTGCGAGAAAAGTGGTTTTCTCATGCTACGTGTCACCCGCTAAGGTTAATCGCGTGAAATTTAGAAATACCATTTACAACTTTTTATCTGCGTGAGATACCATTTCCCACTTTCCGAATACTGCCCACGTGCTCAATACAAAACTTAAAGAAAGTCGTTTAAGGAAAGGTTTAGTGCTTAATTTGGTTTTTTTAATATTTTCAACAACCAAATTAATCTTGGTCAAATGTCCAAAAATTGCAGTTTACTAGACTTTTTCAAATTGCGATAAATCCTTCATACGGTATCGGTTTTTCAAACCATTTGCAGTGCTGGAATTAGAAAGACAAGATCTATCCAGTTGCTTAGGTTCAACACTATCTTGAACACTTGGAATTTTGATCTATCATTTAGGTCCTAGATCAATATCTGATCAATTGCATGCTAGATTCCAAACATCAAGATCCATTAGATTATAATTCATCTTTTCTTTCCATTGTTGATAATTATCTTTGCTAAGCATACACACATTTGCATTGTCCATTGTTTCTGGCTTTCCTTGACCTTATTCTTCTAGAGGCATCATTTTTTACTCTGTTTTCTCTGTAGAGTGATTACTTTCACTTTCACCCGTAAGTGCAAGTTTAGTTGTTTCATTGTCATCATCACCATAATTATTACATAGACAAGGAAATGGATCACAGTTAGAACAAAAGCCCATACCTGATAATTAAATGTTATCATCTTATGCCTTCTTGAACAATAGAAATCGAGGTGCTCCCAAACTTGAAATGTGCTGACATCTATAACTATCATTGCATCTAATATATTCCAGTCACAGTTTTCTGAATCCATTCTTCAAGAAATCTTATTCTTTCTCATTAGCTTGGTGGATCTCCTTCAAGCGATCAAGAAGGACCTGCTCTTATACCAATTGTTGGGAAAAATACTGAGAGGGGGGGGGGGGGGGGGGTGGGGGTGAATCAATATTGCTAAATCATTAAAATTTACAATTTCATATCCATATTTCTGTACGCGATTTTACTGAAGGGAACCTACATATGTATGTAACTGTTATGTAGACAACTAGCGTAATCCAGTTAAAATTAATTTTCAGTTAATTCATCATCTTCATAACTTGAGCAAGTGTATCAATACCTCATTAAACATTAATTAAAAAGTAACCATGTGTAGTAGGAAAAAAATAAAACATCACGCATAAGAAACACATCAACACACATGAACACCAGGATTTTTAGGTGGAAACCCAATGTGGGAAAAAACCACTATTGTTGTTGTCTTTGTCTTCTTTTTTTTATAAAGAAAAACTTCTTACAATATTGTACTGGTGCATACTCATACCAGCACATAGGCACGTAGCTACAGAAGGATACAACCTTCTCTCATTCTCCAACACCCACTGGAAGGGAGCTCCAACCTCCTGATCTTGTTTACTGACAGCCATCGTAATGGAGATCCAACCCCTTGATCAGATTTACCAGCTACCACTGTAAGGAAGCTTCAACTCTCTCACTAAAGGTTCCAACCCTCAATATCTCCATGGACCATGTTTCATAAATTTTGATATTGCATCCACCTGATACACAACATCACAACTATAGGCTACGTTTCATCAAATTTTCAGACTGGACCCACTATCATCATTTAAGCCCAAAACCAATATCAAAACTGAAAACTTATCACTGCAACTCAATCATTGAACCAACTAAATCAACCAATCTCTAAATCAACTGAATCAACCAATCACTAAATCAAATGAAACCCAAATCAATCAACTTATTCTCAAACAACCAAAACAAATAGATCACTGAAACCAGAGTATTAATACTTCACCCAAACATTGCATCAACTTACTGAATCAACTGAAATCCATGATTAATAAACTATTAGAATATATACATTACTTTACTGTAGCAAACCCATGTGTATACATGAATTGCTTGAAGCATACTCAAGTATAGATCTAAAGACATTGAAACCTGAAACTGCACCACTGTCACTCTGAAATAAACATTGAATCATACACAGATCCATTGCATCATTTCTAAAATAATCATAGAACCGTTACTAATATTGAATCACAAACAACTAGTAGCTTCATCATTCTTCTATTAATCAATCGTCAATCAAAACATCACTATTAAGCCCAGATCACCAAGTAAGACTTCATTGATAGATAACAAAAACAAAACAAGACTGCTTAAACTGAAATGACATATTTTTTAGCAAAACCCTAGTTTATATACACCCTTTCCTTAAAACATTTATGCATGTATACGCGTTGTTCAGGAAAAGAACCTGCATACATATCTCAATATATACGCAACTTACGAGTATTAAAACCATGTGTGTACGTGCCTTTCAGGTTATCAAACCCACATACATATCTATAATTACTTCCACAAACCTTCATTGCATCAGAGAACTTCAAACAAACCCAGATCTTGACATACAGAGAAAAATCACACGTCAAGACACTATCATCACTAATCAAATCAACCCATAATCAAAACTATCATCTCAGATCTATTGGATCTGTTCCATCATCAATTTCCCAAGTTCATAATTTAGTTTTAGATCAAATGAATCAATAATTTCCCATTACATGCACACTTGCTTCAAATCTTACTATTCATGAGATATTCATCACTTTCACACTCAAACATTTTTATCTTCATCTCCTTATATATATTAGCCCTTAGAGAATAACATAAGTCAAAACCATACTAATGCCGATGGTATTCTTAGACAGGATCAAATATTTGTTGCCACGATTAATACCATAGATCAATGCCATGGTAAATAACCTTGGTATTTGGAATACCATGGTGTAGAATATGTACATGCCTTTTCTTATTCATACCCATGTGTGTACGTGACTTTTCTTCACATACCCTGTTTATACTCTACTTTTCTTCACCAAACATAAGTATGTACATGAATTTGCTTCATCTAACGTACATATACTTGACTTTGCTTCAACAAACCTGTGTATACTTCTTCAAACTTCATCTTTATCATTCCTCTGTCTCTGAGCTGGTATTCCTTCTCTGTCACATGTAGACATATCCTGTTGACGTCTTCATCAAGTAGGTTTCCATCAAAAGACAACTCATCAAGTAGGTTTCCATCAAGGACAACACATTAGTTATAATTCCAACAATCTCCCCCTTTGGACTTGATGGTAATCCATCCATGACTAAATTTTACAATGATTAAATCATAGGTCTTTACATGACCTATACATCAAATGAAAAATATGCCATATATAACCAAGACCAAAGACCACAATAGTGAGGTAGAAAGACGAATATAGTCATCAACAACCATCATATACTATGTAGGATCTGCACCATAAGCATCAATTTGCAAGATAATATAATGTAGCTTTAATACCATCAACCGGTGACCAAGTATGCCATGTCTCCTGCAGAAACCTTTAGGAGACGTATTCATTAAATCCCGTAGTAACACCATTTTTTTCATGCAAGAATAATTATCACACTAAGACCACTTCATCAAGAGCTATTTCACCAATATGCAACTCAAGAAAACATCATAATCAACTACTCATCCCATAGGATTCATCCATGATAGCAACATTATCAACAAGGTCTACTTGTTCTCTCCATAACTGATAAGCATCAAACATAATTAGCAACTCATGCATTATCATTCAAGAAATTTAGCAACATAAGAAACATCACCATTGATAAGCATCATTATGTACCAAGGAATTCTAAAGCAAACATAATGCCAACAATGCATTATTAGAAGCATAACAAATGCTCCCCCTGAACCTGTGCTAGTTGTTCACTGTCAAATCTGATCATATCATCTCATATATCAATAAGAACATCAAAGTATCTTCATCAATCAGTTATCCATCAAGGCATCAACAACTTATAAAATCCAAAACCACTTCTAAATAGCATCAACAAATTGTAGCCATCAACCATCAGAATAGGAAAGCTAAATAATGATTGAATGAAGCATATCAAAGCCTTTTCTTGAGATAGTCTCACTCTTTCTTCATCACAACAAAATATACACGACTATTTAGATCAGAACTCATGTATATATGCTACTTGTCTTCATAGGATCTACGTAGTGAAAGTGAAATACTAAAACTTCACAACTTCACCTCCCCCTGATCATGTACTATATGTACCTATTCGTTGTTATTACACCAGATGCACTATCAGTAGTATAAGACACATGAATATCAAAACAATCATAGGAATCGTCATCAAGACAAAATGTGTATTATTCCCCCTGAGATCACTGAGCATGCGGACCTGATAATAATATTATGTTCTTATGAGGTCATGTATCTCACATCACTTTTGTAGTTACTGTTAGAAGTATTCTTTTAATAATAATGGATTGCAATGGGCACCATCTTCTTTTACTCTCAGTCCGAATCCTCCTCATATCTACAAGAATTCTGTTCTTCAAGCACATATAATTTATCTAGGTTTCTATATCCTCTTGCTATGACTTTTCCAGTTTCTTCATCCTTAACCTTGCATTTAGTTTATGTAAACACGATTATTTTTCCCTTATTTTCCATTTGATGTACACTTAGAATATTCTTCTTTAGCCCTTGAACTAATAAAGCATCAACTACTCCTCTATGTTTATTAAATTTGGCTTTACCCTTTCCCATTCCAAGAATAACATTACCATATTGGTTTTTCTTGAGAGACTCCATCTTACTCTTATCTCCAGTCATGTGATGAGAGAATCCGTTATTTATGTACCATTTACCTTCTTCAAATGTGCAGAGATCAAGACCATGCCTTATATGCTCTTCTTCTTTATTTTTATTATGAGAAATGTTGGTGGATCCATCTTTGACATCAATATTCTTATCTGGTTGCTTACCATGTTGTCTGCGGGGATCCACTGACTTGTTCTAGCATTCTTTTGCTACATGCCCAAACTTGTTACAAGCATAACATTTTATATGAGCGTAGGAATCAAAATATTTCTGTTACATATTCCTTCTGATGTAATCGATAGTTTTGTGACCATATTCATTGCAAGAAAAACAATATCCCTTAAAGAGGGCTGAGTACCTGGGAGTTGAGAATATTTTTGTGAAGCGATTATTTTCTTATGATTGAAACAATCTTATTTTGTAATTAGCTGTAATGTGTCCATAATTTTGACATATCAAACATTCAACATGGCTGATCAAAGGAGAGAATCGATTAACATTTCTATAGTTAGGAGTAAATATTTTCCTTTGAAGATTCACTTTCCTTGGTTGTTGATTAGGTTAACCTTTTATCTCTTTGTTGAGAATTTTGGATTTTGCACTAAAATTCATTGCCTTAGCTTGTGAACTAGATTCTCCTTCAACAATTTCATGAAAACCAAGACAAGATTTGATGGCGGGAGACCTTTGACTACTAAGAATATTATCCAAAATCTTAGTTTTATCTTTTTCTTCTAACTTACCTTTTAGGATGTTTACCTCAAACTGATATTGCTTTTCCTTTTATAGATACTTGTTAGGTCCCTATACTACTAGTGTAACCCCTTATTGTTATTAGTGTAACCCCCTTATTATATTTTTGTGCCCATGTAGTACCCATATTGTTATTATTGTGCCCCATATAAGCCCACTATTGTTATTCTTGTGACATTACATTATTATTGTTATGTTGGCTCTGATTATATTATGACTCCTTAGACTCATATATATAGAAAGGAGGTCTTGTTATTTGTATCATCCAAGAATTGTTTATTTGTGTAATGTAAAGGAGGTTGCGTCCTCGAAGAGGCTTATTTATAAGGCATCAATATTTCTTTTCTATCTTTTCGTGAGATAATTTCATAACATTTGGTATCAGAGCTTTGGATTCTAGGGTTTCGCTTCTCCAAACAGGTCATCGTGGCATTTGCGCTATAACATTTTTCTACGATGTTTTAGAAGCTAAAAACAAAACCCATTTGAGATGACATCACGCTGAACCTTGGGTCCAAATTTTAGATCTTGTCTGGCTATATTTTTGGATATATGATCCGAGGAAGTTAGGGCTTTTGCAAGATCCAAAATTCCATCTCAAACAAGTCAACGTGGAATTTTCGCTATAATTGTTTTTATACAAAGTTTCAGACTTTGAAATTAAAATGCATTTGAGCCGAAATCGTGGTGAAGCTTGAGCCCGAATTTTCGATCTTGTTTTGTTATATTTTCTAAGATATAGGCCAAGACATTTAGGGTTTCTACAGGCACCCAAATTACATCCCAAATAGGTGACCTTGGGAAAATCTTCATAACTTTCTCTTTGAGCATTAGATTGAAATGTCGTAAGAAGTTACAAAAAGAGGACGGACTATAGTTTTCTGTATATTGGTTTCAAGTCCTAAGATTGAAACAATGACACATGGTATTTTGTAAATTTTCTCTCTACTGGACCAGTCTATAATTAGGTCATCGTGGGAGATTTGAGATAACTCTTCCTTGCAGAATCCAATCTTGATTAGACTTGTGGGGTTAGAAAGAGGACTCAGAGGGCTACTGCAAGATGCAATTTTAGAACTTGGAGATATGAAATTACAGAGTTACAGTCATTTCAAGATCGAGCTCCTAAAATCAAGAAAAGACAATATGAGGAAGTTTGATGGCAAGGATCCGGTAAATTGGATACTACAGATGGAGCAATATTTTGATCTACATGAGGTGCAACTGTTACAAAAGGTACGTATTGCATCTTCATATTTAGAACCGGATCAATTTTTATGGTATAAAGGGCTTTGTTCTCATAAACCACTTGTTACGTGGTCAATTTTCACAGAGGAAATGATAGCATATTATGAGGATACAAAGAGAAACACCTTCTTTAGCCAATTGATAAATCTCAAACAAAAGGGTTCAATGACAGATCACATTGAAGGCTTTCAAAAATTGAATATAAGGGTAAATGATATTCCAGAGAAGAAAAGGATTGATGTCTTCATAGGGACTTTAAAGGATAACATTCAACATGAGGTTCGTCTTTGGGAACCTGATTCATTGGAGAAGGCATTTAGGTTGGCAAAAGTGAAATTATGGAAACAAGGAATCCCACCACTCACGACTATAATTATGGAATTTATTTTTCTCCTAGCCTTCCACAACCTACAAGGTTTACACCATAACAATTGGAAGAAAAAAGAGAAAAAGGGCTTTGTTACAATTGTGATAGAAAATACACTAACGGTCATAAGTGTGCTGAGAAGAAATTATTTTACATAGATTACGAAGAGGAGGAAGAAAAGAATTAAGAAACATTAAAAGAAGAGGATATACACTAGGAACCAACCCTAGAGAAAGAAGAAATGAATCCGACGATATCTTGTAAAGCATTGGCAAGAATTACCACTCCTCAAACTCTCAAGATAGAAGGACATATCAAGAAGAAAAAGGTTGAAGAAGTGAAAGATCACATTGAGAGAGAAGAAATGAATCCGATCATATATTGCAATGCATTGGCCAAAATTACCACTCAAATAGTCAAGATAGAAGGACATATCAAGAAGAAAAATGTTCAAGAAGTGAAAGATCACATCGAGCATCAAGAAATGAATCTGACCATATCTTGTAATGCATTGGAAGAAATTACCACTCCTCAAACTCTCAAGATAGAAGGACATATCAAGAAGAAAAAGATTCAAGCAGTGAAAGATCACATTGAGCATCAACAACAGTTTCTCCAACTTTTAAAGGATAACGCCACTTTGGTGTAGAATCGAATGAAACAATAGGCAGATCAACATTGCAGTGAAATAAGTTTTGATTTAGGCGATTGGGTATTTTTACGGCTACATCTCAAGTAAGCTATTTATGAGAAGGAAATGTTGGCAATACTACATGCACTTAAGAAATGGCGACCTTACCTAATGGGAAGACACTTCAAGGTAAAAATGGATCATGATAGTCTTAAATAATTTTTAGAACAAATATTATCTTTAGAAGAACAAAAAAAATGGGTCATAAATATGTTGGGTTATGACTTTGAAATCATCTACAAAAAAGGGAAGAAAAATGTTGTTGCAGATGCACTCTCAAGAAAGGATGAGGATGTGGAAACATTGCTTTGTGCTATTTCTATTATCCAACCAGATTGGATAAACGAAGGAAGGGATGAATGGAATAAGGATGAAGAAGTATGGCGACTCACTCAAAAGTTTCAGAAGATCCCAGTCCAAACAATATTACCAAAATTTGATGAGGAAGGAAAAATCATATTCGAACTTGGAGCAGTCACAAAAACAAGAACTCGATATCTACAAAATCGATCAATTTCAGAGTATCTCATCGAGTAGAAGAACTTACCTGCTGAAGATTCCTCATGGAAGGTTGATAACTTTTTACAGAAGCATCCAAAACTACTCAAGCGTTGAGGACAACACTTTTTGAAGGATAGGGGCATGTTAGGTCCCTATACTACTAGTGTAACCCCTTAGTGTTATTAGTGTAACCCCCTTATTATATTGTTGTGCCCATGTAGTACCCATATTGTTATTATTGCACCCCATATAAGCCCACTATTGTATTGTTGTGCCCTTACATTATTATTGTTATGTTCGCTCTGATTATATTATGAACCCTTAGACTCCTATATATAGAAAGGAGGTCTTGTTATTTGTATCATCCAATAATTGTTCATTTGTGTAATGTAAATGAGGTTTCCCCCTCGAATAGGCTTATTTCTAAGGTGTTGATATTTCTTTTCTATATTTTTGTGAGCTAGTTTCATAACAATACTGCTTCTTCATAATCTCTTCATCCCTTCTTCCTTCCTCCACTTGCTGCTTTAATTTGAGAATCTCTTCTTTCAACCCATTTTCTTGTTCTTCAAATGCTTGAAGTAGTCCTTCATTCTGCTTATTTGATTTTTTAAGATATGCTCTTAGAGAGATGATCTCAACTTCAAGACCTTCACAATATTGTTTAGATACCATACCAGCATGATCCTTATTATCACATGCCTACAACTTATCTTTAAGATTAACAACCTTTTTCAAAGCAAGATCAAGTTTTGTTCTAAGATAAAAAATTTCTTCTAACTTGTCTTCTTTTGAATCAGTAACTCCATTTGACATTTTGTATACATTGTTAAGAAAAGGATTACCTGGAAGTTCCCTTGATGAATAATCTTCCTTTGGGATTTCTTCATGGATTGCTTGTAGCTTATCCCACACTTGCTTTGTAGTTGTATAATGCATAACCTTATTATTATTTTTTTTCACTTCCTCATCTGACAAAGGAGTCTTGGTGTATCCATTGAATACTAGATACCAAACATCAACATCCATTACATTATACTTCATGTTTTTTTTCCATTGTTGATAATTATCCTTGCTCATCATAGGCACATTTTCATTGTCCGTTGTTTCTGACTTGCCTTGATATTCTTCTTCCAGAGGCATCATTTTTGAATCTGTTTTCTCTTCAGAGTGCTTACTTTTACTTTTACCCATAAGTGCAAGTTTAATTGTTTCACTGTCATCATCACCATCATTATTGCATAGAGAATAAATGGATCATAATTAGAACAAAACCCCATAACTGATAATTCTTTATTATCATCTTCTTCATTCTTGATAAATAGAAAGCAAGGTGCTCCCAAAATTGAATATTTTCTAACCTCTATAACTATCATTGCATCTGATATATTCCTGTCATAGTTTTATGAATCCATTCTTCGAGTAATCTTATTCTTTCCCATCATCTTAACGAATCTCCTTGAAGCAATCAAACTTTTTCTGAAGGATCTGCTCTAATACCAATTGTTGGGAAAAATACTGAGCGGGGGTGGGTGAATCAATATTTTCAAATCATTAAACTTTTCAATTTCATATCCAAATTTCTGTACGTGACTTTACTGAAGGGAACCCACATATGTACGCAACTGTTGTGTATACAACTATTGTATATCCAGTTAAACTTACATTTTAGTTAATCAATCATTTGTTTAACTTGAGCTAGTGTATCAATACCTAATTAAAAATTAATTAAACTATAACCATGTACAGTAGGAACAAAATTAAACATCACAGATAAGAAACACATCAACACACATGAACACCAATATTTTTAGGTGAAAACCCAATGTGGGAAAAAACCATCGCTGCCATCGTCTCTGTCTTCTTTTTATTATAAAGAAAAAAGTATTACAATCTTGTACTACCGCAGAATCATACCAGCACGTAGGCACCCACCTGCAGAAGGCTATAACCTTCTCTTGTTCTCTAGCACCCATTGGAAGGGAGCTCCAACCCCCTGATCTTGTTTACCGATATCCACTTGAAGGGAGCTTCAACCCCCTGATCATATTTACTAGCTACCACTGGAAGGAAGCTTCAACTGCCTCACTGAAGGCTCCAACCCTCAACATCTCTGTGGACCATGTTTCATAAATTTTCATACTGGATCCACCTGATACACAACATCACAACTGTAGGCCATGTTTCATCAAATTTTCAAGTTGGACCCACTATCATCATTTAAGCCCAAAACCAAATATCGAAAATGAAAACTTATCATTGTAACTCAACCATTGAGCCAACCAATCACTAAACCAACTGAATCAACCAATCAATGAATCAATTGAATCAAACAATCATTGAATCAAATGAAACCCAAATCAATTAACTTATTCTCAAACAACCAAAGCAGTTGATCACTGTAATTGGAGTATTAACACTTCACCCAAACACTACCTCAACTTACTGAATCAACTGAAAGCCCTGATCAACAAACTATTAGAATATATACGCTACTTTACTGTAGCAAACTAGTGTGTATACATGAATTTCTTGAAGAATACTCGTGTATAGATCTCAATACATTGAAACATGAAACTGAACCACTGTCATTTTGAAATAAAGATTGAATCATACATAAATCCTTTGCATCATTATGAAATAATCACAAAACCATTACTGAACTTCAATCACAAATAACTAGTAGTCTTCAATCAATAAAACCTTAATCAAAACATCACCATTAACCACAGATCATCATGTAAGACTTCATTGATAGACAACAGAGACACAACAAGACTGATTAAATTCATCAGATATCTTTTTCAACAAAACCATATTTTATATATGCGCTTTCCTCAAAACATTTCCATGTGTATATGAACTTCTCAGGAAACAAACCCACATATTGATCTCAATATATACATGACTTACAAGTATTAAACCCATGTGTGTACGCACCTTTCAGTTTATCAAACCTGCGTACAAATTTGCAATTACTGACACAAACCTTCGCTGCATCATAGAACTTAATACATACCTAGATCTCGGAATACACAGAAAAATCACACGTCGAGACATTATCATCACTGATCAAATCAATCCATAATTAAAACTTTCATCTCAGATCTATTGGATCCGATCCATCATCAAGTTCTCAGGTGCATACTTTAGTTTTAGATCAAAGGAATTGTTAATAGCCCATTACACGAACAATTGCTTCAAATGTAACTATCCATGAGATATTCATCACTTGAACACTTAAACACTTTGATATTCATCTCCTTATATAGCTTAGCCCTTAGAAAATACCATAGGTTAAAACCATACTAATGTCGATGGTATTTTGAGACGGGATCAAATCCGTTGTTGGGTTCAATACCATAGCTCAATACCATGGTAAAGAACCTTGATATTTGAAATACCATGGTGCGAATATGTACGCGCATTTTCTTTTTCATACCCACATGTGTATGCAAAATTTGTTCACAGAACCCACGTATACTCTACTTTGCTTCACCAAACCTGAGTATGTACACGACTTTGCTTCATAGAACATTCATATACTCGACTTTGCTTCACCAAACCTGCGTATACTTCTTCAAACTTCATCTTTATCATTCCTTGTATTTGAACTGATATTCCCTTTTTGTCACATGTATACATATCCTATCAACATCTTAATTAAATAGGTTTCCATCAAAATAAAACTCATCAAGTAGGTTGCCATCAAGGACAACACACTAGTATAATGCCAACAACGCCCTCCACCACCTTTGGTATGCCAACCTCCTCTTCTGGTAATTTTGTGGTCAAATATGCATTCCACTTCTAAAATTGGTCGAGAAGGAAGGGATGCCATTATAAACAACATCCAAAGTGCATTGAATGGAATTGATATCAATTTAAATCAACAAAGAGAACAAGCTAATGCACGTGCTAATTTTGTATATAAAACAGATGAGGAGATAGATAATATAAATATTGAGGAGCTTAAAGCATATGCAAAGGTTTATCGTAATGGTTGGCAAGACCTAATTGTTCATGAGGAAGAGGGCGTGGGATCGATATGTGTTAATGGTTATGGTGGATATTTTAATGTAATTTGTAATGTATGCGTTAATGTCGATTCAAATACATTTTGTTAATTTTTTCAAATATATTCTAACACAAATGTATCATATGTTCACCATTTGTAGTTAACTCATTTGTTGAACGAAATTTTTGATAATATCACGGTCCCAGGTTCAAGTTCCAATCAAGATATTTTGAGAGATGTTAGTTTTTTTTGAAGAGTTCATGTTGATACAATTATTATTCTACTTTTATTATATCAGTATTGTGAGGACATATTTAAAAGAAATAATTATGTATATATAATTAAATGTTAACAAATTCTGATTCCATCCGATTTTTTCGACATAACACCACCCTCTTCCTCCTACTAGGAGATGTGTCAAATATTTGATTGTCACAAGTATTGAATATTTCACTTATGTTTTGTTATAAATTGAAGTGCAAGTTTCATTAAAAAATGAGATAGATTTATCTTACAGTTTTAAAATTTTCGAATTTTAGGTTTGTGGAGACGATTTCCATTCTCTAGGGACTTTAGCGATGGATTCAACAATGGGGATATGATCATCTAAACAATTTGAAAAAGTCGTGCAACACATTTTTTAATATTGCGATTTTATGCATTTTCATGTGTAATTTTAAATTTTTAATATATACACGTACATGTATTGTACATGGCATCTAGGTGGGATAAATGCAGGGGGAACACCATGATGTTTTGCATGGAATTTGAAACTTTAGTCAGTTACAAGGGTTGAATTGTCTAGGCAACTTGAAAAAGTTGATACTTGATTTTTTAAATATTGAGCTAGTTTATGCATTTTCATGTGCAATTTTAAAATTTTAATATATATACATGCACATGTATTGTACAGTTTATCCATGAGGTTGCAATGCATGGCGAACAACACAAGGGCACAATGGAGGGGGAACAACATGAGGTATTTCATGGAATTTGAAACTTTTTATAAAAAAAATTTGATGATTACATTCTCATTTGATTTTAAAACATTAAAATTTAATTTTAAAGTACAAAATCTTATGTATATATGAAATTACACATGTTGTGCAGGGCACCCATGATTTAGATGAGAGCATGAGGAGGTTGATAGATCATATATTTCAACGAGATTCTCTTAATTGATGCAACTTTTTATTTGACAATATTTTTATGTTATATTTACTTTTATCATAATATGAATTTTGGACATATTTAAATTAAAATTATTTATTATGAATTGATGCATATTTTTATTTGACATCTTTTTATTATATATTTACTTTTATAATGATATAAATTTTGGACATATTTTAAATCTAGAACTCTTTATTATGATTTAATACATGCTAATTTGGAGTTTATGTACATTTTGCATGGTACAATTTGCATGATGCATGGTTTGATGTTTAAAACTTGGTTTTACATATTTAAGTTCATGAATATGTAGCAATGAAAGTAAATTTGCATTTAGTTTGTATATTTTGCATAACCATTGTTATAATGTTAGTAGATGATTCTTAGGTTTTGTTTAAAATTGTTTTGTCACTTGTTATTTAAAATGAATCTATTAAAATTGCAAATTATAAAATATGATACATTTTGCATTTGAATGAATCTTATAATTATGTGTAGATGTCTAAAATAATCATAAAAATTGCATTATAAAATATGGTATGTACATTTTGCATTCATGTATAGAAAGGCTACTATGGATGTAGGTTGATAGTTAACTTTTAATATAAAATTGTTCATGCATAAACATACTATACTATTGTATTATAAAACATGGTACAATTTGCATGATTCATGTTTTGATGCTTACATGTTTTACAAATTTAAGTTCATGAATATGTAGCAATGAAAGTAAATTTGCATTTAGTTGGTACATTTTGCATAATCGTTATTATAATGTTAGTAGATGATTATTAGGTTTTGTTTAAAGCTGTTTTGTCAATTTATTTAAAATGAATATAGTAAAATTGCAAATTACATAACATGGTACATTTTACATTTGAATAAATCTTATAATTTGGTGTAGATGTCTAAAACAATCATAACTTCAAATTGCATTATAAAATATGGTACATGTACATTTTTCATTCATGTATAGAAAGATTAATATGGATGTTGGTTGATAGTTAAATGTTAATATAAAGTTGTTTGAACGCACACACATACTATAAAATTGCATTATAAAACATGGTCCAATTTGCATGATGCATGTTTTGATGCTTACAGGTTTTACATATTTAAGTTCATGAATATGTAGCAATGAAAGTAAATTTTATTTTAGTTGGTACATTTTACATTCAATCATTCTTATAATGTTAGTAGATGATTCTTAGGTTTTTTTTAAAGTTGTTTTGTCAAGTTATTTAAAATAAATCTATTAAAATTGCAAATTACAAAACATGGTACATTTTGCATTTGAATGAATCTTTTAATTCAATGTAGATGTCTAAGCAATCATAAAAAATGCATTATAAAATATTGTATGTACATTTTGCATTCATGTATAGAAAGGCTACTATGGATGTTGTTTGATAGTTAACTTTTAATATAAAGTTGTTCATGCACAAACATACTATAATATTGCATTATAAAACATGGTACAATTTGCATGATGCATGGTTTGATGCTTAAAGGTTTTACATATTTAAGTTCATGAATATGTAGCAATGAAAGTAAATTTGCATTTAGTTGTTACATTTTGCATAATCATTCTTATAATGTTAGTAGATGATTCTTAGGTTTTGTTTATGTAGAATTTCCTGCAAATTCTCTACAAATCTACCTCTAAGATCTATGTAGAAAATTTGACTGTAGATTAACTCGATAATGCAATATACCAAAGCAAAATACTATAATCTACTTCTACTATCAAACTTGCGGAAGCTTAAATATTTGAGCAAGATCAAGCAAAACACATATAATAGAGAAGAAGAATAAATACAAATGAAACGTAGAAGAATACTGTGGGGAAAACCTCAGTTAAAAACCCCATTATCTGTATTATCATACAAGGTGGAAATACATCAATATTACACAAAGCCTTAGCTCCCATAGCTAACCAGCTCTCAGTACAATCCTCCTGGATGCTCACAGGCAAACAAGGCTTCTCCCAAACCTTCTTCTCTGCCCTCCAAGCCTCCTATTTCCTTGCGCTGTTTCTCCTGGGTGATCCTACTATTACCAAGTGTAACACTGATCACTCACACTGATCTCACACCTTGTAAAACTGCGCAATCCTCAAGGAACCTTATTCCTTCTGCATGGATGAGTTTCCCTTATAGGAAAACTCATGCAACAGATAGTAATCTATCCTTGAAATTTAGCTCAACTGGGTCTTTCTTTGAATAGACATGCATCAGTTACTGATGAGAGAATCTTCAGTTTTCTGGAGTACACTAGTTGGATGCATGCATGCATTAACTGAATGAACTCACAATTAGTTCCTCAAATAGTTTGGAACTAATTTAACTGGACTTAACTCAGTAAACTGAGCTAACTAATTACAACTCAAATACAACTCATCCTTATCTCCTTAATTAAGGGATAGTCTCCTTAAATTAAGGGATAACTATTGCATGACTTCACAAATACTTCTAGCTTGAATTTCTCCAACTAATTAATCCAAGATGAATTAATTAATTATTTTTCAAGCAGCTGGTGAGACTAAATTATAATTTTAATTCAAGGATAAATTAAAATTGGAATATACTGAATGTTATTTTTAGCATTTCTTGTTGCTATTCTCAACACTCCTCTCAACAAGAAAGAAATTCAACTCGATCCCGACCCTGAACCTTTGGAATGTTCTGCATGCAACACTTCTCTCTAGTGTTGTTTCTCCAGCAACTCCAGAAACAAAAAAATATCCAACTTGAATCAATATGATGCATCTGTCATCAAAGTCTTTGACTGCATCAATCCCACTGATTCCTCCTACTACTATGTACTTTGGGCTCCCATAGCAAGGTACGATCCATGAGATAAAACCTCTCAATGGACCCTGCCCAATTTCAGCCTTCATGGGACTATCACTTTACATTGCCCCACCTCACACCTGGAGGTATGGATGCATGTGATCCCTCTGCCCACTTCTCCAATTGTGGCTCCTCCACAATTGTATGAGACTTATTCTGGGACTGCATGTTGAGAGGTAATTTACTCTCCGTCTCAAACACCAAGTCTCTAACATTTTCCTTGCTCCTCAAGGCTGTGCATGCATCTTGAACCTTAAGAGCATACATGTTCTTGACTTGTGAACCGATCTATTTCACCTGTCTCATGGTGATGTGTCTAAGGAAAACCTTTCCCTTACTAAAAACAACATTGTAGCCTTTGTCCTCCAAAATCACGATTGATACCAAATTCTTCGTCAATCTAGGCACATGCTTCACCTCTGTCAAGGTGATGAGAGTTTCATGCTCCCTCTGAAAAGAAACCATGCCCACTCCTGAAGCACTATACCTTTCATCGTCACCCATCACTATGCGAATCTTGAGGTCTTTCTCCTCCAAGGTATTGAATAAACTTTTATTGTCGGTCATGTGGAATGAGGTTCCACTGTCAAGAAACCAACCACAACCCATCATTGATGACACCATGCATGCGATGAGAGTAAAGTCCATTTCGAACTGAGAGGCCAATGCCTCACCTTCTGATCATTCCGAGGATCCCTTCTTTGACTTCTTCAATGGGCAATTAGTCACATAATGTCCCATCTCATTTTTTTTAACATGATATGAATTCGATTTGCACCTCAAACCTCGAAATTCAAACTTCGAATTCTCTTCTCCATATACTTTTCACAACTTCGATAAAGTCAGCTCCGATACCATGTAGAATTTCCTACAAATTCTCTACAAATCTACCTCTGAGATCTATGTAGAAAATCTGACTGTAGATTAACTCGATATTTTAATATACCAAAGAAAAATACTATAATCTACTTCTACTATCAAACTTGCAGAAGCTTAAAGATTTGAGAAAGATCAAGCGGAGAACATATAACAGAGAAGAAGAATCAATACACATGAAACACAGAAGAATACTCTGGGGAAAGCCTCAGCTAAAAACCCTACTATCTGTACTATCGTACAAGGTGGAAATACATCAAGATTACACAAAGCCTTAGCTCCCACAACTAACCAGCTCTCAATACGATCCTCCTGGATGCTCACAAGCAAACAAGGCTTCTCCTAAACCTTCTTCTCTGCCCTCCAAGCCTCTTAATTCCTTGCATTGTTTCTCTTGGGTGATCCTAATGTTACCAAGTGTAACACTGATGACTCACACTGATCTCACACCCTGTAAAACTGCACAATCCTCAAGGAACCTTATTCCTTCTGCATGGATGAGTTTCCTTTATAGGAAAACTCATGCAACTGATAGTAACCTGTCCTTGACATTTAGCTCAACTAGGTCATTCTTTTAATAGACATGCATGAGTTACTGATGAGAGAATCTTCAGTTATCTGGAGTAGACTAGTTGGATGCATGCATGAATTAACTAACTGAACTCACAATTAGTTCCTCAAATAGTTTGGAACTAATTTAACTGGACTTAACTCAGTAAACTGAGCTAACTAATTATAACTCAAATAAAAATCATCCTTATCTCCTTAATTAAGGGATAATCTCCTTAATTTAAAGGATAACTGTCGCATGACTTCACAAAGATTTCTAGCTTGAATTTCTCCAACTAATTAATCCAAGATGAATTAATTAATTATTTTTCAAGCAACTGGTGAGACTAAATTCGAATTTTAATTCAAGGAAAAATTAAAATTTGAATACTGAATGTTATTTTCAGAATTTCTATTTTTAGCATTTCTTGTTGTTATTCTCAATAGTTCAAAGTTGTTTTTTCAATTTATTTAAAATGAATCTAGTAAAATTGCAAATTACAAAACATGGTACATTTTATATTTGAATGAATCTTATAATTTGGTGTAGATGTCTAAAACAATCATAATTTAAAATTGCATTATAAAATATGGTATGTACATTTTGCATTCATGTATAGAAAGGCTACTATGGATGTCGGTCGATAGTTAACTTTTAATATAAAGTTGTTTGAATGCACAAAGATACTAGATAAAATTGTATTATAAAACATGGCCCACAATTTGCATGATGCATGGTTTGATGCTTTTAAAGGTTTTACATATTTAAGCTCATGAATATGTAGCAATGAAAGTAAATTTTGTATTTAGTTGGTACATTTTTCATTCAATCATTCTTATAATATTAGTAGATGATTCTTAGGTTTTGTTTAAAGTTGTTTTATCAATTTATTTAAAATGAATCTAGTAAAATTGAAAATTACAAAACATGGTACATTTTGAGTTTGAATGAATATTGTAATTTGATGTAGATGTCTAAAAGAATCATAACTTAAAATTGCATTATAAAATATGGTATGTACATTTTGCATTCATGTATAGAAAGGCTAATACATTTTGCATTCATGTATGAAATCGTTTAAGACCAGAGAATGTATACATATAAATTACTTGTCGTGCATGCAAACATAATATCAGTAGCATCAAATCCTCAATACACCTACATAACATGAAGTATACATATAACTTTGTAACTCAATACAAGACCCAATGAACATCACTTTCACATCATCACATTCTTAAGAATGTACAACTTAAGAGTGCACAAAAAGAAAGGCTAACAATGTACTTGAACTCTAAGTTCTCAAAGATGAATCCAAGGAGAAGAAATTGTTGGGCAGTTCAATTAAAAAAATTCTAATGGAATGTCATCCTCAATGATCCGTTCATGGTCAAATTTTGACATTCTCCATTTTTTAGCTTTTAATTTTGTATTATTATTGAACTTCTATCAACTTTATGCACATTTCACACACTAAGTGACTATATTGACATCTTATGACATCGGGTTTATAGTCTTGAAAGTAAACATTACTCTCAGTTTTATGCGTTTCTGAGAAAAATTAACCTTTCAGTATAATAAACTCTCTTTCATATATAAAACCGTTATCATCATAGTCTTCCAATAACTTCATCTTTCGTTCAGTGCACCACATCAAATAATACTTGACATTTTCTATGTTGTTAATGGGTGCAATTACAACAAAAAAATTTCCTGCACAATAAAACAAGTGTAAATTCAAATCAGAATTAACATGAAATTAACTTTATCAACATGGACTTGATTTTATTATCTATTTCTAGATCTCTATATTTTAACTATTATCTAGATACTTATACACAATGATTTTAAAAACATAAAACATATATATCTCCTTTCAAAGCAATTGAAACGTTACTTTCTCTAACAAGATCAGAAACTCGATCACCTTCAGATGATACTATAGTCTCATTTGATTCCATCTCTTCGAAGCTTGCAATTGACATTTTCCCCTTTGTACTTAGTTTTGTATGTTGTCAAGCTTTTACATACATATTGTTTTCACAAACATCATTGGATTGTGTGTCCTCTATGGGAATAGGAAAAAAATAAGAATTTTTTCTTTTATTAAATGAAAATGCATTTCGGTAATCCTTTGCTTTAATTGAATGCAATTTTTGAGTCCCTTTTACTATTTCATCTTCATATGTAATTGATCTATCTACATATTGGACTCCAACATGCCAAAAAACCTATAGTAAATTCAAACAAGAATTTAAATATGTTATTTAAAATACAACTTATATATCAAAGATAATCATTGTGATATTGTTTAAACTATATACTTTATAAATGTTTAAAATTAGAAAATTAATAAAAATTATCATTTATTAAAACTAAATGCAAGTTAATTTGTATATATGTACATACCTCCATACCTCCCTTGATGGGTTTGTCTCATGGCTCAGTGCAACAATGCACCATTAAGCAACTTTTTTCAGCTAAGACAAGTCGGTTTGCAGAGTGGTCCATTTGATATCTTCGAAGTGCTCATTTTATACATGCCCCTGCATCATGATGTTCTCATTTTCCATGTTTAGTTTCAAAGAAATTCCAACAATGTTTAATGTGGGTTTTCTTATGAAAACAACACAACCAAAAGAATGATCATGAAGATTTGAATTGACCTACGCATATATCTGACCATATCCAATGTTCATTGAATGCTATTCCATGACCTTTCAATGAGTCATAAATCTTATCAAAACAATGTTGTACAAAATGTGTATCATGTGTACGATCATCACTAATATAAAAGTGATATTCTTTAATAACATGTCGATTCTCATTGATGCTTTCTATATGATCAACATTTTGTTCAGTATGCCTATATAGAATATGGAAAAGCATAGAGACTTGGTTAGAATGATAATATTCACTCTCTAGTTCATTTTGTGCAACAAATGTGTAGTTCTCTGCAAAATCAACTATTGACAAAATGGTCCCTGGTGGAAAAATTTCACGAGATTTTTTGAATTGCAGGTCCTTCCATCATGCTCTATGCGAATGCTTCGTGTACTTGTAAATTTCTATCTCAAATTTCTTCAAAAAATCTATCACAGAAATTTCTTCTTCTTGTAAATCAATCCTGTTAGAACTTGTACTGCTATTTGAACTAATCTATGTATGGATATATTCATATCTCTTCCATTTCACTTTTAGGTTAGACAATGATTGATCATTTATATCAATGGAATATTTGTTGTGAAATAAAGTCAAATTTCCATAATGATCACATTTTTTTACCACCGACACATTTCTTTTGGTAAAATAATTCATGTCTTTCTCTTGCACATAGAATTTCAGATATGAAATCATGGATAGTGGAAGGAGGAGATGAGATTTTCCAAAATTTTTTACCAAAATAAAGGAAGGTGTCATAATATAATTGAAATTCCACATGATAATGACAACAACAAGTGTCGCATACAGTGATAGGTTTAACATACCATGGTTTTTGTTGCACAAAAGTAATGATTGAGACGTTAAGTCCACAATTCTCTTCTATGAACTTATTGAACAGCTCTATCTGATTGGTGTCCAAGATATGTTTTTCATGTTCTTCATACTGATTTCGTGCTATTCTTCGCTGCATCACATCCCTTGCTTTTGGTGAAACACGTGAATTTTTCATCCAATATTCATACATTATTTTTCACTTTTTTTATCTTTCGTTGATTTTCGAATATCCAATAGGGTTGTAGCTTCTTTTAATTTCTTTGATGTTATGAGACCTCTCAAAATTTGAGCTTGAACTATCACATTTTCATCTTTGAATAACTTGTCAATAATGAGCTTAACACAATATTGTATAACATGATCAACGTTTTTATCTCCATATGTGTTAGTGTCAACATTTTCTAACATCTCATCATCGATATTGATTTCATCTATACATATGAGAATTAAATGTAAATGAGTATAAATATTCATTAAATAATGAAATTAAAAAATAAAGTTTGGATGAAATTGAAATTAATAAATATGTATAATTTCAATAATACACATGACATATATATACATACCTAATGTTGATTCAACTTCTCCACTTGAATCTTTTAACCATCTTCAACAATATCATCAATCATTGCTTCGTTATCTTTTTCACTTTGTCTTTCAACATTTTCAATCTCATCATCAATGTTATGAGGAATATCTATCTTTGTTTACATTGCAAAATATTTTTCAAATTAGTTCATGGAATAAAAATTAAATTTCACAATACACTAGTGATCCAAAATCTTTTTCTTATAGATGTGTTAAAGAATTACATACATAAATTGTAGCTTACAATAGAAAACTTAATGTGCACATGAGAGAAGAGGAGAAACACATAAAGCATGAAAGAAGACAACAAGACTTGATAACAGAGTTCATTTGACTTAGACTGCGTCTCTAATCCCTGCTCGATTAATGGGGAGGCCTTCATTTATTAAGTGGTATGAGAAAGAAGAGTACACACATCAGTTACAAGAAAGGAGTTTTATACATCCATACTGAAAAATGGTGGAAAAATTCAGAACTTTGATGGAGAAATGGACAACGTGATTGCATTCGTGGCGTCAAGAAGTGCTGAAACTGTGTAAAATTTGTCAAATTTTGACAAAGTGAGAATTCGGCCCTCCTGCAAAATTCTGCCTTGAACTGCGTGCACTGCCTCCTTTGTCTGGGTGCACTGAAAACTGTGTTTAAGTATAAAATGGGTGGCATATTTTTCAATGAAACTATTATGGTGCATTGGTTGGAGATCTGTTTAATAGGGAGGAGGTCGGGCAGTCAAACCCCGCCTCCTCCTTTTTTTATACACCGAATCTTTTTAATTTTAAACAAACCATTTTTTTATATTATGGTTGGGATATTTAATTATTAATGTAGGGTTGGTTTTCGTGGCTGGGTCCGTGCCCCAAGGGCCTGCCCACCACCATTTATGTTTGTTTGTTTATAGGATTGGGTCCGTGCCCCACGGGCTGGCCCACCCAACACCTCCACCTTTAGTATGTTGGTTTCAATAGTCCGTCGGAGGGGCTGGGGGTTGTGGCCTGCCTGTCTATTAATACCAATGTCATGTGTGGTTATGAGTTTGGGTGGCGGGGTTGGTGGCCCGCCACCCCTTTTTTTTTTTTTTGTTAATAAAAACAAAAATGTGCATTTTTGGGAATTCGGTTTTTTTGACTGAAGGGGTCTTTTTAAACAGGCAACGATTTCACCCGGAATTTGGCCGGAGTTGGCCGAATTCCGTCTACTGGAAAATTTCAAATTATGCCTTCATTAATCTTGCCTAGTCGTCAAAAGTCAACCCAACTTTGATTGCCTCTATCTCCTTCATCAGGACTCAGATTGGAGTGTCGTTCACACCGTTGGAATTAGGGCGACGAGCACTTCAATTTGATGTCAATTTCATCGCCTTTACACCAATTTGAATTTTGACCCTTTTCCATGCCACTAGTGTCTGTAGATCCACCTAGATCAATCCTCCCCATTGAGGAGCTTTTGGACCGCCAAAAGATTTATCAGTCAATTGACAAGTGAGGTAATTGTTCCCTCACTCTTTCTTTTTCCAACCATTTTGCCTTGCTAGGGTGCATCCCCTTGAAACCAACTCGAAGGTATTCCACACCTCCCCACCATGAAGTCCTGGTTCTTTTGTTAAGGATGATATCTTCAGGTAACTTATCGAGATACTCTGGTGCAAAGTCATCAACTATAAGAACTGTGCCCACCTCTTCGATGTCCATAAGCAATGGTGGCTCATACAACTTTAAGTTCTTCACATTCACTACGGAGTACATTTGCATATATATTGGCAAATCAAGACAGAAAGCATTGTTTCCAATCTTCTCCAAGATGGTGAATGGACCATACCAGATTGGTCACAACTTCTTCCCTTCTCCCTTCGTCCTATCCTTGCTGATATGGAACCACACTTTGTCGCGCACTTGAAATTGATGGTCGATTCAATGTTTGTCATGTCAAACCTTGTACCGGGCTTGACTTTTCTCCAACTTCTCATGTACTGCATTGTGAATCAACTGGATCCGTTTAATGAACTATTGCACTTTGTCCCTGTCATCACATCCATTGGAGTCATCTTCCATTCCAAAGACCATATCAAAAGGGTCTTTTGGTAGGTAGCCAAAACATGTCTTAGATGGTGAACGATGCGTAGATGAGTGCTCTACTTGATTGTAGGAATGCTGCACATGTGGAAGATGATCATCCCACAAATTAGGATGTTTCCCACAATAGCCTCGCAACAAGTGCACCATGGTGTGGTTTACAACCTCTGTTTGTCCTTCAGTTTTTGGATGAAATGCCGGGATTCTTTTCAACTTGGTGTCCATCATCTTCCACAAGCTGGTCCAAAACTCTCTGAGGAAGCGAGAGTCTCGATTTGACACAATCGATGTGGGTAGCCCAAAATGGACCCAAACATGCTGAAAGAAAAGATAAGCAGTCTACTCTATAGTGATATGTTTTTACAAGGCATTAAAATACACATCTTACTAAAATGATCAACGAAGGCATACAAATAGTCATGAATTTTTCTAGACAACGGAAAACCTCCTACAAAATCCATCGACACACTTTCCCATGGACGACTCGGAATAGGGAGTGGTGTGTAGAGCCCGAGTTTTCTATTAGAGGGTTTTGAAATAGAACACATCACACATCCCTTTACATAGCGAGTCACAATGTTCTTCATATGAGGCCAAAAACAAAATCTATATACATGACACAAAGTTTTTTCAATACCAAAATGACCAGACACAAGGGAGGTGTGGGCCACCCAGATTACATGTACCCTTTCTCCTATGGGTACGCACAATTTGCCAAGGTGATACAACAGTTTCCCCTACAAGTGATAGTTGTCCACGTGTGAACCATGGGTTAGTTTTGCATAAATCTCCTTCAATTCATCATTGTTAGCATATTGTTCATCATAAATTTCAAAAGATAATGAAGCATTATGCAAAATAACAGAAGCAAAAATAGGAGGGAAGGATAGCATATCGACCATTTTCTTGCTAGTTCCATTATTATACTTTGTTACCAGATGAAACTGCTGAAGAAAACCCATCCAACTAAAATGATGAGACTGCTACAACTTGGTTTGTGACTGAAGATACAGCAAGGGATGATGATCCGTATGGATGATGGTATCCTTGCCAATCAGGTAGTGTTTCCACTTTTTCACACTTTGGACCAAGGCATATAACTCCTTGTCATAAGTGGGATAGTTTATCACAGCCTGAGAGAACTTCTCTGAATGGTAACATATCGGCTTCTTTTGTTGCATCAGTACAACTCCCATGGCATATCCGCTGGCGTTGTTTAGATCTCGAAAGGTTATTGGATATCTGGTAAGGCCAAGACCGGTGCGGTGTTGATATTTTATTTCAATGTTTCGAAGGACTTCTGCTGCTTTCCTCCCCATTGAAATACTTGCTTTACACTTGTCAATGCGTTTAAAGGTGCTGCAATAATAGAGAAATTGGTAATAAATCTCCTCCAATACTATACTGCACCCAAAAAGCTGTGAACCTCGTTTACACTAGTAGGCTTAGGTCAATTTACAATTTCTTCAAATTTAGAAGGATCAATTTTTAACTGACCATGACCAACAATATGACCTAGGTAAACCAAAGAGGTTTCCCCAAACTCACACTTTGACAATTTTACATATTTTTTCGTTTTTCAAGACATCAAACACTTTCTTCACATGACATACATGTTCATTCCAACTTTTACTAAATATAAGAATATCATCTAGATAGATAAGAACAAATTCAACAATGAAAGGCCTAAAGAGATCATTCATGACCCTCATGAAAGTCGCTGGAGCATTGCAAAGTTCGAATGGAATCACCATCCATTCGAACAACCCTTGTTTGGTCTTGAAGGCGGTTTTCCACACATCTCACTCTCCAATTCAGACCTGGTGATAACCACTATGCAAATCCAATTTGGTGAAATAGATAGAATTCTTTAATTGATCTAATAAGTCATCAATGCAGGGAAGAGGGTAAAAATTTTTCACCATGATTTTGTTTAGTGCTCGGTAATCCACGCACATCCTCCATGTGCCATCTTCCTTCGGCACTAAGACAATCGGTGAGCCGCATGGAGAAGTGCTTGGTCTGATGACCCCTTGGTTCAATAGTTCCTGCACCTTCTTTTTGATCTCCTCCATCTCAATGGTAGACATCCTATACATGCCAATATTTGGTAAAGGAGCGTCATGCTGCAAATGGATCTCATGTTGGATTTCCCTCTTCGGAGGTAAACCCTTTGGTTCCTAAAACATCTCATCATAGTTAGAAATTAATTCACATAATTCCTTTTTATGCACATGATCACAACCCTGGAAAGCATCGGATAATTCTGCATCTTTTCCCCTTACAATCATAAGCATGCAACCCTTATTGGAATTCACCAACCTCTTCATTTGTCCTGCACTTACAAGGATGGCATTGATTTTAGTTTGATGAGCCCTTAGAATATATTCTACCCCATATTTTGTGATTTGGTATTTGTTTTCATGACGGAAGAAGATTTCCTTTCTATCATATAGATATGGACTCCATAACACCATGCCACAGATATCCAATCGTATCACATCAAGTTTTACCTCATCCACTAACTTAGAAGTGATCACAAATTTAACCTTACACTACTTAGTTACATTCAGTTTTGCTTTATCATGTATCCATCCAAGTGGGTAAGGTTTTGGATGTGGTTTGGTTTCCAACCCTAGCTTATTTACCAATGACTCTGAAATTAAGTTTTCTTGGCAGCCGGTATCAAATCGAGTTTCCACTTTTGTATGATTTATGATAACTCTAATATGAAATAGCTCGATTCTCTTTCGTTCATTAGGAAGAGACTCATCTATTGAACTAGTGCCTTCATGTGATTCAAAATTAACATGAGGTGTAAGAGTACCTTTTGTTCTTGCTGTTGTGACCAATGCTTCATCTCTTGAATCAGATCCAAGGTCTCGCTGCACAGTTGCCACTGTCTTCTGCTTGCCTTTTCCTCCATACTTCTTTGGTCTCTTTTCTAATTACTATTTCCAAAAATGATTGTCGTTGTGACCTTCCTTTTTGCAGTGAGTGCAATAAGGTCTTTCTCCTTCATCTTTCTTAGTTGATGTTGTCCTCTTCTCCTTTCCTTTTCGTTTCACTTTGGATTTTCCATTTGGAGGTTTGAAAGGTGGTTTCTTGAAATGATCATCTCTTTCATTTTTTTCCCCTGTTCGCAAGATGGATTGTCTTCACACTGGGGAGTCAATAGTAGTTGGTTCAAACAATAATAATGAATGTATAAGGTAACTATGTAATGATCCAATATAATTAGTTACTACTTCAGGTGATTCAAGTGCAATGCCCAAATTAAGTGCCTGCTTTCTAAATTCCTCTGTAAAGCTTTCAACATCTTGACCTCTGCCTTGCCTTAAGTATTGCCAATCCATTAAGGCTTTTTGTTTATAACCCAAGGGATATAATTGTTCCTTAAATGTAGAAATGAAACTAGGCCATGAGGAAAGAAGATTACTCACACTCTTAGTGCTTTGCAATTTTCTCTCCCACCAGACGAGAGTGGTGCTACTCAGTCGAAGAGGGGCCAGCTGAATCTTTGCCTTGTCCTCTTCGATTTGCTGAATCCTACAGTAGATTTCAATCTGCCTAATCTAGTTATTAACCTTTTATGCATTACTTTTACCGTTAAACATGGGAAGATCAAACTTAACAACTAATTTAAAGAAAGGTTTCTTAGATGCATCCCTTGAATTTCTATGATGATGGTGATGAGAGGAAGAAGAGCTTTCACTCGTGGAAGGAGAATGAGGGGGTTCTTCTCCACCATTTCCATGCATTGAACCTTGTTCTTCTAGATTTCTCTCTTCTGCTTTCTCCAGCCTTGAAAGCAATTGACCGACATTCTCTGCCATTGTATAGAAGGTTTTGCGGAAATTGCGCTCCTCTTCATGACAAGCCTCTTCATCTGCCATGTTTCTCCTTCGATGTGCACTTCCTGCTTCGGGATCGAAAGACTTTAGTTTCCCTTCACCTCTTTGGAGCCTGTTTCTTGTTAGCATACATACATGAAATTCACATCTAAAAAGACCTGCTTTGATACCACTTGATATAAAATCTTTTGCTTATAGAGGTGTTAAATAATTAAATGCATAAATAGTAGCTTAACATAGAAAACTTAATGTGCACATGAGAGAAGAGGAGAAACACATAAAGCATGAAAGAAGACAACAAGACTTGATAAAGGAAATTTTCTGACTTAGACTACATCTTCGGGACCTGCTCGATCAATGCGGAGGCCTTCATTTACTAAGTGGCATGAGAAAGAAGAGTACAAGCATCAGTTACAGAAAAGGAGATGTATACCTCCATACTGAAAAATGGCTGAAAAATTCAGAACTGTGATGGAGAAATGGATAGTGCCATTGCATTCATGGCATCGAGAAGTGTTGAAACCATATAAAATTTGTCAAATTCTGACAAAGTGAAAATTTAGCCCTCCTACAAAATTTTGCCTCGAATTGCATGCACTGCCTCCTCTATTTGGGCGCATTGATAAACTACGTTTAAGTATAAAATGGGT
This sequence comes from Pinus tabuliformis, assembly GCA_031772625.1. Lineage (NCBI taxonomy): Eukaryota > Viridiplantae > Streptophyta > Pinopsida > Pinales > Pinaceae > Pinus > Pinus tabuliformis. The sequence goes on along the minus strand of CM062813.1, from coordinate 19,343,436 downwards.
GGCGGATTTTTCAATGAAAATATTATGGCGCGTTGGTTGGAGATCTGTTTAATAGGGAGATGGCCGGGCAGTCAAACCCCACATCCTCCTATTTTTATACACCGAATCTTTTTAATTTTAATCAAACCTTTTTTTATATATTATGGTTGGGCTGTTTAATTATTAATGTGGGGTTGGTTTTCATGGTTGGGTTCATGCCCCAAGGGCCAGCCCACCACCATTTATGTTTGTTTGTTTATGGGATTGGGTCCGTGCCCCACGAGCCGACCCACCCAACTCCTCCACCTTTATTATGTTGGTTTCAACAGTCCATGGGAGGAGTCAGGGGTTGTGGCCTGCCCCTCCATTAATACCAATGTCATGTGTGGTTATGAGTTGGGGTGGCGGGGTTGGTGGCCCGCCACCCGCTTTTTTATATATATTTTTTGTTAATAAAAACAAAAATGTGCATTTTTGGGAATTTGATTTTTTTGACCGAAGGAGTCTTTTTAAACAGGCAACGATTTCACCCAGAATCTTGCCGGAGTTGGCCGCATTCCATCTGCCAGAAAAGTTAAAATTATGCCTTCATTAATCTTACCCAGTCATCAAAGTCAACCCAACTTTGACTGCATCTATCTCTTTCATTTGGACTCGGATTGGAGTGTCATTCGCACCGTTGGAATCAAGGCGACGAGCACTTCGATCTAATGTCAAGTTCATTGCCTTTCCACCACTTTGAATTTTGAGCCTTTTCCATGCCACTAGTGTCTGTAGATCCACCTGGATCAATCCTCTCCATTGAGGAGCTTTTGGACTGCCAAAATCTTTATCAGTCAATTGGCAAGTGAGGGAATTGTTCCCTCACTCTTTCTTTTTCCAGCCATTTTTCCTTGCTAGGGTGCATCCCCTTGAAACCAACTTGAAGGTATTCCACATCTCCCCATCATGAAGTCTTGGTTCTTCTATCAAGGATGATGTCTTCAGGTAACTCATCAAGATACTCTAGTGCAAAGTCATCAACTGTAGGAGTTGTGCCCACCTCTTTAGTGTTCATAATCAATGGTGGCTCATACAACTTTAAGTTCTCTACATTCACTATGGAGTACATTTGCATATATATCGACAAATCAAGATGGAAAGCATTGTTTCCAATCTTTTCCAAGATGGTGAATGGACCATACCAGATTGGTTGCAACTTCTTCCCTTCTCCCTTCATTCTTTCCTTGATGATATGGAACCACACTTTGTTGCCCACTTGAAATTGATGGTTGATTTGGTGTTTGTCATGTCTAGCCTTGTATCGGGCTTGAATTTTCTCCAACTACTCCTATATTGCTTGGTGAATCAACTAGATCCGCTGAATGAAATGTTGCGTTTTGTCCTTGTCATCACATCCACTGTAGTCATCTTCCCTTCCGAAGACCATATCAAAAGGGTCTTTTGGCATGTAGCCAAAACATGTCTCAAAAGGTGAACGATGCGTAGATGAATACACTGCTCAATTGTAGGAATGCTGAACACATGGAAGATGCTCATCCCACAACTTAGGATGTTTCCCATAGTAGCCTCACAAAAAGTGCACCATGGTGTGGTTTACAACCTCTGTCTGTTCGTCAGTTTGTGGATGACATGTCGTACATCTTTTCAACTTGGTGTCCATCATATTCCACAAGCTAGTCCAAAACTCTTCGAGAAAGCGAGAGTCCCAATCTGACACAATCTATGTGGGCAGCCCAAAATGGACCCAAACATGCTGAAAGAAAAGATAAGCAGTCTGCTCTGTAGTGATCTGTTATTTACAAGGCATTAAAATACACATCTTACTAAAATGGTCAACGAAGACATACAAATAGTTGTGACTTTTTCTAGACAACGACAAACCTCCTACAAAATCCATCGACACACTTTCCCATGGACGACTCGGAATAGGGAGTGGTGTGTAGAGCCCGAGTTTTCTATTAGAGGGCTTTAAAATAGAACACATCACACATCCCTTTACATAGTGAGTCATAATTTTCATCATATGAGGCCAAAAACAAAATCTTTGTAAATGACACAAAGTTTTTTCAATGCCAAAATGACTAGACACAAGGGAGGTGTGGGCCTCCCGGATTACAAGTACCCTTTCTCTTGTGGGTATGCACAATTTTCCAAGTTGATACAAAATTTTCCCCTACAAGTGATAGTTGTCCACCTGTGAACCATGGGTTAGTTTTGCATAAATCTCCTTAAAGTCATCATCGTTAGCATATTGTTCAACATAACTTTCAAAAGATAACGAAGCATTATGCAAAATAACAGAAGTAGAAATAGGAGGGAAAGATAGCATATTGGCCACTTTGTTGCTAGTGCCATTCTTATAATTTATTACCAGATGAAACTGATGAAGAAAACCCATCCACCTGAAATGATGAGACTTCTGCAACTTGGTTTGTGACTGAAGATACTGCAAGGGCTGATGATCCGTATGGATGATGGTCTCCTTGCCAATCAGGTAGTGTTTCCACTTTTTCACACTCTGGACTAAGGCATATAACTCCTTTTCATAAGTGGGATAGTTTATCGTAGCCTGAGATAACTTCTCTGAATGGTAACATATCGCTTCTTTTGTTGCATCAGTACAGTTCCCATGCCATATCCGTTGGCATCTATTTCGATCTCGAATGGCTGTTGGAGATCTGGTAAGGCCAAGACCGGTGCGGTGATGATCTTTTATTTCAATGTTTCTAAGGAATTCTGCTACTTTCCTCCCCATTGAAAGACTTGCTTTACACTTGTCAATGCATGTAAAGGTGTTGCAATAATAGAGAAATTGGCAATAAATCTCCTCCAATACTGTACTGCACCCAAAAATCTGCGAACCTCGGTTACACTAGTAGGCTTAGGCCAATTTATAATTGCCTCAACTTTAGAAGGATCAATTTTTAACTAACCATGACCAACAATATGACCTAGGTAAACCAAAGAGGTTTTCCCAAACTCACACTTTGACAATTTTACATAGAGTTTTTCGTTTTTCGATACATCAAACACTTTCTTCACATGACATACATGTTCATTCCAACTTTTACTAAAGATATGAATATCATCTAGATAGACAAGAACAAATTCATCAATGAAAGGACTAAAGAGATCATTCATGACCCTCATGAAAGTGGCTGGAGCGTTGCAAAGTCCAAGTGGCATCACCATCCATTCGAACAACCCCTGTTTGGTCTCGAAGGAGGTTTTCCACACATCTTGCTCCATAATTCGGACCTATGATAACCACTACGCAAATCCAATTTGGTGAAATAGATAGCATTATTTAACTGATATAATAAGTCATCAATGCGGGGAAGAGGGTAATGATTTTTCACCGTGATTATGTTTAGTGCTCGGTAATCCACACACATCCTCCATGTGCCATCTTTCTTCGGCGCTAAGACAATCGGTGAGTTGCATGAAGAAGTGCTCCATTTGATGACCCCTTGGTTCAATAGTTCCTGCACCTACTTTTTGATCTCTTCCATCTCAATGGTCGACACCCTGTACATGACAATATTTGGTAAAGGAGCGTCATGTTGCAAATGGATCTCATGTTGGATTTCCCTCTTTAGAGGTAATCCCTTTGGTTCCTGAAACATCTCATCATAGTTAGAAATTAATTGACACAATTCCTTTTATGCACATGATCACAACCCTGGAAAGCATTGGATAATTCTGCATCTTTTCCCCTTACAATCATAAGCATGCAACCCTTATTGGAATTCACCAACCTCTTCATTTTTCCTGCACTTACAAGGCTGGCATTGATTTTAGATTGATGAGCCCTTACAATATATTCTACCAAATATTTTGTGATTTGGTATTTGTTTTCATGATGGAAGAATATTTCCTTTCTATCATATAGATATGGACTCCCTAACACAATGCCACAAATATCCAATGGTATCACATCAAGTTTTACCTCATCCACTAACTTAGAAGTGATCACAAATTTAACCTTACACTGCTTAGTTACATTCGGTTTTTCTTTATCATGTATCCATCCAAGTGGGTAAGGTTTTGGATGTGGTTTGGTTTCCAAGCCTAGCTTCTTTACCAAGGACTCTGAAATTAAGTTTGCTTAGGATCCGATATCAAATAGAGTTTCCACTTTTGTAGGATTTAGGTTAACTCTAATATGAAATAGCTTGATTCTCTTTCGTTCCTTAGGAAGAGACTCATCTATTGAACTAGTGCCTTCATGTGATTCAGAATTAACATGAGGTGTAAGAGTACCATTTGTTCCTACTACTGTGATCAATGCTTCATCTCCTAAATCAGATCCAAGGTCTTGCTGCACAGTTGCCACTGTCTTCTGCTTGGCTTTTCCTCCATACTTCTTTGGTATCTTTTCTGGGTACTGTTTCCAACAATGATCATCATCATGACCTTCCTTTTTGCAGTGATTGGAACAAGGTCTTTCTCCTTCATCTTTCTTGGTTGATGTCACCCTCTTCTCCTGTCCTTTTCCTTTTACTTTGGGTTTTCCATTTGGAGGTTTGAAAGGTGGTTTCTTGAAATGATCATATATTTAATTTTTGCCCCTGTTCTCAAAATGGATTGCCTTCACACTGGCGGAGTCAATAGTAGTTGTTCAAACAATTATAATGAATGTCTAAGGTATCTATGTAATGATCCAATATACTTAGTTACTTCTTCAGGTGAGTCAAGTGCAATGCCCAAATGAAGTGCTTGTTTTCTAAATTCCTTTGTAAAGCTTTGAGCATCTCGACCTCTACCTTTCCTTATGTATTGCCAATCCATTAAGGCTTTTTGTTTATAACCCAAGGGATAGAATTGTTCCTTTAATGCAGAAATGAAACTAGGCCATGAGGAAAGAAGAATACCCACACTCTTACTGCTTTGCTATTTGCTCTCCCACCAGATGAGAGTGGTGCTACTCAGCCGAAGAGAGGCAAGCTGAATCTTTGCCTCGTCCTCTTCGATCTGCTAAATCCTGCAGTAGATTTCAATCCGCCTAATCCAATTATTAAGCTTTTATGCATTACTTTCACCATTAAACACAAGAAGATCAACTTTGACATCTAATTTAAAGAAAGGTTTCTTAGATGCATCCCTTGAATTTCTATGATGATGGTGATGAGAGGAAGAAGAACTTTCACTTGTGGAAGGAGGAGGGGGTTCTTCTCCACCATTTCCATGCACTGAACCTTGTTCTTCTAGATTTCTCTCTTCTTCTTTCTCCAGACTTGAAAGCAACTGACCGACATTCTCTGCCATTGTATAGAAGGTTTTGTGGAAATTGCGCTCCTCTTCATGATGAGCCTCTTCATCTGCCATGTTTCTCCCTTGATGTGCACGCCCCTCTTCAGGATCAAAAGAATTTAGTTTCCATTCGCCTCTTTCGAGCCTGTTTCTTGTTAGCATACAAACATGCAATTCACATCTAAAAAGACCTGGTCTGATACCACTTGATCCAAATTTTTTTTCTTATAGATGTGTTAAATAATTACATGCATAAATTGTAGCTTACCATAAAAAAATTAATGTGCACATGAGAGAAGAGGAGAAACACATAAAGCATGAAAGGAGACAACGAGACTTGATAACAGAGTTCATCTGACTTAGACTATGTCTCCGAGCCCTGCTCGATCAATGGGGAGGCCTTCATTTATTAAGTGACATGATAAAGAAGAGTACAAGCATCAGTTACAAAAAAGGAGTTTTATTCCTCCATACTAAAAAATGGCTGAAAAATGCAGAACTGTGATGGAGAAACAGACAATGCCATTGCATTCATGGCGTCGAGAAGTGCTGAAACCATATAAAAATTGTCAAATTCTGAAAAAGTGAAAATTCAACCCTCCTGCAAAATTCTGCCTCGAACTACATGCACTGCCTCCTCTGTCTGGGCGCACTGAAAAACTATGTTTAAGTATAAAATGGGTGGAATATTTTTCAATGAATCTATTATGGCACATTGGTTAGAGATCTGTTTAAAAGGGAGGAGGTCGGGTGGTCAAACCCAGCCTCCTCCTTTTTTTATAGATCGAATCTTTTTAATTTTAAACAAACCTCTTTTTTTATATTATGGTTGGGTTGTTTGATTATTAATATGTGGTTGTTTTTCATGGGCTGAGTCTGTGCCCCAAGGGCCAGCCCACCACCGTTTATGTTTGTTTGTTTATGGGATTGGGTCCGTGCCCCACTGGTCGGCCCACCCAGCTCCTCCATCTTTATTATGTTGGTTTCAACAGTCCGTCGGAGGGGCTGGGGGTTGTGGCTTGCCCCTCCATTAATACTAACGTCATGTGTGGTTATGAGTTGGGGTGGCGGGGTTGGTGGCCTGCCACCCCCTTTTTCTTATATATTTTTGTTAATAAAAACAAAAATGTGCATTTTTGGGAATTTGATTTTTTTGACCAAAGGGGTCTTTTTAAATAGGCAACAATTTTGCCTAGAATTTGGCCGGATTCCATCCGCCGGAAAAGTTTAAATTATGCCTTCATTAATCTTGCCCAGTCATCAAAAGTCAACCCAACTGTGACTACATCTATCTCCTTCATCCAAACTCGGATTGGAGTGTTGTTCGCACCGTTGGAATCAGGACGACGAGCACTTAGATCTGATGTCAAGTTAATCGCCTTTCTACCACTTTGAATTTTGAGCCTTTTCCATGCCACTAGTGTGTGTAGATTCACCTGGATGAACTAGTTAAATTTTAAATATCATTTTAAATATTACATTTACATGCCTGTTTCAACTTCTAGTTGAGATTGATTTTCCCTTTCAATATTTAAGTGTTCTTCCCTCTTTATTTTGTAATAGTTTATCAAGTATTCTCTACGAGCATTAATGTCTCTTATTCGATCATATTTTATCTTGAAATTTCTTTGATTTCCCATGATAATTCAATCTATGTAGATTTTTAAAATCCAACCCAAAAAAATCAATTTCAAAATCTTGTTAAAAAAATTCACTTTAAAAATTCAACACAAAATACTTACTTTAAAAAAACTCAGTTTAAAAATTCAGCCCAAAAGACTTACTTTATAAATTAAGCCCAAAAAATTCACTTTAAAAATTCAACCCAAAACATTTCCTTTAGAAATTTAGCCCAAAAGATTTAGTTTCAAAGTTCAGTCCAAATGAGGAAAGAATGCGAAAATAATGTTTTAGCTTCGTTTATTTATATTGTTCGGTTGAAACGTTTTTTGCAAAGGGTCACATCGTTTCCTTTTTGCGGCTGATAGAAAATATAGACATTTTTTCAATCAAACTTTAAAAAAATTTCGGCTGAACTTTTAAATTAATTCCACTGAATTAATTTTCCATTTGTTTTAACGGATGTCGACGACAAACACAAGTTTGGTTGAATGTGTTTTTAGTTCAGCCAAACTACTTTAACCTGCAACTCTGCAACAACTTGGCTATGGTCACCTTTCTCCAACTTCAAAATGGTTAAACTCCATCAAATTTGGTGAATTTACTTTATGGAATTTCATAGATATTTGCTAATTTTAATTAATTTTCTAATAAAATGTGTGCAAACAAATTTTGAAGGTCATTATGATTCAGTGAAATCAAAATTTTGTATCTTCCAAAATACACTGTAAAAAAATATGAAAAATTTATGGTTCATTGCATTGGTCCGTCTTCTATAATGGGTAGTTTTTAGATTTTTAGTTTTTAACTGGTATGTTGAGAAACTTGACGCTATGCTAAACATCTTCAAAATCTGCAGTTTTTTCATGTTGGTTCAATTCAAAAAATTCTAGTAATTATGATGTGCATTAGTTGGTTTCGTAAATATAATGATATCAAAGTGGAGTGTGTCTAGATTGTTGTGACACAAATTTTTTTCTTTCAAAAACGCCAAGTTAATAAAAAATACACTTGTGCCAAAAAACATGATTTTTTATGAATCCCTTGATTTTTAAATAACACACAGTCAAATAATTACTAAGTTGACATATCAAATGTGAATAAAAAAATAAGTAATAGAAAGCTAATAAATTTTTTGACAATTTTTCTTTTTATTGTAAAATGAAATTCTAAACAGAAAAATTGCTTTGGCTTGCCGGAAGTTGAAGAACCTCTAAAAATGTTTTTTTTTCTTCTTCCTCTGAAAAAATGGCAAACAATGTAACCTAACTTCACATTTTCACCCAACAATTTAACTAATTTCTTTAAGCATCCTAACCTTAATGCATGATAAGCCATATGGGCAACTTTTCTAAGTGAATTTGACTTTCATATTAGAAATTTAAAAGGAAAAGAAAATTGTGTGGCTAATGCACTAAGTAGGAAATTTCATTATATATATGAAATCTCCTATAGTCAAGTGGAATTTATTTTCTCAAATCAGATTAAGGAAGCTACAGTTAAAGATCTCGAATATGAGTTTCTTTGGCAGCAAGCTTAACAAGAAAACAAATACGAAAATCAATCTAAATATTGCATAAATAAGGATAATTTATTGAGTTTTACGGGAATGATATATGTTCCTAATCAAATGACTGTTAGGAAATTAATATTAGATGAATTTCATAGACATCCTTATGATTCTCATCTTGGATATCATAAATTATTTTCTACCATAAATAAAGACTATTTTTGGCTCGAAATGAGGAAGGAAATCACTGAATATCTAGCCAAAGGCTTGGAGTGTTAGCATGTTAAAGTTGAACACCAACACCTAGTCGGTTTGATGCACCCACTACCTATTTCAAAGTGGAAATGAGAAGTTATTACATTAGATTTTATAACAGGTTTTCCCAAAACCAAGAAAAAAATGACTCAATCATGGTGGTGGTAGATAAGCTACGTAAGGTAGCCCATTTCATCCCTACTCAATCTACATATAAAACTGTGAAAATTGCAGACATATTTGTGTGATAAATTTTCAGGATACATGGTATGCCAAAGGTGATGATTTTCGATGGAGATGTGAAGTTCACATCAACATTCTGGAAAATTACTTTTAGTGGATTGGGTACCCAGGTTCAATTTACCACTCCATATCACCCACAGACAGGTAGCCAGACTGAGTTGGTAAATCAAGTACTGGAAGATATGTTAAGAATGTATGTAATGCAACAATTGACTAAGTGGTAAGAATATGTTCACCTAGTTGAATTCACATATAACAACAGATATCACGAGTCATTAAATATCAGTCATTTCGAAATATTTTATGGAAGGAGATGTAGAACATTGATTATCTGGAACAATCCTAAAGATAAGTTAATGCTAGAACATGATATGCTAGCAGAAATGGAACAAACCATGAAAAAGGTTCGATAGATATTGAAAGCTACCCAACTTAGACAGACAAAAAGCATACGTAGATAAGAAAAGGACTTATAGAGAATTCCATACGGGGACCATACAGTGGGGTGGTTATGAAAAACTAGCTCCTCGGTATTGTGGACCTTTCCAAATCCTAGAAAGAATTGAACCTGTTGCATATCATCTTGCATTACCTAGCCATATGTGAGTCCATAATGTGTTTCACGTCTATTTTTTATAGAAACATGTATATTACTCTAGACATATTATTAACTATTAAGATGTGCAGGTAAAGATCTAATGATTAATTTTCTTTGCTATTTAATAATTCTTGTTAAATATTAGTGTCAAGTAATGATAATTTTATGATGTGGAATAGGTCGAACTAGACAAAGAGTTTCTGGTAGAGCCTCTGCGTATTCTCGATCATAGAGGAACAATGTTATGAAGGTGAGCTATCACACAGGTTAAAGTGTAGTGGAGGCACTTTAACTCGGAAGAGGCCACCTGGGAGGATGAAAACTTAATGCAGGAAGCATACCTTGACCTATTCCAAGGGCATGAATGAAAACCAAGGACAATGTTTTGCACAAGGGGGGGGGGGGGTGTGGGAGATGTAACACCTCCTGGTCGTATAAACATTTGTTATTTACTTTACGGTGCAAGGATTGGTAAATTATAGACTAGGTGAATGTCTAGTAAAGAAACTTTAGATGTTTAAAGTTTATTTTATTTTATTTCTTTAAAAAAGGGTTATGACAAGTCAAGGAATTACAGGAAAAGACTAAAAAGAATATCATTAATTCCCAAGTAGTTGAGATAGTTACTTCCTCCTCCTTTAGATATTAAAACATCTTAGTTTGAAAAAAAAAGGACAAGAAAGGTAAGAGAGGGAAGAGAGGCATGAGGCAACTGAAAGGAGAGAAGAAATCTTGTGCAGGATGTTGCCAAGGTTAAGGAAGATGCTGCTACAAGGTGTTCTTGAGCTAGACAGGAGCCAGTGGAAGCCTTGAAGTTTAAAAGTTCTTGGTTGGACTAGGAGAATTGAAGCCTAAGAACATATTATTGTCTACTAACTACTATGGTCCAAACCAAAGAGGCTCGAGGGGAGATTTGGATGTAATTTCCAATCTCACTAGTTGGGTGGAGGAGTATTCTTACCGGTTTAATTCCATGTCTGGATGAACTTATGTCTATAAGTATAATTGAAATAAAAACTATCAGTAGTTCTATTATGAAAGAAATGGTATATATATGTATGCTTCTGAGTTGAATTTACGAATGTAATAATAAAGTTTTGAATCAATTTTGATATATTTTGTTTCCTTAGTAATAAGAACTCACAGTAAACAAACAAGATTCTGAAAGAGTGTTTATTTTTCTTCTCCGCGACTATTATCATACTTGGAAAAGTCTAAATACATATACAAAACAATAATTTAAACAGATAACAAGGGATCCTCCTTCAAGGAAAACAATAATAAAATATAACAATCATTATCAAATTCCTCCAAAAACATTTAACTACCTTATGTGAGTCTGTGCAAAAGAACCTTGGTGAATAGAATACCCCGAGCACTGAGGAGAAAGGAATCGACAGGCCTCGAAAGGGGAGGTCAAAACCACCTATTCACTTAGTATATTAAAAAAAAGAGAAACCTTTGTTTGGAAATTGTAATTGTGTTATGATATTAAAACAAGGAAATTATATGATTGTAGGCCACAAATGAGTCATTTTCGAATAGAGGGAAAATAGTAGTAGTCAGGGTGGAGAACCCTGTTATGAGATTAAATAATAAGTACATAAAGACCAGGGTTAGTCGTATGGCCTAGCCAAAATAACCCAACAACCTAACAATAAATCCTGGGGTCATGGGTAAACCATGTAACGATGCCGTGTTTATGTGAGACAAAGAATCATGTAACAAAATGAAACCATTTTCATAAAAGAAAATAATGTAATAAGATACAATCGATAAGAACAACAAAACTGCATGGAGGGAATTGAAAAGGGATTTGTACAATATCAATATGATTTTAATTCAACAATGCATAACCTGAATTCTTGTATAAATTATAGCAATAGAGATAAAAACCTTGGAGTTAATAAATAACACATTGGGTGTCTAATACTAACACATAATGATTTTACTATGTCACTAAAAGTAAAAATTGAAAAGAATTTTCCTCATAAATCTGGTTCCCTGATGCGGAAAAGCACAACATACCTAGCATACCCTATATAACTATCACGAAGTTTATAAGATCCACTCTTAGAAAATGAGGGTTTTCCTCCAAAACCCTAAACTATTGCGCAAAATATCATCCATGGAAGTGACCTTTTCAACAAAGAGTAAACGAATAAGTTCAAATGAACACTTTTGGAATCGAGGAGAATCATGTCATGAATAACCCAAAACCAAAATACATGTTAGAAGCTCAGAACACTTGTTGTAATTGTGAGATTCCTCACGGCAGAAACCCTCACCTACATCAACAAAAAATTTGGAAAGAGTAATCAGTTCTTTGAAAAATTTGAGAAGGAAAATAAATAAAAACAAAGGAAAATCATTGTCGTAAGTGAAGGTCTCAAGGGTAACTCACCTGAAGAACCCTCTCGATGGAAAATACGAACCTGTGTATTACACTGTGAAGGAAAATGGGTAAAATACCCAAAACAAAAAGATAAACTTATAGATAATTCCTCATGCAAACTTACCAGTGGATAACCACTCCAGAAATTGATCCGATGATGTTAGATGTCATTGTTGGTGCACAATATCCTTGGTTCTGTGTCAAAACCCTGTGATTAGTACAAAAGGCAAGCTCGATAGGTCAAACCTAAAGAAAAAAAACCTAATAACTTGAAAGCTAGGGTACTTGGCATTGGGAAAATGGAGTGATTGAACAATTGGGAAAGAGATTAAGGTTGTATGGTGCTACAAAGCCACTTCAGAGGAGTAAGGGTTTGAATGAGCTGAAGAACCATCAAGGTTGTGGGTTGGTTACGCCAAAACTACCCTCAGATCAAATTTGCCATCAGATCATGTGTTTTGAATCTAACGGTGGAGCATTGACCACATGTTGGCAGAAAATACCACCACTAGTGAGCTCCAGTATTGTAGCAATAATGCTACAACTCCTGGGGCTTCCTGTCTCTCATTTTATCAACCCGGTAGTTCGTACAAACTTGGAAGCGACGGTGCTGTATGCACAAGTACTAGCTCTTGTCGCAGCTGTCACTTGGTCAGCTGGCACAAGTCCGCTAGGGCTCAAGCCAACTTCTATAGGCTCTCAGAAGAAGCTTGCTAATTGATGGAAGAAAGCTATTCTCAAAGGGAAGCTACTTTACTTGACAAAGAATGAACTGAAAGCAAATCAAAGCATGTAAACCTAGGAAACCCTAATTTAACTAGTCTAACCTCTATAATGCAAAGAATGTGAATGAAACTTCTACCAATGCTGCTGTTACCTCTAATAAGTGGAAATGCATGGATCTAAGCTGCTTGCATCATAAAAGACATGTTTTTGTATTTTTCCCTTAAGTGGATGGAATGATTGTGATTTTTTGCTAACTAGGGTTTGGTTGTGCAGATGGGATGGAGAAGGAAGGAAAGCGTGGGACAGGTTGGGGAGGCTAGGAGAGGTCTCTAGGGATCCTTAGCATCCATCCACAGAGGTTCCTCGCATTCAGATGCTCAGCAACCGAGTGAGTGGCCTCCTACAGGATGTCTGCAGGGGATCCTACAGGATACGCAGAGATTTCTACAGGATGTCTACAAATTGCTACAGGATGACCTATCGTGAGTGTTTGAAGTGATGGAGGAGTGATGGAATGGTAGGGGGAGATGTGTAAGGTAGGAATAAGGCTGGTGATGGCTTAGAAGTGGAAGAATAGGATAGGGAGTGAGTGTAGGGAGTAGGTTGGAAGATAGAGGACTAGGTCAACGAAAGGGCTAGAGAGTGAAGCTATGTGAGGAGTGAAAGACTTTGGGAGATAACAGAGCGGAGCAGGGGTCAACAATGTATTTGCATGCGTGATCAAGATGGAGAATGAGGTAATGGAACGAGAGAGAGCAGTGTAAGTGAAACAAATGCTTATGACTGTCACCAAACCGAAAATGCATCAACCTAAACTACCTGTGCGTATAAATTCAATGAACAACAATCCAAAACGTGAAGGGGAATGTGCATGAAGCTGTGATGAAGGCGTGTGTGCAGGTGTGAATCATGTGGAAAGATCTATCATAAAGAGACTATGTTGCAGCATGTATGAAGTGAAGAACTGCGTGTTTTTGTGGCTGGTATAGGCTGCACTCCAATCTCCAAACGGAGATGGCAGTGGAGACTTCCTCAACCTTTTTTGCTGGAGCTCCAATGTATTATCAACCTGCTAATCTAACTAAACAACCGAAAGCAATTCAACCATAAACTAGTCCTATCTATGCTCATGAAAAAGACTAATTCAACAACCTGTAATTCAAATTGCATGTGAAAATGAAAACTCAGAGTGCTGAAACGAAATGCAAACAACACTACAGCAGAGGGGATCTATGGCTCTCAGGTTGGGCCCTAACCTGAGAGCTATAGTCTCCTTAAGAAAACTCAGAGCTAGATCAAAATCTGCCTTCTTTATTCATAATCTGATGTTATGCCAAAACTGGCTTACAACAAGAACTAACACCGAGCTGTGCTCCAAAATTACAATAGTAATGCGAAAGTTTCAACAACCCATCAAAGGCTACGACCTCTATACTTATGCAAAACAGTGATCCAACAAGTGTCCTTGATTTTAGGAGCTCGGCTGTCCAACTAGAGTTTAACTGCTGATCCTGTAGGACAGTCATAAGTGCTGTTCCTGTAGAACAGTTGTAACTGCTGTTCCTGTAGAACAGCTGGCTGCTTCTAAGCTCGGAGGGGAGATGGATTGGAGCTCGGAGTTCTGGGTGGGAATCACGAGGAATGTCCCCAAGACCGTGGACATCCTCTCCTAAAAACCAGCAGTGCCACCTCGTTGTCTCCTTGTCTCCTTTTTCATTGTCTTTTGCTCCCTTTTAATGCCAAAACCTGGAATCATAATGCATTAGTCACGTAGATAGAGTGCCTACCCTTCTTCCTACAAACAACATGAACAAACTAAGAAATGCATGCATAAGCAATAAAATATGAATGGTTTGAGCAAGTAGAATAGGCCAAAATGAGCCCAAATTGTACCAAAATTGGGGCTCATCATCACCCCCCAGCTGAACCATTTGCTCATCCTTGAGCAACCTTGCTCCTGCTCCTTGTCCTTGGCCGAGGACTCGGGACCGGAACAGGCTCTTTCTTTTCTGCTTTTGATGGCCCTGCCTTCTCTGCCCCTGGTGGTGACGAGGGTGGAACTTCTTCCCTCTTTCCTGTTTCTTTGAGCCGGGCTTCGGAAGGCGATTGGCCTATCTTTCGTGTCCAGGAGGTGATCTTCGGGCTTCCTTTCTCGGGGGTGGCCGGTGTCTTAGAGGGAGTTTGCTTACTGGGTGAAGTAGGAACACTCCCTAAAGTGGTTGTGCTGCTGGGAGGAGGTTGTGGCTTGTTTGTCTTCATTCTCTGACTTCTCCTGGTCTCGGAAGGTAGAGGGATCTCCCTCTCCCTCTTTTCTTTTGGTTTTGCAGGTGTGCTGAGGGCAGCCAGCGCAGCTACCGCCTCCTTTTCGAGAGGATCAGCTTTCTCTCCCGTGCCTTTTACTTTCCCGATGCTCCTTGTGGAAGGCCCTTCCCTTTCTATTTTCGGGCTTCCTGTAGAAGACCCTACTTTGTCCACTTTCGGCCCTCCTGTAGAAGACTCTTTCTTTACGCTCTGTGGGTTTCTTGTAGAAGACCCCTTCTCTATTTTTGGGCCTCCTGTAGAAGCCTTCGTCTGCTTTCCTGTAGGCGTTGTTCTTGGGCTTCCTGTAGAAGCCTGCGTTTGTTTTCCTGTAGAGGCTGCTTCCGGGCTTCCTGTAGAAGCCTGTTTTTGCGTTCCTGCAGATGCAACTCTCACCACCTTTTCTTGCTTGGCTGCATGGATTTTGCTTTTGGCTTTGACTGCAGGAGCTGACGAGGTGCTTGGGCTGGCAGGGACCACCTCGGTTTTGACTGCCCTACTTTTCAACCTCTTTTCCCTTGCTGACAGGATGGGGGTGTCCTCTTTTACTCTGTCATCCTTTCCCTCCTCCTTCTCCTTTCGTTCTTTCTTCTGTGTTGGAGTCGGGATCTTTTGGCTTTTCCCTTTCTTACTCTCGGCTGCTGGCTCTTCTTCTTCACCGCTAGAGGATCCCGTTTCTTCAAGCAACATTTTTATGTCCCCTTCTCTTGTTAAATTCCTAAATGATTCCCATGCGAGGGGGACTTTATATGAGTGGAGAGCATCCTCCACAAGAAGCTTGACTAACCCATGGTGGGCTACCTGATCCGGAATGCCGTCCTTGAGCTTTGTAGAGCACTCCATCAAGGACTGTAGTAAAAAGTAAGGAATGCTCAGCCTCTGTGCTGCAGGAAGGTCAATCCGGTGTCTTAGTTCATTGAGCAGCCTGAAGTGATACGCATATACGATGCTGTAACGACCCTCACAGGTGATATATTTCATAATTTGCAAACTGACTTCGTTCCATGGTGGCAACAGGCTTGTCCTCCTCACCCCATTTTTGTCCTCTGTGAATGATTCTTCAGGTGGGAAGAACTCCTTCTTGGCTTGCTGGCTTAGCTTTCGTTCTTCTTTATCCCACGGGAGACCCATAGGAAGCTCAGTGATTCTACTGATAGACTGCGGGGTGATCTTGAGGCTTAGGCCTCTGAAATTGACTGTGGCCAGCACCTTGGATTTTGGCCTCAGGGCCTGCAAGAATTCCTCGGCCACTTCCTCATCGTACCCCTGTAACTTATCACAAAAAGGCATCCATTGTGCTCTGGTGAAGAGCTCTACCACTGCCTGATTTCTTCTTAGTGTATTTGAATCAGTGGGTTCTCGCCTGATAAATCCACCCGCATGATGGCACAATTTTCTTAACCGGAGGTGGTGATGGTGGAAGAGAGTTTAGTTTCGGTGACAGAGTGCAGAACAATGCGTAAAACCCACAAAAATTTTACAACACAGTCTAACCACGCAACAATCCTGTAGAATTGCAGTATGGGCACACAGACAGCAATTTGTCTACTTTCTCATTTACCCAGACAGTAACTGACAATCCTACCACCTTAAATGAGCAATTGCATGAGGAGTCCAGGGTTACCTCGTTACTGGGCCACCTTTTTTACGTGAACACCCGCGTTCCTGTAGAAGACTGCGTTCCTGTAGAGACTGCTTCCTGTAGGACTGCGTTCCTGTAGAAACTGTTCCTGTAGGAGCAGTATGCAAACTTCGGGGAGGACTGCAATTGGACTGCGGTTGAGGTGCGCTTCACCGGTGTTCTGGTAGCCGAAAGCTTGGCGTATCAACGTGCCGAGGAAATCAGAAGGGCCACTCAAGTTTTGAAGTGGAGGTTGATGAATACATGCGCATAATCTAGCCGATTAGATTTTGAATCGGCGCAGCTCGTGGCGCGGGGGGTGAGCTGTCCCCGCCGGACCGTTGGGCGACGTCACCCATCATTCGCCTGCATATTCACTCGCTGCCGCATTCATTCCCACAGATCTGCCACCGCCCTTTTCGGTTAAACTCGTTTCTCGGTTGACGGGACTATCTTCACGTGCGTGCTGCGTGTTTTCTTTGTCGTGGCTGCCACCCGATCATCCGACTATACCATAACTAGCCGACGTGGCCAGTCAACTGGCCATACGGCTGCTCAACCATTCACTCTTACGCCATGCAAACAAATCAAAGTAATATTCATGCGATTTGATGGAGAGAAGGTTGAGACACTTACCTGCGCGCGTCTGCACACGATTTTCAGTTTTTGGACGACGGATCTACCTGCTGCACGCGGCTTACACAGACCCGGAGGCTCATGGTTACAGGTTGCTGACGCTGGAGTGGATGGTTTTGCTTTCATGCGCCCGCGTTTCATCTCGGATGGCGGTGCTGTGGAGGGTATTCACTCGAGCAGGTTGAACTGTTACAGGATCCCCGCGAGGGGTCTCGTCACAGTCCTTTCTCCTTGGGTGCATGCTGCACGCTGGCGGTTCTGGCTTCTCGATCACGATCCCAGCGCTCTTGATGCATATGGTATGAGATCTCGTCATTTGTTACCTTTGGAAATGGCTTGCCCGCGAGAACTCATCGATTTTCTTTGTGGGTGCAGGGACTTGGCCGCATGTCGACACGGGTGGTGGAGCAAGGTAACAACGTCGTGCATGGGCCCAAAAGAGGCTTGCATGCGTCCACACCAACCCGTAGTCATCAGATCTGCTCATGAAACGCATTCTGGGCCGTTCTGAGCTTCTACAGGAAGTTTCCTGTAGAAATACAGAGCTTCCTGTAGACAGGCAGCTCTTCCTGTAGAAATTTGCACCTTCCTGTAGAAAATTTGTGTCTTCCTGTAGGAGACTCAATCTATAATGAAAGTGCATATACCTTGAAGAACATAAGCATTCTTGGAGGAGGTGCTGGTGAGGTGTCCTGGCTGCATGATAAGGACCTTTGACCTTGAGTTGAGAGGCTTCCTCTCCTCCATAGAACACCTGCAATCTGCATGCAAATAACTTATGGATCTTGTTTTTTTCTTTTGTTTGTTTTTTTTTTTTTTTGAAAGATAGCAGGGGCGCCTCAATGAGGTTTTCACCCCTACCACCTGCCTTAAGCGCCTTAGAGAGGTTTTCACTCAAGGATCTTTATCTCTTTTTTTTTTTTTTTTTGAAAGATAGCAGGGGCGCCTCAATGAGGTTTTCACCCCTACCACCTGCCTTGGGCGCCTCAGAGAGGTTTTCACCCAAGGATCTTTATTATTTATTTATTTATTTATTTTTAGATTCTTCAGGGTGTGCCCAAAGCAGGGGCAGGACCCTTCTCTATGACCAATACTGCCTTCTCCATTGTTTTGATGAAATCTTGTCTTGAGGGAGGCTTCCTGTAGATCTTCAATCGATGCCCATTGACAAGCATGGGAATGGCTTCCTCATCAATGGTTTGAATGAGGACAGATCCATTGTCATGACACTTTTCCACTGAATATGGTCCCAGCCATCTGGTTCTCAACTTCCCCTTGAAATCTTTGTATCTGGAATCATACAACAGAGCCCAATCTCCCGGCTGAAATTGCTTGTCATGGAGATGTTGGTCATGCCACACCTTCCTCTGAAGTTGAACCACTTCTGAGTGAAGGAGGGCCTGCATGCGGTGCTCATCCAGTCCATTCAGCTGCAATAACCTTTCTTGCTGTGCATGGCTGAGATCTAGGTCCAGCTGAGCTGCCATCCTCAAAGTGTTATACTCAAACTCAATGGACAGCAAAGCTTTCTTTCCATAGACCAGCTCATAAGGTGTGAAGCCGGTGGTGGTCTTCCAAGTGGTGTTGTAAGCCCATGTGGCTTCAACCAGGCGATCTGCCCAGTCTTTTCTGCTGCTGCTCACCACTTTGGTCAAGATCCCTTCTAATGCTCTATTGGTGACTTCCACCTGCCCATTTGCTTGAGGATGATAGGGGGTGGAAGTCCTATGCTTGATCTTGTGATGAGCTAGTAGATCTTCGACCATGTTGGAGGTGAACTGGCTCCCTTGATCGGTCACCAGCTCTCTTGGGTAGCCAAACTTGTAGAAGATGTTCTCTCTTAAGAACTCGACCACCTTCTCTTCTGTTGCTGCTTTGATTGCTTTAGTCTCTGCCCACTTTGTCAAGTAGTCAGTACACACAATGATGTAGGATCTCTGCCTCGAAGGGGGATTGATTGGACCCACAAAGTCCATGCCCCACTTCTCAAATGGCTCAAGAGTCACTTGAGGTTGGAGAGGCATCTCATCCCTTTGGGTCGGTTTCCCCATTCTTTGGCATTGGTCACACTGGCTGACATATCTTCTGACATCTTGATGAAGTGTGGGCCAATAGTAGCCTGCCTGCAGGATCTTGAAGGCAGTTCTCTTTGCTGCAAAATGTCCTCCACAAGGCCCATCATGTCAGGTGAGGAGGATGTCAAAGACTTCCTCTTCCCTTACACAACGCCTTAAGATCTGATCGGGGCCAAGCTTGAACAGGTTGCCCCCGATCCAAGTAAATGAGGCACTTTTTCTGATGATTCTGCTCTTCTCTTTTGAAGAGAGGTGCGGAGGGAACTGAGCTGAAACAAGGTAGTTTGCTATATCAGCAAACCATGGAGAGAGTACTGAGATAGCAAACAGATGCTCATCAGGCATCTGGTCATCCACCGTCCCATCCTCATCTGCAGACAAATCCAATCTAGATAAAAAGTCAGCAACAACATTTTCTCTACCTGGTTTATCAACAATGGTTAAATCAAACTGCTGCAATAAAAGTAACCATCTAATAATACGAGCATTCACATCTGGTTTATTCATCAAATATCTAATAGCAGCATGGTCAGTATGTACAAATGTTTGATATCCAGTGATATAATGACGAAACTTGTTTAGTGCATGGACTACAGCTAAGAACTCTTTCTCGGTTACAGTGTAATTCAGCTCTGCTTTGGACAAGTTTTTGCTAACGAAGTAAATGGCATATGGAAGCTTTTGCTCAACTTGTCCTAAGGCTACACCTATGGCTTTGTTCGAGGCATCAGTGTGGATGTGGAAAGGTAGGGCCCAGTTTGGACCTCTCAGGATTGGTGCTGACACCAACTTGTCCTTTAACTCATTCAAACTCTTCTGACAATCGTCAGTCCACCTAAACTCCACATCTTTTGCCAATAGGCCAAACAATGGTGAGGCTAACTTGCTGAAGTCCTTAATGAATCTCCTGTAGTATCCCGCTAATCCCAAGAAACTCCTAACATCCCTGACCTTTTGGGGAGGTGGAACCTTCTTGATTAGAGCAATTTTGTTGGGATCCACCTGTAACCCTTGGCAAGAGATGGTATGGCCTAGCACGGTCCCTTCAGTCATTAGGAATTCACATTTTTCAGGGCTAAGGGACAAGTTCATCTCGATGCACTTGGTGAGGACTTTTCCCAAGTTGGACGATGCTTCCTGGAAGTTAGCCCCGTAAGGAGTAAAGTCATCCATATAGATTTCTACTGCATCATGGACCAACTCTGAGAAGATGCTCAAGACAGCTCTCTGAAAGGTAGCAGGAGCATTGCATAGTCCAAAGGGAAGGACTCGGTAGGCAAAGGTACCCCAAGGACAAGTGAAGGTGGTCTTATCTTGGTCTTCCGGGCTGATTTGGATTTGATTGTACCCGCTAAACCCATCCAGGAAAGAGAAGAACTTCTTTCCTGCCAGTCCATCCAACACTTGATCTATGAAAGGTAGAGGGAAATGGTCTTTCTTGGTAGCTTTGTTCAGCTCACGGTAATCCACACAGATTCTCCACTTCCCATTCTTCTTGGGAACCAAAACTAGAGGGGACACCCATTCACTATTTGAGATGGGGTAGATGAATCCGGCATCCAACAGTTTCTGCAATTCTTCCTTGACAATGTCTTTAAGTGCTGGATTCATTCTCCTCTAAGGTTGCCTAACCGGTTTAAAATCCTCTTTGATGTATATATGATGGGTACAGACCGAGGGATGGACTCCTTTCATCTCTTTATAACTCCAAGCAGAAGCATCTAGGTGGTTGGCCAACAGACTACACAGCTCCTTTTCCTGGGAAGGAGATAGGGAGGAGCTGATTTTAAATGCTCTCTCAGGGCCGAACTCCACATTCTTAACTCTGGGAGCGACAGGGTTGGTTGTACAAAGATCCACTAAGGTGCTAGCTTGGGCATCCTCCACCAATTTTTCTAAAGGTAGTGCACTGGTAGGTGGGTTTTGGATCAGAGTCTCAATCAAGTCATCCTCGGTTGGGGGGTTTCTTTTAGTGGTATCTAGGGTACACAGAGGTGCTGAATACACCTCGTCTTCTTCTCCTTCCTCCAACCAGAGTGGTAAATCATGCTCTAAAGAAGGTTGGGCAGAAGGGTATAGGACTAGCTGCTTGGACATGGGACCATTTTTGATGGTCATGTTTCCTGCTCGACAACTTATGTAAGCATCTGCAGTAGCTAACCAAGGCCTTCCCAAGATGAGAGGATATCCAGTAAGCTTGGCCTTTGGTTGCAGAACCAGGAAGTCTGCAGGGTATTCCCAAGAATCGATGGAGACCATGACATCCTCCACAATCCCTTCGGGAGTCACGGTGGAGCGATCTGCTAATTGCAGTACTGTCGAGGTCTTCCTCAAGGAACCCTGAAGATTGAGTTTAAGCATGGTATCCCTGGTCATCACATTGATGGCCGCCCCCAGATCAATCAAGGTGTGGGGGATAATGGTGCCATTGATGTGAACATCTACTACAGGACTTCCAGGATCTAGGTACTTTGGGCAGATGACTTGTCCTAGCATAAGGTCAGACAGTTGTCCTATAACATTGATAGTTGAGGCATCTTTCTTCCGTCTGCCTGGGTGTTTGAAACACTTCTCCTTAACCAGCTTGTTATATATTGGCACATCCTTGATAGCTTGGAGAAGGGGTATCTTCACACACAACTTCTTGAGCTCTCCCAGAAGCTCATCCTCCTCTGGGTTGGGTTGTGTGGTGGCTGTTAGTCTCTCAGGAAAGGGCGGAATAGGCTTTGGTTCACTCTCCTGATGGTCTTCCTCATCCTCTGGGGGAGGAGGCTGGTGATCTGGAAGAGTCTTTCCAGATCTAAGATTGATCTCCTGGATCTCCACAGCATAAGTAGGGCATGAGGTCTCCCCAGTATATACCTGCTGAGCCTGTCTATTGTTGGGGTTCGGGTTCGGTTGAGCAGGCATCTGAGGTTGCCTTGGAGGAGCAAGAGGTAAAGGCTGAGGTTGAACTGGTGGTGGAGGCAAAATGGCAGGAGGAGTGTTGTATTGGGGCCTCCACCCCGGCTGAGTTGCATTCCATTGAGGCTGTGGCTGGGTATGTGAGTGATATGGATGAGAAGTAGGTTGAGTGGGGTACTGAGGTGGATAAGACCATGGAGGAGGCATGGACCATGAAGGATGAGCAGGGGGACCCCAGGAAGGCATAGGAGTTGACTGGTTGGGGTTGTAATAAGCTTGAGATGCCCCTTGCATCCCCTGCTGATAAGGTCTAGATCCTTGTGGCCTCCTTTGGTTGAGGTAATAGAGAGGCTCTGTGGGAGCTTCGGTCCCTTGGTACATGGCTTTAAACCCAGGTAAGGTTGGACACTGATTTGTTGGGTGGTCCTCCTCACAAACGAAGCACACTTCAACCGAATGCAATGGGCATTCGTTTTTAGGGTGTCTTCTGGTGCACCTAGGACAGAAGACAGCCAAGGCTCTCTCAGCTTCTTATTTCTTCTGCTGGATCCTGAATGTGTCCAGCTGCATGGCAATGGTCTGTCTCACCTCACTCTTAAGATCTTCTAATTGGTTTGTAAACTCATGTTTGGAGAAAGGGACACCAGTGGAGAGGAGATTTCCTCTACCTCGTTTCCTAGCTGCCCTGGAATGATTTCTAAACACAGTCTTGATGTCCTCATAAGGCAGTTGGTAAATGTCCCCCCCAGCTAACATGTGAAGGGTGTCTAAGAGATCTTCAGGGACTCCTCGGAGTAGAACCAACTTGAGGGATTCAGGGTCAAGTGTGCACCTGGCCCGCTTATAGCTAAGTTGGAACCTCTCCTCATAATCCTCTAAGGACTCATCATTCCCCATGGTCATCCGAAAGATCTCTCCCTTGGTTTCCTTAGACCTACAGTAATCCCTATACTTGGTATTGAAGGCTTGCTGCATTTGAGCCCAAGTAGCGATGCTATTCCCAGGTAGTCCCATGAACCAGCGTAGTGCTGCATCCTTAAGGGTTGAAGGGAAAAGCTTCAGCTTTTGCTCATCTTCAGTATAGTCATAGGTTCTACAAAGGACAACAAACTCAAACAAGAAGGTATCAAGATCCTCAGTGGTCAGTCCATGGAAGTGAGGCAAGGCGGAGGGGCTAATGTTCTTCATTTTCATCTCTCCATTGGTCTCTCGGATGGGGAAAGCTCCTTCTATTCTCTCATCTTCTCTTCTATTATCAGCCATGGCTTTAGATGGAGTGGTCTCTAACTCTTCTTCTTCTATAGGGTCTTGGTATATCTCAGGATGTTCACCTATAGGTTCCTCTGGGTCACTGTCACCAAAGAAGAGAGAAGGGTGACTCAGTGATGTGGTGGGGGTGTTTGGTAGGAATTTGCCTGATCTATCTCGGTTCCTACGAGGCATGAAATGGAAAGGACTTTTTTTTTTTTTTTTTGATTGCTTTTGCTTTTTCTTTGGTACCTGCAAAACTGAAACAGAGTGATCTACACTAACTATATTGCTCAAATGAAATTTGCGGAAATGGAAAGCTAATTCTAGGAAAGCAGGAAATATTAATCTAGGAAAGCAGGAAATGCAAATCTATGAAAGCAGGAAATACTAAGCTAGGAAAGCAAGAAATATTAATCTAGGAAAGCAGGAAATGCTAATCTATGAAAGCAGGAAATACTAAGCTAGGAAAGCAAGAAATACTAAGCTACTTTTGCAGAATGGAAATGAAATAAACTACTGAGCAGAAGTAAGAGTACGAAAGTAGAAGAAGAGCAACAATTACTAATACTCTGATGCTTCCCCGGCAACGGCGCCAAAAAGGATGGTGAGCTCCAGTATTGTAGCAATAATGCTACAACTCCTGGGGCTTCCTGTCTCTCATTTTATCAACCCGGTAGTTCGTACAAACTTGGAAGCGACGGTGCTGTATGCACAAGTACTAGCTCTTGTCGCAGCTGTCACTTGGTCAGCTGGCACAAGTCCGCTAGGGCTCAAGCCAACTTCTATAGGCTCTCAGAAGAAGCTTGCTAATTGATGGAAGAAAGCTATTCTCAAAGGGAAGCTACTTTACTTGACAAAGAATGAACTGAAAGAAAATCAAAGCATGTAAACCTAAGAAACCCTAATTTAACTAGTCTAACCTCTATAATGCAAAGAATGTGAATGAAACTTCTACCAATGCTGCTGTTACCTCTAATAAGTGGAAATGCATGGATCTAAGCTGCTTGCATCATAAAGACATGTTTTTGTATTTTTCCCTTAAGTGGATGGAATGATTGTGATTTTGTGCTAACTAGGGTTTGGTTGTGCAGATGGGATGGAGAAGGAAGGAAAGCGTGGGACAGGTTGGGGAGGCTAGGAGAGGTCCCTAGGGATCCTTAGCATCCATCCACAGAGGTTCCTCGCATTCAGATGCTCAGCAACCGAGTGAGTGGCCTCCTACAGGATGTCTGCAGGGGATCCTACAGGATACGCAGAGATTTCTACAGGATGTCTAGAAATTGCTACAGGATGACCTATCGTGAGTGTTTGAAGTGATGGAATGGTAGGGGGAGATGTGTAAGGTAGGAATAAGGCTGGTGATGGCTCAGAAGTGGAAGAATAGGATAGGGAGTGAGTGTAGGGAGTAGGTTGGAAGATAGAGGACTAGGTCAACGAAAGGGCTAGAGAGTGAAGCTATGTGAGGAGTGAAAGACTTTGGGAGATAACAGAGCGGAGCAGGGGTCAATGATGTATTTGCATGCGTGATCAAGATGGAGAATGAGGTAATGGAACGAGAGAGAGCAGTGTAAGTGAAACAAATGCTTATGACTGTCACCAAACCGAAAATGCATCAACCTAAACTACCTGTGCGTATAAATTCAATGAACAGCAATCCAAAACGTGAAGGGGAATGTGCATGAAGCTGTGATGAAGGCGTGTGTGCAGGTGTGAATCATGTGGAAAGATCTATCATAACAAGACTATGTTGCAGCATGTATGAAGTGAAGAACTGCGTGTTTTTGTGGCTGGTATAGGCTGCACTCCAATCTCCAAACGGAGATGGCAGTGGAGACTTCCTCAACCTTTTTTGCTGGAGCTCCAATGTATTATCAACCTGCGAAAGTAGTCCTAATGAAAAAGTGTAATTCAAATTGCATGTGAAAATGAAAACTCAGAGTGCTGAAACGAAATGCAAACAACACTACAGCAGAGGGGATCTATGGCTCTCAGGTTCCTAACCTGAGAGCTATAGTCTCCTTAAGAAACTCAGAGCTAGATCAAAATCTGTGATGTTATGCCAAAACTGGCTTACAACAAGAACTAACACCGAGCTGTGCTCCAAAATTACAATAGTAATGCGAAAGCATCAAAGGCTACGACCTCTATACTTATGCAAAACAGTGATCCAACAAGTGTCCTTGATTTTAGGAGCTCGGTTGTCCAACTAGAGTTTAACTGTTGATCCTGTAGGACAGTCATAAGTGCTGTTCCTGTAGAACAGTTGTAACTGCTGTTCCTGTAGAACAGATGGCTGCTTCTAAGCTCGGAGGGGAGATGGATTGGAGCTCGGAGTTCTGGGTGGGAATCACGAGGAATGTCACCAAGACCGTGGACATCCTCTCCTAAAAACCAGCAGTGCCACCTCGTTGTCTCCTTGTCTCCTTTTTCGTTGTCTTTTGCTCCCTTTTAATGCCAAAACCTGGAATCATAATGCATTAGTCACGTAGATAGAGTGCCTACCCTTCTTCCTACAAACAACATGAACAAACTAAGAAATGCATGCATAAGCAATAAAATATGAATGGTTTGAGCAAGTAGAATAGGCCAAAATGAGCCCAAATTGTACCAAAATTGGGGCTCATCAACCACCTGCCACAAAATTCTCCAGAATATCATCCTTGCGACAGGTTAAGAGTGCCAATTCCAATGTATAGTTCACCCATGGCACGGGCATATGATCATGCCATAATGAAATTAAATTTTAAGATCCACATTGTAATGAAAATATCAAACATTTGTATACCAATAAGATTAATGAGAAATAAAGGAACTAATGTGACGAAGGAAATAAATCGTGTAAACTAAGTCGTTAAGACATTATTAAGTGGTGGTAGAAGTGAAAGGTTATTTAAATAATGATTTTTTGTTTTTGTTTGTTTGTTTTGGATGGCGATGGGTGTTACATATCCATACATATAGTTTTTAATATGTTTGGTCCAAAATATTAAATATATATTCAAAGTTTATAGTTAAGTGAATATATATATATATATATATATATATATATATATATATATATATGGAAAATGCCTACCACAACGTAAATAGTGTTAATTATGTTTTATTAAACTATTTAAGGATTCTTAATGCATTATGTGATTTTATTGGCATAAAAATGTGATATAGTGTATGGTGTAAAATTTAAATGTATATATCTGTAGAACATTGTTCACCAAAAGTTTTGTTGCACAAAAGCAAACTTGAGCATTTAAAACCCACATACAATGTTCTTAATGTGATGGATTATTTCACTACTAAACTACAATTTATGAGTATCTCCAAGGTGAATGAGATTTCTCCAAAAGTAGTGTTTACTATGTGAAAAAAGGGGCCTAACGATGGATGAAAAAATTAGGCAGCTTGCTCCCCGTCTAGTAGGGACTCTCACTGCCATGTAAACAAAACTCCCATGAAACGACAAAGGAAAAGGGTATGAATGAAAACACTAAGAACGAAATGTTATTACTCATAATTTATTTGCTTGGGATGTCAAGAGATAGACAAATAACTTGCATAACAAGAACAATTTCATCTCACAGAAAAAAAAAAACGGAACACTCGTACCTAAGTTCTGGGGAGACTTGCATCTGGGATGCATGACTGATTTTATTTGGGATTTGTGCAACAGTTAGGTTTAGAAATATATTATCAACCACAAAATAATTAATTGATGGGAGAGAAACCACCCAACACCTGATTCAAATCGAGGAAAGTGATATGAATGATCGTTGGCATCCACGGTTTTTTTGAGCTTGAAATCATAGGTTGGGAAGATGCCTTCCCGTTGCTCGCCATTTCAAGGTCACTGTTACCGGGAAAAGTGTCTATTCAGAACGACTCTATCCCACTAAGGTGTGACAGTTACCTTAGAAACAAACAGAGAAAACTACTTTTGTATTTCCTTTATGAATTAAAGATAGAGGGGAATAGAAGGAACCGACCTGTGTCTTGCGCTAATCCTTTGATCCAATCCCTCTCTTCTTTGACAGCTTCCAGCTACCTGCTTCCTTACTTGCCCAGCTTCACCAAGTTCCTTTAAGATCACAGAAGAAGAAAACTACACAAAGACATGGATCTATATTCATAAAAAGCTTAGGATCAGATTTAAGCTAAACATACAAATGTAACAAGCATCAATGATACACAAGCATGTAGGAGAAACTCAAATAGTTTTATTGATATAACAAGAAGATCCAGGAGGAGTTACAACCGATGATTCCTGATCCAGCATCAACCTCCCAGCAAAGAAGCCCCTCTTCACCTCCAACAAAGCATAAATCACCCAATACTCTGATATCTATCTCAAAACCAACAACAATTTTTTGCAATGTACAAAATTCCAGCCTCTGGATCTCTGGGATGAGGGATCCATATATAGATGTATGCAAGGAGGATGAGTCAGCTTATGATTTGACTAGTGTCTTCTCTCTGTCAGTTCTTGCTTCCACTTGGAGACTGAGAGCCTCTTACTCATCCTTGGTCGAATTCAGTGAGGCAAGTGTCATTGGAGAAGATTCTGGAAGCTTCCATTATCTTTCCACCTCGCGGAATGGCACTGCCATTTGTCATTTCCCGCTCAACGCACCCTGATAGTGCATTTAGGTGCGTTGCAATGCACCTAGCTAGTGTATTTAGGTGCTATGCAACGCAGCTAGCCAGTGGAGCAGATGAAATGATCCTGATTTGACTGATTCTGAGCAATTTTTGGTGGAGAACTTCTGGGAGAAGATGTAATTTGTTGACCTTGTTCCTTTAGGGGTTGGAACAACAATTTTAGGGACTTAGGAGCCCTTGGTTTATGGACATTTCATGCTTGGTGCTGCAAGGCACAAAAATGTCTATAACAGTTGCCCCTTAAAGTATGAGGCTGTTAATTGGGTGAAATTCTTTATTATGAGGATCCGAAGTTCTTTCAATGCTGGGAGGAGACCTGTAATAAGATACAATACAATACATTATCTTCATACTGTTTTTCATGATCTAGCTGAGGCGGGCATTCCCATGCTCAACTTTATAGATTCATTTTAATGTACATAGGACAGACAATCGTCTGAGTGTAGACTGATGATTCTGATAGAGCCATCATCCTTTTGGTAGGATGATTATCTGTGCTGCAATGTTGTACATTTAATGTCTTTATTTTCCTGAATATATCGCAGCCCGGATGGATGAAACTAGATCCGGGGTCTTCAATCTCGTCCGATCTTCACTCGAAGTACAAGTCGATCCATGTGAGAAGTGTTCTGAAGTCGAACATGGAAAGACATCGCTTGATTACCAGTCAATGATGTAAACTATTAACAAGCGCGAGAGGAATCACCGATAATGATAATGACCATCAAGGTACTACAGTACAATTCACGTGGTGTGAATAAAGGACTTGGCGTCGAACACCACGCAAAATCTTTCGGTCGAAGGCCATTGATGTAAACTTGTCGCCGGAAGTGAGAAACTTGCCATTGAGGCATGCAAGCTTCAAAGTACTGAATGGGGTGTTCCTAGACCAACTTCTTGGATAATGAGTTGATGTCGACAAGAAGTGATCCGTCAAAGGAGGGCCTTAATGAATCCCACATCAATGACACGAAACGGAGCAAATGATTTTGATGGAGGTGAAAACAATCTGATGATGTACGGTTCAGGATGGCGGTCATGAAAGTATGGAGTATAATGTATGGTAGTGGATGGGACACAGGTGACTTCTCTGGATGACTTCTCTTGAACATGTCGGCGACACTTATGTGATGGATTGGTAGCATTTACCCCAAATGTGGATGGTATGGCGTGACCATGGCGATGTGACCGGTGAATGAAACAACCCAACCTGACTCGGACACGGAGTGGAAGTGTCATGTTCAAGAGCGACTTGCTACCAATAAAGATTCTTTGAGTTTTCTTCCCAATTTTTCCCCAGTCATTGCTGACCAGTACCTCTTTATTTTTGTCAAGCTTGAGGAGGATAACATATGCTTGTTCTATAATTTGCCCTTCGGGCAAACCCATCGCTATGTTTTAACGAGCCTAGCGATAGTGAAACTCGTTCTCGTCTAAAGACAAGTTTGTCCCTATTAATCTTTTTAACGAGTTTAACGACAATGATAACTCGGTCCTTTTCATTTTTAGAGAGCCTGAAAAGGTACATAAAGATAACTCCAAAATTCATTTTTCGTCATCTAATCCCTTAAGTCCGAAAAAGTATAAAAAAATATAGAAGGGATGAATTTTCGATAGTTTTAACGAGCCGAAGAAAACAAGCGCTCGATATTTTTTTTGCAATTATCCCTCAGGTCCAAAAAGATTAAAGTCTAGAGGAGGGATAGCACTTCCTGTCCCTTTAACGAGCTGGAAGGCCAAGGACTCGGCAATCTTTTCATATTTTACGAGTCAGTTGAAAAGAGCTTAAAGAAGACTCGTCTTTTGAGGAACGAGTGATAAAATGGGTAGCAGCTGATTCCAGGTAAGGTTTGGAATTTTCCAATCACGGCAGTGTCACAAGGATGGCTAGTGAAATCACTCTTCGCAGCTGTTCAAAGTGGAGGTGACGGTGAAAACACGACCAAGGCTTTAATGGCTGAAGTACTACATTCACGGTGGTTATTTACCGGGGAATAGTTCATTTTTTTAACGAGCTTAAATGCGGGTGGAAACATTTGCTCGATCCGGGTTTATTTTTTAACGAGCTTGAACCTCGCGGTAAACACTGCTCGATTAATCCAGTCATATGATAAGAATGTCTGATATAAAAACGAAAATTTTTAGAGTTTTGCCCCACATCCTTTCTTTATGCAAGTTAGGAGACGACCAATCCTACGAGTTTAAAGGGTTAGAGGTCCTAAAAATTTAAAAAATAAATAGTCACTCTTCGCTTGCATTCCAAAAGGTTTGCATGCCCCCAAGTATAAAACAGAGTTTCAAGGTTACCCCTTCTTTAGTCCGTTAAAACATTTGTTTTACCGAGAGAGACCTACCTCTTACAGGTTACCCAAAGATTGTTCTATTCGCAGCGCAAACAAAACACTTCTTCGGCGATACCTACCTAGATAAACAAAGGTGAGTGGTGGCGCTCGCCAATTCACATAACTTTGACAAGAGAATCCTGTACTAGAATAACCCCCTCTTCCACTCACGGACGGGAGTACAGACTAGGCATATTCTCCCGTGGAAACCTACTCTATACCCGAATTTTTCCTGCCGAAGCAGACCAGGATGCATGCCCCCTGGGTTTCAGTCATATCCCTCCGAATTACTCGCGCTCATCGGGAGGACAGACTGGAGATTGAGACATTTCTTGCGTGAAAAGACCATTTAGGGATGGTATATGACTATTTTCTCTGTATGATCTGGGGAATGAAAGCTGGTCCACGAGCTTGACCACTCTTCCTTCGTGCGGAAAACACATTACTCTAAAGAGTGAGGAGACAATCGCTCCCATGCAATAAATATAGTCTCGTCCAAGGAGTAGATTGTAATCTAGGGGTCCTTGAACTACCATTACGTTCAGGCGAACGATTTTCCCTCTCAATGTTATGGGCACATCGGGAAGGATCCCTAAAGGTTGACTGGTTCCTTTATCAAAGCCCGTCAGATTTCTCATCTCAGGCAAAAGCGATGGCGAACCAGGCGCTTTCCAAGCAGTCGAGGAAAGGATACTCACAGAAGCCCCCTCATCTATGATGGTACCAGCCATAACCATTCTATATATTTGGACAATAATTCGGAATGGTATGCTTGTTGGTAAACGGGGTCTGCCTAGTTGATTCCAGTCGAAGGAGACAACTAGGTTGCTTGGAGGTGGGACCGAATAGACGGCCGGGTACGACTCTGACGAACTTCCTTCTTGCGGTAAAGGAACGGGTATATTGCCCCCATGCTCGTTGGAGTCTGTGCTTATGAAGAGAATTTGGACGGTGTCATCCTTGTTTTCTTCAGTGATTGTATCATCTGAAGATGAAACCTCTGAAGGCAAGACCGGGTCAACTGCCGCCTCGACCTTTTGACTTTCGTCTGGTATGGATCCAGATGGTTTATCTTCAATGATAGGCGCTTCAGCCGACCACTTGAGCGGGCCAGCTGGATTCTCAACTAGTGACGGACTCGGCAAGAGTTTTTTATATCCAGGAGGAAGTCGTAACGGTGAAACCAGACGATCATCCAAAACTCTTTTAGCTTCGTCTAAGAAGGGACAATGGTGGACGGCATGATTGCCTTCGCACAGTTTACAGGGAAATCTAGCTTTCCCTTTTTGTCCTGGGGCTTCACTTTCGCTAGTTGACGATGTGCTTTCAACATGATCATCAAAGGTTGACGACACCGGGTTGTGCAAACAAGGAGACCAGTCCCTTAGTATCCGGGGGATGCAGGGACAATCTCTGTGAAAGTGGTCTCCTTTGCAAATGACACATGGCGATTTAGGCCTGGTCGGTGCAGTGTGTGGATTTTCGTTAGACGACACTCGTTTTTCCCCATTCGCCTTTGGCTCCTTCTTCTTCTTCTCTTTCTTCTTCTTTTCCTTCTTCTCCTTAGGAACTTGGCTTTTAGCTTTACCAGCTCCATCAAGCGAAGAGGAAGGAAGAGAGGAAGAATTAGATGAAGTAGAAGGTTGGTGGGCAACTCTGGACTCGTCTAATTGCTGATTCGATTGTTTAGGAATAGTGGTGTTCTGAACGACAGAGGTTGAGAAGAGCCATACAGGCAAACCAATTGTCAGTCCTGGAAGCGACAATGTGGCCATATGGGGTGCACCAACATCTCCCCAAGAGGAGAAGGGACTAGGATTTCCACCAAGGGGAATTCCTTGGCTGGTAGACTCCATTTTCTCAACCCAAGATCAACGTAGGAAAGGGGTAATGAATATTCCATTTAAAATAAATTTTTAGACGCTTTGACACAACTTGTTTTTTCAGTTTTAAAGAGTCGAGAAAAAACAAAAGATGACTCTAGTCTCCTTCGATTTTTAATGAGCCTGAAGTGACAAGTGCTCAGATGGACCTTTTCCGTTAAGGAGTCTGAAAAGGAACGAAAGGGACTGCTCTAGAGATCTAGGTAGAGGGAGTACCAAACCAATCGCAAAACTGCAGAATACTTTTTACGGTACGGCAGTCAATCTTCCCAAATGTTGTGTTCAGTGCATTGCGATCGATAGGGCGGCAGACACGGCTTCCTATGGATAAAGGTTTTAAGCCTATAGGGGTCTCCCAATATATACTCGACGGTACGTGGGAGCACAAGTCCGTATTGGCACTTATCGTCTCAAAGTGGAGGAATCACCCAACCATCAGTGAGGACAACAGTTACCAGGCTTTACGACGCCGGAATACGTCTCTAGCCTAGACCTCTAAATGTTGTGCGTTAAGTTCCAAAGCGTTGTTAGATTCATTGAATTTATTTTAAGTTGATCTTTCTTATGAAGTTTGCCTTTTGGGTTCACCACGAGATGTAGATGTAATTCCTAAAATGCAATCTAAAGATGATAAGCAAACTTTTATCTCTTTTCAGCAATGAAAATCCTAGCTACAAGGGGAAAAGAAAGACACAATCTTTTCACAAAGAGCAAAGAGCACACTGTAAATGCACTTTCCTAAATCAAGCCAAACAGATTGTCAATATGCAAATGCACATGTGCATGTATTTGTTTTCGACTTTCTTAATATTGATGCTAAAAAGAAAGTTGATGCACAAATCTGAATTTGCTTTCAAGCGACAAACACAAACAAGCTTCTTTCCGAAATCAAAAGATAAAGACGAATACGACGCTTTACGATTTTGAAATAAACACTCATTTTTTACACTAGAAAAACATAAATTCAGACCAAAGGAAAAAGTAAAAGTATAGTCAACCATCCACAGCAATCAAACTTTCTCCTATGATCGAAATCGACACTTGCGACAGATCTAAATCAAAGGACGACAGTACGACTATTCTACTTTTGCAATGGAAAAATGTAAATGACTCAACAAACACACAAAAACATCTACAGTCTTTTTGTACAAATGAGGCGGAATAACAGCAAGGAAAAGGGGTTTTTAAACAGACACATACACTGATCACAAGCTGCAAAAATCAGAGACAAAACTCGAAAGAATGAAGCACAAGAACCTCAACTGCACAGGTCTAGTCTGATCAGCGCACCTGTAACACAGAGAAACTGGATTGCAGCGCAGGTTGCCCTCTCGGGAACTGCGCTGAAATGCAGGAACTCTTCACAGTACCTGCGCTGGGGCAGAAACGAGAATTCTATCCGGGTTCTGGGTCACGGTTTACAGTTTAGTCTTTGGTTTTTGGCCGAGTAAAAGCAATCAGTAATGCACAATCAGGGGGTAGATCTAAGAAGGGTCTAAGAGCTATCAAAAAGGGCAATCAGATCATTTGTGAATCAGCTGTTCAAATCATAAACAGATCCAGTGAATGGATTGAAGTAGCAGATGTCTACTTTGCATTTGTTATGGCAAATGCAGTTCGAATGCTACTTATAAGTTTATGAAACAAACAACAAAAAGATACACAAACAAACTAATTAGACAATCGTCCCCAGCGGAGTCGCCATTTTGTTACCGGGAAAAGTGTCTATTCAGAACGACTCTATCCCACTAAGGTGTGACAGTTACCTTAGAAACAAACAGAGAAAACTACTTTTGTATTTCCTTTATGAATTAAAGATAGAGGGGGATAGAAGGAACTGACCTGTGTCTTGCGCTAATGCTTTGATCCAATCCCTCTCTTCTTTGACAGCTTCCAGCTACCTGCTTCCTTACTTGCCCAGCTTCACCAAGTTCCTGTAAGATCACAGAAGAAGAAAACTATACAAAGACATGGATCTATATTCATAAAAAGCTTAGGATCAGATTTAAGCTAAACATACAAATGTAACAAGCATCAATGATACACATGCATGTAGGAGAAACTCAAATAGTTTTATTGATATAACAAGAAGATCCAGGAGGAGTTACAACCGATGATTCCTGATCCAGCATCAACCTCCCAGCAAAGAAGCCCCTCTTCACCTCCAACAAAGCATAAATCACCCAATACTCTGATATCTATCTCAAAACCAACAACAATTCTTTGCAATGTACAAAATTCCAGCCTCTGGATCTCTGGGATGAGGGATCCATATATAGATGTATGCAAGGAGGATGAGTCAGCTTATGATTTGACTAGTGTCTTCTCTCTGTCATTTCTTGCTTCCACTTGGAGACTGAGAGCCTCTTACTCATCCTTGGTCGAATTCAGTGAGGCAAGTGTCATTGGAGAAGATTCTGGAAGCTTCCATTGTCTTTCCACCTCGCAGAATGGCACTGCCATTTGTCATTTCCCGCTCAACGCACCCTGATAGTGCATTTAGGTGCGTTGCAATGCACCTAGCTAGTGTATTTAGGTGCTATGCAACACAGCTAGCCAGTGGAGCAGCTAAAATGATCCTGATTTGACTGATTCTGAGCAGTTTCTGGTGGAGAACTTCTGGGAGAAGCTGTAATTTGTTGACCTTGTTCCTTTAGGGGTTGGAACAACACTTTTAGGGACTTAGGAGCCCTTGGTTTATGGACATTTCATGCTTGGTGCTGCAAGGCACAAAAATGTCTATAACAATCACTCCAAGAACATAGATATCCAATACCATTTCCTTAGAGACATGGTTAAAAAGGGAGAAATTGTTCTTGAGTATGTTCCTTCATCTTTGTAGGGTGCAAGCATTTTGTATCTTGTAATCATTTTTATTACTAGCATCTCTCTTAAGATTTAATGCAATACTCTACATAATCAATCCTTTCTTTCAAAGTATACCGATAGCTAGTTCATCAGGGTTATTTAATGCATTGGTTGAAATAACATTAAAAAGGTTATGATGTTAGTTCGTCAATGAAAAAATGAAGAGGAATAGGATTGAGAAATATTGCTTAGGAAATGCCTCCCTGCCCTGTGTATGTTTCCTACCTCACTAGACTAGTGAGCAACCCAGACTAACCAAAGGTAGGTTTAAGTTAGGTGTCTACCCATAATGTATACAAACTAAATCTACATACTGACTGCAACATCCACTAACTATCCTTCTTGTATTCTATAAGACTGGTCAGGCTGACCTTTCCCAGAAAAAATTCATTCATGAAAACACCTTCACTGAGATCAATATGAGAATATTATAAAACATAGTGAAATTTGTCCATATTATAAAATATTGCTAGATTATATTCATAAAACCCTTGCGAGGATTTATGAAATTACAAAATATCTATCCAACAAGATGGGGCTCTTCAAAAAAAATCTAAAGGAAGTTTAGGTGCTCCAAAACTTCTAGATTTTATAACCAAAACATCTTTAATTAAATGTGAGGTTTCAACTTCTTGGATTATTCCCAAAAAAGGGCACATTTTAATGTCCCAAATATAACTTTAGCAGAAAATTGTTTATGCAACTATTTCAATAAACAAATTTCTCAAAATGGACCATCAAATCAATGACAAACTATAAATATATAAATTACAATATCATAATAGGAAACAAACACATGTAGGAAATTTTAGCTTTATTTATGTAAATATAAATCTGATTTTACAAAAATAGGAGGATAAATGAGATGGGATCCTTCAAACTGGATCTGGCCTATGAATATATCTACTACAACACTGAATCTAGTTGTCGAATTAGTACTACAACTGATAAATACGCCTCTGAGTTCTATTGGAAACTAGATCACTACTTGGGGGGTGGGGTGAATCAGTAGTGTGGCACTTTTAAACTTTTTCTCCAATTACTTAATATTTTACACCATGCAAAAACTAAATCACACAACCATAGATTAGAGCATAAAAAATAAACATGCAACCATAAAAACAATCAACACAATGGACACAAGTATGTATGGTGGAAGATCCTTCCCTAGACAAAAAAACACCCTGTTGCAGTTTCGCTACTCAATTATTTTATTAATTTGTTGAACAAATTTTACATGGATAAGCTTACACCTATAATCCAGAAGACTCAACTTCCTTCCCATTATTGTAGATCGTATCATACAAGAAAATATTTCTCACACGAATCTATGGATTACCATCCGCTGAAGGCCACCATGATCAACAATCCTCAACTAAATTCCATTGGACTATCCAAATCCTATTGGATGGAGAAATATCTTCCTTCTACTAAATCTATCAAGTCATTGTATACTTTGGAGCCTTTGTTCCTTCACTTCCTCAATGTGAGCCTCGTTTCATATATTTTCAAACTGGACTCCCAATTCACTCAACATTTAACATTACAACAACACCATCGTTATGAATCAAAAACGTCAACAAAATATGAACACTAGTTGCAAAAAAATCTCCTCAAACTCTACTCCAATCCACACATCAACACCTCACTCACTGCATAATATAATGGCAGAAATAAAATTCATCTCTATGCTACTACAACTGCAAACTGATTCATAAATAAATTATGGGCTTGATTTTTATTATTAGATGGATTTTTGGATTAGAGGGTGAGATGGAAACCCTACAGCTCGACAACGATGGTGAATATGGATGACTATACGTGGAGCCCGATCTCTGTAGCAGGTGGCAGGCGCCAGAATGACCACGTCGACTGGTACCTGGGCTGCGTTTTTTACTTTATCCCGGTTCTTCTGGCCTGCTACGTTTTTTACTGCGGTTTAAAGTATAGGGTTTACGTCAGCTGCGACCCTCCATTAGGGTTGTCTCCCCTATTTCCAAATTTCTCTGTCGGTTACAGGCAACTGGCGTTTACGTTTTCTGACAGCTATGGACCTCAAGTTAGTTGATTACTTGGAGGATCCCTTGTCGGAAGGCTCTATTTGGACTAATCCGCACTCAGCAAGGGTGTTGAGCTAATTTATTTACCGAAAATTAACACAAATATTTCTTATCAATCCGGGTTGTTTATGCTTTGAGGCAAGTTCACTATATGTGAAGATCAGATATAATCAAACCTTGAAAGATAAGTTATTCAAAACTTAAAGCAATATATCCTACAACTCTAATTCAATTGGTTTGAAAAGAGGAAAAATATTGAACTGGTTCTTGACTTAAGAAGTCCACTTCTGCCTCAATTACAACTTAATGAATCAGAGATTAAAACCAAGAACTTAAGATGGATAAATTATTAATGAAAGAAGGCTCCTAACTTAAGAGACACATAATGTGTTTCATCATAATTCATTCATCTCAATACCAAAATCACATAAAGAAACTACTTGCATGCAATCAAAGGAAACTAGTTTCAATTCATCATATTAGTAGAAGGGGTGCTCAACTTGAACACTTTGTTTTTCCAACTTAATAAGATGATGAATAAGCTAAGATCTAATGAAATCAATCACCATACATTAACCATAAAACAATCTGAAATAAAGCATGAAAAACCAGTTCTACAATAACCAGATTACAAGAAATAAAACTAGTTAACAAGGAAGTGTACTTAACTTGGAATGGTGGCCCTCCACCCTTGCTTTGCACACTTGAGAAGTGATATCAGAAGCTCAAATTCAGTCACACATCCATAGCATTGAACAATAAAATAATAATAACACAAGTCTTCAAATTAACTCTCCAATCCAAAAGTGTCTCAGCATAAAAGTATAATAAGTCAATACATAAGCCATCAAAGTCTTGGCTTTTAAATAAGAAGTCTCATGAAAAAAATTGATATATATTCACTCAAACAAACCCATCTACTCTTATCCATCTATCTAAGTTGAATTCATCACTCCCATCCTAAGAGATATGATCAATCTCATAGAATCTCAAAACTGCCCTATTTCTATGGGATTTCTGAATGACTAGTCATGATTGACTAGCACTAAATGGGCCTAATAAAGCTTGTTCTGTTCGAGCTAAGCATAGCTGGCTTAGTCCTAGTTCCCAAGCTATCCATCCATGCATTCAATTCATTCCCAAGTGTCCTGCAACCATATCAACCATAGAGCTATTACGGGAATTTCTGAATCTGCCAATTTTGCACTTAAAACCAAACTTTCATAAAAACTTTAGAAATTGAAAAATTAAAATTAAATACCTGAATGGATATCAAATATATATCAAAATGGGATGAATGAAGGGAAAATGGATGGCAAATAGATGGATTAGTAAGTTTATTAGAGAAAAAATAAGACCAAAACTAAGGCCCAACATCTCCCCCTTGCTTATCATCAAGCATGTCCCCATGCTTGCTTTCTCCTCTTTGATCTTCTTCTCTCTGTAGTAGATGCTGTACCTGTAGATGCTTCCTGTTGTGCTGCCCTGACCAAACAATCCAAACCTGAGTCATGTCTTTCCCTAAACAAAGCTGCTTTTACCTTCTGTTTTTCATACTTTGCCTGCCACATATTCTTTTCCTTTAACCATTTAAATGCTTGCTTAGAAAGTAGATCATTTTTCCGTTTTAGTCTCCCTAGCTCTTCATTTGCCTTGACCAACTTAGTATTATCCTTCTTACTTGCCTTGCTTTCCTCTTTTAATTGTTTTTCCAGGATTTTACTAATTTCTAATTGGTCAGTTAAGTCCGTGATTCTTCCCAAATTGATTTCTTTTTCAAAATCTTGTGTTGTTTTGATTAGTGATGCTGCTGCTGCATCATCATATGAAGAATCCCTCTCAAACACTTCTGGTGCAATGTCATTTTCTTCCTGTTTTCTTGGAGAATATGTGTCTACTTCCTTTTCTAAGTCAATGGGACTTTTATTCCTAAATCTTCTAGGAATAGACATAACAGATGTTTCATTTTCCTGCATGGCCATGTTATTTTGCTATTTAGCTCTTGTTATGGGATACAAGGGTGAGCTCATCAATCCTCTGTTTTCCTGCTCTACTTTATCCTGTACTTCATTAATCTGTTTAGTAAACTGATTTCTAGACATGAACTCCCTCCATACTATGCCTTGTGACCTCACTTGATACTCAACTAGGATTTTGATCAATCCCTGGTGATAAATCTGTCCGGCTTTGGGCCTGTGTTCATGTCTCACTATTTCAATCATTCTCAAGAGGCTCCTAAATAAGAAATATGGCAAGTTAATCCTATCTTCTCCCTTAATATGTTGTAGAAGCCGTACATGGTATAGGTGGGCAACACTATATCCTCTATCACAAGTCAAAAACTTTTGGATGACTAGACCCAACTCACCCCATGGTTCATTGAACCATTCCCTTGGTATCCCCTTTGTTCTATCAAAAGTCCCTTTCCAGTTCTTCTCAAGAAAGAAAGTCCATGCTTTCTCCTTGAAGTGCAGGCCTTTGTAATATTTTTCACCTATCATTGGAAGATCTAAAGCTTGGGAAAGGTATTCCTGAGTCACAGGAATAATAACATCTCCTACCCGTGTCTGGTCCTGACTGTAATTGTTTATGAAGTCCCTGGTTATTTCTTCAGAGTGGCCATCAAATTTTTGCAAAAAGCCTATCAGTCCTGCTTGGTAAAGTTTTTCTATAGTTTCCTTCCTCCAGCTCTCTATTTGAAATTTTGGCTCTACTCTGGCTGACATTATTTCTGAAAACCAGTGGATATATGCTTCTGCTGTTATTAATTTCATCTTAACAATAATAATTTATGACTACTGTTCTTTCCAAAATGAAATTCTGAAAGCAGAGAAGCTTACCTGCTTCTTCACAACAATTTGAATTCGATTTCTTCAGCCTCTGTTTACCCTTTCTCTGCAGTAGCACTGTTTTAAATCCTTGTCCAAGCAATCAAACACATGTATATCCTTGTAAATATGCTAAACTCTATTCTCGTAAACAAAATACATATGAAAACAACTTTTCCATAAAGGGTCCTTGGTTTTCTAATGTATTTGTTTAGGCATTATTCTTATATTGTTCCATGTATGCCTATCACCCTGCACTGTATATACTGTCACCAAAATCAAGCAGCACGTTTACTGTGTATATACAGTCATTAAAAACAAACAGTGTATTTACTGTGTATATACAAGCTCTTAAAAACTAACAGTGCATTCTCAAATGGCTCTCGGCCTCAAATATAAAAACTTGAAAATCAATAGCGCTCGGCCTCAAATAAAAACTTTTGAAAAACCAAATAGCACATTTAAATAAGATGGAATTTAAATGGCTCGGCCTTTATTCTCTCTGGAAATCAGCGCTTGGCCTCTTAAAAAACTTAAACATCACACAGCACTTTAAATGGCTTGGCCTACACAGACTTCACTATAGCATTCCAACCCATTGTATCAATGAGA
This sequence comes from Pinus tabuliformis, assembly GCA_031772625.1. Lineage (NCBI taxonomy): Eukaryota > Viridiplantae > Streptophyta > Pinopsida > Pinales > Pinaceae > Pinus > Pinus tabuliformis. Next base: position 19,302,820 of record CM062813.1, on the reverse strand, counting down.
ACAAAGTCACATCCTTCATGTTTGTTCACCTTACAGGCCATTTCCATTCAAAGGTATGCGATATATCAGGCATATAAACAATGAAATCAACCAACAACGTGCAACAAAAACAAGCATATCACAATAAAAATCACATCTTCGGCGCTAGCAACTAGACTCTGCCTCCTCTGTTTTATAAGCTCTGGTTTGGTTTGCAAAACTACACTCTGTTTTGGTTTGCAAAACTCCACATGCGAGCCCATGCCACTAACGTGTTATACATGCAACAAGATTGAACTAAATTGCTGCGTTGTTTCCTAGTGTTTATGCCATGATATAAGCGATGAATCTTATCGCCAAGCCTCATATTTATTAACTGCTGTCAACCGTGTTACACTAAAATATCGTCACCATGATTATTTACAGTCAGTATGGGTCTATCATCACTTGTACTGTCCTCCTAAGCAAGTCTAAGACCTCAGCTCTTCAAATCAAGCTTTGGAAGTGGGAGAAAGACATTAAAAATCAATGTAACTCTGGTTCCGCACTTTCTCTCATGGTCACCTGCGGTCCCGCACCTTCTGTGTACAAAAGCTACGTACCTACCCACTCTGTCCCTAACGGTGTAGGTGCGGAACCCTGTGAAAGTCAAAAGGCACAAGTTTTATCTTAAAAAACTCACTTTGGGTTAATTCTAGAGTTTTCTAGAAGGAATTTTGACGTGGATTGTTCGCTCTGAGGTGGTTCATGCATCCCAAAAGAGAAGGAGCTAATCCCTTGACTAAAGGAGCAATCCCTTTGAAGGAGGACTTTATCCCTTTGAAGGAGGACCTAGTAACTTCCCTCCATTGCACTATAAATACAGGCATTGGGGTGAGGACTAGGGAGGTTAGAAGCTAAACATTTTGAGGGTAAATGCTGGTGAAATTAAGACTCTTTGGTTGAGCTTGAGAGGAGAGACCACACACCTCTTGGTTCCATTGGAGAGTGAGTGAAACTTGTCAAAGTAGAGGAGACATCTTGTTGGACCCTGGGAGGAGCTTGTACAACGTCAAGGCAAAGGTTGTAAAGTTCTTCTTCTTTTGAATTAATACAATCAAACTCATTTTTCTCAACAAGTATCTTATGTTATTTGTTTCATGGACTCCTTGACTTTCATGTTAAATATGTTTTATGCAATTGGTTTTTTAGGTGCTATTTAATTTGTTTACCTTGTTTGTGTTTGCAGATTCGCGAAAAGGAGCTCATTTGGATCAAAGGAGCGAGGGCATCCACAAGCTTGCGTTGGACCAAAGGTAGGCCTTAAAAACACTTGTTTGCTATTGTTTATTGAAGCATATTTAGAGAAAGATAGTGTCTGGTTGGTTTGCTTGTCATTAGGTCTTCTTTAGATTCTAGGAAGGTCTATCTTGTCCGCAAGATCGACTCATTCCGTGCGACAAAATGGCGACTCCGCTGGGGACTTGATTGTTTTCCTTGTCTATACTTTGACCTGAGAAACTGTATTTTCTGTTTTTGTTTTTGACTTGATGATTGTGGGATTGGGTGAATTTAGTTAATTTTGAGTCAGTTTTTATTTTTCATAGTTTTGGGAGAGGTACGCACCCTCTGAGTTAAGCACAGTGCGTACCTGTACGAACTTTTCCTTTGTGCACAGAGCGTGGACGCACCTGTGTAAACAGGTTGCCTGCGTACCCTGTCAAAAATTTGAAAAATTTTAAATTTTTCTCTTTTTTATCAGTTTAGAATTTGTTTAAATGTTTTAGCCATTGCCCAGACCTGCTTGTTCCCTGTCAAAAACTTTCCTTGGTTTAATTTCATTAGCATTAGGGTTTTAGGTGGAATTCCTAGGAATTTTGCTTGTTGGGTTTGTTTTTCGTTTTTGGTTGTGTAGTGGCTCTGAGCTTTGAAAGTTGGAATTTTCATTTAAAAAAAAAAGAAAAATGAAAGATCGGTTGTCTTTTGACTAATTGTGATTCTGCATAAATTAGTCCTTAGCTCACATTTAGCTAAGTAAAACATCCTCAAAAAAACTTTTAGTAGGCTTTGACTTCAAGTAGCTTTTTATAGTTTGTAGCTCTCAAAGTTAGTCATTTTCATTAGTTTTGAGTGTTTTATTTGCAAAATATAAAAAAAAAATCTCTTTTGGAAAAAGTTTGTTTTTGTAGTGGTTGAGTGCTTTGAAAAGAAAAGGGAAATTTTTGTGAAATAGTTAGTTGTCTCGTTTTGAGTGCTTTGGAAAGGAAAAGCTCTTCTTTAAATTTGTTTAATTGAGAAAGATTTGTCTTTACAAAGTATTTGCATTCTCAAACTCTTTCTTAGTATAGAAGTTCATCGAAGAGAAAAGATTGTTTAAATCATCTTAGGTGCATCTTTTTAGTGATTTCGAGTCGAGTCTTTACGCCACGAGTTTCATCTCCACCACATCTTGACTTAAACAACAACCACTAAAATTAATGCTTAAAGTAAAATTCACCTAGTAACATTTTATTTCTAGGGCTCTGATACACCAACTTAGCTTAGGCTAGTGTCTTGGAGTAGGAGAGTAATTAACTCTCCAAGACAGTAAAAACAAACAAGTAGCTGTATCTTGTGGTAGGAAGAAATCCAATTGTTGCATTTATGCTCTGGGAAAGCTCCTCTTAAAGGAGAAGCACGAGATCGTGTCTGAACCAGTGTGGGAATCAATCCTTCCTCATTGGGAACGATGCCAGATATTCACGTATTAAAAACGGTAAACCTCAAATTAACCATTGTCGAGGAGCCTGGGGTCACTTGTTGGTAAACCTTGGATTATGTCAAGGAGCCTTCAAGGGGATTGAGCTTGCTACTCTGCCCTTGCGTGCGTATCGGATCGTAGACTGTTCCCCCAGGTGTATTTTTCTCAGTTGGTAACCCTAGTGGCCATATTCTTTAGGATTCTTCCTAAGGTGACAGTGGTGGGAAGATCCCACTGTACCTGGAGCAGACGTCGGCTAGACTCACTTGGATTTTCTGGGGGGTTCACTTCACTCGAGACGGTTAAGTGGAGGAACTTGGTCCAGTCTATTCATTAAGTAGGTTGCCGGGGTAACTGTTCCAACTGCCATTTCTGTACTGAATTCTGCGACGTTGGATTTCATCACCAACTAGTGTTTTCGGTCTGGAAAGTTACTGTTTGTATGTGTTTGATCTCTAGATTCTTTAGGCGTGTGATTCAAATTTGTTTGGTTCTTTAGAGGCTTTAGGTGGTTTTCATTGAGATTTTACTTTTTTTGCGTGTGAAGTAGTTAAAAGTTTTTAACTGTGGCTAAATTACCAAGACAGTCCCGTAGACTTCGGGGCCAGTCTCCTGAGTTTGTAACCGTGGCTGATTTATTGAGGAAGTCCCGTAGACTTCGGGGCCAACCTCCTAAAGAAGTCCCGAGCCAGTTTGAATGCTTGAAAGTCCTCGTAACTCCTAGTGGTAGTAAAGTTGGGTCACCTGAAAAAGGAGAGTCTTCATTGGTTGTACATCCTGATTACCAAACTCTAGTAACAGGTTATAATCCTGAATCTATTTCGGTTTCCAAATTTGCTGGTAGCTTTTCATCTACTAGTGATATAGGTGAAGAACCTGAGATATCTGAACCTGTTACTCCAAAATCAAAGTTTGTCTCTCCAACTTCTAGTGGTCCTAATTCACCTAGGGTAGAAAGAGTAATCACTGAAAATCTTCCTTCTGGTTTGATAGCTATTGAAGAACTTGCTCCGGAAGAAGAAGTAGGCATCCCTATCCCTGAAAATAAACCTGTTATTGATCTAAGGGAGCGTGAATCAATTTTTTACAGTCCACTTAGAAGTACTACTTGGTATCTTTCTTTGACTAATTATTTGGAAAACCCAGCGTTAAGTTTTTCACCACCTCGTGCTCCTTATCATCCTAGAGGTTTTTATACTCCCGTAAATATGTCAGGTCAGTCGTCCATGTTTACTCAATCGTCTGAATATTTTTTGTACGGCGGTCCTTCTGTTCCCTCTGGGTATCAGTCACTTTCTGGTACTTTTTCGGGAGCATCTCCTCAACCCATTGAACAAGGGTTATTCACTGGAAGCAATGGTGCAAAGCCGTTGAGCATAGAAGACATTCTTATGATGTCAGGTTCTATTCCCAATTCTCAACCTCAAGGTGGCCAGTTACCGCCTGGGGGGCAGCCTCAATTAACGCCTGGGGGGAACCTCAAGGTACACAATTTGCATCTGGGGGGCAACCTCAAGAACAGTACGTACCTACGGTACAATACGTTCCTCAAGGTCAACCCCAGACTCAATATGTACCCCAAGGTCAACCGCAGTATCAATTTATACCTCAAGGTCAACCCCAGTATCAGTACGTGCCTCAGGGGTATCTACCCCAAGGTCAGTACTCGAACCAAGGTTTCCAACCACCCCAAGGTCAATCTTATGTTCAAGGAACGGGAAATGTACCTTTCAATTATCAATCCTACCCTCAACCCAGTTATGGTCCTCAATATTCAAAACCTGTTATGGGTCAGTACCCCCGAATGAACATAGTGTGGGATCCATCGCAAACTCAACAGGTGTTGCAGCCAAGTGTACAGTTGTCATCTCAAACTGGACAACCCTTAGTTTCTGGTTCACTCCAGCAACCAGTCCAGTCTAACATTCAAACTTCTATACCTTCGGCAGTTTCTCAGTCTGGGCCTACTGCGCCTCGTACTCCATCTCAAACTACTGCTGCAATTGCCGCAACATCTGTTCAACCTACCCCACCTACTTTTGGAGTATCGACAGCTCCGGTTTCTACTGTTCCTGTATCTACTCCTCAGACATCTTTACCACCGTCTGGATCCACGATTCAAACTACTGTTCAGATGCCTGTAGGACAACCTGGTTTAAGTACGGTTGTCACAAGTCAACCTCAATTCACCTATCAACCGTACCAGGTACAGTACCAATTCGGTCCTGCTGTCCAGCAGCCAGTTTATCAGTATCAACCATATCCTGGGTACACTTATCAACAACCTCAACAACCCCAGTACGGTCCGGTTAATCCTGGTTTTCCGGGAGGATACAATATCCCAAACGCAATTCTTATTCCTAGTTATCCTGGATATCCTTCTCCTGGGGCTGGTCTCATGACCCAGAGTTTTAGGGATCCGCATCGGCAGTTACCGTTTATCGCAACTTTGGACTTACCTGATTTGTCGCGCCTAATGAACGATCTGATTAATTATCTTCCGTTTTGGCTGCCAATGCCGAATAAGTTGCCCAGTGACATTCCCAAGTTCGAAGGTAAATCTGGAGAGGACCCGTCGAACCATGTGATGAATTACCACCTCTGGTGTGCGTCTAACTCCATCACAGATGATTCGATCCGTCTTAGACTTTTCCAGCGCACTCTAATTGGTCTCGCGGCCAAGTGGTACATTGAGTTACTGCGAGGCACTTTTTATAATTTTAGTCAGTTAGCTACCTCGTTTTTAACTCATTTTCAGTTTCCAGTCAGATATGACAATGGCACGGAATTTTTAACTTCGCTAAAACATTCGACATCCACGTACATTTTAGATCATATTCATGAGTGGAGACGTCGACGACGTTTAGTGAAGGTATTTATTCCGGATCAAATCTTGGCTTAGTGGTTTGTAAAATCTTTTTTGCCAAGGATCACTGAAGATGTTGCTAAAGCCGGAGTTGTTACTGAGGAGCAAGTGATTGCTCAAGCACAGTACCTTGACTTGGTCTATACTCAGTCAGGTACGTTACACGAAAAGATCCCTGATCTTCCCAAGTCAAATCAAATCACTGTAGCTCCTTCGGGATCTCATGCCACTGACGGTATGATTGGTACGGTTAACACTAAAAGTAAGAAGAAGTCTTCCAAGAATTCTTCTCCTATCATAACCTTGCCTGATTCCCCGACAAGAGATTCTTCTGTAGAGGTTTCCGCCGATATTCACATTGTAGAGTCATCTACAGCTAAACCAAAATCCGGTGGGAAGAAGAAAGGAAAGAAGAAGAATAAAACGGACAAAATTTCAAAAGAGAAATCTGAAAAGGCGGTTCATCCAATGATGAAAAGCGCAAACCTCGTTATCCATGTCTCATTTGTGACGAAGAACATTTTACAAGAGACTGCCCTCATCGAGCAGAGGTTGCGAAGATCGTCAAAGGTTCCCAAACTCCTGCTGTTTTGAAGGATCCATTTCCAAGTCAAGATAGCAAGATGATAGGTTCTTCCTCGAGTGCCAATGAAGAACCCATATTGATGATGTCCCATGTAAGGATTGCGACTCGATCGCAAGATTATGGCAGTAAAAATCCTGTTGATGGTAAAGAAGAAGAATCTTCTCGTTCTAATCCATCAACCTCAGCTCTCGGTTTCGATCCACTACAGATCGAGAAACCTAATCCAGACTTAGTAATCAAACCGCCCGCCAAGGGTATACTTCGAAAGTCAGCTTTCAATCCACATGCGAGAGCGGCTCAGAATTATAACATTGTTGAGGATTTAGTTGTTTCACCCTCAGCAATGTCGGCTTTGGAAGTGCTGCAATCATGCCAAGCACAACGTAAATTACTTTTGTCGGCTATAGGAGATGTTGATGTTCAGGACCCGAACCTAATAATCTTTGATCTAGAAAATAGTACACCGCGTTTGCCTCATCAAATGGCTTTCCAGATCCCAGCGATAGTCAAAAACAGGCCTATTCATCGGACTGTAATTGATGAGGGAGCCTCCACGTGTATTATGTCGATACAGTGTTGGAGATCGCTTGGTTCTCCTTCACTAAATCAATCCCCGACAATTCTTAAGGCCTTTGATGGCCGTGGGTTTTATCCTTTTGGCATTCTATAGGATTTGCCTATAGGGGTTGAAGGAAAAACCGTTAGTCTAGATGTGGAGGTGGTTGATGCCCCTCTAGACTACAACCTTCTCTTGGGTCAAATTTGGTCTTACGCTATGACAGTGGTCGTTTCATCGGTCTTTCGAGTAATAAAGTTTCCACATAATGGAAAGATCGTAACAATAGACCAGCTGGCTTACTTTTCATCCGACCCAGCCTCTTCGGAGAGTATTCAGCATGTTGGTAAATCGACTATCCCATATAAGGATGTTGGAGTAGGATTAGTTAAAGATGCCGGTTTACTGGGAACTTTTCCTTTTCCTCCAATCAACGCATCATCTTCATTTGCAACCATTCATATGATTACATCAGACACCATTTCTTATGACGATCCTTGGATCGTTCCTTCTAAATCTGAAATAGACTCATTTGGTAATTCCATGCCTTTGAGTCCATATGAAATTGCCTATGAAGCCGTGCAGTCTTTTGCCGACCCGTGTTCAACCGAAAATGACTTAATGAATGTGGTCCGTGAGGAATCACTTTTCACATCAACCTCGGATTTAACTACGTTTTCTGAACTTGTTCACTCTGATGAGCAAATTCGTGAAATCCTATGTGTAGATGATTTACCATGGGAAGATCTCCATCACAGATCTTCGTTTTTACCTGAGGATGATCGTTTTGAAAATGATTTTCATCAATCTTTACGACTGAATATGTCAACCTCAAAATCCAATGAAACATCCCGATTCAGAGTTAAATTTGGGAAACATCTCTCGAACTATCCCCATTGACATTTCAGTTAAGCCCGAAATTGTTGAGAACATTCATATAGGTGCCTCGTGTACAGATGACAAAATTCAATTATATAAGGCCCTATTTCAAGAATTCCATGACGTGTTTGCCTGGTCCTATGAGGAAATGCCACGAATTGATCCCGCGATTGTTGTTCATGAGATCAAGACTTACCCAGACGCTAAACTCGTCCGACAACGTTTGCGTCAGATTTATCCGATCCCGTTAACGGATTGGGTATCGAATATTGTTCCGGTTAACAAAAAACAGGGGACAATAAGAATATGCATCGACTATAGGGACATTAATTGAGCCTGTCCAAAGGACAACTACCCAACTCCCTATATCGATCAAATCATTGATGATTGTGCCGGCAGCGAAATATTTTCCTTTATGGACGGTTTTTCCAGATACAATCAAATCAATATTCTACCTACCGATCAACCAAAAACGGCTTTCATTTGTCCATGGGGGACATTTTCTTATTGCAAATTACCTTTTGGGCTTATGAATGCCGGAGCAACTTTTCAGAGGGCGATGTCTTATGCGTTTCATGACATCAAGCACATTGTGCAACCCTATCTCGATGACTTACCGGCTCATTCATTACATCGAGCTGATCACCTCGTCCATTTACGAGCAATCTTTATGAGGTGTAGGCATTATCGTATTTGGTTGAACCCACACAAATGTGTCTTATGTATAGAAACGGGTCGATTGCTGGGATTTGTATTTTGGAAAGCCGGCATTCGCGTTGATCCCTCGAAGGTCGAAGCTATTATCAATTTGCCTCCTCCTTCGAGTCTTCGCCAACTCCAAAGTTTGTAGGGGAAAGCAAACTTTTTACGACGATTCATTCCTAACTATGCCGAGGTTACAAAGGGTTTTACATGGTTGTTGAAACAAAATACTCAATTCTCTTGGGATGGGATAGCTCAGAAATCTTTTGATGCACTCAAACACGCATTGACCCATGCACCGTTGTTGCATCCTCCCAACTACAACCAGGATTACTTCTTGTATCTCGCCGCCTCCCATTCCACCATTGGAATGGTCTTAGTTCAGGAAGATGAATTCGGAACGGAACATGTGATATATTACCTTAGTCGAACGTTAAATCCAACTGAGCTAAAATACTCACATGTGGAGAAATTGGCATTGACAGCCGTTCAAGCTGTCCAACGTTTTCGTCACTACATTTTACTACGTAAAACTACGGTAATTTCGGATTGCAACCCTATGATCTACATTTTGACCAAACAATTGCTAGGGGCCAAGTACTCTAAATGGATTGTTATCTTGCAGGAGTTCGACTTGGAGTTTGAGAAATCTAAGTCTAAGAAATCTTTAGTTTTTGCAGAATTAATGTGTGACTTCCCCCGTGCTGACACGGAAACTGTGGCAGAGGAGCCCATTGCTGACGAATCTTTGTTTCTAATCAGCACTTTAGATCCGTGGTATGGGGATATCATCATCTATCTCTAGACCCAATCCTTTCGGCCAGAAATTTCAAGGTCGGAACGTCGGAAAATTCGATTCCAGTCCCAACAATTCAAAATTAATGGAGATACTCTTTATCGCCGTGGGGCGGACTCTATTTTTCGACGTTGCTTAACTCACGAAGAGGCTGAGAGGGTTCTAAATGACTGTCACTCTGGAGCATGTGGCGGTCATATGTCTAGGTATGCCACAGCCCAAAAGATATTGCGCGCTGGCTATTTCTGGCCGTCCTTGTTTAAAGATTGTATTACGGCGGTTCGAAAATGCCACAACTGCCAGATTTTTGATCGTAAGATGCGCGCTCCACCTGCTCCTCTCCACCCTATAATTGTCGTTGGTCCTTTTGCCAAATGGGGTATCGATTTTATTACATGTAACCCTCACTCGGACGGGGGGCATGCGTATATCATCCTTGCGGTAGATTATTTTACTAAGTGGGCCGAGGCGATGCCTACATCCGAGGCAGACGACAAGACAGCTGCAATTTTCGTGTTCAATCATATAATTGCTAGGTTTGGTGTCCCACAAGCAATAATCACTGATCATGGGCGTCATTTTCGAAATGTTATGATGACCGAACTTACAGGCCAGCTTGGTTTACGTCACGATAGTTCAACTCCTTCTTATCCACAAGCGAATGGTCTGGTTGAATCCATCAACAAAGTTTTAGTTATCATGATCCGACGAATCATTGAGATTCATCGGTCAAATTGGCACAACATGATATTTTCAGCGCTTTGGGCATACCGAACTTCAGTAAAAACATCAACAGGGTTCACTCCTTTCCAACTAGTCTATGGTTTGGAAGCTGTGTTACCCATTGAGTGCGAAATCCCGTCACTGCAAATGGCCATCGAGTTACTTCCAGCTACTTCCGAAGAGGAAAAACGTTTGTTATACTTAGCTCAATTAGATGAGAATCGACGTGATGTTGCATTGGTGATCGAGACTCACGCAAAACATATGAAAGCTCAGTATGATCGGAATGTGACCCCTCGAAATTTTTCGGAAGGAGACCTAGTGTTATTGTATGATCAAGCTAATGATAAATTAGGCGCTGGGAAATTCGTTCCTATGTGGCATGGTCCCTATATTGTTAAGCGAAAGCTAGCAAAAGGGGCCTATGAATTGGTAGACTTTGATGGGGACTCTTTGGGTAAACCCAGAAATTGCCTTTACTTGAAGAGGTACTATGCTTAAAAGAATGGGGTATGGAGATTTTTAGTTAGGATAGTTTTTCTTTCTAGCTGGTGTGTTTTAGTTTAAAAAAAAAAAAAAAAATGTGCTTAGCTTAGAGAGTGTTTTTCCGTCATTATTCCTGCTTATCTTGGTTTTACTCTTGATATTGCAGATGTCGATGCCTCTCCAAACATACATTGGATTTGCTGATGGTGCTTGTTGTAATACACGAAACATCTCTTCCGCAGCTTGGGTTATCTATTCGCCCTCTGACGAGTTAGTTTCTATGCATGGGGTAAGCCTCGGTCAAACAACAAACAACATTGCAGAGTACAGTGCAGTGATTGAGTTATTGTCTGAATCTATTTCATTTGGGATTCAGAATTTGATAGTGAGGTTAGATTCTGAACTCGTTGTGTTACAGCTTAATAGAGTGTATGCCATTAGAAATCTAGTGTTATTAAGATTATTTTTGAGAGTGCGTCTCTTGGAACGTGAGTTTGATTATATTGAATATTAGCATATTCCAAGGTCTTTAAATACATTAGCAGATGCAATTGCTTCTCAAATGTTAAATAGACATTTGCAATAATCATACATGTAAATTTAAAACCATTCCATAACATGATTTACAAGATAAGCCGGTAATAGTGATATATATATAGGAGTGTGTCAAAAAATACATCGTCTTCGATCATAGGTTGAAAAACACCTTATGATCGGCAAAAATGATAAGTACGAAAAACAAAAATGTCACATGTGCCCACAAAAGGCGATCATCCTATCACTGGTGATGATCTCTATAAGAAACCACTGCCCGGGCCACCTTGCAAAGGAACCTCCTAAAAGGTCCCGGGACTCCAATCACATAGCGTTGAAGTCGATGAGGAATGTCATCTATAGCGGTCTTAGGAATATCCCCTGTCAAGCGCTCAAGATGACCCTCCAACTCGGCCAAAACCTCTGCCGATTCGTCCTGTGGGGTTGGCGCGGGTGTAACTGGTTGCCTCCTCTCGAAAGGCCGGAGAGCGACTGGTCGCTGTGGACCCACATCTGCATTTGAAATTTTTACTATCAGTTTTGAGACGATGGAAAAATAAAAAAAAATTAAAATAGGAAAAGTTGAAAAGGATTTTACCTGACTCGTCCCACTGCTCTCCTGGTGGAAGAGCCATGTCTGGGTCACCACGGAAATCTATCCCAGCGTAAGGGAAGTCCTGAATGGAAAAGACCTGACTTTCCAACCATTGGAAATACTCAGGTTTGAACCGAGCAACTTCTGTCCTCTCGTCCAGGTGACGGGCCATGACTGCGACCCATCGCATCAGTTTGGGCTCTCGAGGAAGCCCAGCTCCAACAGTAAGGTGATGTGGGATCAACAAAGGAACCCTCTCCAGGCCAAAACTCACGACCAAAGACCCATAACCAAAGGTCTTTAGTCGTCCACTCTTGGCCCTGGTCAGTTGGCCTTTCACATTGGCCAACACAGCATTGCACCAGTTGAAGATGGTGCCTCGAAAGCAATCAACTGCCATACGCATCTGGGATTCGGTGGAAATATGTAATGCGGCAGCTCCGCAAAGTCTGGTGACAGTAAATGCAATCACCATGAGCTCAGGACGGGATATGGTCTTTATGTCTATCCCTTTGTCTTTAGCCTGGCTGTTGCAGTACTCTAGCCGGAGGCTATCGACAGACTGGCCACCTGGCCTAGTCCCGTATAGGGTCAAGTCTTTGCCTCTCTTAGGCAAACCAATCAAGAAATAAATGTCCGCCAGCTCGATTTCGAGCCGGTGCCCGCCAATGAAAAAACACTGGTCCTGTATGTTCCATCTGTCAACCAGCCACTGTAAGAAATCCACCTGAGCCCTCATGCCAGGAATGGTCCAGAATTAGTACAGTCCGCATGCCCTCAAAGCATCAAGTGAAGGCTGATGATTCCATGCAGCAATATCCACGTCCTCATGCTCTCGTTCACACCAATCTAGCATGATATACTCTCTGCATCAAGTATAAAGATTAATTAAATTGCTAGAAATCATTTTGATTGGTCCATTTTTGAGAATTTTTGGGTTCAAAACCCTTGCGGCGGGGTACGCACCCTCCGAGTTAGACACAGTGCGTGGGTCCGCACTTTGTCTACACGGAAGGTGCAGACCCCGAGCTTTTTCCCAATGGAGAAAAAGTCGGGGTCCGCGGGTCCGCAATGGTAATCCTGCGGACCCCCGCGCGCGGATTTTGCGCCTAAAAACCCTCCCAAAAAATGAAATGAAGGACTAAATCAAAAAACTAAACGGTTGAAAATGAAGAGTAGGATGATGTGGATTACCTGGAGAAGACGGTGCTCGATTCCGACGGTTGGATTTTCCACAATCTTCACGGGAAGTTTTCTAAGCAAAAGCACTATTTTCTCACCCAAACTCGAACGGTAAAAATGAATTGACAAAGGCCCTTTTTATAAGTTTTTTGAGTAAATAAATCGCAAATTTGTTTATGTTTCACTTTGAAAAGGTATTTTGCAACGCTTTTATCCATTTCAAACAGGTATGAGTAATGTTTGTGTTTTTGTGCAGAATAAAGGATTATTCAGGCGAAATCTATCATTTTCAACGAAAAAACAAGTAGAGTCATCTTTAAGCCCTTTTCTGACTCCTAAAATATGAAAAGATTGCCGAGCATTTCTTTTACACTCGTTAAAATGGAATTAAAAGACGGTCCACTTACAGCTCTTTTCCGACCGTAAAAATACGAAAAGATTGCCAGATTTTTGTCGTTTCAAATTCGATATTGGTTATAAAACGACGTGTCGTTGATCGCTTTTTTACTTTTTCGGATCAGTGACACTAATAACGAAAAGTACTCCTTGGTCGTAAAAGATCAAGCGGTTCTCTCAAGTATTATTTTATACTTTTTCTGGCTTGGGAGACACAAATTTACGAAAAAGGTCAACCCTGGAGTCTTCTTAAGTTTTTTCAGACTCTCTAAAATTGAAAAACGCCGAGTTTCTCCTATACTGGACTCGTTAAAATTTCACAGTAAAGGACCTGTTCAATTACAAACAGGAACGAACCACTCCTTCTTAGGGTTCGAATTTAAACTAAGTTGGACTCATCCGAAGGATGAGCTTATAATCAAGCAAATGTTATCCTCCTCAAGCTTGTCAAAAATAAAGAGGTACTTGCCAGAAATGGTGGGGGAAAAGAGAGTAAAATGAGTCTGTTTGGCATACTTTGTAACCACTCTTGAACACGACACTTTTATTCACTTGGGTTGGGAAATGCTTTGCCTAACAGTTGATCAAACCACATTGAAAGTCTTCAGCCAGTTTCTGGGTATTAACTTTGGGTCAATTGTCACCAAGTCATCTGTCGTGTCGTTATGTGTTCAAGAGGTCACTGCCAATAAGCCATTCATATGTAAAAATATCTGTCATCCATCTTGACCATCCCTGAGTCAGTCCTTGCAACTAAATTTCTTCAACTTGATCTATGATTTCGTGTTGTGGGCTTGCCTACGACGGATCACTTTCTATCGACATCAGCTCATTATCTAGAAAGATGATCTAGGAATCGTCAGTACCTTGAGATCTGCATGCCTCAATGGCAGGTTTCTCGCCTTTGACGACAGTTTACATCATTGACTTTCGATCGAAGGATTCCGTGATATGTTCGACATCAACACATTTACTCACATCTCATGGATTGTACTGAGTACTTTGAGAGCCATTGACATCACTGGTGGTTCTCTCACACTTGTTAACAGTTTACATCATTGACTGGTAATCAAGTGGTTTCTACCATGTTCGACATCAACACATTTATTCGCATGGATAGAATCATACTTTTTCGGGAAGTAGAAATGAAGACCCTGGATCTAGTTTCTACCATCCAGGCTGCGAGGAATTTTGTATTCATTGTATTGTGGACTATTCATAAACAGATGGCTGTGTCCATACTGTGTTCACATGAGTCTATACTTGTGATGTTTTACAAGATCATTCCTATATCAGACCAGTAGATAGTTTTCTAGTTAGTTTTGATCTGAGTAAGGGAATGCCTACCTCAGCGATGATATGATCTCATATATATATCTTGCATTGAATGTTTTTACAGGTTCCGACCGGGCTCTCCACAAGATGATCCTCGAAATGATAAAGTACTTCACTCTTCCTATATGATAAATGAAATCCTCATCTACTACAGACTTCGCACTTTAGGGGGCAATCTGTTACACTAAAATATCGTCACCATGATTATTTACAGTCAGTATGGGTCCATCATCACTTCTACTATCCTCCTAAGCAAGTCTAATACCTCAGCTCTTCAAATCAAGCTTTGGAAGTGGGAGAAAGACATTAAAAATCAATGTAACTCTGGTTCCGCACTTTCTCTCATGGTCGCCTGCGGTCCCGCACCTTCTGTGTACAAAAGCTGCGTACCCACCCGCTCTGTCCCTAACTGTGTAGGTGCGAACCCCTGTGAAAGTCAAAAGGCGCAAGTTTTATCTTAAAAAACTCACTTTGGGTTAATTCTAGAGTTTTCTAGAAGGAATTTTGACGTGGATTGTTCGCTCTGAGGTGGTTCATGCATCCCAAAAGAGAAGGAGCTAATCCCTTGACGGAGCTATCCCTTTGAAGGAGGACCTAGTAACTTCCCTCCATTGCACTATAAATAAAGGCATTGGGGTGAGGACTAGGGAGGTTAGAAGCTGAACATTTTGAGGGTAAATGCTGGTGAAATTAAGACTCTTTGGTTGAGCTTGAGAGGAGAGATCACATACCTCTTGGTTCCATTGGAGAGTGAGTGAAATTTTTAAAGTAGAGGAGACATCTTGTTGGACCCTGGGAGGAGCTTGTACAACGTCAAGGCAAAGGTTGTAAAGTTCTTCTTCTTTTGAATTAATACAATCAAACTCATTTTTCTCAACAAGTATCTTATGTTATTTGTTTCATGGACTCCTTGACTTTCATGTTAAATATAATTTATGCAATTGGTTTTTCAGGTGCTATTTAATTTGTTTGCCTTGTTTGTGTTTGCAGATTCGCGAAAAGGAGCTCATTTGGATCAAAGGAGCGAGGGCATCCACAAGCTTGCGTTGGACCAAAGGTAGGCCCTAAAAACACTTGTTTGCTATTGTTTATTGAAGCATATTTAGAGAAAGATAGTGTCTGGTTGGTTTGCTTGTCATTAGGTCTTCTTTAGATTCTAGGAAGGTCTATCTTGTCCGCAAGATCGACTCATTCCGTGCGACAAACCGACCTTAAATTTGTTACTTCTGGAGTTAATGCGTGGTTTCAGCGTTTTTACCTGGCTGTCAACGAGCACTGAGGAGTGTTAAATGGCACTCCGAATCCATGTAGCTACGTTCGGCTGACTGGTGGCAAGAGCAGGAGCATTGATCATTAATCACAGGCAGTATACAACACATCTCATAGTTGCCAAACTAAACAAATCACACTGTTACCTGAATAGATCCCGAAAGTTCAGTGATCACTCGGCGTTACGTTTGGGACAATTTCCTTCTTATATCCTCACAAATCCGCTTCAGTTTCCCTTTTACTAGCTTGCAACTACGCAACTCTAAAAAATAATCGTTCTGAGCTATTCGGCGATGAAGAATTAGTTTTGAACAGTGCAGGAAACCATCGGTCAGTTCATGAATGTTTCATGGGTGTACTGTGCACTGATTCTTATTGGCGCTTCAACGTATGGTTGATATGGTTGTCCTATTGACCAGTTGCCTGACTGTGTCATGAGGATGGCCAAATTATGTTTTATTTTGAACGTATGTGCATAACTCCCTACACAGTGCATAGTCCAATGGGAAATGGTCGCCATGCCACGTTGTTTACCCCGTACTTGTGTGCTGGCCTGCGTTGTGTGATGTGTTGATTTGGATTGTCGTTTTACTCATGACCTGCTCTACCTTAGCTGCATGCTATATGATTTCCGCACTACATAGGACCATCATATAAACTGTCGTGTGCTATAAACTTGCTTGGCACTCATTCACATATATGCAATGATTTTGGGCGATGCACAACTAACCTTTTGCCAATATGCAATACCCTACTGCCACGTATAGATTTGACTTTGTATTGCATGCGGTCAAGTCTCCTTATGCTATGCGCTATATGCATATTGCCTTGCCTTATATCCAAAGTTTATTATATATATGCATATTATTTCGTTTTTATTCCATATTGCCTATAGCGCATTACATATTTGTTTGTGACTTTGCATATTGCATATATAGATTTACATATAGCGTATGATCTTTACATATAGTGCATTAATTATTTGTTTATATGCACATCTTTATAATTTTAAAATGACCATATTGGGTCATATTTAAAATTATCACCATTACTAATCATTGAGTTGTATGTGCAGGTTGAAAAGTTGTCCTAGTTTGCTCTTTTTATGCTTCTAAAGAAAAATACTTAGTGGTTAAAGAAAAATGTGTAGAGGTGGATAGGATATTTATGGATATGAAAAGGAATAGGATGTGTAAGGGTTATAGGGTATGTATAGGGAATATAGGGTATGGAATGGTAATTAATATCTTCAGGTACTAATTCCAACTTAACAAAGACTAAAAATTTCTAAGAAAAATTTGAATTTTCAAGCACAAAATGACTATACATATACTCCCCTGGATGATGTCTGTACAAGTGGGATGAAATCAGTTGATCAAATGTTGTAGATGGATTGAAAATTAAAATTTATTGCTGCTCCTTGTTCTGCATGCTCTGGTTCTTGAATTGTTGTTCAAGTACCTCTGTAATGATTTCTTGATTCAGGTCCCTCTGCAATGCTTATGGAATATGTACATGTTGTTTTGACATTTTCAGGTCCCTCTGATATTTTTTCAGGTCCCAGCTGTTGACAATACAAGTTCCATCTGTACTTCAGCTGCACAGCTAAAGTTCTTGTGCAATTCTCCCCTTTGCTTAAGATTTGACTTGTCCTCAAGTCAGTTGTCTGTGGAGAATTTCCTGCATTGAATTTCTATGAGAACAGTAGAACAAGAATAAGGAATTCATAGAGTCCAAGTTGCCCTGGTTTTCCCCTATGAATTCGTGTTTGCTTGGTGTCAGTTTCCTAGTTTTCACTCGCAAACAATTTATTTATTTATTTGTTTTTTTATATATGATTTTTTTTATTATATATATATATATTTTTATTCTGCTACAAGACTGGAAGATGGCTGAGCCTGTTATGCCATGCTTTCCAGTTCTGTATCCTCTACCAGTTGTTTCATAAATGCTTCCTTACTGATAAGCCTAGTATAAACTTTGAGCCTATGTCCATTTACTATAAATGAGGTGGAGTCCTGGTCGATTGTCCTGATCTTTACTGCTACATTGTCAAAGATTTCTTCGATTTCATATGGGCCTAGCCAGTGTGTTGTGAACTTTGCTTTGAAGTCTTTGAATTTGGAGTGAAACAGTAATGCCTAGTCTCCCTTGTGAAATGTCTTAGTTTTGATAAATCTATCGTGCCACTTCATTCTTTGTTGTTGCACCAATGTGGTATGTTCTATGGCTTGCTGACGATGCTCATCTAGTCGATTCAGTTCCATGATCCGCTGCTGTTGTGCTTCAGACAGGTCTAGTCCTAGTTCAGCTGCCAGTTTGTATGTGTGTATCTGAAACTCTATAGGCAATAAGGCCTCTTTTCCATATACCAACTGGTATGGACTAAAACCGGTTGTATTCTTCCATGTGATTCTGTAGGCCCATAGTGCATCTTTTAATTTTTCAGACCAATATTTTATGTTCAGCTATACTGTTTTAGTCATGATATTTTCTAGGACTTTATTTGTTGATTCAACTTGCCCATTTTCTTGAGGGTGATATGGTGTAGACTTCCTGTGTTTGATCTTGTATTTCTCTGTTATATCTCATACCAGCTTTGATGTAAACTGTGCTCCTTGATCTGTTACAATTTGTCTGGGTACTCCATATCTTACAAAGATTTCTTCAAAGAGAAAGGTGACCAATGTATCTTCTGTTGCTCTGGTTATTGCTTTGGCCTCCACCCATTTGGTGACATAATCTGTACATACTAAGATGTACCTTTTTCCATTTGATGGTGGATTAGTAGGCCCAACAAAATCAAGCGCCCATTGCTCAAATGGTTCTATGAGGACCTGTGGCTTGAGCGACATCTCATCTGATATGATTGGTCTCCCTGTTCTTTGACAACTGTCACATTGCTTGACATATGCCTTGGAGTCTCTGAAGATGGATGGCTAGTAATAGCCCAATTGCAGCACCTTGTATGCTGTTCGTTTGTCTGCAAAATGAACACCACATGGTTCATCATGACATGCTTTTAGCATGTCTAATATTTCATCTTCTCGCACACATTTTCTAATCGTCAAATCTGAACCAGTATAAAATAAATCACCATTTACCCAACTATACCTAGAGCTTTCTCTAACAATTTTTCATTTCTGCTTTTTAGAGAATTGTGTTGGAAACTTTCCGGAAGATAAATAATTTGCAATGTCTGCAAACCATGGTGTTTTTACTGTTATTGCAAACAGGTGTTCGTCTGGAAAGTTATCTACAACCGGATTTGGATCGTTGGGTGAATGTATGCGGGACAGAAAGTCAGCCACTTGATTTTATTTGCCTGGCCGGTCTTGTATTGTAATATTAAACTCTTGCAATAACAGTAACCATCTTGTTATTCTCCCATTGGTGATGGGTTTATTCATCAAGTATTTTATTGCTGAATGATCTGTATGAATAAAAACTTGGTAACCTATTATATAGTGCCTGAATTTGTTTACTGCATGTATTACGGCTAACATTTCTTTTTCTATGACTGTATAGTTCAATTCTGCAGGTGTTAAATTGTTGCTTATAAAGTATATTGCATAATTGAACAGGTTCTCTTTCTGCCCAAGGGAGGCACTTATCGCGGTATCAGATGCATCAGTTGAAATATGAAAGGGCAAAGACCAATTTGGCCCATGGAGAATGGGTGAAACTGATAATTTTTCTTTTAGTATTTGAAATGCATTTTGACAATCATTTGTCCAATGAAATTCAATATCTTTCGCTAATAGTTTGAACAGAGGTTGGGCTATTTTACTAAAGTTTTCAATGAATCTTCTATAGTAGCCTGCATAGCCCAAGAAACTTCTTGCCTCTTTTTGTGTTGTAGGAGGCATTAAGTTAACTAGGACTTGGATTTTTGCTAGATCCACCTTAATTCCTGAAGCAGAAATATGGTGTCCCAGAACTATTCCTTCTGTCAACATCATATAGCATTTTTCATTGCTCAATGACAAATTTGTTTCAATGCATCGTTTCAAGACTTTCTCAAGGTTGTTGAGGCAAGCATTATATGTGTTTCCATAAACCGTGAAGTCATCCATATAAACCTCTACACATTCGTGAATTAGATCAGCAAATATTGCAAGCACTGCTCGTTGGAAGGTTGCAGGTGCATTGCATAAACCAAATGGAAAAACATTATATGCATAGGTTCCCCATGAGCAAGTGAATGTTGTCTTGTCTTGGTCTTTTGTTGCTATTCTAATCTAATTGTACCCGCTAAACCCATCTAAGAAGGAGAAAAATTTCTTTCCAGCTAATGAGTCTAACACCCGGTCAATGAATGGTAGGGGAAAATGATCTTTTAATGTGGCTTTGTTTAATTCCCGATAGTTCACACGTACCCTCCACTTTCCATTTTTCTTTGGTACTATAACCAATGGAGAAACCCATTGTCTATCTAAAATAGGATAGATGGATCCAACATTTAACAATTTTTGCAGTTCCTCTTTCACTATTTCTTTCATCATGGGATTCATTCGTATTTGAGGTTGCCTTACAGGTTTGAGTTGATCATCTGTATAGATGTGGTGGATACATGTGCTGGGATGAATTCCTTGCACGTCAGTATAATCCCAGGAAAAAGCTTTTGAATATTTCTGTAATAATGCAATTACCTCTTGTTCTTGTGCTGATTGCAACTGGTTTCCAATGTTCAAATATTTTCCAGGATATACCTCAATTGTTTTTATTGTTGGATTGGAGATTGTGTTTACAAGAAAGATGTCTATAAAAGAATTCCGCAAAGTTTGAACAGTACAAGTTTCTTGAAAGCATTGATTCAAAAGATTACTTGCAGCTTCATATTGAACCTCTCTAAGCTGCTCTGAAATACTTTGTTCTGAAATGAAAAGATCCATTAAATCTTCATTCTCTTCTTCTTCTCTAAAGTCAAAGAATTGATTTATACTTAAAACTGATTTAGTTTGTTGTTTTTCTTGAGTTTCAAGTACTGATTCTAAAGAAGATAATTGTGCAGGTGAATAAAGAGCAATGTGTTTCCTTTCATCTCCATGTGAAATAATCATGCTTCCTGATCTGCATCCTATAAAGGCATCAGCGGTAGCTAACCATGGTTTGCCTAAGATTAGAGGATGTCCTCCCAAATTTGTTTTTGGTTGCAAGATAAGGAAGTCAACAGGATACTCCCATGAATCCAAAGAGACTATGGTGTCTTCTAATATTCCTTCCGGAACAACTTTAGATCTGTCTGCTAGTTCTAAAATTGTAGAAGTTGACCTAATGTTGCTTAAATGCAGAGTTTTCATTGTCTCCATTGTCATTACATTTATAGCTGCTCCCAAGTCTATTAATGTGTTTGGTACTGAGAAATTATTTATTGATATAGTAACCATAGGGATACCAGGATCAATATATTTCTCCACAATGGTTTGTGTAGACATGAGGCTTGCTAATTTACCAATGACTTGGATTGTAGTAGGATCCTTCTTCTTTTTTCCTGTTTTCTTAATGCACAATTCCTTTATTGTTTTAGCATATATTGGTATTTCTTTAATTGCCTTCAACAAAGGAATTTTTACATAAGCATTTTTTAACTCATCTAAAATATCAAATTTAGGAAGGAGCATTTCTCTTTGTTGTTCCACTAACCTTTGAGGATAAGGTGGTGTTTGAGTTGTAATGTTTTTTCATTTCTGAATTTGTATCTCAGTTTGTGATGTTTCAGGTGATTCTCCTTGTTCAGTTCGTTCTTCTATGATTGGAGGAGAATCATTTTTAAGCAATTTTCCAGACCTTAGATGGACATCATTAAGAGGAAGAATAGAATATGTGGGAAAACATGCTACTTCCTCTACAGTGTATGCAGATTTGTCCACCTTATTATTCAGATTTGCCATTGGTTGGGCTGGTAATTGAGTTGGTCTGGGTTGATTTGTGGGTAGTTGTAACTATTGTAGTTGAGTCAACAATGGTGGTGGATTCTGCTGTGGAAATGACATGGATTGTGGATATGAAAAATTTTGTTGCGGAAATGGTATGGACTGTGGATATGAAAATGGCTGTTGGTATTGTTGCTGGTATTGTTGTTGATACTGTTGAGGTGGATGGTTTCCATAACCATATCCTCTCCAACCTTGTGCAGGTTGTTATGGATATTGTTGTGGAGTCCAAGCTTGCCATGGCATTGGAGGGGTCCAAAGATTTTGAGGTGGATAGAGGTAATTTTGTTGAGGGAATTGTTGCGGATTTTGTTGAGGCATCCTCGGTTGCCATGGTCTTCGTGGTGCTACATAATAAAAAACTTCTATTCCTGGCACTTCTTCCATTGAGTTCATTTGTAATTCTTTCAATCTTAGACAGTTTTCTGTGGAATGAATTTTTGTACAAAGACCACATACCTGAATACTATCCAAAGGACATTCTCTCAATGGATGTTTCTTTCTACATTTGGAACAAAAGATTGCTAGAGCTTGTTCTTGTTCTTCTTTATTCTTATTTGCCTTTAGAACATCTACTTGTGTTCCTAATGTACTTAAGAGTTCTGTTTTGAAGTTTTCCAATAAGCTTCCTATTTCTGCTCTTGTTATCCCTCTTGCAGCTGACTTTGCTGCTTTTGAACTTGCTTCTCTCTTTCCGGTTTTTGATCTTCCTCTAGAATATTTTTGACATAACTCAACAATTTCTTCGAATGGTAGGTTTGAAATGTCTCCTTTACCCATCACATTCAAAATGTCAAGGTATTCATCCCTTACACCCTTGAGAAAGATTGTTCGAATGATTTCTTGATTTAGAGAGTGTTGTTTAGATTTTTGTAGATTATATGCAAATCTTTCCAAATATTCTTCTAAACTTTCATCTTCTTGTTGTGTCATTCTGAAAACATCTTCCTTTGAATCTCTAGATCTACAATAAGCTTGATATTTTTTAAGGAAGACTGATCTCATATCATCCCAAGAAGCTATTGTTTGTTCTCCTAAACCCATGAACCATTTTAAAGCTGTTGCTTTTAATGTAGTAGGGAAAAGACGAAGTTTATGAATGTCATCAGTGTATCCATATGTTCTACATAGAATATCAAATTCAAACATAAAAGCATCAGGATCTTCCGTTGACATTCCATAAAAATTTGGCAATACAGAATTTTTCATTTTCACCTCTTCTCCTAATATTGCACTTGTGTCTACTATTGGAAAGCCAAAGGTAGCCTCTTGATCATGACCATCTTCTTGTCTTTTCCGATCATTTTCTATCTTCCTATCATTTTCTTGTTTTGCCTCCTCCTCTCTTTTTCTTCCCCATTCTCTTTGTTGTCTTTCATACTCAATTCGTTGTTCAGGAGTGAAAATAGCAGATCCATGTCCCTCTTCTGCCATTGGTTTAGTTGTTTCAGTTTTGAGTGGAGATTCAGGTTGTTGAAAGACAGGTTGATTTATAGATGGAAAGACAGGTTGTTTTTCTTTGATAATTTCTTTTTGTTTTCCTGAAGTTGATGGTTGTTTTTGTTTTTCTTCCCAAGCTAACAAAGTTTGCCTCTCAATCAAAGTTAATCTTTGTCCAGTTCTTTGTTTTTCTGCCAATTCCTCAATTATTGGATTACCAGTAATTGGGGTGTTTGATGATCCTATCTCTACTTGTGGGGGGTTTTTAACAAATCTACCTTGAGGATCTCTATATCTAGGCATAAAGAAACATAACTAAAAAGGAATGTAACTAATGTTTTTGTTTTTTTTTAGAAAAATTTGAAATTTATCTTTCTATTGACTATGCCGATATTTGCCTCCCCGACAACGGCGCCAAAATGTTGAGCTAATTTATTTACCAAAAATTAACACAAATATTTCTTATCAATCCGGGTTGTTTATGCTTTGAGGCAAGTTCACTATATGTGAAGATCGGATATAATCAAACCTTGAAAGATAAGTTATTCAAAACTTAAAGCAATATATCCTACAACTCTAATTCAATTGGTTTGAAAAGAGGAAAAATATTGAACTGGGTCTTGACTCAAGAAGTCCACTTCTGCCTCAATTACAACTTAATGAATCAGAGATTAAAACCAAGAACTTAAGATGGATAAATTATTAATGAAAGAAGGCTCCTAACTTAAGAGACACATAATGTGTTTCATCATAATTCATTCATCTCAATACCAAAATCACATAAAGAAACTACTTGCATGCAATCAAAGGAAACTAGTTTCAATTCATCATATTAGTAGAAGGGGTGCTCAACTTGAACACTTTATTTTTCCAACTTAATAAGATGATGAATAAGCTAAGATCTAATGAAATCAATCACCATACATTAACCATAAAGCAATATGAAATAAAGCATGAAAAACCAGTTATACAATAACCAGATTACAAGAAATAAAACTAGTTAACAAGGAAGTGTACTTAGCTTGGAATGGGGGCCCTCCACCCTTGCTTTGCACACTTGAGAAGTGATATCAGAAGCTCAAATTCAGTCACACATCCATAGCATTGAACAGCAAAATAATAATAACACAAGTCTTCAAATTAACTCTCCAATCCAAAAGTGTCTCAGCATAAAAGTATAATAAGTCAATACATAAGCCATCAAAGTCTTGGCTTTTAAATAAGAAGTCTCATGAAAAAAACTGATCTATATTCACTCAAACAAACCCATATACTCTTATCCATCTATCTAAGTTGAATTCATCACTCCCATCCCAAGAGATATGATCAATCCCATAGAATCTCAAAACTTCCCTATTTCTATGGGATTTCTGAATGACTAGTCATGATTGACTAGCACTAAATGGGCCTAATAAAGCTTGTTCTGTTTGAGCTAAGCATAGTCGGCTTAGTCCTAGTTCCCAAGCTATCCATCCATGCATTCAATTCGTGCCCAAGTGTCCTAAAACCATATCAACCATAGAGCTATTACGGGAATTTCTGAATCTGCCAATTTTGCACTTAAAACCAAACTTTCATAAAAACTTTAGAAATTGAAAAATTAAAATTAAATACCTGAATGGATATCAAATATATATCAAAATGGGATGAATGAAGGGAAAATGGATGGAAAATAGATGGATTAGTAAGTTTCTTAGAGAAAAAATAAGACCAAAACTAAGGCCCAACAAAGGGCTAACCGCACTCCATTAACTTGCGCGTTGAATGCAACCATCGCCGACCTGCCTCCGATCTCTGGGGCGTTTGGTCGTCCGGTTATCCTACTGGACTTTCCCCCTACCTGGACATCCCTCTCTACCTCGTCTGTCTCTCCGTCTTCGTTAGGGTTTGCATCTGGCTGCCTAAACCCCAACCCCCCCAGAGTCCTGGGCTGACCCTCCCTATTTTCCCCTCTCTCGTGGTCCTTCCTCTGTTCCTCCTATGTTAGCTCCATCGCCACCAGCGTCGCAACATCAGATTCATGATCCTGCTCCTCCCCCTGTTAATCCCATCTTACCCCCTCTCCCCGCTGCCGCCCCTTTTCCCCGTCCCCCCTGGCCCTGAGGTGACCTCTCCACCCGGGATAGATACAGGTGCTAGGGTGACTCCATATGAGGAGGCGAGACCCAGGAAGAAGGTGAAGTGCTTCAGATCGAAGACCGACGACGCCATCCTTCAGTTGGAAGAAGACATTCAGCTGGCAGAGTCCATGGACATAGCAGATCGGGTCTTAGTTGGTAGGATTCGAGGAAGGAACTACTCAG
This sequence comes from Pinus tabuliformis, assembly GCA_031772625.1. Classification (NCBI taxonomy): domain Eukaryota; kingdom Viridiplantae; phylum Streptophyta; class Pinopsida; order Pinales; family Pinaceae; genus Pinus; species Pinus tabuliformis. The sequence continues at coordinate 19,277,538 of CM062813.1, read as the reverse complement.
CGGGTGGTTTTCCCTCAGGTTCGCGCGGCCGGATCATACCAACTGGGTGCTTTCCTCCTACTGGCATTTTGACAACGCCCTGGTTCACCTGAAAAGATGGTCGCCACTTTTTGATCCGAATTCAGAATAGCTTGGGATAGGACCTATTTGGGTTAGGCTTCCTGGGCTTCCCCCACATTTTTGGTCGAAAGAAATTTTCAAGAGGATCGGGAATGCTCTCGGCTCGTACATGGGTTCAGACAAGTCCTACCTTGTCACGGGGAAGATGTCCTATGCTCGAATCCTAGTGCATATGGACACTCGTGGGGGACTGCAGGAATACATTACCATTCAGTGGCGGAACCTTACCAGAAAGCAGATCTTGGATTATGAGGGGGTGCCCTACAGATGCCAGCATTGTCATAAGGTTGGTCATGTTTTTCGAGACTGCCCCCTCAACCCTAACAGGGGCCAGGCACAGAGGGCTCATGAGCAGCATTTCTAGCCTCCCCTGGTGTCTACCACAGAAGAGCAGTCGATGGAGGAACAACCGATACATGATGTGGTCGAGAGAAGTGATGCTGCAGAACCTAGTCCCAGCAAGAAGCGGGGGAATACTCCACCCAGACCACCCTCTCCGCCATTGACGCGAGCTCGGGCGGCTTCTGGGGAGGCTCTCACCGCGGGTACGGTTCCCTCTTTCTCACACTCTATTAATTCTGCTTCTGATATTATTTTGTCTTCTGCATTGCATTCACTTGGTCCTTCCCCCCTGATGGTTGATTCGGCGTGTCCCATCCCCCCCCCCTCACTTCACTGCCCTATGGCGATCTCCCCCTCCTAGGGCTCTCCCCCCCTGCCCTCCCTCTCGAGATCCCTTCCCCTCCCCCCCTGGGGCTCTCTCCTAGTAAGGACCACCGTTACCCGATGCGATCCAAATTTTGCTCGCTAGGCAAGGATGTGGTTGGTTTTGGGTCTATCTCTTTCCCCTATCTCCCTAAACTCCCCCGTGGGCGGCCCTCCAACCTCTCCAAGGCCAGGCATCGGGCGGGAGCTGAGATTGTTTCTGGCAGACAAGCACAAATTCCCTGGGGTCTTAGAGATGAAGGCGCCCCATCCCCTCACCCTCCATGAAGATCCTGTCCTTCAACTGCAGAGGGTTGGCTAGCCCGGGGAAAAAACTAGCCTTGAGACGCCTGCTTCATTCGGAACCTATGGACATTATATTCTTGCAAGAAACCCTTGGACCCGACAGCTCCATCTCTCCCCTCTTGGAATCCTGGCTCCCCTGTTGGACCTTCTTTTCTCTGGACGCGATAGGCCGCTCGGGCAGTGTATCAGTAGGGTTCTGCAATCGTTCCATAAGGATGCTCAATGTCTTGGGGGGGGGGTGGGATATCTGGGTATCGATATCTTCTCGTCGGCCCTGGAATCCAATTTAAGGCTTATTAACATTTATGGGCCTTGCCGGGACCGAGAGGTTTTCTGGCGAAATCTGCTCTCATCCTCTACCTTTCAAGAAGACTACATCATCCTCGGTGGTGACCTTAACTTCTCGATGGGATTCGCGGAGTCTTGGGGACCTAACGCCCTGGAAGATCCCCTGTCGGTATTCTTTGAAGACTTGCTGGACTCTCATAATTTGATAGACATCCCCTCGGCTAAGCTCCAGCCAACTTGGAGGAATAATAGAACTGGAGCGGCCAGTTTGGCCAGGCATTTGGATCGCTTCCTTATCAGAGAAGCCTTAGTCAATCGAGGCTATCAGATCAGGCAGTGGATAGGCTCAGGAGGTGTCTCTGATCATAGGCCTATCTATTTGGAGCTGACAGATGCCCATGAGAAGCCCAAAGTCCCCTTTAAATTCAACTCTACTTGGCTAAGGGATGCAAGCTACATAAAGGCAGTCAGTGATTATTGGAAGGCTCACCCGGTGGATTCAGATGGGCTCATCACTGAAGGATTTGCCCGTAACTTGTATGAGCTGAAGAATATCTCTATAGAATGGGCTAGGAGGAAAAAGGAGTAGGATGAGCAAGCACTCAAATTAGCCAAGGAAGGAATCGCTAAAATGGAGGAGGATTCAGAGGGGATTCTCACCTTGCAGGAACAAAAGGATAAGCTGGCAGAACTACTCCACAAAAGGGCTCAAATTTTGAAGGATAGGGAAGAATGCTGGAGGCTCCGCAGTCGAGCTATCTGGCTCAAAGAGGGAGATGACAACACAAAGTTCTTTCACATACATGCAAATGGGAGAAAGGCGATTAACACCACTTCGGTATATTGGATGACCCTAGCATGGATTCCGAGAGGTATTTTGTCATGCCTACAAAATCTGTGCTGTAGATTCTTGTGGAAAGGGAACCAACCAGGGAGAATATTTGCTTGGACAAGCTGGGACTCTCTGGCTTTACCTAAGAGCTGGGGAGGATGGGGCATCAAGAGGCTGGGACCTTTCTCACAAGCATTGGCTTCCAAACTAGGGTGGCAACTGCTAAAAAATGACAGCCTTTGGACAAAGGTTGTTGTATCTAAATACATCCATCTTGTAAGTGTCCTCGACTGGATCAGACAAGATATCAGGCAGAATAATATTTCTATAATCTGGAAGGTGGTTAACAACTCGAAGGAGCTCATCCGCAGTGGACTAACTTGGAGAATTAGATCTGGGTCTAAGATTCAGATAGGCACAGACCCTTGGGTGGGTTGTGGAAATGCTCACACTCTCTCAGATGGCCTACGAGGACACCTGCAGGCTAATGGTATTACACATATCAATCAGATTGCAGATGGGGTTCATTCCACCATCTTACATCAAGCATGGAAATCTGCCACCGCACTGAATATACCTAGATGCTGGGTTCAGGAATGGAACAACTACACAAATGCATTGTCGGAAGCTCACATTAGGATAACTGACGGAGAGGACGAGCTAATCTGGGCGCATGCTAAACATGGAACATACTCCCCCAAGGAAGGCTACCTGGTACTGATGGAAAGATTCAAGCCACCAGATCTGGCTCCGTGGTGGAAACACCTATGGAAGCTGAAGGCGCCCCCCCGGACAAAGTTGCTCATGTGGTCTATCCTTCACAACAAAGTCCCGACCGGGGCCAACTTGATGAAAAGATCTTATGCTGGGCCGTTCTAGTGCCATCTCTGTAAAAGCGAAAATGAGGATACTGAACACCTCTTTCTACACTGCCCGCTCACACAAGAGCTCTGGAACGGTTTCCTACACTCTATCTCTTTTGACTTGAAATGGCAGGGTCCTCATCTTTTGGATACTTGGAACATGTGGTACACCTGAAAATCTACTAAACTAAAAAATGTACCACTTCTTATTAGCTGGGCCATCTGGATTGCTAGAAATCAAGCCATTTTTCTACATAGACCTCCCCACTGGCCTTCTATCACTTCAAGGATATTAGCTGATTACAACTCCATCCCTGATGAGGAGGAGTCCCTGAACCGAAGGATCATTATCCCTGAACCCATCGATCATTCCTACCCTTGGGCTTATTTTGACGGTTCAGCACAGGAGAGGGGCTACAGGGGTGGAGCTATACTACACTTATCTGATTCCCATGTTTTCAAAATACAAATGGGCCTGGGAAGGGGAACAAATAATTTTGCAGAACTAGTATCGGCAAAAAACATCATACTATTTGCACTATCCAAAAACTGCCAACAATTACAACTATTTGGAGATTCACAAATAATTTGTAACTGGTTGAATAAATCAGCACACTGCAATTCATACTCTTTACAACATATCTTGGATGAAGCACACCGACTCATAACTCATTTTGATATCTTCTCTTGCTGTCACATTTACAGGGAACGCAACATAGCCGCCGACAGCTTATCCAAGGAGGCGGTGCTCAGGGACGACTCTAGCTGGTTAATCATGGAGGAAAGGGACGGCAGCTGTTATCAGTACTACCATAGGCCATTCATAGAGCTGGAAACATGACAGCTCCTACAGAAATGAAATTTTGCAATTTTGTTTTTTGAACAATAGTTGACAGTCATATGTAAATATTCACTGCTTACATTTTATCAGTATATACAGCTACAGGGCTCTCTGCGTAGAGCAGTACATATATTTATAGACTCTCTATGTTTTTTCCAAAAGCCTTAATTGGCGAACACAGTTTTGACTGGGCAAGAAGGACAGGCTATGCCTAAATATTGTATATGCTATGCATATGCAAAATGCAGTTTCTTTATTAATAAAGAAAGTGCGACTTTTTCCATGGGAAAAAAAAACTGCAAACTGATTCATAATATACAACTCACACAACTTGCAAGCTCTTCTCCAAGCTCACACTCACTCCACACCACAACTAGAAAATTAACCATACTAACAATGAGCTTTCTCTAATATATGTATGAACTCAAGTGCTCAACTCAATAATTACAAAAAACTACTGATCTCTACATTCTTGTTCATATGCTTGATTTGATAGGATTCGACTCATTGACTCTATCAACCACTAACTCCACTTGACTTTTTGATGTTTTCAACTTTAAACAACTTCTGGAGGTCTCACAAACTTTTCCGACCATAAACCAAAAAGTTTCAAACAAGAATATCACCACAATATAAAAACTAATTGATCAGCGTGAGAAATCTAGAGAAAAACTCGTGCAAATTCTTGGTCGCATGCATGAGACTGTCTCCATGCGAGTGGAACATCACATTCTCTCCCATAGGCCTGTCTTCATGCGATTGGAGCTTTTCAGCTTCTCCCATAGGATTGGCTCCATGCCACTGGTGATAAGGATGAAGAAAACCAATGGATCTTCAGTCTAGAACCTTTGCTAGTTGATGGAACACCTTATTCAACATCTAATCACTCCTCCAAAACTTTGTTTCAAGTTTGCAACAAATGATGTAGGATATGAATAATTCAATCACATGTAAGACCTATTATACCAACCTTAGCACCAATAACAACACCTCCAACACCTGTAGAAACATCTCCAACTCTTGCAACAACAACTTCAACACCTATAGTAGCAGCAACAAGTTATCCAACTTCCTCCATCACTGATAGGGGCACCTCCAACACAAGAAACCACAACTCAACACATGTAGCAACATATCTAATGTCTCCAAGACATGTAGAGACATATACAACAACTAGAGCATCACTCCAACCACCTGCAACAACAACATCTCCAAAATTACATGTCCATCTCTACTAATCCTCTAAATCATCTCCATTAAGCCAAGCCACAAGTATGTTGACATCAATTCTAACCACTAGGACCACCAAGGCAAACACACATGCACATGAAAAGCAACATCTCCAACCTATTGACATCATTGCCAATAAAACCCCTCTTTGGCATTGATGTCAATCTCCATCCAACAATTGAGGCTGACCTCCATATACTAACACTGCAACTATCCATCCAAATTCTCTCCCCTTTTAACAAAAATGGCAAAGGGCCATACGAACACTAAAGAATAATGCCAATAATGTGCCAAATGAGAGAAGGACTCCCCCTGTCATGTTGAACACCACGCTGATATAAGGCTGATGTAGACCAAGAAACCCAGTTGCCAACATGTATCTAACCAATGCCATCTCTGAAATTGAACATTATCCCCCTAAGCATGTAATGAAGTTACAATCATACACTTTGTCTGTTGCAATAAGCTTCCTTTCCATGTGCAAGGGACTACTCCTCATGAGCATGACTCCAACTGGTTATGGACAAGATATACAATGAATTATAATACATACAATGCTTCATGGAGAAAATACATGGTTGTGACAAATATACAGGACTGACATATGAATCATCTATAAATTTCCCTATCACCAAGCAGGACTTTATGTACCCAAGTTTACATTATGCACCCAATATCTGGGGCTACATCAAAGATATACATGATGAAACATGACTTGGACTCCCATTGACCCATACATAGCTAGTGACAAAAAATGCTAGACACCAAGGGTCTCTCCATGAGAAATATACCCAAAAGATGAAAAAATAATAGTACATGGCTTTTAGATATGCACACAATGGTGCTCTCATCAATACATGCACAAAACATGAGTACATGGAAACAATGAGAAATGATATATGCTCCATATGGTAGCAGCAATGATAATACAATCCATGGCATATGCATCAAGATACTAGCCCTCCATGAGCAATAACGTATCAACAACAAATAGGAGCACTAACCAAAACATGTGCTAGTGCATGGCCACTCAACACCTTGGCCATCACCATCCCAACAATGAAGATCTTTCAATAAAATCATAATCCACTAGCAACCACTTGATCTGAATGTTGGGCAAAATTGTTAATGCTATGCAAGCTCCCTCATCAGTATTAAAAATGTGTGTTTTGGATCGTCTAATTTAACCAAAATGTGAAGGATTATGTGTCAAGTTTGAGTGTCTTTTATGAGAAATGTATGAGATTAATGAGCTTTTTACAGCACATATAATGCAAGTAAAATGCAGAGAAGTACAACACAACAAACTCATAACACAAAGATGATAAAGGAGTTCACCCCTCCTAGGTTACATCTCCTTGGACTTGCTTCAATGGATATGCCCTCTTTGGATTGATGGTCAATTCTCTATTTACATGCACCTACAGTGCTCCAATGGATTTTCAACCTACTCCATTGGATTCAGAAGACCCAAAAACCCCAAAAATCATTCTCCAAGCTCTGCAATTGGACTTCAGCTGATCTAGGCTTGACTTCCTCTCCTGGTGGCCTTAGGCTTCCTTAAACTTCAACGTAGAAATATCACATACATAAGTGCCTTTCTGCCTCTACAACTTGTTCCATTATAATTAGAGCATCCAAATCATCTAGTAATGACTCTTTCTGAGCCAAAATTGGTCGAAAATTGCAAAAGTTATGGCCAAAACAGTTTCTCCTAGGAAATCTCCACTAAATCTAGAAAAACTCAAGTTAACTCCACCAAATTTGGAGTTATCTCCAATTTATCGGCTCCACCAAAATTTCCCCCAAACAAATCCAAAATTAATTAATGGTTAAACATGTGTTAATTAGCGCTAATCCCACTTAGCACATTAATCTGGCAGTTAGCATAAAATGCTAAGGGTTAAGGTTTGCAGTGTTGGTCACATGCGTCGATTATCTGGCAGTTAATGCTAGCACTGACCACCAGTTACTTAACTGCTAGCGATTAATTTCATTGCGTTCACATGCAACGGTCAAGTTTTTGTTTAACTCCCAAACTCTAATGGATGTGTCTTCAAATACAATGCGTAATCCATATTGGTTAAGACACATAGTGTGGTGTAGCAGTAATGATTGGTGCTTGTGCAGTGCAGGTCATGGGTTTGACTCCCCGACCTGCCATAAACCTTTTCAATTTCTCACCGATGCCCAGGTCTTCGGGGAGGGACACGTGGCGGCTTTTAGGCTTGGCACATGTCACCTTCTCATTGGTCCACCCAAATGCTCCAGAGCAATAACGTGTCACCAAGTGTCAAGATCCAGTTGGTCCACCTATGGGAATATTTTGGGAATATTCCTTGGAATATTCTTTTTGCTGACTGGGTTGTACGAATGCCTAGTCAGCATCCCAGTCACCGAAATTTCCCTGTTTGACAAAATGGACAGCAGGTTCAAACTTTCTCATATGAACTCTGTTTTGAGTGAAATGAGTTGCATTGGGATCATATCATCAAGATGGACACGATCATTCAGGTTTTGATCGATTCTGAGCACTTTAATATTTGAGCAAATTTTTGGCCCTAATCTAGATTTCGGTTACTCCTTCCCACTGACAGTGTTTTGGACCCACAAAATATGGTTATTTGATGAGAGATGAATACTCTTCTCCTTCCCAAGTTCTATCAATTGATTCTACTTGGAAAAATCTCCATGACAACCACTTGGGTTCATTGACATGCCTTGCCTTGCAAATGGCTTGGCACTTTAACCAATGTTCTTCTTTTGCTACTGACCCAATCCAACACTTGCTGGTTGCTTGTTAGTTAATCACCTTGTTGTACCAAAGTGATCCCTCGGTGCTTGGAAAGCTAATTGATGACCTTCCGGCTGAGAATAATGTTCCTCCTTTGCAACACATGCATTCAATGCAAGCTTCTCCTTGGAAACCACTTTTCCAAGTTAAGCCCATCTTAGTGAACTATAGCAATGAGTTCGAATATCAGTAATAAAAAGAAAATAAATGACCATTCTTTTACTTCCATGGTTCCAAATTCCACATTTGGAAGAATGCGTTCGCCATCTCTTTTTCTTCTTGGCATTAACACATCAAATCACATTGTATACCATTTGATATTTTTCAAGGGCTATAATTTTTTTGGCATTTTTGTCCACTTTCACTTCTTGATTCCATCATCCTCCAGTATCAACATGCTTCTCATGTCATGATTTGAGAATGAAGGCTAATCATGAGCCTCTTTCTCAAACATGGACCGTCCAAAATCCTGCGACATCTTGTCACAAGAAACACCATTAACCTTGAAAAACACTCATGCAAGAATACAACTTGACAACCTCTTCCTTTTGCTTCTTCAAAGAAACAAATGTCACATCATGTGAACATCACCATGCCCTCTTACATCTTGGTGTATAAACCATCTTGGTGTTTAGTCGATGGTTTACTAAACAAAAGTCAACAAAACATGCTTCTTCAAAGAAATTGACTTTCAAGTCAGGCAAAAGCATGTACAACAACTTCACGATTTACAACAAGAATTCTACATTATCATGAAACAATTCATCACATCTCCCTTTCATATTTGGAGACAAAATCAACTCTTCCAAGTCGATATAACATACATGTAACAATCAGTCGACCACACAAGATGACACTCATGCATGTGCAAATGATCAACATTCTCAAGTTGACAACATACATGTAATAATAAATCGACTACACAAGTCAATCACTCCTGCATGTTGAAACTATACTCCACTTTCGAACACCTTCCTTGTGTAAACATGCAAGTTCAAGAATGCAACATGCATGCAAATTTGTAGTTGAAAATTGCCATCTTTGTTGCATCTAAATGAGTCAAAATAACTCTACTTTTCCAACATCTTGTTTCATGCAATATGCAACATACTTTCAGGAGAAAAGAAATGCATCCAAATAACAAGGAGATGCATCAATAAGGCAAGATTTGCATCAATTATCAAAATAAATGCAAGGCCTTAATTGGTTAAGAAATCTAATCATCTCTTTCCAAACCATTTCAATGGCGCTTCTTTCAACTGCACTTCATCATGTGTATCATTCTAACCCAATGGAATCCTCTTTTCCATTCTTGCCAAAATATCTCTCCACCTTCTTCAAATGCTGTGGATGACTTGTTGGATGAAAAGTCCAACACTTGTCTACAAGATGACCCTGCTTATGGCAATGAGTGTAAACTAATTGCATCTTTTTTTCAACATGGTTTCTATTATCCAATGGACCTTTGTCTTTCTGTATCTTTTGTTTTAAAAGTTTCCTTTGTATGGCTATCCTCTTCCAACACCTCAAAGCAATATGGTTATTCAAACCACAAAAAGAACATGTAAATTTTCTCCAAATATTATGTGAAGATTTACCATGTTTATCATAATCAAAAGAAACTTAATTAAACACAGACTTATACCTTGCGCATTCACCTTTGTCGCCTTTTTGAGGAGGTGAATTTGATGAGGTAGTGGTTCTCTTTGGAATACCAACAATGGTTTCAATGACCTTAGAGCTTTCAATATCCTTTTGTTTGCAATTTCCACTAGTTGCATGCTTATGAGAATCTTCTTGTAAAGTGGGTATAAAACTTTTTCATTCCTCATGAACACAAAATTCACAAGCTTGAGGTAATGAAAATGTAATGAAAGTCCTTCTTGGAACACCTTCATGTTCCTCGGATTTGGAGCATTCTCCATCATGTTGTCCATAACCAAGATTGAAATGCCCAGGCCTTTCCTCAACAACAATTGGCTCAACTATGTCTTGTGCATGTTTTCCTAACCCTTTACCTTCATAGCCCATCTTCATCAATATTTTGGACCCTATTCCTCTAGTGTGTCTTTCAAAAGCACCAAAACATTAATTTTGAGAGGAAATTGAAGATAAAATTGAATTTCATACCTCATTTTCATGCACATACTTGGCTAGGGTTTCTGTTGAATCATGGAGTTGAATCTCCATCTCATGCATCTTTTCAAAAAGCTCTTGCTTCTCCTCCTTCATAGCCATCAACTGCTCTTGAAGTATAGTGTTCTCCTTCCTATATTCATACAAATCTTGCACCATATCTCTCCTGATGGTAAGATCTTGCAACATCTCTTCATCAAAGAGTCTTGCTAAGGAACATGGATTAGAAAAATCACTTGTTGAAGCTGCCATCACATAAACTTGCACACAGTTAAATTCTCCTTGCATAAATACAAAACCAATAGATAATTTCTACCTAACCTTGGCAAACCATCTTAGGGTTAAAATGATCTAACAATGCTCTGATACCAACTTGATCTGAATGTTGGCAAACTTGTTAATGCTATGCAAGCTCCCTCGTTAGTATTAAAAATGTGTGTTTAGGATCATCAAATTTAACCAAAATGTGAAGGATTATGTGTCAAGTTTGAGTTTCTTTTATGAGAAATGTATGAGATTAATTAGCCTTTTACAACACATATACAACAAGTAAAATGCAGAGAATTAAAACACAACAAACTCATAACACAAAGCTGATAAAGGAGTTCACCCCTCCTGGGCTAGATCTCCTTGGACCTGCTTCAATGGCCAGGCCCTCTTTGGATTAATGGTCAGTTCTCTGATTACATGCACTTGCAGTGCTCCAATGGCTTTTCAACCTGCTTCATTGGATTCATAATACCCAAAACCCCTAAAAATGACTCTCCAAGATCTGCAATTGGACTTCAGCTAATCTAGGCTTGGCCTCCTATCCTGGTGGCCCTAGGCTTCCTTAAAATTCAACGTAGAAAAATCACATATAGAAGTGTTTTTCTACCTATGCAACTTGTTCCAATGTGTTCAGAGCATCCAAATCATCTAGTGATGACTCTTTCTGAGCCAAAATTGGTTGAAAATTGCAAGCGTTATGGCCAAAACCGTTTCCCCTAGGAAATCTCCACTAAATCTGGAAAAAAAACAAGTTAACTCCACCAAGTTTGGAGTTGGCTCCAGATTTATCAGCTCCAACAAAATTACCGCCAAACTAATCTGAAATTAATTAATGATTAAATAGGTGTTAATTAGTGCTAATCCCGCTAAGCACATTAATTTGACAGTTAGCATAAAATGCTAACGGTTAAGGTTTGTAGTGCTAGTCACATGAGGTGGTTATCTGGTGTTAATGCTAGCACTGGCCACCAATTACTTAACTACTAGCGGTTAATTCCATCGTGTTCACATGTAGTGGTTAAATTTGCGGTTAACTCCAGAACTCCAACAGCTATGTCTTCAAATACAATGGGCAACCCATATTGGTTAAGACACATAATGTGGTGTAGCAGTAATACTTGGTTCTTATGTAGTGCAGGTCACAGGTTCGACTCCCTGACCTACCATAAAAAATTTCTATTGCTTGCCGATGCCCAAGCCTTTGCCTACGGACACGTGGCGGTCTCCGGCCTTGCCATGTGTCACCTTCTCATTGGTCCACCCAAATGCTCCAGACCAATAAAGTGCTGCCAAGTGTCAAGATCTGGTTAGTCCACCTATGGGAATATTCCAAGAATATTCCCTAGAATATTATTTTTGCTAACTGGGTTGTACAGATGCCTAGTCAGCATCCTAGTCACCAAATTTTCCTTGTTTGACAAAACAGACAGCAGGCTCTAACTTTCTCATACGAACTTTGTTTTGAGTGAAACAAGTTGTTCATGTTTTGATTGATTATGAGTGCTTTGATTTTTGACCAAATTTTTGCCCCTAATCCAGATTCCGATCACACCATGCTTCACAGGTGCATCAACAATAAAATCATCTACTAGAAACAACATGGAAATATATCATAGGTGTAGTAGAAAATAAATCCTCATCATCACAAATCATCCATGAGACTCATCAACCATCAATATAATGCATCATCATCATGAGAAACACGTCAACAAGTAACAACAATAAAAGCAAAGATCTAACATTTTCCACTATTTGTAGCACTAACTCATCATATCCTCAACATATGTGAACAAAATGTCATCAATAAGGCACATGAAACAAATGAGTGAGCAACAAAACATCAATATACATCAACAACAATGTAAGATCCAACAATAAAGTGCATACTCTAGATGAACTATCTCCAATATATCTACTGATCTCCATAGCAGATACACATGCATGAAAACATATGACATACACATCAAATATGTCATGCAAAAGATATGATCTTACTACTATATGACAACACAAATAAATATCCTTCCTTGAAAAACACTCATGTCAAGTAAGCACAATAAAAATCCTCTAGAGTGAGAATGATGCCAACAATTGCCAGTCCATTTGGAAGCACAAATTCTCCTCCTGAATGTGTGATCGCCCATCACACCTAGAAAATGCGCATATAAATAACTATATGGATGCCATATCAACCTTAGCATCAAAACATATAGCTACTCCAACTAAAACAAAATAGAATTAGATCTGAAATGAAAATGCACTTCAAACCTCATGAACTCCCCCTGAACTCATGCATCTCTAAAACTATAGATTTGTCTTCATTCACAATTTCTGATATGGCTACATAATCAAGGATTTGCATACAACTCATTATGCAACCATATGCTCCCCCTGAGACCATGCAAGCCTTAGTTTTTTATGGGAGTTCCTTATTGCTCTTTTCTTCTCCAAACTTTCATATGTTGGACCTTCTTCTTCTTGTGTGATTGGCCTTGCATAATCTTCTTTACTTGATCGGATCTCCTGTAACACATGGGTAGCTTGCAATCCTTGGCCTTATGGAAAATATTGTCACAAATAAAACATATAATGTGACCAAGGAATAGAGGAATAGGCTTATATCTTTTTATTGGTATAATTTCCATTCCTTGCATGTGCCCCGCAATCAATAGCCCTATGGCCAAAATCATTGCATGAGAAAAAATAACCATAAAAAGGACTATTATACCTAACAGATGGAGACTTCATTTGTATGCATGCTTGATGTGACTTCTCCTTTGGCTGCTCCTTTTGATGAAAGAGTTTGATCTCTCCATTTCTACAACTTGCTGCCATGTGTCCATGAACTCCAAAGTTATAACACTTCCCTACTCTATTATTCTTCTTGGACCTTCTTCGCTTGTTATGTTGCTTCTTGCATGGCTGGACATTTTCATTATTTTTGTTGCAACTATGTGCTCCAACAAATTTCAATTTGCTAGTAGATTCTTGAGCACTAGTTTTGGAGATCTCTAATTCTTTCCTTGCAGAAATTAATTCAGCCTTCAATTACTGGCACTCATCCTCCAACTCGTTGTATTTCTTCATCATCCCAATATCAATCTTCATTCCTTCTTGCAACTGAATTTTCAGTTCTGAAATTTATTCTTTGAAAGCGTACTCCTTTTCATCAAACATTTGCAGCAACATCTGTTGATCTCTATTTTCATCCATAATCCTTTGAATCTCAACTTCTAGTGCCTTCACCTTGGATTTCTCATCATTTTTGCAACTGTTGCTCGATCTATCACTGCAATCACTAGTGCTTTCATCTTCTTGTGAGGAGGATTGATTTGTGATTGCAATAAGAGTAGAATCCTTTGCATTTTTCTCCAGATCTGAAAAATGCAATTTTCCTCTAAGATACAACTTCTGCAACCTATCCAAAATTTCTTTGGTAGTCTCACGATGCTTCACATACAACTTATTAGATCTCAGAAGTCCATGCAAAATAGTCTCTTTAGCTTTTTCATTAAAAACATCTCTAACTCCATACTCTACGGACAACAAAATATTTTCATCAAGAGATAGAAAATATGAATCCAACTTTGCTCTCCAAGTTGAAAATCTACCTTTATGACGCATTGGAATTCCTTGTTGATCCATTTCGAACAAAAAATTGCAATTTTTTTTTCCAAATTATCCAAGATCCACTCTCCAACAATTAAGATGCCCCTGAGAGCCTTGTTTTGATACCAATTGTTGGAAACTATATCACTACTACGAGGGGGGAGGGGGGAGGATGAATCAATACTGTGACACTTTCATGCTTTTACTCAAATTAATTAATATTTTACACCATGAAAAAATTGAAGCACACAACCATAGATTAGATCATAAAAAATAAACATGCAACCATAAAAACAATCAACACAATGGACATAAGTATGTCTAGTGGAACGCCCTTCCTCGGGCAAAAAACCACCCTACTTCTATTGCGTTGCTCAATTCTTTTATTATTTTGTTGAACAAATTTTACATGGATAATCATACACCTATAAGCCGAAAGGCACGAATTCCTTCATGGTATGTTGGCTCCTATCAGATAGGAAACTATTTCTCTAAAGGATCTAAGGACTACCATCCACTAAAGGCCACCACGGTCAATGATCCTCTCTCAACTACCATTGGACTATCCTACTCCTTTAGGATGGAGAAATCTCTTCTTTCTACTGAATTTGCAAAGTCACTGTATACTTTGAAGCCTTCATGCCTTCACTTCCTCCATGTGAGATTTGTTTCATATATTTTCAAATTGGAATCCCAATTCACTCAACATTGAACATTACAACAACATCATCATTTTAAATCAAAATATCCAACAAAATATGAACACCAGCTACAAAACAATCTCCTCAAAATCTACTCCAATCCACACATAAACACCTCATTCATTGCATAGTATAATGAATGAAATAAAATTCAACTATATGCTACAACAACTGCAAACAGATTCATAAAATTTGCATAGACAACTCACATAACTTGTAGGCTCTTCTCCAAGCTCACACTCACTCCACACCACAACTAGACAATTAACCATACTAGCAATGGGATTTCTCCAATATATAGATGAACTTAAGTGCTCAACTCAATAATTACACATAACTATTGAGCTCAACAATCCTGTTTATAAGCTTGATTTGATCTAGTTTTAGTTCATTGACTCTATCAACCACTAAGTCCACTTGCCTTTTTGCTTTTTTCAACTTTAAACAACTTATGTAGGTCCCATGAACTTTTTTGACCATAAAATAAAAAGTTTCGAACAAGAATGTTTCCAAAATACAAAAATGAGCTGATCAACATGAGAAATCCAAAGAAAAACTTGTGAAAATGCTAGATTGCATGCATGACATTGTATCCATGCAACTAGAACATCATAGTGACTCCCATAGGTATGTCTCCGTGTAACTGAAGCTTTTCAACTGGTCCCATAGGCTTGGCTCCATGAAATTTGGGCTAAGGATAAAGAAAACCAATGGATCTTCAGTCCAAAACCTCTTCTAGATGATGGAACACCTCCTTCGACATCTAATCACTCCTCCAAACCTTTGTGTCAAGTTTAATTGATGAAGTAGGCTAAGAAAAAGTCAATGACATGCAAAACCTATTCTACTAACCTTATTACTAATACCAACGCTTCCAGCTTCTCAAGAAACAACCAAAACATCTCTAAAGCATCTCCAACTCTTGCTGTAATTGCGTCAATAACTACAACAACAACATCAAATCATCCAACTTTCTCCATCACTAATAAAGGCACATCAAACATAAGCAACCACAAATCAACACATGTAGCAGCATATCTAATATCTCCAAGACATGCAGTGACATATACAACAACTAGAGAAGCACTCCAACCACCTGCAACAACAACATCTCCAACACTATGTGTCCATCTCTACTAAGCCTCCAAATCATCTTCACTAGGCCATGCCCCAATTATGTTGACATCAATGCCAACCACTAGGACCACCAAGCCAAACTCACATGCAAATGAAAAGCAACATCTCCAACCTGTTGACATCAATGCCAACAAATTCTAAGTGAATTCACCAAGGGAAGAGATGGGTACTCACCCACTCTCATTGTTTCCATCGTGGGGCTACTACTGAAGTTGGAAACTCCCGATTATCCAAACCTTTCTAGAAGAAAGAAGCTCAACCCCAAGATATCCCAAATGATCTCCTTCTCCTCCTTTTAAAGACTCCATGGAATGATCTCCAATCCTCTAGAAGCATCTTAGTTTATTATTACTCTAGAAGATCGTCCCTTGAATTTATCTTAAATAACTTTTTAATTTTAATTTACTTCACTTAAGTCACTTTTGGCCTTTTTCCTCAATTTAATTATTTTTTTTCCTTTTAATTAAATAACTAATTAAAGTCATTTTTTAGGTTGGGAAAATGGTAAATTACCCACCATACTCTCTTCAACCACTAGAAATCACTTCTCAACATCCCATCCTTTAGATCTTCTAGTTTCAATTCCAACGAGCTATTACACTAAGGTATTCCGTCAAATATTCATCTTGAAATGCCACCTTGAACATAATTAATTAAAATATGCACAATAATAACCCCATTTTATGGGAATTATAAAAAATCCATGGAACTAAAAAAAAAGTTTGTGCGAAACTACTCATGATGATAAATATAGAGAATGCCATTAGATCCCATAAAAAATCCTCAAAACTCCCCTGGGGCCCCTGATGACATAATATTGCTCATGTGACCTCGCCATCACATACCTTAGAAACCCATCCTAGCTATACTATGGAGGAAAATAAAGATGGGGACATGAAAAATCCTCCCACCCCAAGATTGGTTTCCCTCAAGTAATCTGTAATGTCCACTACAGAGGAATCTGCAAACTGATATAAGGATCCCATATGAACCACTGTGCTACACATGCCTCCATGTTAACCAATCATGAATGGGTCCCTTAATACCTAGATCCCAAACCCATATCCAACTTAACATGTCATCGATGGATCCACTTGGATTCCAAAGCCACCATGTCCAATCATCATCACCCATACCCCATGGCTCTGTCTATGCTCTATCTTTGGTGGTAGATGTCGCTCCACTAATAGAATCCCAACTCATCACCTCTCTCCAATCCAACCCTTGACATAAACCAAGGTCAATCCCACTATGCTAATGGTACGCTGAAATGATGATGAGTGGTCAAAACTACATCTTGCGGCTAAAGAGATCATGTAGTATCCCTTATCTCTAAGGTCCCCTACTCTACTACTCTCATGACTAAGAATGAAACTTTGTCAATAGGATACCAACTCATGATCTCCTGTCAATCCAATGCATGGAAAACTATGTATGGAACAAGTCTACTATGTTGATGCTAGTCCATGCTCAACTCATGTTGTTCTTCCCAGTTAATCAACAAGATCTATTTAATAAATCATGCCCCTCTCCATAATGGGAAGAAGTGGGCAAGCCATGTTGCAATCCTTGTTTATGTACTCCTGGAAAGGATGGTTGCTCGGAAATACTACAACTCTGTTGGCTACCATTGCATCTATCTGCACCTCATCAATGGGATGACCAAATATGTATGCACTACCATCTCCAAAAGATCCTCCCTCATCTGATTGGAAACTCCACGCTTCTCAAGTCTACCAATCTCTTACAGAACTATCCTGTCAGGCTCCAAAACCTCCCGATGGTAAGTGTCTAAAAGTGACACAACTCTGTTGGATGTCTATACATTTGTTTGCTCCTCGCCAATGGTTGGCCCAAAAGACGACTGCTCATCCTCCTCCAACATGGGCTCAACATGAACCTCCAACTGGCTCTCCATAAACGACTCATCATGCACACTATGCCTATCATCCTCCTCTGCTAACTCATGCTTTTCTTTGTGATCTCCATGTTGAATCACTAGTCCCTCATCTCACCAGTGTGCTCTCTAATCGTCTTCCCCCATGGGAACAATCTGTTGCTCATCATACTCCTCCATCTCACATAGATGCATGTAGGAGCTACTATCAACAACTACATATGATTTCTCATGCTCCTTAGAGGTATCCTTGTAAAAACCCATGGACTCAACTATAAAAGAAGAATCTTCATCCTGAAAGTCAAAAGGAATCTCCTCCTGATCTACCCATATCATCTTCTTGATGTCACCGAAACATGAGTGGTTATACCCCCAAGGTTCCTTACATATGAAGCAAAGGCCCTTTCTCCTTAGCTCATTCTTGTTATATGATCCACCAAACCTGAGTAGCTCCTTTCTCCTCAACCAAATTTTTGGCTAGTTCATAAGTAGCAAGTGAGAGCAATTGTTCTCTCCTCCAAATGGCGAGCAATCCAGACTGTAATTCCTTGCAAATGGTCTCACGATCTCCCATACATGAAGATAAAATGGACTGCATGTGTGTTTTGATCATGTCAAGATGATCTTTCCTAATGTTGAAGAAGCATTGAAACATTTATATAATCAAGTCATCACACTCTAAGTTAAACATCATGTCATATGTTCTAACCATGACCATGACTTCTAGAATCTAAAGCTTCTTCCAAAAGGTGGGACCCTCACTATTATCCAAGTTTTTAAAGGTATCCATTATCAACCTGAAGGCTCTCCTCATAATGCCATCATTATAAGGGGGTGTAGGTTTGGTCAACATTATGATACTACTAAGACACGAGGAAACCAAAAGTTTGACCCCTTCACAAGGGTGCTCCAAATACTTGTGTTGTACTAAGACAAGCATGGATGGTTTTAGAGCCTAAATCAAGCTCTTCCCATATGACTAATCCAAATTAGAGAGGAGTGAACCAAGTTCTTCCAAGTTGAGAAGGTATTTTACTGTAACCTCCATGATACTCAAATCTGTCCCAAGTGCATAGATTTTGGGTTTCATATCATGTTCTTTTTGTGCCCTCTCTTGTTTTAGCATAAAACTTATTCCCTTGGAAAGGGATATGTTGATTGTTGATGCTAAAGAAAACACTAATATAATACCAACCATGACTGCCCACTCGTCCAAATGAGTCGTTGGACGCGGAATCCAGCCTGGCTTGCAATTTTTTTTAGGGCACAGCCCAGATTTCGAGTCCACCATTTCTTTCTGAGGCACTTCACCTTGTGTTTTTATAGTCCAACAAGCCGATGTAGGTTCCATATAGTTCTTCATTGCATTCGAAACCTCTCAGGGCCATTAAGAGGCTACCTTTTTCTTCTTCTTTACAGTAATCAATTAGAGTATATTTTCCTTCTCCTCTACATTAATACTCAGATTCTGTTGCAGAGAGAGGCAATTAGGAAACACAAGTTGTGGAATGTTTTTATTTCTAGAAGCAATTATATTATATATTTGAGATGGGTCAGATTAGTTATTTTGCCACCTGTTCATCAAAGGAAGTTAGACGACATGCAGGTTTTAGCAAGCATTATGTTCCTTTGGCAAGAAATAAGAGGGGCCGATTCTATATAATACATCGTTGTGTCATCATGCTTCTGGACATTCATGGAGGAGACTAATAAAAAAAAAACAACTTCTTATAAATCATATCAGAAACTTGGAGATACATAACTAAAGTTTTTAGGATAGTTGGAGTCTTAGTATATAAAACGATCAAATGCAAGCAATGCATGTTTCAGTCTTGCTACATAGATGGGTTCTTACTAGTTTTGGAGGTGATAGATATGTACAGATCGAATTAGGCCTTTGCATATTAAGGGAAGTCGTTGCAGAGGGTGATTTGCATGTTAGGATTGGGAATCATGGGTTTCTTAAATCATTAGTAATTCAATGTTTTCACTCTAGGGCCGAGAAATGGATTGTTTGGTCTCAAGCCAGGTGATCGTATCACCATGTATTTTTTCCCCTTTTTAGCCTACCCTTCCCGAGGGACGGATTGGTTTGGCAGTATGACCATTGAGCACTATTTTTTTTTCATTAAACATCTAGCCCCTACGCTTCAAGTCTTTGTTGTTCATAACATTCTGGAAGAAGTTGCGGATTGCAAATACTTTGGAATTGACTTCAACAAAAATCTAAGCTGGAATGGTTGTAGAAAAAAAAGAACTTTGGGGGGTTGGAAAGCATTTTATGCTTTTCAAAAGAGGTGTAGAGAGGCAAAGTTATGGGACTGGAAGACCACTCAAACTCTTTTTGGGCTTGTAGTGATTCCGATGATTCTCTATGGTTGTGAACTGTGGGCTAGCAATACCTCCAACATGCAGTGGATACAAATTGAGAAAATTCAGAAGCGTTTGATTACAAACAAATTTAAGATTAAAAGTGCAGTTTATTATGATATTTTGTTAAGTGAAACAAAGATTGCTCTTATTGAAGCAATTGCTATGGTGTGAGTCATAAGGTATTTAAAAAAAATTGAGCAAATGGAAGAGGGTAGATGGCCTAAGGTTGTCTTTAATGATAGATTGTGCAAGAGCAAAAAAACTTGGATGTAACAAAATAACAAATGGTTTAGTAAATGGGGTATTTGCTTGAATGTGTGTCGCATAAACAACAAAGAGATAAAATCTTTTGTTATGGAAAAGTTCCACAAACGTACTTGGGATAAGGAGCTAGGAAGAAAGAAAAATTACTATATTGAAGTGTTTAATACCACTCATAATCATCAAACAAAAGCATACATAGAGGGCAATATCTCTTGGAGAGCCAAAATTCTTATTGCTCAGTTAAGGACTAATTCTCATCAACTCCGTTGTGAAACAAGGCGCTGGAAAAGGCCAAAGGAAGTGTGGGAGAAAAGGGTATACATTTTTTATTCTTCCGGAAAAGTGGAAACATAAAAATATTTCATTTTAGAATGTGAGGCCTTCAAAGGCAACAGGGAAAGTTATGCAGGTATGATGGCAGCTAGCTCTTGGGATAATCTATTTAGCGAGGAGTTTGTCGAGACGCTGGGAGCATTTATTGTGAAGCTTCACAGAAAAATGTGGAATACATCAAGCATACGAAGAAGCAATTTGTCTGATAGGCTATCTTTAACCTCGTGGATGTTAAAATAATTCTTTCTTCTTTCTTTCTTTCAGGTTCCCTTTTTGGGGTTGTTTGTTATCAAAAGATTGCATATACCTGCCTTTTTGGTATATATTATAGTACTTTCCTTTTTTTTGGGGGTATAGATTGTAGAATTGTTTTAAAAGGAATTGATGTGGTTTTATCTATGGAACTAAATGAAAATATGCTACTCCTAAATTACGTGGTTCATATTAATTGTGTCATTAAAGATATAATCTTTGTTACCAAAACTTTTTTTTTGAAACTTTATAACCAATAACATTATTTAATTAATTATATATAAATTATTATATAATTTTATATATAATATCTCTCAATAAAATATAAATTTGTTTTAAATGTATAAATTTATAACCTTTTATAATATAATTAATATTTTAATTTTTTTGATGGTTAAAATTTATTTATTTTTATACTATTTTAAATTTATATATAATATAATTTTTTATATTCTTTAAAATTTGATGATGATGGTGATGATAGTTAACATCCACAAAGACTAAATTTTGGTCTATTGGACCTAAAGAAACAAATTATTTAGTTTGATTTAAGATTTTATTCCTATGCTTAAAAAGTTTGGAGAGAAACTTCTGGAGCTCACTATAATATTGACATCGTAAAAAGATATGAAGGTCAGTATTGCAACAAAGATTATGAAACTGAGATCTAATGTGGTTGTACGTGCAACACTCTAAGAGGAAGTGATTTTCATCCTCTATGTTCATATTCTCACAGAGATAGCAGATCCTTTCCATCCATGGTGTTTTAGGAACTGCCCAATGACCCATTTCACTATGGAGCTCATGAGAGTTCGTTCTAATCTTGGCTATATTAATTTTCTTTTTTAAGCTAGTTAAAACAAAGAGATACTTTTGATCTTTTAGGGTGGGGTTGATGACCTCCTTATAATATCTTAATTTTCTTTTAGCTACTAAATCTTTCTCACACCACATTTTTCCTTTGAACTTAGAAGTAACAATATTTTTAATATTATTAATGTTTTGCAAAACAACATTCTTATCGATCTTCAAATGATTTAACCAGACCCTGATGTCTTTATAATATAAAATCTATTTTTATAATACTATTGTAATTTTTAACATAATATAAAAAATCCATATATGTTCCATTCCTACTTTCAATACTCACTCACTCAAATAGACAAATATACAATAATACTAAGCAATCAAATAGAATTACTTATCCATTAACATGGCCCTGGTTTTTATGAGACATAGAATTTAATATTTTTTTATAAAAGCATTATGAAATCAAATAGACAAATGTATAATATCATTTTTATTTGAGCCTTTAACATGGGTTTGGTTTTTATTGCGAAATTTATAAGCCTTATGATTTGAATTTGATTTTTTTTTTTTTTTTTAATTTGATTTTATTTTAAAGTTTATAATTTTATTAATCTTTAATAACTCGATCAATTTTTTTTTTTTTAATTCTGACTATTTTACTCTATCTCTTTTTTTCCTTTAATCGCATGAATTTAACATGCAATTAACATTTTTATTTGCAGCTTTAAATTATTATGATTATTACGAGATTTGTATGTATATTTAATATTAATTTATTTTTTATAAAGTTTTTAAAATTCATGGACATATTATATATATATAAAAATTAAATTTAAGATTAGATTTTATAGTATTATAATATTAAGTAGTCATATTATTTTACTAATATAATCATATTAATTAAAAAATTGTTTATAAGTATTTATAAACATTTATTCATAATAAATATTAAAATATCTATTATGATATATTTTAAGTTACTAAAATTTTAAAATTCATAAAATTAACAAGATTATAACTTATTATTATTATTATATAAAAAGAATTAATATATAAGTTGAGTAAGTATAAGTAATATATATATATATATATATAATCATGCAAAAATATTTTGAACTATAGAGATTCACCCCACTTTACTATGGAGATTTTTAATTTATAAATAGACTTTGTTACAATAGCATGGGCAGATGTCATGGCTTATCAATACCACATGCCAAAAAACTATAGCTCATTTCATATGACACTTGTTCATATGAAATATTTTTTAATTGATGTAAAAATGGTTGAACTCTTTTGAAGATAAATCTCATTCTTTGATTTGTGAATACTATTAAGAGTATTCTTTTTTTTATAGAAAAGTTAAATCCCTACCATCCACTTAATAATTATTGATAATTAAATTAAAATTATGAAAATCCTATTTCAAAATAAACACACCTATTAATATAATTATTAAAACCTATTAATGTAGTTATTAAAAGTGATTAAAAAAATGGTAATAACTCTAATATAAAGGATGTTGACTTTCTCATAAACAAAGTTTAAAACTGGTAAATTTTCACCATGCTCTTGAATTAGTTTTTTACCTTATGTGGGTGTGATGAGGTGAGCTTGTTTTTTTCTCTCTTTATTATATGGTTTTGAGTACCATTACCAAGTTTGAATTTAGATTTAAATTTGATATGATATAGATGAAAATTTTCAATTAAAAAAAATAATATACATTTTCTTATATATAACAGAGTAGAAATTTAAATAATGTTAATAATTATGAATAATATAACAATTTTAGAGATACAGTTCACCCAAAAAAAATATAATTTTTATTTTATTTTTAATTTAATTTATTAAATACAAATATATATATATATATATATAATATTGGTTTCCAACATTATCTTTTTCCTCTCTAAAAACATATTCGAAAAATTGATTATTGAAATTACCCACTTTCAAGATTCAAATTCAAATCCTTTCCTTTCTATTTTCTAAACTTTCCATGCCCTTAGAAACAAGAATGAAATTGAAAAAAACCAAAAATTTCCAAATTCGCTATTACTTTCCATTTCCTGTCGCCTACCCACATCCAACCAAACATACCTATTTTGCATTCAGACATTGGCTTAGAATTCTATGTCCATGAACGAACAAATCCACATAAACTACAAACCATGGATTTTCAGTACTATGATTCACTCGATTAACCGTTTATATTCATATGAATCGGTGAATTTCATATATTCAAGCAAGAATAAAATAATGAAATGATGTCTTTGCACAAAACCTCGTCTGCTCCTCGCCTTTCAGATTTTGCAAGGTAGTTGTGTTGCAGTTGGAGTATGTGTGTATTATTGGTAGGACTGGAAAGCGATATTTATTTATGCCTACCTATATATTACTGAATGTTCTTATTGGCTTGACGAGGCGGCCCCGACCTTAGAACCCGGAAGTATTGGGTAGGTAAGATCGTGGTCTATCTCATGCACTGCTTCTAACTGAAGTTGGCCGTATTGCGTAGGTAAAATTGCGGGCTACAAGTTCCATTATATAAAAGCATTAAATTCACTGCAGAATCGTTGATAGATGCATATTGTTTACCCACACTAATTGGACAGCCAAAAATATATTATCTCCTTCACCTATTTATCTCCTTTCATAACCGCTAGTGTCATTAAATGTGGTCCAACTTCTCAATTGTTATTAACCTTAGACTTATTGAATTGAGACTTCTGTGATCCATATCAAATTTTTGAAGAATTTTTCGGCGAAAATCACATGGAGAAATTTTTGTCGACGCCTTTCGAACCAACCAGTGTGGTTCATCGTCAGGACAAGTTGGCATATGCATTTTAAATAGACCGGGCAGAATATCCAATGACTCAGATTACTTGATAAGGTAACAACTCGATTTGGCCTGATAATGACTAATTTCACCATTATATTAATTTATATTATTTATTTATTTTATTTATATAACAGAAATTTTAGTTATAGAATAAATTAATCATAAAATGAATTAATTATAAAAACCTTAGACTTTTTTTGATGTTTTATTTTAACCCTTTTTTTTCAGCTTAAAATTTGGTATTGTTTAGTGATCTGTTTGAATTAGGTAATCTATACAATCCAAAGTTACCAAATTTAAATGCTTTTGTTTAAGAAAAACAATGGGAATTTGGGTAGGATTTTGAAAAATATGGCAATTTTTTTTTTTGAAATTCTGGTTTCAGCTGTCAATTTTTAGGATTATGTGTGTCTCAAGAGTTTTTGATAATGTTGAATTTATTTCCACTTTCAAAAAAATGATTCAAACACTTGCAATATTGGATTTCTTGAATTTTTTTCCACCAAATTCTGGCCAAAATTTTATGGTCTAGGTGATATTGTGACGTGGGTAACAATGTCAATTTAAATTTAAATTTAAATTGAAAATGATATTAAGCAAATTCTTTCGGTAAAAACCACATAAGAGAAATTTTTGGTAGACACATTTCGAACCAACAAGTATGGTTTATGAAATTATCAAAATTATGATAAAAGATTTTCAATTCAAAAATTATAGAAATAAAGACACATATTCTTCTTTAAAAACAATGTATTTTAGCCCCAAGAGATAACTCAATTGGTCAAGTTCCCCTTGCTAAGTACCTTGCCAATTGGGAGGTCATGGGGTCAAATCTACTCGATGTCCTTGGGGCCAATTATTACATCTCAATGACCATTGACAATAATCAGTAATCTGTGGATGTAGCAGCCACTCAGTGGCCATTGACAATACATCTGCACGAATTATTACCCGTTAAGTAATTCGTGGATGTAGCGGCCACTTAGTGACCATTGACAATACATCCACTATGTAGATGTAGCGGCCACTCAGTGACCATTGACAATACATCTGCATGGATTATTACTCATTCAGTAATCCGTGGATGTAGCGGCCACTCAATGACCATTGACAATACATCCACTATGTAGTGACCATATCTGCATGGATTATTCCATGGATGTAGTGGCCACTCAGTAACCATTGACAATACATCCACTATGTAGCGACCATATCTACACGGATGTCGTGGCCACTCATTGACCATTGACAATACATCGTGGATGTAGCGGCCACTCAGTAACCATACACGGATGTCGTGGCCACTCATTGACCATTGACAATACATCGTGGATGTAGCGGCCACTCAGTAACCATTGAAAATACATCCACTATGTAGCAACCATATCTGCACGGATTTAGTGGCCACTCATTGACCATTGACAATACATCCACTATCTAGTGACCATATCGACATGGATTATTACCCGTTCAGTAATCCGTGGATGTACTGTGACTATTGACAATACATCCACTATGTAGCGACCACTCAGTGACTATTGACAATACATCCACTATGTAATGACCATATCTGCACGGATTATTACGCGTTCAGTAATCCGTGGATGTAGTGGCCACTCAGTGACCATTTACAATACATCCACTATGTAGTGACCATATCTGCACTGATTATTCCATGGATGTAGCAGCCACTCAGCGACCATTGACAATACATCTACTATGTAGCGACCATATCTGTGCGGATTATTACCCATGGATGTAGCGGCCACTCAGTGACCATTGACCATATAAACCACAGAGTATTACCCCAATAATCCGTAGATGTAGCGGCCACCCATATCTGCACGGATTATTACCCATGGATGTAGCGGTCACTCAGTGACCATTGACCATATAAACCATGGATTATTACCCCAATAATTTGTACATGTAGAGGCCACACAGTGACTATTGACCATATCAACCACAGAATATTATCCGTGTAGCAACCACTCAGTAACCATAATTGCTGATTTTGTTCCTGATTAATTTTAAATTTTAAATTTAAATAACATTAATAATCACATTCTTTTTATTTATTTTTTATTCATTTTATTTTTTTATTTTCTTTTTATATTAAATATGAAACTATAATAACTTTTTTATTTTCTTTTTGTATTAAATGTGAAACTATAATCACTTTTTTATTTTATTTTTTTAATGATTCATTTTATTCTCTTCATTTTTTTTTTGTTAAATGTGAAATTGAATTTAAAATCTAAATAACATTAATATTCCCTATTTTTTTTTTTTAAATTCATTTTTTTCCTTATTTTCATTTTGTGTTAAATATGAAATTATAACCACTTTCCTTTTTTTAATGATTCATTTTATTCTCTTCATTCTTCCTATTTGTGTTAAATGTGAAACTAAACAAAAACGCAGACAATACCACCAAGGTACAGCCAACTCCACTGCCCACGCCAACCAACTCTACCGCCTTTGACTTCTAGATTGTGTTTACGACAAATACATGCAGAGAATTTATAGCTCTGTCCACCTTCTATATAAATTTGTAATTGTGTTTACGAAAAATACTTGCAGAGAATTTATAAGTCTGTCCACCTTCTATATAAATTTGTAATTGTGTTTACAAAAAATACTTGCAGAGAATTTATAGTTCTGTCCACCTTCTATATAAATTTGTAATTTGGCTCAGTCTGAGCATGCACGCAATGCAACACCTGCAATATAAGATGAAGTTTGTGATTTTTTCTGCATTATTATTCGTTTGATATCTATATTGCATTCTGTTCTCTGTCTGAGATCAATTTTATTCTCTGGATCATATTTTTTCTCCCATCTACTGGTATCAGTGCTTATGGTTGTGAATGTGGGGATGACCGTCGATTTTTTTTTGCTTGCAGTGAACGCTGCATGAATGAAAAGAGATCCTGAGCAGAGGAGACAATGACCTGAGCTGCGAGTGTTATTGTTGTTTGCCCGGAGGCGCAGACTGCTGGTGTGGTGTGAACGTTGAGGACGCTGAGGAATTGTTATGAGTGAGTCTGACGCTGTGTGGAGCCCAACTTAGGGACAGTGAAGCGCAAATCCAGTGTGAATCGTGTGAGTCAAGTGGGCTACCAATGGAAAGCTGGACGAGTTCCTCCATTGCTGATTGAGCTAAGAGATTTGAAGAAACCTTTGCGTAGAGTTGACCTAATTTTCCCGGAGCGTCTGGGAGCTCGAGCACAAATGATCGACACGTGGAGAGGCATTTGCATTCGCTTTAGGTTTTGTCATAAGATCTCTTTTAACTTTTTATTAAGGAAGTGGAATGTGGTAAATGTTTTATAATAATATACATTTTATAATTTGAAACATATATAATTATATAGGTTTTATAATTATGATCAATTAAGTTTGTAAACTTTTTAATTATTATTATTAAAAAAATAAGTTTAGATGAAAATTTTAAAAGAGATTAATTTTGGCTTTTCAACTTAAAAGTTGGTAAAGTTGAATTGGTATTAATTGATATTGAGAAGTTGAGTGGGGTTAATTTTTCCCTATGGAAATCACATATGAAAGATACACTTATTTTAAAAGATTGGTATTTGCTAGTTGAAGGTATAGCAAAAAAACCCTCATTGATGAGGAATGGAGAATGAAATAAGTTAAATAGAAAGACAATTGCAACAATCCACCAATATCTAGCAAAAAATGTGTATTTCAATATGTGTAGAGAAAAGACGACAAAAGGATTATGCAAGAAGCTCCATGATCTATATGAGAAGAAGACACCATCAAACAAAGTGTTCTTGATGAAAAAGTTTTATAATCTCAAGATGAAGGAGGGTGCTTCAGTTGCTGAGCACTTGAATGAATTCAATATTATTACTAGTGAGCTTTCCTTTGTTAAAATCATTCTAGATAATGAAATTAGAGCTATATTGTTAATGTGTCCTATGCCAGATAGCTGGAAAATTTTAATTGTAGCTATGAGCACTTCAACACCTATAAAGATCCTGAAGTTTGATGATGTCAGCAGTAGTTTAATGAATGAGGAGTTGTGACACAAGTTAATTGCAGAAAACTAGGGAGGGGAAGCTCTAGCTCTAGCTGATCATGGTAGGAGAATTGATTGAGGTGAATAAGGGTGATCAAGATCGAGAGGCCGGTTGAAATCAAGGAGGGGCAGGCTCATTTACTTTTATTGTGATAAACCAACGCACATGAAGAAAGAGTGTCGAGTCTCAAAGAATGAACAAATTGATTAGAAATTGGCCAGTACAAATCACAAGTCATCAAACACAAATGAAGGTGAGATTACTGCTGTAGTCACATATGGTGATGTGTTATTTACGATTTTAGTAGAGGATGCATGTTTATATACATCTAGTAGTAACTTTGATTAGATCCTTGAATCTAGGGCATCTCATCATGTAATCCCATGCAAAGATAGTTTTGTTGCATATAATCCAGGTGATTATGGTAGAGTGCATTTGAGGAACAATCACTTTTGCACTATTGTTGGAGTAGGAGATGTCCAGATCAAGATGAAGGATGGACAAGATATATTGTTGATTCAGGATAGACATGTGCCAGAAATGTGCACGAGTTTGGTCTCTGTGGGGTGACTAGATGATGAAGGCTATTACAAAAGCTTTGGAAAAGGAGGCTGGGAAATTAGCAAAGGAGCATTGGTTATGGCCAGAGGATTCGAGACAGGAACATTATATACATTGAAGTCAATGATAGGGAAATTATATTTGGTTGCTGTCAAAAAAGAAGGAAATTCAACAGATCTGTGGCATAAGCGCTTGGGTCACATGAGCGAGAACGACTTAAAAATCCTTGTTGGGAAAAATTTACTACCAAGTTTGAAATCCTATAATATTGATCTTTATGAGCATTATATATATGGTAGACAAAGAAGGCTTTGATTCCTTAAAGGTGGCCATGACAGAAAGAAAAATTTGTTAGCATCATGTTTTGTAACATTTATAGATAATACATCCAGAAAGGTTTGGGCCTACCCTGTGAAAAGTAAAAGTGAAGTGTTTGAAATATTTCAAAAATTCCATGTTGCTATTGAAATATAAACTAAAAAATTTGTCAACTGCCTGAGATCATATAATGGCGGAGAACATTGCTCAAATTCATTTAAGGAACACTGTAATAAGTTTGGCATAATGCATGAGAAGGTTGTACTTGGTACTCCTCAACAAACGGTGTTGCAGAAAGGATGAATCACACCATTATGGAGAAAGTGAGGAGCATGTTGTCAAATTATCGATTGGAGAAGCATTTTTGGGAAGAATCAGTAAGGAAAAATTTCTATCTGATAAATCAATATTCTACTACAACATTGATAAAGACATTCCTGAAGAAGTTTGCACTCGTAAGAAGTTGAATTATTCTCATTTGAAAATATCTGGATGTGAAGAATTTGTACATATTCCCAAAGAAAATAGAACTAAGCTAGATGATAAATCTATGAAATGCATTTTTATGGGATATGTGGATGAAGAATTTAGTTATCATCTATGGGATCGAGTCAAACATAAAGTTATTAGAAGTAGGGATGTTATACTTTAATATTCTTAAAGAAAGTAGACTAGCCATTAAATTAATAATTAAAAACTAAAACTAAAATTATTAATGAATTAATAATAAAATTAAAATAAATAAACTACAACTTAACTGTATTATAACATTATCATACCTGTAGGCTTTCATTCATTCCCATCCCTACCCTAGCCTTATTTATTACCCTATTGAGTTTTGACTTATTCTCTCATGGATCTAGTCCTAATGATGAACCACAGAGGTTGGTTCGAAATGTTGATTACAACAAATATAAATGAGATGACTTCGGAAGATAACACATCACAGAGTCAGAAATGTTTAAGAGATATGTAGGTTTGAAGAGCAGCATGAAAACATCCCACCAATGCAAGAAGATGGACAACAAATTCAAGAGCAGTAAGGACAACAAGTGGAAAATAATGAACATCAAGAAGAAAGAACATTGTGGGAACCTTTACAAGAGTCTCAACCTAATTATCCACCACCACAACTGGTTCATAGATCTTCTATGCCTCACAATCCTTCACAAAGATATCCTCCTTCAACTGTATCCTATTAACTGATGAAGGTGAGCCTAATTGTTTTCAAGAGGCTTGTAAATTTGAGCACAATAAAGAATGGAAAAATGCAATGGAGGAAGAAATGAACTTTTTTCTCGAAAATAAAACTTGGGAATTGATAAATCTACCAAGGTAGAAAGGCTCTACAAAATAAATGGGTATATAGGATTAAGCATGAAGATGACGAAAATAAGGAGAGGTATAAAGCAAGATTGGCCATGAAAGGATTTTCCCAAAAAAGAAGGTATTGACTTCACTGAGATTTTATCACTTGTTGTTAAAATTCCATCCAATAGAGTCATTCTTGGTCTTCTTGTTGATTTAGACTTAGAATGTGAACATTTAGATGTAAAAACTATCTTTCTTCATGGTGAATTGGAGGAAGAAATTTATATGGAGTAGCCATAAGACTTCATGGAAAAACGAAAATAAGACCTAGATGTAAAAACTATCTTTCTTCATGGTGAATTGGAGGAAGAAATTTATATGGAGTAGCCATAAGACTTCATGGAAAAAGGAAAATAAGACCGAGTTTGCAGGTTGAAGAAGAGCCTCTATGTGTTGAAATAAACATCTTAACAACATTATAAGAAATTTGATTCATTCATGTTGGAACATGGTTTTCACAGCTTGGAAGCTGATCTTTATGTTTATATCGAGAGGTATGATCAAGGAAAGTATATAATATTAAACTTTTATATGTGGATGACATGTTGATTGTTGGGCATGATAAGAATATGATCAATAGGTTGAAGAAAGATTTGGGCAACAAATTTGTAATGAAGTATTTGTGTTCAATACAACATATATTGCGCATGAGGATTATGCATGATAGAAAAACCAAAAGGTTGTGGTTGTTACAAGAAAAATACATCAAGAAGGTGTTTGATAGGTTTAATATGAAGGATGCCAAACCAGTTGGTACACCCCTTGCAACCCACTTCAAGTTGAGTACTAAGGTATGTCCTAGTGATGCCAAGGACAAGGAAGAAATGAGAAAGATTCCAGATGCTTTAGCAGATGGTAGCTTGATCTATGTCATGGTATGTACACAACCAAACATTGCATATTCAGTGGGAGTATTGAGCAGGTTCCTTGCTAATCCAAGAAAGTAACATTGGCAAGTAGTAAAATGGATTTTGAGGTATATCAAGGGTACTAGTCATTATTGTTTATGTTTTGGTCATAATAAGACTATGCTTGAAGGATTTACAGATGCAGATATGGCTAGAGATATGGACACCAGAAAGTCCACTACAGGTTATTTATATACATTTGCAGGGGCATCAATATCTTGGGTGTCAAGGTTACAAAGAATGGTAGCTCTTTCTACAAAAGAGTCAGAGTACATAGCTGCAATAGAAGCTTGTAAAGAAATGTTTTGGATGTAATGATTCCTTGGAGAGATAGGAATAAAGTAGGACAAGTATGTGCTATATTGTGATAGTGAGTGTTAAAATATGCAACTACGATCAAATTCCATCTTGGATAGCTCATATGATGGAGATGATGATGGCATTGAATTTCTCTTTTCGAGATGACCAAAACTGACCTAAAGATCACCTCGTTTGGACAAGTGATGGGACGAGAATTTGGGGGTTGCCCAAAATCCCAATTCCCAGAAAAATTCGATCCTGGACCGTGGGACAAGTCCCGACGGAAGCGTTCTTCAAACCTTTTAACTATTAAACCATAGGTCTCCGTTAAATATTTAACCATGGATCGTCCACGCATTGGAGATAAACAATATAAAAATAATATATGTGTGAAGTTTTAATAAGCTATAGTGACCCATTCCCCATACGCTTCTACTGCGCCACTCCGATCCACTTTAGTTACTCCAGAATTTAAACACCACAAATTCATTTAGTGCAGAAACATGGAGCATGTCAATGTGATTGTAAGGAGACCATTCGGAGCAGCAGTCGTGCTCTGCGCAGCTGTGATTGTGTAGACAGGCCATCGCTTTCACCGCTCACTTTCTGACAAACTACGAGCGCTATGTTCTCACTGCTCACTTTCAAAACTACAAATACTATCGACACCATTCAGCGCTTTAAGTCATTGCGTTGGGTTTAACAATACATTGACCAACGCTTATTCAACTACAAAACCATCACAACAATCTACATTCGTTCAAACAGTTAAATTAGATCGCCATCGACCCACGCCCACGAAGCAATCGATAGTCGATCAACAAATTAGCAACACAGGGTTTGACTTATTTATAAGACACATAGGCGTACATAACACTGAAGCATGCTTTCATATAAACACAGAACAATTACATATTAAGGCTAAGGCATTTCAGCCTTAAAGCCAAGCTCACAATCGACTACATCTTCCCACTCACAATTTCCTCACAAATATGATATCTATTACATGCCTATCGCATTACATTTATATAAGAAGTCTTGAGAAGGATTGATCGTATCCTCTCCTGCTTTCCTCCAACAAAAGATGCATGCATGCTTTAAATCTGTTTTAAGTTTGCTTTATCCGCTTTAAATCTATCTTTTCTGCTTTAAGGTAGACTTTCCTTTGTTCTGCTTCCGTGGCCCATGTTTGCTCGCTTTGTTGCTGGGTGCTCCTGCATCATACTCCCGAGGCACAAAAATTTATGACCTCCTAGTCATATGCTTCTCCTGGTCTTAGTAATAACTTCAATTTGTGAGCTGCAATCTGCCTCTGCAACAGCAAGCCCTCCTTGCTGCCTCTTACCTCACCAAGCTCTCCTCTAGACTTGGTCTTTTGGTAACCGCTCTAGGCTATTGCAATCTTCTCACCTTCCTCTGCAACCTTCTCACCTTCCTCTGCTGCTACCTACACAAAATATAAAGACCAGACATACTTTATCAAGAACTGTACCTCCTTCCGCAGAATCTTTTTCTCGCTCTGATACCAAACTGATGGGACGAGAATTTGGGGGTTGCCCAAAATCCCAATTCCCAGAAAAATTCGATCCTGGACCGTGGGACAAGTCCCGACGGAAGCGTTCTTCAAACCTTTTAACTGTTAAACCATAGGTCTCCGTTAAATATTTAACCATGGATCTCTTTTAAAATTGAACATCCACACATTGGAGATAAACAATATAAAAATAATATATGTGTGAAGTTTTAATAAGCTACAACGACCCATTCCCCATACGCTTCTACTGCGCCACTCCGATCTGCTTTAGTTACTCCAGAATTTAAACACCACAAATTCATTTAGTGCAGAAACATGGGGCATGTCAATGTGATTGTAAGGAGACCATTCGGAGTAGCAGTCGAGCTCTGCGCAGCTGTGATTGTGTAGACAGGCCATCGCTTTCACCACTCACTTTCTCACAAACTACGAATGCTATGTTCTCACTGCTCACTTTCAAAACTACAAATACTATCGACACCATTCAGCGCTTTAAGTCATTGCGTTGGGTTTAACAATACATTGACCAACGCTTATTCAACTACAAAACCATCACAGCAATCTACATTCGTTCAAACAGTTAAATTAGATCGCCATCGACCCACGCCCACGAAGCAATCGACAGTCGATCAACAAATTAGCAACATAGGGTTTGACTTATTTATAAGACACATAGGCGTACATAACACTGAAGCATGCTTTCATATAAACACAGAACAATTACATATTAAGGCTAAGGCATTTCAGCCTTAAAGCCAAGCTCACAATCGACTACATCTTCCCACTCACAATTTCCTCACAAATACGATATCTATTACATGCCTATCGCATTACATTTATATAAGAAGTCTTGAGAAGGATTGATCGTATCCTCTCCTACTTTCCTCCAACAAAAGATGCATACATGCTTTAAATCTATTTTAAGTCTGCTTTATCCGCTTTAAATCTATCTTTTCTGCTTTAAGGTAGACTTTCCTTTGTTCTAATTCCGTGGCCCATGTTTGCTCGCTTTGTTGCTGGGTGCTCCCGCATCAACAAGAAAAAGTTGGATTTTGAATTTGTGTACCCACACATGCACATTTGGACATGTCGAGCTCAACATCAAATGGACATTGTTGGACACCCATGGAAGCCTATAAATATAAGTGACCTAGAGCTCATTTGGACATCACCAACCAAGCATATTATTCTCTTCTCATTGATTGGTTCACACAGGTCTAATGCAAGGTCGAAAAAAGAAGTTTGCAAAGGTCTAGAATTACAGGGTTCAAGGCTTGCAGTTGATCTAGGTTTTTTGGGCTATACTTGCAGGCTTGTCACAGAGCATTTTTGGCTATAGTCGCTAGAACACAAGCATCAAGGGAGAGGCTAGGATCCTACAGTTTCTATCACAACCCCTCATGCAAGCGACTTGGAGTTTGACTGAAGTTGACCATTGACCTAAGTTATCTACAATTGACCGAAGACTAGAGAAGTTGTTTCTAATATAACATGGCACTAGAAACTTGTTTTTGAATGTTATTGGATTGTATTGCCGATGATATTGTATTGGGCTCATTGTACTCTCTACTGAACATTTTATGACAATCTAATAGAAGAATAATTGCAAAGGGTTTTTCCCCTAGTGGGGGTTTTCCCTGGTCTTTGACCAAATCTAGTGTCTTTGTTGATGTGCTGATTGTCTCCATTGTCATTGTTTTTATTGTTCAATCTTCAATTATTTTTGATGAATGGAAATACTAATTGTAATTGGAAACATTGCTAATTGAAGTGTGGAATTAGGCTAAAGTAATTGATACAACATAGAACAATATTAAAATTAACAGTCAAATTGCTATTCACTTGGCGTAAAACATAACATTTCACTCAAAAACCAAGTACATTGAATTAAGGTACAATTGGATCTGATATGTGTTGGAGGAAGGAAATTTATCCTTGGAAAAGATCCATACATATAAGAATCCTACTGATATGCTCACTAAGATTATTCCAAGAAACAAACATAAGTTATGTAGAGGCATGGTAAGACTTGATGTGACTTGATTCAAGACTCTTCATTTGGTTTCCAGTGGGAGAATGTTAAATTTGAAACTAAATAAAGACGCTGACAACACCGTCGACATCGATGCCAACCAACTCCATTGCCTACCACCCAATTCCACTGCCTTTGACTTATAGAAATCATTGTGTAACTCATGAAAAACGCATGTAGAGAATTCTAGAGCTTTTTCGACCTTCTATAAATTTGTAATTTACCTTAGCTTGAGCATGCAAGCAAGACAAACCTGCAATATAATGTAAAGTCTGTGAGTTTTTCTCCATTGTTGTTAGTTTGATCTTCATCTTTAATTCTAATGTCTCTGTCTGAGATCGATTTTATTCTTTGTTATGTATCTGCATCATATTTTTCCTCCCATCATTCTGCTTATTTTCACAAATTCTTTCCTTTTGTATGCCCAAAAATGAACAAATCGTTATGGATAAACTAGGAACCATGGATTGTCACATGAGCGCTATGAAATTTCATTGAACTCTTAGATATTCAAATAGACATTAGAGGAAATTTCAGCCTAAAAGTGCCTATGAAATTTTCATGTAATTTCCATGTCATAATATGTAAACTATTAAAATTCCTTTAAATTTAAAAAGAGGTACATGTAAATATTTTGGAGGGAAAATAATGAAAACTGTTTTTTAAATTGTTTTTGACTTATCTTCTTATATGTTTATTCAAATTTCAATTGTAGACACTCGTTGGATGCATAATTAAATTCCAAATCCAACGAGTGCCCATTATGCATACTTTGAATAGACTCACATTGACAAAAATTGAAGTTACATTAAAAAATGTGTTATTTGGGTCATCAAAAAAATATGCATAATGGGTAGTCATTGGATGTGCAATTTAATTCCAAATCCAATGAGTGTTTACATTTGAAAATTGAGTAAACTTGTAAGGAGATAAGCCAAAAATACAATTAAAAAAAAAAAAATTCTTCTTTCCCTCCAAAATTCATAGCTCGTATTTTATTATTTTAACTATTATTTTATTTTTTTTCCTTAGGAGGCCACTTTTAGGATGAAATTTCCTCTAATGATTATAACAATAATAATTATTATTTTGTTTTTAAATTTTGGAGAAATTTGTTAATTAATTCTTTTTCCCCTTTAGATTCAAGCGAATTTGGTAACTATGATACAATAAGTGAATTGAATTTGGTAAGCATATCAAAATGATAAATTTATCTATAAATTTTTAAATGTGAATTAAATAAAAAAATTATAGCAAAATTACTAATTTCAACCTGGGGCAAAAAAATTGCAATCTCTTATTTAAGAAAAAATAGAATCTCTCATAAAAATAAATAAATTAAATGGTCAAATTCCAACCTCAAAAACTAAAATGTAAAATTGCTCGACAACCCTATCTATGGGATTTTGATTTGTTAATTGATGAAAGTGTCATTGCATATAATATTAAGTGAATATGGGATTGGTTCCGTATTTGTACAAGTGGAAGGATTTTGAAGGGTAAATGTTGTTGTCTTGGGGACAAATTAGTTGGTAATATGAGACAATGACATCGTGGAAACTCGAGATAACCCAATTCAAATCTCCTGTAGTAACTTGGACTACAGAGAAGAGGGTAGGTTGTAACTCCCCAAAGGTTTATTATAGTTACATGTCAGAGAAAAAAGGTTGCTAGGCGACAATGGGATGTTTGATTTGTTGATTCAGTAAATCCTCCACCATTGGTCACACCATGGACAAATGCGAGCACAATTAAACGAGAGGCTACATTACAAGCATCAATACCTTGTCCTAGGTAGTGCTAGCAGTAAAAGATCCAGGTTCAGTTTCACCTACACTAATACCAAATTAAAATTATAAGCTCCAGATAAATGAAGGGTTATTCGATGGAAATACATTAGATATGACCTAAGAATGAGAAGAAGATCCGTATTAGATGGAAATACATTCATCACATTAATGTAAGGAGCTTCTTCTTTGCAAGGCCATAAAGTGATACGATGAGGTAAAGAAGGTGGTAAAGGAGTATAAGGAATATTTCTCTGAATGTCGTATATTGTGACCTAATGTTCTAAGTGATGTGAGAAAGGATAACTATAAAGCTCTAAAATAAACAAGTGCTACATAGTAGCTAGTCTCTGCTGCTTAGTTTAAATATAGCTGAATTAGATGGAAAGAGTTGCACACATTAATAATAAATAATTAGATTTTCAAACTCACATTGTGAGGGCACATGGCCATCGATAATTAAATTTTGGTTGAAGACCATCGATTAGAAAAATATGCAAGTCAAGATGTCCCAACAAATATATGCCTAGTAAACAAACATGTCAGTTTTCGAATTTTAGACGACTGTCCAAAAGAAAAATATGATATTTGTGAAGGATTAATAAAATGCCTACATTGACCTAGGAATGCTGATATCCAAATCAATAATTAAATCTATGGTAGACATTGCTATCTATGTTAGCATAGATTGGATTTCGACTCTAATATAACTATATTGATATGGTTGGAGGAGATAGTTTACATAATTTCCTTTTTATAATATTCATCTTAATATTTTTAAATTATTTGTGTATGTATTTATTTATGTCCAAAAAGATATTAATGCATCAATTTCCTAAAAATAACAAACAAATATTATTTAAATTTAAAATTAAGATATAATTATTTTATATTTAAAATGTTAATTAAAATTAATAATATGTATGGATTTCTACTTTAATAATATATTTTATATGTACATTTAAATTATTCATATATAAATCAATTTATTTATATATGAATATCATTTTGTTTTTGCATCGATAAAAATTTGTTTTTTAAAATACAATATATACACTATATATATTTTCAAATTTTTTAGTTTTATTATTTTTTATTTATATATATGAATGAGAGGCATGAAGTATATTTGTGTGATGAAATTAAACGTGAATGATTTTTGATGTGCAACTCCCAGCGAATTCATTTATAGGGATGGTTGAAACTTGTATACTGCACATTTATTTTATGCGAGTGGTATTTACATCATGGATCTTTGAGACTTGTATATAGACTGAATGACATTGCGTATTCATGCAAAAGACTGATTTTATATAGACTGAATGACATTGCGTATGCATGCAAAATACAATAAGTAGCCGCCAGTTTTGAAGAATTGGATCCTAAATGCCCAACACAACACCGTGTTGAAGATATTTTGGTATTTATTTTTGAATAAATTTTGGTGTTTATTTTTGAATAAGATAGCCATCTTGTAATGGAATAATTTTATATGAATTGATAACATGTATATTATCATTATAATGTTTGCAAATCAATGTAATGAGCACTAACATGTTTAACTTGACAGTCAATTAAGTTGAAGACAAATAACTAAAATTATTTTTTAAAAATAATAAATTTGAATTTGCAATGTTCAATTACAGAAATTTTGCAATTAGTTTTGTCAAATTTGACCCAAAACTAAATAATGCTTAGTGCAAAGATAATAATATAATAATAACTCTTCATAAATATGGAGTATTGTAGGTTTGTCTTTTTCTTATTTTTCTTATTACTTATTTCTAATTTTTATTTTATTTTTAAATTAAAATTTAATAATAGAATAGTTATTTTGTTATTAAATTTGTATTAGTTGTGTTTTCATTATAAATATTTATCTATATGTTAATATACTATCATATCTTTTAAGGAGGGGAAAGAGAATATCAAAGTAAATCAAAGTGATAAGTTGTTTAAAGATAAGAGAAGTGCATTGAATCGTTCATCTATAAAGGATACATTGAATAAGGTTCATAAATTATGTATTAAATTGATCTCTTAGATGGTTAAGCATTATCATATTTGAATCCTAAATATATACAAAAGAATTTTATAGGAGAAACCATGTCCTCATTTCCAAGTAATACCAAACAAATATTAAACATAGACGAGTCATGTGTTAGTTGTTCTTGGGAGAGAATATAGTTGAGAGATTAGATTGGGTCTCTCAAAAGTGCATATGACATAAAGGAGATTATACATGTTGATCATTGACTAGAGGCTAGATGCAAAATAATTGATTAAGTTCTTGCCTCTATTTACTGTGTATAAATTATACAATTGAAGACAACTGATACATATGGCATGCATGGATATCACCCCACAATCCTATTTTTTTTTATCACTTTTGGGAACAAAAGATTGCCTCATAGCTTGACTCATTGTGAACATCTTGACCTTGAATATTATTACTTCAAAGCAATGGATATATTTTTAAATGTGGATTATAGTTTACCAAATTGAAAGTTGAAATTGAATATCGAACATTGTTGTTTCAAAACTAATGACAATTGTTTCATCTAATATTCATTTTGAATATAATAAATAAAAGTATATTCATATGACCAATTTCGTGCCAAAATGAAAATAGCCTAGGTATGGAAAAAAAATCAAATAATAATTATTAAAATAATAAAAGATTAATTCCTCAATGGGGGTACCAATCGAGGTAAATGGGGAGCTAGGGGGTTGTGCCCGCAACCCCATGGAGAAATAACATTAAATGGAGGGGGTGGCATGACTACCCCCATGCATGCATACACACATAAGATTTGGTTATCATGTCACCAATGGTATGTAGAGTATTGAGAATGAAATGGGGTAGGCATTCTCGACGAAGCCGTAGAGCTAAGAGGAAACAACTCGGGACCTTAATGAATATGCCTTGGACAGGCAACTGTGAGAATCTTGGGTTTGCTGTAAGTGACGAGGTCAAATCAAATTGGGTTAAGAATTGGTTGGAAAACCCTAGAGTAGTTATGGCTTGACATGATAACATAGTGGCATTGCGGGTAGAATGTGTGGTAAAATATTTGAAGTCGATACTGTAGACCATGGGGATAAAGATGAACGCTTAGAAAATTTGACACGCTCCAGCAGAATATTCCAGTTCCTTTGAGGCTTTCAACATAGGTGTCATGCTAATTGCATCTATAGTTATATTCCCTTAGCATACTAAAGTCACCACTACTCGGTAGTCCCAAATTCCTTATGCTTTAATTATCTAGATGGTTGTGCTTTGTAGAGTTTAAGGTGTTTGCATGGAGTGGTCCCTATATGGTTTAGCGTTTTGATATCAAATCTATATTTTCCTCATAGTTATATCATTGGGATTATATCTTTGCATTACATTGGCTCTCTTGGTCAATTTTCTAGTCTCTCCACCTATTTGTGTTGACTTCTCATAGACTGTTGGATTTTCTTATTCTGGAATTGAGTCGTGTTCATCCTGGGTTACTCCACCCCTGTTTTATGGCCAGCCTTGACTCTGCATCTTTCCATTTTTATATATATTCTTAGTAATTCTTGTGGTAATATCAAAAGAAAAACTTGGGCTGGCAATATGTGGCCCCAAAGGATGAGAAGTCAGAGCGGGGGAGGGTGGTCACGACCCTTAGGGCCA
Source organism: Pinus tabuliformis (assembly GCA_031772625.1). Lineage (NCBI taxonomy): Eukaryota > Viridiplantae > Streptophyta > Pinopsida > Pinales > Pinaceae > Pinus > Pinus tabuliformis. The sequence continues at coordinate 19,236,405 of CM062813.1, read as the reverse complement.
AAACCAATCCCAAAAAAAGGCCCAAGAGGCTACTGAGACATTTCATTGGAATATTCCCCTGAAGGAAAAAATTAAATTTGTCAATGGGAAACCTTGGCAGCTAAGGATAAGTAGGCCTTTCTAGACTCAGATATAATGTAAGAAATTGGCAATGGGTTCTTGACCCTCGTCATACCAGGGGAAGAAAAAACTAATATTTGATGCTATATCTCTTTACTGACAAATGAAAACCCTATTGGGTAGGATCTTAATAGAAAAGAAGGAAGATAAATACAATCTTTGCAAGCCTTGAAGATGTCGAACATAGCCAAAGAAATTAACAAGTTTTCCTTGAAAGGATCCATACTAGGCTAGACCATATCGAGTACCATATTCAGTGTGTTCCTACTACCTCAATTCCTCTAGGATCTAATGCCAAGGATCTGACACCTGTCACCTCATTTGACTCTCAATGTCTGAAATATCTTCCTACAATTTTTTATTGTTTAATTAAGTAGTAGATACTCTTATTATGTTAAATTCGATGACAACGCTAGAATTTTTTACTAATTAGTCTATAGGTAGGTGGTAAAAAATATATTGTTTCTCATTGGGTAGATTGAGACCATGTTTCAAAAAAGATGTTTAAGATGACTGATGTAATTAGTTAACATGATTTTGTGAGGTAATAATAATAATAATAATAATAATAATAAAAAAAAAAAGATTAATACAATTTTCCTTCGATGGGATAGATACTGATTAATTGCAATTTTTTGTAGACAAATCAAGTTAAATTTCTTTCTAATTCAAGGATAGATAATTAATCTCTTCCAAAAGTATAGGTGATGTAGTTTCAATGTATAACATATGACAATGGATTATAAAACTAGTTGCCCCTTTCATGCTTTAAAGTTATATGGAATGAAAAAACAAAAATTTCTTATTTTTCTTAATAAAATCGACATGTTAAGGTGATAGCACAAAATTATTGTTATTCAACTTCTTAGCAATGATGATATTTTTCCACATCCTTCATCATGGATGAGAGAGGTTTTGGTATTGACTCTCACTACTAAGGTACATATTAGAGGGAGGGAGGGTGTAAAGTGCATATATCCAATTTTAGCCATGGGTACTCCTATATCTAGCAAGAATGTCACATATCATAGAGATGAATCCCACCCTAATCATCATTGAAAGAAGGAAAAGTATTTAATTATGTTGAATGGGCACCTTCAAAGTGCGTGTTTAATCTTTATCCCTTTGCACATATGTTAGAGAGTGATAAATTATCAAACATAACAAAGCAAAGATGGATCTAAAAATATTGTTTTTTAGTTCACCATAGAGACACACCAAACTTGCAAACGAGACTCATTGTTATTTGCAACCCATCTATTACAACTTTAATTCTTTATGCAAACATGTATCTAGTTAATAACATAGTACTCTATCTTTCTACAATCATGAGAGGATGAGTGGGAATGTTGAATGAAAACCACATAGTATTTGAAGTGTGTCTTTTTTTTTCTTTTCTATCATAATACTTAGCTATGAGTTATTTTTCAATTGGTTGGAAGATTTTTAGAAACCAATAAATGAATTCATTTTTTTTTCTTTTCTAATTTCACATAGAGTAAAATACTTTTCAATTAGCTGAAATATTTTGAGAAATCAATAAATGCATGCATTTTTCTTCTTTTCTAATTTCACATAAACTAAAATTTTAAAACACTTTATACATACCAAATAATCAAATCTTGAAACAACATATAATAAAAAGCAAATATATTATTATAGTATGGAGGAGATATTGTAGTGGTGGTAAATGAGTGTAAACATTTAAATATATGTTCAATATGGGAGAGATGTTGTAGCGTCCTTAAAATGAAGCACCAAATGATATAATAATAATAAAATATAATGCCAGCTCAATTAAAAAATAATAAAAAGTAAAGAGTAATAAAAAGAATAAATCCATTCAATCCATTTTATTATCTATTGTAATTTTGTTTTATAAAATTATGAACAATTCAAAATCATAATATGCATATCACTTTAAAATAAATTAAATAATAATAATTATAATAATTCATATATATATATATATATATATATATGATCCTTTAGAAGGCATATTTTTGAATAACATGACATTGAAGTATTATATTGTATTCTTTTATATATATATATATATATATATATAATTTAAATAGTAGTTATAAATTATTGACTATATAAATTAAAATAATGATTCATATTTGTAACCATTATATTTCAAAACTTTATATTCAAATTTGATTAATAAGCATATAAAAAATTAATATTTACAATAATTTCTTTTGAAGTTATTTATCTATTTATCTATATATATCATTAATGCTATGTATATTAGATTAAAAATTATTATTATTATTTTTTAACAGTGATGAGTAGTAATTTTTTATGAAAACTACGTCGAGGATGCAACAAAAACCTCGAGAGTTACATCATATCTAAGACCATATTCTATGACAATAGAAAATATTTTGAGAGGTTCTACATCCTATTCATAAAGACAATTTACTAAAAACTTCATATTGACATGTTTACAACTATATGTCTTGCAAAATTGACCATAGAGATATTTTTTTTTACTATACTTGATCACTCACACTGATCGGAGTCCACTAACATTGCGTCTACCATTTCTATAGTTGCATTTCCTTCTATAGACTATGGTCTCATTGTTGGAACTGTTGGAGGAATATTCTCCAATTGATGACATAGTGCATCAATTTCATCATTTTGACAATAAATCTATTGTTGAAAGGCTAGTATTATGTCTAATTGTTCCGCTATGTGGAGGGAGAGTTGTATAATAGGTTGCAAAAGAGAGTGAAAAATGATGTTTTTGTTGATAGGGGGATGAGGGCAGAGGGGGCACTCTGGGGGGCCTTCTCCTTCATCGTGATTCCTGTGGTGATCCATTCAATCCTTACAAGTGGTATTTCTCCAATATATGACTCTGTCAGCTTTCATTGCTATCCTAGTTTCTCTAAGGGTGTGAATTAAATGACACAAATGGATTACACTAGGAATTTCCAATGAGATTGAAAAAAGAAATGGAAGCCAATGCCAATAATGGAAAAATAAAATTACCAATTTTTTTTTTCATTTTTTTTTTCTTCCGATTGTAAAAGGGTTACTTGTGTGCCAGTCACATTGTAGATTATCGAGCTCTTAATATGCCTAGTACTCGAAGCATGCCTACCTATGCTAATTACTACTTGTAGATGCCTCAAATTCATTTCATTCTGGAGATACTCCCTTAGTATGAAAAAACTCAGAGGGAAAGGCATGATTGCACGACAAATTCTCAAGAAACCATCTCTATCCGAGCCAAGCCTTGACCCTGACCTCTCCTCCCTAGATCGTAAGCTCAATTGGGAGGATGGAGAAGGTAGAAACTAACTTCTTTACACTTCATATGGTTATCCATATCCCTCAAATAAATAGAAACCATGACAAACTAGGTTCTATCCTCCATGATAAACTTTGTTCCTCCCACACTAGTGCAGTCCTTCCCTCTAGTGCGAGTGATATAATTTTTAAGATAGGGTGACTGTTATACAAAAAAAGAGCTTTAATAACCATATCTTGTTGTGAAAACATACAGAGAGAAGAATATATGAGGGTGTGTGGCTTTCATGTTGGCTCGACACCATCTCCCAAATGAAACTACCATCAACTAGAGCTTTCACTTCACTTGACGTTGAATGCTCCCGAGGAACATTGATTTCCTTGGATTTGTTAATTAATTCATGCTTCTCCATAATTAATTTAATGATTTTATGACCTAGATACATAGGAAAATATGCCATATTCATTTGAAAAGTCATGGTTGAATGATGTTCCAACCCTTTTTTCCATCTATCTCTGTTTGGCCCTTCTTAATGTTGAGAAATCTAGAGGGCAACAAGTGTAGGCGATTTCTCTTACTTTGATAACTACTTGTGATGTATGTTTCTTTTACTTGATTAATTTTTTTTCTTTACTATTATTAGTGTTCTCTATCATTAAACAACCAAATCATAAAGAAAAATGAGACAATATGACATAAGATATAGGCGATCAACCAAGGCCAAAACCTCTCCAACTAAGAGGAAAACCCACCAGAATCCTTCTCTTGTTATAAAACTTCAATTAATGAATTCCAAGACCTATGACCCTTGACCAAGACCCTCGAAGACCAAGTCATCCTTCCTTCTTGTTGACCTTTCCTTACATAGCTTCCAACAACAAACTTCGATCTTCTAGAAACTTCTCCAACAACTTCGACCCAACAACAATTTCTGCAACTTCGACCAAGCAATTTCAACAAATTTGATCTAGCAACTTCACAACTTCTATCTAGAGGTAGCTTCACAAATTTGACCTTGAAACTTCACAACTTCGATATAGAGGAAACTTCACAAATTCGACATTACAGCTTCACAACTTCGACCTTGCGTCTTAACAACTTCGATGCAGCTTCAAAATTTCATCTAGCTCGGAATCTATAGAAACCCTAACACGAGAGAGAGAGAGAGAGAGAGAGAGAGAGAGAGAGAGAGAGAGAGAGAGAGAGAGAGAGAGAGAGAGAGAGAGAGGTCCAAAACTTCAATCTCAAAATATTCTTCTTCTTCTTCATCCTTTTCCAGCTTCTATCTTGAGAAGATCGAACTTGCTTGAGTGAGTGTGCAAATGAGGTAGAATTTCTTCTTATTTATAGGCTTGTGAGGGGTAAAGGTCGACTTGATATTTGTGCCATGATGAGATCTTGGAGGGTCTTTTGACTCTATTTTGACTGAATAATATTTTTTTAACAATCTGTAACATGCCTAAATGGGTCTTCAATACATGACAATAACTCGAGTGACTTTATGAAAAACCTAGAAGCACTTAATGGGTGCTTGAGCTAAAAATAAATTTCCCTTGAGCATGAAACCCATGCCTCAAGATCACAAATAATAAATTTATTTTTCTCTTTTCATTAAATACATAAAATCCCGATTACTTATGTCATTATGAAGACTGAACCTATTTACATATTTCAATGCTCCCTCTTAACTAGGGAGGTATTCATAATCCATACAAGGTACTTGGAAATTCTCAATATGGAGAATTCTCATAGGAAGCGTAAAATTGATAACCCATCTGTATAACATCATATCATCCAACATTGTCACATAGAAAGGTCTTGAATAACAACTCTATCTCTCCACAAGATCACAGCACAATGTTAGGTGAATGTTGGCAATGCCAATTATTTATAAACACCCTCATCATTGTCTCTCTCGGAACATACCCCACCCAGGTTTTCTCAGAGTTTGTTCCACCAGGACTATTATTATCTTGGATTCCAAGTCCTCAAATAATATCATTCCTCTATGACTACTCTTATCTTGGATGCCCTACCACATCCTCAAAAGTATCGGATGCCAGCTCCTTACCCAATCATCCATTCTTTCTTCCCGAGTGAAGACAAGAATGATGTGTCTACCTCTCCCTCTCAAATAGGGAGGATATACCCATTCCAATGAAGGAATGCATCCATTCCTATAAAATGAATGTACCCAAGCTCCCCCTTAACCAGGGACTTGATGAAGCCTCCCCTTAACTAGGGACTTGCTTTGTGTTATAGACATTTTTGTGCCTCGCGACATGGAGCATGAAATGTCAATAATTACAGGGATCCTCAGTCCCTAAACATGTTGTTCTTACCCCTAAAAGAGCAAGGTCATCAAACAACAGCACTTCCAATCAGTTCTCCACCTGAAAACACTTCAAAACAGGCTAATTTTGGATCATGTCAGCTGCTCCACTGAGCATCTGCGCTGGAATGCAACTGCTCCTCCTTGTACCTGCGCTGGAAGTCAAAATGAAGGTTACCTGCGCTGGGCGAGATTGGCCAAGTGGCACAGTCATTCTGCAAGGTGTCAACTGCCCAGGAAGCTTCCAAACTGACACTTGGTTCATGAGATTCGCCCTGTGATGAGTAAGAGGTACTTGATCACCATGTGTAAGCAAGGATCTCCAAGTGGACTCAAGAACTGAAGATTAACTGAAGAGGGAGAGGACACAAGGCAGCTTCATGTCAGTCTCAAGCTGACTCATCCTTTCTTCTTCTCTCCTATATATAGAGCTCTTCTATGAGGTCTAAGGAGGCTGGAATTTTGTGTAAAGCAAGGAGGTGCTGTTGGTTTACAGTTAGAGCTATTGGGTGATTGTTTTACTAGAGGTGAAGAGGAGAGTTCTTGCTGCTGGGGAGGTGCTGCTGGATTGGAGCCATCATTGGTTGTAACCTTCTCAGAACCCTGTTACTTCTATCAATAAAGTTTTGCATGTTCTCCTATATACTTGTATTGCATTGATGTATTGTATTTACTTGTATATTTGATTCACTCTAATCCATGCATCAGTTATGAGTACATGTATCTTGTAGTTTCCTCTCTTGTTTTGTGCAGGATCTGTGTGTAGCTGGACCGGCAAAGAGAGCAAAGAGCTGGGAACAAGAGACAAAGAGAGAGGATAAGGATCGACTAAGCGAAAGACACCAGGTTGGTTAACCTTTTCTTCCTTCTCTCTGTACTTTCATAAAGGAAAATATCAAAGCTTTACTTTCAGTTGTTGCTAAAGACTGTCACCTTTAGAGTAGGGATAGGGTCATCCGAGTCGGATACTTTTCCCCACAACACTTTGAGCAACTTTATAGGTGGAGATCATGGGACAACCAACTACTTGTAGGAATCCCTCTTTTGATGTCATGAATTTCTTCTTTTTTATGAAGCCTGCATCTGTTGGGAATTCTTCATAGGGCATCAACCATCCATCACTTTCATTCATGAATCATGTCATATTTTCTTTCATTGGAAAGTGATTCACTAATCCATATCTGTCTTTCCCTTCATTTAAATACCTTCTCCACATCATGTTTTCATTAGGATCTTATCATCCCACCACATGAGTATCATTTGTAGATGAAATCTACAACTCTTCCTTTAGTATCCTTGCATAATCCCATCCATATATTTTTCAAAAATAAAAAATGGACATCAAATTACCTTTTTGATGCTTTTACATCATGACATCTTCTTGTTGTATCAACATTTTGCATTCATATTGACACGTCTCCAACAAGATATTAAATGTCAAGGGTTGTCTTACTTTCCAGACTTCTTCGGAGTCTTCATACCTTTTCCATGGACATGTCACGACAAATTCTTCTGGTTATCAAATGTTTATTTCCTTTTTCTATGTGAGAATAGTTGCAAATTTCACAATCTCTCCTTACTTTCTTCACATGTTGCTTCTAAGGAACTTCCATTCATAGTTCCTTCATTTTTATCAACCACCTCATTTTCCATGTGAGGAATTATTATGTTGAATTCATCTAATCAATATGTGAACCATGCATTTATGCATCCTTCTAGAGGAGGAGATCCCTTTATCTTGATCATTCTCATGAGGTGGAGCATTTAATCAGTTTTATCAAATACAAGCATACATACCTCATCTCTTCCTTTTGGTCATCTAGACTTCCTTCAGCAACTTCCTTGATTGAAAGAAATTCAATCACCTTAACCTGCTTCACCTCTTTTGAAATCATGAAATCATTGCATGAATCCCATACAGGATAGAATTCTCGGTGAGACACTTGCTTATTATAGTAGGTGAACATTCCAATTAATATTCCAATGGAGGATCTTGATCACCCTCATACTACAAATTCTCCTTTCTGAATGATGTATGATAAGCTCTATACTAGATGACTTTCTTTTTCCCATAAGTAATGCTTATGCTTCTAATAAGGTTACCAAGAGCTACATCCTTTTATAGTGATAGTCATAAACTTCTATTCAACTATCTTTCATGCTCCTGTATGATGATGTCACAATCTCTTGCTTTCAATCGTATGCTTCTATGATTCCATCTCCTAACATGATGCATTCTATCATTCTTCTAATGATTACTACCATGATAGTTATACTTTACAACAGAAAACTTGAAAATAACTAGGTGAGGAAGACTATCTCAATCATAGTAGAGATATTTTACTTCCTCCTTCTTGGATTTCTTCTTTTCATCTTCTTCCACTTCTTCAGTGATATGGGCTTCCTCTTTTATTGTCGTCCTTCTTGAGCTTTGGACAATCTCTGTTGTAGTGCCCATATTCATGAAAACCATATCATTGAAACTTTGACATGTTTTTATTTTTTACGAGGACCAAGATTCCCAAACTATCCTTTTCTTCTAGCCATGGCAACAAATGCTTGAGCTTGCTCGCTTGGTCCTACATCGATTTTTTCCTTTCGCTTGGTTTCTTTGATTTCGCACAATGACCACAGTTCATTGAATTAAGTAGCTTCCTTCTTCCCATACATGCTTGATGTGAAGTTGGCCCATTCCTTTGGTAGTGCTTTGAGCACTATGGTAGTATTTTCCTTGTCAGACATTATTTTTCCAAAATCTTGGAGTTGGTCTCGTATTTCTAACACCCTCATAAAGTATTAGGTTATTCCTTCTTCTTATGATACCTTCATCTTGTAGAGCTTGAGCTTCTTCTTTTGGAAGTTCGACAATTAAACCCTTAACATGACCAACAACTTCATTTTCTATGAGGATCAAATCCATCCTATTCTTCCATGCAAGAAAGTTTGACGACCCAACCAATTTGTTTCTCCCCTTGCAATATGAATTCATTTTGACATATTCAAATATAGATATAAAAATACTTACTTGTCAAGTGAAGATACTCCTAGATGATGAAATATTCAACTTTATGCCTTCTTGATTTTGATGATGATGTAGATAATAGAATATGTATTTTTGGTGAAGATGTATTTCTTCAAAAGTGATCCTTGACTCAAAGGGAGATCACATTGATTCTTTGATGATGATGCCAACACATTTTCCTTATTTTCTTCCTTCAAGACAATGCTAGTTAAACTTGTTTCACAACCTCAAATTTCATCGCTTCTTCAAAATTTCTGTTTGTTGTAGCAGTTCTGCAATTTCGACCTTTTATGCAATAACCTTGGTTCACACGTGTGGCTAGAATATGGAAAATTTCACCTCCTTTTTACTTGACTTGACTTGACTTCTTTTTCTTGTTATTTTAGTTTGCAAAGGAGACCTTTCTTGGCACAAAACTTGATCCTTTATGGTGGTTGCAATTCTACTTGCTGCTACAGAAGGGTGTCTTAATAATTCACACATGTGGAAAATATAGCCCAGAGAAATAGACCCAAAAGTGTTTCACTCTTCCTTCCTCGTGATAATGGTTGTAGAATGTGTGAGTTTCCCAAGAACACTTCAAGTGTGGAACCCTTCTTTGGATGACCTAGGGTTTTTTAGGTCTTCTTTAATGATCTTAATTATTCCCTTTTAATATAATGAGAGGGTTAGTCCTTCTTCATGTTTCCCTTCCTTAATGTAGTCACCCTAACTCTGACACCATGTTGAGAAATCTAGGGGGAAACACATGTAGCTGATTTCTCTTAATTTGATAATTTCTTGTGATGTATTTTTTTCTTTATTATTATTAGTGTTCTCTTTCATCAAACAAATACCAAATCATAATGAATAATAAGACAATAAGACACAAGATATAAGTGATCAACCATGACCAAAACCTCTCCAACTGAGAGGAAAACCCACAAGAATCCTTCTCTTCTTATAGAACTTTAATTGACGAATTCCAAGACCTATGACCCTTGACCAAGACCCTCCAAGGTCAAGTCATCCTTCATTCTTGATGATATTTCCTTACACAACTTCCAACAACAAACTTCGATCTTCTAGCAACTTTGACCCCAAAAATAAATTCTACAACTTCAACCTAACAGCTTCAACAACTTCTACCTAGCATCCTCACAACTTCAACCATGATGCAACTTTAGAAACTTTGACCTAGCATATTCACAACTTTGATCTAGAGGCAGCTTCACAACTCCAATCTTGCATCTTCAACCTTGCAGCTTCACAACTTTGATCTAGAGGAAGCTTAACATCTTTGACCTTGCAACTTCACAACTTCGATGCAACTTCAAAATTTCGTCTAGCCGAGAAACTGTAGAAACCCTAACGAAAGAGAGAGAGAGAGAGGCCCAAAAACTTTGATCTTGATCTTCTTCTTCTTCTTCACCCTTTTCCAGCTTCTATCTTGAGGAGATCAAATTTGTTTGAGCAAATTCCTTCTTATTTATAGGCTAGTGAGGATAAAAACTGCTACCTTGAAGCTGACTTGTCCCTTCATGTATTCCGACTTGATCTTTGTGCCATGACGAGGTCTAGGAGGGTATTTTGACTCAATAAATTTTTCATTACAATACGTAACATGCCCAAATTGGTCTTCAATACATGACAATGACTCAAGTCACTTTATGACAAACATAGAAGCACTCAATGGGTGCTTGACCTAAAAATAAATTTCCCTTGAGCATGAAACCCATGCCTCAAGATCACAAATAATAAATTTATTTTTCCCTTTTCATTAAATACATAAAATCACGATTACATATTGTTGAAAAGTGTGCAACAAGAAATGCTTGTTGAGATTGCAACAAGATGATGGAGCTTAGTGGAAAGGAGTCGTCTTCACTAAGTGGGCCTGCAAGCAAGTTATGGTGCAAGTTCTATTTTTGATCCCAGCAGGGATGATCACAGTATGGGTGATCACAATATGGGTGACCACAGTGTGGGTGACCACAGTGTGGGTGATCACAGTATGAGTGATCAAAGTCTATTTTTAGACTGACTGTCAAAAATAGAAAAGTCAAATATTATTGTCTCATAATAATATTTGGACTATAAACTTGATCTTATTCTCTTGGAGCACTTCAGTTTGAGCTACAGATGTGGCCCATGCAGCTGTCAGAAGGAAGTACGCTTTTCTTATGAGTCAGTTGAGTTGTTGCATGCATGACTTCAGTTAGAACTCAATCAGTTGAGTTTGGTGGAGTTGATTGTGGAGTTGATGGAGTTATGTTCAGTTTGACTTGGTTAAACTAGTTGTAGATAGTCTAACTGCAAATAGACTAATGATGAGTTGTTAAAATAATTATTAACTCATAATACAACTATAGAATACATCAGTTAACTTAGTTGCATGTCAGTGCATGTTCAGTTCAGCAGGGACAGGTGTTAGAGGATCAGATTGCTATCAGTTGTGACTATAGTTGTGCATGATGATTTGCACAATCAAAGGGATTGAGTATGCCAATTAATTGGCCAATACCAAGAATTGTAGCCTATGCTCACGTCCAACACAATGTGACTGATTCTTTGCAGGTGAAATACGAGTTTGGTAAACCATTCTCATTAATTCTTGAGCATGTATTGAGCTGTGGAGGCAGGCAAGCAGTGGAATAGATTTGGAGATCAGATCTGAGTTGTATTGTGTGTAATAGGTGGAGCTGGTACTGGATTGCTTGTGATAAGCATTGTACTTTGTAATGTTACATGATTCAATCACTATAATATACAGATAGTTGGGGTTTTTAGCGAGATGCTTTCCCCAGGAAAATACTGTGTTGATATGTGTGATTGATGCTTCTATGTATGCCTGTAAATGTTTCTGCTTCTGTAAATTGATGATCAACGTAGAGGAGGTTATGTATTATGCATGTTCCGCTTAGAAGTGTATAATCAAGATAATCTCTGTGAATATGTGTCATATTATTCAAAATTTCTACCTGGTATCAGAGCTGCTTGATTTGTAGAAGAGATTTTTACAGGATATCAAGCATGTATTGATCATCAGATCTATTATTCAGAAAGTGTTTACATTTTATTTCTTGAGGCAGAGTCTATAATCAGGCTAGGTAGCCTCTGGATTCATCCTTCTTTTGGAAGGTGAGATATCCGGTGAATTCCCATACAGTCGATATCTGTACAAGAAATACTTTGTTCTCACGAATTCTAGATTGGAAGCGGTTGAGTTTTGTGCTGGTGGAATTCAAATTTAATTCCAAAGCAAGAGATAAAACTCAGAAACATTAAGTGTGAGAATGGAGACAATATGCCCTAGTATCTCACGAAGTTCACCCAATGCCGGGATGAGCTGGGAAGTGTGGGGGTGACTGTCGGATGAGGATGGTGAGTCTAGCACTCCTTGACCTTCCTAAGAGTTGGCATAGCTACCAGGACTCGGTGAATGGAAGGGAGAAACTGCCAGGATGGGAGAGACTTTGGTCAGATCTTGTGCAGGAGGAGATTAGACGGAGCACTAGAGACGGTTCTTCATCCACGCATGAGGAGGAGAACTGTGCCTTAGCGAGTAAGGTGAAGAAGGGGAAGGAGAAGGTTTCTCTTTCCGAATCTTGTTCTTCCAATGATGGGAAGAAGGTTGACAAGTTGAAGGTGAGATGCTTTCGTTGTCATGAGATTGGTTCATGGGTTAGGAACCTGTATGCTCTTGAGGTTCAAGATGCATGCAAAGCCTTGAGCAGCGAGGCAATTGATGGAGACTTGGTGGTTGAGAGGGAGGGTATATTACCTCTCAACATGCAGAGCCAGAAGAAGTCTCAGACGATTGTGGAGGAGCCACGATTGGTGCAGCAGCTTCAGGAGGTTGTGGAGGAGCCACAACAAGGGAAGCTGAGAGGAGATCAAGTAGAGACATCTACTCATGCAGAGACCTCTAGTAGGGGAAAAATTCGAGCCAGGTGGGCTGAGGGATCACATGCAGCCATACCTCCAGGTAGGAGATGGGGTGATGTGGATTGATCGTCCTAAGGAGGAGGGGCAAGATCCTTGAGGTACCCAACCTCTTGGATGAGACCTTGCTACGGGAGCCCTAGATGTGTAGTAGCAGGAACTGACTGATTGGGTAGAGACAAATGCGGATGGAGCGGCAGAGAGAGCGACAGTGCAGGGAATCCCAGGACAGTGCATAGCTAGCAGGCTGCAGCAATGCGAGAGGCACAAGTGTTTTGCACAGTGCTAGGTGGCACAGAGAGGTGTGCAATGGTGCGAGATGCATGGAGATGTTGCAATAGTGCAGATGTTAGAGAGGGAGCACTTGTCAGCAGCAGGTAGAGCTTCAGCATCAGAAGGTGTTTCTAGCCCAACAGGGAGGTCAGTTGGGAGGTGCAGTGCGGATGTAATGCTGGGAGATAGAACCAGCAGCAGCACGGATGCAGTCAGAGATCAAAGTGACAGAGGCTAGAGCAGTCAGATACTGAAGAGCACAGAGATGCAGAGTCTTCAGTCGACAGAGGCAATAACAGTCAAAGACTTTGATGATAGAGCAAGTGGACTGGCCAGATGTGTTGCATGGAGAACATTCTAGAGTTACAGGATCGGGTTTGAGAGGAATCCTTTCTTGTTCAGAGGGAGTGTTGAAAAGTGTGCAACAAGAAATGCTTGTTGAGATTGCAAAAAGATGATGGAGCTTAGTGGAAAGGAGTCGCCTTCACTAAGTGGGCCCGTAGGCAAATTATGGCGCAAGTTCTATTTTTTATCCCAGCAGGGATGATCATAGTATGGGTGATCACAATATGGGTGACCACAGTGTGGGTGACCACAATGTGGGTGATCACAGTATGAGTGATCAAAGTCTATTTTTAGACTGGCTGTCAAAAATAGAAAAGTCAAATATTATTGTCTCATAATAATATTTGGACTATAAACTTGATCTTATTCTCTTGGAGCACTTCAGTTTGAGCTACAGATGTGGCCCATGCAGCTGTCAGAAAGAAGTAAGCTTTTCTTATGAGTCAGTTGAGTTTTTTCATGCATGACTTCAGTTAGAACTCAATCAGTTGAGTTTGGTGGAGTTGATTGTGGAGTTGATGGAGTTGTGTTCAGTTTGACTTGGTTAAACTAGTTGTAGTTAGTCTAACTGCAAATAGACTAATGATGAGTTGTTAAACTAATTATTAACTCATAATACAACTATAGAATACATCAGTTAACTTAGTTGCATGTCAGTGCATGTTCAGTTCAGCAGGGACAGGTGTTAGAGGATCAGATTGCTATCAGTTGTGACTATAGTTGTGCATGATGATTTGCACAATCAAAGGGATTGAGTATGCCAATGAATTGGCCAATACCAAGAATTGTAGCCTGTGCTCACGTCCAACATAGTGTGAGTGATTCTTTGCAGGTGAAATACGAGTTTGGTAAACCATTCTCATCAATTCTTGAGTAGGTATTGAGCTGTGGAGGCAGGCAAGTAGTGGAATAGATTTGGAGATCATATCTGAGCTGTATTGTGTGTAACAGGTGGATCTGGTACTGGATTGCTTGTGATAAGCATTGTACTTTGTAATGTTACATGATTCAATCACTATAATATACAGATAGTTGGGGTTTTTAGCGAGATGATTTCCCCAGTAAAATACTGTGTTGATATGTGTGATTGATGCTTCTATGTACGCCTGTGAATGTTTCTGCTTCTGTAAATTGATGATCAACGTAGAGGAGGTTATGTATTATGCATGTTCAGCTTATAAGTGTATAACCAGGATAATCTCTGTGAATATGTGTCATATTATTCAAAATTTCTACACATATGCCATTATGAAGATCGAGCCTAATTATATATTTCAAGACTGAAGACCACAAGCTTGATTGTCTTGTTGGCCCGCCACTGAATTCTAGTTTCTAAGGATATGATAGTACATTTTGTGCTAAAAGGATTCCAATATACTAGTGATTCTTTGCAGCAGATCATTTAATTTGTTTTCCTTGGAGATTGATCCCTTTTGTAGGAGATGAATGATTATGAGAGAATCCCCCACAATACAGATCCTTGAGATTCCATGCTCCTTGAAAAAATATAGTCCTAGGAGAAGATCATACATTTTTCCATATCTTAATTTCTTGTTGCTCAACATGATCCAAAATGATCACTCCCCCTCCTATCGCCTTTCGATAAAAATTAAATTTTAAAAAAGATACACTAGCAATTGCCCCTAAATGTGCAAATATACACCAAAGGAATATAATATTTGGAACATCATTTAGCAAAGAATATAAAAGAAGATCTGGGAAGATCATCTGGCCAAAAATAGAACCGCTGCTAAATGCATGCTCATAAGTAAATTTTAAAATTGGAAATCAGCTACATAATTTCAAAATGCTTTTTAATAACAAAAATAATCATAAGTTTTTATTTATAAAATACAAATAACTCAATAAATTTAATTACATTGATGACAAAAAATATTCATTTTTACTAAAACTTTACATGCACACAAAATTTGTAATAAAAAAAACTCTAAATTTTGCTTGTTATTTAATTCTAATATAAAATTTTAAAATAATAATGTAGATTTTTACAATTTAACATGCCAACAATTCCCAAAGCAACAATTTGCAATCCCTTGCAAACTTTCATCTCTGTTATAAGATTAAACCATAAATTTTTCATGCTACCTTAATCTGGGAAACAAATAAAGGTTGAACCTTATCTTTATTTTCCAAGCGAATCTTATAACTATGGCAAAATGGCATATACAATTCAATAATAACAAGATCAACAAACAACATATTGTACCCTATGGAAGAGGGAAAAAATTTATGTAAAGGAAAGAAAAAATGGCACACATGGGATGTTTGTAAGTATGGTTAGTTTCCCTTCAGGTTTCCATAACATCATCGTTGTTATATTCACATAGTCATGGCAATATGTGTTTTAAAGATAAAGTAAACATTCCCTCTCAATGATCAATGATCCAATCAATTTACACGAAAACATTAACAACTACAATAGGAGAAACGAAGAACGGTAATTCAAATGATTATATCTTGGTAATGTGCATTTAATAATGAGGTTACTCAATTTTCATGTTGATTTTCTTTTCGTGTTAGCGATATGGGGTATTTACTGAATAATGTAGAGGATCTGAAGCATTGTTGCTTGTAGATCAAGTGCATTACTAAACAATATCAATGCTTTTAGAAAAGCAACACTCCTTTGCTATAGTTTTTTTTCTCTCTCTCCTAGATATGACCTGTTAAAGTCCTTGGTTGAAAAGAAAATTATGTGCTGCTCTATAGATATACAACCGATCTTTCTTATAGTATTCATTGGCCATTGATGTCCGATTGGAAAAAGGGGCCAAAACCTAATATGGAAATAGGGACACCCCGAGGCGAACTTCAAGAGAGATCTTGAGCAGTGGTCATATGACAGAGTTTGCTGGGCTGTGGCTGAAAAGTCATTCTCCTTCGTGTGTGGTGGCTCGAGGGGCATATGAGACCAGAAGTAGCTCCAACTGGAGCTACAATGCTCCTTCATGCATGTGCACATAATCCCACTGGTGTAGATCATACACAAGATTAGTGGGAAGGAATTCAATAATTAATAAGATCAAAATTTTTATTTCCATTTTTGACGGTGCTTTTCAGGTTAGCTAATATCAACACATTGAAAATTTCATTTCTACACGATATTTTCCCTATCATGTGTGGTGAAATTGAAGGAAACATCTGTTTTTCTTCTGTTCATCCATATGTTATTTGTACTGAAGGTTTCTTTAAATTGCACAACAAATCATGACCTTTCACTTCTTTGATTTAGGATTTTCCAGTGGAAGCTTTGATGCAGATGAATACTCTAAGCATTTGTTTGTAGGATATGGTGGTGAATGCTTTATTACTTAGATTAATTCAGATAGAGCAAGCCTACTGATTGTTGTTTTTAGATGAATGAGTTATTGATCAAGAAAGAGTAGTTATACATTAACCAAGAAAAGGATATAAGTGACTGGAAAACTGAATGCAAACACACAAGTAATAACACAGGATTTACATGGTAAAACCTTGACAAAGTGTCAAGGAAACATCCACGGGGAAAGGGATTGGAATCTCTTTTCAATCAATAATGATTCTCCATACAATAGTTCGGGCATTCATTTTGTTTTATATGTGCCTCCTCAGTTACATAGCTGATGATACGGTATAAAATTAACTTGTTACATTTTACCAAAATTTACATAATTAGTTTTCAAACTTCCAACAAACTCCACCTTGACAACAATTTTCCTAATCCCTTGCCCATGCGCATTCATCATCTTTTTTGCAAGCCAAGAGAAGCTAAAAACCATAGCATCTTCTCTACTATACCTAGCTTTGTGAATATGTCTGCACAATTCTCTCGCGTATGGACCTTTTGAAGAGCTACTTTTCCGCCATCGATCACATGTCTCAGAAAATGATACCTTACATTAATGTGCTTGGTTCTGCTGTGATAAGCAGGATTTGTGGCCAAGTGAATAGCACTTTGACTGTCACAAAGTACATTTACTTTCTCCTGCATCCTTCCAATCTCATCAAGCAGACCCTTTAACCAGATTGCTTCTTTACTGGAATCTGAAGCAGCTATATATTCAGCTTCGGTAGTGGACAATGCAATTGTTTCTTGAAGTTTTGACATCCAACTAATTGTTCCACCTACAAGAGTAAAGACATAACCTGTAGTAGATATTCTTTTGTGCAAATCACCTACATAATTAGCATCTACATATCCGCAGACTGATCCTTAACTACCACTAAAGATGATGCAATGGTCACTTGTACCTCTTAGATATCGAAGCACCCATTTCACTGCTCGCCAATGTTCTTCACGTAGATTTGCCATGAACCTGTTGACAACTCCAACTGCATGTGAAATGTCAAGTCTTGTAAATACCATCACATACATTAATTTTCCTACAACATTTGCATATGGTACATGAGACATATACTGCTTTTCTTCATTAGTTCTAGGACTCAAAACTGAAGAAAGCTTAAAAATGGAAGCTAATGGAACATTAACAGGTTTCACATTGTTCATACAAAACTTTTCAAGTACTTTCTCCACATACTTCTGCTGTGATAACCAAAGCTTACCATTTTTCCTGTCTCTGTGTATCTCCATGCCCAAGATATCTTTTGCTACTCCAAGATCCTTCATATCAAACATCCTAGAGAGCTGAGCCTTTAACCTGTTGATCTCTTCCATGCTTTTGCTTGCAATAAGAATATTGTTAACATACAAAGCTAAGATAATGTATATGCCGTTGAAACTTTTGAAGTATACACAATGATCATACTCACTTCTTATAAAGTTCTAGCTCACCATGAAGGAATTAAACTTATTGTACCATTGTCTCGGAGACTGCCTTAGACCGTACAATGATTTCCTGAGCTTGCAAACTAATCTTCTGCTGTGACCTTGTACAAAAGCTTATGGCTATTCCATATATATGTCTTCATTCAAATCACCATGTAGAAAAGTTGTTTTAACATCTAACTATTCTAACTCAAGATTAAGTAATGCAGTTAGTGCCAACACAGTACGAATAGAAACAAGTTTTACAACTGGAGAAAAAATCTTATGAAAGTCTATACCTTCAACTTGAGAATACCCTTTTGCTACCAGTCTCGCCTTATACCTTTCAATACTTCCATCAACTTTCTGTTTCAGTTTGAAAACCCACTTGCATCCGACAACACTTCTCCCTTCTCGAAGTTCTACAAGATCCCAGGTATTGTTCTTGGCTAAGGAATCCATTTATTCTTTCATAGCCGTTTTCCATTTTTTGCTATCTATATCATCTACTACTTCTTGATAACAAGAAGGTTCCCCATCTTCAGTAATCAAAGCAAAAGATGAAGCAGAATCTTCATACCTTTTGGGAGATTTTCTTTCCCTTGTAGACCTTGTTAGAGTGACTGGTTGCTGAACTGGTTCAGAAACTTCAACAGCTTCCTTTGTATCTTCAACACATTTTTCTCCAGAAGTCTCTCCTTCCTTTTGACTGTCACCAAAAGGTCCAACCTCCAACTAAACTCGTTGATTTGGCGATACCTGTTCCTGTTCAATTTTTTCAACATTTAATTTAGAAGAGAAGATTCATCAAATGTTACATCTCTACTAATGACTATCTTCTGCAATGTAGGATCCCACAACCTGTATCCTTTCACTACATAGTCATACCCAACAAAGACATAATATTTCGATTTTGGATCTAATTTTGAATGTTGATTTTTAGGAATAAGAGAATAAGCATCATAGCCAAATATCCTCAAATGTGAATAATCACAAGACTGACCTGTCCAAACTTCTTCAAGAATTTTACAATTAATTGCTACTGAAGGTGATCTGTTAACTAAATAACAAGTAGTAAATATCGCTTCTACCCACAACTCCTTTTACAATTTAGCATTGCTGATCATGCTTCTGGCTCTTTCCATAAGAGTCTGATTCATACATTCAACAACACCATTTTGCTGAGTATAAACAACAGCTTTGTGTCTAATGATTCCTTCATCCTTACAGTATTTTTCAAATTCTATTGAAGTGAATTCACCACCATTGTTAGTTCTTAAAAATTTAATTGATTTGCTTGTTATTTTCTCTACCATTGCTTTAAATTGTTTAAAGGCATTGAATACATCAGCTTTCCTTTTTAGCATATAGATCCAAACTTTACGAGAGAAATCATCAATAAAAGTTAAAAAATATAGAGCACCTCCATATGTTACAACAGGAGATGGTCCCCAAAAATCAGAATGAATATAGTCTAAAATATCTTTACTATTATGATTTCCAGTTTAAATATCTGTTTACACTGTTTTCCATACACACAATTTTTACAGAAATCTAACTTCAAAGATTTCAAATCAGGAAGAGATTTATTTTTTATCAGTATTTGAAGACCTTTCTCGCTCATGTGACCCAATCACTGATGCCATAGATGAGTACCTGCTTCTTCCTTTTCTGACGCAACCACTGGTTCACTGACCTGAGTACTTCATTTTAACCTATAAAGATCTCTGACCTTTTCTGCTTTCATAACAACTAGGGAGCCTTTAAAGACTTTCAACACACCATTCTGACTTGTAAACTTATAACCATCCGAATCCAACACTCCCAAAGAAATCAATTTTTTCTTCAAATCAGGTACATGTCTAACACTAGTTAATGTTCTAATTGTGTTATCATACATTTTAATCCTGATATTTCCCATCCCAACAGTCTAACATGATACATTATTACCCATAAACACAAAACTACCATTTACATTTTCATACGAAGTAAACCAATTTCTGTTTGGACACATGTTATGAGAAGCACTAGAGTCTAATAACTAGCTTGCTAAACCTTGAGAGACATTACATTCAGGTGAAGTTTCATCTATAATACATAATTCTTTAGCAGATAAAACTTCATCTATCATACCTGAATCAACCTGATTCGCTTCCTTCTTCGGGTTATCAGATTCTTTTCATTTCCAACAGTCTTTCTTTAGGTGTCCAATTTATTGCAGTGCCAACATTTTTCCTTACACTTCTTTCCCTTCGATTTAGATCTGGAAGACCCCCTTGTATTTTCTACTCTTTCCTTTGACTGTCCTCTAGCTATCATGGCTTCTGATGCAGCTGTTTCAGTACTGGATTTCCTTCGTACTTCTTCAGACAAGAGAGCTCCCACAACTGATTCAAATTTCAAAGAATCAGTGGTGTTCAAGCTGATTGAAGTTATGAAGTGGTCAAATGATTTGGGTAGAGAACATAGCAAGGTTATAGCTTTGTCTTCTTCCTGAATTTTAGCTTCCATATCTATTAATTGGCATATGAGTGTATTAAAAACATTTAAATGTTCTGCAACTTTTGAACCCTCCTTCATTCGAAGACTGTACAGTTGTCTTTTCAGATAAATTATATTGGTTAACGACTTTGTCATATAGAGTTTTTCTAGTTTTTCCCATAAACCTGAAGCTGTACTCTCTTTAACAATGTTGAAGAGAACTTCATCTGCCAGGCATAACCTGATGGTATTGAGAGCTCGGGCATCCAAGTCCTCCCAGTCAGAATTAGTCATGGGTTCAAGTCTCTTAGTTGCCCCGTCCAATGCCTTGTGCAACCCTTGTTGCACAAGCAGATCCCTAACTTTCAGTTTCCAAAGAGAAAAATTGCTCTTGCCGGTGAATTTCTCCTCCTCCAATTTTTCATTCGACATCTTGGCCATTTTCTTTTTCTCCTAGGGTTTCATTCTTTCAGCTAGGTTTTTTTTTTTTTTTTTTTTTTTTTTTCCCTTGAAAAAACCTTTGTTTTTATTTCCTTCAATTTTAATGGGAAAAAAAAACCTTTCTTTCCTTCAATTAGAAAAAAAAACTCCTTTCTTTCCTTCAATTTAAAAAAAGACTTTTGATTTTCTTTCCTCCCAAATCCACCCCTTTCAAGGAAAAACCTGATTTTGATTTCAATTTCCTGTTGTTGTTTTTCACAGAAAAAAGAACTAATTTCTGAAACAAAATTCCACTGGTTTTTGCCCAAATTAAACAATTTTTGGAAACTTTGCTTTTGAAGGAACAATAAAATATTTTTTCTCACAAATGCCCAGATTAATTCAGCGATCTCCTTGACGACTTTAGCAGCAACATTCAGAGATAGCAGTAGGCTACTCCCTCCAGCATGGCTTCAACACTCCACAATCTCTGCTCCAACACGCAGAGGTCTCAACGTAGATTCAGCAAAACCTCCCTTCACGGAGCAAAGAGCCTTCAAGACACATGCAAATTTCATTCAACGCAGAGAATATGTGGCCGAGGGTTAGGCAACAGCTCCACGACTTCCTCCAGAATACACGACAGAGGGTTTCTCCACGTAGGAAAATAGATTTCATTCACGCAGCAAAGGGTTCTGGTTTGGCAGCACAGACTCCACACATACCTCCTTTCTGCTCCAGCATGTAGAATCTTCCTCTTTTTCAAGTAGAGAACACATGCAGATGGTATTACTTAACCAAGGGCTTCATGGGCAGATAGTGGGGACGGTTTGGCAGTGTAGAGGGCTGGCAGCATTCACAACAACACTCCTCGACATTTGTCTTTCAGCACTCCACAATGGCTCCACTTCGGTGTTGGAGAGACACGAGCTCTGGCTTCATGCACCCACCGGCTCTGGTCTTCACGCACCCACTGTTTACCTCCATGAAGTATCCTAAGACCTCCTTGACATTGCCTTGTTGCCACATTAACGGAGCCTCTAGATAGCACTCCTGGACTCCAGATTCAACTCACTCACTCAATTGAACTTTCTCTGATACCAATTGTTGTTTTTAGATGAATGAGTTACTGATCAAGAAAGAGCAGTTATACGTTAACTAAGAAAAGGATATAAATGACTGGAAAATTAAATGTAAACGCACAAGTAATAACACAGGGTTTACGTGGTAAAACCCTGACAGAGTGTCAAGGAAACATCCACGGGGCAAGGGATTGGAATCTCTATTCAATCAATAATGATTCTCCATACAATAGTTCAGGCATTCATGTGGTTTTATATGTGCCTCCTCAGTTACATAACTAATTATTCGGTATAAAACTAACTTGTTACATTTTACCCAAATTTACATAATTAGTTGTCAAACTTCCAACACTGATCCGCGATTTATAGAAGCCACGCATGTATTCTTTCATTTGGGTGGCCAAAATTTCTCTAAGAGTGTAGCTAATGCCCTATGAGAGATTTATAATTGATTGGAATTGGAGCCTCATCAGAACCTTTATCCTCATTCATTCCATCCCTATAAATATGTGACCTATTTATTGGACGTGTCTCTAATTCACCACTTCTTGGGGACTCACCACCACAAGCACATGACATGACTAACTCTGACTTCCAGTGCCTGGTTTGTTTAACTTCTAATTTCTTGCTCTTGCAAAACTCATTGCTATATGCAGAGAGAATTTGTTTCACATTCACTAGTGACTTCACTAAAATCACTAGCATTGTCATGGTTGCCAAATACCATCCTCTGAAATCTCCTGATGTTTGCAAAGTATTGTGCAAAATTATACATTACACTCTCGATAGGTTTGGCTCCATGGTTCATATCAACAATGGAAACATTACTTTCCAATGCCCTTACCACCAAAATAGAGACAAACAACATCACACTAAAATTATTGTAGAGCATGAGAAGTTTGCAATGAAATGGACCGACCAAACAATTACCTACCTGCCCCATCTCCAGCCTTCTACGAGTTGAGTGACATACACATGTTGTTGCAACTTCAACCATTCGAAACATTTCACCCTCTAGGATGCCTCTGAGGTCTCCCCCTGGTCCATTAGCAGTGGTAGGCTTTGTAGAAATGGTGGGTTTGTGAGAGATCCTACTTCTGCTCAGATTTAGTAATGGATGTGCTTGGAAGGAGTGAAATTCATGAAGACAGAGCATGGTCAACACACAAGGATGGAAAACAATGACAACTATTTGATCAAACAAATAGTGGAAAAGAATGACAACTATTTGTTGAACCAACATTAGAAAGCAGAAAGGTAGACGAAAGTAGGTGCCAAGAGTTTCAAAAGAGAACACTTTTAGTGTAAACATATATGTGTATATATTATTAAGGTTTTAATAAAATATAATATAATAATATTTATATATAGAGATGTAAAATTTATATAAATATAAATAATTATTAAGAACTAGTAAAGATCGATCTTAATTTTTGATCTATTAAGCACAGAGAGGAACCAAATATCTATAAGTGCAAAAGTTTTTCACTCAAAAATAGATTTGCACCTTGAAAATTTTGATTCTCTCAAGGTATAAATATTTTCTTAGGTTTTGCACTTTAAAAAAATTGCATCTTGAAAGATTTAATTAAACTAGATACTTGGTAAATCGAATATTAAAATGGATCTGTTCTGATATTTAAATAATACCTACAAAAATTAAAAAAAAAATCATTTTAAATAATTTACATAAAAAATAAAATATAATTATGTAAATCATATTTGTAAATCAACTCTATTTTAAACATAATGATGTCATTAAAAATAAGCATTGTTGGCTCCTTTAGCCATAAGCTTATTGAGAGCAACCCTATCACTCCCAGGATCTATGGGCTCCCTAAAATTCACAAAGAAGGGGTCCCCCTTAGATCCATTGTCAATACCATAGGTGGGCCTACTTATTTTTTAGCTAAAAATTTAGCAACGAAGCTTAAGCCCCTGGTAGGTCAAACAGAGTCCTTTGTCAAAGACTCCGCTTCATTTGTTAGTGAATTACAAGGTATGAAATTTGATCTGGGAGACAATCTTGTCAGTTTTGATGTTGTTTCCCTGTACACTAACATCCCCATCAAGGAGGCCTTTGATGTCATCTTTCGCCTTACTAATCCTGACACTGCTAGATTAGTTGAGATTTGCCTCGCCTCTACTTTCTTCTATTTTGAAGGTGAGTTCTATGAACAAACTTGTGGGGCGGACATGGGTTCCCCCCTATCTCCTATAGTTGCAAAATTGTTCATGGAAGACTTTGAATCCAAAGTCTTATCCTTAGCTGTTTTTAAACCTAAACTTTGGAAAAGATTTGTTGATGACACCTGCTCCATATGGCAACACGGGCCTAATAAGTTAGATAGATTTTTCGAGCATCTTAATAATCAGTCTAACTCCATAAAGTTCACCATGGAGCGAGAAGTTGAGGGTTGCCTTCCTTTCCTTGATGTCCTCATTTCAAGAAAAGCTGATGGATCTTTCTCCCATCAGGTATTTCATAAAAAGACTCATACTGAGCAGTATCTTCATGTGAATTCCCATCATTTCCCTGCTTAGAAGATAGGTGTTCTCAGCACGTTAGCCACTCGTGCTCTAACGATTTCTACTGAAGACCACCTTTCTAAAGAAAAGTCACATCTCCTTAATGTCTTTGTCTAGAATGGTTATAGTAGGTAGCAAGGTGTTAAAGTTTTCCTCAAAGCTAGTAAGGGTCCTAAGGTCAAGACTGACACTATTGATCGTTGTTCAGGAGTTCACCTCCCCTTCATCCAAGGGACAACAGAAAAGATTGCAAGAATCCTGAGGAAGCATGATGTTCCCTCAACCTTTAAACCCCCCAACACCATTAGAAGCTGCCTAAAGTCTGTTAAAGACCTAGTGAACCCTATGGATTTGAAAGGTGTTTATGTCATCCCGTGTTCATGTGGGACCTCATACATTGGCGAAACAGGTTGATCTATTAACCAAAGGATTAAGGAACACGCCGTTGATATCAAGCATGGGAGGACCAAATCTTCTGCTTTGGTGGAGCATGCAGTGAAGACCAAACATCATATATGCATTGAGGAGGCTAAGGTTGTTACTAAGATTTCTCAATTTCATAACCACAAGTTTAGTGAAGCCATAGAAATTGAGAGGTCCTCTAATAATATTAATAGGGAAGATGACTGGAAAATTAGTAGCTGTTAGATTCCCGCCCTCTCTTCTTAATTTTTCTCCTCTCCTCTTTGTCTGAGCTTTTTATCCCCTTTAATTCCCTCTTTATTCTTCCTTTTATTGATTTTCAGTAAAGTGGATTACCCTCTCCTTTCATTCATTTTATTAACTTTTATTAATAATATTATTCATCTATTCATTATTAGTTTTTATCATCAATATTATTAATTTTTATATTTTTACTTGTTTATTTATTATTATTATTTTTTGTTTTTATAACCCCCTCTTGTTATTGTCTTATATATTTTAGTATATTTTTTGGTACTATTATTTATTCACCTTTAATATTTTTATGTTATTTATATATGTTATTTTATTTTTGATTTTTAAATTTATTTTTTCATTCCCTATCATTGTTTATATCTATGTATTTATTATATATATATATATATATATATATATATATATATATATTATTAATGATTTTTTTATTTTTTTTACTCATTATTTTTTTCCAAGTCGGTTAATCAAATAAATTATAAAGGGAAGGAATAGATAAATAATTAAATAAACAAATAATTATTAATTATTTAGACAATTTAAGTAATTCCCTCCCCTAGTCAAATATAGTCGTTTAGTTATATTATAATAATAATATTTTATAAACAAATAAATAAATATATTAATAAACATTATAATTCCCCCTAGTAAAAAATAGTCGTTTTCATCTAATCGTTAGTTATATTATAATAATAATATTTTATAAACAAATAAGTAAATATATTAATAAACAATATAATTCTCCCTCCCTAGTAAAAAATAGTTGTTTTCATCTAATTGTTAGGTCATTAGGTTGACCTTTCTTCCTATTTAGCCTGCGTGTGGGATCTGTCCCTTCATCTTGTCCTGGTTAGGTTGACCTTTCTTCCTATTTAGCCTGCTTGTGAGATTTATCTCTTCATCTTGTCCTGGTTAGGTTGACCTTTATCTGTCTCTTCATCTTCTCTTGGTTAGGTTGACCTTTATCTGTCTCTTCATCTTGTCCTAGTTAGGTTGACCTTTCTTCCTATTTAGCTTGCTTGTGAGATTTGTCTCTTCATCTTGTCCTGGTTAGGTTGACTTTTCTTCCTATTTAGCCTGCTTGTGAGATATGTCTGTTCATCTTATCCTTAAGATGAACCACACTAGCTGGTTCGAAACGCGTCAACCAAATATTTTAAATGTGATTTTTTCGAAAATCTTCATATATTAACAAATAAACAATTAATTACACATATAATTATAACTTCACATGAACTTTTACTACAATATTTTAGATCTTCAAAGGGATATGAAGATTTTAATTTAGACCATGGAAATTATGTAAAAGAGCTTGAACATTATAGTGAGTTAAAAAAACGATAAGATGCACATGCATTTTTAATTCTGGATGATGATTAATTAATAAAATAGTTCCATGTATAGTTTTTAGAACGGATTTAAAATAATATTTTATATAGATAATAGTCTCTAATATTAACTTTATTATAATATTTTAAATAATAGTCTATGCACCTCCAACATAGACGTAAATAATCTTCATCACATTGTTGATTGCGATGCAAGTGGCAATTTGATGAACTCTACGGATACAAAGAATCCGAGAGTTTGGCAGCGTGATTCTTTACATTCTCGATAAGAACATAAAGTGGGAGGATGTGATCTGGCCGGTTACAACTTGAATTGGATATGGAGGCTTTAGTTCATCACTTCTCTCCTTCTGGTCTCCATCCATATACTAGCCTGCATCTGCGTTACTTTTGAGGTTATTGTTTTTTCTGTGTTGATGTCTAATCTGTGGGTAGGCCTATTGTGGTGTGTTGGTCAATATTTCATTGTCAATGTTTATGTGTGCGTTTGTGATTAGGGTTAACTGTGGATGAAGAAAAGATGAAGAGAAGATAACCATATAATTAATGAATCTGATCAATTTCTATGCAATTGCAGCTATACACACATGCTGATATAGTTTTCATAATGGGAAATTATGTTGATGTTCTAAACATCATTGACCTTTCTATTGAAAACTCCATATTAATGTGTAAGAGGTACTTGTAATGTGGCTGACAATTTTCATAGGAAAGGGATCGATGAAGATGATGTAGGTGTAGGTGAATTTCAAAGATAGATAGCATTGCTTACATTAATCATAAGATAGATAGCAATGCCTATTTTATTTTATTAGTCATCAATTAATATGCTCTGCTCAAGATTGTTCAATGAAGTGACTCAGTTTGGTTTATATTATATCTTGAATTCAAATTCAAATTCACTTGCATTCTACAAATTTGCCTTTAATTCACATGATGACACCATAGATTAGTATTGTAATCACAATGCATGCCGAATGTACACTAATATTCTAAATGGAGTTTCCTTGATATTGTGAAACCCCATCCAATTTAACACGACACACACAAGTATACACATCTTGAGATTTTCTTTTTGTTTGCAATTTACACATATTTTAGATGTTTTTTAATTACTGTAATGTGTATAATTTTCACGAAAGTTAATAATAAATAATGTTATTAGTCTTATGGTATATAAATAATTTACTAATATGATTACACGAGTTTATATATGGGTAAATAGTTATTAAATCTATATACAAATAAATTAAATGGACCTAGCAACATTTCCTTATAACAATATCTCACCTTATATTAATGTGAATGTCATATTATACATATTTCATAAATGAGTGAATAGTTGTTAGATACATATAATTAAATTGAGTGGATCTTATAACTTGTGTCTTCAGCTAGGCATTTGGAATTCAAGGGGACGATATGTCTAAGTTTAACATCACAAAGCAATGGAATTAAATTATGATAATGGTTGGAAAGCAAATAATATTATGAAAATGGTGAAAATGGTTGAAAAGTAAATAATATTATGAAAATGGTTGAAAAGTAAATAATATTAGATGAATTTGTTTATAATTGTAACATTGATTGCTTGTTCCTAATAGTGCAATAAATTAATGGCAGACTAAAAAAGAACACATTCAACTAATCATGATTGTAATCAATATATTGAAACACTTCAATTATTATTCTTTTCTTGAATTCAATAATGTGACTTGTAATTTCCATAATTCATTTTTAAATTAGCTATAATAAAAAGGAGCAGTCTAACAAGGTCATATATTTGCTTGGAAAATAATGGAAATTTTGGCACGATTTTGACAATTAGGTAGAAATTTTGGGAAATATGGGTTATAGCTGTCAAGCTTCGAGATTTTGGGTGCCCTCGAGGTTTTTGACGGTTTTGATTTATTCTCTAATATTGACTAAAAACTTTTAATAAAGCTTGAAACAATTTTAACAAGTATTATTTTTCATGTTAATTATTATTTTGTAACTATATACTACTCATATATATTACACATCTAGTGAGTAATATATATATATATATAAAGTTTAGTGAGAAATAATAAGGTTTATGTTGTTATTTTCATATTATTATTATTATTATTATCCAATTTTAAGGTCACAGCCAAGCGAGACACCAAATTGGTGTATGAGACCCTCTTGTTTGCGGGACAAGGGACCTAGCTACGCGCAACGATTTGACTGCTAGGTCTACGAAGGCATACATACTATTGTTAGAAAATTATATATTACGGAGCAATGAAACACATAAAATATTGCAGAAATATAAACACAGAAAACACACAAAACAAGAGAGACACAGATATACATGGTTCACCCAGTTTGGGCTACGTCCACCCCGAACAGCTAGTCCTTCCTTTCTATTATCCAGCAAAATGAAGAGACACAACCTACAACAAATCTGCTGTAATATCCTCTGTTTTCTCTCACAGTCTCACCTATCTGTTTCTCCCTCACAGAATCCACATCTATTTCATAGCCTCAAATACAGTACCCTCATACAAAGAGAGGGGTTGCCTTCTAGGGAAAAAACCCTAAACTAAACATAAGTTCTACCGTCAGATCATCCGCCTAATGAACGGCCCAGATTGACTAGAAATTACTATACTTTTACAAGGCAATTTTACATTTGTTTTTAGCTTCAGGGGCGCTGCCCCCGAGCCCCTGCCGGGGGACCACTGGCCCCCGGACCCCCCCCCGGGGGGATCGGCCCCCCCGGACCCCCGCGGGGGGGACAAGTCCCCCCCGCACCCCCCCACGTGGAGGGGTGTACAAGACTTCCTGGGGTATACATCCGACTGAAACAAAGACCTTTGGACAATCATGCTTCACACACAACAATCTCCCACTTGGAGAATGATTGTAGCAACTCCAGTGCTGCTTCATTTGCTGGACAATGACTCCTCTTTGGACCTGGATATTTTTCATCTTCATCGTCATCCTTGAAGACCAATTGAAACTGAGCATGTTCTCAGTTTCTCCCTGGTTACAACTTTTGTTAGCATATCTGCAGGATTCTTGCTAGTGTGTATCTTTTCCAGCTTCAACTCTCCATCTTCCAACACTGATCGTATGAAATGGTACTTGAGCTGTATGTGTTTAGTCCTGGAATGAAATGCTGAGTTCTTTGCAAGATGAATGGCACTTTGACTATCACTGTATAATGTGCCCATATCATGCTCCTTACCCAATTCACCCATAAACCTTTGTGACCAAATAATTTCTTTACTAGCCTCTGTAGCAGCAACATACTCTACTTCTGTTGTTGAAAGTGCAACAACACTTTGGATTTTTGAAACCCAACTGACCGTTGTTCCTCCAACAGTAAATACATATCCTGTAGTGCTCCTCCTGTTATCTCTGTCACCTGCCATATCTGAATCAACATATCCTTGTAGGGAGATGTTTGAACCACCAAAGCATAATGCTTTATTTGTGGTACCTTTCAAATATCTGAGAATCCATTTCACTGCCATCCAATGTTCCTTTCCTGGATTGTTCATGTACCTGCTTGCAACTCCCACTGCATGTGCAATATCAGGCCTTGTGCAGACCATTGCATACATTAAGCTTCCAACTGCTGATGCATATGGAACTTTAAACATATAATCCATGCCTTCTTGGGTCTTTGGGCACATTTCCTTGCTAAGTTTGAAATGGCTAGCAAAAGGTGTACTAATTGGTTTTTCATTGTGCATGTTAAATCTTTTCAACACCTTTTGTATGTACTCATTCTAAGACAATGTTAATTTACAATTTTTCCTGTCTCTAGTTATTCTCATACCAAGGATTTGTTTTGCAGCTCCCAAATCCTTCATTGCAAATGAATTTGCCAATTTTATTTTGAGCACATTTATTTCCTGCATGTTAGATCCTGCAACAAGCATGTCATCTACATACAATAACAATATAATATAGCTGCCATCATTTTTCTTTTTCAAATAAACACAGTGATCAGAGTGACATCTAGTATAACCTTGTTCAGACATAAACTTGTCAAATTTTAGATACCACTACCTTGGAGCCTGTTTTAAGCCATACAAGCTCTTCTTCAACCTGCACACTAATTTCTCCTTCCCTTTCACCTCATATCCTTGTGGCTGCTGCATGTATATCTCTTCCTCCAAATCCCCATGGAGAAAGGTTGTCTTTACATCTAACTGCTCAAGATGCAAATCTTCAGCTGCTACAAGACTTAAAATGGTTCTGATTGAAGTCATTTTAACAACAGGAGAAAATATTTCATCAAAATCAATACCTTTCTTCTGTGCAAACCCCTTCACCACAAGTCTAGCTTTATACCTTTGTTTTCCTCCATCTTCTTCCTTCAGCCTGTAAACCCATTTATTCTTCAATGTAGTTTTTCCTACAAGCAACTTGACTAAATCCCAAGTCTGGTTATGCATTAAGGAGTCCACCTCTTCTTCCATGGCTACCTCCCACTTCTTACTGCTTTCAACCTGCATTGCTTCTTCATAACATTCGGGTTCACCGGAATCAGTCAACAATAAATAATATAATGAAGGAGAGTATCGTTCAGGGGGTCTACTTATCCTGGTAGATATTCTAACACCACTTTTAGGTGTTTGGGGTGCCTGTTGTTGTTGTGGTGGTTGCTGTTGTTGTGGTTGTTGATTATTATTATTTTCAGGCACCTTTCCTTTTTCAGTGATTTCATCAAGAACTGCGTATTCCTTGTTTTCCTTTTCCTGTTTCTTTTCCTGCAACTGATTCTTATACAAGACCTTTTCATTGAATATTACATCTCTGCTCCTAATGATTTTGTGATTTTCGTAATCATATAAGCGATAACCAAAATCATTAACACCATATCCAATAAAGGTACATTTCTTTGACTTTGCCTCAAGCTTTGTTCTATTTTCTTTATCAATATGGACAAAGGCCTCACGACCAAAAGGCTTTAAAATAGAGTAGTTTTCCTTTTTACCTGTCCATGATTCCTCTGGAACACCACCATCCAAGGAAATTGAAGGCCCTCTGTTTATTAGATAAACAACAGTATGTACAGCATCTGCTCAAAACTGTAAAGGCAATACTGCATGCAATCTCATGCACCTTGCACGCTCCATGATTGTTCTGTTCATCCTTTCTGACACACCATTTTCTTGTGGTGTTCTTGGAACTGTCTTGTCTCTGCGAATTCCATGCTCTGAACAGTACCTATCAAACTCTTTGCTGCAATATTCACCTCCATTGTCTGATCTAAGACACTTCAATTTCTTTCCTGTCTCAATCTCAACCAAAGCTTTCCATTTCTTGAAAGTATCAAATACATCAGATTTATTATTAATACAATAAATCCAAGTTTTTCTAGTTGCATCATCAATAAAAGTAACATAATAACGAGAGCCATCGAGAGATGATACCTGAGCAGGTCCCCATACATCTGTATGCACAAGCTCTAATTTTTCATTCTTCTTTTCTTTCCCAACTCTGAGAAATCTGACTCTCTTCTGTTTTCCATAAATGCAATTCTCAGAGAAGTCCAAATCAACATTCTTCAAACCCGGCAACAAATTCCTTGAGTGAAGAATCTTCATCCCCTTTTCACTCATGTGTCCGAGCCTATGATGCCATAATGCTGCATCTGCTCCTTTGGAAGTTAAAGCATTAACAGAGTTAGAAATACCATTGCATAAATACAATGTACCAACCTTTTCACCTTTTGCTATTACAAGGGCTCCTTTGGTGACCTTCCAAGCTTTATCTGTGAAAGTTGTCACACAACCTTCACCGCCTAACTGCCCTGTTGAAATCAGATTTTTCTTTAGATCTGGAACATGTCTTACCTCCTTTAATAGCCATTGGTTTCCATTCTGTTGTTTTACAAGAACCTTACCCATTCCAACGATTTTACAAGGTTTATCATCACCCAGACGAACTTGTCCAAAATCTCCTTGAACATAGTCATGAAAGTATTTCTTATCAGGTGTGGCATGGAATGAAGCCCCTGAATCTACCACCTAGGAATCAGTAATATTTTCGAAAGAAAGAATCAAAGCATCTTGTAGCACCTCACCTGTCACATTTGCTTCATGATTGTTTTCTTGCTGTGCATCTCCTTCTTTTCCCTTTCGAGATCTACAGTCTTTCTTTAGGTGTCCTTTCTTTCCACATTTCCACCACACTATCCCTGAACTGGACTTGGATCTACCTTTCCTTGATTTACTGCGATATCCTGAGCTCTTTCCTCTTTCCATTTTTCTTCCTCTAGACTCTACACTCAAAGCATTTCCCGATGTCTCACCGGAGCTTTTCCGTCGCATTTCCTCGCTAAGGATAGCACCGACAACATCATCAAACTTTAAAGTACTAGATCCAGAAACAGAGTTACTAATGGCCATTACCAAACCATTCCAACTTTTTGGTAACGAGCACAAGAATAAAAGAGCTCTAACTTCATCATCAAAGTTTACCCCTACAGAACTTAACTGACTTGTAACTGTATTAAAATCATTTAAATGGTTTGCAACAGATCCACCTTCCAACATATTCATATTAAATAACCGTTTCATAAGAAATACCTTGTTTGAGGCCGAGGGTTTTTCATATAGTTTCGACAACGTCTACATCAAACCCTTTGTCGTGGTTTCCTTCGAAATGTTGAAGGTGACTGACGCAGCAAGGCACAACCGTATTGTTCCGAGTGCCTTTCTATCGAGAAGGTTCCATTCTTCGTCTTTCATACCCGTCGGCATCTTTGTTTTTCCGCCCAATGGTAGGTATAGTTCTTTCTGATACAGATAATCTTCCATCTGCATCTTCCACAATGAGAAGTTTTGGCCGTTAAATTTCTTGACCCTAAACTTACCATCTTCCGCCATTGCTCCCACTCGAACCAGGCACCCTTCTTTCCTGCGAGTTTATCAGCCAAATAGACCTTCGGCTCTGATACCAGTTGTTAGAAAATTATATATTACGAAGCAATGAAACACATAAAATATTGCAGAAATATAAACACAAAAAACACACAAAACAAGAGAGACACAGATATACGTGGTTCACCCAGTTTGGGCTACGTCCACCCCGAACAGCCAATCCTTCCTTTCTATTATCCAGCAAAATGAAGAGACACAACCTACAACAAATCCGTTGTAATATCCTCTGTTTTCTCTCACAGTCTCACCTCTCTGTTTCTCGCTCACAGAATCCACATCTATTTCATAGCCTCAAATACAATACCCTCATACAAAGAGAGGGGTTGCCTTCTAGAGCAAAAAACCCTAAACTAAACATAAGTTCTACTGTCAGATCATTCGCCTAATGAACGGCCCAGATTGACTAGAAATTACTATACTTTTACAAGGCAATTTTACATTTGTTTTAGCTTCGGGGGCGCTGCCCCTGAGCCCCCGCTAGGGGACCGCTGGCCCCCGAACCCCCCCGGACCCCCGCGGGGGGGACAAGTCCCCCCCGCACCGCCCCCCGCGTGGAGGGGTGTACAAGACTTCCTGGGGTATACATCCGGCTTAAACAAAGACCTTTGAACAATCATGCTCCACACACAACAACTATGTGACTTCTTAAGAGGAAACACATGCATTTAACCATTAGGCCCACTCAAATTGTATAATTTAATATGTATATTTTTTATATGGACTTCATCAAATTTCTAAGCTTTAAGACCATGTAAATACATCTCAGTACAAGATTGAATTCAAACCATGTCCCATGTTCAAAGCTAGATTCTTTGTGCTTGGATTCCTCAAAACAGTTTTACAAGGCCCAATCTCACAATAATATATTGATCGAATCACACTTTTGATCCCTCAATCCAAATAAATTCGAAAAATAGTTCCCTCCATATTTCTACAAATCCCTAATCCCAAACCATAATAAAAAATATAACAAAGAAATCAAATGTCTTCCCTAAAAAAAAATGAGATTAGAAGATTCAATGGAGGTTATGGAGGATGTGAATATGAAACTTGTGAATAACTTGAAGATTTCCTTTTGTAAAAATTATCATAGCTAAAAGATTCAATAAAGGTAATGGAAGGTATTGGTTTATTCACTTGACAAGTGGCTCATTTAATAAAAAACACTTCGCATGTTCTTACAGGACATGGATTGATGAGCGTCCACTTATAAGAATGTCATGTGCATAAAATTGCCTTCTAAATAAATATTTAGCTTGAATATTTTTTTTTCCATCAAATTTTCTATTATTGCTTCGAAATATTACAAAAGAAATTTCTGGACAACACTTCTCTCCTAACCTCACCCAGACCAAATTTATTGACTAGGAAAGATAAACATGGACAACTAGATGTATGCCGAAAACTATAGTGATTCTTTGGACAAAACATATTTAGGTTCCAAAAAAAAGAGAATATTAACGCAACCTACCGACATCATAAATTTCTAGGAGGGTCAGAAGCTTTCCTAGCATTAAGGTGATCAAGGGGTCTTAGATGCCCATGTGCATGAAACTCAAGGCATTCAACCTTCCAATAGGTCCAATCTTGCATGTGTATGCCTTTGATTTTGCCTGAGAGACACCATGTGATGGAACAAGTCCCATTGGGTGTGTTTGATGTCCTACAAGAGGCCAATGGTCTCATTCTAGTATTCATGTTGTTTTCTTCCCATGGCTGCTACAAATGTTGTAATGCGCTACAATTTCCTAGCCAAAGAATCCAAAGTCGGGGGTGTCACAACAATAGGAACATGAGCTAGCAGAACTTCTTGGGCTAAATTGTCATCCAAATCCACCTTATGTCTTCATCCGCCATCAAATCTCCTAACCCTACCACCGCAAGCCACAATTTCCCCATGATTAGCTCTTCACTGCCTCACTCACCCACTTCAAGGGGTTCTAGACTTCCACTCTAGAAGAAACAAACCCTCCTTTTACTGAGACTCTAACACATCGACACTTCCCCCTTCCAATTTCAAATTCTAAGAGGGAAAACCCCACGACAGATAGAGGTACCTGAAGGCTCTCTACCCTTACAGGGCCAGATAACAGAATTCAAATGTCAAGGCTCTTCACCTCCCCTATCGCCTACAGACCTCCACCAGAGTGAAATTCAAAAAATAGACATTCAAAAGAGCAACCCAAAAAACCAAGCTACCACCCTCACAAGCACAACAATGCACATAGCTAGCTCTATTATGAGGACACCAGAGCATTACAAAGGAATTATTGAAACATAATTGGGACACAAAGATTAATTGGATGAAAGCTATGATCTGCAACCCTTTTTTTTCAACAGAAAAAAAAAACGTAACATCTTTATAAATAAAAATGTTTGATCAAGTGGATGGAAAAATACCAATCTTCTACATTTTTCATATAACCATGCACCTTATAGTAAACATCCAGTGAAATTTTCAATACCCTGCAGTCAAAATTTTCAGATTCAAGCACAAAACCAAAAAAATGAAAACCTCCCAACATCTACAGGAAAACAGGTACACGAAGGCCAAAATATACCCCAAATCAAAATTCAAAGGATCCTCGAGCACATATAGATCCATTAGTCAACAGTTCAAATTCCATCGTGCCAAAACAGAGGAGCAACCCATGTTGAGGCAAGGCATCAACCATCCCATTTTGTTCACTATATACATGAACAAAGGAGATGTCATCGAAAGAATGAATGATCTAGATGATTTGTGCCATCCAATGGTGTAGGGGGGATCTGGAGGGAATTTTGTCCCAACACCCACTCAATGATAGATTTTGAATCCCCAACGATCTTGATAGATCCAATCTCCATCCATTTCACACATTTCAGGAGCCCCCAAAGAGCCACAATTTCAGCCCTGAATTTTGTACCCTCCCCCCCTGTTCCAGTAAAAATGGTATTCCATTTCAGGACTAAGCTTGATGAGTTCCCCACACCCACAACTGCCACCTTTCTCTGCCCCATCAAAAAAACAAATTGGGAAAGAATCTCCCAAATATTTGTAGGAGGTAGCTCGTCTAGAGAGTCGAGGCATCCATGGACCAATCTTTGAAAATTTCCCAATAATGTTAAGACATGTAGAAGCAATGAGAGGGACTCAGCCCCAAAAAATAACAACATTTCGAGAGATCCAAATGCCCCAAATCACATATAATGGGACCGTCCTGAAGGATTTGTGCCTGTTATACCAATAACAGAGGCATGTGTAAATAGAAATCCAATTGGAATCCATTGTTATCCCCAATAACTCAACAATGTGCCTCCAAACTTCTTTTGCAAAATAGCATCCAAGAAATAAGTGGAGGCAATCCTCAACAACATTTCCGCATAATTGACATCTACTAGGACCAAGAAAATCTCTTTTCATCAAATTATCCCATGTGAGAATTTGGTTGAACAAAGTCAACCAAGAGAAGCATTTGAGCTTTAGAGGGGCCTCCCACTTCCACATAGAAATAGTCCAATCCTCAAAGGGAGATCTCGTAGGAGAACCATAGATGTATAGGTAAAATTCTTTGATTGCTATCTTTTTGTTGACATTCCTGCCACCCCAAGTAAGAGATTCATCCTTGTTGGTGATTGAGATACCTGCATAAACTAAATTATATATGTATGTTTCCTATTCCAGTTCCAAACCAACCAGTAGACCCAAGTCCCATGAGTGGGGCCATATGTGTTCAAGATTTCCTTGAAACTTAGTGATATGTAAATCTGCTAGGAAACATATACTCCTTTGGTGCATATATTGAATGATTTGTGGAGAAAGGAAGTGGTTCCTAGAAATTCCCTTCATGGCATCCAATCCAATGTAGTTTTTTCTCCCATATCTAACTTTCCATCGCAAGTTTCCACATAGCCAGTCTTTCGACAATATCATGCTCCTCCAAATGTATGATTGTCTGTTGGCTTATGGAGCCCCAACTTTAACCCATTCTTCTAGACTATGGAGTCTAAGATATTTCCCTTGTACAACCTCCTACCAAATTCCATGATAGTTAAAATTCCTCCATAGGTTTCTGGAGAGAAGTGTTAAGTTGAAGCGCATTGTGTCTCTCATGCCCCATCCCCCCATCTTGTAGGGTTGAGTTAGAGCCTCTAGTCTACTAAGGTGTATATTTTTGTCGTTTCCAGTACCAGACTAGAGAAAGCATGCAATAATGGCATCAATTTTCTTAATGACTGTTAGGGGGATGAGAAACAAATGCATCCAATATATAGATATCCCTTGAAGCACAACTTTGATCATAATGACTCTGCCGCCAATAGAAATCCATCTGTGGTCCCACATGGATATCTTACTTTTGACTTTATGGATCAGCCAGTCCCAATCCACTATTCGGTAGCTAACTGGCTTGAGAAAACAACCCAGATACTTAAAACTGGAGGACATAACTGTTGTTTTGACACCAAAGAGGGAAACTATTTGTGTAATGTGGGCATAATTCTTCTCATATGATATAATCTTTGATTTGAATTGGTTAATAATTAGGCTTGAGGCCCTCCCAAATGAAGATAAAATTTGATAGAAGGATTCCCATTCAGAAATCACCGCTGCCCCAAAATAGAGTACATCATCAACGAAAAGGAGGTGTGTGGATGAATAATTCGTTGATACCCTACAACCAAAAATAGCCCATGTAGATTTTGCTTCTCTAATCTTTATGGTGAGCGGATCCATGAAAATAATAAATAGGAGGGGAGAGAGTGCACACCCCTGCCTTAAACACTTGAATATTTTGAAAAAGTTGGTAGGGATTCCATTGAATAAGACCACCACCAAGGCAAATGTTACACAAGCCATAATCCACCTTACATGTCTATGAGGGAAACCAATCCTATGAAGGATCAAGCAATTGAAGTCCTAATCCACGTGGTCATAGGCCTTCAATAGATCAATTTTCATGAGGCAGTCCTTTGATTTGTGGCTTTTAATAGAATGGCTACTTTCTTGTGCTATGGCCACAACGTGTTGAATTTTCCTGTCAGAAAGAAAAGAACTTGCAACTCTAAGAAGCTTTCCAAACAAACCTAGAGACCATGAGAAATTACCTGAGAAATTGGTGCAAATACCCCTTTCTATCGTAATCCTCGGCAAACATGGGCCAACAAGACTTTCCCAATGCCGCAATCAACCAACTATCAGGTGGTTTCTCCCTCCACCAACCACCAAGGTCCTAAATTTTGACACTTAGGCCTTCACACCCACACAAGCTCCCTCTCCACCACAACACAAACTCATTTCTTCTTGTACAACACCAATGCCCCCAAAATGCATAAGGAACCAACTTGTGCATACACCTCCCAAATCACCCATAACCAACGAGATAGAACACCATAGGAAAAAAACTTGCCAGACTAAAACCTGCTTGCTTAGAACCTTAACTTATGTCATCATGTACTATCAAACACTGTCTTGTGAATATTTTCCTCTCCCCTGGTTACTTCAATTTGACTACGCTTTGTCACCCCCATTAGGGTAGATTGAATCCTTTTGAATTAAAAGGATTAAAAAACTAAATTATGAAAAAATTTGAACCAAAAATACCATATATTTATTTGAAAAACATCTATTAAATTTCACAATAATATTTTCATATTATTTTACTCATAAACATTTTAAATTTTATTTTAATTTTTATTATATTTAATTATTATGAAAATTTATAATTTTGTAAAATATTAATTTACTTTATTTTAAACCTCTATTAAATTTGTAATAAATTAATTTACCTTTTTTTGTGTGGGGTAAATATTGTATTTCCTTCTAAACAAGAGTGTACATAGATATCCTAGATATTTTATGTTAGTCTTTTACTTGAAAGACTATACCATAACCAAAAGTGCACTCTTAGTAGAGAGGCATAGTATAGCATAATGTTCAAAAAACTAATAGGATTATACATATGTTGAAAAGCAATCCGGATTGGCCATGAGAATAAACTATGAGATTAGAAAACAAAACAAGTTGCAGCATAACATAAGATTAAGTAGAAGGGTCAAATTTCGTGGCTGCAACCTGAATGGGATCCTCATTGTTGTTGGGCATGCTGCCTGCCGAGGAAGGAATTCCAAGGTGTTTCTTAATATGATCGAGGCGTTAATTTAGGTCTCTCATATGATTATGCAAGTGCTCCAAGATGTGTAGAATGTTTGCTCGATGCTAAAGCCAATACATCATGATTCTACCAAGGAGAAACTTTAAATGACAATATAAATTGATGGTGTACATGTATTAGTTGAAATGGTTGTGCATGTCTCCAAAATATGGCACCCAATCTTCCAATTTAACAAGAATCTATGTGTCCAAAAGCATATCTATCTGAGAGGCTCTTTTGCGTCCATACAAGCAAGCTCCTCTTCGATGGGGTTTGGGGTGAGATATTGAAACTTGGAAAATGTTTCCTCCAAGTAATGGTGGGTAATTTAGTGTCCCTAAGATTCCTTCCCTTGGTAGTAAATGTCGACCACCAATATTAGAATAAGAATGTTGCCACTCCTAAGGGGTCTCAACTTTAATTATCAACCTGAGGCTCGTACAAACTTAAGATGGGTCAACATTATGTGTGTAGCATGCAATGTGTTCTTATTTTGCTGATCTGATGCAATTGGATGGAAGCTAAAATGTACAAATAGAACTTTTGCTATCTAGGCTACAGGAAATGCTCAAAAAACCAGAGAATAAAAAATAAACCTATTCTAGCTTGTAGGAAAGGAAACAATAGAAAGAAATCCTGTTTTGTTTTCATAAAAGTAAATGACAAAAGGTAACCCTACTCTACTTGTAGAAAGTTAAATGGAAAAAAATGAACCTACTCTATTTTGTAGGGAAATAAATGACAAAAAATAAATCTATGCTAACTATAGGAAAACAAAGCAAATAATTTCAAGATTGTTGGAGAAAAATAAAGTCTATTATATGATGCATGACAAATCAAATTGTAGGTGAAAGAAAGCATTCAAGAAGTGAACCCTAATTACAATGAACCCTTGATTGTCCAAGTTTGGAACATATTTTATTGCCTTAATTTAACCAATGATGTTGTGTGTTGATTATGGATCATAACTAGCTTTAGGTGAGGTTTTTCCTCGGTGGAGTCACAACCCAACTTTTGGGTGATTCACTATTGAGAGTACTAAACCAATGATGATTGGGTGGAAAATTTGAGGTCCACAAATAGTTGGCACTTTATAAGACAATTTTTCTTATTGTGTCTTTAAATATTATCTGTCGTGTTAATTCTTATGGTTACATGTTGCTTATGCATTATATGTATTCCAGCATGGGAATATAATGTTAGGGGCATATTATATGCTTCACATCATGTAGTTACATGAGGTAAGCATTAATTAAGGTATCGAGGGTAGCTAATTGATAGAAAATAAAACTAGTAGGATGATTATACATATTATAGAGCCACTAACTGAAATTATGATTGAGGCTTGATCCTTGGTGGTCACAAATATGTATAGTATCAAAACTAATTATTATTGAGATTTATAGAATATTGAATTTACAGAATTGAAGTTAGAGATCAATAGTAATGAACCACAACCTTGATGGATAGGGTGATACAACTATTGTGTAACTTCCACACTTGTATATGGTTCAACTTTTCACATTGATTGCTTCATAATGTTGCATTTTA
This sequence comes from Pinus tabuliformis, assembly GCA_031772625.1. Classification (NCBI taxonomy): domain Eukaryota; kingdom Viridiplantae; phylum Streptophyta; class Pinopsida; order Pinales; family Pinaceae; genus Pinus; species Pinus tabuliformis. Next base: position 19,195,215 of record CM062813.1, on the reverse strand, counting down.
CCAAATATCTAGCATGCATTTTTTAATATTATAGATTTGATCATTCTCTTATGAGTGTATGTTCAGTTGCAATAACATTGTGGGTAACCCCAAATTTGGGGACCTCTCGCACACATTATTTTGGTTCTTATGGTGTACCTTGATTGTCCATGTTTGGAACTTAGTTTATTGACTTAATTTACCCATTGATGTTTTGTGATCTTTATGGATCATAACTAGCTTTAGGAGAGATTTTTCCCCAGTTGAGTCATAGCCCAACTCTCGGGTGATCCACTATTGAGAGTACTAAAGTAATGATGTATGGGTGGAGCATATGAGGTCTACAAATATTTGGTACTTCTTATAAGACGATTTCTCTTATTATGTGTTTAAATATTATCAGTTGTTTTATTTATTATGGTTACATGTTGCTTATGCATTATATGTATTCCTGCATGCTAATATAATGTTAGGGGCATATTATATGTTTCACTTCATGTAGTTACATGAGATAAGCATAAATGAAGCTTAATTAAGGTATCTAGGGTAGCTAATTTATAGAAAATAGAAATGATCTGATGATTATAACATTATAGAGCCACTAATTGAAATTTTGATTGAGGTTTGATCCTTGGTGGTCATAGATATGTATGGTATCAAAGCTAATTATTATTCATATTAAAGGAATATTGAATTTATGGTATTAAAGGTAGATATCAATAGCGACGCACCTCAACCTTTGTGGCTAGGGGTGCTACAACTATTGTGTTACTTCTACACTCCAATATGGTTCAACATTGCACATTGATCATTGCTTCACAATGTTGCATTTCACTTAATATCTAGCATGCATTTTTTAATTTAACACTTTGGTCATTATCCTATTAGTTTATGTTCATTTTCAATAACATTGTTGGTAACCACAAATTTTGAGATCTCTCATGCACATTATTATGGTTCCTATGGTGTACCTTGATTGTCCAAGTTTGGAACATAGTTTATTGACTAAATTTACCCAGTGATTTTTTTTGTTGATTATGGATCATAGCTAGCTTTAGGTGAGCTTTTTCCCCAGTGGAGTCATAACCCAACTTGCGGGTGATCCACTATTGAGAGTACTAAAGTAATGATGTCTGGGTGGAACATCTGAGGTATACAAATATTTGGTACTTCTTATAAGACAATTGTTTTTATTATGTGTTTAAATATTATATGGCATGTTATTTCTTATGGTTACATGTTTCTTATGAATTATATGTATCACTTCATGCTAATATAATGTTAGGAGCATATTATATTTTTCACATCATGTAGTTACATGAGGTAAGAATTAATGAAGGTTAACTAAGATATCGAGGGTAGATAGTTGATAGAAAATAGAACTAGTAGGATGATTAGAACATATTATAGAGCCACTAATTGAAATTTTGAATGAGGTTTGGTCCTTGGTGGTCATAAATATATATGGCATCAAAGCTAATTATTAGCCATATTTAAGGAATATTAAATTTATGGTATTAAAAGTAGATATCGATGGTAATGCACCTTATCCTTAGTGGCTATGGTTGCTACAATTATTGTGTTAGTTCCACACTCGAATATGGTTCAACATTGTAGATTGATCATTGCTTCAAAATGTTGCATTTTACCTAATATCTAGAATGCATTTTTTAATCTTAACACTTTGGTCATTCTCCTATTAGTTTATGTTCATTTACAATAACATTGTTGGTAACCCCAAATCTGGGGATCTCTTGCGCACATTATTCTGGTTCCTATGGTGTACCTTGATTATCCAAGTTTGGAACTGTAGAGTTTATTGACTTAATTTACCTAATGATGTTTTATGATGATTATGGATCATAGCTAGCTTTAGGTGAGATTTTTACCTAGTGGAGTCAAAGCCCAATTGGCGGGTGATCCACTATTGAGAGTACTAAGGTTATGATGTTTGGGTGGAACATTTAAGGTCTACAAATATTTCGTACTTCTTATAAGACAATTGTTCTTATTATGTGTTTAAATATTATCTGTTGTGTTAATATTTATGGTTACATTTTGCTTATGCACTATATGTATTCATGCATGCTAATATAATGTTAGGGGCATATTATATGTTTCACATCATGTCGTTACATGAGGCAAGCATTGATGAATGTTAATTAAGGTATCAAAGGTAGCTAATTGATAGAAAATAGAATTGGTAGGATGATTAGAACATATTATACAAACACTAATTGAAATTCTGATTGAGATTTGATCCTTGGTGGTCATAAATATGTATGGTATCAAAGCTAATTATAGTCAGATCTAAGGAATATTGAATTTGTGGTATTAAGGGTATATATCAATAATAATGCACCTCAACCTTGGTGGCTAGGGGTGTTACTACTGTCAAGCAGTAAAAAGGGTCTTTTTCACCTCTATTTACCCTACATTAACTTATCAATCTAGGAACGATTTGTTATCTCAAAGAGTGTACTCAGTTTGAGGCGGTCATTTGTCAGAGTAATGCTAGTAGTATAGTGCTATAAATACAAGAGTAAACGGATGCTTGAAATAAGATCTACTTACAGAAAAGAACCTTAAAACTAAAATCATGCACTTAGAAAGCTATAGCAATTTATCAGTCAAGGGTACAGTAATGGCAACTCATCCCTCTATAAACTGATGTAATTAAAGACAATCAAGGAAAAGATCATCAATCTGGGAACTAGACAACAAATGTCAATGCTCACTGCAGTCTTAGATCATTTTTCACATAAAAGCAATGATAATACAAATGATAGGAAATGGAACAACAACTAGTCTTATGAACAAGATTGAACAACAAAACCTTCGTCTACGGAAATAAATGCAGCAATTGTATCCTACAGGAATTAGGTAACAATCTTTACTCTAAGGATCAATTGGATAGCAAATGGAAATAGAATGGCAACTAACAAAGATGAAATATAGAACAACAACTAGAGTCAAATATAAATGTACAATGAACCAAAATGAATATCACACACAGCACGCTTAATATTAAAAGGAACAGTAATCTAACTTCAATACAACAAGTATAAATCACAGTTATAAAGAATAACGATTGTGATTCGTAATGGAACAACAACGCCAGTTGAACAACAATCGCAGTTAAGTGTAAACCATAGATAAATACAGTAATACCGACTTATGAATGTACAACACGGTTACTCTGTAATTGAACAGCAATGGCATTCTATAAGGAACAAAAATGTTATATCAATGGTTAAAGGAACAACAATGCATTACAAAGTCAGAATGAACAACACAACATTCCTGTTATAGAGAACAACAATACTTAATTGAGCATAAAAAAATATAATAGAACCGTTATGTAAAATAGCAAGGCACATCAGATTACCGAACAGAGCTAATAACGAAAACCACACACGAATTGGAAATAATGGTATAGGAGCAAGTGTTCCACCAGGGCCGGGCCCTTAGCCTCCAGGGACACACCACTTGAGATTACTCCAGAATCAAAGATGGAACAGCAACCAGATTTATATTAAAACATCAAAACAGAGTTATAGTGGAACACTCTTCAACAAGAGTCGATGATCAAAGTTTCAAATACAAAGGAAAATTACATAAAAATAACAACAACTCTCCCCTGGGCCAGCAGTGCTACCCCTTCTTATAACAGCTAAGCGAAGATATCAACGATACAAAAATCGTTAAGATAGTGATCCCTCAAGATCAAAGGATCCTAAGGGATTGGCCAGCCTGTTAATTCTCAGTTATCCTCTTGTTCTCTTGCGCCGATTTGGTATCTCCTTTTCCCTTTCCTGGCTGATACGCTCCAATTTGGATCGCCTTGTTTGCATGCGGTTCCCTGCCAAAGGGACAACAATTATCTTTGTCTTGTCTTTTCCTTTGGGATAGAAATCTTCCATTTTCTCCTTTTCCTACATAAGAAAAGGGCAATAATTAGTTATTTTGTGTTGCAAACAAATCCCATAGATTTTGTCATAATTTCTTATTATCTACCTAGTTCATGATGCAAAGAGGTTATGAGTTTTAAAGAAAAGATGATAAAATAAATGATAATAACATACCTTCTTCAGTACTCAACACCCCCACCCCCCTGCTTACCCTTTTTCATGCCGTCATGAAAACATTGTAGTTGACATGCGACGTAGTGAGAGAGTAGGCCAGAGACATGATCTCATGAGGTGGTCTACAACCATGATGCCTAGCTAGGTGTTCAAAAAGATGTTCTGTCTGACCCTTAGGCATTTCATACAAGGTTTGGTATCCTGGTGCAGGGTGCCAAATAACCGGACTGCGGAACCTACAGCCTAACCAAGATGGGCCTTCTCTCAAAATAAGGTCACCATAAAGACCCAAGCAATCAACAGCTAGCTTAAAGTTCTCATAGTTAAATAGTTCCATGAGTTGGATGTTGGGATTAGAAGCCCGATATCGGAGTTTGGCAGCTGCAATGGCAAGGTCCTTACTGGTAAAGAAATATTATATCCCTTACTGATTGATTGTTGTATGAATACGTCCTAATGCCTCAATCACGCCCGGAGCCCTCATGAGGTTTCTATGTTTATTCCACAACTGTAATGGGTCTCTAGGCTTAGCTCGCACCCATAAGTCTAATCTATTTTCTTTTCTTTGAAAGGAATTATAGGATTTAAGCCATTTTATGTGATTAACACCAAAAGAAATGAATGCCTGCAGTTGGATATCCCCAACGAAAGGGCCAGGATTCTTCTCTATTTCTTGATCTAACACAAGGTTATGCAGATAGAATTCACATAATAATCTTTGAACCTTCACCCCATAGTGCTTACAACAATTTATGAAATCGTCAATAGTGTTTATTTCTATCGGGGCTCCTGATTTGCCAGCTTTAATTTTCAATTGCAAATATCGTTCCATTAAAAATGAGGCATAATTCCTAGTGGGTGCTCTACACGCTAGGATGTCAGTATACAAAGAGCATAAGGTATCCATTTGTTTGATTACGACATATACTCTATGAGTTACCTTTTTAACCCTTTCTTCTTCCTTTCGCCATCCTTCAAAGGCTTGTCTTTCAGATAAGTTGACATTCCTCAGCTGCTGTAGTAATTTTTCATACTTTTCTCTAGAGACAGCCTATTTTGTAAGTTTCTCTACCATTTGCTGGGCTTGCACCAAGTCTTTTCTCAGAGTTACTGTCCTAAAATCACTGTCCCACATGGTAGTTGTAAGCGGAAGGTTTACTTGAATCTTCTTATTGCATCATCTTGTGTTTATGGTTCGCATTCCTTCAGGGGACTGTGCCTTTGTTTGAACTTGTTTGTCACAGGGCGATATATTATCTGTTTGTACTTTGACGTGGGAAACAACTGAATGCTATTCCTTTTGGTTTTGAACGGCAGGCTGGACTTGAGTCCTCCTAATCTTTTTCTTTAGGGGTTTCACCAGAATGGTTGCATGCTTTATCCCTGAGGCCATTTTTGCTCTCTTTCCCATTTTCAAAACCCTGATTTGTTGTTGAAGTCGTGCTATCACATTAAGCAGTCTTTGCTGTTCTTTTCGTAATCTTTTAATCTCTTCTATTTTCTTGGAAGGAACAGTTGTCTATTTACTCGGGCCTAGACTTTTGTCTTGGCCAATTTCCTGGTTCTCTTCTTGGGGTGCTTTCTCGTTGTTCTGATTAGGTTGTTCAGGAGTAAAAACGCTAGCTTGTTCTGTTATTTCCTGGGTGACTTCTTCTTCCACCCATTCTCCTCCATGAAATTCTTCCAGTGTAGTTTGGTTGGGAACAAATTATTCCTATTATGTATCTTCATCACTTTTATCTCCAGATAAACTTTCATCATGAACGGAGTGATTCTCTTCTTCTTATTCCTCGTCGCACAATTCTTCGGATGCATTTTTGTCATGAGCAGAATGCTCCTTTGGTTCTTCTTCGATGTGGAGGTTTAGTGGGCTGAGAGGTTGAGCATATTCACCCATATTGGCCAAAATTTGGGCCAATTCGTCCTCTTGCAATGGATTTTGCAATGGGCTTTCTTTGCGTTGCTCTGTCTCTTCCTCCGCCTGCCCAGACTGCTCGGTCTCTTCCTCTGTTTCTCCTTCCTCATTTTCCTCCAACTCTTTCTCATTCTCCTCTCCTTCCAATTGCGGGGGTTGCTCATCCCCTGAATCATCTATCTCCATCGGTTGACTGGTATTCCCTTGGGAATTTTCCAGCCTCCCTCTGATCCATGCCAATCTAATGGATTTCCTCCATTTCAATGGTCTATTCAATGTACTAGTAGCATGTTTTTGTTTTGGGGCTGGCAGAGCCAGTCCTCCATCTATCGTGACGATCAGTTCCTCCCAACTGCTCTATTGTTGAGCAAGACTATAGCTAACTATCAGTCATATCAACCCATGGTGACTTACTACCGATTCTACGTGGTGTGATTTTTTCATGCTTCGGGCAACATCATGTAATAAAGAATTTAAAAATGCAGGAAAATTCATAGAGCATTTCTGTTTTAATACGGCTAAAAGTTTAAGGTGGCGTGGTCTTACCACGTCTTTCCTACCTTCATAGGTGGTGTAGCTCTGGATGATTCTTGCCAGTTCTGCCCACAGATCTCCTAATGTTGTTGGTAGAACTCCCTTTCCTCTTACAATTAGGTTCTGGCCTTCATATTGGAAGATTTTTATGACTTTTTGCAGTCTCTCCTTCTTTAGAGTCCACACAGGTCTAGTGGCTGGCAGTCCTAAGACCTCTGCAATTATGTCATTGGTGACTGCTATGTGTCTCCCTCTTACTGTGGAGTGATGTTCTTGCAAGTTCTGCAAGAATTCTATTGCTACGGTCTCATTGGATTCTTGTAAATGATTGAGATAAACTATCCATCCTGCCCTTGTTAGGATTTCTCGTGTAGCATCAAAAACTATCAATACCTGTGGCTCTCTCTGAATTGATCTTCCTCCCATGCTTAGCACACTGTAAAAACATAGAGACGACAATGGAACAACAGGTTGTTCAAGCTGTTAGGAAATATAGAGAAAATAATGAAACAACAAGCTTGTTCAAATCTCGAGTCACTTACTAATTGTTGCAGAGCATAATACGAAAATAGCTTAGGAACAACAAGCCATGCAAATTGGAAAACAATATACCATTAAGCCTTGCTATTCCCAAGTGAAAATTCTCCGAATAATAGTCTGACATGTATACCAACAAATTATGAGGTCACCTGCTTCCCCCCTACAATGTGATAGGCCATCCTCGGCTGTCAAATGAGGGAGCGGCGTGCCGAACTGCCATGGTATAGAGTCATAAAGGAACAACATATACCGAGATGCCATGTTTACAAAAGGAGCAGGTTGCCGAAATCGAGGTGTATAATAGAATCGCTTAATAAATAAGAGAATGTCATGATATGATGCGAGGTTGGGAGGATAGGACAGCTGACATGCACAAAAAGTCTGATGTGGTCATTATCAACTTTTTTCATCATAATTGGTTGAAATAGATTTTCACGTGTTTAACGGTTCGGGGAAGTTATATACATAATCTCATTTGACCTATTACAAAGGTATAAGACAAAGAAGGGTCTTGATAATTGCTATTGGTGTATAAGGAATGTGACTTCAATACCATCAATAGAGCTCTGTTGCCCACATGTTTCCATAACCTTGACAGAGTACTTTTTTTCACCCATGGAACTGTGATCCTTTATGTATGCTTAGGAAGTGATGTGTAATGTCAAAATGGAGGTCATTATGCTGGCTTGGTAACTAGATAAACCATAATGCCTTTCACCAGGAAGGAGTTAAAGGTGGGCAGGCTGACTCGTGATGAGACCTCCTGTTCCAAGGACTCTTTATTTTTTCTGATGTGCCTCTTGGATCATATCCTTGCTGTGGTGGCCATAGTGGGAATGCCACTCCACTTTCTTCCTTATGATCATGGTAGGCTACTCTTGATGAGGCCCCCTCTCCTTCATTTGACAACTCATATTACCAAATCATATAAACATTTTTCTCTTTTTCTTTTATAAAGTACTTTCCTATTTATACACAAAGGGTGGTTCAGCACTCCTTAAGAGTGGAATGGTGGAAGAAGTCTTAACATCTCAATAGAAAAATATACCCTTTGTTCTTATTCCTTAATAATGATCAAAGAAGATTATGGAAATTTAAAAAAAAAACCACCATGATAAAAATAACCAATCATATCAGTATTAGTAGAATAATGATAGCAAAGTGATGAATAGTTATGTCCTTTCCTCTTTTCTCTTATCAATTCAAAGCAATTTCTTGTAAAAAATAGCAATTTTATGTAATTTGCTGATTTCAGTATGCTCTAGTTTTGTTCCATTGCATAAGTGTATAGTTGTGCTCCAAATCACAAGAAAAGACTCAAAACTGTTGTATATGTAGAGGAACAACAGCTATTCTTTAATTGGAACAGCAAGGAGAACAAGCGTAAGTAAAACGAATAAGAAAAAGTTGTCCTTTCAAAAAATAACAACAGAAAACGCAAGAAGAAAATTCAAGTGTTGTTTCTTTGGAAAAGGGAACCACAGAAAACAAAAGTGTTGTTCCTTTGAAAAAAGGAACAGCAGAAAACAAAAGTAATGTGTTGTTCCTTCGGAAAAGGAACAACGAAAATGAAAGTGTTGTTCCTTCGGAAAAAGGAACAACAGAAAACAAAGGCGTTGTTCCTTTGGAAAAGGAAAAACAAAAACAAAAGTGTTGTTCCTTCGGAAAAAGGAACAACAGAAAGACAAAAGTGTTGTTCCTTCGGAAAAGGAATAGAAAAAACAAAAGTGTTGTTCCTTCGGAAAAAGGAACAGCAAAAACGAAAGTGCTATTCCTTCGGAAAAAGGAACGACAGAAAAATAAAGTGTTTTTCCTTCGGAAAAGGAACAACGAAAAAAAAAGTGTTGTTCCTTTGGAAAATGAATAGCAGAAAAGAAAAAGTGATGTTCCTTCGGAAAAGGAACAACAAAAAACGAAACTGTTGTTCCTTCAAGAAAGGAACAGCAAAAACGAAAGTGTTGTTCCTTCGGAAAAGGAACAGTAGAAAAACAAAAGTGTTGTTCTTTCAGAAAAGGAACAACAAAAACGAAAGTGTTGTTCCTTCAAAAAAAGGAACAACAAAAAACAAAAGTGTTGTTCCTTTGGAAAAGGAACATCAAAATCAAAAGTGTTATTCCTTCAAAAAAAGGAACAGCAGAAAAATGCAATTGTTGTTCCTTTGGAAAAAGGAACAACAAAACGGTGAAAATGTTGTTCTTTTTGAAAGGAACGGTAGAATGCAAAAGTGTTGTTCCTTTTCATTGGAACTGCTGTTCCTTCGAAAAGGGACAACAAAATGTAGAGGTGTTGTTCCTTGAAAAAGGAACAACAAGTCGGTGAGAATGTTGTTGCTTCCTAAAAAGGAACAGCAAAGTGCAAATACAAAAAAATATGTACAGAGAATGATTTACACTAAAAAAGCAAAGGAATTATGTACAGAATGTAAGAACAGTTGAATCACTTAATGGACCAGAGATGAGGAAGATTTCTCTTCCTCCACCAAAATCTGCATATCAGAGTCTTCGCGGAGTTGCTGGTAGAAGGACTCCCGAGTAAGTGGTTTGCGATATAGTCGAACTTGGTGGCCATTTGCCTTGAAGGTATGTCCAGATACGTCAATGGTGGTTAGAGTAAGGGTGCCATTATCATGTACCTTTTGGATTTCATATGGCCCCAGCGAACGAGTCTGAAGTTTCCCCGGAAAATATTGAAACCTGGAATTATATAGGAGTGCCCAATCTCCTTTGTGAAATACTTTCTTTTTAATGAGAGTGTCATGCCATTTAACTCGCTGTTGTTGGATCAATGCAGTGTGTTGAAGGGTAGAGAGCCTGATTTCATCTAGCTCATTGATTTGATGTAATCTATTAATCTATGCCTCATTTAGATCTAGACCGACTTCTTGTGCTGTTCACAGTGTTTATATCTCGAATTCTATCAGAAAGATGGGTTCCTTTCCAAATACTAGTTAGTATGGTGAATAGCCGGTAGTGCTTCTCCATGTTGTTCTGTAAGCCCACAAGGCTTCCGACAATCTTGTAGCCCAATCACGTCTATGTGATGCAATGGTTTTTGTTAGGATTACTTCTATTATTTTATTGTTGCATTCTACTTGACCAGCGAACTGTGGTCCACCATCTGTAATTATTTCTCTTGGGAGGCCATATTGCACAAATATATGGAACAGGAATTGTATGACAGAATCCTATGTAGCTATCGGTAATGCCTCTGCTTCAACCCATTTGGTAACATATTCTGTTGCTACCAAAATATATGGTTTCTGGTTAGATGATGGGCTAATTGGACCAACAAAATTGAGGGCCCATCACTCGAATGGTTCAATAACTAGCTGGGGGTTCAGGAGCATTTCATCGGACTATCCAGGGCGTCCTACTGTTTGGCATCTATCACAAGCTTGAATGAACATCTTTGCATCTTTGAAGATTGTGGGCCAATAATATCCTATTTGCAGCACCTTGCGACCAGTTCTTCAATCGGCGAAATGTCCACCATAATGTCCATTGCGACAAGCTTCAAAAATGTCAAAAATTTCATCTTCACAGATGCATCTCCTGATGTGCATATTTGCCCCTGTATGGAACAAGTAGCCCCCAATCCAAGAAAATCGAGTACTTCGCTGGACAATCTGTTTTCGTTCATTGGGGGACAGATGTTTCGGTAATTTTCCTATTGCTAAATAATTTGCAACATCAGCATACTAGGGTGTTTTAATAGTGACAACAAACAAATGTTCATATGGAAATTGATCTTCAACTACTGCTGCGTCCACTAGTTTTGGCATTCGTGAGAGAAATTCAGCTACAAGATTTTCTTTTCCAGGTCGGTCCTTTATTGTGATATCAAATTCCTGCAATAAAATCAGCCATCTGGTTACTCTACCATTTGTGATTGGTTTATTTGCTAAGTATTTATGGTAGAGTGATCTGTATACAAGATAACAGGATATTCAATAATATAATGCCTAAATTTATTGACAGCATGTATTACAGCTAAAAATTCCTTTGTAGTAAGAGTATAGTTCAATTCAGTAGGAGATAAATTCTTGCTAATATAATAAATTTCATATGGTTTTTTATCTTCTTCCTGCCCAAGGATTGCTCCAATAGCTATATCTGAAGCATCTGATGAAATTTGAAATGGTAAGTCCCAATTTGGACCTCTAAGGACTGGGGCTGTTGACACAAGCTTTTTTAGATCTTGAAAAGCACAGTCGCATTTTTCTGTCCAAACAAAGTCAACATTACCTGTTAGTGCATATAGAGGTGCAGCAATATGAGAAAAATGTTCTATAAATCTTTTATAATAACCAGAAAATCCAAGAAAACTGCGTACCTCTGTCTGAGTGGTAGGAGTGGGAATTAGCAAAATTATATGAATTTTGACCAGGTCTATCTGTATTCCAGCTGTTGAGATATAATGGCCTAAAATAAGTCCTTCAGTCATCATCATATAGCATTTTTCATGGCTCAAACAGAGCCTGGTGGCAATGCACCATTGCAACACTTTTTCTAGTGTGTCCAATGTTGGGTTGAAATCATCTCCGTATGGTGTAAAATCATCCATGTATACTTCGAGCCCTTCATTTATTAAATATGAAAATATGCTAAGGATAGCCCTTTCAAATGTGGTAGGGGCATTGCATAGGCCAAAAGGTAGAACTTTGTAGGCAAATGTTCCCCAAGGACAAGTAAAAGTAGTTTTGTCTTGGTCTTCAGGGGCAATCTGGATCTAATTGTATCCACTGAAGCCATCTAAGAAAGAAAATAATTTCTTTCCTGCCAAAGTGTCTAATACTTGGTCAATGAATGGAAGGGGAAAGTGGTATTTTTGTGTTGCTCTATTTAGTTCTCTATAATCTACACAAATCCTCCATTTTCCATTCTTCTTTGGCACCACAACAAGTGGAGAGACCCATTTACTATCGGAGATAGGGTAAATGAATTTCACATCTAAAAGTTTTTGAAGTTCAGCTTTTACAATGTCTTTTAGATGAGAGTTAAGTCTCCTTTATGGGTGGCAAACGGGTCTTGCATCCTTTTCTATGTAAATGTGGTGTGTACATAACTGGGGATCAATTCCTTTCATGTCAGGGTAATCCCATGCAAATGCTTCTTTGTATTTCCTTAGTAGTTGGATCAACTTCTCTTTTTGTTCAGAAGTCAGGTTGGCATTAATGTTTAAAGCATTTCTTGGCTTAATTTCTACAGTTTTGCCATTTGAGACAGAGGTAGTAGGTATTGTTTGATCATGAGTATCTTTAAGAGGATCTTCTTCTAATTCATTATCAAATGATGCTTCTATCATGTGACATTGTATGTGGGATCTGGATTCAGCTTGGCTAATAAAATTGTTAATGGCATCATCTTCTATTTGATCTTTGAAATCGAGGGCATCTTCTATGGTTAATGGAGATCTAATATTTTTAGTGAGGTATGATACAGGATGTTTGTTAGTACTTATTATTGTGACACTTGGCTGGGCTGGAGGATATAAAGTTATATTATTGATATTAGCCCCCCTAGTTATGGTCATACTGCCTTGTCGGCAACCAATATAAGAATCAGCAGTTGCAAGCCAAGGTCTGCCTAAAATCAATGGATGTCCATCAAGTCGGTTTTTGGGGTTTATTATCAGAAAATCAGCAAGATACTCCCAGGAATCAACAGATATCATGACATCATGCAGTGTGCCCTCTGGCCTAACTACGGATTGGTTAGCTAGTTCTAATAAAGTGGAAGTCAGTTCTACTAATGTAATGCCAAGTTTTTGACAAGTGGTGGTTGTTAAGATATTGATTGCAGCTCCTAGATCAACTAAGGCATTTGAGAAGGTTTACCCATTGATTTGTACTATTACTATTGGATTTCCTGGGTCCTGATAATAGATCAGATAAGGTACCAACTACTTGGACTTTTGGGTTATTTTTTATTTTCCTCCTTGATTTTTTTATACATAGCTCTTTGATGGTCTTTGCATATATTGGGATGTCATGGATGGCTTGGAGGAGTGGGATTTTTATTTATAGATTTTTCAGTTCTCTCAGAATGTCAAAATCAGGATGTTGTATAGGTCGAGGTATAATTAATCATTTTGGGAATGAGGGAGAAGATGTGGTTGCTTGATCATGAATTTGTTGTCTGGTCACATCCTCTTCTTGTGGTGGTTGTTCTGTAGGTAACTGATTTTCAACTTCAGCAGTTTTATTTCCCTCTATTTCTATAATGCACCCAGATCTTAATTGAAGATCATTACACTCCTTTAGATTGGTTTCTGGTTCTGATGTTTCAATTATTTGGATAGATTGGACCAATATATTATTTGGATTAGGGTTGGGCTGGGCCAGGAGTTGTGGTCTTAAGTTAGACTGAGGGTTTTGTTATAATGCTAGCAGTGTAGGTTGAGGAAGCAGAATGGTTCCTACTGGCTAATTCATCTGTCTTTGCCAGTTTGTCTACTAGGCTTGACTATGTGAAGTAGGAGGGGACCATTGTGCTGGATATACATTGTTTTGCTAATATGGTGGAGTATAGGGAAAATTTGGCCAACTGGGTTGAATTGCTTGGTTTGGCCATGGTGATGATGAAGGAAATGGTTGTTGTGACCAATTTGAGAAGGGAGGTTGATTTTGCCACATTGTATTATATTGTTGAGCATGATATTGTGGAGGCTGAAAAGAAGAAGCTGGATCTGGAAACATACCTGATTGCCGCAGCTGCCATTGACGACGCTGATTGAGTAAGTACAACGGTTTTGGCTCTTCTTCCGCTTCCTTGTATACTGCTTTCAATCCAGGAAGTGAGGGATATCTTTTTGTAGAGTGTTATTTTGTACAAATGGTGAAAAATTGGACTGCATCTAATGGACACTCCTTGTGGTTGTGTTTCTTTCAACATCTAGGACAAAAGATTGCCAAATTCTATTCTGCCTCTGCTTGCTTTTGTTTGGCCTACATAATATCAAGTTGTGTTGTCAGTGTCCCCACTATGTCAGTTTTAAAATTTTCTAATAAATTTCCAATTTCTTCACGAGTTACTCCCTCTGCAAAGATCTTGTTGTCTCTAGTAAACATGTCGTGTTCCGCTGGTTTTAGTCTTGTGCTGCCTCTCGAGCTCCTGATACATAATTCAATAATGTCAGCAAAATTTTCCTGATAAATATCTCATTTTCCAATAATATTTAGTGTTTCAATCCATTGTTCCTTCATTCCCCTAATTAATGTTGTTTTTAATACATTATCAGGTAAGGGTAATGATGCATAAGGAGATGTTTGAAGATTATACTGGAAACGTTCAACATACTCTTCTAATGTTTCATTTGGTCTAGCTACCATCTGAAATATTTCATCTTTTAATTCTATAAACCTGCAATAGTCCTAATATTTCTTTAGAAAAGAATCTTTCATTTGATCCCAATTGTTTATAACACCACCTCCCAATCCCATAAACCATCCTAAAGTAGCCCCTTTTAATGTAGAGGGAAACAATTTCAATTTCTGGGGATTGAAGGTATAGTCATATCCTCTACACAGCACATCAAATTCAAATAAGAATGCATACGGATCTTCTGATGTAAGGCCATGTAATACAGGGATATGCTGGAGAGGAATTGCTTTCATAGGTGCATTAGCTACAGTATCCACAATGGGGTATTGTTGTGTAGAGGTTTGGGTGTTTGGCTGGTTCTGGGCCATTTGGTCAAATATATGCCAATAACCTTATGGGATATCTAGGAGGGTATTCCTAGGCTGTCGAGGGGGAATGGATTTAACAGAATGGCCTTAACAACACTTCCTTTATCTAGGATGATGACAGTGCCTAATGTCTGGGGGGATTCTGGTTCTTGAGGTTCTTCAACTTCGTTATAAATGATTTTTGCATCACTTCCCTTATCCAGGCTACTTAATGGCTGAATTATCCCAAGAGGAGATCTTGATTCTTCAATTTCTCCTATTTCTCCTCTCCCTTCACAGAGGTTGCTAAGGTTCCCTTCTTACAATGATTTTGGGCTAGAATTCTCAATTTCTTGAAAATCTTGCTCTTCGGTTTGACTATGCACCTCAGCGAAGGCTACAGATGGTGATCCTGTGGCCTTAAGGGAACTAGTAGGTTGTCTAGAAGCAAATTTTCCAGGTCCTACTGAAGGCCGAGATTCTGCTTTCTTAAGGATTTCATCTATAAATGTCGATTGGCCAAGGGTCACCGGCCCCTTAGATTTGTCATACTTTGGTAGGGGTTTAGGATTCTTTTCAGGCTTTTTTTGCTTAGTCATGCACACAAATCAAATGCTAATTTCTACCCAAAAAACAGCAACAAATTTGCAGGAAAACGGGTAGGGGATTAGGGATATTACATGCTCTATATGCAGGTTCTTACCTTCTATTTTTAAAACCCAGTTCTCTCCCAACAGGTTCTTACATCACTCTGGAAAAGAAACAAATGGCTACACTCTTCCCCAGAAACAGCGCCAAAATGTCGAGCAGTAAAAAAGGATCTTTTCACCTTTATTTACCCTACATTAACTTATGAATTCAGGAACGATTTGTTATCTCAAAGAGTGCACTCAGTTTGAGGTGGTCATTTTTCAGAGTAATGCTAGTAGTATAGTGCTCTAAAAGCAAGAGTAAACGGATGCTTGAAATAAGATCTACTTACATAAAAGAACCTTAAAACTCAAATCATGCACTCAAAAAGCTATAACAATTTATCAGTTAAGGGTACAGTAATGGTAACTCATCCCTCTATAAACTGATGTAATTAAAGACAACCAAGGAAAAAATCATCAATCTGGGAACTAGACAACAAATGTCAATGCTCACTACAGTCTCAGATCGTTCTGAACATCAAAGCAATGATAATATAAATGACAGGAAATGGAACAACAACTAGTCTTATGAACAAGATTGAACAGCAAAGCCTTAGTCTACGGAAATAAATTAAGCAATTGTATCCTACAGGAATTAAGTAACAACCTTTACTATAAAGATAAACTAGACAACAAATGGAAATAGAATGGCAACTAACAGAGGTGAAATATAGAAGAAAAACTAGAGTCAAATATAAATGTACAATGAACCAAAATGAATATCACACACAACACTTTTAATATTAAAAGGAACAATAATCTGACTTCAATATAACAAGTATAGATCACAGTTATAAAGAATAACAATTGTGTTTGTAATGGAACAACA
Source organism: Pinus tabuliformis (assembly GCA_031772625.1). Lineage (NCBI taxonomy): Eukaryota > Viridiplantae > Streptophyta > Pinopsida > Pinales > Pinaceae > Pinus > Pinus tabuliformis. The sequence continues at coordinate 19,178,972 of CM062813.1, read as the reverse complement.
ATGCCAGTTGAACAACAATGACGGTTAAGTGTAAACCATAGATAAATACAGTAATACCGACTTATGAATGTACAACACGGTTACTTTGTAATTGAACAACAATGGCATTCTGTAAGGAACAACAATGTTATATCAATGGTTAAAGGAATAGAAATGCATTACAAAGTCAGAATGAACAACACAACATTCCTGTTACAGAGAAAAACATTACTTAATTGAGCATAAACAAAATATAACAAAACCGTTATGTAAAATAGTAAGACACATCAGATTACCGAACAGAGCTAATAACGAAAACTATGCACAAATTGGAAATAATGGTACAGGATCAAGTGTTCCACCAGGGCCGGGCCCTTAGCCTCCAGGGACACACCGCTTGAGATTACTCCAGAATCAAAGATGGAACGACAACCAGATTTATATTAAAACATCAAAACAGAGTTACAGTGGATCGTTCTTCAACGAGAGTTGATGATCAAAGTTTCAAATACAAAGAAGAATTACATAAAAATAACAACAATTCGTCCCTCGGGCTAGCAATGTTGCCCCTTCTTATAATAGCCGAGTGGATATATCAACGATAAAATAATTGTTAAGATAGCGATCCCTCAAGATCCTTTGATCCTGAGGGATTCGCCAGACTGTTAATTCTAAGTTATCCTCTTGTTCTCTTGCACCGATTTGGTATCTCCTTTTCCCTTTCCTAGATAATACACTCCAATTTGGATCGCCTTGTTTGCATGCGGTTCCCTGCCAAAGGGACAATAGTTATCTTTGTCCTATCTTTTCCTTTGGGACGACAATCTTCCGTTTTCTTATTTTCCTGCATAAGAAAAGGGCAATGATTAGTTATTTTACATTGCATACAAATCCCATAGATTTTGTCATAATTTCTTATTATCTACCTAGTTCATGATGCAAAGAGGTTATGAGTTTTAAAGAAAAGATGACAAAATAAATGGCAATAACATACCTTCTTCGGTACTCAACAACAACTATTGTGTAACTTCCACACTCCGATATGGTTTGACATTGCACATTGATAATTGCTTCATAATGTTCCATTTTAATTAATATCGAGCATGCATTTTTTAATCTTAACACTTTGGTAGTTCTCCTATTATTTTATGTTCATTTGCAATAACATTGTTGGTAACCCCAAATTTTGGGATCTCTTGTGCACATTATTTAGGTTCCCACGATGTATCTTGATTTTCCAAATTTGGAACATAGTTTATTGACCTAATTTACCAAATGATGTTTTGTGCTCATTATATCATATCTAGATTTAGCTGAGATTTTTCCTCGGTGGAGTCAGATCCCAACTCTTCGTTGATCCAGTGTTGAGAGTACTAAAGTAATGATGTCTCGACGGAAAATATGAGGTCTACAAATATTTGGTACTTCTTATAAGACAATCATTCTTATTATGTGTCTAAATATGATTTGTTGTGGGGTAAAAGCATGTTAATGTGTCTCATTATATGGCAAAAGCAAAAAAGTACTCAAATGAAAAAAGATAAAAAAAATAATATAAAAATATCAATTAAATGAGTTGAATTTCATACTTTTTAATTATAAAAAATAAATGCTAAATTTGTAACAAAGATAACTCACAATAAATTTTGGTAAAAGTCATAGTGAACCTATTTAATGGGTTTAGAAAATATAAATAATGTTATAAAAAGTAAATATTAAATTTGCAAATAAGTCAACTGATAGTAAATATTGGTAAAAACTATGGTTAATCACTCACAAAATATAAATAACTTTATGTAAAGTTAAATGAAATGCTAAAACTCTTTAAAAATATATATATAAAAATAGAAGTAGAATTTCTAAACAAATAATTTTATATATTATATTTTAAATAATATAAAATATGTTATTATAATCATAATTAAAAATTTTATTATAAAAAATATAAAATATATTTTAAAAAATTTCAAAAAATAATTTTAACATTTTGTTATATGTTATTTTCAAATTTCTATTAAAAAAAATTGATTTTATAAACTTGAAAGGGTAGTTTCTTGGGTCGTGGTTTTATATATACGAAAATATGATCATTTTTACTAGTATTTTAATAATAATTAAAAAATATGCTTACTTTTTATTTTTAAATTTGTTTAGCAATCTTTAGAATGTTTACAACACATCTCTTAAAGAAATTGGAATTAAAAAACATAAATCAATAGAGAAATGGGGGGTCGCGATTTTGTCACTACTTAAAAATTTATGTAAAATATTAATGATATCTTTTAAAGAAAACGAATAAATTAGATAAAAATTATATATTAAATTTTAGAAAAAATATGACATGAAATTGAATTTAAATTGACATGTTTTGTCTTCTTTTGCCACCACCTAATTTATGATGATTTTGTAAATTTAAGAGTAAACATTCCAACTCCATTTATTTTTATAAAACTTCTTTGCCACAAAATTAGGGGCATATTATATGTTTCACATCATGTAGTTACATGAGGTAAGCATTAATGAAGGGTAATTCAGGTACCAAGGGTAACTAATTGAAATAAAATAATACTCGTAAGATGATTAGAACATATCATAGAGCCACTAATTGAAATAATGATTATGGTTTGATCCTTGGTGGTCATAAATATGTATGGTATCAAATATAATTATTAGCCAGATTTAAGGAATATTGAATTTATGGTATTAAATGTAGATATCAATAGTAATGCACCTTAGCCTTGGTGGCTAGGAGTGCTACAACTATTGTTTAACATCCACACTCCAATATGGTTCAACATTGCACATTGATCACTGCTTCACAATGTTGCATTTTACGTAATATTTAGCATGCATTTTTTAACCTTAACACTTTGGTCATTCTCCTATTAGTTTATGTTAATTTGCAATAACATTGTTGGTAACCCAAAATTTAGGGATCTATCATGCACATTATTATGGTTCCCATGGTGTACCTTGATTGTCAAAGTTTGGAACATGGTTTATTGAATTTATTTACCCAATGATGTTTTGTGTTAATTGTGGATCATAGCTAGCCATAGTGTTTTGGAGAATTGATAAACACTTTTTCCCTAGAGAAGTAGCCATATCTAGAACATCAGTTTAAAGTATTTTATTCTTTTCCTGTAAGCAATAGATAATATGAGAAGATGAGAAGACCTACTTGTAGTTCTGCTTTCCTCTCGTCTCCTTTGTATCGATCCTATCGCTCCTTCCCGTACTTAATACGCTTGAGAAGTACCTGTAAACACAATAGAAAACAAAGAATCGATCAAAGCAAAAGATCTATTGAATATAAGTGAATGGAATTAGATACATTTCACACATATAAGAATTATAAGACAATACAAACATATGGGAGAAAGGTTCAAACACTTTCTTGAATAGAAGAAGGAACTAAAACCATAGTGTTTGATTCAAAGTCATTCCTCTAGCTTGGATCCCATCCACATCACATCAAAAGCATGACAAACTTGTAGCATTACAATACTTGCTTCAAAGCCAATTCTCATAGCAACATTATCTCCTTATAATTCAACATAATCTAGTCCCTAATCAATTAGATGAGTAGTCAATTTATAGGGAGATGAAGGAGGTTTTGTCATACATGGTGGCATTGAATTGCCTTCCATACTTAGAATTAGTTTCATGGAGGAAGGGATGAGAGGATAGGATGCATCTTAACTCATTCCTCATCCATTTTCGAGCTCATAGGAGTTGATAAGTGAGGGAACCTTATAGATGACTCCAAAAGATAAGAATATTCCCCAAACCCTATGTGAATTTCGCTCAAAATATCCCATCGCAGGTGAAAGGAAACCTAAGTGCTCGACAAAGCTCCCTGACATGGACTTAACTACTCTGCATCGCACCCTTAAACATGGGCTACCTGCGCTAGTCCCTTTAGGGGCCATTTCTGGATGTCTTCAAGTCATGAAACTGTTTGGGAAGGAGGCATTCAAAGGGGTGACATGTTTAGGGCATGTAGCAACTGAAATTAGGGTTTGATGAGCCCTAAAAACACTGATCTGGATGATGGGATTGATGTACCCAAATGGATCTATAACACATAGTTGAGATTTTTCCGTAGTGGAATCATAGCCCAAATCACAGGGGATCCACTATTGAGAGTACTAAAGTAATGATGTATGGGTGGAACATTTGAGGTCTACAAATAGTTGGTACATCTTATAAGACAATTGTTCTCATTATGTGTTTAAATGTTATATGTTGTGTTATTCATTATGGTTACATGTTTCTTATGCATTGTATGTATTCATGCATGCTAATATAATGTTAGGGGCATATTATATGTTTCACATCCTGTAGTTACATGAGATAAGAATTAATGAAGGTTAATTAATGTATCGAGGGTAGCTAATTGATAAAAATTAAATATTGTAGGATGATTAGAACATGTTATAATGTCACTAATTGAAATTCTAATTGAGGTTTGTCTGTGGTGTTCATAATTATGTATGGTATCAAAGCTAATTATTAGCCATATTTAAGGAACATTGAATTGATGATATTAAAGGTATATATCAATGGTAATACACCTTAGCCTTGGTGGTTAGGGGTGCTACAACTATTGAGTTACTTCCACACTCAAATATGGTTCAACATTGCAGATTGATCATTGCTTCACTATGTTGAATTTTACTTAATATCTACCATGCATTTTTTAATATTAACACTTTAGTCATTCTCCTATTAGTTTATGTTCATTTGCAATATCATACCTCGTAACCCTAAATTTGGGTATCTCTTGTGCACATTATTCTATTTCCTATGGTGTACCTTGATTGTCCAAGTTTGGAACATAGTTTATTGACTTAATTTACCCAATGATGTTTTGTGATGATTATGGATCATAGCTAGCTTTAGGTGAGATTTTTCCCTATTGGATTCATAGCCTAACTCATAGGTGGTACACTATTGAGAGTAATAAAGTAATGATGTCCTGGTGGAACATCTAAGGTCTACAAATATTTAGTACTTCTTATAAGAAAATTGTTCTTATTATGTGTTTAAATATTATCCATGGTGTCATTTATTATGGTTACATGTTGCTTATGCATTATATGTATTCGTGCATGTTAATATAATGTTAGGGGAATATTATATCTTTCACATCATGTAGTTACATGAGATAAACATAAATGAAGCTTAATTAAGGTATCAATGATAGCTAGTTGATGGAAAATAGAACTATTAGGATAATTAGAACATATTATAGGGTCTGTAATTGAAATTCTGATTGAGGTTTGATCCCTGGTGGTCATAAATATGTATGGTATCATAGCTAATCTTTAACAAGATTTAAGAAATATTTTATTTATGGTATTAAAGGTATATATCAATAGTAATTCACCTCAGCCTTGGTGGCTAGGGTTGCTACAACTATTGTGTAACTTCCACAATCCAATATGGTTCAACATTACACATTTATCATTGCTTTGCAATGTTGCATTTTACCTAATATTTAACATGAATTTTTTAATATTAACACTTTGGTCATTCTCCTATTAGTTTATGTTCATTTGCAATAACATTGTTGGTAACCCAAATTTTGGGGATTTGTCATTAACATTATCTGGTTCCCACAATGTACCTTGATTTTCCAAGTTTGGAACATAGTTCGTTGACTTAATTTACCCAATGATGTTTCGTGTTGATTATGGATCAGAACTAGCTTTAGGTGAGCTTTTTCCCTAGTGGATTCATAGCCCAGCTCGCGGGTTATCCACTATTGAGAGTACTAAAGTAGTGATGTATGGGTGGAACATCTAAGGTCTACAAATATTTGGTACTTCTTATAAGACATTTTTTCTTATTATGTGTTTAAATATTATCTATTGTGCTATTTTTTATGGTTACATGTTGCTTATGCAATAATGTATTCTTGCATGCTAATATAATTTTAGGGGCATATTATATGTTTCATGTCATGTAGTTACATGAGGTAAAAATTAATGCATGTTAATTAAAGTATCAAGGGTAGCTAATTGATAGAAGATAGAACTAGTAGGATGATTAGAACATATTATAGAGCCACTAACTGAAATTTTGATTAAGTTTTGATCCTAGGTGGTCATGAATATGTATGGTATCAATGCTAATTATTAGCCAAATTTAAGGAATATTGTATTTATGGTATTAAATGTAGATATCAATAGTAATGCACCTCACCCTTGGTGGCTAGGGGTGCTGCAACTATTGTGTAACTTCGACACTCCAATATGGTTCAACATTGCACATTGATCACTGCTTCACAATGTTGTATTTTACTTAATATCTAGCATGCATTTTTTAATCTTAACTCTTTGGCTATTCTCCTATTAGTTTATGTTCATTTGCAATAACATTTTTGGTAACCCCAAATTTGGGGATCTCTCTTGCACATTATTTTGGATCCCACGGTGTACCTTAATTATCCAAGCTGTTTGGAACATAGTTTATTGACTTAATTTATCCAATGATGTTTTGTGTTGATTATGGATCATAGCTAGCTTTAGGTGATCTTTTTCCTTGGTGGAGTCATAACCCAACTCGCGGGTGATCCGCTATTGAGAGTAGTAAAGTAATGATGGCTAGATGGAACATCTAAGGTCTATAAATATTTGGTACTTCTTATAAGGCAATTGTTCTTATTATGTGATTAAATATTATATAGTGTGTTATTTCTTATGGTTACATGTTTCTTATGCACTATATGTATTCCTGCATGATAATATATTGTTAGGGGAATATTATCTGTTTCACATCATGTAGTTACATGAGGTAAGCATTAATGAAAGTTAATTAAGGTATCAAGGGTAACTAATTGATAGAAAATAGAAATGGTACAATGATTTGAACATATTATAGAGCCACTAATTGAAATTCTAGTTGAGGTTTGATCCTTGGTGGTCATAAATATGTATGGTATCAAAAATAGTTACTAGATAGATTTAAGGAATATTGAATTTATGGTATTAAAGGTAGATATTAAAATAATGCACCTCAAACTTTGTGGCTAGGGGTGCTACAACTATTTTGTAACATCCACACTCTAATATTGTTCAAAATTGCACATTTATCATTGCTTCGCAATGTTGCATTTTACATAATATGTAGCATGCATTTTTCAATATTAACACTTTGGTCTTTCTGCGATGTGTTTATGTTAATTTGCAATAAAAATATTGGTAACCCAAAATTTTGGGATCTCTCGTCCACATTATTCTCGTTCCCATGATGTAACTTGATTGTAAGCTCAATTGGGAGGATGGAGAAGATAGAAACTAACTTCTTTACACTTGATATGGTTATCCATATCCCTCAAATAAATAGAAACCATGAAAAACTAGGTTCTATCCTCCCTAAATATTCAAAGTGAACTTTGTTCCTCCCACACTAGTGCAGTCCTTCCCTCTAGTGCGAGTGATACAATTTTTAAGACAGGGTGGCTGTTATACAAACAAAAGAGCTTTAGTAACCAGATCTAGTTGTGAAACAGAAGAATATAGGAGGGTGTGTGGCTTTCATGTTGGCTCGACACCATCTCCCAAATGAAACTACCATCAACTAGAGCTTTCACTTCACTTGACGTTGAATGCTCCTGAGGAACATTGATTTCCTTGGATTTGTTAATTAATTCATGCTTCTCCATAATTAATTTAATGATTTTATGACCTAGATACATAGGAAAATATGCCATATTCATTTGCAAATTCATGGTTGAATGATGTTCCAACCCTTTTTTTCGTCGATCTCTGTTTGGCCCTTCTTAACGTTGAGAAATCTAGGGGGCAACAAGTGTAGGTGATTTCTCTTGCTTTAATAACTACTTGTGATGTATGTTTTTTTTTACTTGATTAATTTTTTTTCTTTACTATTATTAGTGTTCTATATCATTAAACAACTACCAAATCATAAAGAAAAATGAGACAATAGGACATAAGATATAGGCGATCAACCAAGGCCAAAACCTCTCCAACTAAGAGGAAAACCCACCATAATCCTTCTCTTGTTATAAAACTTCAATTGATGAATTCCAAGACCTATGACCCTTGACCAAGACCCTCCAAGACCAAGTCATCCTTCCTTTTTGTTGACCTTTCCTTACACAGCTTCCAACAACAAACTTCGATCTTCTAGAAACTTCTCCAACAACTTCGACCCAACAACAATTTCTACAACTTCAACCAAGCAATTTCAACAAATTCGATCTAGCAACTTCACAACTTCTATCTAGAGGTAGCTTCACAAATTTTACCTTGAAACTTCACAACTTCGATACAGAGTAAACTTCACAACTTCGACATTACAGCTTCACAACTTCGACCTTGCGTCTTCACAACTTCAATGCAGCTTCAAAACTTCAACCTCAAAATATTCTTCTTCTTCTTCATCCTTTTCCAGCTTCTATCTTGAGAAGATCGAACCTGCTTGAGTGAGTGTACAAATGAGGTATAATTCCTTCTTATTTATAGGCTTGTGAGGGGTACAAATTGCTATCTTGATGCTGACTTGTCCCTTCATGTAGGTCGACTTGATATTTGTGCCATGACAAGCTCTTGGAGGGTCTTTTGACTCTATTTTGATTGAATAATATTTTTTTAACAATATGTAACATGCCTAAATGAGTCTTCAATACATGACAATGACTCGAGTGACTTTATGAAAAACCTAGAAGCACTTAATGGGTGCTTGACCTAAAAATAAATTTCCCTTGAGCATGAAACCCATGCCTCAAGATCACAAATAATAAATTTATTTTTCTCTTTTCATTAAATACATAAAATCACGATTACTTATGTCATTATGAAGACTGATCCTATTTACATATTTCAATGCTCCCTCTTAACTAGGGAGGTATTCATAATCCATACAAGGTACTTGGAAATTCTCAATCTGAAGAATTCTAATAGGAAGAGTCAAAATGATAACCCATCTGTATAACATCATATCGTCCAACATTGTCACATAGAAAGGCCTTGAATAACAACTCTATCTCTCCACAAGATCACAGCACAATGTTGGGTGAATGTTGGCAAGGCCAATTATTTATAGACACTCTCATCATTGTCTCTCTCGGAACATACCCCACTCGGGTTTTCTAAAAGTTTGTTCCACCAAGACTATTATTATCTTGGATTCCTAGTCCTCAAATAATATCATTCCTCTATGACTACTCTTATCTTGGATGCCCTACCACATCCTCAAAAAGTATCGGATGCCAGATCCTTACCCAATAATCCATTCTTTCTTCCCGAGTGAAGACAAGAATGATGTGTCTACCTCTCCCTCTCAACTAGGGAGGATATACCCATTCCTATAAATTGAATGTACCCAAGCTCCCCCTTAACCAGGGACTTGATGAAGCCTTCCCTTAATTAGGGACTTGCTTTGAGCAACCTTCTAGGTGGAGATCATGGGACAACCAACTGCTTGTAGGAATCCCTCTTTCGATGTCATGAATTTCTTCTTTTTCATGAAGCCTGCATCTATTGGGACTTCTTCGTAGGGCATCAACCATCCATCACTTTCATTCATGAATCATGTCATATTTTCTTTCATTGGAAAGTGATTCACTAATCCATATCCGTCTTTCCCTTCATTTAAATACCTTCTCCACATCATGTTTTCATTAGGATCTTATCATCCCACCACATTAGTATCATTTGTAGATGAAATCTACAACTCTTCCTTTAGTATCCTTGCATAATCCCATCCATATATTTTTCAAAAATAAAAAATGGACATCAAATTACCTTTCTGATGCTCTTACATCATGACATCTTCTTGTTGTATCAACATTTTGCATTCATATTGAGGCGTCTCCAACAAGATATTAAATATCAAGGGTTGTCTTACTTTCCAAACTTCTTCGAAGTCTTCATACCTTTTCCATGGATATGTCATGACCAATTCTTCTGGTTATCAAATGTTTATTTCCTTTTTCTATGTGAGAATAGTTGCAACTTTCATAATCTCTCCTTACTTTCTTCACATATTGCTTCTCAGGAACTTCCATTCATAGTTCCTTCATTTTTATCAACCACCTCATTTTCCATGTGAGGAATTATTATGTTGACTTCATCTAATCAATATGTGAACCATGCATTTATGCATCCTTCCAAAGGAGGAGATCCCTTTCTCTTGATCATTCTCTTAAGGTGGAGCATTTAATCAATTTTATCAAATACAAGCATACATACCTCATCTCTTCCTTTTGGTCATCTATACTTCCTTCAACAACTTCCTTGATTGAAAGAAATTCAATCACCTTAACCTGCTTCACTTCTTTTGAAATCATGCAATCATTCCATGAATCCCATACAAGATGGAATTCTCGGTGAGACAATTGCTTATTCTAGTAGGTGAACATTCCAATTAACATTCCAATGGAGGATCTTGATCATCCTCATACTACAAATTCTCCTTTCTGAATGATGTATGATAAGCTCTATACCAGATGACTTTATTTTTCCCATATGTAATGCTTATGCTTCTAATGAGGTTACCAAGAGCTACATCCTTTTATAGTGATAGTCATAAACTTCTATTCAACTATCTTTCATGCTTCTGTATGATGATGTCACAATCTCTTGCTTTCAATCGTATGCTTCTATGATTCCATCTCCTAACATGATGCATTTTATCATTCTTCTAATGATTACTACCATGATAGTTATACTTTACAACAGAAAACTTCAAAATAACTAGGTGAGGAAGACTATCTCAATCATAGTAGAGATTTTTTACCTCCTCCTCCTTGGATTTCTTCTTTTCATCTTCTTCCACTTCTTCAATGATATGGGCTTCCTCTTTTGTTTTCGTCCTTCTTGAGATTTGGACAATCTCTCTTGTAGGGCCCATATTCATGAAAACCATATCATTGAAACTTCGACATGTTTTTATTTTTTACGACGACCAAGATTCCCAAACTATCCTTTTCTTCTAGCCATGGCAACAAATTCTTGAGCTTGCTCACTTGGTCCTACATCGATTTTTTCCTTTTGCTTGGTTTCTTTGATTTCGCACAATGACCACAATTCATTGAATTAAGTAGCTTCCTTCTTCCCATACATTCTTGATGTGAAGTTGGCCCATTCCTTTGGTAGTGCTTTTCCTTGTCAGACATTATTTCTCCCAAATCTTGGAGTTGGTCTCGTATTTCTAACACCCTCATAAAGTATTAGGTTATTCCTTATTCTTATGATACCTTCATCTTGTAGAGCTTGAGCTTCTTCTTTTGGAAGTTCGACAATTAAACCATTAACATGACCAACAAGTTCATTTTCTATGAGGATCAAATCTATCCTATTCTTCCATGCAAGAAAGTTTGATGACCCAACCAATTTGTTTCTCTCCTTGAAATATGAATTCATTTTGACATATTCAAATATAGATATAAAAATACTTACTTGTCAAGTGAAGATACTCCTATATGATTAAATATTCAACTCTATGCCTTCTTGATTTTGATGATGATGTAGATAATAGAATATGTCTTTTTGGTGAAGATGTATTTCTTCAAAAGTGATCCTTGACTCAAAGGGAGATCACATTGATTCTTTGATGATGATGACAACACATTTTCCTTATTTCTTCCTTCAAGACAATGCTAGTTAAACTTGTTTCACGACCTCAAATTTCATCGCTTCTTCAAAATTTCTGTTTGTTGTAGCAGTTCTGCAATTTCGACCTTTTCTGTAATAACCTTGGTTCACACGTGTGGCTAGAATATGGAAAGGTTCACCTCCTTTTTACTTCGCTTAACTTGACTTCTTTTTCTTGTTATTTTAGTTTGCAAAGGAGACCTTTCTTGGCACAAAACTTGATCCTTTATGGTGGTTACAATTCTACTTGCTGCTGTAGAAGGGTGTCCTAATAATTCACACATGTGGAAAATATAGCCCAGAAAAATAGACCCAAAAGTGTTTCACTCTTCCTTCCTCATGATAATGGTTGTAGAATGTGTGAGTTTCCCAAGAACACTTCAAGTGTGGAACCCTTCTTTGGATGACTGAGGGTTTTTTAGGTCTTCTTTAATTCTCTTAATTATTCCCTTTCAATATGATGAGAGGGTTAGTCCTTCTTCATGTTTCCCTTCCTTAATGTAGTCACCTTAACTCTGACACCATGTTGAGAAATCTAGGTGGAAACACGTGTAGGTGATTTCTCTTAATTTGATAATTGCTTGTGATGTATTTTTTTTTTCTTTATTATTATTATTGTTCTCTTTCATCAAACAAATACCAAATAATAAAGAATAATAAGACAATAAGACACAAGATATAAGTGATCAACCATGACCAAAACCTCTCCAACTGAGAAGAAAACCCACAAGAATCCTTCCCTTCTTATAGAACTTTAATTGACGAATTCCAAGACCTATGACCCTTGACGAAGACCCTCCAAGGTCAAGTCATCCTTCATTCTTGATGATATTTCCTTACACAACTTCCAACAAAAAACTTCGATTTCTAGCAACTTTGACCCCAAAAATAAATTCTACAACTTCAACCTAACAGCTTCAACAACTTCTACCTAGCAGCCTCACAACTTCAACCTTGATGCAAATTTAGCAACTTAGACCTATCATATTCACAACTTCGATCTAGAGGCAGCTTCACAAATCCAATCTTGCATCTTCAACCTTGCAGCTTCACAACTTCGATCTAGAGGAAGCTTAACATCTTCGACCTTGCAGTTTCACAACTTCGATGCAACTTCAAAATTTCGCCTAGCCCAGAAACTGTAGAAACCTAATGAGAGAGAGAGAGATAGAGAGAGAGAGAGGCCAAAAACTTTGATCTTGATCTTCTTCTTCTTCTTCACCCTGTTCCAGCCTCTATCTTGAGGAGATCGAATTTGTTTGAGTAAATTCCTTGTTATTTATAGGCTAGTGAGGGGTAAAAACTGCTATCTTGAGGCTGACTTGTCCCTTCATGTATGCCAACTTGATCTTTGTGCAATGACGAGGTCTTGGAGGGTATTTTGACTCAATAATTTTTCATTACAATACGTAACATGCCCAAATTGGTCTTCAATACATGACAATGACTCAAGTCACTTTATGACAAACATAGAAGCACTCAATGGGTGCTTGACCTAAAAATAAATTTCCCTTGAGCATGAAACCCATGCCTCAAGATCACAAATAATAAATTTATTTTTCCCTTCTCATTAAATACATAAAATCATGATTACATATGCCATTATGAAGACCGAGCCTAATTACATATTTCAAGACTGAAGACCACAAGCTTGATTATCTTGTTGGCCTGCCACTGAATTATAGTTTCTAAGGATATGATAGTAGATTTTGTGCTGAAAGGATTCCAATATACTAGTGATTCTTTGCAGCAGATCATTTAATTTGTTTTTCTTGGAGATTGATCCCTTTTGTAGGAGATGAATGGTTATGGGAGTGTCCCCCAAAATACAGATCCTTGAGATTCCATGCTCCTTGGAAAAATATAGTCGTAGGAGAAGACCATACATTTTTCCATAACTTAATTTCTTGTTGTTCAACATGATCCAAAATGATCCCTCCCCCTCCTATCGCCCTTCGATAAAAATTAAATTTAAAAAAGATACTCTAGCAATTGCCCCTAAATGTGCAAATATACACCAAAGGAATATAATATTTTGAACATCATTTGGCAAAGAATATAAAAGAAGATTTGGGAAGTTCATTTGGCCAAAAATAGAACCCGCTGCTAAATGCATGCTCATAAGTAAATTTTAAAATTGGAAATCAGCTACATAATTTCAAAATGCTTTTTAATAACAAAAATAATCATAAGTTTTTATTTATAAAATACAAATAACTCAATAAATTTAATTACATTGATGATAAAAAAATATTCATTTTTACTAAAACTTTACATGCACACAAAATTTGTAATAAAAAAAAAACTCTAAATTTTGCGTGTTATTTAATTATAATATAAAATTTTAAATTAATAATGTAGATTTTTACAATTTATCATACCAACAATTCCCAAAGCAACAATTTGCAATCCCTTGCAAACTTTCATCTCTGTTATAAGATTAAACCATAATTTTTTCATGCTACCTTAATCTGGAAAACAAATAAAGGTTGAACCTTATCTTTATTTTCCAAGCGAATCTTATAGCTATGGAAAAATGGCATATACAATTCAGTAATAACAAGATCAACAAACAACATATTGTACCCTATGGAAGATGGAAAAAATTTATGCAAAAGAAAGAAAAAATGGCACACATGGGATGTTTTTAAGTATGGTTAGTTTCCCTTCAGGTTTCCATAACATCATCGTTGTTATATTCACATAGTCATGGCAATATGTGTTTTAAAGATAAAGTAAACATTCCCTCTCAATGATCAATGATCCAATCAATTTACACAAAAACATTGACAACTACAATAGGAGAAATGAAGAATGGTAATTCAAATGATTATATCTTGGTAATGTTTTTTGCTATAGTTTTTTTTTGGATCGCCTTGTTTGCATGCGGTTCCCTGCCAAAGGGACAACAATTATCTTTGTCTTGTCTTTTTCTTTGGGACAAAAATCTTCCGTTTTCTCCTCTTCCTACATAAGAAAAGGGCAATTATTAGTTATTTTTTGTTGCATACAAATCCCATAGATTTTGTCATAATTTCTTATTATCTACCTAGTTCATGATGCAAAGAGGTTATGAGTTTTAAAGAAAAGATGACAAAATAAATGATAATAACATACCTTCTTCAATGCTCAACACACCCCCCTGCTTACCCTTTTTCATGCCCTCATGAAAACATTGTAGTTGACATGCAATGCAGTGAGAGAGTAGGCCGGAGACGGGATCTGATGAGGTGGTCTACAACCATGATGCCTAGCTAGGTGTTCAAAAAGATGTCCTGTCTGACCCTCAGGCATTTCATACAAGGCTTGGTATCCTGGTGCAAGGTGCCAAATAAGCGGACTGCGAAACCTATAGCCTAACCAAGATGGGCCTTCTCTCAAAATAAGGTCACCATAAAGACCCAAGCAATCAGAAACTAGCTTAAAGTTATCATAGTTAAACAGTTCCTTGAGTTGGATGTTCGGATTAGAAGTCTGATATCGGAATTTGGCAGCTGCAATGGAAAGGTCCTTAATAATAAAGAAATATTCTATCCCTTTCCGATTGATTGCTGTATGAATAGGTCCTAATGCCTCAATCACACCCGGAGCCCTCATGCGGTTCCTATGTTTATTCCACAACTGTAATGGGTCTCTAGGCTCAGCTTGCACCCATAAGTCTAATCCATTTTCTTGTCTTTGAAAGGCATTATAAGCTTTAAGCCATTTTTTTTTATTAACAACAAAAGAAATGAATGCCTGCAGTTGGATATCCCCAATGAAAGGGCTAGGATTCTACTCTGTTTCTTGATCTAACACAAGGTTATGCAGATAGAATTCACATAATAATCTTCGAACCTTCACCCCATAGTGTTTACAACAATTTATGAAATCGTTAATAGTGTTTATTTCTATCGGGGCTCCTGCTTTCCCAACTTTAATTTTCAATTGCAAATATCGTTCCATTAAAAAAAAGGCATAATTCCTAGTAGGTGCTCTACACGCTAGGATGTCAGGATACAAAGAGCATAAGGTATCCATTTGTTTGATTACGACATCTAGTCTATGAGTTACCTTTTTAACCCTTTCTTCTTTCTTTCCCCATCCTTCAAAGGCCTAGCTTTCAGATAAGTTGACATTCCTCAACTGCTGTTGTAATTTTTCATACTTTTCTCTAGAGACAGTCTGTTTTATAAGTTTCTCTACCGTTTGCTGGGCTTGCACCAAGTCTTTTCGCAGAGTTACTGTCCTCAAATCACTGTCCCACATGGTAGTTGTAAGCAGAAGGTTTACTTGAATCTTCTTATTGCATTGTCTCGTGTTTATGGTTCGCATTCCTTCAGGGGACTGTGCCTCTGTCTGAACTTCTTTGTCACAGGCCGATCTATTATCTGTTTGTACTTCGACGTGGGCGAGAGCTGAATGCTGTTCCTTTTGGTTTTGAATGGCAGGCTGGACTTGAGTCCTCCTAATATTTTTCTTGAGGGGTTTCACCGGAATGGTTGCATGTTTTACCCTCAAGGTCCTTTTTGCTCTCTTTCCCATTTTCAAAACCCTGATTTGTTGTTGAATTTGTGCTATCACATTAGCAGTCTTTGCTGTTCTTTTTGTAATATTTTAATCTCTTCTGTTTTCTTGGAAGGAACAGTTGTCTATTTACTCGGGCTTGGACTGTCGTCTTGGCCAATTTCTTGGTTCTCTTCTTGGGGTGCTTTCTTGTTGTTCTGATTAGGTTGTTCAAGAGTAAAAACCCTAGTTTGTTCTGTTATTTCCTGGGTGACTTCTTCTTCCACCCTTTCTCCTCCATGAAATTCTTCCGGTGTAGTCTGGCTAGGAACATATTGTTCCTATTCTGTATCTTCATCATTTTTCTCTCCAGATATACATTCATCATGAACAGAGTGATTCTCTTCTTCTTCTTCCTCGTCGCACAATTCTTCGGATGTCTTTTCGTCATGAGCAGAAAGCTCCTTTGTTTCTTCTTCGATGTGGAGGTTTAGTGGGCTGAGAGGTTGAGCATATTCACCCATATCGGCCATAATTTGGGCCAATTCATCCTCTTGCAATGAATTTTGCAATGGGCTTTCTTTGCATTTCTCTATCTCTTCCTCCACCTGCCCAGACTGCTCGGTCTCTCCCTCTGTTTCTCCTTCCTCATTTTCCTCCAACTCTTTCTCATTCTCCTCTCCTTCCAATTGTGGGGATTGATCATCCCCTGAATCATTTATCTCCACCGATTGACTAGTATTCCCTTGGGAATTTTCCAGCCTTCCTTTGATCCATGCCAATCTAATGGATTTCCTCCATTTCAATGGTCTATTTGATGTACTGGTAGCATGTTTTCGTTTTGGGTCTGGCAGAGCTATTCCTCTGTCTATCGTGACGATATGTTCCTCCCAACTGCTCTATTGTTGAGCAAGACTATAACTAATTATCAGTCATATCAGCCCATGGTGACTTACTACCGATTCTACGTGGCGTGATTTTTTCATGTTTCGGGCAACATCATGTAATAAAGAATTTAAATATGAAGGCAAATTCACAGAGCATTTCTGTTTTAATACGGCTAAAAGTTTGAAGTGGCGTGGTCTTACCACGTCTTTCCTGCCTTCATAGGTGATGTAGCTCTGGATGATTATTGCCAGTTCTACCCACGAATCTCCTAATGCTGTTGGTAGAACTCCCTTTCCTCTTACAGTCAGGTTCTGGCCTTCATATCGGAAGATTTCTATGCCTTTTCGCAGTCTCTCCTTCTTTAGAGTCCACACAGGTCTAGTGGCTCATAGTCCTAAGACCTCTGCAATTATGTCATCGGTGACTGCTATGTGTCTCCCACTTACCATGGAGTGATGTTCCTGCAAGTTCTGCAAGAATTCTATTGCTACGGTCTCGTTGGATTCTTGTAAACGATTCAGATAAACTATCCATCCTGACCTTGTTAGGATTTCTCGTGCAGCATCAAAAACTGTCAATACCTGTGGTTCTCTCTGAATTTATCTTCCTCCCATGCTTAGCACACTGTAAAAATGCAGAGACGGCAATGGAACAATAGGTTGTTCAAGCTATTAGGAAATACAAAGAAAATAACGAAACAACAAGCTTGTTCAAATCTCAAGTCACTTACTAATTGTTGCAGAGCATAATACGAAAATAGCTTAGGAACAGCAAGCCATGCAAATTGGAAAACAATATATTGTTAAGCCTTTCTATTCCCAAGTGAAATTTTTTTGAATAATAGTCTACACGTATACCAGCAAATTATGAGGTCACCTGCTTCCCCCCTGCAATGTGATAGGCCATCCTCGGCCGTCAAATGAGGGAGCAGCATGCAGAAATGCCATGGTATAGAGTCATAAAGGAACAACATATCAAGATGCCATGTTTACAAAAGGAGCAGGTTGCCAAAATCGAGGTGTATAATAGAATCGCTTAATAAATAAGAGAATGTCATGATATGATGCGAGGTTGGGAGGATAGGACAACTAACATGCACAAAAAGTCTGATGCGGTCATTATCAACTTTTTCCGTCATAATTGGTTGTAATAGATTTTTATGTGTTTAAAGGTTCGGGAAAGTTATATACATAATCTCATTTGACCTATTACAAAGGTATAAGACAAAGAAGGGTATTGATAATTGCTATCAGTGTATAAGGAATGTGACTTCAATACCATCAACAGAGCTCTGTTGCCCACAGGTGTCCATAACCTTGACAGAGTTCTTTTTTTCACCCATGGAACCTTGATCCTTTGTGTATGCTTAGGAAGTGTTGTGCAATGTAAAAATGGAGGTCATTATGCTAGCTTGGTAACTAGATAAACCATAATGCCATTCACCAGGAAGGAGTTAAAGGTGGGTAGGCCGACTCGTGATGAGACCTCCTGTTCCAAGGACTCTTTATTTTTTCTGATGTGCCTCTTGGATCATATCCCTGTTGTGGTGGCCATAGTGGGAATGCCACTTCACTTTCTTCCTTATGATGATGGTAGGCTGGCTCTTGATGAGACCCCCTATCCTTCATTTGACAACTCATATTAGCAAATCATATAAAAAAATTTCTCTTTTTCTTTTATAAAGTACTTTCCTATTTATACACAAAGGGTGGTTCAACACTCCTTAAGAGTAGGAATGGTGGAAGAAGTCTTAACATCTCAATAGAAAAATATACCCTATGTTCTTATTCCTTAATAATGATCAAAGAAGATTATGGAAATTTAAAAAAAACCACCATGATAAAAATAACCAATAATATCAGTATTAGTAGAATAATGATAGCAAAGTGATGACTAGTTATGTCCTTTCCTCTTTTCTCTTATCAATTCAAAGCAATTTCTTGTAAAAAAATAGCAATCTTATGTAATTTGATGATTTCAGTATGCTCTAGTTTTGTATCCATTGCATAAGTGTATAGCTGTGCTCCAAATCACAAGAAAAGACTCGAAACTGTTGTATATTGAGAGGAACAATAGTTGTTCTTTAATTGGAACAACGAGGAGAACAAGCGTAAGTAAAAGGAATACGAAAATGTTGTCCTTTAAAAAAAGAACAACAGGATACGCAAGAAGAAAATGAAAGTGTTGTTTCTTCGGAAAAAGGAGAAGCAGAAAACAAAAGTGTTGTTCCTTTGAAAAAAAGGAACAACAGAAAACAAAAGTAAAGTGTTGTTCCTTCAGAAAAGGAACAGCAAAAACGAAAGTGTTGCTCCTTCGGAAAAAGGAACAAAAAAAAAGGCGTTGTTCCTTCGGAAAAGGAACAACAAAAACGAAAGTTCTGTTCCTTCAGAAAAAGGAACAACAGAAAGACAAAAGTGTTGTTCCTTCGGAAAATGAATAGCAAAAACAAAAGTGTTGTTCCTTCGGAAAAAGGAACAGCAAAAATGAAAGTGTTGTTCCTTCGAAAAAAGGAACAACAGAAAAATAAAAGTGTTGTTCCTTCGGACAAGGAATAAAAAAAACGAAAGTGTTGTTCCTTCGAAAAATTAATAGCAGAAAAGCAAAAGTGATGTTCCTTCGGAAAAGAAACAACAAAAAACGAAAATGTTGTTCCTTCGGAAATGGAACAACAAAAACGAAAGTGTTGTTCCTTCGAAAGGAACAGCAGAAAAGCAAAAGTGATGTTCCTTCAGAAAAGGAATAGCAAAAACGAAAGTGTTGTTCCTTCAGAAAAAGGAACAACAAAAAACAAAAGTGTTGTTCCTTCAGAAAAGGAACAGAAAAATCGAAAGTGCTATTCCTTCGGAAAAAGGAACAACAAAAAAATGCAATTGATGTTCCTTTGGAAAAAGGAACAGCAAAATGGTGAAAATGTTGTTCTTTTTGAAAGGATTAGTAGAATGCAAAAGTGTTGTTCCTTTTTGATGGAACTGTTGTTCCTTCGAAAAGGGACAAAAAAATGTAGAGATGTTGTTCCTTGAAAAAGGAACAGCAAGTCGGTGAGAATGTTGTTTCTTCCTAAAAAGGAACAACAAAGTGCAAATACAAAAAAATATGTACAGAGAATGATTTACACTAAAAAAGCAAAGGAATTATGTACATAATGTAAGAACAGTTGAATCACTTAATGGACCAGAGATGAGGAAGATTTCTCTTCCTCCACCAAAATCTACATGTCAGAGTCTTTGCGGAGTTGCTGGTAGAAGGACTCTCGAGTAAGTGGTTTGCGATATAGTCGAACTCGGTGGCCGTTTGCCTTGAAGGTATGTCCAGATCCATCAATGGTGGTTAGAGTAAGGGTGCCATTATCATGTACCTTTTGGATTTCATATGGCCCTAGCGAATGAGTCTGAAGTTTCCCCAGAAAATCCTGAAACCTGGAATCATATCGGAGTGCCCAATCTCCTTTGTGAAATACTTTCTTTTTAATGAGAGCGTCATGCCATTTAGCTCGCTATTGTTGGATCAATGCAGTGTGTTGAAGGGCTCCTTTCCAAATACTAGTTGGTATGGTGAATAGCCGGTAGTGCTTCTCCATGTTGTTCTGTAAGCCGACAAGGCTTCTGGAAATCTTGTAGCCCAATCGTGTCTATGTGACGCAATGGTTTTTGTTAGGATTGCTTCTATTATTTTATTGTTGCATTCTACTTGACTAGAAAATTGTGGTCCACCATCTGTAATTATATCTCTTGGGAGGCCATATCGCACAAATATATGGAACAGGAACTGTATGACAGAATCCTCTGTAGCTCTTGACAATGCCTCTGCTTCAACCCATTTGGTGACATATTGTGTTGCTAATAAAATATATGTTTTTTGGTTCGATGATGGGTTAATTGGACCAACAAAATCGAGGGCCCATCGCTTGAATGGTTCAATGACTAGCTGGGGGTTCAAGAGCATTTCGTCGGACTGTCCAGGGCGTCCTACTCTTTGGAAGCTATCACAAGATTGAATGAACTTCTTTGCATCTTTGAAGATCGTGGGCCAATAATATCCTGTTTGCAGCACCTTGTGACCAGTTCTTTGATCGATGAAATGTCCTCCACATGGTCCATCGTGACAAGCTTTCAAAATGTAAAAAATTTCATCTTCACGGGCGCATCTCCTGATGTGCATATCTGCCCCTGTATGGAACGGGTAGCCCACAATCCAAGAAAATTGAGTACTTCACTGGACAATCTGTTTTTGTTCATTGGGGGACAGATGTTTCGGTAATTTGCCTATTGCTAAATAATTTGAAACATCAGCGTACCAGGGTGTTTTAATAGTGACAGCAAACAAATGTTCATCTGGAAATTGATCTTCAACTGCTGCTGCGTCCACTAGTTTTGGCATTCGTGAGAGAAAGTCAGCTACAAGATTTTCTTTTCCAAGTCGGTCCTTTATTGTGATATCGAATTCCTATAATAAAATCAGCCATCTGGTTACTCTACCATTTGTGATTGGTTTATTTGCTCAGTATTTTATGGCAGAGTGATCTGTATACAAGATAACATGATATCCAGTAATATAATGCCTAAATTTATTGACAACATGTATTACAGCTAAAAATTCCTTTTTAGTAACAGTATAGTTCAATTCAGCAGGAGATAAATTATTGCTAATATAATAAATTGCATATGGTTTTTTATTGTCTTCCTGCCTAAGGACTGCTCCAATAGCTGTATCTAAAGCATCTGATGAAATTTGAAATGGCAAGTCCCAATTGGACCTCTAAGGACTGGGGCTGTTGACAAAAGATTTTTCAGATCCTGAAAAGCACGGACACATTTTTCTGTCCAAACAAAGTCAACATTACTTGTTAGTGCATTAGAGGTGCAGCAATATGAGAAAAATGTTCTATAAATATTTTATAATAACTAGAAAATCCAAGAAAACTGCGTAGCTCTGTCTGAGTGGTAGGAGTGGGAATTAGCAAAATTATTTGAATTTTGATCGGGTCTACCTGTATTCCAGCTGTTGAGATATAATGGCCTAAAATAAGTCCTTTATTCATCATCATATAGCATTTTTCATGGCTCAAATAGAGCCTAGTGGCAAAGCACCGTTGCAACACTTTTTTCTAGTGTGTCCAATGCTGGGTTGAAATCATCTCCGTATGGTGTAAAATCATCCATGTATACTTCGAGCCCTTCATTTATTAAATCTGAAAAGATGCTAAGGATAGCCCTTTGAAATGTGGCAGGGGCATTGCATAGGCCAAAAGGTAGAACTCTATAGGCAAATGTTCCCGAAGGACAAGTAAAAATAGTTTTGTCTTGGTCTTCAGTGGCAATCTGGATCTGATTGTATCCACTGAAGCCATCTAAGAAAGAAAATAATTTCTTTCCTGCCAAAGTGTCTAATACTTGGTCAATGAATGGAAGGGGAAAGTGGTCTTTTTGTGTTGCTTTATTTGGTTCTCTATAATCTACACAAATCCTCCATTTTCCATTCTTCTTTGGCACCAAAACAAGTGGAGAGACCCATTTACTATCGGAGATAAGGTAGATGAATTTCACATCTAAAAGTTTTTGAAGTTCAGCTTTTACAATGTCTTTTAGATGAGCGTTAAGTCTCCTTTGTGGGTGGTGAACAGTCTTGCATCCTTCTCTATGTAAATGTGGTGTGTACATAATTGGGGATCAATTCCTTTCATGTCAGGGTAATCCCATGCAAATGCTTCTTTGTATTTCCTCAGTAGTTGGATCAGCTTCTCTTCTTGTTTGGAAGTCAGGTTGGCATTAATGTTTAAAGTCTTTCTTGGCTCAATTTCTACAGTTTTTCCATTTGAGACAGAGGTAGTAGGTATTGTTTGATCGTGGGTATCTTTAAGAGGATCTTCTTCTAATTCATTATCAAATGTTGCTTCTATCATGTGACATTGTATGTGGGATCTGGATTCAGCTTGGCTAATAAAATTGTTAATGGCATCATCTTTTGTTTGATCTTTGAAATCGAAGGCATCTTCTATGGTTAATGGAGATCTAATATTTTCAGTGAGGTATGATATAGGATGTTTATTAGTTCTTATTATTGTGACACTTGGCTGGGCTGGAGGATATAAAGTTAGATTCTTGATATTAGCCCCCCTAGTTATGGTCATACTGCCTTGTCGGCAGCCAATATAAGCATCAGCAGTTGCAAGCCAAGGTCTGCCTAAAATCAATGGATGTCCATCAAGTGGGTTTTTCGGGTTTATTATCATAAAATCAGCAGGATACTCCCAAGAATCAACAGATATCATGACATCATGCAGTGTGCCCTCTGGCCTAACTATGGATTTGTCAGCTAGTTCTAATAAAGTGGAAGTCAGTTCTACTAATGTAATGCCCAGTTTTTGACAAGTAGTGGCTGTTAAGATATTGATTGCAGCTCCAAGATCAACTAAGGTATTTGAGAAGGTTTACCCATTGATTTGTACTATTACTATTAGATTTCCTAGGTCCTGATAATAGATCGGTTAAGGTACCAACTACTTGGACTTTTGGGTTATTTTTTATTTTCCTCCTTGGTTTTTTTATACATAGCTCTTTGATGGTCTTTGCATATATTGGGATGTCCTGGATGGCTTGGAGGAGTGGGATTTTTAGGTACAGATTTTTCAATTCTCCCAGAATGTCAAAATTAGGATGTTGTATAGGTCGAGGTATAATTAATCGTTCTGGGAACGGGGGAGAAGATGTGGTTGCTTGATCATGAATTTGTTGTCTGGTCACATCCTCTTCTTGTGGTGGTTGTTCTGTAGGTAACTGATTTTCAACTTGAGCAGTTTTATTTCCCTCTATTTCTATAATGTGCCCATATCTTAATTGAAGATCATTACACTCCTTTAGATCGGTTTCTGGTTTTGATGTTTCAATTATTTGGATAGATTGGACTAATATATTATTTGGATTAGGGTTGGGCTGGGCCGGGAGTTGCGGTCTTAATTTAGACTAAGGGTTTTGTTGTAATGATGGCAGTGTAGGTTGAGGAAGTATAATGGTTCCTATTGGCTAATTCATCGGTCTTTACCAGTTTCTCTGCCAGGCTTGACTATGTGAAGTAGGAGGGGACCATTGTGCTGGATATACATTGTTTTACCAATATGGTGGAGTATAGGGAAAATTTGGCCAACTGGTTTGACTTGCTTGGTTTGGCCATGATGATGATGAAGGAAATGGTTGCTGTGACCAATTTGAGAAGGGAGGTTGATTTTGCCACATTGTATTATATTGTTGAGCATGATATTGTGGAGGCTGAAAAGAAGAAGCTGGATCTAGAAACATACCTGATTGCCACGGCTGCCATTGACGACGCTGATTGAGTAAGTACACCAGTTTTGGCTCTTCTTCCACTTCCTTGTATACTACTTTCAATCCAGGAAGTGAGGGACAACTTTCTGTAGAGTGGTCTTTTGTACAAATGGTGCAAACTTGGACTGCATCTAATGGACACTCCTTGTGGCTGTGTTTCTTTCTGCATCTGGGACAGAAGATTGCCAAATTCTATTTTGCCTCTGCTTGCTTTTGTTTGGCCTGCATAATATCAAGTTGTGTTGTTAGTGTCCCCACTATGTCAGTTTTAAAATTTTCTAATAAATTTCCAATTTCTGCGCGAGTTACTCCCTCTGCAGAGATCTTGTTGTCTATTGTAAACCTGTCATGTTCCGCTGGTTTTAGTCTTGTGCTGCCTCTCGAGCTCCTGATACATAAATCAATAATGTCAGCAAAATTTTCCTGATAAATATCTCCTTTTCCCATAATATTTAGTGTTTCAATCCATTGTTCCTTCATTCCCCTAATTAATGTTTTTTTTAATACATTATCAGGTAAGGGTAATGATGCACAAGGAGATATTTGAAGATTATACTGGAAACATTCAACATACTCTTCTAATGTTTCATCTAGTCTAGCTACCATCTGAAATATTTCATCTTTTAATTCTCTAGATCTGCAATAGTCCTGATATTTCTTTAGAAAAACATCTTTCATTTGATCCCAATTTTTTATAACACCACCTCCCAATCCCATAAACCATCCTAAAGCAGCCCCTTTTAATGTAGAGGGAAACAATTTCAATTTCTGGGGATCGAAGGTATAGTCATATCCTCTACACATCACATCAAATTCAAATAAGAATGCATACGGATCTTTTGATGTAAGGCCATGTAATGTAGGGATATGCTGGAGAGGAATTTCTTTCATAGGTGCATTAGATACAGTATCCACAATGGGGTATTGCTGTGTAGAGGTTTGGGTGTTTGGCTGGTTCTGGGCCATTTGGTCAAATATATGCCAATAACCTTCTGGGATATCTAGGAGGGTATTCCTAGGCTGTCGAGGGGGAATGGATTTAACATAATGGCCTTAACAACACTTCCTTTATCTAGGATGATGACAGTGCCTAATGTCTGGGGGATTTTGGTTCTTGAGGTTCTTCAAGTTCGTTATAAATTATTTTTGCAGCAATTCTCTTATCCAGGCTACTTAATGGCTAAATTATCCCAAGAGGAGATCTTGATTCTTCAATTTCTCCTATTTCTCCTCTCCCTTCACAGAGGTTGCTAAGGTTCCCTTCTTGCAATGATTTTGGGCTAGAATTCTCAATTTCTTGAAAATATTGCTATTCAGTTTGACTATGCACCTTAGCGAAGGCTACAGATGGTGATCCTATGGCCTGAAGGGAACTAGTAGGTTGTCTAGAAGCAACTTTTCTAGGTCCTACTGAAGGCTGAGATTCTGCTTTCTTAAGGATTTCGTCTATAAAGGTCGATCGGCCAAGGGTCGCGGGCCCCTTAGATTTGTCAGACTTGGGTAGGGGTTTAGGATTCTTTTTAGGCTTTTTCAACTTAGTCATGCACACAAATCAAATGCTAATTTCTACCAAAAAAATAGCAACAAATATGCACGAAAGCGGGCAAGGTAGCAGGGCTATTACATGCTCTGTACGCAGGTTCTTACCTTTCATTTTTAAAACCCAGTTCTCTCCTAACAGGTTCTTGCATCACTCTGGAAAAGAAACAAATGGCTACACTCTTCCCGACAATGGCGCCAAAATGTCAGCTGTAAAAAAGGGTCTTTTTCACCTTTATTTACCCTACATTAACTTATCGATTCAGGAACAATTTGTTATCTCAAAGAGTGTACTCAGTTTGAGGCGGTCATTTGTCAAAGTAATGGTAGTAGTATAGTGCTCTAAATACAAGAGTAAACAGATGCTTGAAATAAGATCTACTTACAGAAAAGAACATTAAAACTCAAATCATGTACTCAGAAAGCTATAGCAATTTATCAGTCAAGGGTACAGTAATGGTAACTCATCCCTCTGTAAACTAATGTAATTAAAGACAACTAAGGAAAAGATCATCAATCTGGGAACTAGACAACGAATGTCAGTGCTCACTACAGTCTCATATCATTCTGCACATCAAAGCAATGATAATACAAATGATAGGAAATGGAACAACAACTAGTCTTATGAACAAGATTGAACAACAAAACCTTAGTCTACAGAAATAAATGCAACAATTGTATCCTATAGGAATTAGGTAACAATCTTTACTCTAAAGATAAACCAGACAAAAAATGGAAATAGAATGACAACTAACAGAGATGAAATATAGAACAACAGCTAGAGTCAAATATAAATGTAAAATGAACCAAAACGAATATCACACACAACACGCTTAATATTAAAAGGAACAATAATCTGACTTCAATACAACAAGTATAAATCACAGTTATAAAGAATAACAATTGTGTTCGTAATGGAATAGCAATGCCAGTTGAACAACAATCACGGTTAAGTGTAAACCATAGATAAATACAGTAATACCGACTTATGAATGTACATCACAGTTACTCTGTAATTGAACAACAATGGCATTATGTAAGGAACAACAATGTTATATCAATGGTTAAAGGAATAACAATGCGTTATAAAGTCAGAATGAAAAACATAGCATTCCTGTTACAGAGAACAACATTACTTAATTGAGCATAAACAAAATATAACAAAACCGTTATGTAAAATAGTAAGACACATCAGATTACTGAACAAAGCTAATAACGAAAACCACGCACGAATTGGAAATAATGGTACAGGAACAAGTGTTCCACCAGGGTCGGGCCCTTAGCCTCTAGGGACACACCGCTTGAGATTACTCTAGAATCAAAGATGGAACGACAACCAGATTTATATTAAAACATCAAAACAGAGTTACAGTGGATCGCTTTTAACTGAGAATTGATTATCAAAGTTTCAAATACAAAGAATA
Organism: Pinus tabuliformis; assembly: GCA_031772625.1. Classification (NCBI taxonomy): domain Eukaryota; kingdom Viridiplantae; phylum Streptophyta; class Pinopsida; order Pinales; family Pinaceae; genus Pinus; species Pinus tabuliformis. The sequence goes on along the minus strand of CM062813.1, from coordinate 19,151,711 downwards.
ATTACATAAAAATAACAACAGTTTGTCCCCCGGGTTAGCAGTGTTGCCCCTTCTTATAATAGCCGAGAGGAGATGTCAACGATAAAAAAATCGTTAAGATAACAATCCCTCAGGATCCTTTGATCCTGAGGGATTCGCTAGACTGTTAATTCTCAGTTATCCTCTTGTTCTCTTGCACCTATTTGGTAATCTCCTTTCCCCTTTCCTGGCTAATACACTCCAATTTGGATCGCCTTGTTTGCATGCGGTTCCCTGCCAAAGGGACAACAGTTATCTTTGTCCTGTCTTTTCCTTTGGGATGGAAATCTTCCGTTTTCTTCTTTTCCTGCATAAGAAAAGGGCAATGATTAGTTATTTTTCATTGCATAAAAATCCCATAGATTTTTTCATAATTTCTTATTATCTACCTAGTTCATGATGCAAAGAGGTTATGAGTTTTAAAGAAAAGATGACAAAATAAATGATAATAACATACCTTCCTCAGTACTCAACAACAACTATTGTGTAACTTCCACACTCCGATATGGTTTGACATTGCACATTGATAATTGCTTCACAATGTTACATTTTAATTAATATCGAGCATGCCTTTTTTAATCTTAACACTTTGGTAGTTCTCCTATTATTTTATGTTCATTTGCAATAACGTTGTTGGTAACCCCAAATTTTTGGATCTCTTGTGCACATTATTTAGGTTCCCACAATGTATCTTGATTGTCCAATTTTGGAACATAGTTTATTGACCTAATTTACCAAATGATGTTTTGTGCTCATTATATCATATCTAGATTTAACTGAAATTTTTCCTCAGTGGAGTCAGATCCCAACTCATGGGTGATCCAATATTGAGAGTACTAAAGTAATGATGTCTCGGCAGAAAATATGAGGTCTACAAATATTTGGTACTTCTTACAAGACAATCATTCTTATTATGTGTCTAAATATGATTTGTTGTGTTATTTCTTATGGTTACGTGTTTCTTATGAATTATATGTATTTATGCATGCTTATATAATATTAGGGGCATATTATATGTTTCACATCAAGTAGTTACATGAGGTAAGAATTAATGAAGGGTAATTTAGGTACCAAGGGTAGCTAATTGAAATAAAATAGAACTCATAAGATGATTAGAACATATTATAGAGCCACTAATTGAAATCATGATTATGGTTTGATCCTTGGTGGTCATAAATATGTATGGTATCAAAGATAATTATTAGCCAGATTTAAGGAATATTGAATTTATGGTATTAAATGTAGATATCAATAGTAATGCAGCTTAGCCTTGGTGGCTAGGAGTGCTACAACTATTGTTTAACATACACACTCCAATATGGTTCAACATTGCACATTGATCATTGCGTCACAATGTTGCATTTTACGTAATATTTAGCATGCATTTTTTAACCTTAACACTTTGGTCATTCTCCTATTAGTTTATGTTAATTTGCAATAACACTGCTGGTAACCCAAAATTTAGGGATCTCTCATGCACATTATTATGGTTCCCATGGTGTACCTTGATTGTCAAAGTTTGGAACATGGTTTATTGACTTTATTTACCCAATGATGTTTTGTGTTAATTTTGGTTCATAGCTAGCCATAGTGTTTTGGAGAATTGATAAATACTATTTCCCTAGATAAGTAGCCATATCTAGAACAACAGTTTAAAGTATTTTAGTCTTTTCCTATAAGCAATAGATAAGATGAGAAGATGAGAAGACCTACTTATAGTTCCACTTTCCTCTCGTCTCCTTTGTATCAATCCTATCGCTCCTTCCCGTACTTAATATGCTTGAGAAGTACCTGTAAACACAACAGAAAACAAAGAATCGATCAAAGAAAAAGATCTATTGAATATAAGTGAATGGAATCAGCTACATTTTACACATATAAGCATTATAATACAATACAAACATATGGGAGAAAGGTTCAAACACTTTCTTGAATAGAAGAAGGAACTACAACCATTGTGTTTGATTCAAAGTCATTCCTCTAGCTTGGATCCCATCCACATCACATCAAAAGCATGACAAACTTGTAGCATTACAATACTTGCTTCAAAGCCAATTCTCATAGCAACATTATCTCCTTACAATTCAACATAATCTAGCCCCTAATCACTTAGATGAGTGGTCAATTTATAGGGAGATGAAGGAGGTTTTGTCATACATGGTGGCATTGAATGGCCTTCCATACTTAGAATTAGTTCCATGGATGAAGGGATGAGAGGATAGGATGCATCTTAACTCATTCCTCATCCATTTTCGAGCTCATAGGAGTTGATAAGTGAGGGAACCTTATAGATGACTCCAAAAGATAAGAATATTCCCCAAACCCTATGTGAATTTCTCTCAAAATCGCCCATCGCAGGTGAAAGGAAACCTAAGTGCTCTGCAAAGCTCCCTGACATGGACTTAACTACTCTGCATCACACCCTTACATGGGCCTACCTGCGCTGGTCCCTTTAGGGGCCATTTTTGGATGTCTTCAATTCATGAAACTGTTTGGGAAGGAGGCATTCAAAGGGGTGACATGTTTAGGGCATGTAGCAACTGAAATTAGGGTTTGATGAGCCCTAAAAACACTGATCTGGATGATGGGATTGATGTACCCAAATGGATCTATAACAAATAGTTGAGATTTTTCTGTAGTGGAATCATAGCCCAAATCACAGGGGATCCACTATTGAGAGTACTCAAGTAATGATGTATAGGTGGAAAATTTGAGGTCTACAAATAGTTGGTACATCTTGTAAGACAATTGTTCTTATTATGTGTTTAAATGTTATATGTTGTGTTAATTATTATGGTCACATGTTTCTTATGCATTGTATGTATTCATGCATGCTAATATAATGTTAGGGGCATATTATATGTTTCACATCCTGCGGTTACATGAGATAAGAATTAATGAAGGTTAATTAATGTATCGAGGGTAGCTAATTGATAAAAATTAAATATTGTAGGATGATTAGAACATATTATAGTGTCACTAATTGAAATTCTAATTGAGGTTTGATCTGTGGTGTTCATAATTATGTATGGTATCCAAGCTAATTATTAGCCATGTTTAAGGAACATTGAATTGATGATATTAAAGGTATATATCAATGGTAATACACCTTAGCCTTGGTGGTTAGGGGTGCTACAACTATTGAGTTACTTCCACACTCAAATATGGTTCAACATTGCAGATTGATCATTGCTTCACAATGTTGAATTTTACTTAATATCTACCATGCATTTTTTAATATTAACACTTTGGTCATTCTCCTATTAGTTTATGTTCATTTGCAATAACATACCTAGTAACCCTAAATTTGGGTATCTCTTGTGCACATTATTCTATTTCCTATGGTGTACCTTGATTGTCCAAGTTTGGAACATAGTTTATTGACTTAATTTACCCAATGATGTTTTGTGATGATTATGGATCATAGCTAGCTTTAGGTGAGATTTTTCCCTATTGGATTCATAGCCTAACTCATAGGTGGTACACTATTGAGAGTAATAAAGTAATGATGTCCTAGTTGAACAACAAAGGTCTACAAATATTTAGTACTTCTTATAAGAAAATTGTTCTTATTATGTGTATATTATCCATGGTGTTATTTATTATGGTTACATGTTGCTTATGCATTATATGTATTCGTGCATGTTAATATAATGTTAGGGGAATATTATATCTTTCACATCATGTAGTTACATGAGATAAACATAAATGAAGCTTAATTAAGGTATTAATGATAGCTAGTTGATGGAAAATAGAACTAGTAGGATAATTAGAACATATTATAGAGCCAGTAATTGAAATTCTAATTGAGGTTTGATCCTTGGTAGTCATAAATATGTATGGTATCATAGCTAATTTTTAACCAGATTTAAGAAATATTTTATTTATGGTATTAAAGTTATATATCAATAGTAATTCACCTTAGCCTTGGTGGCTAGGGGTGCTACAACTATTGTGTAAATTCTACACTCCAATATGGTTCAATATTACACATTTATCATTGCTTTGCAATGTTGCATTTTACCTAATATATAACATGCATTTTTTAGTATTAACACTTTGGTCATTCTCCTATTAGTTTATGTTCATTTGCAATAACATTGTTGGTAACCCAAAGTTTGGGGATTTGTCATTAACATTATCTGGTTCCCACAATGTACCTTGATTTTCAAAGTGTGGAACATAGTTTGTTGACTTAATTTACCCAATGATGTTTCGTGTTGATTATGGATCAGAACTAGCTTTAGGTGAGCTTTTTCCCTGGTGGATTCATAGCCCAGCTCGCGGGTTATCCACTATTGAGAGTACTAAAGTAGTGATGTATGGGTGGAACATTTGAGGTCTACAAATATTTGGTACTTCTTATAAGACATTTTTTCTTATTATGTGTTTAAATATTATCTATTGTGCTATTTATTATGGTTACATGTTGCTTATGCAATAATTTATTCTTGCATGCTAATATAATTTTAGGGGCATTTTATATGTTTCATGTCATGTAGTTACATGAGGTAAAAATTAATGCATGTTAATTAAAGTATCAAGGGTAGCTAATTGATAGAAGATAGAACTAGTAGGATGATTAGAACATATTATAGAGCCACTAATTGAAATTTTGATTAAGTTTTGATCCTAGGTGGTCATGAAAATGTATGGTATCAATGCTAATTATTAGCCAAATTTAAGGAATATTCTATTTATGGTGTTAAATGTAGATATCAATAGTAATGCACCTCACCCTTGGTGGCTAGGGGTGTTGCAACTATTGTGTAACTTCGACACTCCAATATGGTTCAACATTGCACATTGATCATTGTTCACAATGTTGTATTTTACTTAATATCTAGCATGAATTTTTTAAGCTTAACTCTTTGGCTATTCTCCTATTTGTTTATGTTCATTTTCAATAATATTGTTGGTAACCCCAAATTTGGGGATCTCTCTTGCACATTATTTTGGATCCCACGGTGTACCTTAATTATCCAAGCTGTTTGGAACATAGTTTATTGACTTAATTTATCCAATGATGTTTTGTGTTGATTATGGATCATAGCTAGCTTTAGGTGATCTTTTTCCTCGGTGGAGTCACAACCCAACTCACGGGTGATCCGCTATTGAGAGTAGTAAAGTAATGATGGCTAGATGGAACATCTAAGGTCTATAAATATTTGGTACTTCTTATAAGGCAATTATTCTTATTATGTGATTAAATATTATATAGTGTGTTATTTCTTATGGTTACATGTTTCTTATGCATTATATGTATTCCTGCATGATAATATATTGTTAGGGGAATATTATCTGTTTCACATCATGTAGTTACATGAGGTAAGCATTAATGAAAGTTAACTAAGGTATCGAGGGTAACTAATTGATAGAAAAGAGAAATGCTATAATGATTTGAACATATTATAGAGCCACTAATTGAAATTCTAATTGAGGTTTGATCCTTGGTGGTCATAAATATGTATGGTATCAAAAATAATTACTAGACAGATTTAAGGAATATTGAATTTATGGTATTAAAGGTAGATATTAAAATAATGCACCTCAACCTTTGTGGCTAGGGGTGCTACAACTATTGTGTAACATCCACACTCCAATATTGTTAAAAATTGCACATTTATCATTGCTTCACAATGTTGCATTTTACCTAGTATGTAGCATGCATTTTTTAATATTAACACTTTGGTCTTTCTGCGATGCGTTTATGTTAATTTGCAATAAAATTATTGGTAACCCAAAAATTTGGGATCTCTCATCGACATTATTCTCATTCCCATGATGTAACTTGATTGTCCAAGTTTACAACTATATAGCATATTGACTTAATTTACCTAATGGTGTTTTGTGTCGATTATGGACCATAACTAGCTTTGTTGAGATTTTTCGCTGGTGGAGTCATAACCCAACTCATGCGTGATCCACTATTGGGAGTACTAAATTAATGACGTTTGGTTGGTGTTAGGGTCCTATAATTTATAGGATCTCAATCTGATTGAGTATTTTATCTCAAGAATATTATATTGTAAATAATTGTCAATGTGCAAATGATTTCCAAATAAAATAAAAATAGAATAAAAACGAAAAGAGGGTATAAATAAAAAAATAAAGGAAAACAAAAAACATGGAAAAAATAGAAAATAAGATTGAACCCCACCAAAAGAAAGAAAAACGAAAAGAAATAATACTGAAAGTGTTGCAAATCTAAATGCCACTACTGATATATAGTTCTCCTATCATTTACAAATAAAGGTTATGTGCAGCTTGTTTAAAATGCCACAGTGACTAGTTATTTGTTTAATCATACAATATAATCATGGTTAAACATGTTTAAATTTTTGTAAATTAGACTAGAGAATAAAGATTTGCTAAACAGTTTAATCCGGGTAAATTAGTAGTTAGGTAGAGAATGACATTGATTCAACTGTTTAATCTGAATAAAAGGAGAAATAAGTGATAGGATTTAGATAGTTTTTCATTTTTCATAAAAGAAAATAATGTGGGCTTGCTAGTCTAAATGCAACCCCTTTAGAAAATAAAAATGCTATTTTAGTCAAATGATAGATAGAAATAGTTAATTTTATAAATATGCTTATGTTCCCTTTATCCTAAGTAGCAGTGACATTGTAAAAATAAAAAAGGGGCATGATGGGGGATAAAGTGTTTTACATGTTTTATATTTCTAACCCTTATCCTAAGTTCAAAAGAAAGAAATAAAGGCGCATATGGAAAAAGTGGTTTTTTCGTATACAGGTTAAAAGACGTTGTTTTTAGAGCATCAGGATTTTCCATCCTCATGATCCACAAACCTCATTTTCTTTCACCCCCCCCTCTCCATCCTACCTTTACCGCCAGGTGGGCAGGGGGTGGGGGAGGGGGTCCAAGAAGGCGATTTTTCCCCGTCAGACCCCATCCTAACCTGGTGCTTTCTCCTCATTTCACACCCCCCCAGACAATACTACTTATCACCCTCTACCCCCTCTGAAACCACCTTCCCCTCATCTGTGCAATCATGGCCCTACCACGACACCTCTGCCACTCATTTCCCACCATGTCACATAGTCATTGCCCAATTAATTTATCTCCTGGAAAAATTACTATTCGACATTCAATCTACCTACCCGATTAACTGTTAAAACTTTAACAGTCCTGCGCCAAACCTCCAATGGAAATTACCTCTCTACCTTTAAAAGCGTTCGAACCATCACCTTTCTCCATTTCACTGGTCATTCCCTGTAATTCACAATTTCTATAAAGCAATAATTTTCAAAGCATTTGCTAAACCCAACCTGATCGAATTCTCAATGCTCTATTCTTTTCCCTTGGTGGCTTATAACCTCAAATTATTCCTGATAAGCCCTCTTGTCAATTACTTTTATCATTCACTGAACTAATTATGCCTCCAAAGACAAGAACCTAGGAGAAACCTGTCAATTGATTAATCCCTCCATCCATATATTTAGATCACATCCCTTTAGTTGATAGGGACTATCGGATCAGTGAAACCCAATGCGACTGTGAGCTTTTAGAGCTCTACTGTTGGCTGGAAGAAAAACATGCCGACAAAACTGATGAAATTAGACTCTAGGAGTAAAAAATTCCTCATTATATCTTCCCTCTGACCTTCCATGCCCCTGAATTCACCAGGAAGTGTCAAGCCTGTTATGTCCCTAGCCAAAGAACTATTATGGCCCCATCTCGTGACATCCTATTTACCATAACTTCCCAATATATAAACCAGATGATGCTAGCACCCCCATGGAAAATAGGGCTCCATTCTCCTTAGAAGCCCTCACATAGCTTAATCATAAACTTGATTTCGCTACAATAGCCAAAATATTTGAGATCTTCTTACCTGAAAATGCATAATTACCCAAGAAGAACCCTTCATACCCTTCCTCAATCTTCCCTGATCAAGCTAAACAGATTATAGCCATAATTTTCATATATTTTGCATTATTATTCTAATCAGTGGGTAGATGAACCCATTCTAGGCTTCCTTTCTATTTTTTCCACAGATAAAAAACCATCCATTTTGTTCAATTTCAAACAATTTTTGTTTGATAACATCCACGAGCAATTTCTAAAATTTCCAACAGAGTAGGTGTTTAATTACATTTCCATTTTAATCTACATGTTTCTTTATTATCAAGCAAACAAGTTCAATTTTGCAATGCAGAAGCTAGATGATGAGGGAAACCAACAACCTGTGATATTTTGGACTTCATTGGTCATGAAAGAGCAACAAGAATTCTCATACAAGAAGTTTATTGAGGAGTTTTTTCACCCAACTATGAACATCCTTAACAGTTCCATACAACCCAGAATCAGTGAAGATATCAAAAGGATTTTACATCTAACAGATCAGGCCAAGACTGGAGATTGGTATTTATACCAAAACTATACAGAAATCAGAGTTTATGGATGCGAGTTGGCACCATACAAACTCCCAAAATACCTCCCCATGAGGATTTTTGCCCTAGAATACATCAGAAAAATGTTAAATTCGGATGATATTCACTTTGTGGTGGAAAAGAAGAAGTCATAGTTTCACATAAAGACACAGGTGGGCCCATTCATATGCAATACCAGGACAACAGGAGAAGAGGCAGACAAAATGCTTAAAGAGATGAAATTCAACCTGAGTTTTACATGGTCTTATGACCCTTGGGGTATTATTTAAAAGCTCAGAGTAGAAAACAAAACTATTCCCTATATTCATACCTCAAGACTTGAGATAGAAAAGTATGCAAACCAGTTGGAATGGGCAGAGAATACTTTGCAAGAAGCTGAAGAACAATTGTTTTTTACTTCAAGTTTACAGACTCCCACTCCTCAGGAGAAAATAAGTAAGAGACACAGAGAGGAGGGATCATCAACAACAACATGTAGTGAAGCCAAAGAGTTTAGGATCAGTTACAGGAAAAGGGAAAAAGTGACTGCTAGGACAGATGTTGAAAAGGAGACAGAAGATCATGTTGCCATTATAATTACAGATTCACCACCTACAAACAAAATTTTTTGGTACATCTCCTATTGGAACTTCATTATCACAAGGTTAGAAGTAAACAAAGATAGATTCAAAAAATGTCTTAGGAGAGAAGGAAAAGACTATTTTTGATAGGTACAGAGAGATTAAACTTAAGAATGATATTCTTAAGAATAGTACCTACATTAGTTTTGGAAGTAGACTTCATGCTCACAAAGCATATTATTATCAGTTTTTGATACAGAGCAGGGAAAGATGCAGATGGCCTTCCTTGAGGCCCAAATTCCACATCCAAAAACATCAATAGATACAAGAGAACTACCTTTGAGTTTCGCACCAAATATATCCATCCCATTGATCAAATGGAGATGCATAAAAAAACTAGTGAGATGATTTATTCTACATTAACTAATACTGCCATGTCATTTTCTAAGTTGTAGGTTTCATATGCCAATATTCAGTCCTAGTTGAAAATGGAAAAGGTATCCTCCTTAGCAAAGGATAATATGATCAAATATTTGGAAGATTTGGTAGTCAAGATAGTATACGATCCTAAAGATATAAACGTTGCAGAAGAGATCATCAAGAAGAAAAATATGGATATTGAAGCATTGAGAAAGCAGCTGAAGTTTCCAGCCATAAAGGATCCCTTAACTAAAGACATTGAAGAAAATGGGACACAGAAGGACGACATGATGAAACTAAGCATAGAGTAGAATATATAGATTAGACAGATGGAGGCAGAAATGGAAAAATGATCAAGGAAAAGGAACGGAGTCAGAAGATGGTCATAGTCCCCTTGGATGCAATACCCATCACACAGCTCCCAACAACAGGAACAACCACTACATCTACTTCTTCCACTCATACTACCAGTGCTGAACAAGTGACAAAAACAATGGAGAATACGTCAATCTAGTTCGAAGAGATCAAGACATTGTAGGGGAAGCTCAAAGCTTTGCAAGAACAGAAAGCCAAAACTAAAGCCTCTCATATGGATGAAGTGCGAAAATCACAGATACTGTTGGAGAGGTTGTAGAAGGTGGAAATGGATACATCAATTGGTCAGACCTTGGCCCAAGCCAATGAAACCATTTGGATGGGTATTCTAGACTCTATGAATGAGATTTGGCCATGTATCGAAATCATTTTCGAACAGAAAGAATTGATAGAAAAGGCCACAGAAACTATTGTTCAAGTAAGGGAAAAGCTAGGAGATATGCCCACAGAAGCATCCAATATCATCAGATTCCTAAATTCAAAGAGTAAATGTGAACTTGAAGAATTAAGAATTAGTGACAAGACTGCTACCATCTTGGAATTCAAGAAAGTTTTACTAAAAGAAACCTTATTGACCAATTGGAAGAAAGGTGTGAGACACTAGAGTTGGGAGTGGATATATTTTCCAACAAAATTGAAGCATTAATCTAGAAAGGGTTGCCCAACATATATGTAATTAATGATAAATTAATCACTCAAGAAGATTATGTTATGAAGATGAAGGAAGTGGCCAGAAGCAGTGTCAAGTTCAGTGGTATAAAAGGCAGTATGATAACAAGAGAATTCTTAGAAACTATGGCAAATGACTTCTATATCCAGAATGAAATAAAACATGTTTTCACAGTAAAGCCAACTTTTGCAAAGTATACTGAGGTTGATGAGATTTATCGAAGGGTAATTAAATTAACCATTCCAGATAAGAAAATTTGGGAGAAATTATGTGATTTACTGGATTAAAAGGTAATTCGGATACAGCGCAGCACAGTTTTGAGGCTGATTCATCAACCAAATCCACAAAAATAGAGCCATCTCTTCATACTGTTGTCTACGTTGCCTATTTTTTTGCCAAAGATAAATTTTATTGTTTAGAATAAGGTTAATAATACACTGTCAGTTGAGACAACGATTTTGTAATTATTTGTATAAATACTTCATTGTTTGAAGTATTAAGGGTTGATTTTTGAAGATAATTTTCCTTTGCATATTGTAATTTCCCAGTTGCTGGACACATAAATAATACAAGGACATTTTCATAGGATTCATGTGGTGTACCAAATGGTGATTTTTTTCTTCAGTTTATGCGTTTATCATTGTCTCCTTTATCTTTCATTTATGAAAAGCTTAATTACATAACAAAAATTGTAATGTATAGGATATGTTGTACAAAAGACCCTATTCTCGTTGTTAGTAATTTATTTGTTTTCTTCTAAACTCAAACTAAGGAATTGTTCATTTCTCCTTAATTTCTATTGAATCTTACATTTCTACTATTTCATAATCCATTTAATATTTTGAAAGATCCAAATAGTACAACCTAGCTTGCCCTGTGAAACTCCTTCAAATTTTAATACAGATCCAGTTAATTTTTTTTAGACTCCATATCCCAATGGAATTATAACAATTAAATCAACCAAACAATCAAATCAAAGCAATGAGTACAGTCATAACTAGCCTAAAATTCACATAAAACATAGCTAAATTTACAAAGAGATCCCTCTATGAAGATGCAGGGTTAGATTCCAGCTTCCAAAGTGGTTTTGATACTATCCTATGTGTTTACTCCTTTAACCTCAAAAATACAAAATGACAACATAGCGGCGACCACACTGGGGAAGAATACTTTTTAAATTGAAAAATCATTATTCCCTGGTATTCAATCAGTATTTCTATAAATCAAAATTCTTATATCACAATGAAGTACATTAATTGAGGTTGTTATCTTGTATATATATTAGCGTGTTATTAATTTTGATTTTATTAGTTGCGTGATAAATGTTCAATAGATCTAGCTCCTAAGATAATTTTCACTAGAGCTCACCCATATCCCGACCTTGTTGAATTTTTAGATAATCCTAATAAATTAGTGAGGAAGAAAAGTCTTACAGAGAGCCAGGGTAGTAATATTCCTTTGTCTAGGTTCAATTCTCTTCCTGTGAATAGTCCTTTGTCTAGGTCTAACTCTCTTCTAGAGAAGTTTGAAACTATTGAAGGCACAGAGTTTGATTTCCCTTTCCAGCATAGTTTGTTTAGGAAAAAATCTGAGAGTTTTGTAAATCAGTCTGTCATAGATCAAGCTTTACTGCAACCATATGTACCCCAAGCTCAAGCTCCTAAATTATATCCTGATCTAGAATACCTACAATAGTTTGATAAATTAGGAGGTCTAGTTTTGGTTTTGGACCAAGCCATTGAAGAAGCTTATATTCAACAATCTATTGAATGTTCAGCTTTAACAGTTGCATCAACTTCTTTGTCCACCAAATCTTCCCAATTGGTTAATCTATAATCCCCTAGTCCTACTCATTCTATAGTCTCTACCTTTTCACCTGAAATATCTCAGACTATTGTTCCTACTATCCCCATAGTTATCACAACTACACCTTCTACAAGTCCATCTTCTAGTCAATCTTTCAGACCACTTATGGCAGGTAGGTATGCACCTTTGTTGTTACCAGGCTAGCTAATGTTATGCCTGGAGATTATCAATCTAAAATTTTGACCTTTGATAACATCAATTCTCATACTGCTCAGTAACATGTGGATAGAATGATTGATGTTTTTGACCTTTAAGAAGTAGATTAGGATGATGTAAAAATGATATTTTTTTCTCAAATTTTAGGAAGTGATGTCAAAAAATGGTTTGGGATTTTACCTGCAGGAAGTATAGCCAACCTTGATGCATTACATCAACCTTTTTTAGCTAGATGGGAAATCAAGAAAAATCCACTTCAACTCCTGAATGAATACAAAAGACTGAAAAGAAATCCAAATAAAACTGTGGAGGAATATTGTGAATGGTTTAACACTGTTTACAATGCAATTCCTACATACATCAAACCCTCCCCTGATCTATCTTTGATTTATTTTCATGATGGTTTTCATGTAGACATGGAATATCAACTTAGAGAGAGAGACCTGACAACTTTGGAAGAAATGCAAGCCAATGCTATAAAAGTTGAAGTTAATACTCTTAGCTAAGAAAGCCAAACTAAAATCTGAATATGGGGTTACCATTAAAGAAGTGCCTTCCACTTCTACCTCTGATCACAAAATTGATAACTTAGTGAGGGTAGTGGAAAAGATGATGCAAAGAGTAAACATAAATGATCAAGTTCAAGTGAGAGAAAACCAAACTACTCCTCAAAATAGAAACCAAAACTTCATAAGGAATGTTCCCCAAATCAAACAACGAGAGAAAAAGGGTCTACACCAACAAGTCCGACCCCCTTTTCAAGAAAACTATACTGATGATGAGGGTAATATTGTTGAAGATTTAGATGAAAGTCAAATAAATTTGATGGGAATAAATGATTATGAAACTGTTTTTCTCACTAAAGAGGAGCAAGAACTTTTGCTTCTAGCTCAAACAGATCTTGATTCTGAGGAATCAAATGAATATAAACAAGGTTTTGAGAATTCCATTATGGAATTCCATAGGCAGTATAACCATAGGAGAAAAAAGAATCCTGAAAATCTCAACAGTAAGAACTCTAAGAATCATGCTAAGAAATCCTCTGACATTGATGCTAAGAAAACCACGGATAATTCTCCCAAGAAGACTGTTGATAATTATGGAAAAAAGAAAGTAGAAAATCATGTCAAAAATATAGTTGATAATGTTTCCAAAACTACTCAAACGGATATCCCAACCACGAGTCAAAGAAAAGAACCTATATCAAAAGGAATTACAGATCAATCTAATCTTCCCAACTTGATTAAGATTCGAACATCATTCAACATTGATAATGAATTAGCAAAACTGAAAATTCTTGTTCCCTTAACAGAGCTAATGAACAAAAATATGTATAGACCTAAAGGGATGAAAGCTCTAAACATAGGGGAAAACACAAATTCTATTAATTTGAATGATGACCAGCCGAAACTCTTATTTGGGCCAGAATTTGATGGCAAACCATAAGAAGGGGTGTTCCTCCATTCTATGTTAGCCTAAATATTCTTAACAAGATCCTCCATAATGTTATGTTAGAGTCAGGGGCTTCCCACAATTTAATGCCTAAAGCTGTTATTGAGAAGCTAGGGCTTGATATTACCAGACCATACAAAGACCTATATTCATTTGATTCTAGTAAAGTAAGATGTCTAGGTCTCATCAAAGACCTGTGTGTTACTTTAGGTCAAATCCCGACAAAAAGTCTGGTAATGGACATAGTGGTTGCAAATATTTCCCCTAAGTATGGCATGATGTTGTCACGCTCATGGGGAGAAAAATTACAAGGTACCCTATAGATGGATATGACCTTTTCCACCATACCAATTTTTTGGTCAGCAAAGAAGATTATATAGGGAAACCTTGATGAAATTCATGGTGAGTAGTCAAGAGAAGCCTCACAACTATCCTCTTTATTCTGTCCACTCAGATTTAGACTCTTTCATTCTTTATAATGATGGAGACATCAACACTCAGGTGATCAAAGAAGAAACTGAGATTTCTAAAACAGATCCAAACCAAACACAAACATTAGAACAAAACACTCTTCCTGAACCTCTTTGGAACATGAGTTTTGATGGCTCTTGTAGAAAAGATGGTTCTGGAGCAGGAGTGTGGGTGGTAAACACAAGAAACAATCATGCTGAAGGTCATTCATACAAGCTCAATTTTTAATGTACCAATAACATAGCTGAGTATGAAGCCCTTATATTAGGATTGTAATTATTAAAAAAATTGGGTGCCAAGAGAATCTCCATTCAAAGGGATGCTGAGTTAATTATAAAACAAATTAAAGGAGAGTATTCAACTAAACACCCTAGAATGAGAGCATACAGAAATGTTGTGCTCGATTTTCTAGAGAGTTTTCTGGAATATGACCTTTCTGCAATTCCTAGAAAACAAAATATCATTCCAAATAGTTTGGATTTTTCAGCCAACTCCTGTAAAATGCCTTACCCTAATCGACAATATACAGTGGAAGTGAAACATCGACCAGTTGTACTATATAATATGAAGTATTGGTACGTGTTTGGTAGTGATAAACAAATTGAAATTTTTCTACAATCTAAGGATGAATTTGAAGATGATAGTATAGATTTGGAATCTAAATTAGAAAATCAAATAGTTGTACATTCTAATCTAGAAAGGCAATTAGAAAACTCAGACGTAAATACACACATAAATAAAGTTGTAAATAAATTAGAATTGTTTGAGATAGATCCAGAAAAGAAGAGTTTGAAACACTTCAATTAAAGGATAACGTTTTACCTAGAAGTCTAGTCCCATTGGAAGAATTATTTGATTTCAATGATGTGGATAAAAAGACTAATATTGAGCCCATAGGAGTAGCAGTCGACTAATGAAATATAGGTAGTGAAAAAGATCCCAAAATCATAAAACTGTCCAAATCGCTCCCAACTGCTAAAAAAAAACACATTGCTTTATTCAAGGAATTCAGTGATGTTTTTGCCTGGAGCTATGAAGATCTAAAAACTTATGATACATAGTTTATACAACATAAAATCCCAATTAAACAGGATCATAAACGATTTAAACAAAAACTTCGAAGAATAAATCCAGTATTGATGCCTCTGATTGAGAAAGAAATTAAAAGAATGTATGACTCTAAAATCATAGTCCCTCTTAGGTACTCTATATTGGTTTCCAATATAGTGTCAACTAGGAAGAAAACGGGTGAAATCAGATTATGCATAGATTTTAGAAACCTTAATAAAGTTTCCTTAAAGGACAACTACCCTTTACCAAAAATGGATCATATTCTACAGAATGTAGTTGGATCTTCCAATATTTCTTTATTAGACGGTTTCTCAGGCTATAATAAGGTTTTAGTTCACCCTGATGATCAAGATAAAACAATCTTTACTACTCCATGGGGTGCCTAAATGTACGTGAAGATTGCTTTTGGGTTAATGAATGTTGGAGCCACATTTCAAAGAGCATGGATATTGCTTTTGCTGATGAAATTGGTAGGTTTATTGTGATCTATCTAGTTGACATTATTGTTTTTTCTAAAACTGATGAAGAACATTTTTTACATCAGAGAAGAGTATTTGAGAAGTGTAGAAGGTTTTGAATTTCACTAAATCCTAAGAAAACAATGTTTGGCCTTGAAGAGGGAAAACTTCTCAGTCATATCATCTCTAAGGAAGGTATAAAAATTGATCCCAAAAGGATTGAAGCTATTTTGAAAATAAACCATCCTAGAAACATTAAGGAACTTCAATCATTTATTGGTAGAATAAACTTCCTATGGAGATTCATCACTGACCTTGCAGAACTTCTCGGAAACATAACGAATGTGCTAAAAAGAGATTCAGAAATCAGATGGAACATTGAGCTTAGGAAATCATTTAATCAAGCTAAACAAGCATTGACAAAAGCACCTATTAGGACCTAAATCTACCTCAGGCTGAGAAAGGTAGAATCTAGGGTAACATAAAACCACACTTAACCTCGTAGCTAGCCCTACCAGGTCGAGAGAGGGCTATCTCCTTGTCAATCTCACAAAAGGATGGCCAATAAAGCTTGAGATGATTGATATAATGACTGATTTTAGGCTAGGTATATGAGCTGAGGAGTTTGAATGAATTTAATTTTGTTTTGCTGGCTCAAATGTGAAAGGCAAACTTTGGGTCTGGGGAATGGACATAGTCTTGCAGAGATCTCTATGGGGCGAGATAGGAAAATGGTTTAGCACTTAAAATTGATTGAGATGGAGAGCTCTTAAACTGGTGAGGAGTTGGAGAGGGCATGAAAGTCTCAGGGATCCTCTTCAACCAGTTGAAAACATAAATAACTAAACAAAACCCTAGGTAGAGCACTGCAACTTCAATGAATTCTACCTTTATCCTTGTTTCATTTAGTTAAGATGAACAGAGAGAGATGATGGCATACATAAAACACATATAAACTTGCAATTATAGAAGGAAACACAATACCAAATCAAGTTTCCACAAGAATCCCATAAAGTGCTGCAAACCCTAGTCTATTCCTTTGCCAAACTGCTGAAATGAGTGTACAATAATGCTCAAAGCATTCACAAGAGTCCAACCTTTACAAATGATTGAAAAACTACTAGATGTAGGCATCAAACAACTCATTCTAGGCTTTAGGGGTTATATTCATGAGTTTAGGAGCTATTTCAACAAGATCTAAACTAAGAACTATAAAATAGGCAGTGGAATAGCATGCCTCTAAAACCTAGGAAACTGATTCATTCAATTGCAAACTACTTTTTTATGATGAAATCTACCTCTATGAGTGAAAATTTAGCATAATTACATCAAAATCCATCAACTCACATTAAATTACATAATTAGTTTGACTATTAAAAAGAGAAAAGTCAAACTGTGAAGAAACTATGGGAAAAACAGAGTTTTTTGGCCAAAATGAGAAAATTTTATCATGTGCGCCGCGCTCCTATCCCTGTGCGCCGCGCTACTTTGGAGCTACTTTTGGAGGCGTTACCGTGCACCAAATTTGATCCAAGTGGGCTTGTTGGAAAGGTATTCCTGTTTGGTTTCTAGAACAAGTGGAATTTCTGAATTTGGTTTCCATTTGCCCCTCCAAAAATGAGTTTTTCCAACACTGCTTCCCTTGTGTCCGAAAAGGGGCAGAAAGGTCATTTTTGAGGTGTTTTTGACCTTTTTGGAAGCTCAAAACCTGTCAAAATTTCTTGGCCATGTGCGGGCATTCATATTTTTCCTTAAAAAATCCAAAAATGTTGAGTTTTTCTCAAAAGGAAGTCTCTAGCAAAAGCGCGCACCAGGTGGCGCGACGCACCAGGTAGAAAAACCTATTTTTTAGGCCAAAAATTCAAAATTTGCAAAACGTTTCCCAAATTTCTTGAAATTTGGGCTGATTGTTCCTCATTAGGTGCTATGTTGGGCTAAGGAATCCTAAGCCAAGATCTGGAGTGTATCTTTCTCTTTTCTCTTCCTCATGGCTTTCTTCAACTTGGCCTTCAAAATCCTTATTCTCGCTTCACACACGTTGCTTCTCGCCAAGTAGTGTTATGCCATGTGCCTCAACATGTTTTTCTCTCTGTTGGCCTTCTCCAACATCTTCTCCAAGTGCAAATTTGTCCTCTCAAGCCAAGATTCATGATCAGGTTGAATTTCTTGTTCAAGTTTTGTCAACTTGATCTTCCTCCTTTTGGCAGCTTGCCAGTTTGCCTTTATGTTTTTGAGCTCCATGATGGTTTTCTGATCCTCAAGTTGTTTGTTCCTCTACTCCAAATAATTTATTATCCATTTGGCTCTTTCCAAGTTGAGGGACAAATGATGAATGTCATCTTGCTGCTCCCGAATGATCTCTTTGAGCTTTGAGCTCTGTGAGCCCAAATCAGTGTCATCATTCTGAATAAGAATGAAATCTGCCTCTTGACCTCTTGAAGGTCCCTCATCATGCAAGGGCTTCTTACCCTTGTCCTGTACCTACTCTGCTAATGGAGGAAATGAGACCCCTTCCACCCTGGGTGGAGATAGTACTCGTTTTGTTGTTGCAAACAATCTTCTAGTGCCCTTTTGGTATGTGGCAAACACTGACACACTAGTGGTTTGTGTCTCATGAACGTCCTGCTGATGTGAATGCTCTCCTGCCACATGAAAAACTGATGGGGGCACTTGAGGACCTGTAAAGACCTCATGTGAGATGAAATCCTCCCATGACACATTCAGTAAACCAAGCTGATGCAAAACCACAATTTTGATTAGTGCAAAGTGATAGATGCTATTATACTGCTGATGAGGAGGCTTCCTTTGCACTAATGTGGTCATCTTCTCAATGTTCTGGCAAATGAAATAAGGGAGGTTCATCATCCTCACCCTAGTAAAGTGCATCAACAGTTTGATATGATGGGTGTACAAATGAGAAAATCTGCCCTCACAGGTCAAATATTTAATTATGAGATTCATCGAGGGAGCATATGTGTCTTGTAGGTACTTGAATGGGAAAACTCTACTGACATGTCTCTGAAAACCGGCCTTGATATAAGGCTCATAGTGATCTCTATCTACCAGCTGCCCCTTATTCCACTGCTCACCTACATTCCGAATACCGGTTGCTTGAGCAATAGTCTCAGGTGTTAAGGTGAATGTCACACCTGCCAAATTGACTTGGCCATTATGAAGATGGAGCACAAACAGTCTAGCCAGCTCATGGTGGTATTTGACTCTTTCCACCATCTCACAAAACTGATAACAAGATTGATATTGAAAGCATGTGACAGCAAGAGGATAGGCCAAAATCTCAGCAAGTCAAGTAGGCTCCTCCCAGTTATGTTTTCCACTCTTATGAGGCCTCCTTGGTGCATGAATTTCTCTAGAAGAGTCACTGACTGTTTCCTCATTTCTTTCATAGGAAGAATCTAACTCCATGTTTTCCAATGCTTGGGTTTTATTAGATAAGTATGAAGAGATTTTATGGTGTGAATAGGTTTTTGCTCCCAATGATATGAATTTATGAGGGACTGTGGAGGGAATGTGTATGAGGGTTTTAGGAATGTTGTTGATAGGTTTTTGGGGAATAAAAGGGTTTAGGGAATGATATTTAGTGTTTGGGATAACAATTAGGGTTTTAGGGTTAGTAGTTTAGGGATATGGGGAATATGGAATGGGTAAATATGAATAAAAAGGGAGGGAGAAAATAAAGTGAGGGAGTGAAAATTATAGGAGTGGGATTTAGCAGCAAAAAATGCAATATGTAAACCCTATGTAATATTTTTTTAATTAAACTGCAAGTAACTAGGGTTTCAATATTTCCCTATTAAATCACCAATTTAACTGAGAGAAACTCATTCATTGGCCATGAGGGAGCATCAACTTACTTGGACAATGGAGAATTTAGCAATTTTGAGAGTTTGGAGGAAGCTGTGAGCGTTTTCGGGCTTTGTAGACCTGTGTGCCGCGCCACCTCACAGGTGCGCTATGCTAGCTTTGTGTGCCGCGTCCCTTGTAAAATTACACTACGAACTAGTGCCTGGTGCGCCGCACTGGATGGGTGTGGTGCGCTCTAACCTAGGTGCGTTGCACCTGCGATTTTCCTTGTTTTGGCACAAAAATCATTCTCTTGGGTTTTGAAACACAAATACACTTGCTCTCCTTCACTTGTAGACACAAATGAGCCTCCTTTGTATTGAAAACACTTTATATTGCAATTTCTTTAATTTTTCATTCAAGAAAACCCACTTTGCTAATGTTTGACTTTCATTTGCTTTTTAAAACTCTGTTTTTGGGTAGTTGCTTTACTTTTTGCCTTTGATGGACTGAATGCTTTGACTTTTTGTTTCTTTTGCAAGTGATGGAGTTGTAGAGGCTTGGCAAGGTGACCAGGGCTTCCTCTAAAATTATTACATATGGGAAAAAATGAAATTACATCAAATTTGTACATGAAAACATAAAAACTCTTTTTTTCCTCAAAACAGGGTTTTGAGGAAAAATCAACCACTGAGCATGTGATTATTGAAATTACTATTGGTGAGACTTTATTTGATATCCTCATGTTCCTATTGATCATTACTGAGCGTTGAAAAGACCTTAATGATGAAACCATAGACCTAATGAGACCTAAAACCCTAAAAATGACTTTTGTAGATTTAAAGACAAAAAAATGACTGCAGATGATCTAGATGTATGAAAATGGGCCAGCAGGTAAAGAACATGAGGGAAAATGTATAATATGCCACTACCATCAGATTATCCATGACCCTAATGGAATGCAACTGATCGAGTGAGACACCTAACATGCAATGCAAAAAGAGAATTTGATCACTAATGGAGGAATGAAGATACTGACACTAACATTGGCTCCAATGGGGATGGTAGCTCCTTGGAGGTGCCAAGAACTACAGGCCTCTGGAAAGAAAACAATGCCTTCTTCCATTGGGCTATGGAGTCAATAACTTCGAAAAACCAAAACCAATATTTGACTCAATTTCAGGACTGAAATCCGACCCAAAACTGAGTCAATTTCAAGACTGAAATTGACTGAAAACTTGAAAAACAATCCAAACCAAAACTGAAATCAAACCTTCAGTTTTATAGCCTTCACTTCGGGCCCCAAATTGAATGAATGATTACAATACACACTTGCAATGAAGAAAATAAAATGATAGATATGCTAGTAGAAAATATTTCAAAGATGGTATCGTTTCAGCAGCCGACCATTGACCAACCCACCTAGAAAATCTTCTCCATCCATTTCTTTCAGTAAGAAAGCATTCTGAGCCCGGTATGCAACAATTCTGAAAGGTCCTTTCCACATATTCTTGAACTTGTTGTGTTTCCCTTTGTCTTCATTTCGGGCATCCCATTTCAGCACTATGTCTTCAATTTGAAACTTGGCCGCCTTTGCCTTTTGATCATATATCTTTTTTATTCACTCTTGCACCTTGAAGGTATCCTAAAAAACCTCCTCTCTAGTCTACTGCAAATGGATCATTTGATTGATTCTCTGCTGCAAATGATCTTCCTCACTACCAGCTTCCTGCAGAAGTTTAACAACTGGAACTGCGAGAGATGTAGGAAAAACCATGTCCACACCATACACAATCTCGAAAGGGGACATACCTATTGACTTTTTCTGACTTACTCTATCCGCCCATAGTGCATTGACCAATTTCTTATGCCAGCGTTTCTTGTTTGTTTCCAATAGCTTTTTTATAATGATGACTAAAGATTTATTCAAGGATTCTGCCAAACCATTACCTTGTGGATAGTATGCAGTTGAGTGCCCCAAGGTAATTTGATACTTATTGCAAAAATCAATCATCTTTTTAGATTTAAAAGCTACTACATTATCTATAATCAGCTTATTAGGACAACCAAAATGTGACAAAATATTGTTCTCAAGAAATTGAATTATTACCGCATCAGTGGCCTGCCGAGTAGGAATCGCCTCTATCCATTTAGTAAAGTAGTATGTTGCGGTAAGGATCCATTTATGCTGTGCTGAGGAAGTAGGACGGATATCACTAATGAAATCTAAACCCCACTGCTGAAACGGAGCACTTAATTCGACCAGCTTGAGTGGCAAAGGCTGTAATTTTCTCTTACCTTGAAAAATCTGACATTCGTGGCAGCTTGTAACAGTTTTGTACACATCAGAAAAGAGGGTCAGCCAATAATATCCTGCTCTCAACATTTTATTGGCTGTTTCTTCCAAAATAGATGACCTCCACAATCTCCTTTATGAAAATCATCTGTAACCTATTTTGCTTCTTCTTCAACCAAACAATTCAACAAGACACCACCGGGATCTTTCCAATAGAGTGCATTATTCATTATACAAAACTTTGCAGCCTTTAATTTCAGGGTCCTACTTTTGTTCTTAGCCAATCCGGGTGGCGGTGAGAGATGTTGGAGCACATAAACAATATCTGAGTACCAAGGAGAAAGAAGAAACATTTCAGCTACCTGAACAAGTGAACTTTCCTCATCGTCTTCAGACATAGCAGCAATGAGATTTATGTCCAAGGCATGCAAATTAGATTCCACCATCAGTTTGGCCAGCCCTTGTCCTTTGATGAGCTTTGTTGATTTGATCTCCACATCATATTCTAACAAAGTTGTGATCCATTTTCCTCGTCTCCCTTCCGGGTCTGTTTGCACTAAGACATCTTTAACGGCGGTGTTAGGGACATAGGCAAGGATATGAGAATCCATAATATAAACTTGAAAATCTTTCAATGCCTTTACCAAAGCAAGAGCTTTCTTTTCAATAATATTGTACTTTAAAGTTGCATCCCTTATCGTTCTGCTAAAAAAAGGAATTGGTTTCTCAAGCTGGTCACTTTTCTGCATTAAGACCACTGCCATAGTATGATCCGAAGCAAATGAAAACAAAATAAAATCTTGGGAATAATCCAAGCTTATCAAAATTGGAGCCGAAGAAAGGGCTAGCTTTACCAAATTGAAAGACTTGATGGCTTCTTCGGTCCACTTCACTACACTATCTTTCTTTAACATGTTTGTGATTTCTCTTAAATGTTCTGCAAGATTTGGCACAAAGAGACGTAAGAAATTCATCTTACCGTTGAATGACTGGATCTCCTTTTTACTTCATGGAAAATCAATTTTCTGAATGGTTTCCACTCGAGCTAGATCGATGAGGACACCCTCTTTGGATATGATATGACCAAGAAGCCTGCCTTCATTCATGGCAAACAACCTCTTCTTTGGATTGAGAGATATTTCATACTTTCTACACTGCTAAAATACAATCTTCAAATGATAAAGGTGCTCTTCATCTGAATTAGAAAAAGCTATCAAACCATCAAGATAAACAACTAAAAATACATCTTTCTCATTTAAAATGCAATATCCATGGCCCACTGAAAGGTTGCACCAGCATTCTTCTATCCGAATGGCATCTTGGTATAATGGAAAGTTCCCCATCGAGTGGTGAACGCTGTTTTATCTCTATCATCCTCATGGACCAAAATTTGGTCATAACCAGAATACCCATCGAGTAGTGACATGTGGGATGCTCCAACTACTCTTTGAAGTATGTGATCCATCTTGGGCAATGGAGAGTTATATTTTAAAGACACTTTATTCATATTTATGAAATCAATACATAATCGAATCTCACATGTTTTCTTGCGCACGGGTACCAAATTAGAAATCCAATCTGAAAATATTATGAGAACGATTATACTAGCTTTGTATAATCGATTCACTTCCTTCTCTATTGTGGGTAGTAGCTTTGGATTTATCCTTCTTAGCTTCTGTCGGAAAGGCTTTTGATTTGGCTTGATCAGGATGATGTGCTAAATTATACTCTTATCATATGCCTTAAAATCTGAATAGTCCCAAGAAAATACATCAGTAAATGAAGATAATAAATTAATGTATTTTTCCTTTACCTATGGAGGTAAGGCCTTTGATAACTTGACCATTTTAGGATGTTCTGCTGATCCAATGTTTACATCTTCAACTCCTTTCTCAGTGGGTGTCAAGCTTGGTTTCCAGGCTACATCATCTTGATCAAAAAACTCCTCTAAAGGGATTAGAACTTTAGGAATGACATTGTCCTTGAGCTGCAAAACTTCCATATGATTTACTTCCATATCTGCTTCACCATCATCATGTTCTCCATCTATAGAAGTGTCTTTGTAGTTGCCTTCGTTTTGTAGAAATTCTTCAATCTCTTTATCATCTTGAAACACCTGCCAATATCTTTGGTTATCTGGGACAGTAGGGCGATGTTTTACATGAATTTCAAACTTATTGTTTGAATTCATCAGAATTTTCAAATTACTTGTAGCTATTGTAAGAG
The DNA here is from genome assembly GCA_031772625.1 of Pinus tabuliformis. Taxonomy (NCBI): domain Eukaryota; kingdom Viridiplantae; phylum Streptophyta; class Pinopsida; order Pinales; family Pinaceae; genus Pinus; species Pinus tabuliformis. The sequence continues at coordinate 19,127,454 of CM062813.1, read as the reverse complement.
AATCTGCAATAACATTCTGAACACGAGGGACACATGTCAAAGTATATTCTGGAAACAATCTCAAAATATCTAACACTGCATTCCGGTAAGCTCGCATGCGAGGATTCTTAGCTTGGTATTCACGTTTCACTTTCTTGATAACTAACTCAAAGTTGCCATATACTGAAATTCTTTTAGCATTTAACTTCTTAAGGATTTTCAGACCGGTAATGAAAGCTTCATATTCAGCCTCATCATTTGAACAATCAAAAGATAATTTATACGAACATACCCTTACATTAATTGGCACTTTGTTTGGAAGAAATGTAGGGCTGCGTATCCAAATGCCAATTCTAGCACCTTCTCCGTCTATCGCACCCTCAAAATCCATGCTCCACAACCCGTCTTCATCCTCCAAATGCTGAAATTCTATTTTCTCTTCTTCTTTTGCTTGTTGTCCATCAACTTTTTGTTGTTGTTAGAAGGTTGATTGCTCAGCGGTACTATCAAGCTTTCGCCTTTCTTGATCTAGTACAGTTCTGAAATTTTTAGTGATTTCTGGAATATCTTATACTTCAACTACTTAACTATTTACATCATTAAAACTATTAGAATATAAAACAAAAGATTCCAAATCAGTATGTACATAGTTGATTGGATGATTTAGAGGTTTCTCCTTGCTAGTGATCATGTACTTCATCTTTTTCTCCCAGTATAATTTCCTCAACTTATCGAACACGAGAATAGTAGCATAGGATAAATCAAGCTGCAATGTCCCTTTGAGTTTTTCTCCCCAAGATCTGGAAAGAAGCATACCAAATATGGGACGAATATCTACCACAACCACATCCATCAAAACATTCTTCACCAGGATCTGATCTAAAGTGACAGCCAAATCTTTAATAAGCCCAATGCACCTGACCCTACCAGAATCAAAGGAATATAGATCATGGTACTTGCGAGTGATGTCTAGACCCAATTTTTCCATGATTGCTTTAGGCATGAGATTATGAGAGGCTCCTGAATTGAACATGGCATTGTGCAACACAAAATCATGCAATCTAAGGCTGATGTAAAAAGGAGCTACATCACTGTCCTAAGACTGACCTTCTAGTGTTGGCCCGAAGATAAGTTCGGGCTGATCATCCTCCACATTTACCATATCAAATAATGGATCCAAATTCAAAATCTTAGACACCTGACCTTTATAGCTGTTGTTATTCATTAATTCAGTCAAAGGAATTAACACCTTTAACTTAGCAATTTCATTTTCTAAGCTAAAGGCTGATGTTTTCTCTACGTCTTTGACTGGAGTATCCTTCATTTCAGTCTTCTCCTTTGATACAATTGGCTGATTTGATCTTTCATTTTCTGATTGTGTTTTGCTGGTGGTAGGATCAACTGTCTCCTTTCCCTTTCTCTGCGCTATTGGAGAATCGTTCTTTGGCAGTGACACTTCCTTGTTCTTCTGAATTGGATTGATGGAACTTCTCTACTCCTGAGTGAATATTGTCAATGCTGGACTGTCAAAGCATTCATGTATCCCCTCTGATATTCATCAGATTCTTCTTCAATAATTGTTTCATTTGCCAAGATGAAATCTTCATCCTTTTGTACAACTGAGCTTTCTAAATACTCTTCATCTTCGGTGATATAAATGGGCAGATCATCAGGTGTAAATAAATGGTTCTCCTCACCAATTATGTTCTCAGCATCATCTGATTCTGGACCATGTACAAAATTCTGTTGTAGGGGTGTCTTCACTTGCTGTTGTGCTGCTTGGTCTTGTGCTCTTTGTTCTCGTTGCTTGATTCTGAATTGTGGTTGCTGCTGACCACGAAAGTTTGGATTTCTAACTTGTGCTTCAGGATTATAAGAAATTTTGAGCCTATCAAACATCTTCTCAATCTTGTGAAGCAAATGATCGGAGGAAGAAGCTTCCTCTTTTATGGTCACCTTCTTTTCGGCCTTTGCTCTAGCTCTCTTGGCAAGCATATTTGCCTCAACACTGACTGCAATTTTCTGCATGTCCTCCAATGTAGTCGGATCTCTTTCCCTCAATTGATATGCCATGTCAGGATCAAAGCCATTAGGAAATTTAATCAAAGCCAGCCCCATAGGTGGCTTTATATAAGCACGAATTGCATTGTAAACAGTATTGAATTTGACACAATAATCTTGGACACTTTCACCAACATTCCTCTTGATGTTTTCATATTCAGAAAGGATTTGAAGAGGGTTTTTCTTTACCTCCTAGTGATCCAAGAACTGTCTTTGAATATTGGTCAGTGTAGTGATACTCACAGCCAGTAAAGCTCTGAACCACTTCCGCACTTCACCTCCAAAAGTTTGCACAAATAATCTCATAGCCACATTTTCGGCATAAAACTCATGAAGGTCAAAGAAATTAGTCATCCTATCCACATGCTGCTAAGCTATGATACTTTGAGGAGTTCCATCAAACAATGGGATCTTTCTTTGTCAGTGGGCATGCCATCCAAGTTTTAAGGAAACACAAGGGGTGCATATCGGGCAGCCATTGCTCTAGGTGGATTTACAACTGGCCTTGGGGATGTAGGAGGAGTCAAAACAATGATAGCATCTAACGATGTAATTGGTGTATGAGGTGTCGAAGGAGGAGATGAAGTACGATATGTTTGAGGTGTTGATGGGGTTGATGGGGGAGAAGAGATAGGAGGTCTCTGATCTGATATAGTGGGTTGCACAGGAATGGTGGTAATGAAAGGACGTTCGATGGGATTTCCTGAACTAGATGCAATTGCGGATGAACCAAGAGTTGCTGATGCGGATTCTAAGAACTCGGGAATATTTGAAGCCACAATGGAAGTTTGAAGATTCAATATATAACTATCAATTGATCTATTTGCCCTTTCAATTTCAAGATCTTTGACAAACTCTAGATTTAAGACGGTAGAACCAAAAACACTTTCAGATTTAGTCTTAAACAATGACAGATAAAAATGTTCGTCAAATTCAAGATCTTCAAGATATTCAAAAACAACGGGACAAAAACGAGATTTGAACACAGGAATAACAAAACTTTCTTATCGGAGAATTCTTGGGATGAGATTTTGGTTTTCATACATAGGAGGAGGATCGAGATCAGTATTGGTTCTTGTGTATAGTTTGGAAGCCAGTGTGTTGAATTAATCCCAAAAATCAAACAAACAAAATCAAATTGTTTAGCCTATCAAATTCTAAACTCATCATCCAAAGTCTAGAATTGCTAAATGATACTGGGGTAATCGTTTAGATTAGATGTTCAGTTTACAAACTAGACCGAAGATTGACTGAAGCAGCATTCATCTACTTTCACTAATGCAAAGTAAGAGCGTTTTGAAGGCTACCTGGCTAACTTCAGGCTCCGTCTATAGTCTACAAAGAAAAACAATGATAATAAGCTTTCTTCCCCAGTATGGTCGCCACTATGGTAGGACCTAAATCTACCTCAGGCTGAGAAAGGTAGGATCTAGGGTAACATCAAACCACGCTTAACCTGGTAGCTAACCCTACCAGGTCGAGAGAGGGCTATCTCCTTGTCAATCTCAGGAAAAGATGGCCAATAAAGCTTGATATGATTGATATAATGACTAATTTTAGGCTAGGTATGTGAGCTGAGGAGTTTGAATGAATTTAATTTTGTTTTGCTGGCTCAAATGTGAAAGGCTGACTTTAGGTATGGGGAATGGACATAGTCTTGCATAGATCTCTATGGGGCGAGATAGGAAAATGGTTTAGCACTTCAAATTGAGTGAGATGGAGAGCTCTTAGACTGGTGAGGAGTTGGAGAGGGCATGAAAGTATTAAGGATCCTCTTCAACCAGTTGAAAACATAAATAACTAAACAAAACCCTAGGTAGAGCACTGCAACTTCAATGAATTCTACCTTTATCCTTGTTTCATTTAGTTAAGATGAACAGAGAGAGATGATGGCATACATAAAACACATATAAACATGCAATTATAGAAGGAAACACAATAACAAATCAAGTTTCCACAAGAATCCCATAAAGTGCTGCAAACCCTGGTCTATTCCTTTGCCAAACTGCTGAAATGAGTGTACAATAATGCCCAAAGCATTCACAAGACTCTAACCTTTACAAATGATTGAAAAAATACTAGATATAGGCATAAAACAACTCATGCAAGGCTTTAGGGGTCGAATTCATGAGTTTAGGAGCTGTTTCAACTAGATCTAAACTAAGAACCAAAAAGTAGGCAGTGGAACAACATGCCTCTAAAACCTAGGAAACTGATTCATTCAGTTGCAAACTACTTTTTTATGATGAAATCTACCTCTTTGAGTGAAAAGTTAGCATACTTACATAAAAATCCATCAATTCACATTAAATTACATCATGATTTTGACTATTAGAAAGAGAAAAGTCAAACTGTGAAGAAACTAGGCAAAAAACAGAATTTTTTTGGCCAAAATGAGAAAATTTTATCCTGTGCACCGTGCTCCTATCTCTGTGCGCTGTGCTATTTTGGAGCTGCTTTTGGATGCCTTCCTGTGCACAAAATTTGCTCCAAGTGGGCTTGCTAGAAAGGTCTACCTGTCTACTTTCTAGAACAAGTGGAATTTCTGAATTTGGTCTCCATTTGCCCCTCCAAAATGAGTTTTCCCAACACTGCTTCCTGTGTTTCCAAAAAGGGGTAGAAAGGTCATTTTTGAGGTGTTTTTGACATTTTTGGAAGCTCAAAACCTGTCAAAATTTCTTGGCCATCTGAGGGAATTCATATTTTTCCATGAGGAATCCAAAAATGCTGAGTTTTCCTCAAAAGGAGGTCTCTAGAAAAAGCGTGCGCCAGGTGGCACGACGCACCAGGCAGAAAAACTTGTTTTTTAGGCCAAAAATTCAAAATTTGCAAAAATTTTCCCAAATTTCTTAAAATTTGGGATGAGTATTCCTCATCAGGTGTTGTGTTGGGCTAAGGAAGCCTCAGCCAAGATCTGGAGTCTATCTTGCTCTTTTCTCTTCCTCATGGCTTTCTTCAACTTGGCCTTCAAAATCCTGATTCTCGCTTTGCACACCTTGTTTCTCGCCAAGTAGTGGTATGCCATGTGCGTCAACATGTTTTTCTCTCTGTTGGCCTTCTCCAGCATCTTCTCCAAGTGAAAATTTGTCCCCTCAAGCGAAGATTCATGATCAACTTGAATTTCTTGTTCAAGTGTTGTCAACTTGATCTTCCTCCTCTTGGCAACTTGTCGGTTTGCCTTTATGTTTTTGAGCTCCATGATGGTTTGCTGATCCTCAAGCTATTTGTTCCTCTGCTCCAAATAATTGATTATCCATTTGGCTCTTTCCATTTTGAGGGACAAATGATGAATTTCATCTTGCTGCTCCCAAATGATCTCTTTGAGCTTTGAGCTCTGTGAGCCCAAATCAGTGTCATCATCCTGAATAAGAATGAAATATGCCTCTTGACCTCCTGAAGGTCCCTCATCATGCAAGGGCTTCTTACCCTTGTCCTGTACCTGCTCTGTTGATGGAGGAAATGAGACCCCTTCCACCCCGGGTGGAGATAGTACTCGTTTTGCTGCTGCAAACAATCTTCTAGTGCCCTTTTGGTATGTGACAAACATTGGCACACTAGTGGTTTGTGTCTCATGAACATCCTGCTGATGTGAAGGCTCTCCTACCTCATGAAAAATTGATGGGGGCACTTGAGGACCTATAAAGACCTCATGTGAGATGAAATCCTCCCATGACACATTCAGTAAACCAAGCTGATGCAAAACCACAATTTTGATTAGTGCAAAGTGATAGATGTTGTTATACTGCTGATGAGGAGGCTTCCTTTGCACTAATGTGGTCATCTTCTCAATGTTCTGGCAAATGAAATAGGGGAGGTTCATCATCCTCACCCTAGTAAAGTGCATCAACAGTCTGATATGATAGGTGTACAGACGAGAAAATCTGCCCTCACAGGTGAAATATTTAATTATGAGTTTCATCAAGGGAGCATATGTGTCCTGTAGGTACTTGAATGGGAAAACTCTACTAACATGTCTATGAAAACCAGCCTTGATATAAGGCTCATAGTGATCTCTATCTATCAGCGGCCCCTTATTCCATTGCTTACCTACATTCAGAATATCAGTTGCTTGAGCAACAATCTCAGGTGTCAAGGTGAATGTCACACCTGCCAAATTGACTTGGCCATTGTGAAGATGGAGCACAAATAGTCTGGCCAGCTCATGGTGGTATTTGACTCTTTCCACCATCTCACAAAATTGATAACAAGATTGATATTGAAAGCATGTGACAACAAGAGGACAGGCCAAAAGCTTGGCAAGTGAAGTAGGCTCCTCCCGGTTATGTTTTCCACTCTTATGAGGCCTCCTTGGTGCATGAATTTCTCTAGAAGAGTCACTGACTGTTTCCTCATTTCTGTCATAGGAAGAATCTGACTCCATGTTTGCCAATGCTTGGGTTTTCTTAGATGAGTATGAAGAGATTTTATGGTGTGAATAGGTTTTTGCTGCCAAAGATATGAATTTATGAGGGACTGTGGAGGGAATGTGTATGAGGGGTTTGGGAATGTTGTTGATAGGTTTTTGGGGAATAGAACGGTTTAGGGAATGATATTTAGGGTTTGGGATAGCAATTAGGGTTTTAGGGTTAGTAGTTTAGGGATATGGGGAATATGGAATGGATAAATATGAATGAAAAGGGAGGGAGAAAATAAAGTGAGGGAGTGAGGGAGTGAAAATGATAGGAGTGGGATTTAACAGCAAAAAATGCAATATGTAGACCCTAAGAAATGATTTTTTTTATTAAACTGTAAGGAACTAGGGTTTCAATATTTCCCTATTAAATCACCAAGAAAACTAAGACAAACTTATTCATTGGCCATGAGGGAGCATCAACTTACTTGGACAATGAAGAATTTAGCAATTTTGAGAGTTTGGAGGAAGCTGTGAGCGTTTTTGGGCTTTGTAGACCTATGCACCATGCCACCTCACAGGTACACCGTGCCAACTCTATGTGCTATGCCCCTTGTAAAATTACACTGTGAACTAGTGCCTGGTGCGCCGCGCTGGATGGGTGTGCCACACTCTAACCTAGGTGCGCCGCGCCTGTGATTTTCCTTGTTTTGGCACAAAAATCATTCTCTTAGGTTTTGTAACACAAATACACTTGCTCTCCTTCACTTGTAGACACAAATGAGCCTCCTTTGTATTGAAAACACTTTATATTGCAATGGCTTTAATTTTTCATTCAAGAAAACCCACTTTGCTAATGTTTGACTTTCATTTGCTTTTTAAAACTCTGTTTTTGGGTAGTTTGCTTTACTTTTTGCCTTTGATGGACTGAATGCTTTGAATTTTTGTTTCTTTTGTAGGTGGTGGAGTTGTAGATGTTTGGCAAGGTGACCAGGGCTGCCTCTGAAATTATTACATATGGGAAAAAATAAAATTACATCAAATTTGTACATGAAAACATAAAAACTCCGTTTTATCAACCACTGAGCATGTGATTATTGAAATTATTGTTCCTAAGACTTTATTTGATATCCTCATGCACCTGCTGACCGTTATTGAGCGTTGACAAGACCTTAATGATGAAACCCTTAACCTAATGAGACCTAAAACCCTAAAAATGACTTTTGTAGATTTAAAGACAAAAAATGATTGCAGATGATCTAGATGTATGAAAATGGGCCAGCAGGTAAAGAACATGAGGGAAAATGTATAATATGCCACTACCATCAAATGATCCATGACCCTAATGGAATGCAACTGATCGAGTGAGACACCTAACATGCAATGCAACAAGAGAATTTGATCACTAATGGAGGGATGAAGATACCGACACTAACAGCACCAGTCCTAATCAGTCCAGATTTCACTAAGGATTTCACAATCTTTTCATTTTATTCTGAACACACTATTGTAGTTGTCCTTTTACAGAAAAAAAAATGATGGATTTGAACAACCCATTGCTTTATTTAACAAGGCTTTAAGGTATGTTGCACTCAAATATAATATAATGGAAAAACAAGCATTTGCATTAATAAAAGAAATCAAAGATTTCAAGGTGCATATCCTCCATTCTCACATAATTGCTTATGTACCAAATGTTGTGGTTAAGGATATTTTAACCCAAAATGGACCATATGGTAAAAGAGGCAAATGGATTGCCCTTATTCTTGAGTATGATATGGAAATCAAGCCCACCAAACTTATCAAAGGACAAGGGTTAGCCAAATTGATGGTTGAGTCTAGTTTTAATGCATTGCATATCAACTTTGTAGTTGCTTTAGATGATCAAGAGGAACAAGGAACTCTACAATTAGATGAGGCTTTTATGACCTCACCTTGGTATGCAGGCCTCATTTTTGTTTTATTCAATTTAAATGCTCCTTCTTGTTTAACTAAGGCAAATGTTGTATTTCTAAAATTGAAAGTAGTGAAAATTTTCATCATAGATAATGCTTTATATTGGAAAGATGTTGGTGGTATTTTACTAAAGTGTCTATTGAAAGATGATGCAGAAAGAACAATGCATGAATTCCATGAAGGTGATTGCGGTGGACATCTATACTAGAAAGCTACTGCTAATAAGATCCTTAGAGATGGTTTTTATTGACCTACCATTTTCCCATATGTTCATAAGAAGGTAACCTCTTGCCACAAATGCCAAATATTTGAGGGTAAAAGAAAACTATTACCTCTACCTTTAAAACCCATATCTGTTGAAAGTCCTTTCCAACAATGGGGATTGGATTTCATTGGAGAGATCCACCCACCATCCTCTGCCCAACACAAATGGATCCTCACAACTACTGATTACTTCACCAAATTGATTGAGGCCACACCTTCCAGATTGGCTACTGATGTTGTTATTATCAAATTTATGGAAACCGATATCCTCTCTAGATTTGGTTGTCCCAACAAGCTCATTACAGATAATGTTGCATCTTTTAAATCCAAGAAAATAATAGATTTATGCAACAAATACCATATTACTTTGGGACATTCAATTGCTTATTACCCACAGGGTAATGGGTTGGCTGAATCTTCAAATAAGAGTCTAGTAAACATTATGAAAAAATTGTTAGAAGAGAACAAAAAGTCATGCACAAGAAGTTAATAAATGCACTTTGGGCTGATAGACTCACAACAAAGAAATCAATTGGCATGTCACCATACCAATTGTTTTATGGAATGGATGATGTTTTCCCATCCTCTTTGGGAGCTCCAGTTACGAAGATAATTCAGGAATTGCAGGTTGAGCCAAATGACATCCAGAGGAGAATTGATTAGACAATTCAATTGCAGCAATCTAGGGAAGAAGTCTATAATAAAGCTCAGGTCATCCAGGAGAATATCAAAAATATTTTTGATAGAATAACTAAAGAAGATGATTTCACTTTGGGTGATAGAGTTTTAAAGTGGGATTCCAGAAGAGAGGAAAAAGGAAAGCATGGAAAATTTGACAATCTATGGACAAGATCTTATATCATTCCTACTTTCAAAGGACACAATGCATTTTTTCTTAAAATTCTAGATGGAACAGAAATGCCTGGTGGACCTATGAATGGCAGAATGTTGAAGCACTATTTCTCTTAGCAATAGAAATTTTTGGCATTAATCATTGTAAATATCATTGTTTTTATTATTTTCATTAGGTGACCTATTGACAGAAGTTGAAGCCCGCAGAGAAGGCCCTAAGCTTCAATTGATATGTTACCATAAGTACTACAACAGAAGAAATCAAGTGTGTATATTGCTAAAATAGAACACTCAAGGCTACTATTCAGCTTCCCATTTATTGCCTAAAATCTCTCTCTTGTTCCTAGAATCATGGAACTGTTTAAGAGTTGGATTTGACTTCTACCACTCATGTTCTCATTTATTTATTTTGAGAGAATTTACATATTCTCCCACTATCTAACTAAATCACACTTAAAAACCTAAATATTACATTGACTTGAGACTTAGGAAAACTATTTCCTAAAATTCATGACCCCCTATGTCTACTATTTACAATGATTTTCCTTGGGCTAAATGCTCCTGCATCAGACACCCAAAGTAGAAAATATTCATGATCTCCTGATAATGTGTCTTCTGATCTTGGTCTTCCTGGATCCCACACTTTGTTCTGTAACTATCTAGATGCTTTACTCCCTTGTTGCTGCTGCATTTTCGTTGTCTTTTGCTCCATTTTCTTCTTGTCAATCAGGTTCAACTTCTGATTGATCTTGCTTACTGTTGTTACCATTTTCCTCCATTTGAATTGCTTCATCATCTGCTGCCATATTTCTTCAATTTCTATGTCCATCATATCTTTGGGCTGGTCGATATTCTGCTCATTACTTCTTTCTCTTTCTTTGTGTTCCAGGTTGTTGCTATTGTCTTCTATGTTAACTTTTTCTTTGCTTTCTCCAACTTTTGGTTTACTTGCTGCCCCCTATCATCCTTACCCTCTTTCATGATTAAATCATGTCTCTTCAGCATTCTTTCCAGCAAACTAATTTCTCCATCCATGGATTGAATCCTTCCACAAAATTCTCTTCTTTCACCTTTATTTGGTTGTTTACTTGTGCCAAATCTCCCCCAGCATTTGCAACAAAACTTGCACTCACAGAACACTTGTTAAAATTAAAAACACGAGGCCTTGGTGCCCCTTCTTTCTTTGGCAACATCTCAATTTGTTGTTCTATTTCCTCCTCCTTTATCAGCATATTAGTATGTTGATTCGAATTCTTAGAAGAATTCATGAGACTGTCAGTTAGTCTCTCTTCCACACCATCTATTCTAATGATGTCTTCCTGCTTAGGTTCACAATAGTGAATTTCTCTTTCCTTAACCTATTGCTGGTTATCTTCACTTTGAAATTGTTTCATTCCTACTTCCTCTTTACCATCTTCAAACAATCTCTGCTCAATCTCTTTGATCACATACTCATACTCATTCATGCTTTTTAATGAACTTGCAAACATATTATTACATCTTCCTATCTCCATGGCTACTTGAGACACATCTTCTTCTTCAGAAACTATAACTGCAGCTTTTGTTCTACCATCGGGTTCTCTCATCAGTTTCTCTAGCAGTTTAATTTCCTCTTCACACTTAGCAAGCACTTCATCATAATGCTCTCTTCTTCTAGCTTCATCCTTTACATGCTATGTTACAATATTAAAACCCTATCTTATTCTGACCCTTATAATCTTAAATTCTTTCTGTAGTAGCAAATCACTACTTCCCTCATTCAAGATGTCTTCTCCATTATACTCTGTTCTCCTAGAGTACTCCTCTTGACTTTCGAAATCTTCAAAAGATTGTCTATCCTCTTCAAAGCACTCCTTTGTTAGTCTTCCTTTTCCCAAGGTTAAATCCTTTGCATAAGGTTCCTTATACTTAACATCTTTCAGTAGATGTCCTTCTTCTATAGTTTCTATCTCAACAGTTTCCATGGCTATCTCCATTGTGCCTATCATCATAGTGAATTGATGATCCTTTACTATGTTTGCAGCTAACATAGCCTCTTCCTCAAGTTTGCCTTCAGTCCCTTGCTGTTGTAATCCTTTAGATGATTTTGAAATTTTGCGATTGTCTCTTCTTTAATCTCTTCAAGCCCTTCACTTGGTTGCTTGATATCTTTCTCCAGCTGTACATGAGATCTATCTATCTCATCTTTTTCCAAAACGGAATTTTGATTCTGTTGGTCTTCTTCCCCTTTTATGACAATATCAACCAATTTTCCTTCACCTATTTTGCCTGCAATCATAAAAAAATTGTCAGATTTAAAATCATTAGACCCCTTGGTCTCACTTGAAGTTTAAGTCTTCAAGTATTCATCTTCACTTTCTCCCAGAAATTTTCCTTGTTCTGGTTCACAAATGGATTCTTCCATTTCTAACTCAACTTCCTTGATTTTTTCCTTCAGCCACTTCACTTGCTTTTGTTGTAGCCTTCTCTGCATCTCATGCCATTCCATTGGCTTCTTCCTTGAGACCCAACCTAGTCTCTGGCTTTCCTCAAGCATTCTCCTTAATGCATTGAGTTTTTCTTTTAATTCAGCAACCTCTTTGTCAATTTCTTCTTGACTCATCCTCTTGCCATTTGCTTTGGCATCCTCTTTCTTATATCCTCTGCTGTGGCTTCTCTCTGAACCTCTACTATGACTATCAATAGTCATCTTCTTCTCTTCTTTCTTCATGAGCTCCTTTGCAACAAGCCTCTGCAACAACTAGTCCTCCTGGTTGCAATCTTACCTCATTAAGCTCTCCTCACTCAGTCTTTTGGTAAGCACAAGTCCTCTGTCTGGAACCTTCTCTTGCGCAACACCTTTGCTCCTTCTAGGCTTCTGTAATCTCTCACTTCCTCTTGAGAGCACTTCAGTTGTCTTCTTTGTCCAATCTCTTGTTGGATTCTTCAGGTTCACTGCCACTTCTTCTTTAGAGTATTATCCTTACTCTACCTTCAAGAACTCAACTGGTTCTTCTCTCACAGCTTCTCTTGCTGTCACCTGTGCATTAGTATAAAAACACACATTCTTAATTTAAAACAGAACATAACATATTACTTCACCTTCAAGATCTCAACATGATCTTGCTTCACCATTCTTCTGCACTTTGAATGGCTTGTCTTCTAGTTGGTTTCCAAGTCCTCTTTCCTTCAGAACTTTCACTAAGAAATCTTGCTTTCTCCTTCCTTCAAGGAATCCTCTGTTCCTGTTTACTCCAAGCCTCTATTGGAATACTACAATCTTCCAGAACTTCAAAATTTCCCCTTACAGATTACAAATCTGCTCTGATTACAAACTTCTACTCTAATACCAATAATGGTGCAAGGTAAACACCCGCACATACCCATAGTATGCATTTAACACGATAATGCATCCACAACTGTCCTAGGTGTCTAACTCTACAATGGAGTCAAACCTTTAGACCATAAATGGTTAAGTGGCCCTCTTATACCGTTCCTTTGTAATGGAACTTCAATCACCCCACTGAACCTTTCTATCGCAATCAAAACCCTTCAGAGCCACAATCCATATATATATATATATATATATAACCATACTCCTTCATATGTTTTGTTTACATATATATATATATTAACACAAAACACTATCGGCGCTAATCTCCTAGTGTAATCCTTACACAAAGGAATTCCATGCAATACGCCTTTTCCTCCTTTATACAATTCTGCACAGAACGTGAGGCTAAAACCTCATCGCAATCGCAATCGGAAATCTTCCCCAGCCTTACCACATTTGTGGTACATCACCCCTCTGAATATGATATATGAATACCAAAATCGTAAAACACTGCTTAAGTCTTAAATCACCTGGCGCAACACTTTACACAATACAAGGGATTTGCACTAACCTTTTGCCCGAATCATATAATAAGTGGACTTCAAATTTTATACACTGGCACTTATAATTGTCGTCGGTTACATAACTTATTGCTCCATCACACTTCCGCTACAACCTCTGCCTTCTCCAAACACCGATTCCCGATTTCCAAACCTCTAATCACCGATTAGCACTTAATCGCTATCAGCGTATCGATGTTCCTTTATACTAGACTCGCATACTTCAAACCGTCGATATGAGATTTAAATCGTGACCGTTGATTTGGCCACGATCCAATGGTTCACGATTAATCGCTGCTTGCTCCTCGCAAATCTCCAAGGCTCGTTCCGATAACTTAAAAGGGACTCCCACCGATGCGATTGATTCTCAGACGTTGATCTATGAGATCTAACGACTACTGAGCTTCAAATATTTACTTCTCACTCACCTCTCTTACTTGGGTTTTTCCCGCATTTTCAATGGTTTCTGCGGCTCTTTTTGGTTCTTCAGAGGTTCTTCCTCCATCGCTATTTCACCGTGACTCTTCCTTTTTAGCTTCTCTTTCTCTGCTTTTTCTTCAGAACTATGCCTTCCATTATTCAGCTTTTCTAAGCTTAACTCTTAAGCGCACTCTTGCTATGCTATTCCTCTATATCTTCCTCTATCTCTTCACTTGGATTCAAAGTCCATTGTGATTCCTCTGAATCACTCCTCTTTCTGCGTGTTCTGCACAACTCTGTTTGTAACCTCCTATCACAGAGCCTACGAATTCACATACAAGCAACACTTAAAACATGCATTCAATTCTTTGACACAATCAGGAATAACTCTGAATATATATTAATGTAAAACACAAAGACTACATTCGAGACTCTTCTGTCTCGCACAGGCCCGATTCTCAATATTAGTGGCCTCTTCTATTGAACGTGCAGGTTCACTTATTTATGAGAACACATTGGATTGGATCACTGAAGGATCCAATCACTCCTCTAACAAAATCCCTAAAGCTCTCTGCATGCATACATATGTGGCAGATAAGTCTTCTTGAGACTTTATCCATTCCGTCTTTTCCTCTGTTTTAAAACAAAAAAGTCTTCTTATCAGCTTCCCATTTAATGCCTAAAAGCTCCCTCTTGTTCCTAGAATCATGGAATTGTTTAAGAGTTGGATTTGACTTCTATCACTCATGTTCTAATTTATTTATTTTGAGAGCATACATATTCTCCCATTATCTAACTAAATCACACTTAAAAGCCTAAATGTTACATTGACTTGAGACTTAGGAAAACTATTTCCTAAAATTCATGACCCCCTATGTCTACTATTTACAACGATTTTCCTTGGGCTGAATGCTCCTACATCACAATGACTAGTTATTTGTTTAATAATACAGTATAATCATGGTTAAACATGTTTAAATTCTCGTAAATTAGACTAGAGAATAAAGATTTGCAAAATAGTTTAATCCTGGTAAATCAGTAGTTTGGTAGAAAATGACATTTGATTCAATTGTTTAATTTGAATCAATAGGAGAAATAAGTGATAGGATTTAGATAATTTTTCATTTTTCATAAAAGAAAATAAAGTGGGTTTGCTAGTCTAAATGCACCCCCTTTAGAAAATAAAAATGCTAGTTTAGTTAAAGGGTAGGTATAAATAGTTGATTTTATAAATATGCTTATGTACCCTTTATCCTATGTTGTAGTCACATTGTTAAAAGAAAAAAGGGGCATGATGGGGGATAAAGTGTTTTACATGTTTTATATTTATAACCCTTATCCTAAGTTCAAAAGAAAGAAATAAAGGCGCATATGGAAAAAATTGTTTTGTTGTATACAGGTTAAAGGACGTTGTCACTAGAGCATCAAGATTTTCCATCCTCATGATACACGGCCCTAATTTTCTTTCGCCCCCGCTCTCCATCCTACATTTACCGTTGAGGGGGCTGTTTTTCCCCACTGGGCCCCATCCTAACGTGCCATTTTCTCCTCATTTCGCACCCCCACCCCGTCGATACTGCTTACCACCCTCTACCCCCTTTGAAACAACCTTCCCCTCATCTGCATGATCATGTCCCCATCACGACACCTTTGCCACTCATTTCCTGCCACGTCGCATAGTCGTTGCCGAATTAGTTGCTCTCCCGACAAAATTACCATTCGACATTCAATCTGCCTTCCCGAGTAACCATTCAAACTTTAACGGTCCTACCCAAAACCCCCAATGGAAATGACCTCTCTCCCTTTAAAAGCTTTTGGACCATCACCTTTCTTCCTTTCACTACTCATTCCCTGTAATTCACAGCTTCTATAAAGTGATCATTTTCAAAGCATTTGTTGAACCCGACCTGATCGAATTTTCAGCACTTTGTGCTTTTCCCTTGGCGGCTTATAACTTGGAATTATTCCTGGTAAGCTCTCCTCTCAATTACTTTATTGTTCATTGAACTAATTATGCCTCCAAAGAGAAAAACCTAGGAGAAACTTATCAATCCATTAATTTGTCCCTCCATAGATTTAGATCAAATTCCTTTAGCTAATAAGGACTATCCGATCAGTGAAACCCAGTGTGATTGTGGGTTTTTAGAGCTCTACTATTGGCTCGAAGACAAACATGCTGAAAAACTGATGAAATTGGACTCTAGGAGTCCAATCTTCCTCATTATATCTTCCCTTTGACCTTCCATGCCCCTGAATTCACCATAAAGTGTCAAGCTTGTTATGTCCCTGGCCAAAGAGCTATTATGGCCCCATCTGGTGACATCCTGTTTACCATTACTGCCCAATCTATAAACTAGATGATGCTAGCACCCCCTTTCGATAATAGTGCCCCATTCTCCTTAGAAGCCCTCACCCAGCTTTATCAGAAGCTTGATTTCGCTACAAGAGCCAAAATCTTTGAGATCTTCTTACCTGAAAATGCCCAATTACCCAAGAAGAACCCTCCATACCCTTCCTCAATCTTCCCTGATCAAGATAAACATATTATAACCATAATTTCATATATTTTGGGTTATTATTATGATCAGTGGGTAGATGAACCCATTCTAGGCTTCCTTTCTATTTTTTCCACAGACAGCAAACCATCCATTTTATTCAATTTCAATCAATTTTTGGCTGATAGCATCCATGAGCAGTTTCTGAAATTTCCAAGGGAGCAAGTGTTTAATTAAGCTTCCATTTTAATCTACATGTTTCTTTATTATCAAGTAGACAGGTTCAGTTTTGCAATGCAAAAGCTAGATGATGAGGGAAACCAACAACCTGTGATATTTTGGACTTCATTGGTCATGAAAGAGCATCAAAAATTCTCATACAAGCAATTTATTGAGGAGTTTTTTCACCCAGCTATGAACATCCTTAATCGGTGAAGGAGTTCCATACAACCCAAAATCAGTGAAGATATCAAAAGTATTTTACATCAAACAGATCAGGCCAAGACTGGAGATTGGTATTTATACCAAAACTATATAGAAATCAGAGTTTATGGATGCGAGTTGGCACCATACAAACTCCAAAAATATCTCCCATGATGATATTTCCCTGGAATACATCAAACAAATGTTAAATTTGGATGATATTCACTTTGTGGTGGTAATGAAGAAGTCACAGTTTTGCATAAAAACACAAGTGGGCCCATTCTTATGCAATACGATGATAGCATGAGAATAGGCAGACAAAATGCTTAAAGAGATGAAATTTAGCCTGAGTTTTACATGGTCATATGACGCTTGGGGTATTATTTCAAAGTTAAGAGTAGAAAACAAAACTACTCCCTGTATTCATTCCTCAAGACCTGAGATAGAAAAGTATGCAAATTAGTTGGAATGGGCAGAGAATACTTTGTAGGATGTTGAAGAACAACTATTTTCTACTTCAAGTTTACAGACCCCCACTCCTTAGGAGAAAACATGTAAGAGACACAAAGAGGAGGGATCATCATCAACAATGGGTAGTGAAGCTAAAGAGTTCATGATCAGTTACAGGAAAAGGGAAAAAGTGACTCCTAGGACAAATGTTGAAAAGGAGACAGAAGATCATGTTGCCATTATAATTACATACTCACCACCTACAAGCAGCAAATTTGTTACATCTCCTATTGGAACTTCAACATCACAAGGTGAAAAGGAAATGGAGCTAGATTCACAAAATGTCCAAGGAGAGAAGGAAAAGACAATTTTTGATAGGTACCAAGAGATTAAACTTAAGAATGGGATTCTTAAGAACAATACCTACAATCAATTTTGGAAGTATACTTCAACCTCACAAAGCATATTATTATCAGTTTTTGATATAGAGTAGGGAAAGATGTAGATGGCCTTCCTTGAGGCCCATATTCCTCATCCAAAAACATCATCATATACAAGAGTACTACCTTTGAGTTCAACACAAAAGATATCCATCCCATTGATCAAATGGAGATGCATAAGCATACTTGTAAGATGATTTATTCTACATTAACTAATATTGCCATGTCATTGTCTAAGTTGCAAGTTCCATAAGCCAATATTTAGTCCTAGTTGAAAATGGAAAAGGTATCCTCCTTAACAAAGGATAATAGGATCAAATCTTTGGAAGATTTGGTAGTCAAGATAGGATATGATCCTAAAGATATAAATGTTGCAGAGGAGATCATCAAGAAGAAAAATATGGATATTGCAGCATTGAGAAAGAAGCTGAAGTTGCCATCCACAAAGGATCCCTTGACTAAAGACATTGAAGGAAATGAGACACAGAAGGGCGACATGATGAAACTAATCATAGACCAGAATATACAGATTAGATAGACGGAGGAAAAAATGGAAAAAGTGATCAAGGAGAAGGAACACAGTCAAAAGATGGCCATAGTCCCCCTAGATGCCATACCCATCCCTCATCTCCCAACAACAAGAACAGCCACTGCAGCTACTTCTTCCACTCATACTACAAGTGCTGAAAAAGTGACAAAAACACTGGAGAATATGTCAATCTAGTCCAAAGAGATCAAGGCATTACAGGGGTAGCTCAAATCTCTGCAAGAAAAGAAAGCCAGAACTGAAGCCTCTCATATGGTTGAAGTGTAGAAATCACAGAGACTGTTGGAGAGGTTGTAGAAGGTAGAAAATGATACATCAATTGGTTAGACCTTGGCCCAAGCCAAGGAAACCATTTGGATGGGTATTCTAGACTCTATGAATGATATTTGGCCATGTATCCAAATCATTTTCGAACAGAAAGAATTGATAGAAAAGGCCACATAAACCATTGTTCAGGTAAGGGAAAAGCTGGGAGATATGCCCACAGAAGCCTCCAATATCATCAGATTCCTAAATTCAAAGACTAAATATGAACTTGAAGAATTAGGAATTAGTGATAGGACTGCTACCATCTTGGAAGTCAAGAAAGTTTTGACTAAAAGAAACCTCATTGATCAATTGGAAGAAAGGTGTGAGACACTAGAGCTGGGAGTGAATAGGTTTTCCAACAGAATTGAAGCATTAATCCAGAAAGGGCTACCCAACATATATGTAATTAATGATAAATTAATCACTCAAGAAGATTACGCTACTACACCAAGGGAACTTTTAAGACATTTTTTAAGTCAAAAGAAATCTTTTGCCTTAATAAGTCACTTTTTATTTTAGTTATTTTACATTAAAATTTAATATCAATTGAATTGTCTTAAATATAAAATTTAAGACAAAAACAGTTTGAGACAAAAATATTTTAAGACAAAACTTTATATTTAAGACAAAAACAGTGTAAGACAAAAATATTTTAAGACAAAACTTTAAATTTAAGACAAAAATAGTTTGAGACACAAATATTTTAAGACAAAACAATTTAAGATAGTACTTTATATTTAATACAAAAACAATTTGAGACAAAAATATTTTAAGACAAAACTTTATATTTGAGACAAAAACAGTTTAAGGCAAAAATTTATATTTAAGACAAAAACAATTTGAGACAAAAATATTTTAAGACAAAACTTTATATTTAAGACAAAAACAGTTTAAGACAAAACTTTATATTTAAGACAAAAATAGTTTGAGACAAAAATATTTTAAGACAAAACTTTATATTTAAGACAATGGCCACTTAAGATGAAACTCATTTAAGACAATTAACAATTAAGACAAAAACATATCAATTTAAGACAATATTATCTAACAACTGCAAAATTGACTTTGACAGTGCACCCTAAGTTCATTAGTTTGCAGGCTACTACTATCTCATGCCTATACCAAGGTTGTTATTTCACTTACCATTCACATTATCTTATATAAAGACAACAATTTGTTGGGCTCTTCGTTTTGTGGGGTTAGCCGACTCTGAAGAATGCAACAATTTTTCCTGGCAAGATTTCTTGGACATCAATTCCACTTTTGTCCCTTCAATCTCTCCTGATATGATTAGAGACAACTTGTTTGTCGTTGCATTCGGTTGGTGAGTCACTTTAGTACTTACTATTGCAGAGCAGTTGATAAACTAACTAAACTATGGACTCCTTCTCATGGTTATGGGATTAAGCCTCAAGTTTGAATTTCCCTTAATATGCATCCCCTCAGACTTTGGATCTAGCTTAAGGTAATCAGTTGTAAGAAAGATTGCAATGTGGTTGGCTTACAATTGGGTGGAGAGTTGAAGTCCTTCCTTCATTTTTCAGTCATCATTAAACACACAGATAAGTGTACATTGCTTATGTGTATTGCCTTATGGAGTGTGACGAATCTTGTTACATTGTGAATAGTGCAAGATCTTGCGTGTTTGTGAATGTAAATCAAGGTATGATTTTTTACGCTCACTATATCTTCATGACTAGAATGGTGTAATGTATGCACATGAATTTTAAAGTGTTCCTAGAATATGTTTTTTTTATTATGTGTTCATATTCAGTCAGTTGATTTCTAAATTAATGGGTATAATTAGTTTAACTAATCCCTATGCTAGTTATTTTGTTAACACGGAGAATTTAGGTATCAAGAATTGGGTCATGAGTCTCCTTGAAACTACAGCAGGTGGGTGCACAATAGTTGTAGTTCTACTTTATGAACCTAGCATAGGTTTCTTTTTAGTCCATATACGATATGTTTTCGAGATCAAGAGGAAGTGGGAGAATATGACTTTGTTGACATGCTAACAGGTCCAAAACCTAGTAGGCGCTAGTGAAACCACAACCTAGTGGAACCATGTTGTCTGTATAGACACCAATCATAATCCATCGACACCAATAATCATATCTGAGGTAAGGGAAGGGTTTATACACTTGGCCAAATGTTGTTTTATTTTGGGTGAGAATCCTAAAGGGCAAGAGTGTGGTATAGGTAGAACTAGGAGTGTTGGGAACATTTTTAGCTACCCATCATTGAAATATTTGTACCCTACAACACCCTAAGAGTGTAAAAATTAATATAAATTTGCTACTACTGATGTATTTGAACTGAAAACAAGAGATTACAAATTTCCTCTACTATTCTGAGAAATGGAAATCCCAATTTAGAAACACATGCAATGACATGCAACCATCAAAACAACACAAGAACACAATTATTTATAGGGAAACCCAACAGGGAAAAACCCTTCCACTTCTTTTCATTAATAATATGAGAATGAGAAACGATTACAATGTCTTGATTCAATCCTGAAGCACACCCTACATTGTAAACTTGATCTCCTACTGATTGTCCTTCTCTACCTAACACGCAGTCAATTCAAGGCCCCATATTTCTCCTATTTACTTGCACAATTCCCGAGGAAATTAGCGCCTAAATAATAGGGGAATTCATTATTCCCTTGTCCAAATCCCAAGTAATCGATCACCTGCCTCAATGCTCAGCATGTACACTCAACTAATATACAATTAATAATTACAATGTGCCTTTTCCTCCACTTCAGTTTGGCAATTCAAATTCCATGCATGTCTGGGCTATTTTTAGCTAATTGACGAGTTTAACTGAGAGATCATTGAGTTAACAAAAATTATACTACTCAACTGATCTTCAACTGACTCGACTAGTTGCTTGAGCTAAGTTAACTGGGTCAAACTGAAAATAATTGAATTAGATTGCTAAATTTTAGCAACACTACATGCACAACTCTACTTCTAACAGATAACTAGAATTTACTGAGTAAACAAGTAGACAAGATAATGCCACACAAGTTAACTATCATCCAAGCCATGTTGTTGCTTTGGAAAATCGAATTACTAAATTTGACTAAGGAACAAGTCAAATTTATCCTTTCTTGCTACATTTTCTAACACTCCCTCTTAGCAAGAAAGGGATTTTGAACCACCCATATCCTGCACCTGTGGAATTTGAATTTTCCTCTTGACAATGCCTTTTTCAATATATCTGCATCCTGCTTCTTAGTTGGAATGTAATGTAGCATCATAATTCTCCTATGCACACAATTCCACAAGTGATGGTACCTGATATCAATGTGCTTGGACCTATCATGAAATACTAGATTCTCAGAGAGTTTGATACAACTCTTATTATCACAATAAATCATTGTCAAATCCATCTATTGACTGAAAAGACCCACAAGTATTTTCCTCATCCATATGGCCTCACATGTTTCTTGACTTGTAGCCATGTATTCAACCTTTGTTGAGTTGAGTGCCACATACCTTTGTTTCCTACTATACCAGGAAATAGTTGCAGACCCAACACTGAAGATAGCACCCGAAGTACTTTTCTTGTCTGATGGACTCCCTACCCAATTTGCATCAGTGAAGCCTTGGAGCTTCACTCCCTTTGTCCTCCTATACCATACCCCATACTCAATTGTGCCTTTGAGGTACCTCAACACATGATTTGTTTCCTTCCAATAAATCTTGGTAGGCTTCACCATTGCTTGAATCAACTGATTAGTTGCATAACGTATGTTGGGCCTTGTGTTCACCAGATATGTCAACGATCCCATAAGCTATCTGTACATGGTAGCATCTACTACCTATCCTAAAGAATCACTCTCCTTCCTCCAATTTGTAGCTAGAGGTGTGTCCATAGGCTTGTTGTTCTCCATGTAAGATATTTCAAGTATTCAGAGGCATACTTCCCCTAAATCACAAACATCTCACCATCACCCTGCCATACTTCCAACCCAAGGAAGTAATGTATCAATCCCATGTCCTTCATCTCAAATTATATTTCAAGTCCCTCCTTTCAAGATCGAATCAACTGCTCATCTCCTCTAAGTATCAAATCATCGACATACAATACCAAAATAAGAAACTTTCCATATACCACAATGTGATAGAGGTTGGTATATTCTTCACTTTTGGTGAATCCAAATCCACTAAGATATGTATAAATTCGAGTGTACCATGCTCAGGGTGCTTGTTTGAGACCATATGGGGCTCTTTTGAGTCTACACACATCTCCCAGTCATATGTCTCAAATCCCTATGCCTGCTCTACGTAAATTTCTTCCTCAATAACACCATCGAAAAAGGTGGTCTTCACATCCATGTTTCAAATTTGAGTAGGCAAAGGAGGGCACCTGAGAGTTACACTAGATACATGGCTCTATTTACTGAGGTTAGAGAGATTAAGCCATCCTCTCTCGAGGAATCAATATTACAACATGTATGGGTTAATGAAATGGTGGAGGAATATGAATCCATTGGTCAATATATTGTATTTGAAGAGGTGTGCTAGTGGATTGAGCAGGTGACGACCTACATTGATTGGGGTCTATAAATAATAAGTGACATCGAGGTTTATTGACCTACATATTTTATTGAGGTTTTTTCAGACACTACTACAGAAGGTAGTTTTTGGTAATGCTCTCTACTTTGGTACACATATAGGTGAGATTACAGAATATGGGCGGTGTCAATTGTACAACTGACCTTTAAATCTATCAATAGGATTTCACTTGATACTGAAGGCAACTGGGGAAGTGACATGACATTAGTCGATGCATTGTTACATGTGACTATTGAGGCAGGGAGTCGTGGTTTCCCCATGTCAGGAGTCCAACTTCCTTTTACTAGGTTGTGTATTTGTTTTCAACAATGGCTTAATTTTGGATTACTTTGAAGGGATAAGATGACAATTTTTCTTCCAAACCCTCAAAATGTGATCCTTCTCCAAAAATAGAGGGGTACAAGTGGCTTTTGGGTTAGCATCCAGCTTCCAAAGGCCCTCTCAACCACATTCAATCTTCAAAAAATCTTCAAAACTATCATCCACTAGCCCCTAATCTCCGTCAAATGTGGGCAAGTGGGATCCAAAGTGCATGCTTCAACTCCAAGTCATTGTGCAAGTGGAAAGGAATGGTTATAAGTGGAATTCCCAAAGCCTTCAATAAACTATATCAATGGGTGAACATTCCCCAGAAGGTTCCTAAAATCAACTCAAAACAAATGTGTGGCCTCTAACCATCAATATACAAGTCTGAGGCTTGCATGATGTGACAATCCTGAAAGCACATAGTGCCTCACTAACCATCAACCAAGTAAACATTAACATCAACCTCGAGCAAAAGCTATACTCCTCTAAGTGAGGTTCATAGAGAGTAGCCATTATAGTATGGGAATAATTCTTAATAGTAGGGGGTCAATTTATCCTATTCCCACTTGAATGTTTTAGACGACGGGGTCTAGTGCTTTAGCCACAACCCATCCCCTGAATTCTCTTAAGGTAGTTGGAAGGAGAGGGGAAAATGGCCCAACCAACACTCAATAAATGGCCCATTGATCATTTTAGTGGGTAAAAGGTACTTCAGAAAATTTTCCATCTTACTGAGACTAGCTAGATTGAAATCCCGAGGGATTGATGTTAAACAAATGCATCAGACTTAATTGTGGATATTAATTAAAGATGATGTGAAAAGACAACTCACCATGGAGTCCTTCCTAATAAGGATCGAGACAAATGATATATTCTTGATTAAACATAACTTAGAAGATGAAGAGTATTGCCACTCATTTGTTGAACCTATGAAGGTTGTCACCAACTTGATCTTATGACTAACCAGGCACAATGTAAGGCATCCTAAGTGGGATGAAATTTTTTTGATGATATGGATATAGTAAGTACACTCCTTTGCATTAATCCTTGCTCTGTATCTTGCTTGTACCCTCATTGGTTGTCATATTTGCCTTCCTATTGCTAGTAAAATACTTGGGCCTTGGTTAAGGTTTGACCATTTTAAGCCCCTGTAATTGGCCCTGCATAGAAATTATGTAACTTGAATGTATTTTTGTCCATTTCAATTTAAATATATCAGATCAGTTGTTAGGGAAAGTTACTATGCACCTAGTTCGTCATAAATTTATGTAATATTTCCATCTGAAGCGAGAAAAAAATAAAATAAAAAACATAATACTAACAAATTATCAAACTCATTCAAACCTTGATAGTAAGGTTGATACAACCCTATAACGACAGTAAATGTCTTTATACTACTAGCTAGGGAAAAATAAGGAGGTAAGGCGCCTAGGTCAATTAGGGCTAGATTTGAGTATTTTAGGGTTTGATGGTAGTTAAGGGTTTTTCTATGGCTTAGGGTCAAACCCTATATAAATTGTTACTTAGGATGAGACTTTTGGTTTTGCGAAAATGATAAAAATTATGCTAAGACTAGTTCCTTGCTCTAATCTAGGGTTAGGGAAAATGGAGTCAAAGAAACCCTAGGGCTAGGGATTGAGGTTACCTAAGGAAGGAGAGTTAAGTTTAGCAAGCACAACTCCAAAAACAATAAAAATGGTTATCATAGATTAGGATTTTATAGGGATGAGATCTCAAACTAGGGCATCAATCAACTAAGTTTTGTAAACTGGGATTTAGCCTTGATAGACTATGAGGGAACCTAACCAATACAAGAGAGAAGAACAAGCATCAATAATCCCAACACATTATGGTGTAGCCATCAATAAATGTCATCATATATTTATTTCCATTTCCAGAAGGAACATGCATAGGGCCACACAAATCAAAATGAATAAGTTCAAGCTTTCTATGTGCTATGGAATGAGAATCATGAAATTATTGTTTGTTGTGCATTCCTAAGGTACACACATCACATTGCTTAAGTTTCCTAGGAATATTTGGCAAACCAGTAACACCATTTTTCTTCAACAAGCGAAGGTTTTCATAGTTTAGATGTCCAAATATAGCATGCAATAAAGACTTGATGGAAGCGTACCTTCATAATAATGATAATTGTATGAAAACTTGTGTGCGCAAGCATGGGTTCCTTGCAACTTCAAAAGTCTTTCTTATTGTATCCTAGTCATGACAAGTGAGTGATATGATGATTTTATGACCTCAACCTTTCCATATAGAGCAGAGGGACATAATATGGTAGGAAATAATGGTAAGGAATATTGCAGTGAATAGGAGTTATAGAAGCGAAGAGTTGAATTGGGACTCCCCTGGTTGAGTGGGGGCATGCATAAGGAAATTACATTATACTAAAAAGATTAAAAGTGAGATGAAATCAGACCATAAAATCCATCTATCTTCAAACTAAACAGTTGATATGAAATTTAAAAAACATATTACAAACATGCCTCCTTTCGACATCAATGGAGTCACTTGGTGAGTTTTCAAATGCCTTCAATCCTGTTGAATGTCTTCGCCTCTATATACAACATGTCACTTCAAAATATTTTGGTACAATGCTTTGCTTCCTCCTATAGCCACTAGATCTTCAAAGAAATGCCCTCATCAAACCATTGTAACTAATCTACTAAATATTTGGAAATGGACACCATCCTCAACAACAATGTCGATGTGTTACCTATCAAACCTAGACTTCAAATATTACAAAGTCCCTTAACCAAGTGCAGCCCTATGAGAACTTGGAAAGGTTTCCCATCAAAACAACAATGCTTTCTCACTTTAGGCCAATTCTATTCTAGCACAATGGAGGAAACCCTACCAAAATTTAGTTTTACGGTATTTATTTAAAATAAAAAGAACCATGGAATTTACAAAGACCAATGCCTATCCATTTGGGTGATGGAGTTAAAATCAAAGAGCAAAGGCTTTGAATATGACAAAGAAGACATAATTAAGCCATTCACTAATGTGGCTTAATTAGTACAAAATAAATTTTTGAATAATGATAGAGTAAAAGGATAGATTTGATTGGGGCTAGTGAGGTACTAGTGATGTCATTATTGCTTCTTAAGAGTTGGAAGATGGGAGCTTGGCAACATGAAAAAGAAAAAGAATAACTAGGAACCCTTAAAGAAGATGCACCATCATAAACATGAAATTACCACCAAGTGATAACAAACAACTGTGAACAACAAAGGAATAACCAAAACATGAACTCTTAAATGAAGCAGAGAAAGTAATACAACCTTCTTATTGGAAAAAAATCCAACAATACATCATTTTTTGAATTTGATTTTGTAAGAAGGTCAAGAGGACCAAAAAAGTCTCACCTAAACTCATGGAAATTTCAAGAACCATAATCATCCATGGAAAGAATAGAGTGATGGAAAAATATTACATAACCCATCTTCCAATCCTCCCAAAAATATCCAACTAAGCTTGGAGGGAACTCCCAATATTCAAACTATGACTTTGGAAAAAGTGCTCTCTTCTCTATTTAGATCTTCCAAATCAAACCCTAATTCATAAGATAATATTTATTTTTTCAAGGCCCTAATCCTCCTCAAGTGGAGCACTTCCCTTTGTGTTTTGAATAAATAAAATCGGGCCATATTGCCAGTTGCCACTTTCTATTTCATGAAATCATTTTAAAGCATGAATTTTCTATTCATTTGAGGGTTTGATTATGTCAACAAACACATGGTATCTCCCCATGCAAAAATTCTTCCAAATATGAAGAAAAGGTCTCGAACAATATGTACATTGAGAAATGTTGTGCAAGCAAGAACTTTTACATGTTTAAAAAAACATAAATACAACAAGATAGAGAGGTATTTCTCACATTGAACAACTGAGAGAAAAAAATGCACATTAAGGATGAACTTACAGGTTTTCAATAAGTTGAAAGGAAATTGTACAAAGAATCAACACAATTGTATGGATCTGTATGGTCATACGGAGCAATATAACAATTGTACAACTTCTGCCTTTCTTTTTTGTGTAGATTGTATACCTCATTTTGAAATGATTTTGATGACCATGCAATTGTTACTTGAGTAGCTTGTAGAGGTTTCCTTGAGGTATGCAAAGCCAATGTTGAAGAAAAATTACTTATGTATCTGCAAAAATATTTTATTCTTCAAGTAATTAAATTTTTAATTATTGTGTGATTGATGCCATGATCTGAAAGTAATTTCTACATCATATTAAATTTAGCAATTTACCTATTTAGCTAGGATCATATGGATAAAAATCATCTAGGGTTGAATTTTTGTAATGTACTTAACCCCAAATACCTCAAAATGTAAAATATGCCTCCAAATATGTGAAAATGTGTCCAAAAGTTTGTAATGGGATGCTAAGGTTTAAGCATGCCTCGACGAAATTTAGGGCCTCAATCGAGAAACTTGGTGAAAGAGATAGTTGTTCGGTCAAATCCATTGATATTGCTATCAAGGTCTTGGATGGCGCCTCCTTATGTTGCAGGGACGAGGCAGATTCATTGGTTCGGGAAAAGTTTGGGAAAAATGGAATCCCTTCCGTGATATTTTCTAGTGATGCAAAATTTTTTGAGTTTGGTGTCACTTTTGTCTCCATTCCAAGCTACTAAGGTGGAGGGTTTGTCCAAATGGAGATATTCTCTATCGGGTCTTCCAAGTAATCTATCAATTCCTCCTCCATAACTATATCTGTTAGACACTATCAAGCCTTTCAAGGGAGTAAAAAATAAAACCGTCATAGAAAAATACCTTAACCTGTGGACACAGTGCAAACCCTAACCCCCACCTAGCTGCAATGCACGACATTAACTCCTTGATCCATTAGGGAAGACCACCGACCAGGGCTTCTAGATGCAACTACCTGAAGAGGTCTGACATCATTCCAACACTTATCTTATCTCGTTGTGACTATATTCACGGTGAAGCGTGCCATAATACCTCGAAATCTATTAGAGAAGATTGCATACCAACTGCTTTGTATGCATAAATAGGTCTATTTTCATCACCTGCAAGAAAACCCAAACCCCATCTAAAACCTGTGATTTCAACAATGGCAGTGATGTTAACCACAGAACCTCAAATATTTAAAACATTAATTTAGGATGAAATAATAATTTTGTATTAAAATGATCATTTTTGTCTTAAGTCTTTTTTTTCTTAAAATTTTATTTTACATTAAGCCTTTTTTTCAAAGCCACATGTGTTTGGGGCTTTTCAAAGCCACTTTTCGTTAAAATTTTATCATTTTGTCCTATCCCGACTCTACTTGTTTTTGGTGCACCTGTGCAAGTTTCAGTCTTCTATTCTATGTGGTCTAGGCCCCTGAGAAGTTTCGGGTTCCTCTTCTCTATCCTCTGTGTGGTTTAGGGTCCTGAGGTGTCGCGGTAAGAGGAAGCTCTGCTTCAAGCCACCCTTGAACACTCTGCAATGAAAATGATCCACATCGAGACATCCTTGAGCACTGTGATGCAGTAGCTAAGAGGTGTCATGGAAAGAGCAGTCTGCAATGAAAATTCTCCACATCAAGCCACCCTTGAGCACTCTGATGCATCATCCGAGAGGTGCAGGGTAAGAGGAAGCTCTGCTTTGAGCCACCCCTGAGAACTCTGCAACATAACCGCGCCTCAAGTGCTTCTACTACCTGCGTATGTTGAATGGCCTCTCTAAATTGGGGGAAGTGGGTAGGAGAGAAACTTCATAGCCCTAGTGCCCATGTGGGAATCCTTTGTTTTTTAAACAAAAAATTCAGGGTATTGATTTTTACAATTCTTTGGGCTACAAACATGTACTGAATGTGTATTCCTTGGGAGGTGGAACTCCATAGTACCCCTGAAAAATAGTATGATGTAGAGAGTAGAAAGAAGCCATGGCGAAATTTGTATCAAGGATCGTGGGTTGGTTACTCCTTAGCACATTGGTTGGGATTAACAAGTGAGGCAACCGCTACTTCACTAGAACAATGAATGTAGATGGAGCTTGTAAATGCTATTTTTTCTCTCTTCGTATTAATTCTTAGCTATAAGCATCTTGTTCGTATGAAATTCATGTATATCGGCTTCGGAAACAAAACAATACTGTATGGAAAAAATGATAGACTAAAGTTTGAACACACAGTTTGCAAAATTAATATTTGTGGATTACTTCAATTAGGAAAAACATTACCACAAGATAATATCATTGTTTAATTTTAACTTTCTTGGTTTCACCCTAGTTCTTGGATCAGAAAAGGAATTTTATCGATGTACATTGAACATGCACCTAAAATAGGGTTTCGTTATATTTCCTTGGGAGCAACTTAGCCTCCCAAAATGGTGCCCTAATATCTACCTATACATGGGAAAATACCACACTTTTGATTTAGATGTCAAATGTTAAGGCTTAAACTTGACTCCACATGTTCACCTTACCCTGGCATATGAGTTCCTCTACTGAAATATTTATTCCATTCCTATTGCTAAAACAAAGGAAAATTATCATCACATAGTCGGTAGTAGAGACAGAGCATGCAAATGGGCTATTAGTGGATAATTCTTCCGAGATTCAAATGGAAAATCAACGGTTAGGGTTGATGCTTTTCATTTTACAATGAAGCCTTTCAACCCTACAATTCATCATGCTAAGATTAAGTGAAAGGCCAAAACTGGTAAGGATTCCAAGAAATCCAAGTAGTCAATCTCTCCAGGTCAAAAGCTCATAAAATTTCTAAGTTCTCTCTTTATGGATGGTGGTACCAAGAAGGAAAAGTGTTCATCACCTCCTTCTGTAAGTGACTCCAATTCATATGATTCTTCTGTATAAAAACCTCCTTTGTTTATTCATATTATTCTTCAATCCAATCTAGGCCATGTTTGAGTAAAACATCCAAAGGGTACTCGAACAAAAGGAGTGGGATGGGTCAAAAGTCCATCACATTTTACCAGACAAGTGCAAATGTGGATTGGGACTTTCACCCATATGCGGAGAAGTGTCTCCATAGAACAGAAAGGTTTGATAAGATGGAGAAAATGTAATTAAGCCATTTTTCATGTGTTATAATTACTATGAAGGAAAATTTCAGAATATGCAAAAATACACAAGAAATGACAAAAAATACATGACATGGGATGTGATGTTAAGGAATGACAGTGGTATAAAGAGTGAAAGATCAATAATGATGTATTCACCATATATTCAAGTTCCCAAGGCCTTGATGGAACAATGAATCATGAGACAACAACAAACTGGACAAAATGGTGAAACTGTGAGGTCACATGGTTGATTTTCATTATGCATTAATATTCCCTATGACAAAATCCTCTTATTAGTGCTCTGGGATTAATAATCAGGTGAAAGAGAGTCTTTTTGTAGCTTATATCTTTCTCAAGAGTTCTCAGATGATCATGTAATGGTGGATAGAGAAACACTCTATCAAGATAAAGGGTAGAGGGTGGGAGGCTACGCAATTAGTTAAGTTTGGAACTCGACCCTGATATACATGGATTTGCAATGTGCCACCAACTTTTGCAGTAGTATCATGAATATGAAACAATTTACAAGGAACAATAAGAGGAGAGATCATAAATATGACAATGCTTTCTAGAAACTTATGTGAATTCTACCCAAATATCTACCTCAAATTCACAATCAAGTGAAAGTTACAATAAGCTATTTAATCACTTTGTGATAGAAGTCCTAATGCTACTACTAGCATGGAGAGAAGTTCTCCTGACAAGCTATCCAAAATAAATGATGTGAACTAGGACATGAAAAACCATAAAACTAAAACATGGTCACAAATAATACCATCTCTAGATGCCATAGAATACAATCCAAGTTTCCACATTAGGAAGAGGAAAATTGCTTAAGTCATTAACAGCGAACCCAACAATAGAAGAAAAAGTCTTTCTTTGTGGGAGCCCAGGCTATTAAAAGATGACAATATTGTCTCTTTAGAGGATTCATAGGAAGATTTCTATGATGTGGAGTGATCCAGTATAGGATGCATCCACAAATGATAGCATAGTGGGTGATTCTGCTACGAATTCTACTCAAGGCAATTAGAGAGCCTTGTTTGTGGAGGTGTCCCCATGGCTCTTAGAAAAGAGCCTTTGCAAGATTTTGTTGGAACTCGAACACAGAGGATAGAGAAATGTTATAAGAAGTTGCTTATTCTAGGAGGTGATCAAGGGTTTGAGAGAACAAAAGCTGGTGGTATTCTAAGCAGTGCCACTATGAATGTTATTTTTGAAACATGTGTTGCTAAGAAATGAAAAATCTAGATTGAGAAGTATTTGCCTCAAACCTTTCCAGGTCATCTGACGCTGGGTGAAGATGGTCAAAATGCTTTGATATGACTGTTGACTGAATATGCAAGCCATAATCTACCAATAAGATGGTGGAAGCTCAGGTGGACCAACTTGTTATTTTCAAGGGAATAACAAATGGAAATGTGACAAAAGTTGTAAGAAGAAATATATGTTTATGTTTTGGGATATATATCAAGAGGACCCAAACAAGTTTCTACAATTGAAGTTGATTTGAACTATTTTATTATATTGGATGGAGAAATTGCATCATCATTGAAGATGTTTGTTGATTGTGTGCTTGATGATATTCTTCGAAGGACATTGGTTGATGGTGATTGGTCAATCTATTGTATTTTAAGGGGTGTCTTAGTGGATTAAGCTAGTGATGACCTACATTGGCTGGGGTCTATAATTCATAAGTGACAGTAATTTACCATGTCTACATATTTTATAGAGGTTGTTTTAGACACTACTACATAAGGTCACAAGGGCTTCACTGGGGGAGCAATACCATACCACGTGGGTTCATATTGGGGGATATTTATTGAGGAAAAAATCACATAATATATTGGGTGATATATAGGGGTTAAAGGGTTTTTATATTGGCAGGTATAAAAAATGGAGCCCAAAGTTAATGAAAAAATATAAAGGGGTATAAAAAATGTTAATGAAAAAATGGATACCTCCAATATCTAGTGAAAGTAGGGGTTTTTAAATTAGGAAGGTGTATTGGGTTCATATTGGTAGGGGGTTAAATAATGTGTTTTTTAGAGGTATTTTCCAATATGTAGTCAAATTAAGGGTATTGTTTAATATGCCACGAACGCACATGATATGTATGAGGTTCATTGAGTGAAGCCCCCGTGCATAAGGTATTCAGCATTGTTTATCTTAGTAATTCTACATTTCATCCTTTACGTATTTTTTCTTTGCATATTCAACTGCCACATTCTGATTGTATTGAATATTCTTCATTGTTATATGTACCAACCATTGCCCCCCGTTCGGAGAATATGGAATATACCCACACTCTATCTTTTTATGTGAATAGGACAACCTCCACTATTGATGACTCATTGACTGTCACATCCAATTTGGGACATTTTCTGGAGACCTTTCTCCTATTAATTTAGTGGGGAGTGATATCGAGCTTCTCTGCTTTCACCCTGATATCCATATGGAAACCCTGATGATTCATTCATCCTCCTCTCCTAATATCTCCATCAATCCTTTATCATCGTAATGTGACCATTAGGAAGGAATGATGTTTGAAACCTTCGAATCATTCGAATGGGGCTGATACTAATCTTCACAATCTTTTTGCAACATTGGATCCTAGTCCATCATCTTCGTGCATCATTTTATGTTTATGATTTCTCTCCTATTTGGGCCCTTAGATATTATTTTCCTGCTTATGAGGGATTACCATGATAATCATGTCCTTAAATATCAAGGGCATGAGGAGTGCCCGAAAATTCCTCATACGTCGGCACTTGATTGGGGTTAATCACCCCTGTATTATCCTTTTACAAGAGATGATGATGATTGGAGACAAAATTTGGACCATTCTCCTCTGCATATGTCCTAGGTGGCAAGTATGTGATGTGGATTCTTTGGGTTTATCTAGTTGTCTTATGATCATTAATCCTATGACAGTACTACTTCACTATACTTTTTGACCACACGAAGCTTATTTTGATGTCTACCTTTCTTATTTCATGACAAGACTACCCTACATTAAGCCACCAAATTCCTGTCATATCCATACTTCTAGACAAAAACAATGAGGACATATGTCTAGGATTACATGGAAGAAGATGAACCCAAAGGCATAAGCGATAATGGCTTCATCAAAGAAGACAACATGTGCCTTTTTGACACAAAAATCAACCAAGAAAATAAAAAAATAAGAGAGCAAGAATGCATTGATTACAACAAGGAAATCAAATATCCTAAGACCATAGGTGGTCATAAGGCAGATGCTCTAGCATAGATGGATTCTGATGATCCAATCATCCCTAAAAATGACAGAGACCCAAAAATGACCTCGGATTTTCCTAGACCCAGGCTTTTGAGAGTCCCAAAGAAAGGAAATCGGATGTGGACTCCGAGACATAGGATTGAGGTTTCGTGCTAGAGGAGAAGCTTCCAGAGGCAAAACCCACTCAAAAGGTAGCTAACTACATTTTATATTTATTTTTTAATTATAAGAATTATTGTTTCTTACCCATGAGGAACTTTTGTTGGCTTAGGTGCCGAGTCTGAATGGTAAATATTATTTCAAAATCGCCTGGGGCTTTTGTGTTATGCCATCTGGGTGGCGTGGACCATGGCGAAAATGCAACCTATTGGTTCGGTTAAACTCTGTTGACCACACAAATGAACCAATGTTAACTTGGGTGTCCTAGGTCGATCAATTGGGTTTCATAGCATTCTCATTTGTTCACTATTTTAATTGTTGATTTGTTTTCAATCCTTCTTTCCTAGCCTTTTCCCATAATTGTAATTCCTTGCGAACCTATTAAAATTTTATGATTACCAACAAAGTGTATTTTTTGTGGTGTCATTAATTTAGGATGTTGTAAACACAATTTTCCTTTTATATGTAAATTTTATTCTAATAGGAAACAAGTGGAAAACAAGCAATATAATGACATGTGCCCTAAACTTTGTGCCTTGCTTCGCATAGCTTTTCAGGGCGTGGGAAAAATTGATAGAGGATTGAATTGGCTATAGTTGATGTTTTTTTGTGATTGATGATCTCAAGTTGAATGACATGTATAGATTGGAAGTGACTATAGTTAATGTTTTTTTTTTATTGATGATCTCAAGTTGAATAGCATGTATAGATTGAAACATGGCATCATAGATCAAATGACAATGGGATATTGAAAGCTAAAAGAGAAGTTGATAGATTCAACCTAGAAAATGGAGTAAGTGTTTGACCAAGATTCAATTAAATCTATGCAAAACTGTGTTAATAATGAATCCACTGGGGTTTTTTTTCTCCCAATGGAGAAATATGCCTGAGATAAAATCACTACAGGAGAGTTCTTACGAATTCATTCTTGAAATTATCTTAACTTGCTTAAAATTCTAGGATGAGGTTCCTTCCATGGAGCACTCTTGGAAGCTCCATAGACATAAAATCACACCAAACTTAGGTTATTGCCTATCCATCTCTGTCAAATATTTGTCATATTTTCCCAAAACAACATACTTTCAATTTAATATGAAATTTTATTCATAAAATTTAGAAAATACAGAATGTAATGATCTAATAAATCATGTAATATTTGTCATCTAATTAACCAATTGTCTTTATTTTTTTTAACATAACATGATTATGTCATAAAATTTAGGACAATAGTCACTAGAAACAAACCCAAAAACACAAAATAACAAGTATAAGTGTTCTTGAATTCTTTTAAGTAACTCGAATGTAACATTAGTATATAATTATAATATATATAAGATACAAGGAAAATCATTATCATTGTGATATAGAAGGTTACAGAAAAAATAAAATCTTATCCAATGCTACGAGCAATATTTTGAAGAGCATAAGTTGCAATCAAATCCAAATCTTAATCCGTGTAAACACTCTACCTTCATATCATTGAACAACTAATACATAGTTATAAAAATTAATTAGAATCTGGGTTCACTATTCTGAGGTCAAGTTAGAAGAGTTGTAGTTCTATTGTTTTTCGAATTATTATGCCACACAAACCGTAAAACTATTTAATGCTCATCTTTCTCATATTTTCCCAAAACAACACACTTTCCCTCAAGACCTCGATCAATAATTATTTTTTCAAACCCATTAAAATACAAACAATCCACAACATGGATTTGACAGAGGTGTGGGTTGTTTGGATTGTGTATTTTGTGTAGAGCCTGGAAAACCCAAAGAAACCCTTTTCCCCTATCCCCATTGGACACAATATTTGTGTCAAGCCATTCTCTGTGTCATGGCGAGTGATAAAAAGCAGCCATTACATCCAAGAAATACCGCCAACATCCAACAAGCCAACATAAATGACATGGGTAAAACTAGCGAAGAAACATACCAGAAGAAGACTCAGCTGGAGCACATCCTGCTTCGTCCCGACACCTATGTTAGCTCCATCGAGAAGCATACCCAATCCCTCTAGGTTTATGAAGGCAATGAGATGGTTCACTGGAGAATCTCATATGTGATAGGTCTTTACAAGATTTTCGATGAGATACTCGTCAATGTGGATGATAACAAGCAATTAGACCCCTCCATGGATTCTGTGAAGGTGACCAACAACATGGAGGATAATTGCATCAACGTTTACAACAATGGAGATGGTGTTCCCATGGAGATTCACCAGGAGGAGGGCGTGTATGTGCCAGAGATGATCTTTGGGCATCTGTTAACAAGTAGTAACTATGATGACTCTGAGAAGAAGACCACCAGTGGAAGCAATGGGTATGGTGCCAATCTGGCTAATATCTTTTCTACCAAGTTTATTATTGAGACCACCAATGGGAAGAGGTAGAAAAGGTATAACCAGGTATGGCTCAGTGATTATTGTCTCTTCTTTTTCTTAGTTTTGTATGGGGAGTCCCTCTAGGGCTTTTAGGGCTTTTAGAGTAAGGACATCTGAGT
Organism: Pinus tabuliformis; assembly: GCA_031772625.1. Taxonomy (NCBI): domain Eukaryota; kingdom Viridiplantae; phylum Streptophyta; class Pinopsida; order Pinales; family Pinaceae; genus Pinus; species Pinus tabuliformis. The sequence continues at coordinate 19,091,156 of CM062813.1, read as the reverse complement.
ATATTTCTAATAACATGGTTGTTTTTCAGAAGTGGCCTAAGTTATATTCCCTTTTTTTTGACTCGGATAACTTTTATATTCCATGTGTTCATTTCTTATTATGATTACAGAGCATATCCTTCTTTTTATGGTTTTTCTTCCTGTTATCAAAGTCCTTACCCGTTACTCAACTTTTTTCTCTTTTTTCTTTCAAAAAGGGTTTGTCTCAGAACGTTCATACCAAGATGTGATCCCTTAACAGGGTTTTCAGATCGAGAACATTTGTTGACATTTCTATGACATGGTTGTTTGTCAAAAGTTGTCTGAGTTATATTCTTCTCTAAGGCTCATTTTTCCATCTTTTATGAACTTAGATAGATTTACTCTACCAGACATGTTCATTTCTTATTAAGATTAAAGAGCATATATACTTTATTTTATGGTTTTGCTTCCTGTTATCCAAAGTCTTACCCGTAACCTAGTTCTAGCTACTTCTTTTTGTTCCTTTTTGTAAAGCATTGAATGGATCTCCCAAAAGATTGAATTATATTTATACAATGCTTCATTAATTTCCACTAAAACACTAAAATATAGATTCCAAAAGTGTTTGTTATATCTTTCTTATGAATGCATAGATAAGGTTGGTTTATTTCATATATTCACATTGCAATACTGAATGTTGAATCTAACTCTTCAATGGTGCATGGATTGAGTTTTAACTCATTGAGATCTCTGTTTGTATGGAATTGAGCTCAATAGTAGTGTAACGACTTTGAGTTCTATTATTCGTCAAGTTTTGTACCTCTGGAAATGGAATTGGGTTAAGCAGCTACATAACAGCTTTGAGTTCTCTTCCAATTGTGGGTACTTTCATTTGATTTTTGGCACATAGGCGAGCCTTGAAAGTGTGAGAATATGCAAGAATAATCTAATGGGAGAAATACCCATTTCACTCTAAGGTCTTTCTGTGTCAGCAACAATGGATTTCATAAGTTGATTACTCTCCCAAGACAACCCAAAACACTCGTGGAGACAAGAAACCAAATGAACTGGATGAATTAGGAACTTCCAAGTTTGGTGTCAAAACTAAAGGCACTCCATATCCCTGCTAGAGTAGGATATTTCTCAAGATATAAATTGGATTGAATATGTGGCATATATAAAGGTATGGAAATAGACACGTGATCAAGAAATTCCATGGTGTTACCTCAGTTGGCTGATGTACCAACCAAAACCCAGCAGATTGTCCAGTTAAATACCAGAATGAAGTACCTATTTCAATGTAATTGATATGTGGAGTAGGGGTCTAAGTGTCTTTACTGATGTTTTGTGTTCTTTTACCAAATAGAGGACATAGGCTTGAACTCATTTATTGGTAGGTGAATACTTTTAAAACCTTTTGCTTAACAATTGTTAGGACAATGAGTTCTCTTAGAATCTACCTTATGAGGAAATAAATGGTGTGAATGTCATGACTGATGTTTTGGCTGAGAGAGTCCCTACAGGACATAGATTAATGAGACAACAAAAATTAAGGAAATATTAGTGGATTAGTTAGAGGAACATCAGCAAGATGCTAATTAGAATCAATATTGTGAGAGCTTACTTGGATAGATTTGACATTAATATTAATCAATAGAAAATTGGGAAAGGAGGTGACGTGGTGATTGCACACATGTTGAATTTGTTGTAGGAAAAATTCAATGATATTCATTGAAAAAGATAAACATGTTAGTGTCTGTCTTGTCTTCCTCTCACCAGTGATCATATATGCTTTTACCAAGTTTGTTAGGGGTCTCAAGGTCAAATTTTATCATGTCACTAGGTTTCAAAGTAAAATTTGGTCACTGGCTAGTTTTGTCTAGGAATGTCTCCATTCTTTTGAAAAATATCACATGTTGGTTGCCTACTTCACTCAAATGAAGGAATCATAATAAAGAAGATTTTTTCATCATATCAGTCCTCATCATTAACATTTCATTCAGTCTGATATCTTCATTAGGTCATCAGGGTTTGAAGGTCCATCCTCATTCCATGCATAAATCTAGTATTAAATGAGTTGTGATAAGCAACTCTTTGCATAAGTTTTTATGAATATTCATAGTTTCTTCATGGTTGCAATCTAAAGGTTCCAAAGAAGAGGGCTCACTGTTCAAAAAGATAAAAAGAAGCTTAGATTTCAATTCTCCAAAGTGGCCAAGTTTAAAAGGTTAAAATCAGGTTTTGGAAATGTATGTGGGTCCCATTTTTATTCAAAAGAGAATCATGTTTTGCCTACAAAAACCCAACAAGTCCCAAACTTGTTTCATTTGCCTCCTAACCTCCTTTGTTCATTGAGATCTCCCCTCCATTGTTGAAAAAACATGGGTTTCCTAGGCAAAATTGGACAAAATTTGGTGGCGCTACGCTTCTGGACACTGCGCTGTGCTTCCGAGGCTGGTGTTGCGCTTCTGGACACTGTGCTATGCTTCCATGAACTGCGTTGCTCTTGTGCTAGAATAGCCCAAAACTTATCCAAACTCAGCCAAATTTCGATCTTGAGCTTGCAATCCTATTTCTTGTTGTTCTAATCTTATTCACAAGTAAGTACAATTCTTTTTGTCACCTTTTTCCTTTGGCAAGATGAATGCAAATGCAAGTTCTCTTCATCTAGGATTTAGGTGAAATTTTCATGCTGCAAGCACTAGTGTAACTGATGGTTTGGTTAGTTTTGATATTGAAAACATGTAAATCTTCCACCTCACACCTCTGTACATGTTTAAAACACCCCTTGATTCACTAAATAACTTATCAATCATAAGATTGCCTCACCCTTACATAAACCCTAGCAATTTGAGAAGATTTCCTAGAAACCCTATTTTTCAATTTCTCCTAATCATTTCTTTCCCTCATTTAAATCCATTTAAAATTCATAAGTTTCTTGCAGCCCCTATTCATCTCCTAAAATTTCCCCACCATCATTTGCTTTCCTCAATCCTCTCATTTCATCATTTCACTCATTCCTCACAGTTTTTCCATTTTCCTATTATATAAGGTTTCTACCATAATGGAGGGAGATTCTTCACCATCAAAAAGGAGAAAACACCGTAAAGGAGGAAAAGTCGTCAAATATGAGCCCACCAACTACAATGCAATCAACTCCTCACCTTTCATCAAGCAACGTTTTAAAGATGTCAATTGTCTAGGGTTTTATAAAAGGGTATGTGAAGTAGGTTTCCATGAACAATTAACTGATTGGATTACCACCCATCTCAAAGGGGAAAGGGCCATCATAGAAAGGGTTGAGTTTACATTTTCAATGGCTACAATTTCACTTGCTACAGGGATACCTGATCATGGAGAATATTGGTTTAAAGGTATGAGTTTGGACCTTGAACATTATAGGTATTTCTTGAAATCACCCTACATAGAGACCCATACACACATCATCCCATTTAGGTACCTGTTGGAGAAGTATGCACCCTTAATGAAGGTTGTAATGAATTTTTTCACCTGTGAGGGAAGATTTTCTAGATTGTATGCATATCACTTTAGGCTTCTAATGCACTTTATAGCTCAAAAACCCCTCAACATGTGTAATTATCTATGTAGAAGCCTTTTGTCTGAGAAGGTAAAAGTGAAAGACAAAGAACACTACCCTAGTATTTTTCATCATAGTTTGATAAAGATTGTAGTTCTCCATCAGCTAGAAGAGAAGAACATGACATGGGATTCATTCATAGAAATAGCTTTGCAATGGAATGAAACTACTTTTTCAGTTCATCATCAAAAAATATCAACACAACAGGTGGAGGTGAGATCATCAAGAAAGTCAGTGGAGGTTCCCAAGGTACTTAGACCTAAGGTGACTAGAATGTATCAAAGAGGAAAAAGGCCTGTGTTTACTTCTCAGGTTGAGAAAAGGGCCAAGCCTTCTACATCAAAAAAATAGGGATCACATGTACATGATGAAGACCTAATTGAGCATTATTTTGAATTGGTGCACTTGGAAGCAGAAAATGAACCTTAAAACATACAACATATTATCAAAGAGAAATATTCTCGGATCAGAGAACTCATGGACAATATGGTAAGAGCAAGGTTTGTTATCTCCTTCCTTGAACAAGAAAATAGTCAGCTTAAGGCTAGACAACTCATCATGGAGAAAGAGAAAACTAAATTGTTGCAGCAAGAAGGCAAAGACAAAGTAGTTTTGGAGCCTAGTGAACATGAGGAAACTAAAAAACAAGTCAGGAAAAAGAGGCCAAGGACCAAGGGACTTAAAAAGGCATTGAAGGAGGAAAAAGGACACAATCTACTAGATGAAGACCTAGACATGGAGGACATAATTGCCTTGGAGATCAATGAGGATAGAGAGTATTGGATAGATAAGGTCAATGACCACTTAGAAAAGCTTCTTGAAAAATCCAACAGAGATAATCAGCTATTAAGGTACATGGCACATCATTATCAAACCAGAAACATGATATGCAACATCAAGCTCAAGTAGTTGAAAAACAAGTTAAAGGAAACCCTAAAGGACAAAAATGAGAGGGATAACTTGGAGATGCTTTTTGAAGCATCCATGAGGGCTTGACATACCTCATTTTGCAGGTCATGACCAATTTTGAAGGATTTCTGAGCATGTTTAGTTTTTTTACTATTTTGGTGCCAAATTCAAAAAATTAGCTAGTCACTAAAGTGTAGCGCCTTGTTGCTGTGCTTTTTCCTCAGACCTCCAAATGACAAATAGCTTGCATTTTTGAAAGCTCATGGCCTCCTCTCAAAACCCATTTCATCATATTTCTCAAAGAGATCTCAAATTTTGAGAAAAAGGAGAAAAAGGGGTCAAAAATCATCATTCTGCCACTCTTTTGACATGCACTACACTTCTAGAGACACCTTGGGAGAATAAGTTTTTGAATGCCTTCCCATAGGTCATTTAAAAAAATTCAAGGTGTTATGGAAACTATACATGCAAGGATAGTTGACCATTCCCTTATATCACAATTTAGACTTTAGGAAGGCACCTTAACGTGGGCTCACAATTGGCACTTTGCTTTTGCAAATTTCTGAGTTCTTATTTTAAATTTCACTGTGTAATTTCCTAGTTTTTAGTTTGACTTGGAAAAAGTCAAAACTCATGATGTAATTGAAGTAGTTTGAGGTTAGATGATGTAATAATGAATAATAAACATGATAGTTTGTTTTTATGGTTTATTAGGGCTTCATTAAGGAAGCGAAATTTAAAACAAAGTCTAAAAGAAGAGTTTGTATTTGACCTTCTCACTCTCACCTGTTGGTTGAGAGAATCTTAGAAACAATTCCACCACCTAGGAATTAAAATCCTGAAGGTGGGGAAGTGGTTCAATTGAGTCTATATGTATCATTTCTCATTCAAAGAGTAGGGTTAGACTTTTGTGGAGAATCTTGTACCGTATGTTCTCTTACAACTAATATAGGAGTAGTTGCAGCTATATTTGATGAATTTTCGTTCAGTGAGTCTATGGTGTTGTTTTCTTTTCCTATCAGTTTCTAATGGATAAATCATCTCCCTTTTCATGCTTTATCTTCTTCCTATGAATTTCCTTACAGTTATATAGACATAAATCTTTATTTAAGCTCTGTTTATTTGGAAATCATACTTGTGTTTCTTTTCTTCTAAAACTAATGAATTCATGCTTTTACATGATCATTATGTTTTCTTAAAACTCTCAAACCTCTACTACATTGAAAACACTTTCAATTCACTATAACACACTAATATCTAGCTCCTTTTTATACTTGTCACTGCATACTTGAAGCCTTGACCTAATTATCTACTCTAATCCCTAGTCCAGCAAACCAAAAACCATAAATTCACAAACACTCAAACAAGACTTGTATATCTAGCCTAAAACCTATTTCTTTTTAGTTATTCGTTGACAAATCCTTAGAGAGATCCCTCTCTGGTTCAGCAGGGCTAGCCATTGAAATAAAAGTGGTTCGAGGTTACCTTTTTTGATCTCCTCCTTAGCCTAGGAAATTGTATAGGATAACAAAACCTTCAGAGACTCATGATAGCATAAATTAATTGAAGATAGACATGAGAATTCTTCTACAGGATTCAGAGTGATCTCAGGTGAACTGTGCAGGTTCTATAGATGTGCTTGATGGAAACATCTCATGCCTGAATGTGCAATCACCATACTTGATTCTAGTTCACCTATACATATTCCATTCATCTTACACTCCCAATATAGAGTTGAGTGCATGCTAGACAGAGGTCATTTTGACAAAGGTCCACATGTGCAACATATTTCTTAGAAAACCATTTTTAGTAAAACATATCACATAATTTCCAGGGTGGTTTGTGACTACAAAAAATAATATACCCTGGAAACTTCAAAATGAAAGTAGAAACACAAAAACATGAAGTAGAAAGAAAGGATTGGGGATTTATATGTTGTACATGAAGTTTAAATCCCTAAGTTTTTTGTGTAGAGAACCATACAACATTGGACATGGGGCCTATAGTATGTTAGAAATTTCTATGTTAACATGTCTACAACACTTATCATATTGTGGTGTGATCAATGTTCTTCCTTATACAAGCAATCCTGCTAAGGTACAACAACCAGGAACAATAACTTAAATGGAAACTTTTCAAAAATATAAACTCTCTGTTATGTTCTGGATAGAATACTTTATCAAATTTTCCATGAACTTAGTGGGTTACTCTACAATGTATGATACCAAACCTCTAAATCTATATGTTCTTGGTGGAGTACTTGGAATTTGGAAATGGCCATAATAGACTATAGATCTTTTTAGAACACACAAAAGAAATGTCATTTCACTGCAAAAAAAATAAAAATTTTAAATCCAATATAAAAACTTTATTACAATATTTCCACTAAACCAAAACAATTTTTCTTGATGCCAAGCATCCAACATAATGATTTCATTTAACAAACATTAAAAGAAAAATCATATAGCGGCAACTTCTTTTTAGCGGCCATAGTGGTGTTTGTTGTAACTAAAGCAATGTGAGCATGTTTTTGTAACGTATCAATAATTATGAATAATTATATGTTCCTTTATATGTTATTGGCATTGTTGAGGAATTTCATAAAGTTGTGTTTTTTCAAAAACTTTGTTGGGGCTTTCCATGATGTGGATTTCCTTAGAGAATTTTTGTAGCTACCAATTATTATCTTATGTACTTATGTTTCTATTTCATGTTGAGTGAATTAGCAGGGGAGCCCTGTAACTAGCACAACACTCTCTCAAGTTCTTTCTTTATATCCATTCGAGGAGCCTAGCCCATTGGGTTTAAGATTGAAGAAAAGACCTTCCTTCATAGAACTTTTTTAAATGAATCTTTCTCAAATGGATTTGATAGTTCCCTTAGTTGTAGATAATTCAAGCCCAAAGGTGGGAAGAATGAAAGATCCAAAATGTGTGGCAGGACCATCTATTGTTGACAAGCACAAGGCCTCTAATTTTCTAGCCTCATTTTTGATAACTAGTTCTTGGGAAGTAATGTACAAGAATTAACTGTCAAGTTTCATATAAATTCATCAGTTTTTTATAGCCACATATGGAAAATTGTAAAATTGTACGAAGTAACTCAGGTTTAATGACTTTTCATTAACTTAAATGACTACGATGCTAGCATATTTCAAGATACAAAGATGATTTGGTGGAAAAATTATATTATGCAAAACATAAGCTTGTTTGAGAATTGGAGAGTGGTTTGAGGAGAAAGATAGAGGTTCGATGGTCAGATATAACCTCTTTGAGGGCCAATTTTCCAAACAATGAACCTGGCACCTTAGAGATTGAAGTAAGTATCTGGGTTGTTTATTTTTTTGTGTGTCTAAAGTGATGTGGTGCTAAAGTGTAGGTATATCTGAAGCAATATATTTTCTTCTATCTCATCCAGGTATCCAGGCCTTCACTTTTCTTTAGGGATACAGATCCTCAGCTAAGAAATAACATTGTTTGGTAGTTTGTTTCTGACATTATAGGAGGCCACACCTCTAAATACAAGTCATCAAATCATTTCATAAGATATGTTGATTCAATAAGGTATTCATTTCCCAAGGATTAAAAATTGTAGACATTTATTTGAATGGAATGTTCATCATGTTCTGATAATATCAATTAATAATTCCATATCTTCAGTCAATGAGAAGAGAGGTTGCTTACTTGCATTGAAATGATAGGAGTTCCACCTTTTCAGCAGCCCCAATGAGGAAATGCAAGTAGAATTGAAAGATCTTTGTTTAATGAGCTTCTCGCATTTAAAAATGTTGTATATTTAAAATCTCAACACCAAGCTTGCTAATGGTACATGTTACAAGTATTATGCCAATAGAAAGTTGTGACCATAATTTAACATTATTGAGAACTTAATGTTACACAACCTCTAAAATCAAGAAATTAGCCAAATCATTATTTAATGCTTGGAATGTAAACCACATTTGCATAAAATGTGAATCCACCACGATAGGAGTTGAATATCTTCATGGTCTATTGAAACTCAACATTAGACATATGTAACTTCTTTTACACTTTACAGTCTAGTATATCATCTTCCACTTAACTATTCCTACAGGTTATGGCTTAGGAGGATGTGCCAATCCTCAATTGGCTATGGGATATGAGGCATTTTCCAATTTGATAGTACACCTAATCCTATAAAATATGTACAGAGCACATTATGCATTTCTTAGTATGAATTTTACTCCATGTGATTACTTTGTGGGGCGCTCAGTATGTTAGAGATGTTGTAACATAATGTAATGTCCCATAAATATAAATATAAATAGAAATTAAATTAAATTAAAATATTAATGTGATGGAATGTAAAGATTTTAACTTGGTCAAAATAAAAATAAAAATAACAAAAAAACCCTACAAAAATAAAATAATATTAAAAAAAACGACCCATAGTATTGAGATCCCATGGTTTTGATGTGGAATATAACCTATTTAAAGGGGGAAATTAAACTAGCCTAAATCCATATTAACTCTGGATCTACCAAGCACCAAGAGGGATCAAATCTCTTGAGATGCAAACCTCTTTTAAAGTGAAAAGAGATTTGATCCCTCTTGGTGCTTGGTAGATTTGGAGTTAAGATGGATCTAGGTTGGTTATAGATTAATTATAGACTAAAATCACATGACATGAAATCCCATGTATTTCATCATAGGATAAGTATCACATGTTGTATACATATGAAATAGGAATCTACTCAACATTGTTGGTCATGATTTTTATTTTTTTTGGTATGATTTTTACAAGTAGAGGAGAGTGAATCGTCATAACCTCTATAGAATTTTGTTGGATGAGAGTTGATTCTGCAGGTTCCATTTTATTTTAAGCCAAACAAAAATGAATTTGTATGTTTTGGAGAAAACATTTTTTGCGGTTTTCTTAAGGAACACTTGATAGAAATTATGAAAAAATTCTACAATGTGATCATCGGTTAAACCTGCTAAGTAAGGAAGGAATCATGGGTCGCAATTCCCCATATTTTGATTTTGGTATGCACTATTTCAAGAACAGAATGAATATAATTGTTATGGTGCAACACATGAGCATAAATATTATTTGTTTCCACATTTTGATCATTCAAAAGATAATTATCCGCTACCTTTCTCAAATATTTCAGATACCGGAATGGTTAGGGTTTCACCATTGGTCAAAGAAATGAACATCTTGAGTTCGATGATCGAGTTTTAGACTGTCTACTACAAGACACACCTTCTCCCTGCTTAGGTATAAAGATAATTTTTTGTTTTCCATTTGTTTTACATTTATGGGTTTGTTAAGTTTCCTTTCAAATTTCAGCTACTCTAAATATTTCAAAAGTGTTTGTAGAAGTATGTTATGTCTTTTTGAGTGTGAATATGCATTAAATCTATCATACCTATCCAATAAACTTAAAAAGTAATGGAATTTTGATAAATTCATTAATGTACTCACATGATAGTGAATAAATTGGAATCAATTATGCTAATGACCTGCATGTGAATGAGAAAATGAGATTTGCAACACCCTATGGTGGTTTGGGAAATCAAAGCTCTGATTTGGTTTCACAGAAATCCATGGATACATAAGTAAACTGAACAGTTTCTAGCTCATCAAAGATTAGGTGTCCTAACGATTCAGTTCCAATTGTTGAAGAGACCTGGAAAGCAAATAAAGTGATGCTTGGTGATATTGCACAACATTTTCTAAGTGATTCACTCTGATCAGCTGGATGTGATGAGAAAAAGGATATTGCATGTGTCAATTCAATGCATTCTCTTTTAGAAAAGGATGTCTCTATAACACATGCATCCAATGGGAATACTGGAAGCTTAGAAAATTCAAGGGCAGGTCATGGTTTGGGGAGGCTAGTGAAAGGAGAAGAAGATGGACAAGAGTGTGAGATAAACGATGATATGACAAAAGCAATTTTGAGTAGGGATGACAGAACTAAGTCTGAACTGAATGTGATGGAATATGGTTACATAGATTGTAAATTGTTAACAGGTATTCTAAGGCAAGACTCATTAGTAGATTTTCTAGTGAATATTCCTTGAATTGCATATTTTCCTTATCTTTTATTCATTCTCTAGATGAACTCATCCCAAGTTCTAAACAATGTTAAACAACTACATGGAACCCTTTTCATTGAAATGTGATTTTTCATGGTGATAGAGCTAGAAATCAATTGTTGGGATCATGTAATTGTATTTCTTGTAGACTTTCATTGAAATATTGGTTGAGAGAACTGCAAGGTCCTTATGCTTTTTGGGTTGACTAACATCAACATTTCATTGACATTTTTCTCTTCGAAGGTTCTAAGAAAGGTCCATTATCAACGGGATGTGATGATAAAAAGGTTATTGCATGTGTCAATTCAACACATTCTCTTTTAGAAAAATATGTCTCTAAAACACGTGCATCCAATGGGAATAGTGGAAGCTTAGAAAATTCAGGGGAAGGTCATGGTATGGGGAGGCTAGTGAAAGGAGAAGAGGATGGAAAAGATTGTGAGATAAATGATGCTATGATAGAAGAAATTTTGAGTAAGGATGACAAAAAGTATGAATTGAAGATGATGGAAGATGGTTACATAGATTGTAAATTATCAACATGTATTCCCAGGAAAGACTTAGTCTCGAAGCAAATAAGTGCTACCATTTCTCTATATATTCTTGGGATTAGACATCATATATTTAGCTTTTTAAAAACATGTTATTGGCATGTTAAATTGTATAACTCCCTTTTAACAGGTACATGTGCATGTCTTCATTTGACTTTGAGAATCATAAGCATGGTGTGGTCTTTTGCATTGCTTTTAGGCTTTAGCACATTTACATTTTAGAAATGTATTTTATTGTATAATCAAGTATCAGGTCTGGAAAATGCCAAATCACAAACACTAAGGAAATTATTTTTTCCTCTAATATATAGTCAGATTTCAAGAGAGTATGCATTCATGTTTTCAATATTGGTAATATTATTTTCTTATACCTATGTGATATTGCAAAAAATATATCTGATTTAATTTCTGAAGCTTTTCCATAGATTGAAATATAATGGATTCCTAGCTTTCCATTCAATGAGATATGAATTGGTCAAATACAATAAATTTGTGGATACATGTATTATTAATTTTGTGGATACATGTATTATTAATTGAAGAGTTGAAGTTATGATTATGGATAAGGTGGTAATTTTTTTATTGTTTTATTAGAAAGTGTTTTTAAAGCTTGTACATGGATTATTCTTTGCATACCAGAACACAAGGGCCTTTAAAGAGGTTGCAATTATTCATCATCTACGTGTAGGGGAATATGCCTTTGGCTTTATTACATCATCACTTGTCCTTCAGGTTGTTTCTTATGCTTTAGATATACTTGAAGTTGAGTTAATACTGAAGCATTCTACATGAATGTTGAAATTGAGTGGCAAATGGAAATGTTTCTTGCATATTTGCAAATTGATATCTAGTTGCAGATTATCATTATTTTCACAAATAAAGTTCCATGTTATTGGTAAACATGCAATGTCTTTTGACATGCTATAGTTTAAATAAATATTATTTCAATTTGTATGGAAGGTAGTTCTTACTTTTCTCCCATTGTCATATGCAGGTTGAGAGTGGAGATGAAGAACTTTAGGGTGTCATTGTTCCCATGAATCATCTATATATTGGTGACATTTTCCTTGTTAACTCTAAATATATTATTCATCCAAACTTATATGTTCATGAAAGCATAGGTTGGTAGTCATGCATTTTTATTTCATTACTGTTATTACTTATGGTGTGCATTTTTCCATGATATATTTCATTCTTTTTGGGAGTTTGTTTCATAGATCTAGGGATGATACTTTACCCTCTTCTTTTCAATTTCCAAAACATGTTCTTGCCATTTTATTTTACACTATAGTTTTTAATAAAATTAGTTATCCATCCTTAATTCCTTGGAGGCATGTTTTGTGACTTCATATCCCAACTTCATCGGAGACCTATATTGTGGCTTCATATATTGTACATATGTAGTAGTGGAAAGTAATCGTAGGAGGAAGGAGAAGGTTATTAATGTGGAATGGACTCCCAACATAGGGATACTACATTGTAGTAGTAAATCCTGCAATTCTTATTAGAATCAAATAGATAACAACCACAAATCAAAGAGGGCCCACAAGGCATGACACCAAAACCACTTAGTGATGTTAATGGCAGAGTGAAGGAGGATTCTATAACATTGGGGACCTGCACTCCAAAGGAATGGAATCCCAACATGGGAATGTGCCACTTTGGTAATGAGACTTGAAACTATTACAAACCCCATATATATAGTCATTATTATTATTTTTTTGAAGGAAAATCTCATGAGAAATACAAGAGATGTTTCCCCACATTTGTGGATGATATCTCTTTTAAACCTATTGACAGAGACTTGTTTGTTTAACCTAGGGGGATTTGGTTTGGAGCTTTAGAAGAAAATGAGCAACTTTTGGAATGACACATTTTAGGAATTTTGAGCATTTTCAAGGGAGTGGAAGCATAGTGCTTTCTCTTTCTTTGTCTTTGCAGAATCATTTGATTCATTGTGGTTTGGATTCAGTAGGCATGTTTGTTTGGGTCATGTTCTTGATTTAGGACCACATCATACATTTTTCTATTTTGTATGCCCCTATCCTTAGCTTTGAGCAAGAATAGTTGTGGAATTTGATGGCCTCTTCTTTGTTGACAACTTAATGCATCTTTAGGGGGGACCTATCCAATTTGAGTGTGAAGGAGAAATGTGTGGAGGTGGGGTTTTATATATGGACTTTATATATTATACATATGTAGCAATGGTATCCCTTTGTCTATATTTTCTCTTTTTTCTTTGACAAATATTGTGGGTGTTGCCCAAGATTCTTATTAGATGATAATCCTTTGCAAGGTCACTATTGGGGGCAATGATATGTTGGTTCAGGATATTATGAGATATGATTTATGTGCTTCCTTTAATTCTATGCAAAAAGGAAAGTCCTCAAGATTGGATGGTTTTCCTTATGAAGTCTCTAAGTTCACGTGGGACTTTATTGGGGATCATATTTTTTGTTTAAATGTAGATTTTTTTTTAAGGGTTCCTCTTTGATACCCTCAAGTCTCAATTATGGATTAATGAAGCCTATTCCTAAGAATGCAATGAGAGACTCTATAGGTGGTTGGTAGCTTATTACCTTTCTCACCATTGCTTACACATTTGTGGCAAAGACATTTTATTTGAGGATCCGGTGAGTTTCCAAGTATGTAGTACAACCGAAGTGGAATAGGTTTGTCTAGGGGTCTAGTCATCATGGGAGGCAATGGAGTGGGCCAGAGAGATAGGGAAAAAATGCCTTAAGTTGAAGATTGACTTTGAAAATCCTATGATCGAGTTGGTTTTTCTTTCATCTTTAAGATACATTGATGTGATTAGGTTATGATTCACAGTCTATGGGTATAATGAGTGATCTTTTCACCAATTCCTTGGGCTTCATTTTGTCATAAAGCCTTATCCCTATGGATAGTGTTACATTAGTTGATTCAATAGGGCCATCCTTTGGTACCTTATGAATGAGGTAAAATTCTTCCCCATGTAAAACTTCAATGTGTTAACAAGAAAAAATAGGGAAGTATATATATATATATATATATATATATATATATCAACATAGGAGCCCAAATGACAGATATCAAAACTAGGAACAGACAAATGCCACTGCAAAATTTCCTTTCCTTACTTTTCTTTTCACCTAGTTAATGCTCTGCTTTGGAAAGAGTTATATCACACTTAACCAGATACATACTTGCATAAATACTTCCAACTAAATATCACAAAAAAATTCGTTGTGTCATGTTTATAGAGTAATAAATCAAACTTTTGAATGATTGCTTATGAATCAATGAGATGACAAATGTATAACATATAGACATTTTCATGACTAATATCAAAGTATTTAAGGAAAATCTTTGCATCTTTTAGAAATAGGAAAAGGTTGTCTCTGTAGTGAAGATGACCTATGCATAGGATAAAAACACTCCAGAATCTTATATGGGGATTACTTTTGAGAATATTTTACAAATTTGTGTAACTATTTATATAGAAAACCAAATATGCTGAGTAGCATCAATCTGATGGAATATGAAATCTAATTTGTCTTCGGCAGATAATTATATCTGTTTTTCCCAAATACAATATTTTACAAGAAACACGAAATTGAGGAAAGAATAACTAGTGATAAAATTAAAAACAGATGTTTTTAAGTCATGAAGAATTTATTATATGGAAAATAAGAAATGAATCTCCACAGTTAAAAGGCAGCATAGTTTTCCTTGAGGCTAACAAGCATGTTTCCATGTGATCTACACTAGCTATAAAAATAAACACTTGACAATATATGAGTGTTTATAGCATCAATCATTGTGATTTTCGAGGTACTACATGTGTACATGTAGTTGATCAAAGAACACAAAAATTGGGTGTGAGCCTTTGAAGTCATGTAGGCTCGGGAATCATTCTAAGCACAAGATTATATTTAGTAGCGACCTACAAGCTCTCGCTCCTTGAGAAGGACAACCATGATGTAATATAGCTTGCTTACTTGGAATATAGATACTCTGAGCAAGCTTGATAGGAGGATATCAAATTTCTTATTGCATTTTATTCTAGACTCAATTCATAAGTAAAAGAATTCTCTTTAAAAAAAAATGAAGTATGTTTACACGAATGGCTAGTCAATATAAAATTTGGAAATTCTGTAAATAAACACCTGTGACCATCTGCTCTTGGTTTTCCCCAATAGGGATAGATCTTAATGCAAGGGTTAATGGCCTTATTACACCATGCAATCCTTGAGACAAAAACTTATACAGTTATAAGGTATATGGATTGGGGTGCTATATAAAATTATGGTTTGTAAGGAATCAATAGATATTCCATAAGACCTGTAATATGTATTGCTTGTTATCATGTTTTAACTACCTGGGTATGGCAGAGAAGGGTATCCCATTCCTTGGGTTGTGCAGGTTGAGGGGAAAGAGAGATGGTGGGTTAGAATTGTTGTAGGAGTTAACATACTGTGATTTGCTGGGAAATTGGGCCATGTGAGAGGACTATAGATACCCATAGGATAAATTTGTCCTTGTGGACTCACCATCCCATTTTTACTAAAAACTGCATCTGTGACCAGATGAAAGACCCAGTGACCTTGATAGCCCATGCAACGAATTAAATATAAGCAGCCCAATTGTGCTTCTAAAATAGAAAAACTGTCATTTTATTTCAATGGATGTTTTTTATGCTTTCCAACAGATAATGCAAACTGTGAAAACCAAAACTTACTCCTCTTAGACACAAGTGGCTTATCTAAAGGCCTTTCATCCAACTTATTTTTCATGGAAGCTTTCATGCTCAACACCTGGCCCAATGATGTTATTAGCATGACAGGAATATTTTCTTGCTCATCGTTATTTTCCAGATCATTTGGATCAAAATATGCATGGTTTTTCCAATTACTGACTCGGTTGTGCGGCGCACCATATCTCTTCACTGCGGTAGCTAAATCACCAGATTTTCTATGTTGTCCATTTTATGCTCTCCATTTTCTGAGATGATCCTCAACTATTAGTTTCGTTGCATTTTCCCTCTTTTTCTTCTATGAGGCTACTTGAAGAGCCTCCCTCCTTATTATTATCTCTTTATTTGCTTCTTCCAATCTCTTCAATATTTCCCATTCACTATCCTTAGCTACATCTATTTGGGCTACAACAGCTACCACCTACTTGTCAGCAAGTTCCTCAGCTTCACGTGCCTGATTTTTTAGTGCAAAGTACTCATTAAATGAAAGTGTAATTGATAGAGTCCTAGCCTTTGAATATCCAACAATTGACTCACTCTGATTCATAGCATCAATCCTAGAAAGAGCCAATACTTCTGATGCCTAAGTTGCTTCTGCCGTTTTTATAGCTTCTTGTAACCTACTCTCTGCAATTCTAGTACCAACCTTTGATTGTGCAGCTTATTCCTTTGCTTTGCGCATATCCTCTCTAGCTGCTTCAACTTCAATCTTGGCCTTATCGGCCTCGACAGCTGCTTGTTGAAAATATCTTGAAAGCTCAGTCATAGCTTCCTTGAATTGCCTCTCTCTATGTTTCATGATTTAATTGCTTATCTTGTTTGATTCAATTTAGCCTCCAGAGAATAAACTACTGCATAAGACTTTGCTACCCTTTCCCGTGTTTCTTCTAGAGTTGCACTTTCCCTCTCCAACTCTTCTCTGAGTGGCTCAATGGCACCTGCTAAATAAGTTACCTCCTGTGTGGCTTTGTTTATATTTTCTCTCATTATTATTCTCTAGTTCTACTAGAGTTATATATTCAAATTTAGTTCTTTTAACCTCTTGACTCTTTGCAAGACCCAGGTCATCCACTGCTATAGAGAGGGACTTTTCAATTGCATGCATCTCTACTCCTAGTTTAAGTTCCAAGTCTTTAACAACTGCTAATTCTAGTTTCAAGATCTGCAATAAAGAGGATGAGGCATCGAGCTTTAACATCAAATCCTTAACAAGAACTACTTCATGATTCATCCTAATCAGTTCCTGATTTACATGCATTATTTCTTTCACCCTCTCCTCAGACTCTCGGTCTTTGGCCATAGCTACAACATGTTGCTTTTATTTTGTTTCCATATATAAGCTCTGAGTTATATCCAAGAAATTATTTGTGGTCATAAATTCTATGGTTAGTGCATACGCTTGTTTTTGCACCTCTTCAAAAGCTGCCAATGCATCGATTCCATTTTCAAGAGAAATGTCTGTCAATTTAACTAAACATAGGTATTCTAAAATATCATGCTCAAACTCTTGTTTGATAGCTTGTAGTTTTAATATTACTAATGCATTTCTTTCCTTTTCAACCTCTAGTTGTGTCTCTGTAATGATATTTTCTTCATCCAAATTAGCATTGTCCTTCTCCACAACTCCTAGCCTTGCAAATTCAGAGTCAATTGTTACTTTCCTTTCAAAAGTGTTAGCACTTTCCAAATTTAATGTTAATTCTTTTATGAGACACGTTGTTTTGTCCATCTCCATTATAGCCTATGATTTTTCATATTTTGTTGCAATCAAAAGTCTTTTCAGTTATATAAGATCCTCCTTCGTCTTTTGAAGCTTGGCTGCTACATACTACCGTCTCTATACAGACAATTTTTTTGTTATTTTGTACCACCTAATATAAAGTCTATAATCCCATCTTGTAAGTCATAATTAGAATAGTTGCATGAAATAATGTTGAAGAAAACATATATTTCATGAAGTTCTTCTTTAGAGTCATAATTCTTGTAATGTTACAAAAGTTACAAATTAAGTATCTTTCTTTAAACTCATATTTAAACTTGAATTATTTGAATACTTAATTGCATTCCCTTCTTCTCTACCATGTTCAGTGACTGTCACAGTCATGTTGAATTCTGTTGTTGTTAATTTGTGTATATGGAAATGACTCCCATCTCCTGGTTCACAATCATGTTGAGTTATGTTCTTGTTAATTTGTGTATATGGAAGTGACTCCCATCTCTTGGTTTTGTCTGTATGTTAGTATGCATGGTTGTGGCTGTTTGTTTGTTTGTGTGAGTCGTTTTGGCTCTCTGTTTGTTTGTTTGAGTCATTCTGGCTATCTTTTTGTCTGTCTGTTTATGTTTCAATATGCATGTGTTCATTCATTTAACAGAGGAGGAGAAGGCATTGCCCAACTTCCAACTGGATTTGGATTTTCAAGGCATTGCATTTGGATGGAAGGGATGGGAAGGGAAGAGATAGGAAGGCAGACAGAGGACATTTGATGAGTGGATATAATGAGAATGTCACTGGTGCAACTCAATGTCTGCCATAAAAACAAGCCAGTGAACTGGAAAAGTCATGTATGGAGATCTTTGATCAATTGAGGAAACCGATGGTGAATTGATGTAAGAAAGTTGTCATTAAGTGGGGGGGAGGGGAGGATGGGCTCTAATGCCTCCATCATTCTCCTATAGTGCCACCATTTCAAATCCTTCAATCCTATCCCAAGTTGTTTTTAAGGGAGGATGTTAGGATATTTAGACACTTAGGATTCGGTTAAGATCAACTTGGTCTAATGTATCTTTAGTTAAAATGTGTTTCTTTGGCATGCTCTTGTAACTAAGCTGACATCCATGATTATGTTCTAAACATATAGTGATCCCAGTTCATCTTCTCCATGGTAGTAGCCACACTTGATCCTTGCCTTAGGACCCAATTGATCCATGATCTCTATTTAAAGAGTGTGGAGGCTCATTTGCTGAGGATCAATTGTGAGATATATTCATGTAAATCTATCTCTTTTTGCATTAATATATTACCTCGAGTGGAAATGTTGGCTAGAGCCATGGAATGTTTCCCTCTTTGTGGATTTTAACTACATAAAAATGGTTGTATTGATCTTTGATCTGTGTGGGAAGGTGTTTTTCTTAGGGTGTTCAACCTGCATGAATATATCATGTTTTTTAAACACGTTTCCATTAAATAATAGTAATCTAATTTTATGGCCACAGCCAAGCCAGACACCAAATTGGTGTATGAGACCCCATTGTTTGTGGGAAAATGGACCTATCTCCACACAAATATTTGACTGCTAAAGTCTACGAAGGTTCACATACTAGACCCCCCTTTGCATTTGAACTTGTAACCTATTAGGAGGAAGCACATGCTCTTAACCATGAGACAATCCACAATATGGAATATTTGGAGAAAATGAGTTTGGATTCTAGAAAGATTATTATAGACATGTAGTGTGAAGGAGAAAATATACAGGAGAACAAGAGGATGTGGTTGTTTATTACCTATTCTTTTGTTTGGCTATGTTTTGAATACTTCAGGAACATGGTTGGAAGGGTAGAGAATCAATAGAATTTCTTTGTTATTAATGTAGATTCTAATAAGATTGTTTGAACATATCAATTGAAATACATCTCAATCTCTAGTTATT
Source organism: Pinus tabuliformis (assembly GCA_031772625.1). Taxonomy (NCBI): domain Eukaryota; kingdom Viridiplantae; phylum Streptophyta; class Pinopsida; order Pinales; family Pinaceae; genus Pinus; species Pinus tabuliformis. The sequence continues at coordinate 19,071,669 of CM062813.1, read as the reverse complement.
TGTCTTGCAGGCGATTCCTCCTACAATCAGAAGTGCTCTCGGGCATGACATGTGGGTGTCTGTATTATGTAAGAAGCTTAAGGATCGCTGGTACCAGGTAGTTTATAACAATAGGACAACATTGTTGTAGTTCAAAAACATAGTTTTAGAATCTGTTAATCCACGTTGAAAGTAATCAAATTTTTAAATGTGTTGTGACTGAAGTAGCTTATTTACTTTCGTATATAGGTAGCTGAAGGGGAATTTCCATGCATCTCGTGGGTGAGGGTTTAAGCCTCAAATTTTTTTGTGCCTGTATGTATTTTATTTGTCTATGATTTGAGGCTTCCCTTCTTGTGTAGAGAGGAGAACATAGCATACAAGGAACTTGATCCTAATTCCCGGGTGTTGATTTTGAAAGCACTATGTGAGATTCGAGTTGAGGTATAAAACATATTTGCATTTCTATTTTGGTGGTGTCATCAAAATGCAATGATTCCATTCATCATACGTTGTGACCAAGTTTAAAGAAAGGCATGAATTTGCTAATATTTTACCTTTAATGTACTTTTGGTGATAATATATATTTTTAAATAAATTTTCATTTTTCTTAAGTAAAATTGTTCTTGGTTGCCTCATGATCAACATCGCAGTTCTGTTGTAGTGCTTCCAAAATAGTTCATAGATAACAAGATCTCTATTTTTGTAGTCAAAAAATCATTGGGTGCCTGTTTGGTGGTGCCAATACTTGCAAACCATTACATCTATATCCGTGTTTTTTCAAATTCTCTTTAGTTGCATATTTTTCTTACATTTAATCTTTTTGAGAAAAAATAATTAATGTGACCATTATCTTTTGGCCTTTCATACATGACAGCAAGAGGACATTCAACCCCATATCTATAGTTCTCTTAAGCATGGAGTTCAGATCTCAGCATTTTGTAATGAGCGGATCGAGGGGGATTCACATGGAACTTCCTACTGGTAAAGTTGTAGATATTATGGAGTCTTTGATGTTGCATTCTTGTTTATAGACTATTGTGATTCTCATGATTTGAAGGCCATCTTAGCCTTATTATGAGTTCATTTGTTACAATTTTAGAACTTATACCCAAAGCCTTAATTGTTATAAGGTGGAGATTCTGGAAATAGATTGCACAAAAGAAACAAAATTTTAAGTATGTGGGTGCCTGCTTTGTTGAGTGGGACCATAGGTAGGATCATGACAAGTGGTATTAAAGAGCCACAACTCTAGGGCTTGTTGTGCCAAACCTGTCTTTTTGCTTCTTTTTGGTTCATTCCAGGTCTTTTTATTCGAGTATTTACTATTGTTATAATTGATGTGTTCATCATGTTGTATTCTTTATTTGATTTGTTTAGGAAGTTGTGATAAATTGATTCTAATACTTATATGTTGGATTGATTTGAAGGTATGAGGATGATTCCATTATTGGTCACCGTTTATACAGGGAGATTTGGAAGATTGAGGTAAAAAATAATACTAGGGTAAATTTTGTTTGTTCTTGCCAGTGGTAAACCATAACAACCAATTTTGATGAATTTCAAGCTGTAGCAGTAAGTAATTTAGTATACAGACATCTTACCATGTTCACAATTTTTATGATATCCATTTCAATCATAAGTTTAAAGGTTCAGATTGTGAATAATTGTTGTGTTATATAATATATTTCATTGCATGAAGAATAAAAAACTTAAAATGATAAATAAATAAGTCACTTCATAATGTTGGCGTTACAAATACTGCATGCAAGTTTTGCAGCAGAGGTGCATCTCCAACTGAGCATGTCTAGTGGAGATTCATGTCCACCAAGACTTTTTGAGCATGATTTCATGCCGAATCTAATTGTTTTCTCAGTCTTTCTTCCTTGGAAAGACCCTCTCCTTAGGGACACTCGGATAATTACAGACAACTGCAATGTTTTATGGCACACAGTTTAGTTGGGGGATAATGGATTTGTAGAAATCCAGGTGTATGACTTCTTTTCATGATGAACCTTCCTCCCATAGTTGTTAGGGGAATTGAGGCTTTTTGAGCAGGAATTGGCCTTGCTTGTAAATGCCAAATTCGAAGTTTTTCATAAAGATGTTGAACACCTTCCTTACATATCAGTGATCTAATTTAAAAAAAAATGTTAAAAGGACATATATTAGAGCTTTCAAAGCAGGCTCTGAAAGTTGTCTGCTTATCACAAAGCTTGTGAACTTTATCAACAAACAAATAATGTTCATGGCTTTATAAAACAAAAATACATCATTAGAGAAGTCTGTAGAGAATTTTGTAGCTAAGGTTCATGAAAGAAATCATTTGTATGCCAAGGAAAACTTCATGAGGAAACCCACAGGATACTTCTCCACATTGTCATTGAAATCTTCAAAGAAATCTATCTGGAGGTCATGTGGCTTAACCTTTTGCCAGATCTGATGCTTTATCTTTGTCTTCTTACTGATATTGTTTTCTTTTGATCTTCTCCCATGGGATTCTGCATGTCTTTGCCTATGCCATTTTTTTCCATAGAAAACAAAACGAAGAACATGATTGTGCTTATCCTCCCTGCCTCTAAAATTCTTTCATGTTTTCTCTCACTACCTCCACACTCTCCATGAAAGGCAATTTTTCTAAGTCTCAGGTTGCCAGATGATGGAGTTGTTGACTGATTTCCAAAATCCAAACTCTGACCAAAGGAAGATGGAGTGCTTCCAAATGATGTGCTTCTCCCAAAGAATTTATCTTCCATTTTGTGCAAACACTGTAAAATCTATAGACATATTAGAAATGACAAGATGTTGTATTATAAATGTGTTTTACACTTCTTCTCTAGTGTTTTCTGCAAAACTCTATTACACAATATATATTCTAGAGTTTAAGCACAATATATGTTCTAGGGTTTAGACACACTATGCTTTGCAACCATAGTAGTGACAATGATACTAGAATATTTCCCATCAGAATATCTTCCCATGGAATGCACAAGAATTGACCTAGTAAACCTTTTAGATCCAATGAATAATGACATAAATTTCGTTGAACATTTGCATTCTTATTTGCTATTCAACTATAACTCAAAAATACATTGGATTCTGTAAAAACAAAATCATTGAGATAATGACCCTTTCAGTTCCTTCCTATTTGTAGTGAACACAGAAATTGTGGAATGTTTTGAGGGAAGTGTGTATGAAATCCATGTCATTTGAATCATTTGGAGACAAACCTGCTAACTTTTTCCTACCCAACAGCTGTTTATATACACACCTGAATTGTTTTGACTTTCCTTCTAAGAATACGGTACGGTAATACTTGGAATTGAGTTCACAACCTTTTGTTCTCTTAGGGAGAAATTGTGTGCATAGGAGTTGCGAAAATGTAATGAGCAAGGTCATGGGAGGAAGAAGCAATGCCAGATATGTCTTTCAAAAACTAGAACGAATAGTGGGTAGGAGATGCCTCAGATTTGACATTGAACGAGGGGTGTTTTTGCATGCGTAAGAGAATCATCGAGTTAAAATAGTCAGCTCTGATACCACTACCAACTAGGATGAATAACTCCATGCTTGAATGAATTTATTCAACTCATAGCATGCATATATACAAGAGGAATTGACCTTTGGTTTCATCTTCTAAGAGCTCCAAATGACTCTTCTTATTCACCTATGACCCTTCATATTTCTCTTATATTAATACTTACAAAGTTATTTACAATGTACCTCAATCCCTAAGGATTAGGTATCTAACATTTCCCCCTTAATTTGAAGGGGTTTTTTGTGAGTCCAAGCATCATTCTCAACATTTCAAATTTTTCTCTTCCAAGTGCTTTGGTGAAGATGTTTGCAATTTTCTCATTTGAGGATCAATGTCTCAAACGAATAGTTTTGGCTTCTACATGATATTGAATCAGATGGTACTTGGTGTTGATGTGCTTGGTTCAATCATGGAATCTAGGATTCTTGGCCAACTTTACTGCAGAAGTATTGTCAACCAAAAGAGTATAATGTACCTGTTTCTCCTGAAAATTTTATAGGTATTTTCCTGAGCCACACAATCTTTTTGAAACTTGCACTTCTTGCTTCCCTCCCTACTCTCAGAAGATTTTTGAATATTTCACTTCTCACTTCCACTCCCCGCTCCCAACAGCCTTGAGCTAGATCCTCTAAGGTCTAGGGTTAAAACATGAGCAAGATCATGGAAAATAAAACTACCAATGGGTGTGAAAATACACTCAAGGAATGGTAAGAACTGCATGGGCGAGCCAAGGAACTCCATGAAAACAAGATAAGAGAGTTGAGAAATTCAACATATTCAGAGACAAAAATGTTTTTCCTTGGGGATCTAGTTTTTATCTTATTTGAAACTTTGAGGATGAACTTATGAGGTGCCTTGAGTTGAACCATTGTGCCCGTCACTATTAGTAGAGGGATTTTAGTTTATAGCTCCTCCAAAAGATGTATTAAAATGTCTGAAATTAGGCTTAGACTTCATCATTAAGGGCACCATAGGCCTTACGATAGTGTTGGCAAGCTAGTCAAGGCCAACTCGGGGCAGTGAACATCATGGGACATAAAGGATGAGGGAGATTGATCCGGACTTAAACAGGAACGCAACAAATTATAGAGATAACCAGAAATACAGATATGCAGTGGAAATAGTACTTCATTTCATTAATGTAAAATACTGAAATATGCTTACAAACAGTGATGGAAATAAACTAGCTAGGGCGATGGTAGCTTATCTCTGAGAAGAGATGTGGTGGCTACATGCCTCTGAACTATGTTACAATGAGGCTCGAAGGCCTATTTATTGTTGAGAAACAATGGAAAACCCTTAACATTCCAAAACCTAACCCTAGAAGATGAAACGCCAAACTGTGGGCCCCGTTTGGGTAAATTGGTACATCAACTTCCCGGGGTCGTAAATTTGGCATACGATCTCCGTTTGACGCGTACAATAGCTCGTTAGAAAGATCCATCCGAGAACTACCACTTTGGGAAGTGGAACATCCATCCAAGGACCCATGTTTCCCCCATATTTCCAAAAAAACGTCGTTTAGGGCCTCAAAACGGCTCCGAAAGTTCAGGACCTGAAAAACTGCTAAAAATAGTAAGTTATGCTACAATTAAGGAAACTGAAAATGTTGAGAGAAATAGTGGTGGGGGTCCATATGGACTTGGAAGGTGGCCACCAATGTCCACCTGGATCAGAGATGGCTTGAATAAATGCATTCAGTACTAAACCCAACCCAAGAAGAGATCCGATATCCTAGTTGTTAGAAGTATTCATTACCAAGTGTCTTACAAATAGTTGCAACAAAGCATTAACATCTGAGTTTACATATGGCATGCCAAAATGGCTTCAACCACAAGGTTGATCAATCCCAGGTAAATATTTCTAGAGATTGTGGACATGATTCTTGGTGCCATTTTATCCAAATCACATGCATACAATTGTCTTATATTCAAAAGTACAACTCTAGGAAGAAACTCAATCTTTTGGCTTATGTATGTGTGATGTCGATTCTAATCCACAAATTTCACCCCTAGAAGAACCAGTCCAAGGAATGAAAAAAAAATTGCAAAACCTTAAATTGTGAGTAGAGAAGCCTATTGCTTCATTTGATGCTTCTATTTATTTACAAAAAATTCCATGAATGACCTTGCTGAAGCATCCATGCAAAATTCCTGACAATGTCACATACTGCAAGCCTTATTTTACATTAATCTTTTTTCTCGAAAGGATTTCAATTAGAAATTAGTTCCATTATATGATTCAAGGTACATGCAATCTCTTTTCTTCTCACTATGGTTTTAATTCTACATAAATATTCTAGGATGTTTTAGTATGGCTAGTCCAAGAATTTGTCTTTGTCCACCAGAAAGAGCTCCTAAAAGTTGACCACTTTTACTATGTACAAAACATGCATTGATATATAGACCATTTCAGTGGCTAGAATGAGTGATGAACGCCAGTTTAAATGTAACTTGCAATCTCCACCTCATTATTTGAGTATTAGATATTCTTTGGAAAAAATATCGAAGTATTTTTACCTCTAATAAAGGTGTTGGAGAATTGACATTCAGCCATGGAAACTTCACTTGTAAAATATTTTCATTATTTCTCTTATGTAAGTTATTCATATGATATCAAATTTCAGGATATGTATTGTAATATACCCAAATTTCCACTTTGCAGATGCCTCAGATTTAACACATTCATTGATTCAACAGTTTATTGAGGGTACTAATTTTTTCTCCGACACTTTTGCAAAAGGAGCAAGAGTAGCTGTTAGAGAGGAAAAACAGGGTTTCGTTTTGGCCAAGATGAATCCCCTACTTGGCTGAATCATAAATGAAAGCTTATGAATCTCGGGGAGACTATTTCTTATTTGGGTAGGTCCTTTGGTAAATAGTTTTTCAGTTGTTGATTATTGGAGATGGATAATAGAAAAGTTTTAAAAAAGAAAAATTCAAGCTTGGAGTAATATTGACCTACTGCCTTCCAAGAAGATTGCAATTGCTTCCAAGAAGATTGCAATTGTTGATAAATTTCTAGCAGTGGGTCACATTGGTTTCTGTCTTTTTTTCTTCTCAAGTAGCCTATAAAATGCTGGAATAGGTACTCCAAAAAATTTATTGGGCAAGCAAGGTGGGGTAAAAAAGATTGATACAGTGTCTCTGAGTTTTTTGTAATTGCACATTACCAAGTGATCAAGGGGGATTGGACATCCCCAACATTAGTAAACACATGATTTCCATTGTCCTTTCGATTTGTGTAACATCTCTACAAAATTTCCATTTTTTTGGGATTCTGTCAAACATTGATATACTTTGTGCCTATAAAGATTTCCAATGTTCTGGGACATTTATGTTAGTGTAACTTTCTTCTTAAATTTAACCTCCTTGCTACATGCTTTAGAAGATATATAGAAACCCAAATTTCGATTGTATTTCACTTTCCATATTTTTCACTTGCTTATTGGCTTCCACATTCCCACTTCTATCGGTGTTCCTTTGCACCTCTCGGTGCAATTGCTAGTTTTAAAATCAATGCCTATATATGCAATTTCAAGGACTACCATAAGTCTCACATAATTCTTTAAAGGGTGCTAGCTCAATGGAAGAGCACCCGATTTATAAGCAGGAGGCTGGTGGTTCAATTCCATTGTGTATTAATATTAATTAATCAATGATATTGTAGTTTAATTTTAATTAAATACTTGGTGAGATATTTTCTAGATTCATTATTTTATTGTCTCTAATGAGGCAAAAGTGATGTTGTGTTATCTTTGAATGTAATTTTTTATTGTCTCTAGAGAGACAATAGTTAGGATCAAAGATATTGTCTCTTTAAAGATAATATATCTTTAATCCAAACTATTGTCTCTAGAGAGACAAAAATGAATTCGTCTCTGGAGAGACAAAAATGTTTTTGTTATATATTGTCTTTATAAAGACAATATTTCAAGACAATTTAATTTGAGACACCCGCTTAAAGACAATATTTAAGACAATACACAAGTTTTGTTTTGTCTCAAGACAATTTACCCAAAAATTGTCTTAAATATTGTCTTAAAACCCCCGCTTGTGTTGTAGTGTTATGTCATGAAGATGAAAGAAGTGGCCAAAAGCAGTGTTAAGATCAGTGGTATAAAAGGCAGTATGATAGCAAGAGCATTCTTAGAAACTATGGCAAATGACTTCTATATCCAGAATGAAATAAAACATGTTTTCACAGTAAAGCCAACTTTTGCCACTACTACATAAAGGGGGGTTTTAAGACAATATTTGAGACAATTTTTGGGTAAATTGTCTTAACTTGAGATAAAAAAATACTTGTCTATTTTATTAAATATTGTCTTTAAGCAGGTGTCTCAAAAATTATTGTCTTAAAGATTATTGTCTTAAAGATTATTGTCTTAAAAGTTATTGTCTTAAAGATTATTGTCTTAAAAAATATTGCCTTAAAGGTTATTGTCTTAAAAAATTCTCTCTATAAATACAATATATAACACAAGCATTATTGTCTCCATTCATTTTTGTCTCTCTTGAGACAATTGCATTCTTGTCTCTCTAGAGACAATACAAAACAATGAATCCATAAATATCTCACCATTAAAATAAATCGATATAAAAAACATTTAATTAAAAATATACAAAATCATTGATTAATTCATGTTAGCGCATAGTGGAACCGAACCACCAACCTCCTACTTGTAAGGCATGCACTCTTCCATTAAGCTAGCAAACTTTAAAGAATTACGTGAAGAGTTATGGAAATCCTAAAAACTACAATTATAGCCATTGAGTTAAAAAAAAAACAAGCAAAACAAAAAACAAAAAACTAACACATAATTTATAATCTTTATAAAAACTATCATCATGCATACCATATTTTTAATTACTAAAACTAGCAATTTCCCCAAAAGGTGCAAAGAGAGGCAGATTATATCTCTAGCAAAAAAATTCAAAATCTTATATTAGTATACAGTTAAATGTTCATGTATACAGGCATCTATAAAGATAGACTCTATAAAGAGTGCATCGTTAAATATTTAGGCCACACCAAGAGGCAGGTTGCTAGTGCCAAAAGAGGGGAGGATCTACGTAAGAGAGAATTAAAAACTCTATCCCAAGAAAAGAAACTCTAATGTAGACCCCATTTATATTATTTTGAGTTATCCCATTGGATTATGAAGGATTTATAAAGTGCTTTGAATTTTTGTTGATGAGTGACATCAATTGAGAATTTTCTTCACACCAAAGGAATTTGTTGAAAACTTAAGTGGAAAGATGTACTTTTCATATGCAATTATGCCAAAGTTATCATGCATTAAGCATTGGAGAAGTAGGAAATCTAGAGAGATACTAATTGTAAAGGGGTTTCACTAGTAGAGAGATATTGGAATTGATAATGCAATAGGAAAAGAAACCAAAACACACTAGAGAGATATTGGACTTGATAATGCAATAGGAAAAGGAACCAAAACACACTACAAAAAAAAAAAAAAAAAACAACTGTAAAGCTTACATCTTTTGGAAAGTGCAAGAGAGACATTGGATTTGATAATGCAATAAGAAAAGGAACCAAAACACACTACAAGAATAAACAAAAATCATAGATAAAAAAAAAAAGCTTACATTTTTTCTAAAGTGCAAATTGCATAATAAATTTCTAACTGTTATCTTAAAGTGGCAAGCTTGATTGAAGAAAGTGTGACTTTCAAATTTATCAATAGTGTGATACAAAGTTAATTAAAAATAGATATTCAAATGTACTTAAAAAAAAAACTATTTCAAAACTTCCACTATAAAAATTCTCATTGCTATTTCTTACAAAATCACGTAATGCATCCCCACATAATTGAATTGGCCCATAAAAAGACACACCATAAGGGAAAATAGAAGGCTAAATTCAATGAAAATAGTCTCAACTCATGCGCTGAACTAAAGGATGAATGAAGTATCTAAATCAGATTGAGTTTGGATGAAGGATAAATGAGCTTGCATGGATAGGAGTTGAATATCATCACCCAACAAGCACGCACTTCATTCTAATTCAGGTTTGATTCATTTGTCATTCTAGGGAGTTCGGTGTTGCTGTTTGAAGTGATAGTTTGTATGGTTATACATTAGAAGGGTGCGTGGGAAAGAATCGACATCTTAGGTGTGGTGCGTGTTTTCCTTCCAAAAAGATCTTTGTGCCCATGCCATTGCCAGAAAATTGCAGAGTTGAATTCTTCAGTAAAAGACAATAAATCTCAGGACAACAAACCTATCAGTTTTCTACAATGTAAAACCAATAGTGAAGACTATATATTGATCCAATTTACTACCAATAGTGTATGTGATGTATATGCAAACATAAATCAGAGGGATGTTCCAGTTGCAAAAAATAAATGATATGCTCGCACTGTCAACAGGTTTGGCAGATAAAGTTACAAAATTATAATGTCTACTCCTTGAAAAGAAGAAGATTGGTGATTAGATTCCAAGACATTCATCGCTCAGCCATTGATGAATACAGGATGTCAATTCCCAATGTTTCATGGGGCAGTAAAAGGCAAGTTGAGACAAGTCAACAAGGGATGGATAATGTAACTTTATATTTAGACCCACATGTGCTCAACAATAGACATCCATAGAAAAGGAGAGGGGAATAAGACTAGTTTTGCAACAATAAAGAGGAAAATAAAACTCACACTACATGCAGCTAATGGAAATGGACTCAAAATATTATATAGTCTAGTGACACAGTCACTGCTCTCTTACAACACTCTAGAATGTAGAAGAGCTTTGGCCTCCGCTAGCATTGTTGTTGTGAGTTGTACTTGCATCACCCAACAAACATGTGAAATCTCATTGCGGTTTTGGAATGCCACCAATGCCTTGAAAAGTGTCTCTAATGGATTGGAGTGTGCCCACAATGTCCATCATAGTAGGTCATCCTTCAGGAGAATCTCTTGTGCAAAGCAAACCCATGCTTAAGGATTGATTGAGGCAGCTAAGATCTTTATCTGTTTGAGTGCTCGTACTAGCCCCTCTCAATAAAGGCCCCTAGCAATAATTTGTCTATCTAGCTGATACTTAATATAATGTATAAAAAAAAAATGGAAAATAGAAAGCACCAAATGCCATCCAGGTACGGTAGGATAAATACTCTGTGATATGATCACATGTACTTAAGAAATGAACCTTCCAAATAAAATGCAAACAAAGGGAATGCTATCTTGCTATGTTCATGAAATGTTGCTACTCCAAATTAATTGCCCACATTTATCACATCATTGTAAGTTGTATGCATTATACCATTGTATGCGGTGGAAAATCAATATTAACTTTACATGTTATGCTTCATTGCTGACTGAAAAGATCCTTACCTCAGAAATCGAGGTCAAGACAACATATATTTTGTCGTATGTAGGATAGCAAGATTTGAGGGCAACAACATTTGATAATATGGACGAAACCCAGTCAGGATCATGAATTGGGGCAGACCATATGGGCCCAACCATATTAAATTTCTTGCCACAATCACTGCATTCTTGAGGAACAACTGGGCCACAACCAGGTGCATATCGTACACTGTTATTCTTGAGCATACCAAGGCCATGGGTTGCAAGTATCAGCTAAATTTGAAGCAAGACTAAACTTGCATATATTTTACAACACAGTTTTTTTAAAAATGATTTCATTACTTTGGTGTACATTGCTAAAACAGGTTTCTAAAAACATTTGAAGATCTGAAGCTTTTGTGCAGTTTATTTTGTGCCTAAAAAAATTGAAGAGTTATCACCATCTTTTAAAATGGCAAGTTAAGCATACCTTGTTGACAGTTTGTGCTAGAGGCTGCAAATGGAATGAATCACATCCAACACATTGGTACACATAAGACAATTTCAGAGGTGTGTTTTTCATTGCATTTGCAGACCTACAAGCACACAGAGAAGGTTAGATCTTTATGGCTATCAAAGGAAGACCCAATCAATGTTGTAAGATCAGGTTCATACTCCTCGGAGCATTCAATCCAATCACTAAAGAAAGTTCAATGAGGTGGAAATATATATAGAAAATAGAAACTAATGTTACCACTAAATTATGGAGGGGGGGGGGGGGGGGGGGGTGCGCTCCTTTCCAAAGTCATTGGAAGATAGAAATAGGAATAAGCTCAACTGAGTATTAGTTGGAACTATTATAATTCGTTGTCCTTTCAATTTGTGATTACATTTTAAACTATAACTCTAATAAATTGTAATCATAATACACAGAGAATCTGTGTGAGGAAGAATTGTTGATTTGAGAAGAGGAATTAATGGAAGAAGGAGAAAGTATGAGTGCATCCTGATCATCAGTGCAGAGCTCCGTGTTCTTCACATACACAACTGACTACACAGTTTTATTTGGGACCCCGCTCCTTGAGTGCCTTGATCCTATCCTGCAGCTGCTTCACATACTTGATGATATAGAATCAAGTATAGACCAATAAAGAAGAATCCAATATTACTATATATTACTATATTACTATGACAGTTTGGGTTGAAGAATCATGTTTTTCAGTGTACTTTTACAAATTTTGTTCTTGTAGATGGGACTATTAGACCTTATTCTGAGTGGAATAATTACATTTCATAATTTCCGTAATGAAAACTTGTAATTTCAACAACCCATCGAAAATCGATCTAATTTGTAAATAAAGCACAACGAAAAGTACACGAATAATCTATTCCAGTTATTTTAAGAATTCTCTAAACTATGGAAGAGTACTTACATTAACTCCAGAAACAGTTGGTGGTACTTTCTGGGAGAGAACCAAGGCAGAGTGAAGAAATAAATTGTATCTGGATATGGTGGATGACAGGATCAGTTACATTTTATGAAGGTAATCAATAAACACTCAATACCATAGTACTAAATTTTGTACATGATAAGATACACATCATTTGAGGGATTTATGACCTAGTAGTGCAATTTTTTGGAAAGTTTTCTAGTTTATTTTTCTATCTAGTTTGTTCTGGCCGACATTCATTGAAATCACAAGTTTGACAGGTGAACTCTTCACAATCAAAGTGATTCAGAGGTTTTTGAGGGTGTTGAATCCATATATGTAGTCAAAAAACCCAGTTTAAACAACACAAATCAAAATTTGGCCACAAATGTTTTCACAAAATTTTGACCAGAAAACTGCTAGAAACTCCAAAAAAATCGCACTTAAAACTACTCCATTTATTACTGTGCAACTAAATTCCCAATGCCTCATCTGCATCATAGGGGAAAATGTTTGGCCAGATTTTCTAATCATTACTACTTTGCACTGACGAAACATATTCATTGAATTGAATTAATGAAACAGACAAGTGATAGGGGCTTACGGTGTAAGAAAAGCTCCAATAAGAGAAATGGCAATACCAGTTGCTCCACTTCCTCTTAAATTAGGAATGAACATTCCTTTTAACACCTCATTGGCTTTAGGCTTTGCATATGCCAACTCTCCAACGAAACAACCAAACATTGTAAGTACAAGAAAAGAAATGATCGCCTCCAAATTTCTCATCTGCAATGTCCCAAGTTATAACACAGGATAAAAGGATTTGAACTTTGCATACTAACACTTTTAACACTACCGTATTTATTGTGCTATGCTTACAAATGCAGGTAGAAATCCACATGGACAATTTCAAAAAATCATTGGACAAACATATAACAGTAATAACAATATCATACTTCTTTAGATTATAGTGAATGTCAAGGCACAACACATTCAATATCCTAAATACAATTTAAGTTTCAGTCATTACCCAAATTAATCCCCCTATTGAATATTCCAGTGTTACATGGGGATGCATCCCCCAGATTGGAGAGCACACCCCCAACATTTACCACACACTCCAGAGATGGGGGTTCCTGGAAAAACATTTTGCCACATCCCCCTTTTGGGGAAACTCGGGGCAACATTTCCCTGGTGTGAGAGAAGAATTTTACCAAAAAGGGGATGTTTGGTGGCCCCTCCCCCAGAATAGGGATGCCCAAACCCCCTCGCATCAAATTTTTTGTTCAATAAAATGAAGATACAAAAAAATAGGAGATTGAGCTTTGAGTCTATTTTTTGTTCAATAAAATGAAGATACAAAAAAAATAGGAGATTGAGCTTTGAGGACTCTGTGACTTTAGTAATTAATAGTAATATTACATTCTTGAAGTAAAGTGAAAATTTTCAAGTGACACTCCTTTATCTCACAGTCTACTTTAAACTGTTTCAGATGTTTGAGGGTGATTCCAACCTCATCAGACATCATATGGAGAATGTAGAATTTTATATCCCATTCAGAATTCAACAGACTAAACAGATTTCAGGATTGGCAACATTATAGTGTTTCCACTGGATTGCACAATGATGAATTTGCATGGGATGAATTGTTATTGTTGAGATTTTATCATTATTATTTTTTTATAATTTTGGAGATGGGGACCCCTATGCTAGGGACCCTAACGTCCCCCTGTCCTCCCTGAATGTCTTTAAAATTTAGGGATGCTCCCACATATCTCCCTTTTAATTCCCCCCACTTCCACACCCCCCCATCCTGGAAACTTGGTGGAACATAGAAATATTCATGTGCATCAGTTACATGATATGTTTGTTACTACTGCAAAGAATATCAACTCACCATCCATAATGAATAAATTGGTTAAGCTTCTTTGTAAGATTCTCAAGGTCATCATTCAATGGTAATACCACTCCCTATTGTAGAGTGTTGTGTTCTACAATTTAGGCTGTTATATTCTGCAATGCCTCTGTGGTCTTTCCATCTCCACAATCTCTGTTTGTAAGCATTTGAATTGCATGATGCTAGATTATAGGGTTACTGCTTTCAGAAATGTAGGTAGCAGTTTTCCTGGATTCTGCAACTTAAGAAAGAAAATCTTCTAAATTCTACAATATCTGGTTATAGGGATGTTCATCACCTTATGAGCTCTTGTTGTGGATGCTACCTTGTAGGGATTTTCTTGTCATCTTCATTGCTCGATGCCCAATAGATGTGGGATGTTGCCTCTATTTTTCACTTCCATATTTTACTAATGCATAATAAACCTCTGACACTAGTGTACCTATTGTGATATTTCATAAATGCAGGTAGAAATCTACAGAAACATTTTTAAGAGTCATTAGACAAAAATATAGCAGTTATACTATCATACTTCTTTAGATTATAGTGATTTTACAAGGCATAATGCACACAATATTCTAAATACAATTCAAGTTTCAGTGACTACCCAAAATTAATCCCCTATTGGATGAGTATATACATTGGTGACAAGATCACAGCTACGAGGAATTTCAATTTTCCTTCTATAGTGAATGACTTGGTTAAGCTTATTTCCAAGCTTCTCAAGGCCATCGCTAACTGGAAATGCAAATCCCTATTGAAGGGTGTTGTATTCTGCAATTTAGAATGTTGCATTCTGTGATGCCTGTTTGTGGATTCTGGTTATGCAACTCCCTAACGCAGGTCATTGTATTCTGCAATTCAGGGTGTTGTGCTTGTGAGCATTTGAATTGCACAATGCTAGGTTATAGGCTTCTTTCAGAAAGATAGGTTTAGCAGTTCTCCCATCTCCTGCAACTTTACAATGAAAAATTTCTAAATTCCACAATATTGGGTTATGGGCATGTTTTGCAGTTCTCCCATCTTCTGCAACTTTAGAATGAAAATTTTCTACATTCCACAATATTGGGTTATGGCCATGTTCCTGTTGCTTATGTGATTTCTCTATGCAACTACAAATTCTTGATGTTGATGCTACCTTGTAGGTGTTTGTCTATATTCTTCATACTAATTCCATATAGCCAACTTTGTACATTTCCTGGTCCCACTGCAAAAGTATTCAATTTCCATGATACAGAAAGCCATGTGTGCATCAAGTTTTATTGTCGGGAAACAAAAGGATGCATTGTAACAAAAGAACTCTAAATTGAATACAAAATCAACAACTAGCCGATTACCAATTAACGTGCAAAAGCAGCAAACTCATGTCCCGATTTCATGACAAGAACCTGATCATATCATGCCTAAAAAATTTCCTTTGTAGTGCCTTTGAACTAATAATAAATGTAAAGGTTCACAAGTCTATAAAAGGAAATTGTCCACAAGGACACACAAGTCAACATTGGCAGTGACTGTTTTCAGCACATTTTACCCACCTTGCATATAAGAGTATAAATTATCCAAAGCCCTAGTGCATTGAAAAAACATAACGCCAGCCAACTATTTTCTCTTATGGTTTGATTAGAGATCACAAACATTTCTAATTACAGAAGTTTCTTTTATAGGAGGAAAAAAAACAAACTGGGATTATATCCCTCTCCTTGATTGAAACAGTCTAGAAAATATTGGAACTACTTTAACAAAGATGATTTTGCACTAACCACCTTGTTCCTGAAGCTTTCTAACTACAAAAGAAAACATCGAACATCAAGTTGACCTTCATATTACTGCAAATTGATAGAGACAACACCATAGAATCTGAAATAAATTCAACGTCGTTTCCCGGTACAACGTCTCTGCAACATAGAGCAAACCAAGAGTTTGAAGTAACCAGGTTACATAAGAAAAATGAATTGTCATTTTGTCTTGAAATAGATGCATAGAGTATAGTCAAAAGGATTGGATGGAGCACCCTGAATCTCTGCACTCCAATGAGAGTGAGTGTGTTGAATCCAGTTAGAAGAACACCAGCCCATGTAGGTATATGGAACAACATGTTAAGAGCAAATGCAGTTCCCAGCACTGTGATAAAAACACGAAGGGACGAGAAAATTACAAACAATGAATGAAGTGAATGAAGTAAATTGGGGTAAAATTGTTAACCCTTATTCAGTTAGGGTTCTTATGGATAGTTATTTATCCTTAGGAAACTAAATCAATGGTTTACCTATTGTATATAGTGCATATTTATATGTACTATGTACATTATTTTTCATACCATTCTTAATAATATTGTTGAATTCATTTTCCAACAAAAATCAATATTCTCTACATTAGTTGTAGTTGAATTCATTTTCCAAAAAAAATCAATATTCTCTGCATTAGTTGTAGTTGAATTCATTTTCCAACAAAAATAAATATTCTTTGCATTAGTTGCAGTTGAATTCATTTTCCAACAAAAATCAATATTCTCATTAAAATCCTGCATTAGTTGCAGTTTCATTTCGATGCACGGAGTAAAATAAAATAAGATTATTGCATCAGAAATCAAAATAAAAGAATTTTACTTTGCAAAATCATTCTTGAAATGCTAACCCTCAGGAATATCTGCAACAATGACACCCACTTCTAATAGGAACCATAAGATAAAATTTAGATTTCTTGGATATTGTTCCCTGTAGTGTTGCGTGAAATGCTTACCTAATAGATTAGTAGGTTTAGGGGTGAGCATAATCTCAATTCATATAATTGTTTGACAAAGGAAATAGATGAGGGACAAACATGTTGCAACTCAAAAATTTGATGCAAGATATCGAATAATCAAGCCACTTATAGACATCACAAGAATGACCCAGGGTAACTACAAAAAACACAAAAAAATTGAGCAAACAATATCATATTAGGATGAATTCTAAATTCTTGTAATCAAAAAAGTAATTAATCAGAATTGATCTTCTCATTCGAGAGTTTATTATTATTATTATTAAATACCTCATATTTGAACCTAGCCCCTCCTTGCAAATCAGACGCCACTGAGACACAACCGGAATTCTCGATATCAACATCGATACCCAAATATATACGAAATAAAATTGTTAAAGATTAGTAACTACATACACATTCCAGGATCCATGAAGGCTATGGACACAAGAACTGCAGGTCCAATATAACCTAAAAATTTTCTCCATCCTGGCTTCTGCTTCGGTGATATTTCACAAATAAAAACAATTAAAAGGTAAGGAAATCACTTATGTTTAAACTTTAGAGTGCCTTTCTTAAACTGTAGAAGGAATGATACATATAGTGAGCTGTAAAATCTACCTCTCCCTCCATTATAACCAAATTCTACCTCTTAATTTAACCATAGAGATTCTTAACCTCTTAACAATTCTAAGGGAAGAATAAATATGCACACTAAGAGATGTGGAACCCTAAGGTTTAAGGGAATGCATAGAATTTCAAATCATATATTCGAATATAAAATACCTGCCCCATATGGCTATCAAAAACTCGTAAAAGTTGAAATCCCACTAAAAAGGAACATGACTCTTCATTAAACGATGACCCAAAAGGAGATTGGGCACCATTTGAATATATGCATTGTGGATCTTATGCATCTCTAGGAAGACATTGAAATCGCCATGCTCATAACAAGAGCCAAGTTATTAGACCTGTCTATTTATGAGTGTTTCATAGTAACAACCCTATCACAATTCGAAGAGAACAATAAACGTGCAAACTAAGAAATCTGTAACCCTAAAGTATTGAGATGCACAATTTTAAATCATACATTTGAATATAAAATGCTTGCCATATATTGCCATAACAAACTCATATAATTGGAAATCGGACTAAAGAGGAACACAGATCTTGGTTATGGGGTTACCCGAAAGGAAATTGGGTACCATTTGAACATAAAATGTTTTCCTTGTGTGGCTATAAAAATCTCATAAAAGTTAAAATCCAACAACTGAGCAACACATGCCTTCTTTATGGGATGACCCCAACGAAATTCACAACCATTTGAACATAAAATGCTTGCCCTAATGGCTATAAAACATCCATAGAAGTTAAAATCTGACAAAAAATGAAAATGTATCTTCTTTATGGGAAGAGCCAAAAGAAAATTGGGTATTATTTAAATATATAACTCTTGTAGTGTATGGCTATAAACAAACTCATTAAAATTGAAATCCAACTAAATACTATTAAATCCTAATTAACAAGATATAACCAACGAGACCCAATTAAATCCTAATTAACAAGATTAAATCCTACCCACTTCCCCCAATCCAGAGAGGGTGTTGAACATACCTGGGTAGCAGAAGTAGACTAGGGATGCCAAAAGCACTTGAGGTGCGGTTACGTTGCAGAGTGCTCAAGGGTGGCTCAAAGTAGAGCTTCCTCCTACCCCGCACCTCTCAAATGCTACATCAGAGTGCTCAAGGGTGGATCGATGTGGATAATTTTCATTGCAAAGTGCTCATGTCGTAGTGCCTCTTGGTTGCTGCATCACAGTCCTCAGGGGTGGCTCAATGTGGAGCATTTTTATTGCAGAGTAGTCAGGAGTGGCTTGATACAGAGCTTCCTCTTGCCACGACGCCTCTTGGCAGTTGCATCAGAGTGATCAGGGGTAGCTCAATGTGGAGAATTTTCTAATGCGAGATAGAGAATAGGAACCCGAAACTTCATGACCCTAGACCACACAAAATGGTAGACTTGAACTTGCACGGTGTGGCAAAGAAAAGCAAAGGGGGATAGGACAAAATGATAAAATTTCAAGAAAAAAGGGCTTTGAAAAGCACCAAAGGCAAATAAAGGGAGTGCAAAAGAAATAGAGTTTGACAAAATTACCTCGTCATCAGTTTCGGTAGAAGCATCTTGATCGTCGTCTGTGCCGAACGCATTTTTTGACTGATTGTCTTCATCGTATTCGTCGTTGTCTCTCGTCAGCCAAGTTATGGCTTCAAGCTCTTCCTAGTCATCCTCTTCTTCATTTGGGCTTGATTCTTCATTTTGTGGCCGTTCTTCCTCAGAGGAAGTCAGGTCCCTGATGAACTCTTACTACGCTTGCCCATTGCTCAGCGTGGCTCGGCTACGGAGGATAGAACTTAGGATCTGTATGGAAAGCTGAAGCGCAAATTAGAAACCCTTGAACGAGCGAGGGTTTTAAAATTTAACGAACAAATAAAACTATGATTTGGTAGCTTTTGCTGTCGTTCGAGTGATTCGGGTAGGAGTAGATTTGAGTAAAAGGGTGAAATGTTGTCGCCGCCCTTTTTATTGAACTAGAGTTGCGAAAAGATAGATCAAATACAAAATACTCGATATCATGTTTCATACAACATCCAAAGCCCAATCAGCTCATGCTATACAGAGGATGAAGAACAACTCAAGACATCCAAAGGGCATGGTACGCATCATGGAAAATTTTAGGGGCTAATATTCGCCCAATGGCTAATTTTCCATGATTTTCCACAAAAAAGATTTGCCAATTTCTAATTTTTATAAAAGATGATTCGCCGAAATTTTAGAATATAAAATTATTTTACCTTAAAAATCACCAAGATTATATAGAGGCTATATATAAAATCATTATACATTTGAATAATTTTTAAAATATATCCATAAACATTTTATAGTTTGCATATTAGGGATTAGTGAGATTCGCCAATGTTTTTAAACTTCAAGAAAATCTTCCATCCTTCAAATTTTCCTTGGTACGCATTTAAGCAAGAAATTAATAGGACAGCCAAATAAAACCCTTGACATCAGTCGCACAAACCCAACAGACTTTTTTTCCCACAAACCTTCTCATAAATGGATGTTGAAACTATAAAACATGAAATTCATGGCTTAGACCAACATATAAGGGAGTTATGAGATAAACCCATCGTGGATTTCTCAAATATACTAGCAAATAACAAGGACCCCAGGGTGCATATTCATACAACATGGAAAAAGGGAAAAATGAATTTGCACTGACAATCAGTAATATAACTGCAATACACAGAAAGAAAGATAAGTTTTCGACAATCGCATATGTACTCACCTGAGTTTCTAGCTCTCCCACAAAACTCAGAAGGAGATGTTACACCGAATTCGAAAAACTAAATGATTGGCTTGGGGAATTGTCGAGATGTTCAGAGTTTGAATCTGCTGCATGAAAGTCACGATAGAACTCGCACCTCTTTCTTCAATCTCAACATGATGTGCACTCTAGAGTCCTTGTTTTTCCTATGTGATCTCCTACTCAAATATCCCAGTTTTAACTTGGGTTAAAATAAACTCTATGAAGCAACCGTGTTTTGACCAACGTGGTCACATTTGATTTATTTTAATTTTTCTAGCCTTCTCACTGTGGATTGGGAATTTTTCGTTCCTATTGCAATTTTTTTTTTCACTTTCTCGC
The DNA here is from genome assembly GCA_031772625.1 of Pinus tabuliformis. NCBI lineage: Eukaryota > Viridiplantae > Streptophyta > Pinopsida > Pinales > Pinaceae > Pinus > Pinus tabuliformis. The sequence continues at coordinate 19,051,071 of CM062813.1, read as the reverse complement.
GGAATTTGAGAGAGTGGGAATGGTTCCCGCCAAGGTTTGCAAGTTTCCGCCTTTTGTTGCTACAAATTCCTCGCACTTGGGTTGGGGTGAGTAGAGCCTCTTGAGTCCTTGTTGGTCCACTTTGGTAGGGAAAGGGTTCTCATGTACATGCATGTAATGATTTTAATGGAGGGTGTTATAAGATCAATTTAAGAGAATATCTACAAAATGGAGAGGGTCATGACATCAATACAAGGATCTCCATGGGGTTGAGGGGTAGGGTATGGGTAGTCAAAGTAGTAGTAGATTGTAATTAAGAGTACCACATATTACTTTAGAAAATCTTGATTACAAATATGTATATTTTATGGTGAAAATGTAACAATGTTTTGAAATTCTTTTGTAAGGCATGAAAATGGTTAAGTTTGGCATGCTTTTTAGAGATATGCATGTGTACATAATGGTGGAGTAAATGACTTATGGTGGGGGGATGAGGTTGAACCCCAAAAAACACAAGCAAGGAGATAAATTTAGGAAGGTTGGTGGTGTGGGTCAATGAGCATTGGGCTATTTAAATTTCTTTGACATACATTTGTCTTTTGGATTGAAATGTTTTCGATGAACACAAGCAAGTGGCGATTATTTGATTTGAGACATTCCAATGTGGTAGAAGCATCTCAAAAGTTATGAAATCACCCCTTTGGCTCAACAATCACAACTAAATGGAATTTATTCTATTAAAGTCACTTGAGACTTAGACATAGCCCCATCTTCAATAAGCAACCCCCTTAAGAAGGCAATTCAATCCATGAAGGGTGAACATGTCACGTGGCATAATTGAACACATGTGGGGGAATAATAGCACACTATACTCACGTCCACTATCTCTACCACCCACCTCCTCCTCCAGGGATGGGGCTAGATAATCTTGCCTCTATCACTTCTGATGACTAATTATGGTAACTGGTGTCTTGTTAGTTCTTTTTGTTTTTTGGCATGTAAGGCCTATAAGGTTGTGGGTCTCCTAGTTGGGTATTTTTCTTTTTTTCAGTACCATGGTAATAGCATTGGTCAACAAACCTGGTCGGGGTGAGGCCACATGCATTTTGACGCCCTTGTACATACTTTTTTATTAATGAAAAATCTTCAACTTACAAAAAAAATAACACACTATACTCACACACAATGCAATAAGCAAGCCCCCATCGATGTTATGCACTACTTTAAATGGGTTTAGTAGCCTTGGATGGCTCTAACAATCATAGTTGAATGTATATGATGTTAACTAATTTAACCAACAAAACATGCCTTCAACAATGGTAACTAGACTTACACTCCATTTACTTCATTAAACAATCAAGTGAGGTTTTAATAATTGTAACCAAACATACAAGTCATTGATCAAGTTAACCAACCTAACACACCTTTAATAGTGATAACCAAAATGTACATGTTACTAATCAAGTGACCATTGTGTCATGCCTCTAACATGTGCAATTGAACATAAATGTTGTTGATGGGGTTGACCAATCTAACATATCTCCCATAATTGTAGTCAAACATGCATGTTGATTCGGTTAATCAAATACATGTTAATATCCAACCTAACATGTCACTAATAGTGACAATGGAATGTGCATGTCAATGACTAAGCTAATTGACCTGATATGTTGTTCACTGAGATGATTAACACATAACTCACTAAGCTGACCAAGTTGACAAACCATTGGTTTTGTCATTGAACTAACATGCCTTTAATAGACACAACTAAATGTACATGATGTTACACCAGTAAACCATCATGACATGCCTTTAACAGTAGTAACAAAGTGTGAAAGTTCTGGATTGGGAAAACCAAACTAATATACCTATGATAATCATAATTGACCATACATGTTTGTTGTGATCAACCCTTCAAGTTTTCCCTTGCTTCTATACAAAATTAAGCATTCCATGCAACTCTCAAAGTAACTTTGATACATATACAAATTAAGTTTGTATTTACATGTTCGATTTGTGTTAAAGTGTTTCCTCTTTAAAGGTCATAGGATTCGATCCAATGGAAATTAAGGTATGTACACATCCATAGATTAAATAGTTAAAGCATTGAATGGAGGGCATCCCTTGTCTCACAAACAAGGGGGTCTCATATGTCAACTTGGCAGCTACCTGCATTATAACTTAATATTAAATAATATTCTTATTTTTTCAATTAATATGAATGCTTCTAATATTTAATATATTGTTAAGGAGATTACCCCTTGACTAATTAGTGAAGTATTTAATATTGGATGAGAGAGTTGTAAGGCTGAAATTTTGGCTACCACGGGTTAAATTTGGTGTTTGTATTATGTCAATGCAAAATTAGATTTCACACCTCTCCAGGAATCAATCAAAATCATTTACACATACCAATCAAAGGCATTCAATAAAAGGTTAAAGTAGTGGTTGGGAGGAGTTCATTGTCAGATCCATCCAAGGGTTTCCAAACTAGAGAAACAAGGGCATGTATTTGATTTATGGGATAACATTTTAAAGATTGCTACGAGGAGAGGAGTTAGTGGGAGTCCTTCTCCAACAACACCTTGTTCGACGACAAACAAAATTAAGGGAGTTCAAGAGAAAATGACAAGCATGTGTCAGCTCTCGACTGTATATATACCATTTCTCGACAGTATCATCTACATAAACGCACCGCAGGGCCTGTAGAATCATATTGGGCGAGTTCACTGCATATCTCAGCGTCACGAAGACTTTGTTACAGATTTTCTTCATGTCATCGCAAGAATCGACCAAGAAATCGTTTAGCCCCTCACCATCCATTTTCAAACCAACAAGATCCTAGAGTTTAGTATTCAACTGAGTTTAACAACACTAGCATTTTAATCAATGAAGAAAGAAATCACCTAAATCATTACAAATACAGAACCCCTTAAGATGTAATCATTATTAAGTATTATCTATCTTATTCATAGGGTCTCATTCTTAGGATCCAGTATCAGTGTGACCATATTTGGTATTCACGATAGTATAAGGTCTTTATAAGCAATTATGTGGTGAATGCAATGGTTAATAGATTTCAAAATCATGCATTGGAGAAACCCAATAGGTCATTTTTGGACTCAAGTCCTCATCATTTTCATTACTTGCTGCACTGACTCAACAAGAGGGGGTCACACTCCATGTTGGAATTTTTTTTCATCTGCAGAGTACTTGTCTTAACATGACCTTGATCTTAAGGTGTTTGATTCCATGAACATAATGTCCTAGTTATCCTCCCATCCTTGGAAATTTAGTGGATAATGCAGATTCCACCCCCAAGCGTGGGACCAAACCAGGGATTCTGGAGGTTTATACTGCCTCCACCATGTACAACTTTTTATAACTTTACCAAGATTCCAGAGGCAATCTCCTCCACCCAATCATTGTTGAGGGACTCCAGAGATGTATACCCCCCACCAATTAATTAGTAAGGGACTCTAGAGATCAATGTCTCCACCCTTTAATCAGAAAGGGGCTCCATAGATCAATGTCTCCACCCTTTAGGCAACAGGGATTCCAAAGATCAATGTCCCCACCCTCTAGGCAACAAGGATTATAGAGATATTATCTCCCCCCTAACTTTACTCTGATTTTCTATCCCCACCCCGATACCAGTACTAGTTTACAGTTCAGTCTATCCCTTTAATTCGTCGCATTTAAGAATTCCATGTTCCTTTACAACAATCCATTTAAGAATTCCATGTTCCTTTATAATCTATGCTACAGAAAGACCTCGGTACATAGCCTAACATACAAATACCACCATAGCACACAACACCAATTCCATTGAACCATGCACTTTATGAGGTTGGTTAATGATAATTTAAGTGCATATGGGGACAAAATTTCGTGTAGGTGGCATAGAATATGAGCAAGGGATTGAAGCAATGGACCAATTAGCTGAGTAGAAATCAAATTTAAGTTATAGAGAGATGCAAGACCCTGCACCTACCAAAGACCATTACAAACTTGCTACTTTGGACACCCTTGAAACTCTTGGTTACTCCTATGGCCCACAATTCATACAACAACTCATAGGAAAAATGCAGCAGTCATACACTGCATCTCCAGTGTAAATTGATGTAGAAATTCCCATGCATTGGACTCTATCACTTACTGGAACCACACCATCTAGGTGAAGTCCACAATCTTCCACCTCTTTGTCAAAACTGCAACATCTCCTATGACTGCATCAAAGTTCTGTAGGACTTCAGGTTTGAGTAGCTGCACTGATGTGATATGCATAAACTTATTTTTGTACTACATGATAAATTATCCAAGACAATGTAAGCATAGTTTTAAGGTCATCTAAGTAATCAAGCTAGGAAATATACTATATTACATGAAATACCATGAAAAAACCCATTGGTAAAATAAACCTTGATGTGAATTTATGATAGAGCCAAAATTAATCTAACAATAGGCATAAAAATGAGCAACAATAATTATATTGAACCTTATTGGAATCATGGCAATGACAAAATTAAAGATTCCCATCTCTAGTTTTCATAAACCTCATCTTCAATGAAAGCATCATTCATTTTCTAACCAATGCCACATAATAGAAAAACAAAACATCCAAGTTTATGACACAACCATTCAAGGTTCATGTGTTTGAGGTAGTTACAAAAACTTAGAGAAGATGAAAATGCAAAGATAGTTCCTTTCATGTTGTATTAGGCATCTTATGCTCAAAAATTAATGTTGTAAAATACATATTGCAATGAGAAACTAAGCTGGACGAAATGACTTCCACGATAAGCACATTGACCACCCAATTAACCCAATTTGATATTAGAAATTGACTATTGTTATTTCTGAATTATATTTATATTTCCATGTGCTTATTTGAAATCATTTTAATGTATACACACAGTCTCAATGTATACAAGCCATTTGCTGCTATATATGAATTTTTGATGGACAAATGTTGTTCTTTTTTTATTGCTATATCCAGAACTGCCACTAAGGGTTGCATGCAATTCCTGTAGCAGTTGCATAACAGTTCACTATGATTTGGATGCACATTTTCCTAGGTTTTCCCTGTATAGTGACTATCGTTCAATGGGTGATGCTATGATTAAATGCAGAGCTTAAGTGAATGACTTTTTGTACTGATTAATGGCCTCTAGTGTCACTTTGGTGATGAGATTTGGTCTGCATGGAATGCCTTATAGTATGCCATAATTGTATGATTGTTCTATATATTAATGGGCTACTTAATAGTTAGTCTATTGCCTTAGCCTCCTTGGACATACGAAACACATACCTTGTAGTTGGATGCCAAATTTTGTCCACATGGAGGGTGATTCTTTCTTATTAAATTAGTGTAGCAATTGAATTACTTATGTATTTCCTATGTCTCCATGAGACGATTTAGCATTTCAGTGCACAAAATCATGCATACATGTATAGTTTATCTTCACTATGCATAACACCAACCTGTTTTAGTAAGATGTCATGAAATCATGGAGTTCACAAGAACACTAGAGGTATGAGTAGCCATTAGGATGACATCCTGGTCTACTTCAGGCACATCACTAGAGATCCATTAAATCTCATGAAGCTCACATCTGGTTTCTCTAATTCTAGTTCATAAGGACAAGACCCTCTAATGGGAAAGTTAATTTGCTTAATGATGATAGCAGAGCTTCAAAAATTGTATTGTAAATGTATTAATGTTGTTGGACAATGTTCTTAACATATCAGCTAAAGCTGCCTCAAGTATTAAATCCTAATCAACAAGATATAACTAGCGAGACTCAATGTTGACTAAAAGAGTGTACAGTGGTTTTACAGTCTACTACTCACTAAGGTCAATGAAAAATTGGTAAAATGTTTAGATCTCCTTATGCATAGCAACACATAATGTGTTGTCAAAATTGTGGGTGTATAAAAATATAAAACGAGATACAACATATGTTATCCTTTGTGAAAATTATCCTAGTACATGTCAATAGGATTATGGATTCTATCTAATAATAGATTAATGATCCATGCATCCATGGATGTGCATTCTAATGATGTGTAATTATTGTTACAACATTCTTTCTGTACACATTTGATTTCTTAAATCTTGACTGACCTAGTTAATATTAAAACATGGTAACAAGAAATACGTATGACAGGTCTTACGGAATATCAGTTGATTCTTTACAGACCAAAAGTTTAGATAGTACCCCAATCCGTAGACCTTATGAGTTTTTATTTTAAGGCTTGCATGGTGTAATTAAGGCTATTAACCCTTGCATTAAAGTCCTCCCCCTCGCCTCTTGACCTGATAGAGAAGATTCGAAAGAAAATTGAGACCTAATGTTTACCAAACGAATGAAAAATGATAAAACCTATGGTTTGGCCCTAGGGAAGCTAAACATCAGCTACTCATAATTGCAATTTCTAGCCTAAATATTAACCAGAGCCTTCACTTTGGAAAGTATTGAATGAATATTTTAAGCATTGTAAGCCAAGTAACAACATTTTATAACCTATGCCTATACAAAATAACAAAATCCCAGCTAAGAATCTTACCGGTCCAGCTAAGAATATTACCGATGAAGAAAACCCAAAGAAGATTTCGTTGTATTGAAGGCAAATGAGGTCCGCGCACAATCACCTACGAACAAGAATCCATGTTAATAGAGGAATATGCACTATGATACTCCAGTAACAACAAGAATAACATGAATAGACGTTTAGTGGCAAGAAAGGGCTGAAACTAATGCAATGTAAGATGAGATGCCTAAAGCAGCAATTCAACGTTGCTTCAACACTAAAAATCTTACAAATTCTCAGAGAAAGCACAGTTGTTCCGTTTGAAAATTCCACCAGTAATTCATTAAATGAACAAAAACCCCAAGACCTGTTCTTTAACCTCCAAAGTCGTATAGGGTTCGGCCTTGCCTTTTCAAGGCGTAGACAACATCCATGGCGGTTACAGTCTTTCTCCTAGCGTGCTCTGTGTAAGTAACGACGTCCCTGATGACATTCTCAAGAAAAACTTCAACACACCTCTCGTTTCTTCATATATGAGGTTGTTGATACACTTGACACCGCCTCTCCTGGCAAGACGCCTAATGGTGGGCTTCGTAATTCCCTGAATGGTATCATGCAGTACCTTCCCATGCCTCTTTTCACCTCCTTTTCCCAAACCCTTGCCTCCCTTTCCACGGTTGGACATATTTCCCCCTTCAAATCTCCACAACGAAAATGCCTAGGGATCGAACCTCAATTGCCAATCACTCTGCTCGTTAGTCGCGCAAAGCAATCTTTTCCCAAACCCTTGCCTCCCTTTCCACGGTTGGACATATTTCCCCCTTTAAATATCCACAATGAAAAGGCCTTGGGAAAGAACCTCAATCTCCAATCACTCTGCTTGTTAGCCACGCAAAAAAATATTTTCCCAAACCCTTGCCTCCCATTCCATGGCTAGACATCTTCCCCCCTTCAAATATCCACAACGAAAAGGCCTCGAGATCGAACCTCAATTTCCAATCACTCTTCTCGTTATCCACGCAAAGAAAAATGAGCAAAGCAACAAATCTCCACAACGAAAAGGCACCGAGATTGAATATCAATTGCCAATCACTCTGCTCCTTAGCTACACAAAGAAAATCACTCTGTAAAATGAGGGAGGGAAGTTCTCTTGAAATAATATTAAAAATTATAAAATATAATTGGCAAGGTTAAACTATGTGAAATTTTTTTAAAAAGTTGGTGAAACATGAATAATAATAGTTAGTTAAATACAAAATTGAATGAATAATGTTTAGTTAAATAAAAAATTGAATATTGAGATAACGGGGATAATAAGTGCTATATAATAGCTATTAAATTAACGAGTTGTTTTTAATGCAATTTTTTTGGACTTTCTGGTGCTGGAATTTTGTGAAAAAATTTGACGTGAAATCTCTATTTGTTTTATTTAAACTGATTTTTTTATTGTATATATGGATTCAACACCTGAAAACCTTTAAGGCACTTTGATTGTGCAAAGGTTACATGTGGTTTTTATAAATTCCTGCCAAATTTTAGATAAATTAGACCAGAAAAGCTTCCAAAAAGTCACACTAAAGACAACTCGTTAAATTAATGATTGGTAACTTTACGATATTACTTTATATGGTGAGTAATACAGGGTATCATAGTCTTGTTCTAAGTTCGAGACTACAATTGTATTGTATAGTGTTTTGAATTTAGATTGTTTGTGCGGTAAGGCTTCAACTATATCATACCGCAATTAATAATGTTTAAAAAAATTAAAAACAAAATTCCTTAAGTAAGGTTCTAGGTTAATATGTGAATTGGAAAGTCATCTTTGGCAAATGCCTAAATGTCAAATTATCTTATATAAAAATATTTCCTTTCTCAAAAAAGTTCTTTTTATTTTGTCATGTAAAAAAAACATGATTATTATACATCACTAATTATTTCCAAAATAAAACAATGTTTAACTTTTGTAAGTATTTGTAAGACATTCTATGAGAATACTAATTGCATTCACTTAAGAAATAATAAGAGTTGATTCCATGAAAGATAAACTTCTTGATGGAGTGTAGGTTTTAACCCCGTACAGAAATTACTTGCATACGAATTCTAAAACACAGAAAATAAACAATAGCAGGAGCATAACACATAAAATACATATACACAGAGATTTTCTCCTGGATCCCAAAACCGAGACTACCAGATTGATTTTTCATTATGTTCCTTTTAATGTTACAATACATATATATACATGTTGAAGCATCCAATACCATGGACCGAAAAACCATCGCGTCCAAAACCATGTGCGAAAACATGCAAAAAAACATAGATAGGTCCGCCCACCTAATATAGGGTCCAAAAAAAATTTCCCCAGGGCGCTACCCTGGGCCCCATCAAGGGGGGCTACCTGCCCTCATCAAACCCCCTGTGACCCCCCCACTGCACAATCGGCGCATCGAACGGGGGGCTCCCCCCCCCCCACCTCTAACCCCCCGGTTAACTAGGGAGGATAGTCGTGGAAAGAATATAACACAACCCAACATTCTCCCACTTGTTCTTTTCTTTCCACATGAGAGCTTAGTCTTTTATCCAGCCCTAAAATGCCCATTGTTTCTCTACACCAAGAGAACTTCTCAGAGCTCATCGATTTTGTCAATGCATCTGCAATATTCTTCAAAGTGTCCACCTTTACCAGCAACATCCTTTTCTCTTCTATCATATCCCTCACAAAGTGATACTGAACATCAATGTGCTTTGTCTTTGAATGGTAAGCAGGGTTCTTTGCCAAGAAAATTGCACATTGGCTATCACAGTCTATTCTGCCTCTGTAGTTGATAATGCCACTACAAATTCTTTCTTACTCATCCAACTGACTGCACCTCCAGATAGGTTAAACACATACCCACTTGTATATCTTCTCTGATCTAGATCTCCAGCCCAGTCTACATCAACAAAGCCACGAATATCAAAAACTCTGTCCAATCTTGGTCTTCCTTGGTAGCACAAACCATAATCACTAGTGCCACGCAAATACATGAAAACCCACTTCACTGTTGTTCAATGCTCCTTCCCTAGTTTTGACATAAACATGCTCAATACTCCCACTGCATGTGCAATGTATGGTCTAGTATAGACCATTGCATACATCAGGCTAGTGACTGCACTTGCATATGGAACATGAGACATGTCCTCTTCCCCTTCTTGTGTCTTGTGACACTATTCAGCAAATAACTTACACCTACAGGAATAGGAACCTTCACTGGTTTACTATCATGCATATTAAACCTTTGTAATATTGTCTCAACATACTTCCTCTAGTTTAACCAGAGCTTCCTCTTTGCCCATTCTCTTTTAATTTCCATGCCTAAAATATAGTTTGCAACACCAATATCTTTTATGTCGAATTTGGAGGACAATTGGGTCTTCAAATCTTGGATAATTTCTTTGTCATTTCCAACTAGCAACATGTCATCCATATACAAGACCAGATAAATAACACGGTCACCAAATTAATTTAAAATACACACAGTGATCTGCTTTGCTTCTAGTGAAGCCAAGTCCCCGTATAAATGTATCAAATCTCTGATACCACATCTTTGGTGACTGTTTTATTTGATACAGAGACTTCTTTAACTTGCATAACAGTTCTTTCTTACCCTTCACTGCAAAGCCTTCAGGTTGCTTCATGTAGATCTCTTCTTCTAGATCCCTGTGAAGAAATGTTGTCTTCACATCCATCTATTCTACCTCAAAATCAAAAGCAACAACAACAAATAAAAGTAATCTAATAGAAGCTACCTTGGCAACAGGAGAAAAAATATCACCAAAATCAATTCCCGACACCTGGGAATAACCTTTTGCTACCAACTGAGCTTTGTATTTCTCCACCTTTCCTTCTGCATTTGTCTTCTTCTTGGACACCCATTTGTTGCCAATGGGTTTCCTTCCATCCAGCAACTCCATTAGATCCCAAGCCTCATTTTTGTGCAAAGCTTCCATTTCATCGACCATGGCCTCTTTCGTGAGTTTGCCATCCTCTGAATATACTGCTTCATTCACAATTTTGGGATCATCATCAGTAATAGATAAAGAAAAATTTGAACAAAAAGCATATGGACTATACCTTTCTGGCTGTCTTCTTTCTCGAACTGATCTTCTCACAACCAGAGTTTGTGGCTTTTCATCTTCTGATTCCTCTTTTTTTGTAGAGTCGATTCTTCCTCCTTTAGCTCAAACTCTATCTTTTCACGTTCCTTTGATGGGACTTCATGTTTAATAACATCTTTCACCTCTCTAAACACCACATCTCGGTTGTACACAACCTTCCTTGTTACTGGGTTCCAAAGCTTATAACCCTTTAAGCCATCCTTATACCCAATAAAGATGCACTTTTCATATTTAATATTCAACTTTATTCTTTTCTCCATTGGAACATGTACATATGCATCACATCCAAATACCCTCAGATGTGAAAGAGAGGGTTTCTTACCAGTCAATACCTCTTGTGGAGTCTTATCCTCCAACGCTGATGAAGGTGATCTATTGACAAGGTAATATGTTGTTTCCGCCGCCTCTGCCCATAATTCTTGTCCTAACCCAGCATCACTAAGCATGCTTCTTTCCCTTTCCATCAACGTCTTGTTCATGTTTTCTGCAACTCAATTTTGCTCAAGTGTGTATGGAGTAATCTTCTGTCATGATATACCTCACTTCTTACATAATACTTCAAATTCCTTGTTTCAAAACTCTTCACTGTTATCTCTCCTCAATACCTTTATCTTCTTCTTTGTCTGGTTTTCCACCAGAGCTTAAATTCTTTAAACTTGTCAAGGACTTCAGATTTATTCTTGAGGAAATATATCCATGTATTCCTTGAGAAGTCATCTATAAATGATACATAGTACACAGACTTACCCAGTGATGGAACCTTCATCGATCCAAACACATCACTGTGCACAAGTTCAAATATCCATTTCACCCTCTTACCACTAGAGGGGAACTTCACCCGTTTCTACTTTCCATACACACAATTTTCATAGAAATCAAAATCCAGAGAGCTATTAGTCATACCTTCTACCATACCTTTACCATGAAGTATTTGAAGGCCCTTCCCTCCAATATGTCCAAGCTTTGATGCCACAACATGGTCTTTTCTTCAGAGACCACTAGATTTTTTGCTCCACTTTTAGGAACCACAAAATTGTTGCACCCATCAACAACAGTGCTACCTTGCAGCTTGTACAGAGTTCCAATCCAAACTCCCCGCATCAATACCAGTGCTCCCCAAACCATCTTGTAGGTATCTTTCTCAATCACTATTTTTACACCTACATCATCCAACTTGCTTACAGAAATCAGATTTCTGGCCAATGTAGGAATATGCAAAACACCTTGCAACCTCAACTTGACTTTTCCACGACCAACGATTCTAACCTTCCTGTCATCCCCCAAGAAGACATCAACCATCACATTTCTCATACTCGCATAATCATTGTCTATGGGGAGTAAAGTGAAAGGATGCACCTTAGTCAATCAACCATGCCTCATGATCTACATGTGTACTTGAAGAATCCAAGTACACATCCCCACCTTCATCTGAGGTGGTTTTCACTTATGCAGAATGAGAATCATCAGGTCCCTTTCCTTTGTCAAGAGCTTTAGATTTTATAGTCCATTTTGTAGTGCCCTTCCTTTTCACATTTCCAGCACACCTTTACAAATTTTCCTAGAGATTTAGATCTCCCACTCGATGACTTATTTTTCTTTTTGTTTTGGGACCGTCCTGGTACAGACAAGGCATCACCATTCTAGCTCTCCACATTTTTCCGTCTCATCTCCTTCGTCAGCAAGGATGAGACTATTTCATCAAACTACAAGGCAGTTGCATTTCTACCTATTATAATAACCAGACTATCCCACGAATCTGGTAAAGAACACAGCAAACTGATGCACTTATCTTCATCTAAAATTTTAATATCAACAGACAATAACTGACTTACCACAGCATTAAATGCATTCAAATGCTCTATCACCAAGTCTCCATCTTTCATCCTCAGGTTATACAACTTTTTCCATAGGGACATTTTATTCACCAGAGACTTAGATTGGTACAAAGTCCCTAACTTGTCCCACAGATCCTTCTCTGTAGCTTCCCTTAATACATTCAGCAATACTAAATCTGATACACACAATCGTATTGTGCTCATTTCCTTCCAATCCAACTTCTTCCATTCTTTGTCGGACACTCTCGTTGGTTTAGTACCTGGATCTACTATGATCCATTGATCTTTATCCACCAACAAATCCTCCATATTGAGTTTCCACAACTCAAAACTCTAACGATTAAATTTCTCGATCTCTATCTTTTCACTGCTCGTCATCTTCTTTCACCACCAGAATCGATCCTGCAGATCTCCCACTAAACAGGGTCAACCACAGGCCCGAGCGAAACCCCTCAGCAACAAAGGTGTCCCCTTGAAGCCAAAATAGCTCTAATAACAAATGTAGGTTTTAAACTCGTACAGAAATTACCTGCATACGAATTCTAAAACACAGAAAATAAACAATAGCAAGAGAATAACACATAGAACACATATACACAGAGATTTTCTCCTCGATCCCAAAACCGGGACTACCAGATTGATTTTTCATTATGTTCCTTTCAATTTACAATACATATATATACATGTTGAAGCATCCAATACCATGGACTGAAAAACCATCATGTCCAAAACCATGTGCAAAAACATGCACAAAACCATAGGTAGGTCTACCCACCTAATATAGGGTCCAAAAACAAATTCCCCAAGGCGTTGCCGCCCCCTGTGACCCCTTCGTTGCACAATCGATGCAACGAAGGGGGGGCTCCGCCCCCTCTCTAACCCCCCGGTTAACTAGGGAGGCTAGTCATGGAAAGAATATAACACAACCCAACATGGAGTCAAGGCGAGAGGGGAAAAAGATGGCTTTGAACATGTGCGCCATTTCAATCCTACAACCTCTAAATGACCACGGTTAAGCCTCGTCGCTTGTCTGCAGCATGACAGACAAGCTATTGTTCCCCATCCCTCTCTCTGAATCTAGCAATGATAGCACATCTTGGGGGTTTGAGGGCATCTTTCGCAAGAGCAGGCAGTTTTCGGACCCAACATCCTCTTACAGATTAGCTGCATCACTATCAGAGGCTGAGATGGATGAAGAGCTTGTGAACTTTTTAGAGGACCCCTATGAATTTACGTCCATCTGGACTGCTCCTCCACATTAGTCAACAAATATGGTTCCACTGGTAGTGGAAGACTTATCGGCTACTCTGGTTGACGCATCTAGGGTTTCTCTGATATATTCACTTGATAACCCTAACCCTCCTAATTTTGACTCCTGTCAGGTGGTCGGTCATGTGTCTCCAAGTACCCCATTTCACTGTTACCCTGAAGATCCCTTCCTCTTTTCACTATCGAATTACCCTACTCCATCCCCTTCCTCGATCCACTTTCTGGAATCCTGTCTTGATCCACCACCTCCTATGGTATCCATTGTTGATCCGGGGCCCTCTAGGGTTTTCTCCTCGGTGCCATTTGGACATTCCTCGCCACTCGTTCACCCTCCCCATCCCCCAATCATATTTGTACCTCCCTCCTCAGGCTGCTTCGAAGGTGGCCCTATACCTCAGCCTAATAGCCCTATTGATGTTTCCATGGTTAGTATATCCTCAGATGCCCCATCCACTGAGACTGTTAACCCAGAACCTGGAACCCGCAAGCATGGTGTGAAAAAATCCAAGTGTATCAAGGTCAGCAATAAGGGGAGTCAGCTAATTCTAGGAGAGGAGCTGCCAATGGCTGAAGCCATCAACACTAAAAACAGAGTACTGGTTGGTCAGGTTCGTGGTAGGAATTATTCTGCCCCCCATTTGCGGAAATGGATCTCGGAGATTTGGGGCCATATATTTGAGGTATTACCATTAGTTGTTATGATGTCGAAGGGTTGGTTTGCTCTACAATTCCATAGACCAAAACATGTAGATTGGGTCCTCTCTAAATTTTGGCATATTGAATTGGTACCTGTGTTACTTAAAAGGTGAAGTCCATTATTCGATCTTGATCGGGAATAGCTAGGTGCAGGTCACATTTGGGTCAGTCTTCTAGGCTTGACACTGCAACTATGGTCGAAGGAAATATTCAAGTGCATCAGAAATGTCCTAGGGACATACCTCGACCACAACAAATCCTTCATTGAGATAGAGAAGATGGCATTCGCTCGTATCCTGGTACACCTTGACACCCATGAAGGACTGGAGGAAAACTTGAAGATCCAGTGGAGGAACACCTCTAGATTGCAAATACTAGATTATGAAGGGGTACCATTTTGATGCAGGTGTTGCCACAAAGTTGGCCATCTCTACAAGGAGTGTCCCCTACTCTCTAAGGACCATCCTCCTCTGGCGTCTCTACATAATACTGGGAAGGTCGGTCAATAATCCACAACAGATCAGATATATAATACAATACGTCATATTAACTTCATAGCCAATCAAAAAAAAAAATCAAGTTGTAACGTTAAACTATAGAATTTTTGTAAAAAAATTTAGTCAAACCCAATCTAATATGAGTTTGACCAAAAACCTAATGCAATATCTACTTCCTACGACAGAGATAATAAAAGTATTATTATTAATTAATCAGCTTAGATCTATTTTAACTATAGATTTATCAAGTGTTGAGAGCAATCAAATCTCTTTTCACTCTAAAAAAGTTTGCACCTCAAGATATTTGATCCCTCTAGGCTCTTGATAAATTTGGAGTTAAGATGAAGCTTGACTGGTGTAAGTATTAATTATAATTATAAATATTAATTTTATTTGTTTTATTTTTATTTTTATGTAATTTGACATGATCAAAATGTTTAAATAACATAAAAGGGCATGACATTACAATATCTATTTCCTACTCGGCTAGAGAGGTTTATGTATCTTTTCATTTGAGCAAAAGGAGGTCACTTGACATAGTGGCTATATCTAATGATCAAGGCCTAGAGAGTGATAATATTGGCCTAAGGGCATCAATAAAAACTATAGAAGACCTCTCTAATGCAATCAAGTATGCTAGTATAAGGAGGGAAAGGGGACATGAGGTCTACAGATAAATTTCTACTTCAAATTTGCAGTGGAATTTGCAAGAAAGGATGCTCGTGCTTCACCCAATGGTTTTCTTGATAAAACTAGACAATCCATTCATTATTTGGAGGCAACCAGAACAAACCAATAGACATATAATAGCATTAAACAAAATATTTGAAATGTCAAATGTCAATGTCATCCATGGAACAATGCCTCCCTCAAGATAACATCAAACAACTTTGAAAAACCTACAAAGTAGAAGAAGACTTTTGAAGAGAAATTTTTCCCCTCCTCCATGATGGCACGAAGGTTGAGTATATGGTTGATGGTTGGATATTAAAGTCAAAATCCTTCCTTAACCCTTGAGACAAAGAGGTCTCTCCTCAAGTATCTCTAATAATATCATGTGAAGAGTCATAGCATTTAGCTTAGAAAGTATGACCCACCATGATCATCTAATAATTAATTGAAATAGTACTTGACCCCAATTTAGGGATTGGGTGGATCATATGGTGGGACTATGCTAGTGGGAACCCTAAATAAATGACTTGAAAACCCGTTGATTTGCTACCTTGTTGGAATTCATCTCCCAAATTTATTGTTGGATACACAAATACTAGAAAACATGACAAGGAAGATGAGAGGGAGTTGACAAGGACATTAGGTTGTCCTAGAACATCACAAAGGGTGTCCACATGGATGAACATGGAATGGGAATTAAAGTCATAAAGTAGACTAGAGCTTTGGAGAAATAGGGTGCGTCAAAAGATTTTTGGAGTGTCCCAAAGGGAAATATACAATTCTTCTCTCCTCTAAAATACAATATACATTTCTTGTGGTGATAGTAACCACAAGATTCTTAGAACCAGCGGTACAATGTTTGGTCATGAAGGAAGATGTGGCAAAGCAATCTAAATCTTTCCACTCACTGGCATAAAATTAGATCATGGGGCTGATCAAAATTTCAAGGGACATGTCAAGGATCTCCAGTAAAATGGGGTTAGAAAACAAAGGATGCCTTCCAAATAATTTAAGGAGAGTAGGGAATATTTAGAGGAGGTCAACTCAAGAGACCAGAAGCAAGAAAAGGGGGCAAGTATCTAACAAATATGGTTAGAGAAAACATCAAAATCCCCATCCTTGAATGAAATGGTGGTTTACATGGGGCTCATGAGAGAATATGGGATGGAAGGTAGATTGGCATAGTGAAAAAATGAGAGAAGGGTTTTGTCTACTAAAGGAATATGGGATACCACGAACTAGGAAATATATGAAACAAGACCCTCAATGGCCAACAAGGAATGCAAACAAAAGTAGGAGGGGAAGGAGTTTAAATAAGGGGGTAATGGATAGAGAGAAAGATAGGGAGTTACAAAGAGGAGGGTGAGTAGATGAGAAAAGTTCCATTAGATGTCTAGGAAAATGCAGGTGGGGAGGTTACGTGGAAGTGGGGAGCATTGGAGCGAAGGGGATAGAAGTGAGTGAGGCTTTGGCTAAAGAGGAAAGAGATCGCCCATTGGGTGATTAGATGTTGGGTCATGGAGTCACATGGAAATGAGCATCAAGGGTCTTTGAGGTATGAGGATGACAAGCTACAACTTTGTCATGGAAACACATAAGACCTCAAGGAGAGGGGATGCAAGATCTGTTCATAACACTATGGGGAAAACCAATGGCAAGAAAGGCATGGGAAATATGTGCATGGGTAGCATTCTTATTCTTCATAACACTGTGAAGCCATGAAATATAAACAAGATATAAAAGTGAGATTGAAATTAAGCAAAAAACATAGCTTGTAACTTGTAAGACATTATATTGAGTGGAAAAACTTGGAAGACATTATAGGCTGAAATAGTAAAAATAAAAAGATAGGTTAATTGTCACACTAAGAAAAAATTTGCAAAATAAAATCAACGATGTCCTTTTGAATCTCAAAATTATGTGTTGTCAAACATTGAACTACATGCCATCCACCTAACAATTAAGTGAACTTAGCTAAATCAAAGACATAATACAATAACGAAAGGTTTTCATTTCAATTACCAAATGTGAATTCTTCAGGTATCTCAACCTTTCCTTTGTCAATCTTAGCCTGGACATCCTAAGGATCCTTTCCATCCATCGTGTAGTCGACGAAAAAGAATGTGCCCATAATCTCCTTCGTCATCCTAGATAATTCCTTCGCCATGGAACTCGGCCTCATAACCCTAGCAATCTCAATGACATTATCGAGGGACATATTTCCATTGTGCTTGATGTTCTCGAGGGCAAGGTCTGGTCACATAAGAAATTGGGGATTCCAAATTGAAGAAATCGAATCCCATATAATGAATATTCTATTTGTTGAGGTTTTTTTGGTCGATCCCAAAAAGATTTGCCACATTTTATGAATCAAAGGCACAAAGTGTTTAGGGGTGTCATAACGGGTGCCTCTGGAGTCAATAACCTAGTTTTGCAAGTAGGTAACTCACTTCATTAAAATAAACCCTTTACCCTTTTTTTACTAGTGCCTTGTATCCGCGTTGTAATAATTTAAGACGAAATTGTCTTGAAATTTTTTGCTTAAAATAAATCTTTTACCTTTTTTTTCACCAGAAAAAACCAACAATATTATATTAGATATAACAGACTATTTACATATATCATAAGTCACATGTCCATCCACGTTCAGTTGGAATGTTCTATTGCAAAAAAAAGTTTACATCAAAATACCTCCACAGTTTAAGAAAGTATCCCAATACTTATATAACTAAAAAGAAACCCAAAATAGAAAAGGTAGTTATCATCAGTGTTCCACATATTCCTCTTACCAAAAAACATATTGTAACCCGATAGTCCATGAGTTGCAGAAACATGAAACAATTCTCAGTGAATGGAAAATTTTCCATTATGTTGATAGATGGAATTTACATAGAATTTATGTTGTAACATACCAAAGGCAACAAAAGCCCATCCTTGGATAACTTGTTGGAAACCGAATTGAATTCCATGTGTGTATGTGTAATTGTCAGATCAATGAAGTGTTCCATATTTTTCAAATTCTACCAAGCCAGTTGAAAAGGAGTGGCAGGTAGAAAGAAGATCTATTAGAAACCCACTCAACAACTGCTTGTGAATCTCCGAAGACTTCGAGCTCTAACAACCCAAACATGAATCCACAGAAAAGAAGGCCCCAAAGTGCCAGAACTTTATCTCGTGTATTTGTCCCATTACCCCCATTCCAACATATATGGTACATAATGCCCAACCAAATGATGATGTAGGCTCCACAACCACAAATCCCATCCTTAGTTGCACCATCGAAGTAACCCCATGGAAAGGGTGTTAAAGTTAGTGGAGGAGAAATTAGTCTCAATGGAAAACTTGGAAAATAAATATCCCCCAGACCAATTAATGACCCCAAGAGACTCCTTCGTGGTCGAATTCAAAATTCAAATATGTTACCAACTCCACCAACCAAAATAAATGCACTTACCTAGCAGTAAAGATCATCGGGAACCCCCCTTATCGACCAATCCCAAACTAGAGAGGAGCAAGAAGATCCATAGGAACAAAGGTTTAGAAGAAATACCATGTAAAACAACCAACTAGTGTGTCTCAGATAGACCACAAACAATACCAACAGGTAGCAACTAAGATCCTCAAAAATCCCCTAATCGAACAATCCCAAACCAGAGAAGGAGCAGGAAGATCCATAGGAGCAAAGGTTCAAAAGAAAGACCACGTAAACAACCAACTAGTGCATCTTAGATAGACCATGGAGTAGACCAACAACTAGAGTGGAAAATAAATTGTTATTAGTGTACCTTGAAACAAAAAAAACCAGTAGAGATCCCTAATATCATCCAGAATCAGGATACAAACTGAACCTAACTCAGATAATTATGCTTAGATGTATTTCACCCAACATCACCAACAATTGCACCAATGAAGGCTACATTTAATCCATCTACCTCCACACTTGCAGCCAAAACTACTACCCTTGTGAATTTTGTGACTAATGCTTCCACAATCCAATCTTTTATTCTCAGCGTCTGCTTCTCGCAAAAGTTGTCGTAGAGATTTTGAGGTAGGAATATTGTCTGCCAACGAATATTTTGTAATTTGCCTCCACCATCCTTCAGGTGAATCTAATCCATGTTGTCGATGATAGTTAGGAGTTCCAACATAACAATGTGTTGATAACAACAATCAAAGAATAGAGTTAGCATTCAAAATAATTGAAACAGTCAAAAAATACAGATTAAATGCAATCGATGGAGACCCTGAAAAGTACTCCAACTATGTTACTTCCTATCCATGTTCAACGAAAGTGCCTCCATCGCTCCTCTCACCAAGCACCTCTATTGTCGGCCTTCATCACCCTAAATCCCATTAGCTGTTGTCGGCCTTCATCGCTCTGCTTCCTAAAGAAACCATCAACAACATAAAGGTGATCCCCATTCCTTTACTTTTACCTTTTTTACTAGCGCCTCGTATCAAAAACTTTACGACAAAATATTTCTTTTGTCTTAAAATCCCTCTCCATGTAGTAGTGTCAAATGAAACGACATACAAGTTGACTATAATTGTATCAACAAAGATCGAAGGGACAAAATAGGAATTGATGTCAGGAAAATATTGCTAGGAAAAGATGTCGCATTCTTCAGACTCGTCTACCCCACCAAAACAAAGAGCCGAACAAAAAATTTCCTTTGTATAAGATAATGTGAATGGTAAGTAAAATAACAGCCTCGATATAGGCGCGACAGAGTAGTACCCTCCAAGTTGGCGGATTTAGGGAGCACTATCAGGGTCAATTTTGCAAGTGTTAGATAATATTGTCTTAAATTGATATGGTTTTGTCTTAATTGTTAATTGTCTTAAATGAGTTTTGTCTTAATTGTCATTGTCTTAAGTGGCCATTGTCTTAAATATAAAGTTTCGTCTTAAAATATTTTTGTCTCAAATTATTTTTGTCTTAAAGTATTTTTGTCTTAAATATAAAGTTTTGTCTTAAATATAAAGTTTTTTCTTAAAATGAGTTTCGTCTTAATTGTCATTGTCTTAAGTGGCCATTGTCTTAAATATAAAGTTTCGTCTTAAAATATTTTTGTCTCAAATTATTTTTGTCTTAAAGTATTTTTGTCTTAAATATAAAGTTTTGTCTTAAAATATTTTTGTCTCAAACTATTTTTATCTTAAATATAAAGTTTTGTCTTTAAATATTTTTGTCTTAAACTATTTTTGTCTTAGATATAAAATTTTGTCTTAAAATAATTTTGTCTCAAACTATTTTTGTCTTAAATATAAATTTTTATCTTAAAAAATTTTGTCTAAATTTTTTTTTGTCTTAATTAAGACAATTCAATTGATATTAAATTTTAATTTAAAATAACTAAAACAAAAACTGACTTTTTAAGACAAAAGATTTCTTTTGTCTTAAAAAATTATCTTAAAAGTACCCTTCGTGTAGTAGTGTGAAAATTATACTGAGGTTGACGAGATTTAGCGAAGGGTAATTACATTAACCATTCCATATGAGAAAAGGTGGGAGGAATTATGTGATTTACTGGATTAAAAGGTAATTCAGATACAGCCAGCACAACAACGCAACACAGTTTTGAGGTTGATTCATCAACCGAATCCACCAAAACAGAGCCACCTCTTCATGATGTTGTCTACATTGCCTATTTCCCTCCCAAAGATAAATTTTATTATTTAGAATAAGGCTTATAATACACTGTCGATTGAGACAATGATTTTGTAATTATTTGTATAAATACTTCACTGTTTGAAGTATTAATAGTTGTTTTTTGAAGATAATTTTCCTCTACATATTGTAATTGCCCAATTTTTGGATGCATCAATAATACAAGGACATTTTCACAGGATTCATGTGGTGTACCAAATGGTGATGTTTTTCTTCATTTTATGTGTTTAATCATTGTCTCTTTTCTCTGTCATTTCTAAAAATATTAATTACATAACAGAAACTGTGACGAATAGGATATGTTATACAAAACACCTTATTCTGGTTGTTAGTAATTTATATGTTTTCTGCTGAAGTCAAATTAAGGGATTCTTCAACACTCCTTAATTTCTTCTGAACCTTACATTTATGCTATTTCACAATCCATTTAATATTCTAAAAGATCCAAATAGTACAGCCTATCTTGCCCTATGAAACTCCTTCAAAATTTGATGCAGATACAGTTAATCTTTTTTAGACTCCGTAGCCCAATGGAATTATAACAATTAAATCAACCAAACAATCAAATCAAAACAATCAGTATAGTCATAACTAGCCTAAAATTCACATAAAACATAGCTAAATTTTGCAGAGAGATCCCTCTCTAAAGCTCGCAGTGCTAGATCCTAGCTTCCAAAGTGGTTTTGATGGTGTCCTATGTGTTTACTCCCTCAACCTCAAAAATACAAAACGACAACAGGTGGAACATCTAAGGTCTACAAATGTTTGGTACTTCTTGT
The DNA here is from genome assembly GCA_031772625.1 of Pinus tabuliformis. Lineage (NCBI taxonomy): Eukaryota > Viridiplantae > Streptophyta > Pinopsida > Pinales > Pinaceae > Pinus > Pinus tabuliformis. Next base: position 19,028,981 of record CM062813.1, on the reverse strand, counting down.
AAGACACTTGTTCTTATTATGTGTTTAAATATTACCTCTTTTTTTTTTCTTATGGTTACATGTTTCGTATGCATTATATGTATTCATGTGTGCTAATATAATGTTAGGGGGATATTATATGTTTCGAATCATGTAGTTGCATGAGGTAAGCATTAATGAAGATTAATTAAGGTATAAAATTTAGCTAATTGATAGAAAATAAAAAGGGTAGGATGATTAGAACATATTATACAACCTCTAATTGAAATTCTAATTGAGGTTTGATCCTTTGTGGTCATAAATATGTATGGTATCAAAGCTAATTATTAGCTAGATTTAAGAAATATTGAATTTATGGTATTAAAGGTAGATATCAATAGTAATGCACCTCATCCTTGGTAGCTAGGGGTGCTACAACTATTGTGTAACTTCCACACTCTTATATGGTTCAACATTGCACATTGATCATTGCTTCTTAATTTTTCATTTTACCTAATATCTAGAATGCATTTTTTAATCTTAACACTTTGGTCATTCTCCTATTAGTGTATGTTAATTTGTAATAACATTGTTGGAAACCCCAAATTTTGGCATCTCTCGTGCATGTTATTATGGGTAACTTGATTGTCCATGTTTGAACCATGTCTTATTGACTTAATTTACCCAATATTCTCCACTTTCCCCCAAGTTTGGAACATAGTTTATTTACTTAATCTACCCAATATTCCCCCTCCAACCCCCAACCCCCACCCTTTCTCCATCTCTTGAGAGCATGGATTGTTGTCATGCAACTTCTCCACAACATGATTAATGGCAATGGAGTGTTGTTTGTTGCTTGCATCCTCCATGCTAATCAACATTTCAACCTTTGTGTGCGCCTTCATTTCTTAAGTTGTGATTCTAATTGTCGACTTCTCCACTTCCTAAAACATTAATTGTTGTTGTGCAACTTCTCCACTATAATATTGTTGGACATTCCATGTGATTATTGCTCAACAAGTAATTATATATTATATTCTACTTGTTGTGTTTTTTTAAACCTTCACAAATTCCAATTGACTTTTTTAATTATTATTTATTTAATGGAAAAAACAAGCCAATTGGCCAAAATTCACCATGAAAAAATAACATGCCTTGGTGTTTTAGTCATTTTCTTATCCATCATTGTTTGCTTTCCACAACATTGGTGAAAACATAGAATTGGGTGATTTCTTCGATAGATTATTATACTTCACTATATGTAGCTTAATTATGCAAGTGTGGAACATTGTTACTTGGATTCTCTATTTCTTGTGAGTGTGGATTGTTGTCACAACTTCTCTATTGTGGGATTCTTGGGCATGGTGCATTAGTTGTTTCTAAAATCTTACGTTGTTTATCCTAGTTAGTTTCAACATAGTTGTGTCCCTCTATTTCCCAAGTCGAAATTTACATTGTTGACCTCTTCCCATTTCTAAGTGTCAATTCCTATTTGGGAATCTTCCATGACAATCTCCTTGAGCATGACATGTTAATCATAGTTCAATAAGAGGTAGTAGGTTGCATGCTAGTGGCATGATTTTTTAAATCTTTGGGATCTTGATGTTCTCCTTTGGTTGTTTTTCATTTTCTATAGCATTGTTGGAAACCCCAAGTGACATGCCAAATGGATTATCTAGCTTCACATTAAGTGCCTTAATTATTGAAGTCTAAAATATTGTTGCTTGACTTTTATGTTTCTTACATTATTATCTGTATGAAGTTTGAGGTTGGGGCATTCATGGTAGCCTCACAAGCATTGGCACCATACATGCTTGTTATTATTTTGACATTGTCTTGTCCTTTAATTTTCCAAGTTTTGATTTTCATTTTTAACTTTTTTGCTTTATAAATAACACCAAGTTTTGATTTTCATTTTTAACTTTTTTGCTTTATAAATAACACTTCAAGTTTTGATTTTCATTTTTAACTTTTTTGCTTTATAAATAACACTCTAAGTTTTGATTTTTATTTTTAACTTCTTTGCGTTATGAATAACACCCTAAATGTTTGTTAGTATCTTAATATTGTTGTGTCCCTCTAATTCAAGTTTTGGTTTTCATTCTTAACTTCTTTCCATTTTACAAGTATTCATATTATACTTGTTTAGTAAAATGTATCTATTAACTAATAATTGGTGTGCTTTTGTTTTTATTTTTAAAATTTGGGGCTTTAGCTATTCTAATATCAATCCTTATTGTTTATGAAATAGCTTCATCAAAAGATTCAAATTACATAAATAAATAAATAAAAAATATACATTATATTAAGCCAAATAAATTTAGAGATAAATCCTTAGAACATTATTTTGCTTTCCCAATTTTTTTTTAAAAGAACTCTGTTTTTTTTTTAAATAAAAATCTTATACACCATGAAAAAGAACTGCTTTAATATATTTGCTTCAACCCCACATGTGTATATATTTCGATACATTCTACTTTGTTAAAAAATACATCTAGCAGAACGACTTAGATCCTAAAATATTAATTTTACATAGTTCTCATTGCAAAAGGCACATGTTATTGTGATTGTGAAAAAGTCTGACTTACACACAAAATACTAAGTATATTAGATTTCAATTGAAGAGCAACAGGGTCAGTGAAGCATACTAAGTATATTACATTCCATTTGAAGAGCAACAGGGTCAGTGAACCATCTCTATTATCCATACCAAAGAGGCAAACACATCATTACAATCCCCTTTATAACAAACAACACGTTCCTGTGCCAAAAAGGAGGACAGTGAGCAATTAGTCTACAAGCTCCAAGCCCAAGAGCTGAATGTCTGGTTAAAAAAAAGTCCTAAATGATCGTACTGCCAAACCAATCCCTCCGTCAAGAGTGATGGCAAAAAAAAGGAAAACATCCATGGCAATATGATCACCGAACTTGAAACCAAACAGTCCAAATCTCGACCCTGAAGTGAACACACCTTATTACTAACCAACGATGGAGTAAGAAAGCCATGATGCCTAATCTTAATCTGTAACCCACCCTCTACAGCTACTCGCCTTATTTATCTGCAAAGGTCTTCGACTTACATATCTGTGCCACCTCCAAAACTAGTGAGAACCATCTACGCAGCATGACTGAAACATACATTGCTTGCATACTATCACTATCTATACTTTAACCCTAGCTATCCTAACAGCTTTAGTTATGTATCTCCAACTTTCTGATCTTATTGATAAGAAGTGGCCTTTTCTTTGTTTCAGTCTCCTCCATGAATGCAGAGAAGCATAATGACACAGCGACGTATTATATATAATCGAGCCCTCTGTTCTCTGGCAGCAGCAACACAGCGCTTGCTAAAGCCCGCGTGCCGTCCAACTTCCTTCGTTGAACAGGCTGGCGAATAACTGATCTGACCCATCCCGAATATTTAATATAATTATACAGCTTGCGTTGCCTGTTTGCCTCTCTCTGCAACAGAATCTGAGTAGTATTAATGCAGACGAGAAGGCAAATATACTCTGATTGATTACTGTAAAGAAAGAGAAATTAATAGCTACAGGGAACCCCTTAATGGGCCTGAGAGGAGCCGAGTGCAATGAAGAACGATATGGCACCTGCGTCGGATCTTTGGAGTATAAAAAGAGAAGGTAAAGTGCCTCGGAGAGAAACGGTAAAGTCGGAACCCGGGCTGTGCCCTAAAAAAAAATGTGCAGGACAGGCTGGAATCCGCCTCCAACGGCTACCCGGCACGAGAGGAAAGCCACGCTTGGTATTAATTTAGGGTTTCCTTGAGCGGGATGGCGTTCTTGCTGTCTGCTGTGTCTTGCTTTCTCATACATTTCGAGGAAGGCGGGGGAGTTGAAGATGAGATCGAGGAATCTTCAGTGCTCGCAAGGCGGGGCCTTGTTTCCTTGAAACAGGAGAACGCACGGGAGGGTTAGGTTTGTTTGTTAGTCGTGGCACGCTGTGTCACGCTTTTCTTGGTTTTATTGCAATTCACTTCAAATCCAACCGTCTGTGGAGATGCAGGTACATGTATCGCATCTCGTCGCATCCATCTTGAGCCTCTCACTCTAAATTCTGCGTTTGCCGTGCCCACTTCCATTGCATTGCTTCCAATGTGATAAAGTTCGATCGAGATTTGGAAGACTTTGAGCGTGGTTTCATTACCCAAGTAATTCTAGAATGCAATCATTCGCTTTGATCGAGATTTGGAGTGCATGGTTTGATTAATTAAGTAATTCTAGAAACCATTCATTCGCGAAGGTTCATTCAATGAAGAATGAAATTTCGCGGTCAAATTTATCCGTACTTTAGATTCTACACAATACTCATAATTATTTATTACTTTAAGATTCATTCAACGAGGAATATAATTTGGCATTCTCAGATTACTTTAAGATTCATTCAACGAGGAATATAATTTGGCATTCTCAAATTCATCCGTACTCCACACCATATTGATTTAATCAATGCCCAACCCTTAAGAATTCCCCCTAAGAATAATCCCATTCGGAGTACCATGCCCACACTATTCACACCTACAAGTTATATGGAAAAATAATTTGAGATGTTAAAAAGAAATGCATTTTGGATGGAAAGATATGGAAAAATATATTGAGATGTTAAAAAAAAAGTCGTAGTATAATGTTTATGTTTTTTTCTCTTTGAAAGTTATGGAAATTTTGGTTATATTTTGAAAAAATCCAGCGAGAATTTTTGTAAATCTAAATAAAAATTGTCAAACTTCATAATTTTAGGTGCCTTAGAAATTTTGGATGCCGCCTCCATTTCTACCATCAAAAACATGATTCAAACACTGCATCTACAAGATTTTTTGAATTTTTTTTGCCCGGATTTCGGTCACTTTTGGTCGTCTAGGCAATTCCTCTGCCTCCGTAGATGCCAACAAAAAAAATAAAGATGTATTTTGGATGGAGAGATACGATAAATGTATTATTGAATATAAAATCTCATTTAATGTAAGAAGTTCTAAGGGTTAGTTTAATTGCTCAGTGAAAGCATCTTGCTGATGGGAGGTCATGGGGTCAATTTTCCTTGATGGTCTTGGGGTTAAGCTCTTGCTAATGAGAGGTCACGGGATCAATTCTCCTTTATGGTTTTGGGGTTAAGCTTTGGGATGTGATTCCTTTGGATGGATTTTCCCAAATACTTATCATGAATGTAGTGGCCATTAATCTTTGGTGTTTGTGAACCACACATATCTTTTTGGGTGGATTTTCTCAAATAATTATCATGAATGTAGTGGCCATTAATCTTTGGTGTCTGTGAGCCACAAATATCCTTTTGGGTGGATTTCCTTTATGTGGATTTTCCCAAATATTTATCATGAATGTAGTGGCCATTAATCTTTGGTGTCTGTGAACCACACATATCCTTTTGGGTGGATTTTCCCAAATAATTATCGTGAATATAATAGCCATAAATCTTTAGTATCTCTAAACAAAAAAAAAAATTCCCCTTATAAAAAATATGAAATTATACCTTTAGGAAAAAACTAATATAATTCAATCTAATATTATTTTTGTGATAAATTTCTCCTTAACATCTCAATAATTCATTTATTATTATTGTCTAAATTCAAAATATTACTCATCATGGGAATATTACCTCTAATTGAAAACAGAGTTGTCTTTAGTACAACTTTTTGGACTTTCCAGTGTTGGAATGCGGCTGGAAATTTTGAGGTGAAATCTTGATTTGTGTTATTGAAACTGTTTTTTTGACTTTATATGTGATTCAACACTGTGAAAAACCCCTAGGGCACTTTGTTTGTGCAAAAATTACCCATCAAACTTGTGATTTCAATAAATTCCTGCCGCAAAAATTAGACCAAAAAAACCCACAAAAACTTCCAAAAAATCTCACTACAAACAACTCAATTGAAAACCACCATTACAACTATATTTCTTTAATGAAATTTCTAATTTATATGAGGGAATAAGAGCCTAATGTTTGCATCCAAAATATCAAGGTATTAACCAAGTGTTAAACATCCAAAATATCAAGGTCTTAACCAAGTGTTAAATACTCTGAGTATAGATGGTCTAGAGTATATTAAATTGGGGGTTGTGATATGATGGGATCAATGGGTGTAATATAATGAAGAAATATAATTAAGCACGTGTTAGAAATTTTGTTTATTACGTCAGACATACATTATTTGACAAATAGTATGGCAAATGATCAAACAATAGATATCCACACTAGATTGATGACTAGAATGGATATCGAGCCATTAAACTAGCATAGGTTTAACGAGCTATTTTGCATCTAAAAAGAGAACCCTCCATAGGTACATGCATTAATACGCGAACCCCATCGAAGCTTTTTGAACCATTTATAAAAAAGCTCCTTAATGGGCTCGAAACCACTCTCGTTTTGGGGTCACATCATTTTACTACATGAGCACAAATAAATGGTAATGAATATGTCACGTATTGATTACCGTGGGTCAGAATTAAAAGGTGACCATTCTAATGTAATTAAAGGATTTTAATAAGCATGGTTTCAAAATTAGTGTATTTATATTATATTATGGATTTGTTTAATTGTATGTGATGAAGAATTTGCTATTTTGATGATGAATCATAGTGGGTGGTTTGAAATGCATCGATTTTATTTCTGTAAATTTGATATCTAAATTCTTTTTATAAATATGAATCACTAAAGTGTAAATTCATAGATTAACCAAGTATACTCGGGTTATCCTAACGTTAAAATCTATCCACCATTTTCACTTAAAGAAAATAAACAAATTTTAGTTAAACACGGTTCCTAGGAAAAATTCTAAATTTGAGAAAGAATCTAGTGAAGAACATTTTGTCCTAAGATTTTGTAGATGATGATAGAGATATTTTTAAACTACCCTCACTAATAAAACCCCTAAATACTTGAGAAATGTAACTATATATAATTTTGCTAACGAACTAGAAGAAATTCTTGAGTGTACAAGTGGGTTACTTAAAGCCATAGTGGGTAGAACCTACCCCTTCCTAGAATTTTTCTACATGTGCTTTGAATTATGTGACCTAATTGAAAGAGTAGTAAAAGATAAATAGGGTACAAACAATATGTTCTTAGTTAGAGAGGAAGTTTTGCAAATGTATTAACCATACTAGAAGGGATAAAATTAAGTAATGAAAAGGAGTTCGAAAGTCATTTTGAATTATTATCGAAAAAAACATAAAAATGAAATTCTTGTTATAATGCATGGCATAAGGGGTTCATGTAGTTGAGAATAAATCCTCAATTAAAACCAAGATGTTTAAAATAAATTCTCTAATAATTATAGCAAAACCAAGATGTTTAAAACAAATTCTCTAATAATTATAGCAATGATATGTATTGTCCTTGGTTATGGAAATGATATTTTGGTTAATGGGCCTATATTAGGATTACTATATAAAACAATCTGTTATACCGAATTTAATTATGTTGCATATCTTTCTAGTCAAATTCATGATCAACTTGAAACAATGGAAAAAAATAAAATATTTTAGATATAAACTTATGTTGTTTATCTTTTCTTGGAAAATCAAACAACATACTTGAACATTTGGGAAAGAAACGCCAATAGGGACAAAATATCTAGGTTTTTATTGGACAAAATTAGTGAGGCGTGATGGAAAACAAAATAGTTCTAATATTTTTATTAACGAATTTATGGCCATAACTCATATTTTTATCTTCTACAAAGCACCTTCTAGAATTACTACTTAATGCAAATTCTTCTTGTAAATGAATCAATAGTTCCAATATCGAGATTGTTTTTAGAGAAAGACCATACAATTCTTAGGATTTATGGAGTGCATATAAAACCATATAGGATTCATATATATTTAAATCCAAGATTTCTTTTCTTTATAATTTAATATACAAGGAATTTATGCATGTGATATTCATCTTGTTTCCAAAAATACAAATTTTGCTTTCATACTTCTAATTGAAATATTTTCTTTTTAGAAAATACTAGAACAACACTCCTTATTAATAAAAATATGTTGGAAGTCTTGATTTTATGTTGGATTATAATTGGAACTATGATCCTCATCATTTTATTTCTAACTTGAGAACAAAATGTGATTTAGCTCCATATTGACATCATTGAAATCTAGAAATGGGAAGGTTGTCAAACAAAGATTCTCGGGAAGAAGTTTTACAAGTAATGACGGGACAATAACAACCAATATCTAGTGATAGGAATGTGGAGTTGGTATCCTCACAAAAACATGATCTAGTCAGAGAATGTACAGAAGTACCTATGGATATAGACTCGCTTGTGCCTGAAGCCTTGAGTATGAAAATTGATAAAATCGTAGAACATTTTGACAATGTTGTATTAATGCTAATACATTTTCTAGCAAGAAGTGCATTAATATTTTCAGCCAGTCTAGTTATAAGAAAAGATGTTTCAAGAAAAGTGTGATAAAAAATGAATAAGGAAATTTTTTCAGTTACATGAACATAAATAAAAATTTGTTTAAACAAGCTAAAGGTGATCTCTATCCTCAAATGATTCATCAAGACCCAACACCTTCAATATTATTACCTTCTTTGGACTATGACAAGGGAGAATTACAAATGATCATTTTAGAGCCAAAGGTAGGTAAGCCAACTAGAGAAATCATTGTCAAGGATTGTGATAAGACTAACCTTTGAATTGACATTGAAAATTTACCACCATCGGAGAAAATTGATTGGCACAAACATACAATGGAAGATGTAGATTCTAGAGATTTAATTTAGGTAACTATCAATGTCAGAAAAATGAAAACTCAAATTATCAAACTGGAAGACCAATTACATGCACAAATAAGAACAAACAAGGAAAGCTCAATAACTATTATTCGCCTACAAAAAAAAAAAAAAAAATTGATTGTTTTGGGAACGACACACGAAGGTAGGATGCATGTTGCTCTCATGTTAAAGGAAAAAGATAATGAGATTTAAATATTGAGAAAAAGATAATGAGATTTAAATATCGAGAGGAAAGTTGAAAATTCCTACATTTAAACACAAACAAAGCACAAAGATAACATAACTGGAGAAGGAAAAATATTTAATGATCTCAAATTAAATATCTAGTAAAGAAAAATGGTAAGAATGAAAATCTCATATGTTAGAGGAGGAGAGAAAAAAAAATGGTAACAAATATGTTTATAAAAATAAATTATTCCTAAAATTGAAACAATCCCTCCTATATTCGATCAAGAGTATATTATCCAGTTGAGAAAATAATCATCTTCAACCCAAAAAGAAATTTATTCTAAGAAAGCAGAGGTAGTAGAAATACAAGCACTATAAGAAAATAGAAATGAGGGAATAAACCATAATCTTGTTGATAAGATTCAAAAAGATAAGCAAAGAGTTGAATTAGTTAAAAAGGGGGCTATCTATGAAGATTTGAAAATAAAATTTAATTATAAATTTGAAATCAAATGATATATTGTTGTTTCCAAAAACTCCATCTAGGATAAAATTAAAATAATCACGAGTAAAACGAAAGGTTATTTTGATATTTTTAAAGAAATTAAATACTTAGAAAGGAACTTGAGGCTGACCATCAAGAAAGCTAGGGAGTAACTAGGTAATAAGGAAAAAGTAGAATGCAATGTGATTAAATTTGTGAACAATCAAATCGCTGAGAATATAAAGGATTTAAGGATTATAGAAAAGATTTTATTTTTTATATAAATTATGATAATTAATCTCTCAGCTCTCATTCAAAGAATGTTTCATCGAAAGAGGAAATTTGTAAGTTGGAAGAGACTAATTCCTAGTTTTCTAATGAGGTTTCCCATTTGTAGGACTATGTTTATGAGCTTCATGTAAAAGATGCTCCTCTTCAAGAATATAATAATAGATTGTTTCATGAGTATAAAGATTTGAAGTAAGACCATGACTCGTTGTTGCTATATTTTACAAAAAGAAGATTAGACTATTCAATGCATACACAACTAAAAACAAAACCTTGAGGTAGAAGTTAGATGATTGTAGACTACTATTATTACTAAGCTTCCAAACTCACCTACTGATATTTCTTATCCCAACCAAATGCAAGACAATCGATATTGATGTTTCTATTTATTTATTACCTACTAATGCTATTTATCCTAGCTTTGTAAAATACCCTTTATGTATTGGGTCCATATTTTTATCAAAATGGGCTATACCAAAGGGGGATTGGGAAAAATGGATAGGGCATTATTGTTCCTATTTCATTTGAAGTGTAGAAAACTACAACAGGCCTTGGATATGTTGTTGCTACTAACCCACTAACTACCCTTAGTCTTGTTGAGTCTGAGGGTATCATTTCTTGATGTTGAATTTAGACTAAGCCACTGGAAGTGAATCCCCCTACTGACCGTGTTGAGCATATTAATGAGATGGATACTAATGTCATTTCATTTGATAGTGTTTCTAAACAAGGATTTGAGCTTGCAAAACAAAATTATAAGCCATATCATTCAAATTGTTATAGAGAAAACATGAAAGGTTGAGTTGTGGACTAGTATTGACTATTAGGATTAATTGTGGTTGGATTGATGGATGCTCATGGAATCATTTGAATAGTTGTTTGTGGACTTCATATTTGTATGTGTCATTAGTTGTACAGTTGCACAACATTCCTCTTACTTACTTTTGATTGCCTTGAAAATGGTTGATTAAGGATTGACTAGATGTGATAGTCAACTAGAGTTTTAATTGGAGTATTTGTTTTTTTGTTTTTTGTTTTTGTTTTTTGTTTTGTTTTTTTGTTTTTTTGTTTTTCTGTTTTTTTTTTATTCGAGATGTTTACCTACTAAGTTTTTACTAAGTTTTTTACCAACTAAGATTTGATTGTTTTTTTTTTCTACTCCCCCAATTGTGTTTTAGGGTTGGTGAGGAGGGTTATCATGATTAAAAAGGATGTATTGTGGACAAAGAATGCCTATGGTTGTTTCTTTGGTATCTAATCAATTGATTGACTAGATTATGTTGTCTTGTTGTCCCGTTGATTGGTTGACTAAGACTTTTTTTTGGATGGTAGACTCTACAACTTGCTTGATGAATTACATGGTTTCCTTGATAGAATTTCATTGATTAGTATTGAATGGTTTTATACTTAGCTAGGAGTATTGTTGTCATATTCTTGATAAGATTTTATAGTTGGAACAAATTAAGGGGGGAAGTTTGTGTGCAATGTAATTTGTTTCCTTGAATTTTAGTTTATGGAGGTGGGGGGTGTTGGAACCTTGGTTTCTTTTACTATCATCTTGCCTGAATATTATTGCCCATATCTTGATTCATATTTTTTTTATCCATTTTTAATAGACAGTTACAGCATTATGGTCCCATGATTGTTAGTGTAGACCATATCCAAACCTATTTATAGATGATCCCTTGGATTAGTATATCATTGCAAAGTCATGGAGATCATTTTTTTAGTGCAATAATGTTTTCCTCTATGAATACTTTCCTATCCCAACATTTTTTACATCCCCATAAATTGCTTGTACTATTCTTTATAGATATATTCACGATGTTATTCCAATTCCATATATATAATAATTGAGTTTTTTATGTCCATGATGTTTCCTCAATTATTTTTTCTTCTTCAGGTAGTGTATGTAATGAAAAATAGTTCCACCTTGGCTATTAGTTCTTCTTTCTTTAACTCTTCAAGCTATGGCTCATTTGAGGAATGGAACCATTTGTTTGTAGATGTTTTCAAGGGAAAAGATAGATGCATTTATGCAACTTTCTATGTATAAGTTGAAGAAATTGAGTGAGAATCTAAATTTCTCTGGAAAAACTACCCAATTTCAAATAAAAAATGTTCACATCAAGTCCAAAAAGTGAAGATATAGTTGTTTTAAAATGAGTTGTTTTAGGGTTATTTATTGGTCTATTTACAACTATGATTTTATGTAACACCCCATTTTTCAACCTTGGTTTGTAAATATTATCATGACATGTGTAATATCCCTTTAAGTTGCCCCTCATGTATTTATGATTATATGAATTGTTTGTGTATATGAATGTAGTTAATTTTGACAAGGTGAAAATAAATGGACTAAAGGAGAGGACACATATTCAAATCTTGAGTGGAGAATTTGTTAGAATTGCTTGGCAAAATAGCCAAACATTGAAGTTTTCATTTAATCTGCCACCCACATTCCTACTGAAACAAAAGAGAAAAATTGTAGACTTTTAAATGTGTATGGGTGCTTACCCAAGAGGACGAAGTGTCCTACTATTGGGGAACATATTAGCTCTAGTAAACATGCTACAAGAAACAACATACAGGGGGGTATGTTGAACATATGGGTGGATACACACAGCAGGTGTATGCAGAGCAAGAGAGACTATGCACACTCGATAAGGGGAGCTACGAAAAAAGAATTACAACGTGGTATACCTAGAACAATCGAGAAGGAAAAATGGTAGCAAAGGAATTCGATGAAGGAATGTGTAGACAGTGGATGCATTGAGTTAATACAAAAAGAAAAGAGGTGAAGGCATTCGAAAGAAAAGAGACCCATAAGTGGAGACTGAGCTTCTATTGACTCATGTGTAATTTATCATGTGGCACACTAGAGTGTGATCTAGATCCTTGAAGTGTTATTACTAAAATGGAATCCAGAAATCTAGATTCATATGTGATGTCAATAAGGTGAATAGTTCTCTAGACTCCTGAGTGTATTTTTTAATAGGTGGAGACCAAGACCTTGGGTTCCTGTGGAGCTTATCACGCAAAGACATAGTGTGCTCTAGATTCCTACGGGGGATATGTATAGGCACTGTGGCTCTAGAATCCTAAAATGTGAAGTAGGTGGAGATCCTGGACTCCTGTAGTGGTCTTTTGGGTGGATCACTGTGTGACCAGATTTACTGAAGTTTTGTTTGGGTGGAGACATTATATGCTCTAGATTCTTGGATGTTATGTGGAGGTATAGTGTACTCTGGATTCCCATGTGAGTGCTCATATGATTCGTGTTGATTTCCCTTAAACTATTTACTCATTAGGCTATGAATTTGACTTGGGGTGGCTAATTGAAAAAATAATAATATGCAATTTGCATATGGTTTGGAGGAGAGTTTAAACCCCTCTCTCAATTTCCAGCCATCTTATTGTTAAGATAAATTACTTACTTGTATTGCTATGCATATATATACAATGTGAATATTGATTAATTTTGTTATATAATAATGGTGTATCAACACTTTTAAGGAGGTATGTGTATTCATATATGTTGCAATGAGAAGGCAATGTGAATGATTCTCTTGATTTTTAGGTATTGTAGGTCCCTGTGTTGCTGATATGATTTTGAAATATAGAATTCTTATGTGCTTATGATTTTTTTGTTAACATGAGCATCTAATTGTTAGTACTTGTGATCTCACTTTATGATATGTATGAATGCCATCAATAACTATTATTTGAAGTTGTTGAAGGCATGTGATCAATGTTGGGTATGATTGTATAAGAAACCCAAATAAATCATGGTGGCATGTGTAATGACATGTTTTAAGCATTGTAGAAGACATGTTAGAGATTAACATGGACTTTTGTTATTTATGACTAATTGTTGAACCTTTTCATCATAGATCATTAGATGAGTGAATTATACTGGCATATACCAATATCATGAAGCCTGATAGTAAGGATTAGATCCACCTTATTGAAGGATATGGTGGTGTTGTTGTTGAACCTAAGAGTGTAATCAGCCACATATTGGCCTGTGATAAAGCCTGTTAGTGGGAAGAGTTCATATTTTGGGAAAGATATTTTACTTGGGATTGACTATGTTGATACTTCAAGTTGAGTCACAGTGAATGAAAGTTTTAATACTACCACAAGAATGGTGCTAAGTATTGCTCGGGACCTGGAAAAGCTTCACAAAGCCATTGAATTTCCTAAGGCTTCAAGCAGAGAACACATAGTGAAAAGGGCTTGTATACGGGTTGTGTAGGCCTTGTTAAATTCATAAAGAAAAATGGAAAATTTATAGAAGAGGAATTGTAGATTTCCTTGATCACAAGATAATCACAATTATGCTACTTAATCACAAAGCTTAACAGACACGTTTATTGTTAACTGGGGATTAGCATTAATACTGCCCAGTACCAAGTGCTAAGGGTCCCATCCTTGGAGTTAGCACAGAGATGACAGAAGGTGCAATATACAATTGTCTATTAACTAAGACATTCGCACCTTCTTTCCAATGGCAAGCTTAGTTGCACCCTTCTTTGGTTTGTCCATGACTAACAGAGAGCGCGAATGGGAAGTCCTCCATTAATTAATGATGACATGTATGTCTTGCCATGCCTAATTCCTTGGTGTGATGGCATTGGCATGCTAATGTGGAAGTTGGGCAAAGGTGCTCAGTGTGGAACCCATCAAAATATTTTTAATGTGAATTCATGGAATTACGTGGAGGACTGAGATTAGATGGGACCCTTGTCATATGCTAAGGCGAAAGACACTACATAGACTGAATGGACTATGTGGATGAAATGAGATTTGAAGATGTGAATAGAATGTCGATGTGGCTCACTATTAGTGTGACATGTGGCATGTAGAATGGAATTTTTTTGCTAGCTAATGGGGCCAGTTGTGGATGACACATGGTACCTTAGTTGATGCAATGTGTAGTGTGATGTCTTCCTAACTTCAGTGTGACGTAAGCATGATTGGATGCTATGTGTTGGGCGATAGATATTTACTTTTAGTTAATGAAGCGTTCACTTTCCATCTAGCGCCAATGACTCCCTATAGTGTACCAGGGAAGTGATCGCACTTGATGGGAAATGGATAATGGAGATCTTTACATTTGTTGACAAGATTCACACCATCCTTCTAGCATCTGATTCTATTGCATCTTGTTAGAGATAATGGAGAATATCTTAGAATAGTGAGTTGGTTCATGAGACCTCAGGATAGGAATTAGTTTCTATTTTTTAGGTTATGGTTCTAAATTCCCTAAATCTGTGATTACTATATAATGTGTGATGTACATGAATAATGTAGAGCATTCTACAGAGCCAAACTCTCCTAGTTCAGACTCTCTTTCGTAGAACTGACCAGTGGGTTTCATTTATTTAATACAGAACATTACATTTTTAACATGGTATCAGAGCGGTAGGGCTGAGAAAACATGTTCATTGAGTGAGGAACTTGCCAGTTGCACCTAACGCGAAATCGTTACATGTCCTTGAGGAAAAATCATGAAGATCCTACTATAGACCTTCTGTGCGTTTTCATTTTGTCGATCGTCACTGATATTAAGTGTACATGCATGAAGGTCTTTGCGACTCCGTGGTGGATAAGTGCGGAAACTATGGTGAGAGAAGTTGAGAGAAGGCTGTGAGGTCGAGCAAACAACAAACATCACAACAACAAAAAGAAAGGTTGCGTTTTGGCGGTGGCTGCCAAGTTAAGGTTGCGTGGAGGCCGAGAAAGGCTGCATGGAGGCCGAGGTCTGACGAGAGAAGACCAAAAGGAGGTTGTTGAAAAAAACAGAGATCGAACTAAGGCAGATAAGCGATTGTCTTTCTTTAACACAGATATGGGGTAAATATAACATTTTTTTACCTGTCAAACTCTTTTAAATCACCAAGATGAATAATCAAATGTTTGAAGCATGCTTGAATGAGCATAACAAACTCGATGGCTCCAATTATGCAAATTGGAAATTCAAGATGCAGACTCTGCTAGAAGTGCAGAGTGCTTGGACGATTGAAAATGGGGATGAGCAAAAGCCAGCAATTGGATCAACATCAGTCCCAGATTGGGAGAAGCGTGAGGTTAAAGCAAGGATGGTGCTGAAGATGTCAGTGAAAGACTACATCATACCACATATCAGAGAATGTAAATCAGCAAGCGAAATTTGGGGAATTTTGAAGGATCTGTATGAGATCAGAAATACAAATTGTCTTCTGTTCCTGAAGAGCAAGATCTTATCCTTGAAGATGGAGGAGAATGAAACAGTTGTTGTCTTTGTATCAAGGATCAAAGATCTGAAGAACAAATTGGCAAACATTGGTCATACAGTTGAAGATACAGATCTTGTAACAATTACCAAGAATGGTGTGACCAATGACTACCAAATGTTCATCACTGGGATAAATGCGAGAGAGAAAATCCTGAAGTTTGAAGAACTGATATAAATAAGATCAACTCTAAAGCCCCAAAGTGTCGATCTTGCATTGATGGTGAAAAAGAACTTCTACAAAGGAAAAGGAAATCTGCAACAACATAACGGAGGAAGCTCACAGAAAAGACCAAATCCAACCCAAGGTATGAATACGAATAGAAACAACTATGTAATTAAGTGTTTTTATTGCAGAAAATTGGGTCATATAGCTAGGGAGTGCAGGAAGAAGAAATATCACGAAGAACAACAGAGGCAGAAAAGACATGCAGGTCATCTCATGAATGATAATCATGAGCGAAATTTCACATTTTTCATGGCAAACCATGATGAGAATGTTGATGCAGACATCTGGTATGTAGATTCAGGAGCATCAACACATATGGCAAGGAACAAGCAATGGTTTGAATATTTTAAAGAAATCAACGACGGAGCACAAATCTACCTAGGTGATGATAGAAGTCATCAGATCAAAGGATGTTGGAAAATTTATGTCATTTTACCTAATGGTAATGTAAGACAAATTTATAATGTTATGTATGTGCCCGGTATAAAAAAGAACTTGATTGTTGTATCCATGATTATAGATCAAGATCTTAAAGTTGAACTTTTTAAATCTAACTGCTATATTAAAGATCTTCTAGATGGCATGAAGATAATTGCTACAGGAATTCGAGCAGGAGGTCTGTACAAATTGGATGTAAGACCAGCACCAATTCGAGTTTTAACATCAACGGGTTTGACTACAGAAGAGTTGTGGCATCAAAGATTTGGTAATATCAACTACAATGATTTGTTGTTACTTCAAAAAAATGAAATGCTAAGAGATCTTCCTATGTTAAAACAAGTGCATAATGATTGTGATTCCTATACATTAGGAAATATGCATAGAGAAGAACTCCCTGTTTGAATAGAGAAGAAACAGAGAGATATACTTGAATTAGTGCACACAGATCTTTGTGGACCCATGCAAACAAAGTCATTAGGAGGTGCACTATATTTTTTATTGTTTATAGATGGCTGCACAAAGTTTTCTTGGGTATATTTCTTGAGTAATAAGAGTCACACATTTGAATACATTAAGCAGTTCAGAAATATGATTGAAAAGAAAACAGGGAAGCAGATAAAAATTCTCCGCTCCGATCAAGGGGGAGAATACAGGAAGGGTGAGCTTATCAAGTATTGTAAAGACCATGGAATATTACAGCAATTCATAGTACCCCATACTCCTCAACAGAATGGAGTAATAGAAAGAAAGAACAGAACACTGGTGGAATGCGCCAGAAGCATGTTGAAAGGTAAGAATCTATCGAATGGTTTTTGGGCTAAAGCATTGAATACTACAGTTTACTTAAAAAAAAGGAGTCCTACAAAGATTCTTGAGTTTAAAAATCCTTATGAATCACTATATGGAATTAATCCTATAGCAAAACATTTAAGAGTATTTGGGTCTAAAGCATTTTCCCATATTCCAAAGGAAGACAGAAGAAAACTAGATTCAAAAACCATTAGATGTAGCTTTATAGGGTATTTTTCACAATATAAAGCTTATATATTATTTAATCCCTCTACTCACAAGAGTTTTATTAGTAAAGATGTCATATTACATGAGCAGGATCATGAAGAATCTGATAAGCACAATGAGGAATGAAATATTCCATACTTGGTGGAAGAAGAAAGTGAAGAAACAGGAAACAATCAAGATCAGTAGCAGACGAAGGTAGAAGATGAACAACAACAACAACAACAGATGCAACAGCAACAGCAGAAGCAGCGGGAAGAAAAAGAGAATTATGATCAGACAAGGTTTGAAGCTACCCCACCACTTAGGAGATTAGGTAGGAAAGCTCAATTGCCTACAAGATATAGGGAAAATTATTTTATAGCTAGTATGATGAATATTGTTGAATCTTCTAGTTATAAGGAAGAAAATGAATGTAGCGAATTGAAAACAGTTATGGAACAGGAATATGAATCTATAATCAGAAACAACACTTGGGAATTGGTTGAACTTCCTAGAGGGAAACAAACCATAGGTTGTAAATGGTTGTATAAACCCAAGATTAATGGAGATGGAACTATAGATAAATTAAAAGCTAGATTGGTAGCAAAGTGGTATTCACAAAAAGAAGGCATTGACTATGAAGAAACTTTTTCCCCTGTAGCTAAACTTAATACCATCAGAATGTTGATTGCATTAGCTACTAAGAAACATTGGATGATTCACCAACTAGATGTAAAGTCTGCATTTTTAAATAGAGAATTGAAAGAAGAGGTTTATTTAGAGCAACCTGAAGGGTTTGTCCAGAAAGGGAAAGAAAATTTAGTCTATAGATTAAATAAAGCTCTTTATGGACTAAAGCAAGCACCCAGGTCTTGGTATGAAAAGATTGATTCATTTTTCTGCAATTTGGCTACAAAATAAGTAAAAACGACCCTAATATTTATACCATGCAAGATGAAAAAGGGTTGATAATGTTGATTTCTTTGTATGTAGATGATTTGATTATTATAGGTGATGCTACATATCTAATCAAATAAATCAAGCAACAGATGTCACAGGTGTTCGAAATGAAACACCTTGGTGAATTAAGATACTGTTTGAGTCTTGAGATCTAGAGAGATTCAGGAAAAACATTTTTTTCCCAGGGAAAGTATGTCAAAGGACTACTACAAAGATTTAGGATAGATCAGTGTAAGCCTGCAGTAGTACCATTACAGCAGAACATCAAACTGCAGAGTGATGATGTCTCTAAAGAGGCAGATGCGACACTTTACAAACAACTGGTTGGGATCCTAATCTACCTAACCACTACGAGACCAGATTTGGCTTATGCAATCAGTGTGCTAAGTCAATACATGTCCAAGCCACTTGAAATTCATTGGAATGCAGCGAAAAGTGTTTTGAGGTATCTACAAGGTACTATAGATTACGGTATTATTTATACTAATTCCTCTGATGTTAGACTGATAGGATTTACAGATTCAGACTGGGCTAGAAATGTAGACAATCGCAGATCCATAACAGGATATGCATTCAATATTGGATCTAAAGTGATTACATGGAGCAGCAAGAAACAGAACACAGTTTCCTTATCTTCAGCAAAAGCAGAGTATCAAGTTATGTGTGCAGCAACGTGTGAGGCAGTTTGGCTGCGGAGACTTCTCCAAGGTGTTGGGGAAGAACAGAAAGATGCAACAACGATCAAATGTGACAATAAAAGTTCAATCAAACTTGCTAATAATCTGGTGTTTCACAAAAACACTAAACACATTGATACACAATTCCACTTTGTCATGGAGAAAGTGCAATCAAAAGAAATCCATTTGGTATATTGTAATACATGTGATAATGTTGCAGACATTTTCACTAAGCCTCTTGGAAAAATCAAGTTTGAAATTTTTAGGGAGATGTTAGGCATAGTTGTGAACTCCTTCTCCATTAAGGGGGAGTGTTAGAGATAATGGAGAATATCTTAGAATAGTGAGTTGGTTCACGAGACCTTAGGATAGGAATTAGTTTCTATTTTTTAGGTTATGGTTCTAACTTCCCTAAATCTATGATTACTATATAATGTGTGATGTACATGAACAATGTAGAGCATTCTGTAGAGGCAGACTCTCCTGGTTCAGAATCTCTTTTGTAGAGCTGACCAGTGGGTTTCATTTATTTAATACAGAACATTTATCAATGTGATGTCTTCCTAACTTCAGTGTGACGTAAGCATGATTGGATGCTATGTGTTGGGCGATAAAGATTTACTTTTAGTTAATGAAGCGTCCACTTTTCATCTAGCGCTAATGACTCCCTATAGTGTACTGGGGAAGTGAGCACACTTGATGGGAAATGCATAATGGAGATCTTTACATTTGTTGACAAGATTCGCACCATCCTTCTAGCATCTGATTCTATTGCATGTTTCTTTGGTTTGGGTGCAACGAGGATAGGTGTACATTAATGTGGTGTGCAACATGGCAGCACCATGTTTTCCATTTGCAAGCCAGATGGATGTTGATGTTTGGATGATGTGGTAAGATAGTGAAAATGTAAATTTATAAAAGGGTCCTAAATTTCTATTTGGGAATCAAATCGCGATAAAATTTATATCGCTAGAAAGCTCCAGATGAGCTTGATCCAACGATGGTTCTAAGAACTTTTGAGATTGGGGATTTTAATAACCACAACTTTATAATGAGATTGTGAAGGTTAGGTTATCTAAAAGGAACACCTCTCACTCATCCCAAATTATTTAACGGGGTGGGAAGGAGCATTAGAAGGATAATTTTTCAACTTTGTTACATAGTGTGAAAAATCATATTGATTGTTGTTGTGTGTTGCTTGTAGCATTTGATTATGGATTGCATGTTGTATGCAAGTATTGATTTTGATATGATTATTATTTTCTAACATATATCCTAACTTGGAATGTGGTATTTCAAATAGCCTCATAGCCATGTGCTTATGGAGGATTTGCCAAGGTGATAATGTGCATGTTTTATTTGTATTGTGGAATTTGCTAAAAATTATGTGTGTATGACAACACATAAGAAGACACCATAGAATAAGGAAGAATAAGGGATGGGAAATAGAATGGTGTAACACAACATTGATAGAGCTCAACATGGTCAGAAGCAAGAGTCGGTTGAGAAAAGAAGGCTCTCCTAACTAGATGGATACCCTTAGAAGCTTAAGGGTCGAATTAAGAAGATGCAAGGATGACAATGAGAAGATTGTTAGAGCTCAGGACAAATAGGAAAAAGTAAATGTAGTCATACTAAAAATCCTATCTGATTTATAAAGTCAGTAACAATATGGCTAGGTGCTAGTTACCTACGAAAGTATAAATATAGGCAGAGTCTGTTAGGACTTTGGAAGCAATAATTGAGAACTAATGGGGAAATGCAACAAATCCATGAAGAGGCACAAGTAGGAAAGTGGAGACGCAATGAGAGGTTCCACTCTATTGATTACTCTAGAGAGGAGGGAAAACAACCATGGGTAGCAATGTTGTAGCTAAAAGATACTATCAACAAAAAAGGAAAGAAAAAGAATTCATGTTTAAAGAATTTATGAAGGCAAAGCCTCCTACCTTTGATGGAGAGGTGAAGAAGGTTAAGGAAGTAGAGGCATGCCTACTGGGAATGAAGAAATATTTCAGGGTCCATAATTACTCTAAAAATATGAAGGAAAGAGTAGGCATCTTCAGCCTGAAGGGAAAGGTGGATGTCTAGTGGGCTGATTTGAGGAATGTAAAAGATATCAGAGAGAAATAATTGTCCTAGAGGAGGTTTAAGAGGTATTTTAGGGAAAAGTACCTATCTAAGAGGTACTATGAAAACAAGGCCAAGGAGTTTTATGAGCACAAACTAGGGTAGTTTTCAGTTCATGAATATACAATCAGATTTTTGGAGTTGTTTAGGTACGTGCTTTAAATCAAGGATTAGAAAGCAAATATCTAGAGGTACATTAGTGGGCTTCCACATCCATTCTGGGACATAATAGAATTTGATGAGCCTAAAACATTGGACGATACCATCAGGAAGAAGAGGTATTATTACAAACAATCCAAACATAAGTTTGATTTTAGGAGTGATTCGAAAATGAAGGGAAAACCCAATTTTAAAGGGAAAGGACAAAATTCTGTAGGATATTAGCTAGGAAGAGGAAAAGTGAATTTTTCTACTGCTGCCAAGAATGAGTTTCAACAAAATCCCACTATTAATGATAAGGACCGATTCATAAGGTTTGTAAGAGAAGAGGGTGAGAGGTTCAAAGGAGGATCTATGCAATGTTGGACTTATAGGGAAAATCACTAGCAAAGAGACTGTCCTAAGTAATAGAGGGATGGGCCAAGACTGTATAATGTAAAAGAAGAAAAGACCATGAAGGATGTGGCTGAGAGTGTGCCACAAATCTATGTTGCATTGGACAACAATTAAGCCGATCACTAAGCATCCATGATTGAAATGGAAGATATGCTCAATACTCAGTCAGCTTTGATTTTGACAAAACCAGGTTCTAATTTCAATTATGTCAGCGTAAATATTATGAAGAGAGCAAAAGATGAGTCTAAAATGTGGTAAAATCATGCCTACTATTCTAGGAAGCATGCCCACATTAGCTTACTTAAATTTATTGCCACTAAGCTCATACGACATGTTAAGTGGCATGGACTGGTTTGTGGCTCGCAGAACTGTTATAGACATTTTTGTGCCTTACAGCTTTGAGCATGAAATGTCCATAATCCAAGGGATCCAAAGTCCCTAAAGATGTTGTTACAGCTCCTAAATGAATAAGGTCAACCAATGACAGCTCCTCCCAGAAGTTCTCCACCAAAAACCACTCAGAACTAGTCAAATCAGGATCAATTCAGAAGCTCCACTAGCTGCCTGCGTTGCAATGCACCCAAATACATTGGCTAGGTGCATTGCAACGCACTTGAATGCACTACCCAGGTGCGTTGAGCGGGAAATGACAAGTGGCAGAGTCATTCAACGAAGTGGAAAGACCATGGAAGCTTCCAGAATCTTCTCCAATGACACTTGCCTCACTGAATTCGACCAAGTGATGAGTAAGAAGCTCTCAGTCTCCAAGTGGAAGCAAGAACTGACAGAGAGAAGCCACAAGTCAAAACATAAGCTGACTCATCCTCTCTACTTACATCTATATATGGATCCCTCATCCCAGAGATCCAGAGGCTGGAATTTTGTACTTTGCAGAGAATTGCTGTTGGTTTGAGATTGAGATTAGTACATTGGGTGATTTATGCTTTGTTGGAGGAGAGGAAGGGATTCCTTTGCTGGGAGGTAGATGCTGGATCGGGACTCACTTGGTTGTATCTCCTCTTGGACTTTCTTATCATATCAATAAAATTATTTGAGTTTCTCCTACATGCTTGTATATCAGTGATGTTTTGTTATATTTGCATGTTTAGCTTAATCTGATCCTGAGCTTTTTATGAATGTATATCTATATCTTCGTGTAGTTTCTCTCTCTTGTGATCTTGCAGGAATTCGGTGAAGCTGGGCCGGTAAGGGAGCAGGGAGCTGGGAGCTATTGAAGAGAGGAGCGATTGGATCAATAAACTAGCGGAAGACACAGGTTAGTTACATCCTTTCTCCTCATTTACATTTCATAAAGAAGAATACTCAAGTAGTTTTCCTTGTTTGTTGCTAAGGCACTATCACACCTTAGAGTGGGATAGGGGCATTCTGAATAGATACTTTTCCCAACAAAAAATTGGCGACTCCGTTGGGGATCGTATCTAGTTAGTTTATTTGTGTTTCTATTGTTGTTCTTCTCATAAACTTAGGAGTGGCGAATCGAACTGCATTTGCCATTTACAAATGCAAAGTAGGGATCTGCCACTCTAGTCCACTCACTGGGCCTGTTTATGATCTGAACAAGCTGATCCACAAATGCTCTAACTTCCCTTTGTGATAGCTCTTAGTCCTCCTTTAAATCATCCTTCTAATTGTACCTTATTGATAGCTTTTATCCGGCCAAAAACCTTAGATCAAACTGCAAACCGTGACCCAGAACCCAGAGACAATTCTCGTTTCTGCTTCAGCGCAGGCTCTGTGAAGAGACTCTGCATTTCAACGCAGGTCCTGAGAGGGCTACCTGCGCTGCAATTCAGTTTCTCTGTGCAACAGGTGCGCTGATCAGCCCTTGCCCTGTGCAGCTGTGGTTCTTTGCATCCTTGTGTTCAGTTTTATCTCTGTTTTTTGCAGCCTGTTATCAGTGTGTGTACCTATCTGAAAACCCCTTTTCTCTGCCTTAATTCTGCCTCAGTTGTATAAAAGAAACTGTATTTGTTTTTGTGTATTTGTTACATCATTTGCAGTTTCCCATTACAAAAGTAAATTAGTCATACTGTCGCTCTTAGATCTAGACCTGTCGTAAGTGTCGTTTTGATCTTAGGAGAAAGTTTGTTGTTGTTGACAGTTGATTGCGCTTTTACTTTTGTCTTTTGGTTTGAATTTATGAATTTCTAGTGTCGAAACAAGTGTTTACTTAAAAATCATAAAGTGTCGTAATTGTCTTTTTGATTTCAAAAAGAAACTTGTTTGTGTTTTCACTTGAAATCGAATTCAAATTTATACAACAGATTTCTTTTTAGGCATCAATATTAAGAAAGTGAAAACAAATACATGCATTTGTGCATTTGCATATTGATAGTTTGTATGGTTTGATTTAGGAAAAGTGCATTTACAGTGTGCTCTATGCTCTTTGAGAAAAGATTGTGTCTTTCTTTTCCCCTTGTAGCTAGGATTTTCATTTTTGAAAGAAATAAATGCTTGCTTATCATCTTTAGACTGCATTTAGGAATTGTATCTACATCTCGTGGTGATCCAAAAAGGCAAACTTCTAAGAAAGATCAACCTAAAATAAATTGAATGAACTTAACAACGCTTTGTAACTTAACGCACAACATAGAGGTCTAGGCTAGAGACGTGTTCCGGCGTCGTAAAAACTGGTGACTGTCGGCCTCACTGATGGTTGGGTGATTCCTCTTGAGAGACGATAAGCGCCAGTACGGATTGTGCTCCCACGTACCATCGAGTATATATTGGAGACCCCTATAGGCATAAAACGTTTATCCATAGGAAGCCGTGTCGGCCGCCCTACTGATCGCAATGCATTGAACACAGCATTCGGGAAGATTGACCGCCCGTACCTTAAAAAGTATTCTACGGTTTTGCGATTGGTTTGGCACACCCTCTACCTAGAACTCCAGAGCAGTCCCTTTCGTTCCTCTTCAGACTCCTTAACGGAAAAGGTCCATCTGAGCACTTGTCACTTCAGGCTCATTAAAAATCGAAGGAGACTAGAGTCATCTTTTGCTTTTTCTCGACTCTTTAAAATTGAAAAAGCAAGTTGTGTCCAAGCATCGTTAAAATTTATTTTAAATAGAATATTCATACCCTTTTTCCTGCGTTGATCTTTAGGTTGAGAACATGGAGCCTACCAACCAAGGAATTCCCCTTGGTGGAAATCCTAGTCCCTTCTCCTCTTGGGGAGATGTTGGTGCGCCCCATATGGCCACATTGTCGCTTCCAGGACTGACAATTGGCTTGCCGGTCTGGCTCTTCTCAACCAATGTCGTTCAGAACACCACTATTCCTGAACAGTCGAATCAGCAGTTAGACCAGTCCAGAGTTACCCACCAGCCTTCTACTTCCTCTAATTCTTCCTCTCCTCCTTCCTCTTCGCTTGATGAGGCTGGCAAAGCCAAAAGTCAAGTTCCTAAGGAGAAGAAGGAAAAGAAGAAGAAAGAGAAGAAGAAGAAGGAGCCAAAAGCGACTGGGGGCAAACGAGTGTCGTCTAACGGAAATCCACACACGGCACTGACCAGGCCTAAATCGCCATGTGTCATTTGCAAGGGAGACCACTTTCACAGAGATTTTCCCTGCATCCCTCGGATACTAAGGGATTGGTCTCCCCGTTTGCACAATCTGGTGGCGTCAACCTCTGATAGCCATGTTGAAAGCACACCGTCAACTAGCGAAAATGAAGTCCCAGGACGAAAAGGGAGAGCTAGATCTCCTTGTAAACTGTGCGAAGGCAATCACGCCATCCACCGTTGTCCCTTCTTAGACAAAGCTAAAAGAGTTTTGGATGATCGTCCGGTTTCACCGTTACGACTTCCTCCTGGATATAAAAAACTCTTGCCGAGTCCTTCGTTAGTTGAGAATCCAGCCGGCCCGCTCAAGTGGTCAGCTGAAGCGCCGGTCATTGAAGATGAACCAGCTGAATCCATACCCGACGAAAGTCAAAAGGTCGAGGCGGCAGTTGACCCGGTCTTGCCTTCAGAGGTTTTATCTTCGAATGATACAGTCACTGAGGAGAATAAGGATGACACCGTCCAAATTCTCTTCATCAACACAGACTCCGACGAACACGGGGGCAATCCACCCATTCCTTTATCGCAGGAAGGAAGTTCGTCAGAGCGATACCCGGCCGTTTACTCGGTCCCACCACCAAGCAACCTAGTTGTCTCCTTCGACTGGAACCAACTAGGCAGACCCCGTTTGCCAGCAAGCATACCATTCAGAATTATCGTCCAAATATACAGAATGGTCATGGCTGGCACCATCATTGATGAGGGGGCATCTGTGAGTATCCTTTCCTCTACTGCTTGGAAAGCGCTTGGTTCGCCATCGCTTTTGCCTGAAATGAGAAATCTGACAGGATTCGATAAAGGAACCAGTCGACCTTTAGGGATCCTCCCCAATGTGCCCATAACATTGAAAGGGAAGACCGTTCAAATGAACGTGATGGTCGTTCAAGGACCCTTGGATTATAACCTACTCCTTGGACGAGACTATATATATTGCATGGGAGCCATCATCTCCTCACTCTTTAGAGTAATGTGTTTTCCGCACGAAGGAAGAGTGGTCAAGCTCGTGGACCAGCTTTCATTTCCCGGATCACGCATCGCAAATAGTCGTATACCATCCCTAAATGGTCTCTTCACGCAAGAAATGTCTCAACCCACGGTCCGTCCTCCCGATGAGCGCGAGTAATTCGGAGGGATATGACTGGAACCCAGGGGGCATGCGTCCTAGTCTGCTTCGGCAGGAAAACTTTGGGTATAGGGTAGGTTTCCGTGGGAGAATATGACTAGTCCGTACCCCGTCCGTGATTGGAAGAGGGGTTGTTCTAGAATAAGATTCTTTTGTCAAAGTTATGTGTTTGGCGCTCGTTGTCACTCACCTTTGTCTATCTCGGTAGACATCGCCGAAGAAATGTTTTGTTTGCTGTGCAAATGAGACAATCTTTGGTAACCTGAAAGAGGTAGGCCTTTCCTGGTAGAACAAATGTTTTATCTGCAAATTGAGGGGTAACCTTGAAATCGTACTTTATACCTGGGGGCATGCAAACCTTTTGGAGTGCAAGCAAGGGGCGACTATTTATTTTTTAAATTTTTAGGACCTCTAACCCTTTAAACTCGTAGGATTAGTCGTTTCCGAACTTGCATAACGAAAGGATGCGGGGCATAGCTTTGTAAGGCGCAAGCTCCATAAAAAATGGCATCTTACATGAGACATTCTTATCATATGACTGGATTAATCGAGCATTTTTAGCACATAGTTCATGCTCGTTAAAAAATAAACATAAGATCGAGCAGTTTTAGCACATAGTTCATGCTCGTTAAAAAATAAACATAAGATCGAGCAGTTTTAGCGCATAGTTCATGCTCGTTAAAAAATAAACATAAAATCGAGCAAGTGTTTCAACCCGCGTTTAAGCTCGTTAAAAAATGAACTATCCTCCGGTAAATGACCACCGTGAATGTAGCATTATCAGCCATTAAAGCCTTGGTCGTGTTTGCACCGTCACCTCCACTTTTCCATTGGCCGATCATTCACCTCCATTTGATTGTTTACCCATTTTGAGGAACAGCTGCGAAGAGTGATTTCACTAGCCATCCTTGTGACAATGTCGTGCTTGGAAAATTCCAACCCTTACCTGGAATCAGCTGCTACCCTTTTTATCACTCGTTCCTCAAAAGACGAGTCTTCTTTAAGCTCTTTTCATCTGACTCGTAAAATATGAAAAGATTGTCGAGTTTTGGCCTTCCAGCTCGTTAAAGCGACCGGAAGTGCTATCCCTCCTCTAGATTTTAATCTTTTTGGACCTGAGGGATTATTGCACAAAAAGATCGAGCGCTTGTTTTGTTCGGCTCGTTAAAACTATCGAAAATTCATCCCTTCTATATTGTTTTATACTTTTTCGGACTTAAGGGATTAGATGACGAAAAAGGACTTCCGGAGTTAACTTTACGTACCTTTTCAGACTCTCTAAAAATGAAAAGGACCGAGTTATCTTTGTCGTTAGACTCGTTAAAAAACATTAATAGCGACAAACTTGTCTTTAGACGAGAACGAGTTTCACTATCGCTAGGCTCGTTAAAACATAGCGATGGGTTTGCCCGAAGGGAAAATTATAGAACAAGCATATGTTATCCTCCTCAAGCTTGACAAAAATAAAGAGGTACTGGTCAGCAATGACTGGGAAAAATTGGGAAGAAACTCAAAGAACCTTTATTGGTAGCAAGTTTCTCTTGGACATGACACTTCCACTCCATGCCTGAGTTGGGTTGGGTTGTTTCATTCACCGGTCACATCACCATGGTCTCGCCATACCATCCACCTTTGGGGTAAATGCTACCAATCCATCATATAAGTGTCGCCGATATGTTCAAGAGAAGTCATCCAGAGAAGTCAACCGTGTCCCATCCACTACCATACATTATACTTCATTCTTTCATGACCGCCACCCTGAACTATATATCATCAGATCGTTTTCACCTCCATCAAAATCATTTGCTCCGTTCCGTGTCACTGATGTGGGATACATCAAGGCCCTCCTTTGACGGATTGCTTCTTGTCTACATCAGCTCATTATCCAAGAAGTTGATCTAGGAACAACCCCTTCAGTACTTTGAAGCTTGCATGCCTCAATGGCAAGTTTCTCACTTCCGGCGACAGGTATACATCAATGACCTTTGACCGAAAGATTTTGCGTGGTGTTCGACGCCAAGTCCTTTATTCACACCACGTGAATTGTACTGCAGTACCTTGAGGGTCATTATCATTATCGGTGATTCCTCTCGCGCTTGTTAACAGTTTACATCATTTACTGGTAATCAAGCGATGTCTTTCCATGTTCGACTTCAAAACACTTCTCACATGGATCGACTTGTACTTCGAGTGAAGATCGGACGAGATTGAAGACCCCGGATCTAGTTTCATCCATCCGGGCTGCGATATATATTCAGGAAAAATAAAGACATTGACATGTACAACACTGCAGAACAGATAATCATCCTACCAAAAGGATGATGATTTCATCAGAATCATCAGTCTACCATCAGACGATTGTCTGTCCTATGTACATAAAAATGAATTTATAAAGCTGAGCATGGGAATGCCCGCCTCAGCTAGATCATGAAAACAGTATGAAAAATAATGTATTGTATTGTATCTTATTACAGGTCTCCTCCCAGCATTGAATGAACTTCGGATCCTCCTAATAAAGCATTTCACCCGATAAACGGCCTCATACTTTAGGGGGCAACTGTTATAGACATTTTTGTATGACAGCTCCTCCCAGAAGTTCTCCACCAAAAACCACTCAGAACTAGTCAAATCAGGATCAATTCAGAAGCTCCACTAGCTGCCTGCGTTGCAAAGCACCCAAATACACTGGCTAGGTGCGTTGCAACGCACTTGAATGCACTACCCAGGTGCGTTGAGCGGGAAATGACAAGTGGCAGAGTCATTCAACGAGGTGGAAAGACCATGGAAGCTTCCAGAATCTTCTCCAATGACACTTGCCTCACTAAATTCGACCAAGTGATGAGTAAGAAGCTCTCAGTGTCCAAGTGGAAGCAAGAACTGACAGAGAGAAGCCACAAGTCAAAACATAAGCTGACTCATCCTCTCTGCTTACATCTATATATGGATCCCTCATCCCAGAGATCCAGAGGCTGGAATTTTGTACTTTGCAGAGAATTGTTGTTGGTTTGAGATTGAGATTAGTACATTGGGTGATTTATGCTTTGTTGGAGGAGAGGAAGGGATTCCTTTGCTGGGAGGTAGATGTTGGATCGGGACTCACTTGGTTGTATCTCCTCTTGGACTTTCTTATCATATCAATAAAATTATTTGAGTTTCTCCTACATGCTTGTATATCAGTGATGTTTTGTTATATTTGCATGTTTAGCTTAATCTGATCCTGAGCTTTTTATGAATGTATATCTATATCTTCGTGTAGTTTCTCTCTCTTGTGATCTTGCAGGAATTCGGTGAAGCTGGGCCGGTAAGGGAGCAGGGAGCTGGGAGCTATTGAAGAGAGGAGCGATTGGATCAACAAACTAGCGGAAGACACAGGTTAGTTACATCCTTTCTCCTCATTTACATTTCATAAAGAAGAATACTCAAGTAGTTTTCCTTGTTTGTTGCTAAGGCACTATCACACCTTAGAGTGGGATAGGGGCGTTCTGAATAGATACTTTTCCCAACAACAAGAACCAAGGTCAATTTCTTTAGTAAGTTAATAAAATGCCTTAGTGACAACGAAGAAAAGGTGACAATGTAGGGGAAACTAAAGCCTGTGATGGTTAGGCAGATAACAACACTAAATTGAAAGTGATGCAATCAAAAGGGATGTGAGTTGTTTGTTGTCCAAGTGGAAAAAACCACAAAATTAGTGGAAACAACTTGGAAAAACACGCAATTTTAAAATGATTCTAAGACGTGTTCCCTGAAGAGTTCCCATGACTCTTGCCACTGGGAAATTGATTTCTCCATAAAATTATTTCTAAGGACAATGATTATGTCAAGAAATCTGTATCATATGAGCACATCAGAGTTGGAAGAGATCAAATTACTATTAAAAGAATTGTTGAACCAAGGTTACATCAAGCCTAATGTGTCACCCTAGGGAGAACATGCATTTTTTCATAAAGAAGAAATATGACACCCTAATACTATGTGTTGATTATATAAAATTAAATAAAGCCACCATAAAGAACAAACACCCCTTGCCAAGGATGATCTGTTTGATCAGCTATGGGGAGCTATTGTATTCTCAAATATTGATTTAAGGTTTGGGTGCCATAAGGTGCATTGAATATGAAGACATTCACGAAACAAAATTTAGAACCAAGTATGGGCACTACAAATTTTTGGTTGTGGCATTTGGGCTCACAAACACCCTAGCAACATTTATGTGCCTAATGAATAACATCCTTAGTCCATATTTGGATAAGCGTGTACTAGTTTTAATGGATGATATGTTGGTTTATTCCAAAACCAAGGAGGAGAATGAGGAACATTTGGCAGTGGTGCTACAACTACTGAGAGAGTGCAAACTTTATACAAAACTCCACAAATGTGATTTCTTTTAATCACAGGTGCAATACTTGGGGCATATAGTTTCTAAAGAGGAGTGGTAGTATACCCTAACAATATAAGGCGAGTATAGAATGGACTAACCCTTAGAATGTGATAGAAGTTAGATCCTTCATGGGATTGGCAAGTTAATACTTGAGGTTCATCCACAACTTCTAAAGGATTAGACATCCAATCATACAATGCAAAAGAAAGTAATTAAATTCTAGTGGATAGAAAAATGTGTGGCCAAATTTGAGCAATTGAGGCACCTGCTCACGCATGCTCCAATATTGAGGATAGAAAACCCAGAAAAGGATTTTGTGGTGTTTACAAATGCCTAAAAGGAATGGCTTGGTGTAGCCTTATTGCAAGAAGGACAAGTTGTCTATTATGAATCAAGAAAGATGGATGAGCATGAACTAAATTATGTCACTGATGGATTAGAGTTGGAAACGATAATACATGCATTGAAAATGTGAAGGAATTACCTCCTTAGAAGGAAGCTTATCCTTATGTTAGATCATGGAGGGATGAGGTTTCTATTTGATCTATCTAAGCTAAATTCTAGTCAGGCAAGGTGGCTAGCCTTGATTATTGATTTTGATTTTGAAATCAAGCACATCAAAGGTAAGGACAAAAAATTAGTTGGTGAACTCAACAAAAGGCTACAAGTATCTCATGTGGAAACTATAAGTTCTTATGAATTTGACATTCAATAAAAAATAATTTAAGGATGCCATACAATAGCATGAGAACTACTAGTGAGTCAAAGAACACTTGTTGCACGATCTAGAAATAATCTTGAGAAAGAATTACTCACTTAGAAATGATGGTTTATTGAAATTTAAAGGTAGATGGCATATACCTTACATGGGCAACTTGAAGAAGCTAATATTGGATGAATTTCATGAAATACCATATTCTAGCCATCCTACTTATCAAAATATGATAATAGCCATGAGAAAGACATATTATTCATTAGGTGTGAAAAGATGTGGTTGAATATATTCTTAGGTGTTTGGAGTGCCATCAAGTAAAAGTGGAATGTAGGCACCCAACAGAATTGTTACAGCCAATCCCCATCCTGAGTGGAAGTGGGAATCCATGGGAGTGGAAGTGGGAATCCATTTCCATGGACTTCATCACTAGGTTGCCAAGGACATCTAGGAAGCATGATGTTATAATGGCAATGGTGTATAAGTTTACACTACAAGAAAAAAGGACATTGGTGAGGGGCGAAAAATGTCACCATAAGCTCATTAGTGACGATCAAAAGAGCCTTCGTCACCAAAAACTAAACGTCACCAAAGGTGGCATCACCAAAAGTATAGGTTTTATAGTGAAATTCAAAGTCTGTCACTAATAATGATTTATAATGACGGATAGTGACCGTCACCATTTCATATGAACAATGGCGACGGACCATAGCCTCTGTCACCAAAGGTGGCATCGCCAAAAGTATAGGTGTTGTAGTGACATTCAAATTCCATCACCAATAATGATTTATAATGATAGATAACGACCATCACCATTTTATGTGAGCAATGGTGACAGACCATAGCCTCTGTCACCAAAAATTGAAAGTCGCCAAAAGTATAGGTGTTATGGTGACATTCAAGGCCCATCACAAATATTGATTATAATGACGGATAGTGATCATCACCATTTCATATGAACATCAACGATTTATTGTGATGGATCTTTCATGGTTGTCATTATTGGTGCATATATATGGTGACGTCCATTGACCGTCACCAAAAGCCGCATTGCCAGAAGTATAGGTGTTGTGGTGACGTTCAAGGTCCGTCACGAATAATGACTATAATGATGGACAATGACCATCACCATTTCATATCAACAAAAAAAATTTATGGTTACGGACCTTTGAGGGTCATCACTATTGTTGCGTATATATGGTGGAATTTGTTGACCGTCACCATTTCATATTTTGGTGAGGGTAAAAAAATGTCACCAAAGCTCATTGGTGATGGTCAAAAGAGCTTCTATCACCAAAAATTGATCGTCACCATTCCATATGGATGTCAGGGCACGATGGAATTGAACCACCAACCTCCTACTTGTAAATCAGGTGCTCTTCCATTGAGATAACACCCTTTAAAGAATTAGACTTTTAAAAATTAGACCTTGAAACTTCATAAATTGTAAATTCTACAACTTTCAATAAATTAAAGTCTCGAAAATATTTTACTAAACAAGCAAAGCAACATCGAAGTTACAGGTCGCTACCTAATGGTTATGGAAGTTATGAAAAGTGGGTGGAGGGAAAAATAATTATGTATAAGAGAATCGATATGTTCAGTTGAATACTCAATTAGAAGTGAAACTCTCAAGACATTTATAATCTATAAATGACCTATAACTAGCAAATGCACCAAATATTGCAAAGGAAATGTCATAAGTGGATAGCATACGGAAGAAGAACATTGATGAAGACAGATGCAATATGTTATAAGTTGAGTGAAAGAAAATCTCAATGTTGTTGTTGTTACATAAACCAACATGCAATTTGGAATTTCACAAGTCCGCACTCAAAGCATGACAGCAACCAACAAATAAAAGAAATTCACTTGGACAAAAAGCAATAGCTTCACCTTCATTCTTGAGTTGTTTCTATTTAGTTGAATTTGACTTGTGACATTCTTTATTTGACAAGGAATTAAAATCATCACTAGTATTAAATTCATCCAACACGAGGTTTGGAGATCCCACTGACATCTGCATTTTTGTTTCCATGCCTAAAAACCATGGAGATCCATGTCGATAGTAGAATAAGATGTGTGTCTGCTGCTCAAGAACAAATTCATTACTAACCATTGTTACCTGACTGGAACCAAAGAGACAACACAATATCAGCGTACACAAAATCCCCTACCAAAATATAATCATAACTTAGCTAAGAAATCTAAAAGATGTTATTAATTAATGAAAATTTTATTTGGAAGTATTGTTTCTTTAGATTTAAAAAAGACTGTTGTACAACACTTTTGTCTATTTATCCGGGAAATTATATCAGAGCATATGTCACACAATAGAAATCTACAGTACCTAAAGTAAAAAGACAAATTTTCTCAAGAAAATAGATTTAGAAAAGAGCTTTGAAAACTATATGTTTGCCATCAAAGCTTTAATTAGTTTAACAACGAACTAGTTGGAGCTTGAAAATAAAAATCATTCATAGGAAATGAACAGGACAATGGCCAAAGTTGCTTTCATATAAATAAAGCTAGAGTCACTATTGTCATTGCAGATAACTGAAATTTGGGCAATGGTATAACAGTTAGAGCTTATTTGCAAGGAAGACTCATCAATACCATCAATTTTTTTCCATGGTCTGTTGTGTCTCTAGATCCAAATCAGATAGCTTGTTATTCTCAATTTCTACCTTTCAAGTGTTGATTTATGGCTCACCCTTTAAAACACAATTCTACCACTCCATTTTATTTTAGTTTTTCAAGAGAATTGGTAGGACCTTCCCATCCTCTGTTTTACATCAATCAATAACCATTCATCAATGAGATAAAGAATAACAGATACACAACAAAGGCCAAAGATGCACACGTTGTATACCTATGTTCTAGGAATCATCTGACATTACTGGTGCAAAGAGCTCACCCTAAAAAAAATATCATCCACGTGGAATTTACAAAACTTTTTTAAATCAAGCTCCAAGTAAACCAATCAAAATGTGAACATCCTTTTAATCAATAAAATCTCTGACTTAAAATAAAAGTGGCCTAGAATTGAATGTTATATCAACCATTTCAAGTAACTAACATCAGTGATAAATACAGGCCATGCATATTGGATTAGCGAAATAATTGATATGATAAAGCTCAAAATCAAACAAATGACTTACAGTGAAGAAACACAAATAAATGACTTACAACTAAGACATGAGGTTTCCCTTTCAACCCCGCCATTAAATAACTCTTCTTTATGTCACAGACCATTAAACATTTTCTGATACCAGGTGAAAGTGGTATTGTAACATTAACCTCTAATAGAGTCTGTGTCCACAACTACTTGTTAAGATCCACTCCACTACCAACATTTGGGGCTAGATAAGATACATGAAAATGAAATTTACATCCTTGTAAAAAATGGGAGGAAAAAAGAAATCCACAAATTAAAACAAATTGTAGGATAACTCATTCCTACAACATGATTATCCTGTCATGAACAATAAAAAAAGAAATCAAGAGAAATGTAATTTTTTCCACATTTTGACAATCATTTCCTTTTGCATATTCTATGAGCAATTGATGAAAAAAGTCAACTAAATCTTGTCAACATCAAGATTATAGTAAAACATAAAGGAACCGCTCCAACACATATAATCCTAAACATAAGTATCTATACATATAAGTATTTATTGAGGACATTGTATTTTGTGAAAATATGGAAGTCAAATCTTTGAAATAACACAATTTATGGTACCACTGCCTTACGAAGTCCATTCATTTGAGTATTTACAAAGTCCATTCAGGAATTTCTTCAAATTTCAAAGTTCAAACAATTAACATATAGCCTAAGAAAATCAGATTTGAAAAGGAGATAACCCAAAGATGTAGAGTATATATCTCACATTTATATATCCTAATTTCCAAACTTTGAAATGACACTTTTTAGCATACTATTGTGAATTCAACCCATAATGCTAGAAAAAAATATTGATGGTTATTTTTGTTAAAAATGGAAACTAGAGACAATTCCACTTTGAACAACTCCTTTTGGGAATATAATTGTGGCATTGAATTCCTCTTTTCGAGAGGACCAAAATCGATCTAAAGATAGCCAAATTTGGATAAGTAGAAGTGGAATTTTGAATTTATGTTTCTCTCATGTAAATTATTTAGGTCAGCCTCAACTGTATGTCAACTTAAGAAGATGAGAAGTCACATCCCCTCAGCTCCAATGAATTGTTTATATAAAGGATCATTCTCTCTCATTTGGGACACATCAGTCAAAAGAAAAATATATCTCTATGGCAATGAAGATTAAGGAGGATAAATTCTGGTTATTGTTGGGATTGTTTTGGTTAGGGGTTTGTCATAACAAATCTGAGTTTGGAAGCAGTTCTTCGCTATGGTTAAGAACAATCTTATATATGGGTTGGGACTTATTTCGTATGGGACTTCTTCCTGTAGTTTGGATGCAGCTAGAATATATTCTCACAGCTTGACCGCAGGCCTTGAATCACTTGCCTAAGAAGCTGAAATACAACAGAATGTCGTTGACCTTATATGATAGTATTCAGGTGCTTTTTGAGGATGACATGGGAACTTAAAAATAGGCTAGGACTACTAAAAATAATAGAGCCCTTGTAAGAATAAAAAGGCCACATTCTTTACAGAATTCAAGGGCTGGAGCAGCATGCTTCAGAAGCCCTAATCCGGAACCACAGAGATAATATCATCGATGACCTTAATGTGGTCATAAACTAGCTCCTCAAGCCAGAGAAAGGGAGCATCATGTGAAATAAGGAAGGTCGTAGTAGAAAGGAGGATCTTTGGATCAGTAAACTTAGAAATCAGTGGACTGTTGTTGCCCTAACCAGACCGATCTTGTACAACAATATGATTTGTCCTCTATGAACAAACTGCCCACATTACAGGATTGAACGGATCTAAGAGAAGTGATGCCTAATCTTCATATTGGCAAGTTATTTTATATAGTTTTACTCTCTCTCTTTCTCTACTGAACATTTGATGATAATAATAAGAATATTTGATCAAGGGGTTTTTCCTTGGCTTGAGCCATATTCTCGTATCTTTTTGTCTTGTCTTGTCTTCTGCATCTATCATTTATGTTATTTCATTAGTTACTGTTATATAATGTCTAATGTGATTGGTAAATGGATTAATGGGCATATGGTTGAATGAAGTATCTAACCTAAGTAAAGAACATGTTAACTGAAAATTAACATGGTATCGAAAGCTCAGGCAAGGACAAGCCCAAGCTTAAAGAGATTGCAATCACTAAAGAATTTCATTGATACCTCCAGGTCTCTGTGGTAAATCAAGTCAGAGTTTAAATCTGGGTTATTTCTCAAGGCCTTATTCAAGCCTTAATCAGTAAACATGGGCACCAATCCTAAAGATATTCAACTATCACGAGCAAAAGTTGGAAGACAAAACATATGTTCTTGCACTTTGTAATAGTCATATTAATCAAGATTAATACTATGTCATCATTGTAAGCTTATGGAAAGATATTTTCTATGATCCCTGGAGGTAAGGTCAATCCTCTACAGATATCTGTTTGAAATACTATTCTCATCTCTAGAGGACTAATCAAGTGCAGGAGATATCTATCTAAGATATATCGAATACTTCAGATAACAAGTATAGGCTTGCCTTCATTCTATCATTACTTTTGAAGCTGAGATTATTTCCTAAGAAGTTATATTCCTGGAGATCGATCAAGAGTACCAAATCCTAGACCAAAACATATTTCAGACGGGTCCCAGAATCTAAAATTTCTCCATCAAATTCTGAGCATGATCACCATGATCATTGATTAGTATCAACTGTTCAACACCTATTCTCTCTATCAGTGCCTTTACTTTTGGAGGATATTTAGCTTTGAAGATAGAAATTTTCTGTAGTAGGGTCCAGTCACTATGATGCCTTGCTTGAAGGATCGAATCATCTAACTTTCTGCAGGAATAAGGCCTAGGGATTGCGTAAGTGAAAAGTTAAAGAAGGATCATATTGATCTCAAGAGACATCTTATGGTTATGTTGGAGGTATCCCTAAAACAAGGTCACTACAAGAAAAAGGGACATTGGTTATGGGTGAAAAATGTCACCATAAGCTCATTGGTAACGGTCAAAAGAGCATTCGTCACCAAAAACTGAACATCACCAAAGGTGGTGTCGCCAAAAGTATAGGCGTTGTAGTCACATACAAAGTCCGTAACCAATAATGATTTATAATGATGGATAATGACTGTCACCATTTCATATGAGCAATGGTGATGGACCATAGCCTTCATCACCAAAAACTGAACGTCACTAAAGGTGGCGTCGCCAAAAATATAGGTGTTGTAGTGGCATTCAAATTTTGTCACAAATAATGATTTATAATGACGGATAGCGACTGTCTCCATTGCATATGAGCAATGGTGACGAACCATAGCCTTAGTCACCAAAAACTAAACGTCACCAAAGGTGGCGTTGTCAAAAGTATAGGTGTTATGGTGGCATTCAAGGTCCATCATGAATATTGATTATAATGACAGATAGTGACCGTCACCATTTCATATGAACAGTAATGATTTATTCTGATGGATCTTTAATGGCCATCACTATTGGTGCATATATATGGTGACGTTCATTGACCGTCACCTAAATCTGCATTACTAGAAGTATAGGTGTTGTGGTGACATTCAATCTCCATCATGAATAATGACTATAATGACGGACAATGACTGTCACCATTTCATATCAACAACAACGAATTATGGTTACAGACCTTTAGGGTCGTCACTATTGATGCATATATATGGTGTTGTTCGTTGACCGTCACCATTTCACATTTTTGGTGAGCGTCGAAAAATGTCACCAAAGCTCATTGGTGATGGTCAAAAGAGCCTCCATCTCCAAAAATTGATCGTCTCCATTCCATATGGATGTCAGGGCACGATGGAATCGAACCACCAACCTCCTGCTTGTAAAGCAGGTGCTCTTCCATTGAGCTAGCATCCTTTAAAGAATTATATTTTTTAAAATTAGACCTTGAAACTTCATAAATTGTAAATTCTACAACTTTCAATAAACTAAAGTCTCAACAATATTTTACTAAACAAGAAAAGAAACATCGAAGATGTAGGTCCTACCTAATGGTTATTGAAGTTATGAAAATTGGGTGGAGGGAAAAATAGTTATGTATAAGAGAATCAATATGTTCAGTTGAATACTCAATTAGAAGTGAAACTCTGAAGACATTTATAACCTATAAATGACCTATAACTATCAAATGCACCAAATATTGAAAATGAAATGTCATAAGTGGATGTCATATGGAAGAAGAGGAGGCGGGGACTTAGAACCCTTGTACATCTTGGCATGCCTTAGCACTTGGCACATCTTATCTTGTTTGACATGTCTTCGTAGTGTATGGCACATCTTAGCATGCCCTAGCATTCTCTAACACACCTTGGCAGTCATGACCTCACAACTAGAATTCACTAGAACACCTTGGCACTCCCTAGTTGTCATGCCCTCTGTTATCCTCCATAATGTCCCAGGCTGATGAAGAGATGGACATAGGTAACCACATACCAAGCTTTTAGTTTGGTAGCTATCCCTACCAAACTAGAAAGGGCTCTCTCTATGAAATCACAGCCAAGAGATGACTGGAATGTAAAGGATTTTAGGCTAGATATCTAGGGTCAAGTGGGTTTTTGCAAAATTTATGGACTTGGAACTTTGTCTAGGATAAAGCACCTAACATGCATGACAAAAGCTCCCTAGAATAAAGTACCTCCTACCTAGAAGAGTATCCCCTGCTCAAAATATAGAACCCTTCTCTACTATGCACTTTTCTTAAAGATAAATCTGTTCATAAAATAGTACTAAGAAAAACACCTAAATTAAGAAAAGTAAGCATCTAAGTCAAACTATAAAAGTATAATAAATATGGCTCTATATAAGTTTGGGAAACACTAGACAAGCATGCTTTCATACAACAACAATAAGATGCCTAAAATCGATGTGATTCTTTCATCGTTTCTATACCCTCACAACAAAACTGGAATCTATAGCATGTACCCCAAGGCTGTATGCATTTGCTGAAGGTGTAGATTGAAAGGATCTGCTGAGATGAAGTATTATTGAAGGAGAAACACCTTCAAAACAATAGATAAAGTCTATTGTGAATTCAACCCATTTGCACACAGACCAAGGCTGCTACTGGGTACACTTCTCCACTGAATGGAAACTACAATGTATTATAGTGTTTCTAAAGGAAAAACACCTTTAGTGCAACACAGATAAAACTCTAACAGATATTGTCACTATGCCCTTGGTTTTCGACGATCTCATCAATATAGGTAACAACTTTGATAATTGAAAAACCAAAAGGTGATATGCATATATCATTTGAAATGACAGATTTGAGCATACTTTATTATTGTTTAGGAGTGTTAGTACAAAAAATGCAAGGTAACTTGTTGCATCTTTATGTCACCAGCCAAGGATGTGAAGAAACACATAAAATATTAAATAGCATGTTATAAGTCAATTGCAAGTTATTTTGAAACAGGAATGGAATTCTCCTTGTGTGGGTTCTAATCTAGTGGGTATAACTTTAAATAAGAAACTGATAGTTATGGGGTTGAAATTGTCTCACAATTCATGAAAAGTCCCAAATTTGTTCATTAGAAAGAAGTAGAGCGAGTCATTTATGGAAGGGAACACCCTATTCGCGGGAAGATAACTTGAAATTAGTTGGGCATATTATTTCTCGTCTTCTTGTACGTGTGTGCTTTGAAAAGATAACCACATCCAAAGACTCAATAACAACTCTGGTAAAGTTTATATATGTGAAGCACTTCTAAGAAAACCCATCTCTTAAAGACAATTGAGAGAGGAATATGTCGAAGGATTCAATCTTGCACTTAGTCATAAAAAGGAAGTTGGGGTATCCAACATCTTGCCAACAAACCGACTCCAACCATAATGTGAAAGGTAGGTTAACTGCGAAACCTCTTTCCCACTTTGTCGTATTGTTCCCTCTTGAATTCCAACAAGTATCTAGCTGTTTATATCCACAAAACTCATAAACTCTACATGATACAATTGTGATGTGCAAGCTTGACACACAATCTAGTTTCCCTCTAAAAGAGGGTAAGTCAAAATATTATGAAAATCTAAACTATAATTTGATCATAAAATATTGAGGTATTGCATGGAATAAAAAATATACTATCAATGCACTAATGAAGAACTCAAAATAAACGAATTTCTTATTGCTACAATAACGCCTCTTGGGATTCTCAGATAAAGCACCTAACCTACATGGAAAAAGACTCCTGGAATAGAGTACCTCCTATCTAGAAGTGTGTCCCCTGCTCAAAATATAGAACCCTTCTCTACTGTGCACTTTTTTTGAGAGATAAATCTGTGCATAAAACAGAACTAAGAAAAACACCTAAATTAAGAAAAGTGAGCATCTAAGTCAAACTATAAAAGCATACTAAATATAGTTGTATACAATATTGGGGTATTGCATGGAATAAACAATATACTATCAATGCACTAATGAAGAACTCAAAATAAAATAATTTCTTATTGCTACAATAGCGCCTCTTGGAATTCTCGGATAAAGCACCTAACTTGCATGGCAAAAGCTTCCTAGAATAGAGTACCTCCTACCTAGAAGTGTGTCCCTTGCTCAAAATATAGAACCCTTCTCTACTGTGCACTTTTCTTAAAGAAAAATTTGTGCATAAAATAGAACTAATAAAAATACCTATATTAAGAAAAGTGAGCATCTAAGTCAAACTATAAAAGCATACTAAATATGTCTAAAATTGATGCACTTCTTTCATCGCTACTACAACCTCATAGGAAAACTATAATCTACAACATGTATCCCAAGGCTACATGCATCTACTAAAGGTGCAAACTGAAAGTATCTACTAAGATGAAGTATTGTTGAAGTAGAGTATAATGTGCATTCAACCCATCTGCACACAGGCCAAGGTTGCTACTGGGTACACTTCTCCCCTAAATAGAAACTACAGTGTATTGTTGCTCTACTGAAGGAGAAACACCTTCAGAGAAACATGGATAAAACTATAACATATATTGTAAGTGTGGTATCGGTTGTAGAAGTTATCATCAATATAAGTAACAACTTCGATAATTGAAAAACCAAAAGGTGAGCTACATAGATCATTTGAAATGATAGATTTGGGCATACTTTATTATTTCTTAGGAGTGTTAGTATAGAAAATTCAAGGTAGCTTGTTGCATCTTTATGTCATAGACCAAGGATGTGAATAAATACAGAAAAGATTAAATAGCATGGTACAAGTCGATTAAAGGTTCTTTCGAAACAAGAATGGAGTTCTCCTTGTGCAGATTCTAATCTATTGGGTAGAGATTTAAATAAGAAATTTATAGTTATGGGGTTGGAATTGTCTCACGATTCATGGCAAGTCCCAAAGTTGTTCACTAGAAAGAAGTAGAGAGAGTCGTCAGGTTTATGAATCGGAACAACCTATTTGCAGGTAGATAACTTCAAATTATCTGGGCCTATTATTTCTCCTCTTCTTGTACATGTGTGCTTTGAAAAGCTAACCACCTCCAAAGACTCAAGAACAACTCTAGTAAAGTTTATAGGTGTGCAACACTTCTGAGAAAACCCATCACTTAATGACAATTGAGTGAGGAATATGTCGAAGGATTCAATCTTGTACTCAGTCATAAAAAGGAAGTTGGGGTATCCAGTATCTTGCCAACAAATAACAACTCCAACCATAATGTGTATCCAAGTTAACTGTGAAACCTCTTTCCTACTTTGTAGTATTGTTGCCTCTTGAATTCTAATAGGTATCTTGCTGCTTAGATCCACAAAACTTGTCCTGGGTAAACTTTTCATGATACAATTGTGATGTGCAAGCTTGACACACACTCTAGTTTCCCTTTAAAAGAGGGTAAGTCAAAATATTATGACAAGCTTAATTATAATTTGATCATACACTATTGAGGTATTGTATGGAATAAACAATATACTATCAATGCACTAATTAAGAACTCAAAATAAACGAATTTCTTGTTGCTACAATAGCGCCACTCTTGGGATTCTTCAAGGAGCCACTAATTTATACACATTTGGAATATTTACTTGGCCTGCAGTAAGATTAAGCAATGGTAGTGATAATTCTTTGCCCTCCCATGGAAGGTCTATACGGAGTCAGCAATAAATTGATTTAAAAGTGAGGTATATTCCTGAAAAATAGGAGTATGACTCTTCAACTCTAATTTAGTGGCAAGGAAATGTTCAAATGTTAATTCTTGATCTTCTACAGTGTAAATTTCTACATAAATGGTTAGCGTAAATTTGTCCATTCTCCACATATCCCAAAAAAACATGTATGTATGGAATCTGGTTGTGTGTAAGAGAGGGGAGATCACATAAATAATCCATTATCAAAAGAAAAAGTTAAAGCACAACATTCTATGGAGATTTTTTTTTAATTTTTATTACATACCTTAGAAAGATTGAAAGGACATAACTAAAGCTTCCCTCTCCTTCCACACTTCATTAAATATGCCCCTTCTCCAATGCAGATGTGGCCTGTAAAATCACAATCAGCAAATATAATATGAAAAGTAAGTTTAATGAATTAAAGTAGCTTTGTTATACCTCAAGCAAATGGACAATGAGAAATTGGATTCATTCTCTACAAAAGATGAGATAGAAAGATCTAATTACATTTTTAACTGAAACAAAGGTAAATTGGATTCATGCTCTGCAATAGACGATATAATGAAATATAATGACATTTTCAACTCAAACAAAGGTAAGTTGAGCAAGCTCGAGCTCCAAAATGATGGCATCCAACTTTTGAGTGGCAGTTACTGTATATATCTAGCTAGAGGCTATAACATAAAGATATTTGTTATATGTGAAGATAAAAAAATGAAAGGAATGTGAAATTTTAACCATCAACTATAAGTTCCTTTCAAGGACTAGATCAAACCATAACATTGTTAACAAGATAATCAACTCACCCATTCTAGTACGCTTCTAGTAGTTTCATGATAAAACTCAAACTCAATAAACTTCAAACAACATAAATTAACCAACAATATGTCTGAGGTTGGTTACCTAAGAATTATATCATGCTAAATTACCTTTTGCATCTAACATTGAAAATGAATTTGAAATAAATGAAGACAAATCAATGATTATGATGGATGCATGTGATGAAATAATATAAAATTAAAAAAAGACCTTTCTTCTTGCTACTGATGAGCCTTCTAGGGGATTCTAGGATGAAGTTGATCCTGATCTGCTTTCTGAAATCAAGGAGACACTTTCTAGCTACTCTGA
Source organism: Pinus tabuliformis (assembly GCA_031772625.1). Lineage (NCBI taxonomy): Eukaryota > Viridiplantae > Streptophyta > Pinopsida > Pinales > Pinaceae > Pinus > Pinus tabuliformis. Next base: position 18,984,874 of record CM062813.1, on the reverse strand, counting down.
TTTGACGGACAACAACCCTAATGCTTATGAAAATGAATATGGAAAGCAATAAGAATCGACGGACTTGGTCTTGAAGAAGGTGTCTCAAAGTCTAATATGGATAGTATTTTAAATTTCTACAGCTAGCAGAGGGTTTTCCCAGTTGGGTTCCCTAGAAAATTTTGTTTTTTTGCTATAGTGTGACTGTGTTTTATTTCTATTCTATTCCACTACAAATTGGTAGAGATATTTTTTGTCTTCATGCAACAATTAGTTTTAGATTTATTCATTCAAGCAGTAGCAGAATTTCAATGAAATTATACACAAGGGGCAATTAATCTATATTTTCACTTATATCTTTTGCATGTAAAATTCACAACTAAATTTTCATCCAAAGTGTTTAGGTTACTATCAAGTGGTATCACAACATATCTCAACATTGCAAGGCATAAATCATACTATTCAATAAGGTTGAGACTTGAGATACAAAAATCTTCCCAAGTTATGCAAGCAAGAAAACTGTTGATTTTTAGTTCTAAATCTATCCAACCAGAACACAATTATGCCATTCTCAACACCCTCTAGTCAAAGTTATTCTTGGCCTCATTCAACTCAATTAAGAATATGTCAATACATTGAGATTTCTTATTCATTTCATGCTTCTAAGTTATATATTTATGCAATCTAATATATCATTTTATGTTAAGTGATTATTCATTAAAAATTATTTAGTCCGTCCAATTCATCTACCTAATTTTCTGATCAGTTTCTGGGAAGACTTTATCAAACATTTGCAGCAAAAAATAGAAGACTATTTTAGTACCTAGTGTTATAAAACTCTAATCAGGAAAAAGTATTTTGAGTTGTTTCCCTAAAAATATTTACAAAATTTTCAATCCCAAAGCCATTTCAAAGAGAATTTTAGACAGGGATAAATTTAGTATTATTTTTGGAAAATTTGAATGCAACTAAAAGAAATTCTTCCAGTTTGCTCAAAAGATTCCAGCACCAAATATGAGTGAATTCACAAAACTAAAGATTTGGAAATAATTAAATTTCACTTCGCTTTTCCAAACCATATATGAGTGAATTCACAAAACTTGAGATTTGGATTTTGGAAACACTTAAATTTCACCTCATTTATTAGGATTCGAAGTTCACTGAGATACATACATGTAGCATTAAGGATATACTTGCTTGTTTAAGGACAATGTTCAATTTATAAATAGTGATACAAGAATCCTTGTATACATGCCTGACACAGTTCTTTGGTCACAACTAATGAAACTGAACTCCATCAATACATAACAAACAGGTAGAATGTAAGAGAGCATCTACTTTTCAACATATACTCTGACAAAAATAAACATCTATACAGACAAGGTAGAATGTAAGAGAGCATCTACTTTTCAACATATACTCTGACAAAAATAAACATCTATACAGTGATATAAAGTTGTCACCACACCAAAGAAGGAATTAAAAACCAAAATAAAAATAGGAACATTCTTGGATTGTTATGGTTACTCTAACAAAATGTTAAATAAGATCAATATGTTAATATGAAAAATAGTGTAGTTGATTATGATTTATTGAGCCCAAGGGGTTAGCCGAACCGAATGTCATTAATGTTACTTGGTATTTGGCTAGTTCTGTGCTGGCAAGTGCCCTGTCTGAAGTCCCTTGGGTGAGGTTCACTATTCAATGCCAATGGGTTTACTAGGGATGTCATCCATGAATGTGGGGAAACATCCATTAGGATTCCCTAGAGAGTTTTTCTTGGAAATAATAAAAATAGGATTTCCTAAAGAGAAATTTTTAGATGCATACAGTGTACACCCAGTAAAATCAACTCTATAGAGACAAACCATAAAAGAAGGAAAAATACATATGCTTTTACCTATGTTCCCTCGTTTTCCCTCCCGCCTTGTGAAAAATGAAAATATGCAACTCTTAAACTGAAAAGAAAGGATGAAAAAAATAGTGAATTTTGAACCAGTCCTCCTTGTGTGGAAGAAGACTAAAAGTGGGGTGGAAATGTAGCGATGTTAGAAATGAAACATACCTGGGCGCCATTAATGGATTGAAGAGGTAAAACCTTAACTCACAACTCTCTTCAATCTCGTTTTCCCTTTGGCCCTATGAAAAGTCAAAATATGCTACTCGTAAACTTAAAAGCAAGGATGAAAAAAATAGTGAATCTTGAACCAGAGACTTGAGGTGTGTGTACTCCTCCCTGTGTGGAAGAAGACTAAAAGTGGGGTGTAAATGCAGTGAGGTTAGAAATGAAACATACCTAGGTGCCATTAATGGATTGAAGATCCAATGGTGGGGGATCCGAGGTGTGTGTACTCCTCCCAGTGTGAAAGAAGACTAAAAGTGGGGTGGAAATGCAGTGAGGTTAGAAATGAAACATACCTGGGCACCATTAATGGATTGAAGATCCAATGGTGGGGTTCGATATCAGTCTGCTACTGGTAAAACCTTAATTCTCAACACTCTTCAATCTCGTTTTCCCTCCCGCAGTGTGAAAAGTGAAAATATGCTACTCTTAAACTTAAAAGAAAGGATGAAAAAAATGGTGAATTTGGAACCAATCCTCCTTGTGTGGAAGAAGACTAAAAGTGGGGTGGAAATGCAGCGAGGTTAGAAATGAAACATACTTGAGCACCATTAATGGATTGAAGATCCAATGGTGGGGTTCGATATTAGTCTGATACTGGTAAAAACTTAATTCAAAACTCTCTTCAATCTTGTTTTCCCTCCCACCCTGTGAAAAGTAAAATATGCTACTAGTTCCATTAATGGATTGAATATCTACCTTAATTCACAACTCTCTACAATCTCGTTTTCCCTTCCGCCTTGTGAAAAGTGAAAAATGCTACTAGTTTTCCCTCCCTCTGCCTTATGAAAAGTGAAAATTTAATTCAAAACTCTCTTCAATCGTTTTTTCCCTCCCACCCTGTGAAAAGTGAAAATATCTACTAGTTTTCCCTCCGCCCTATGAAAAGTGAAAATATACTACTTGTTTTAGAAAGTAAATGAAGATTGGAATTAAGAGGGCTTTGGTACATCAAAATTAAGGCTGAATTTTTTCAAAAATGTTAAAATTATGGGGATGAGTGCAAAAATATAAATGTTGGCTCAATTAATAATAAAAATAATAAAATTCAATTTGTTATATTTTGATTTTGTTATTGACTTGTGAATAGGTTTTTTTACAATAACATGAGCCAATACCATGGCTTATCAATACCTCAAGCCCAAAAACCATAGCTTATTTCACAACCAAAATATTTTATAACAATATGACAAGATTCTTAACCATGGATATTCACCCCCCACTTTACAGTGGATATTATTAACTTGTAAAAAATTGGTTTCGTTATAATACCATGGGCCAATACTATGGCTTATCAATACCACATGCTCTAAAAACATAAATTATTTCACAATCAAAATAGTTTATAATAATATGAAAATATTCTTAACAATGGATATTCATTCTCACTTTACCATGGATATTATTAACTTGGAAATAGACTTTGTTACAATACCATGGGCCAATACCATGGCTTATCAATATCACATACCCAAAAGACATAACTTATTTCAAAATCAAAATATTTTATAAGAATATGACAGGATTCTTAATCATGGATATTCACCCCTGATTTGTCATTGATATTATGAACTTGTGAATATGCTTTGTTACAATAGCATGGGCTAATACCATGGCTTATCAATAACACATGCCAAAAAATCATATCTTATTTCACAATCTAAATATTTTATAACAATATGACAAGATTCTTAATCGTCGATATTCACTCCCACTTTACCATGGATATTATTAACTTGTAAATAGGCTTTGTTACAATACCATGGGCCAATATCATGCCTTATAAATACCACATGCCCAAAAACCATAACTTGTTTCACAATAAAAATATTTAAATTTTATTTAATTTTATAACATTTTTTATTTGAAGCTAATAGGAAAAGGGTTGTAATTATTTTTGAGATATATATAAACCCTATATCCTCATGACTACTAAAATTATTCCCATATATTTTAAATTAAGGTTTTAATAAAATTAAAAATGAGAATACTTTTGTATTTAAAGATGTGAAATTTATATAATGCAAATATTAGTAAGAACCAACACAGATCTATCTTAACTAAGAATCCAAGTGATGATAGCAAGCAAAGCGAAGGGAAGAGAGGGGGAGGGAGATAGTGACAAATATGGAGGGTTGAGAGAGAGAGAGAGAGATAAAGAGAAAGAGAGAGTGATGGGGGAGACAGAGAGAAGGAGGTAGGAAGAGAGAGAGGGGAGAGAGAGGGTCGAAAGAACTAAGACATAGGGAGATAGAGGTGGAGAGAGAGGGAGGAAAGAACTAAGGCATAGGGAGATAGAGGTGGAGAGAGAGAGGGAGTGACAAGGGATAGATGGATAGAGGGAGAGTGAGAGAGAAGAGAGGAGGGGAGAGAGAGAATAGGTGGGGATAAAGATAGGGAGAGAAGGGAAAGAGAGAGAGAGAGGGAGGCACAAAGATTGAGGGGGGAGAGAGAGAGAGAGAATGATGGGGGGGAAAGGGAGGTGAGAGAGAAAGGGAGAGAGAGGACTAAGAGAGAGGAGAGAGAGATGAAGTTAGAGGGGGAGAGAGGGAAGGAAGAAGAAATACATAGAGGGAGAGGGAGAGAGGGAGTGACGAGGGAGCGATGGAGATAGGAGAGATATAGGGAAGAGAGAGAGGTGGAGAGGAAGAGGGAGGGAGAGAGAGATAGATATGGAGAGAGAGTTTGTATGTTTGGGGGATGAGATAGAGAGAGGGAATAAGAAAGAGACACATAGATACAAATATATATATTATATAGTATTATATAACTAGCCTAGATCCATTGTAACCTGGATCTACCAAGTGCCAAAAAATAGGTTTGCATATCGAGATATTGGATCCCTCTCAGCACTTGATATATCCGGGCTAAGATGGATCTAAGCTGGCTTAATAAGTTTGTAGTTGTATTTCATAAACTAACACTTTTTTTATGGTTGTGTGAAAACAATTTTTCCATATTTGGTGTATTTATCATAATAATAATAATCTAATTTTAATTTAATTTTAAACTTGCCTTTTTTATGCAATGATTTTGTTGTTAGTTTATAGAGATAGACATGTTATACTTTTGGAATTTGAAAAGGAAACACATGCTCTTTACTTGGTTGTATTGAAAACATTTATGTGTAAGAAAGAAACATGCCTTCTTAACTTGCTTGTATTAAAAACATAAGTGTTCTTGTATACTAGGTGGGTGCAAACAAGAGAGAGTATATGGTAAGTGGATTAAATAGTTAAAACAAATGTTAGTTAAGGAGAAAGTTACAAAAATATAACAAATAGGCTAGGGTTAGGATATTACTGTTTTGGGACATCTAAATTTGAAGGTACATTTTATGGAGGTGTAGTCTAAGCCCTTGGGTGTAGGGCACATATTATGGGTAACTTGGACTTTTGGTGTGTGTTAGTGGTGTCAACTAGTGGTGGAATGTCCAGCCAATGAGTAGGAAAAGTTTTTCATTTACAAGGTTGGCATCATTCAAGTATTCTCCCTCTCTACCCAACTCTAAGATGAGGAGTGTACATAATGGACTTATTATTCTAACAAATTGCAAATATTTGATTATCTTTAAGTCCAAGGGCTTGAAGTGGCTGCCTAAACCTACAAATCTTTAAAGGAACTATGTGTTTTTCAATTAAACCCTTGTGGTCAAGGAGCTGCAAAATAGGAAGGCCTTATGGCTATTTTTAAGGGGTTGTAATAACCCTCATCTTGTGGTAAATATGTAGATATGATGCTAATGGTCCCGATCTTAGTACATTCACATATATAATGTAAATATTTTCCTATCACCCTGCATTGTGTAAATATGATAAATATTTTGTGGTTACCGTGATGTACATCTTGAAGTTCCTCTTGCATGATTATGGGAAACAATTCTCAGTTATCCTTGTGTACGTGTGGAAGATCATAATTACTCTATGCGATAAAAATACCTAGTAATATTTTCACACTATACAATAAACTTAACCCTAATATCTTAGTGAAGAACAAGTAACTAGCTAGACTCTAGAAGGGTTTTTGGATTGACTGTTAGTGAAACTCATTGCAGTTAGGTGTGCCAATGTGTGGTGAGTGTTAGTGAGTGCTAGGTAAACACAAGGGAGCACTAGGTCAAAATGCATGGAAATGAATGAATAAGTGTGTGTGACAGGGAGTGTCAATGAGTTCCAGGTGTGGTAAGAGGGAAGTGATGTGGTATGCTAAGCAATGCTAAGTCATTCTAGCGTGCCAAAGCGACATGCAGCCAATATGTGCTCGGTGCCAAGGTGTGCCAAATAGTGCTAGGAAGTGTTAGGGAGCATTAGGGAAACACAAGGGAGCAATAGGTGAAAATAATGCATGCAAATGAATGATTAAGAGTTTGTGACAGGAAGTGTCAGTGATTTCAGGGTGTGCTAAGGAAGGAGTGGCAAGGTATGCTAGGCAGTGCTAAGGCATTATAGAGGCCAGGGAAACATGACAAGATGTGCTAGGTGCCAAGGTGTGCTAATGCATGCCAGAGAGAGTTATGGAGTGTCAGGGAAAAACAAGGGAAAACTAGTTTCAAATGCATGGAAATGAATGAATAAGAGTGTGTGACAAGGATTTTCAGCGAATTCTAGGTGTCTTAAGGAGGGAGTGACAAGGTATGCTAAGTAGTTCCAAGGAATGCTAGAGTGCCAGGGCTGTTGGAAATAATACTGAGAGGGGGGGTGAATCAGTATTATCTAGCAATTTAATAAATCTTCCTTATTTGATCTTTGAATTATTTTTGCATGTCAGTACCATAAAATAATGAGCATGAACAAAGACAACAGATAGTCACACAAAGAACACAAGATGTAAGGTGGAAACCCAATGTGGGTGAAAACCACCTGCTGCAATATGTCTCTATCTTCTTTCAAATTAGAAACTCCTTTTACAATGATTTTGTACTGGTGCAGTCCTTTACCAGTACGCAGGCTGCAACCTGCAGAGAGCTACAACTCTCTCTTGTTTTCCAGTCTTCTCCTGGAAGGGAGCTACAACCCCCTACTTCTTTTCATAAAGCATCAAATGATCATCGAGTACATAACAGTTACAGTCCACTACAGTTATCAGATCAGTAATAACAACACTAACCCAGAACACCTTATCAACAGAGAAATTCAATCAATAGAACATCTTAAGACAGAGACGCAGTTTTCCCTTCTGTGGCCTGCGACCAGGCGCAGTTAACCTTCTGCTCCCCTGCGTCCACACGCAGAGATCCTTCTGCTGCGCTGCGTGCCCACGCACTGTTCCTTCAACTGCTCTGCGTCCTGTTGCAGCAGGGACGCACCCCAAAACACTATCGCGCCGCGTCTTTTTGCTACAGGGACACACCCAGAAATGCTATCGCGCCGCGTCTTTTTGCTCAGAGACGCACCTGATCCTTATTATGCTCTGCGTCCCCACGCAGTGCGCCTGTTACTGTACTGCGTCCCGGACGCACCTGAATCTTACTCTGCCCTGCGTCCCCACGCAGGTCTCTTCTTACTGCACTGCGTCCCGGCGCACTTGCCTTTCACTGAACCTGCGTACCTTCGGGTATGAATGATTTCAAGACTTTAAGAGTAACCCAAACAGTCAGATCTACAGATCTGATCATGCGCCAAAGAGATCTCAGTCTTTCAGAAGATTCGCCTTTTTAGATCTAGACCAGATCTAGCCTCATAAGATATTCAACCAAAGACATACTCAAACCAAATGATCTCCTTTGCTTTATATAGGCAAGCTCCTCCTCAAATCATGGAACAATACCACGAGCCGACACCATAATAACACAATACCGTCGGCTAGATACCAAGAGTAAAACACAAGAAACCCCCACGTGAGCTTTTCTCTGCCTTGAAATGTGTGCACTGGGTGGACGCACCTCCTGAATGGCTGGCCTGCGAATCTGGACGCGGTCCCTGCAAGGTGTACCTGCAGGTACGCACCTTCTGAACTGATGTCCTACGTCCTTCTTATTTTTCAATAAATTGAGAGCCTTGTCATGGGAGTTGCCATCAAGTACAACATCTGTAACATATAGCCATACCAGAGAACATAATGCCAACAATCTCCCCCTTTGGACTTGATGGCAACCTTACAATCTTCAGCTTCATTCTCCCCCTTTGACATCAAGGGCAAAGGGGTATGCTCCCCCTAGGAACATGCTCCCCCTAGATACGAACTAGATCTGCAACAAAGAACCATAATCCACCATGAAAGAGATAGAGACATATTGCAGCCATTTCCAAGATCTCCTTCTAACCATCCTCCATAATGCCAACAATGCATTATGTGCTCCCCCTGAACCTGTACCATCAATCAGAAAAAGGTTCAACAATAAGATGATGCATCAACAACCCCCAGCTTTTGCCTGAGGTATTCAAAAGTGTCCCTGGGCAATGGTTTGGTGAGAATATCAGCAACTTGTTCCTTAGAAGGAACATACTCCAACTTGACCTTCTGTTCAAGCACTTGTTCCCGGAGAAAATGATACTTGATTGGTATGTGCTTGGTTTTTGAATGCATAACCAGATTCTTTGAGATGCTGATTGCACTTGTGTTATCACATAAGATGGGGATAGGTGGTGTACAAGTGATTTGAAAATCCTGCAAAGTCTGCATCATCCAAAGAAGTTGGGTGCAACAAGATGCAGCAGCAACATATTCCGCTTCAGCTGTAGACAAGGAAATCGAACTCTGTTTCTTGCTGAACCAAGATACCAGTCTGGAACCCATAAAGAACGCACCACCACTTGTGCTTTTCCTGTCATCCACGCTTCCGGCCCAATCTGCATCTGTATAAGCATGAAGAGTAAGATCTGTATCTCTAGGATACCATAAGCCATAATTTTGAGTCCCTTGAAGATATTTGAAAATTCTCTTCACTGCCTGAAGATGAGTCTCCTTCGGATTTGCCTGAAATCTTCCAACTATTCCAACTGCATGCATGATGTCCGGTCGGGTACCTGTCAAATATAGTAAACTTCCAATCATAGATCTGTAGGTTGGTTGATGTACTGCTGCAGATTCATCATTTGCACTGAGACTACATCCTGTGACCATGGGTACATACTGGTTTTGCATCTTCCATGCCATATTTCTTCAAAATCTGTTTGAGATACTTGGTTTGAGATAAAAAGATTCCTCCTTCTTTTTGTTGGATTTGCAAACCAAGGAAATATGTCAGTTCTCCTAGCAAGGACATTTCAAATTCTTTCTGCATGACCGAAGCAAAGCTTTGACTCATAGCTTCTTCATTGCTGCCAAAAATAATGTCATCTACATACACAACAAGTATTAGCAATTTGTCATTTTCAACTTTTATATAAAGATTGCTATCTGCTGATCCTTTTGAAAAACCTTGTTGATGAAGATATTTGTCTAAACGGTAGTACCAAGCCCTTGGAGCTTGTTTGAGACCATAGAGAGCCTTTTTCAATCTGCATACAAGATTTGGATCATTTCCAAGAATGAACCCATCTGGCTGTTCAATGTACACTTCTTCTTCCAAGTCTCCATTCAGAAAGGCTGATTTCACGTCCATTTGAAATACTTTGAAGTTTTGAAAACTTGAGAGAGCAAGGAACATTCGGATGGCCTCAAGTCTTGCAACCGGAGCAAAGGTTTCTTCAAAGTCTATTCCTTCTTGCTGCGCATACCCTTTACAAACAAGTCTGGCTTTGTTTCTAATTACTTCTCCATTTTCATTCAATTTGTTTTTGAAGACCCATTTTGTCCCGATAACATTCTTATCTTTTGGTCTAGGAACCAACTCCCAAGTGTTGTTCTTTTCGATCTGCTCAAGTTCTTCATCCATTGCTTTCACCCAACATTCATCTTTGCATGCTTCTTTCACATTTTGTGGTTCCGTTGAGGAGAGTAGTGCCAAATAGCTTGAAGCTTCTGCAACTGTTCTTCTAGTTTGTACACCTGCTTCTTTTTGTCCCATAATCTGAGATTCTGGATGGTTCTTCTGAACATATCTGGATGGAGTCTTTTCTTCTATTCTTGTTTGCTCCTCTGGTTCTTCTTGAGGTTCTTCTTGAGATTCTTCTTCTTCATCATTCTGTCTTTGAGGGTAGCCTTCATCTTCTTCGATGTCTTCACGATGTACTTGCCTAGGAATGTATCCCTTCTCATCAACCACTACATCAATGCTGTCAACAATTCTGCCAAGTCTTTTATTGTAGCATTTGTATGCTTTGCTATATGGAGAATAACCAAGAAGAATGCCTTCATCTGCTCTAGGTTCAAGTTTGCCAAGCTGCTCATCAGTATTCTTGATATAGCATTTGCTCCCAAAGATTTTGAAGTGCTTTACCGAAGGAGTCCTACCATTCCAAAGCTCATGAGGAGTTTGAGTGTTGTTCACCCGGACATTCGTTTTGTTGAGAATAACAACCGCAGCATGTGCAGCTTCACCCCAGAAAGTAGCGGGAGTTCCTGATTCATCAAGCATAGCACGAGCCATTTGTTGGATTGTTCTGTTCATTCTTTCCACAACTCCATTTTGCTGAGGAGTTCTAACTGTAGAGAATTCTCTCCTTATCCCATGTTCATCACAGAAATCGAAAAATTCATTTGAAGTAAATTCCCCACCTCTGTCGGATCTGAGGCACTTAATTTTGTGACCTGATTCATTTTCAACCAAGGCTTTGAAGGATTTGAATTTTTCGAATGCTTCATCTTTGTGCTTCATAAGTCCTAACCAGACAAACCTGGAGAAATCGTCAATGAATAATATCAAGTATTCTTCTCCTCGAGGTGTTCTTTTTCTGAAGGGACCACATGTATCTGTATGTACTAGCTCAAGAGGCATGCTAGCTGATCCTTCTTTCTCTGGAAAGTTAGTTCTGGTTTGTTTTCCAAACTGACATGATTTGCATATGGTGTTGTCAGGAATTTTGATATCTGGAAGATCGCGAACTGCCTGATATTTGCATGCTTTCCTTATTTGTGAGAAGCTTAGATGTCCCAACCTTCGATGCCATAACCAGTGCTCTTCATCCTTGCTCAGATAGCATTGTTGTTGTCCTTCTTCAAATATGTACAGATTATTTGGAGTTCTTTTGCCTTTGAGCACTGTTTTACTTGTATCAAGATCACGAACAAGACATCCATTCGATCTAAATATAACCTCGGTTCTTTGATCACACATCTGGCTGACACTTAGAAGATTATGCTTCAATCCATCAACATACAAAACATTTCCAGCCTTGACCTTTTCTTTTAACTGAGCAATGCCTTTTCCTTTTATAGTTGCAGGAGTATCATTTCCAAAAGAGACTTTCTTTCCCTTTTCTAGAGCAGAATAAGATTCAAGTTTTTCTTTATCATCTGTCATATGCTTCGAACATCCACTGTCAATGTACCATAGATTTTCCTGTCCCTCTGCATAAAAAGCTATCCCGCATCTTTCTGTTTGAGGTTCCTTTATTCTCCATGTTTTGGTGCTTGAGGCTTGTTCCTTTTTCTGTTGAAAACTGCTCCTGCATTCAGAGTCTTCATGACCAAAATTATTGCAAATAGAACATTCAACTTGATTTTCAAGAACCGAAAAGTTGTTATAGGTCCTTTTTGTAATCCCTGACATACTTCTTTGTTTTTGAGCTTCCCTAGTCATGATTGTTTTATATGCAACACATTGAGCTGCTTTGTGACCAAAGTTATGGCAAGAAAAGCATTGTCCATTGAAGAAACTTCTGCGGTTATTGAATCTACCAGCCAACTGATTGTAATTTCTATTTTCATCTATTCTTGAACCAAATTGAGAAGATTTTACCTGTGGCTGGTTGTAGCTTTTGTTCACCCTTAAGATGGATTGCCCCTGATAGTTTCTGTTTGTAATTCGTCCCTGCTTTACCTGATGATCTTCATTGTTCTTTTGCCCATTTCTTCTTGCCGCATCAAGATAACTCTTTGAGGTGGATGCTTGAGAGGTTTCTCCATTATAGCCCAGACCTGTCTTGTTTAGAGGAGACCGCTGCACATTGATAATCTCATCCAAAGTTTCAGATCCTTTGACAAACTTAAGATTAATAGCTTTTGTTTTCTCAATCTCTTTTCTAAGACCAACAATTTCACCTTCTAGTTTTTCAAGATGTTTTTCTTTTCATCAATTTGAAATTGTAGAGTATCAATGATCACATTCTTTTCTTCTATACATCTCTTGAGTCTAGTAATTTCCTCATAAAGGTTATCCACATCTACAGCACCCATATAATCATCATCTTCAAATGCCATTAACAACTTATATTCATTACCTCGTTCATCTTCATCACTGTTTGATAGACCATCACTATCTTCATGGGTGTAGTAGCTTTTCTTATTTGCACTTTGTTTCTTGTTCCATCTAGCAGGTTCCTTTCCTTTATCCTTATAAGGACATTTTGCAGCATAATGACCTACTCTTCCACAAGCAAAGCATTTAAAAGGTAACTTACCTCTGAATCTTCCAGAACCCCTTTGAAGATTTCTGACAAAATTTGATTCTTCTTCTTCTGGGACGTGGCTTGCTTCATAATAATCTTCTTTACCTGATGCCTTGAAAGCAGCTTCTCTTCTGTCTGATGGACCTCCCTTTCTCATTTCATAAGCCGTTAGAATTCCATGTAGCTGAGACATAGTGAGAATTCGTAGATTTTCCTTTTCTTCTATTGCAGATACTTTAGATTCAAACTTGGGGGACAAAGACCTTAGAACCTTTTCAACCACTATAGCCTCTTTTATTTCTTCACCCAAATTTTTCATACAATTAACAATCTCATCTACCCGAAGAAAATAATTAGCCACACTTTCATCATTATACATCTTGAGAGTTTCATACTGAATCCTGAGAGTTTGAAGTTTAGCACGCTTTACCTGTTCATCTCCTTCATAGCTCGTGACAATTTTGTCCCATATCTCTTTTGCGGATTTGTAGTGCATTACCTTCATGAATTCCGTTTGGGATATACATCCTAACAGAGTACTGACTGCTTTTGCATTTGTTTCATACTTCTTTCTCTCAGCTGGATCTGTAGGAGTAGCTGAAGGAAAAGCGTAGCCTGTTTCAACAATGTCCCAAACTTCTGTACCAAGAGATTGAAGATATGCAGTAACTCTTACCTTCCAATAATTGAAGTTTGTCCCATCAAAAACTGGTGGCCTGATTGATGCTTCTCTCTCGTAGTTGCTCATGATGAACGATCTACCTTCAAGCGATCAAGCTTCTCTGAAGGACCAGCTCTGATACCAATTGTTGGAAATAATACTGAGAGGGGGGGTGAATCAGTATTATCTAGCAATTTAATAAATCTTCCTTATTTGATCTTTGAATTATTTTTGCATGTCAGTACCATAAAATAATGAGCATGAACAAAGACAACAGATAGTCACACAAAGAACACAAGATGTAAGGTGGAAACCCAATGTGGGTGAAAACCACCTGCTGCAATATGTCTCTATCTTCTTTCAAATTAGAAACTCCTTTTACAATGATTTTGTACTGGTGCAGTCCTTTACCAGTACGCAGGCTGCAACCTGCAGAGAGCTACAACTCTCTCTTGTTTTCCAGTCTTCTCCTGGAAGGGAGCTACAACCCCCTACTTCTTTTCATAAAGCATCAAATGATCATCAAGTACATAACAGTTACAGTCCACTACAGTTATCAGATCAGTAATAACATCACTAACCCAGAACACCTTATCAACAGAGAAATTCAATCAATAGAACATCTTAAGACAGAGACGCAGTTTTCCCTTCTGTGGCCTGCGACCAGACGCAGTTAACCTTCTGCTCCCCTGCATCCACACGCAGAGATCCTTCTGCTGCGCTGCATACCCACGCACTGTTCCTTCAACTGCTCTGCGTCCTGTTGCAGCAGGGACGCACCCCAAAACACTATCGCGCTGCGTCTTTTTGCTACAGGGACACACCCAGAAATGCTATCGCGCCGCGTCTTTTTGCTCAAAGACGCACCTGATCCTTATTATGCTCTGCGTCCCCACGCAGTGCGCCTGTTACTGTACTGCGTCCCGGACGCACCTGAATCTTACTCTGCCCTGCGTCCCCACGCAGGTCTCTTCTTACTGCACTGCGTCCCGGCGCACTTGCCTTTCACTGAACCTGCGTACCTTCGGGTATGAATGATTTCAAGACTTTAAGAGTAACCCAAACAGTCAGATCTACAGATCTGATCATGCGCCAAAGAGATCTCAGTCTTTCAGAAGATTCGCCTTTTCAGATCTAGACCAGATCTAGCCTCATAAGATATTCAACCAAAGACATACTCAAACCAAATGATCTCCTTTGCTTTATATAGGCAAGCTCCTCCTCAAATCATGGAACAATACCACGAGCCGACACCATAATAACACAATACCGTCGGCTAGATACCAAGAGTAAAACACAAGAAACCCCCACGTGAGATTTTCTCTGCCTTGAAATGTGTGCACTGGGTGGACGCACCTCCTGAATGGCTGGCCTGCGACTCTGGATGCGGTCCCTGCAAGGTGTACCTGCAGGTACGCACCTTCTGAACTGATGTCCTGCGTCCTTCTTATTTTTCAATAAATTGAGAGCCTTGTCATGGGAGTTGCCATCAAGTACAACATCTGTAACATATAGCCATACCAGAGAACATAATGCCAACAAGGGCAACATGCCAAGATGTGCCAAGTCCTAGGGTGTGCCAATGTGTGTCAGGGAGTGCCATGAGAACACAAGGGAGGACTAGTTCAAATTGCATGGAAATGAATAGATAAGAGTGTGTGATAGGGAGTGTCAGCAAGTTCCAATTGTGTTAAGGAGGGAGTGACAAGGGCATATGCTAGGTAGTTCCAAGGCATGCTAGAGTGTCAAGGCATGTTAGGGAGTGGTAGGGTCTGTTAGGGAGTGAAAAATCATGCCAAGGAATGCAGTGGATGATAATGTGTGTCATGTAGTGCCAATGGATTGTTATACGCGCCAGATGTTAAGGCATGTGAAGATGTAAACTATGTTTCTTAGTTTTTTTTATGGACACTATTGGATGTGAACCTTGACTTGGTAACTTGTTAAGTGGAATGAGTTAATATTGGACATGAGAAGCCTAAAATGATTTATAGTCCATTAGGGGAACAAGTTATATTCTAGTTGTAGTAAATGTAACTTGGTAAAGTTGTTGTAGTCGAGGCAGGACTTGGTTGGTTTATGTTGATGCCTCGAAAATCGCTACATTAACATCGAGGAAAACCACCCGGTCCGGACCTTAGTGCAGCTCCTTTTCCATTTGGTGTGGTGACTCCGACTGGATGTAATGGGACCAGTTTCCCAGTGATATATGAGTTGATGGGTGATTGGTTTGTAATGTATAACGAGAGTGATAAGTGCTCTATTATAAAGTGAAAAAAATATACAAAGATAACTAATCTATCCCGGGTATTCTTCAAACAATGCAATTCTTGATTGTTTCTATTAATAAATAAACATAAAGATGACTTGTTGATAAATAGAAATAAGCATTCATATGATGATTACTTTGTTTAATTAATTAAACAAAGTAATAATTAAAAAATTATCGCATTGATCATAATATATTGCTGACATATATATTTAAAAGATGACAATTCTGAAACGTTCAAAAATGACAAGTTAGAGAATTGTTTTAGAAACATATACATATCAATAATAGCAAAGTTGATAAATGCTAATTCACATAGAGAAATAAAGCAAAAACATAGATAATAGTACCATATGCATTTGGATCTCCTCTGATGTAAATCACATTCAAATTCTGCCTTCTAATTTGGGAATACTTTCACAGGACGCAAAAGTGCAAATCTCATAAAAGCTTTCTTTGTCAAAATTTAGAATTCTGGTCCAGTGTTTTATAAAAAAATATATATCGGAAGTATAGTAGTGCAACCTCTGATTTAAGTCTTAGTAAAAAATTGTGGACCCTTTCTAAAAACATGAAAGGGTCTTTAAATACTACAAATAACAACAAACTATGAAAGAAAGTCGCTATGCGCTGGTATAACTAAAAACACATAAATCTGGGATTTATCCTGAAAATAGCAGTATTGTGGCGGTCAAATGGATTCACTGTAATGACTTCTTCTTCTCATGTGGTTGCAGTTGACAGATGGCAAGCATAGGTTGAATTTCCGGTGGCTAACTCATTCTAGAGTATAACTGAGCAGTATATGCGGTGTCGGAGAGTTCAGAGACCATGTAGTTGATTGCATCGGAGAGACACTTCATTGCCATTTACTGACTATTTGGTTTCACAAGGAAAAATCAGAATGTTTCCCATGTTAGGCTTTGGATTCATCTGATTAATTTTTCCCTTTGTGTCAGCTCTTGTTTTCAATGTTGTTCCAACAATTTTACCTTTGGGAGTTTGCCTGGAGAGTAGTCTGTAATTAGACTAGATATATGCAAACTATTGTTTATCAATTCAATCAAATTATTTGTTGCAACTCTACATCTGGATGTGGCTCTTTCAGCTTTCATTAATTGAGACTCTCATTCGGAAAACAAGATTTCTTTATGTGATTCTTGTATCCTTGGCATATTGTCAGATTTTCCTTCTTTTGAATCTTGCCATGATAGAAAATTAGTTAATTTTTCATCTGCTTTATCTAATTCAAGCCTAGCATCCACTTATTTTTCAATCATAGATGTTGAGATATCACATAAGGGGACGGCCAATGATATATTATGACATAGAATATCCAATTTCCAGGACAAAGCCTTGGTCATTTCCAGGGCTTTAGTTCTGAATTCATTTACCTAGGGATATCCTTTGAATCATTCTATCTGATCTTTCATTTGCACGATTTTCTCTTCTTTTGATTTCTTCTCCTGCTCACTCAATAGCTATAGTTTGCTCAATGCTTGAGACAACTCTTGCTATTTATGGATGGCCTGTTCATCAATCCTCTACTTTTCATGTTTTAACTGCTCATTTAATTGTTCATTAAGCTGCCTCTGTTCTATCAACTGTTGTTCAAGCTGCTCTATTTTTTGTTGTCATTCTGCCAATTGTGCCTCTAGTTGAATGATTGCCTGGTCTTTTTCTTTCAACAGATGGCTAACCTCTAAAGCCTTATCCATTGTAGCTGTTGTATAGGCTCCCGCATACTGTGACAATTTTGTTAAATCTTTGGAGGGATTTACCTCTTCTCTCCATACCACGTTCATCATTTCTACCTGAGGAGTCAAAAGAGGACTGTGATCAATTTTCCTCTTCTTCCTCTATCTTTTGACTACAGCCCTATGCTTAGGACTGTAGAAGACATCCAGTGGTGGTATTTCTTCAATTTGCAGTACAATCTCCTCAGTGGGATTTTCAGGGATAATCTCTATGTCTTTCTGGAACTTGGGTGGGCCGCTTGTTCCAACAATCAGAACTGTGTTGACTACTGATTTCTGTGTTGTAGACACTTCTGGTGTAGTGAACCCTTGGGTTTTCTCGGGATTACTGATGATTGAATCAAACTGTTCCCATTCCTTGATTAACTTGGGATCAATATTAATATCTGTATCAAGGGGTTCACTAGTTGTTACCTGCTTCTACTCCTTTTCTGGTGTCTTCTCCTTCTCATAAATCTTTTCAATTTTGGTAGTCTACTCAGTAATTTCCTTCTCACTGTGGCCTTGTGGTTGTACCATAGAGGTTGTATTTAATAAGTCTAGAGGTAGTGTTTCCAATCTCTGTGCCCTGAGCTTATAGAATTCCTCTAGTCCTTCTACTCCCAATTTGATTTTGGCCATATGTTTGACTTGAGAAAATACTTCTGAAGAAACAAACAAGTCATCGAAGCTATCCTCCTCATGATCAAATTTGGCAATTTTAGCCTAAGAGGTAACATTGTAGGCAACCTTTCTAGGATCATACTACCTTTTTGGGATAGTTGCAAGTTTTAACAACTTTATTTTCTCAGCCTCCTTCTCTGCATGTTTAAAATCATGCAAGGTAAAAGCACCACATCGAAGGGGAAATGTCGGCCACATGTGCTTTTTAGAATCCCTAAGGGTCCTTGACATCCCTTCAACTATTATTTGATGTGCTAATTCCCTGGCCAACAGTTTATCAGGGATGTACAGAGGAAGAACATGAGGGTTGGCAAGGCTGCCGAAAAGTCTTATGTAGGTGAATCTTTCTTCTCCAAACCAACTACCAATTGCAGTTAGGTCGACTGATGCTTCCTCGGATAACCTAGGAGCAGGCTTATTGAATATGGCATAATACATGAGAAGAATAAAACCATGGAAAATTCTATACAAATGGTTCTTATAATGGGATTTCCATAGCTCCTTATGATAGATGTGAATGGGATTGGGGTCCTGCGGAGTCCATTTCCATCCAAGAACGGGATATTCAAAATTAAAATAGATAGTGTCCATGATATAGGCACTCATGTAAAAGGGAGGTATCACTCGGGTAGACATAAACCTATTTTTTCTATAGTCAATTATCTGTGTGGCCATCTTATCAGACAAGATGTTTGCCCAATCCATGATATAGTCATTAATTGCAGCCTCCATTAATGGGACCATATTTATAGAGAATTTTGCAGAATCATAAACTCTGAAGAGTCTGCACATCATTGCACCAACATAACAATAAGGAGAGGCCAGTGAATCTACAAAGTACATACCCAATGTTTCGTGCTTGTGTTTGGTCAGAAAATGCCTCCATTGTCTGTAGGGTCAGATTCAATGTCGTTCTCCTTGGCGAAAGCCTCCAAAAATTCTTTGTTATACTGCTTCTCTGGCTGAGGTAAATGGTACATTTGTCTAAGATCCTCTGATCTAAACGACCCGAACACTTTTCCATTAGTTGTAGAGAACGTCCTGTCTGTGGTCGCAATGCTTTCAACAATCCACCTAACCACATCATTATAGGGTAAAACCTTGGCATGCGCTGCTATTCTATGTAGATATGAGTAGGACAATTCTTAAGTGTATTCTCTGATTTGCTCGTCGAATCTGCTATTGCTTTTTCTTCGATTTCTCCAGGCACTTCTGCTTCCAGTAAATTATAGATACACTCCTAGGATGCTTTGCCTAAACCGAGGCAGGTAGTATCAGATATCAATCCTTTCTTATTTGGTTCTTCCTCAGCTATTATAGGGGCCTTGGGTTTCTTCAACTTCTTTGTTATTTTCTCTGGATTCATCAGCTCAGAGTTGCTCTGCAAGGACAATGAAAAACGTAATAGAGAAATATACCCGCTCAAAGCTAATATGAAATGAAAAGAGTTATGGTAATTCACGCATGATAAACAAAATGTAATTAAGTATTACCACGGATGAAATCCTCGAAGGATTCACCCTTAACTACAAAATTAATGACCTCCAAACTATCGATCATGATAAATAAATGTAATAATTATACTTCACATGGCTCATATGCGTGATGATCCTTTAAAATGTATCTTTTGATTTTCCCAATCAGTGATCAACAATAAATCGCATATCGCAATCGAGAGGTTCATCGGTCAGGCTTAACGTTTTGGACTCATAGCCCTGATTGCAATAACGGTAAGGAATACAATAAGGTGGAGGGATAATCAGCGGACCATTTGATTTATTGCTTTTTCATTTATTATTGCTTTTAAGATTTACGCCTGCTAATAATACCTTTTGACGGTATTTTCTTGAAAAGCGCACCTTTCTATATGATATCACATCAGCAAATTTGAAAGGGCTTTCGCTATGTGTCACGTGATATGTGTGATCGCCGATTGTGATTATGTTATCGGATCGGAGGTTTAGTATAGACCATTTGGGATGCATCCTTGTTTAATTTTGTGATATGCGATCTCCGATCGCATTATCGCATCAGAGATTTGCTTATGAGGGCTTCTCAAAGAAGGATATATCATATTATATTACATTTTAACAAAAGGTTTCAGATATTAGTTCTATCGGATCAGACCTTTTGATAAGGATTTCCATGTGTTATATAATTAAATCCAGGCATGCGATTATTATTGAATTTAACTAAGTCTTAAAAAGGGACCCATTTCTATTTAAAGCTTCATGATAAAAATTTAGAAATGGGGGGTTGTTGTACAGCACAACAATTGGTGATTCACTGAAAGAAACAGTTATCTCTGAGAATGTAATGCAATATTTTGAATTTCTTAATTTGGAAACCTTTGAGTATAGAGAAAATAATTTAAGAACAATTAGATAATCATTAACTCTGAATATAATAAAAAAATGTTTCTGCAATTTCTTTCCCATCTTAAAAATAAAAACATTCTAAGTTTATTTAAGCCTTGATTGGTTGATAAAGATAAAACAAGGGGACCTCTCCAAATTAGCTTATATGATGACTCCGTTGTCATAGGTAGAGCCTCTGCTACCAGCAAACGTTTATAGTCTCGACAGGGTTACCTTTTAACCATTCAATCATTCATTATCCCATCCATCTCAGAGTAATTTCTAAGATTAAATCCAAAAAGATATGTTTACACATATTTTCCTTTTTGTATTTTCCATCTTCTTTATTATTATTTTTTTATTAAAAGATAAAAATCCATTGTCCTGGTTTGGTGGCCAACTGTTGACAATGCCATTCACTAGTTGTAATTGAACTGAACAAGCTGGCTCGTGATGAGACCCCCTGTCTTATAATTATAAGCCATTACCCTGTTTTGATATGCAGTATTGGTAATGTCAGTTTAATTAGTTCCCTATGATCATGGTAAGCAGGCTCGTAATGAGACCTCTTATCTTTTATATCAAACATATTTTAGAATTACACTCTAAAAAAATCATAAACTTTGTGGATGGGGTGAGTGATTTACTCCTTAAGAGAATATGGATGACAATTTAAGAGTTGTAGATGCTAGGTTTGGATAAGTCTTTGTTTTTTACAAATAACCTCATTCGGGCTTTAAAAACTTGGAATGATTTACAATATTTTCAAGGTTTGTAAAATATTTTACAAAAATAAAAGAGGTTTTTAGAGTTTTATTTTTATCTAACTCCCTAGAGCTGCATTCTTTTCCTTAAAGGCTTCCATATATCAAAAGTAAATATTTAGACTATTTTCTTGAATAACTTTCAAAATAGTAAACGGTCAA
The DNA here is from genome assembly GCA_031772625.1 of Pinus tabuliformis. NCBI lineage: Eukaryota > Viridiplantae > Streptophyta > Pinopsida > Pinales > Pinaceae > Pinus > Pinus tabuliformis. The sequence continues at coordinate 18,963,710 of CM062813.1, read as the reverse complement.
TGGAAGACTATTTACAACCTTATTTCCTAGATATAAAAATTCAAACAAATAAAACTGAAAATTGAATATTTACAAGTAAGAAGGGGTTACTTTCTTAAGTAAAGAATTTTTTTAAGATAAGCCCATTGACAGGAAAAGAATCTCTCTTTCCTGATAGATCCTGCAATATGAACGTTGATGGACCTAACTTTTCAATAATTTGAAATGGTCCTAGCCACATCTTCTGAAACTTAGTGTGTTTACCTTTATCTTCGTGCGCTTTGTCCCATTTCAAAACAAAAATCACCAATTTGTAAAAATTTTGGGCCGGTAGAATTTGTATCAAAGGAAGATTTAACAATTTGTTGATGTTTTGCATGTGTAACTCTTCCTTTTTCGCTTTCTTCTTCTAATTTAAGGATTTGATCATATCTTAATTGAATAGAAGAGGAGGGTTTTTCCTCAATAAATTGCACTAGGGCCAGAGATGGGAGTGCTAAGTTTGTTGGTATCACAGCTTCTTTCCCATATACTAAATTGAATGGAGAAGTACCTATTGAGGCCTTCTTCGTTATACGGTCTGCCCATAATGCAGATATCAAAGACTTGTGCCAATTATTTTTATTCTGATCAATGGTTCTCTTAATTATTTTGATAATATTTTTGTTAGTTGATTCTGCTAAACCATTACCCTGAGGATAGTAGTTTGCAGAGTATTTCAATTTAAATCCTCTCTTAATAGCAAATTCAAGTATGGTATTTCCAGAAAAATAAGATGCATTATCAAAAATGAGAGCATTAGGTATGCTAAAACCTGGTAATGATGAATTGATCTATTAATTGCCTCAGAGTTGGCTACCTTCAAAGGAATTGCTTCTACCCACTTTGTAAAGTAATCTATGGTTGTAAGGATATATTTGTGCTGCTTAGAGGAATATGGGATAATTTCTCCTATGATATCCAGTCCCCATTGCTCAAATGGTTGTTCAATATTGACTGGTTGCAAAGGAAAGGCTAGCTTTCTTTATCTTCCACTAGCAGTTTGACATGTTTTGCATTTCCTTACATATTCATAGGTATCTCTGAATAAAGTGGGCTAATAATAACCAGCATGTATAATTTTGTGAGTTGTTGTATCACCTCCAAAATGTCCACCTGCTGGTCCATCATGTAATTCCTGCAAGACCTTTAGTGCTTCAGTTTTTTCAAGGCATCTTAACAAAACCAAATCATAATTCCTTCTAAACAACACATCATCAATAATATCTAAGTTTTTAGCTTTCAATCTTATGGCACATTTATTTTTGTAGGAGAAATTAGAAGGAGCATATCCATTTTTCAAATTAAATAACAAATCCACATATTTAGATTCAGGGTTAATGATACTTATCTGATTGATTTCCTCAATACTGTTTGAACCTTCATGTTCTTGAATGTTAGAAGCTCCTGCTAACAACCTGCAAAAACCTTGACCTTTGACAATTTGCGTTGGTTTAATGTATAAATCATATTCTTGTAATGTTGTAACCCAATTGGCCCTCTTTTCTCCTACTTCCCTTTGGACCAGTAATTGTCTCACCGCCGAGAATGGGACTATTACTTTTGTATGAGTCTTTAGGAGGAATGGTCTAAAGTGCTTAATAGATTTAAACACAGCGAAGGCTTTCTTTTATACTTCGGAATAATTAAGTTCAACAACTTGAAGATTTGAACTGAAAAAGGATATGGGTTCTTCAACTTGTTGATCATTGATTTGTGTCAGCATAGCTACATAGGAAGTATCGGATGCTAAGGTGTATAAAATAAAATGATTGGAAAAAATTGGAGTGTTTAATGCAAGAGCACTTATGATTTCCTGTTTGATTGAATCAAAAGCTTCCTTCTCTTTATGCTCCCATTTGAACACTGAATTTTTCTTGATCATGGTCTGTAATGGTAAAACAATCTGTGAAAAATCTGGAACAAGCCTTTTTACAAAATTGATTTGAACTAAAAATGATTGCATTGATTTTTTATTGTGGAAGAGGAATATCAGAAATTTCATTGATCCTTTCTAGATCGATATAAATGTCATCTTTGGACATGATGAACCCCAAGAGTTTACCTTGATCAAGAGCAAAAAATGATTTCTTGGGATTTAAAGAAATCCCATACCTTTTACAGCGTTCAAAGATTTTCTTCAAATCATGTAAATGATTTGCTCTTTTCTTGGAGAAGACAGTAATGTCATCCAAATAGACAACAACTAACTTATTAATTAAACCCTTGAATGCTATATCCATTACTCTCTGGAAGGTAGCTCTAGCATTAATCAAACCGAAAGACATTTTTTGGTAGGCATATGTTCCCCACTTAGTTCTGAAAGTAGTCTTGAGTCTGTCATCTGGATGCACCAATATTTGGCTATATCTAGAAAAACCATCCAAAAAAGACATTAATTCGGAACCAGCTACTGAATGAAGAGTTTGTTCCATTGTAGGTAGTGGGAAGTTATCTTTTTGGCTAGCTTTATTAAGATTTCTGAAATCAATGAAAATTCTAATGTTACCGTTCTTCTTTCTAACATGCACTAAGTTAGAAACCCACTTTGAATGTCTAATAGGGAAAATTATCTTAGCTTCCAAGAGTTTGTTTAACTCTGCATTAATTTGAATTTCTAGGTTTGGATGAATTTTCCTCAATTTTTGCTGCACTAGTTTCTCTTCGGACATCATTGGAATTGTATGTTGTATGATAGAAGTATCATATGTTTTTAAGTCATCGTAATTCCAAGTGAAAAAAAAATTATATCTATTCAAAAGTCTGATAAAGGCAAATCTTTCTTCTGAAGTAAGTCCTAATCCCAGATTAATATTTTGTGGTTTGGCCTCAATGCCAAGATTTATTAATTCAAATCTCAAAGTAGAACTTTGAAGTTTTGAATTAGTAACTTACTTAAACCTATCCTTGATGTCATATAGATCTTCAAGCTTGACTACTGATTTAGGTATGGAATTTTCCTCAAGTCTTTGCTTTATTTGAAGATCATGATTACTCTCATCAATAATCTGATCATCATAGGATTTCTCGATAGTTAAGAAATTCAAAATGTCGCCTTCATGATTGAATACCCGCCAATTAGTGACATTGTCTAGAACCGATGGTCTAAAAATTAATTCAACTAAAAATCTATCAGGGCTGTAATCCTCGGATGGGAGGAGCTTAGAAGCAACATTGGCTAGTAAATTAGCTGTTGCATTCTGAGTTCTAGGAATGGGAGAGATATTAAATGCTATAAAATGAGATATAAGGTCTTGAACCAATGACTAATAATGTTTAAGATGACCAGAAAGGAAATGTATAGTATTTCTTACTTGCTTGATAACAATCTCAGAGTCACCGAATACTTTAAGATATTGCACTTTCAAGCCTATTGCTTTGTAGAGTCCTTGGATCAATGCCTCATATTCAGTAGTATTATTTGTACACTCAAATTCTAGTCTGCAAGATAACATAGTTTTTTCCCCCTCAGGACTAACTAAAATGCATCCTGCTCCTGCACCGTCATTTGATTTTGACCCATCAAAATATAAAGACCAAGGTTTACCTACAGTTTTATCTACAATTTCTTCAGCAATAGTAATACACCTTGATGTATCTGTATGAGAAAAATTTTATGTTTGTGATGTGAAACTATTAGCTGAGAAAGGTGATGATTGAACATTAAAATTACCAAAGAATGATTCTGCTGAGTAATTCCCAATAATGTTGTTGTTGAAAGCTATGTGTTGATTTTCCTACTCAAACTCCGTTACAATATGTGTCACGTGCTTCTGCCGATCGATCTTAATTTGATTTGGTTTCCCTTTATAGGAAGCCACATATGAGACCAATCAGTAGAAATGTAACCATGGAGTTTCTCAGACCAATCCCTGCTTAGAATTAACCCATAAAACTCAAGGATGTCAGCAATCAATATATCAATTCTCTGAACAACTCTAGGATCAGATGATAACCTAATGGTGACTGAATTTATCTCTCCTAATACTTGAACCTTAGTTCAATCCAACTGAACAATATGCACTACAGATTTTTGGGGTTCAATATTCAATTTTGAGCAAACCGAAGCTGGCATTATGTTTGATGAAGCCCCTGAATCTATTAAACAATTATGCAGATTTCTATTGTAAATTTCATAGGTCAAAAGAAAAGGAGAGGTATGAGAATTAGATCTATCTCTGATCAAAACAACATTAGTAGCTTCTACTCTATCGGATGGTGGCTTACCTGTTCCTTTAGCTGCTTTGGATAGTACAACATTTGGAAGAGGAGAAGAAGGTACTATGTTTAATTCTTTAAGTATCAATCTTTGTTGATGTTTGCGCTTACTAAGCTCAAATAAAGAGATATTTGCTCTAGTCTTCTTCATGTCTTCAATGATGTTGTAATCCATAGAGTCAGAGACTACCAATGTCTTGGATGGTGATGGTGGATTGGAAGATGATGGCTGATTTTGAGTAGGCACTATCGTAGATTTCTTTAAGGGAGCTTTATCTTTGGTAGAAGGACTTACATTTTTCTTCTTTTGAGTTGGTTGAACAGGCTTTGCAGCAACTTTACTCCTGGTACTTACTAGGAAAGCTTCCTGTTCACTTTCAGTATCTGAATTGGGTAAAATGAAGTCCCACATTCCATGGCATTCAACAACTTCTTCTTCCTCAGTTTCTTCTGATGACAAGATTGTGTCTTCATCTTCATCATTATCCAAATCTGATTCTGCATTAGATATAGCATTAGGTGGTTTTGATTTAGCTCTTTTGAAGTTTCTAAATGGCTTCTTAGTGGAGGTCTCAACTACTTGTTTCTTAATTTCTACCATTTCATTTGACATAGTTTTTAGAACCTTCTGGAGACCCAACATATCATATGGATCTTTGGCCATTTTCTTCTTTGAATCATCTTTAAAAGTAAACTTTTTGGACTTTCATTCCTCAAGAGCAGTTTTCTTATCTAAAGTGATGATACGTTTCTCAACAACAATTGCCTCTTTCATATTCTCTGCTAAAGTGGGTTTTGCAGCTCTATCAACAAAGATTGATATATTCAAAGGTAAGGCAGAAATGTACCATTCACTTTGTACCTCTTCATTGGGCTTAGACATGGCAGGAATCTTATTTAAGAGCTTATTAAATCGTGAGTTGAAATCTTTTATAAGTTCTCTTGATTCAGTTTTAAGGTTTGAGAGATCATTAATTAATGTCGTTGTAGACCTACCATCACCAATTTTGTTCAAAAACTATTCTTGGAAAGCATTATAACTAGTAATGGATCCTGCTGGTAGTGAAAAATACCAGGATCCAGTTGCTCCTTGTAAGGTATATGGGAAAATCCTAACAACAACATCTTCTTCAGTGACTTCGTTTAAGTTTATTGACAACATGAAGTTGTTTATGTTTTCTTCTGCCAGTATGCCTATATCTGGGTTAAACTTTGGCAACCATTTTTCGGGATGAGCTAGCAATTGACTCAAGGGTGCAGGCATTACGACTGCCCCTGGATTTTTCCATGGCCTCGGTTGTGGTTGATTGTGTGCCATTGTTGAGCTAATAGCAATAGAAAGTGAAGATGGAGTTACAAGTGGTTGGGAAGAGGATGTTGGAGCTCCAATACCCTGTTGGACAATAATATGGAGTTGGGGAGTGGATGGTTGACTTTGCAATGGGTTGGATGAAATGGATGATGATGATGAAAGAGTCTCACTATCAGACTCTTCAAGTGTCTTCCTTGCTCTTTTCCTTTTAGGCAAAGAAAATTCCGTTGGTTCAATACCAAGCTTTTCACTCTGTAATCTTGTAAGAGGATGGGAAGGAATGTATTGTGAAGTTATACTGCCATGAGATAACTCAAACTTCTCTGGTGATATTGAAAACCCTTGAAGTTTATGAATTAGAGACTGAACTTCAGGAGATTCAAGAGTGGATTTGTCTGATATGTTAGGGTTTTCAACAGTGGTTGTTGCTTTGTCAACTTCTCTCTTAAAAATCGGAGATTTAGAATCCGAGGGAGAAGTCTGGGGAGATGTTGAGGGAGATTTACTCTCAGAATGGGCTATGGATTTTGATTTACTTGCCATTCATAGTTCATTCCCTCCTTCTAGTGCCAAAAATGTTGATGCCTTGGAAATCGTTGCATCAACATCGGGGAAAACCACCCGGTCTGGACCTTAGTGCAGCTCCTTTTCCGTTTGGTGTGGTGGCTCCGACTGGATGTAATGGGACCAGTTTCCCAGTGATATATGAGTTGATGGGTGATTGGTTTGTAATGTATAATGAGAGTGATAAGTGCTCTATTCTAAAGTGCAAAAAATATACAAAGATAACTAATCTATCCCGGGTATTCTTCTAACAATGCGATTCTTGATTGTTTCTATTAACAAATAAACATAAAGATGACTTATTGATAAATAGAAATAAGCATTCATATGATGATTACTTTGTTTAATTAATTAAACAAAGTAATAATTAAAACATTATTGCATTGATCATACTATTACTGACATATATATTTAAAAGATGACAATTCTGAAACGTTCAAAAATGACAAGTTAAAAAATTGTTTTAGAAACATATACATATCAATAATAGCAAAATTGATAAATGCTAATTCACATAGAGAAATAAAGCGAAAACATAGATAATAGTACCATATGCATTTGGATCTCCTCTGATGTAAATCACATTCAAATTCTACCTTCTAATTTTGGAATACTTTCATGGGACACAAAAGTGCGAATCTCATAAAAGCTTTCTTTGTCAAAATTCAGAATTATGGTCCAATGTTTTATAAAAAAATATATATCAGAAGTACAGTAGTGCAACTTCCAATTTAAGTCTTAGTACAAAATTGCATACCCTTTCTAAAAACATAAAAGGGTCTTTAAATACTACAAATAACAACAAACTATGAAAGAAAGTCGCTATTTGCTGGTATAACTAAAAACACATAAATCTGGGATTTATCCTGAAAATAGCAGTACTATGACAATCAAATGGATTCATTGTATCGGCTTCTTCTTCTCATGTGGTCGCAGTTGATAGATGGAAAGAATAGGCTGAAGTTTCAGTGGCTGACTCATTCTAGAGTGTAACTCAGCAGTATATATGGCATCGGAGAGTTCGGAGACCATGTAGTTGATTGCATCAGAGAGACACTTCATTGCCATTTGCTGACTGTGTGGTTTAACAAGGAAAAACCAGAATGTTTCCCATGTTAGGCTTTGGATTCCTCCGATTAATTTTTCCCTTTGTGTCAGCTCTTGTTTCCAATGTTGTTCCAACAATTTTACCTTTGGGAGTTTTCCTAGAGAGCAGTCTACAATTAGATTAGATATATGCAAACTATGTTATTTATCAATTCAATCAGATTATTTGTTGCAGCTCTACATCTGGATGTGGCTCTTTCAACTTTCATTAATTGAGACTCCCATTCGGAAAATAATATTTCTTTATGTGATTCTTGTATCCTTGGCAGATTGGCAGCTTTTCCTTCTTTTGAATATTGCCATGATAGAAAATTGGTCAATTTTTCATCTGCTTTATCTAATTCAAGCCTAGCATCCATTGATTTTTCAATCATAGATGTTGAGATATCACATAAGGGGACGGCCTATGATATATTATGACATAGAATATCCAATTTCTAGGACAACGCCTTGGTCATTTCCAGGGCTTCAGTTCTGAATTCATTTACCTAGGATATCCTTTGAATCGTTCTATCTGATCTTTTATTTGTGTGATTTGCTCTTCTTCTTCTCCTGCTCGCTTAATAGTTGTAGTTTGCTCAATGCTTGAGAAACTCTTGCTGTTTATGGATGGCATGTTCATCAGTCCTCTACTTTTCATGTTTTAACTGCTCATTTAATTGTTCATTAAGTTGCCTCTGTTCTATCAACTATTGTTCATGTTGCTCTATTTTTTGTTGTTGTTCTACCGATTGTGCCTCTAGCTAAGATTGCTTGGTATTCTTATTTCAACATATGGCTAACCTCTGAAGCCTTATCCATTGGAGCTGCTGTATAGGCTCTCACATACTGTGACAGTTTTGTTAAATCTTCGGAGGGATTTACCTCTTCTCTCCATACCACATTCATCATTTCTACCCGAGGAGTCAAAAGAGGACTGTGATCAATTTTCCTCTTCTTCCTCTGTCTTTTGACTACAACCCTATGCTTAGGACTGTATAAGATATCCAGTGGTGGTATTTATTTAATTTTCAGTACAATCTCCTCAGTGGTATTTTCAGGGATAATCTCTATGTCTTTCTGGAACTTGGGTGGGCCGCTTGTTCCAACAATCGGAACTGTGTTGACTACTGATTTCTGCGTTGTAGACACTTCTGGTGTAGTGAACCCTTGGGTTTTCTTGGGATTACTGATGATTGAATCAAATTGTTCCCATTCCTTGATTAACTTAGGATCAATATCAATATCTATATCAAGGGGTTCATTAGTTGTTACTTGATTCTGCTCCTTTTCTGGTGTCTTCTCCTTCTCATAAAACTTTTCAATTTCGATAGTCTGCTCAGTAATTTCCTTCTCACTGTGGCCTTGTGGTTGTACCATAGAGGTTGCATTTAATAAGTCTAGAGGTAGTGTTTCCAACCGCCCTGAGCTTATAGAACTCCTTTAGTCCTTCTGCTCCCAATTAGATTTTGGCCATATTTTTGACTTGAGAAAATACTTCTGAAGAAACAAACAAGTCATCGAAGCTATCCTCCTCATGACCAAATTTGGCGATTCTAGCCTAAGAGGTAACATTGTAGGCAACCTTTCTAGGATTGTACTCCCTTTTTGGGATAGTTGCAAGTTTTAACAACTTTATTTTCTTGGCCTCCTTCTCTGCATGTTTAAAATCATACAAGGTAAAAGCACCACATCAAAGGGGAAATGTCGGCCACGTGTGCTTTTTAGAATACCTAAGGGTCCTTGACATCCCTTCAACTATTATTTGTTGTGCTGATTCCCTGGCCAGCAGTTTATCAGGGATGTATAGAGGAAGAACATGAGGGTTGGCAAGGCTACTAAAAAGTCTTATGTAGGTGAATCTTTCTTCTCCAAACCAACTACCAATTGTAGTTAGGTTGACTGATGCTTCATCGGATAACCTAAGAGAAGGGTTATCGAATATGGCATCATACAGGGAAAGAATAAAACCATGACAAATTCTATATAGATGGTTCTTATAATGGGCTTTCCATAGCTCCTTATGATAGATGTGGATGGGATTGGGATCCTGCGGAGTCCATTTCCATCCAAGAATGGGGTATTCGGAATTAAAACAGATAGTGTCCATGATATAGGCACTCATGTAAAAGGGAGGTATCACCTGGGTAGACACAAACCTATTTTTTCTATAGTCAAGTATCTGGGTGGACAGCTTATCAGACAAAATTTTTGCCTAGTCCATGATATAGCCATTAATTTTATCCTCCATTAATGGGACCATATCTATAGATAATTTAGCAAAATCAAAGACTCCGAAGAGTCTGCACATCATTGCACCAGCATAACAATAAGGAGAGGCCAATGAATATACAAAGTACATACCCGATGTTTCGTGCTTGTGTTTGGTCGGAAAATGTCTCCATTGTCTGATAGGGTTAGATTCAATGTCGTTCTCCTTGGCGAAAGCCTCTAAAAATGATCTATGATACTACTTCTCTGGCTGAGGTAAATGGTACCTTTTTCTAAGATCCTCTACTCTAAACGACCTGAACACTTTTCTGTCATCTATAGAGAATGTCCTGTCTGTGGTCGCAATGGTTTCAACGATCCACCTGACCACATCATTATAGGGTAAAACCTTGGCACGCGTTGTTATTCTATGTAGATATGAGCAGGCCAATTCTTTAAGAGTATTCTCTGATTTGCTTGTGGAATCTGTTGTTGCTTCTTCTTCGAGTTCTTCAGGCTCTTCTGCTTCCAGAAAATTGTAGATACTCTCCTAGGATGCTTTGCCTAAACCGAGGCAGGTAGTATCAGATATAAATCCTTTCTTATTTGGTTCTTCTTTAGCTACGACAGGGGCCTTAGGTTTCTTCACCTTCTTTGTCATTTTCTCTGGATTCATCAGCTTAGAGTTGCTCTGCACAGACAATGAAAAATGTAACAGAGAAATATACCCGCTCAAAGCTAATATGAAATGAAAAGAGTTATGGTAATTCACGCATGATAAATGAAATGTAATTAAGTATTACCACGAATGAAATCCTCGAAGGATTCACCCTTAACTGCAAAATTAATGACCTCCATAACTGTTGATCGTGATAAATAAATGTAATAATTATACGTCACATCACTCATATGCGTGATGATCCTTTAAAACATATCTTTTGATTTTCCTGATCAGCGATAAATCGCATATCGCAATCGGGAGGTTCATCGATTAGGATTAACATTTTGGACTCATATCCCCAATTGCGATAATGGTAAGGAATACAATAAGGCGTAGGGATAATCAGCGGACCATTTGATTTATTAATTTTTTGTTTATTATTTCTTTTAAGATTTACGCTCGCTAATAATACCTTTTGACAGTATTTTCTTGAAAAGCGCACCTTTCTATATGATATCGCATTGGCGAATTTGAAAGGACTTTCGCTATGTGTCACATGATATGTGCAATCGCCGATTGCGATTATGTTATCGGATCAGAGGTTTAGTATAGACCATTTGGGATGCATCCTTGTTTAATTTTGCGATATGCAATCTCCGATCACATTATCGCATCAGAGATTTGCTTATGAGGGCTTCTCAAAGAAGGATATATCATATTATATTACATTTTCAGATATTAGTTCTATCATATCGGACCTTTTTTTATAAGGATTTCCATGTGTTATATAATTAAATCTAGGCATGCGATTATTATTGAATCATTGAATTTAACTAAGTCTTAAAAAGGGATCCATTTCTATTTAAAGCTTCATGATAAAAATTTAGAAATGGAGGGTTGTTGTACAGCACAACAGGTTCCTAAGTCTAAAAGAAAATAATGGTTGTTATGAGGGAATGATAATTAAGGAGTGCCATGGCATGCCAAGGAATGAAAAGGCGTGCTAACATATGCTAGATAGTGTCAATGCATGTCAAGGAGTGTTTGGGAGTGTCAAGGAATCATAAGGGAGAACTAGGTCAAAGTGAATGGAAATGAATGAATAAGAGATTATGCCAGGGTGTGTCAATGAATTCTTGGTGTCCCATGGATGAAGTGTGTTAGGAGAATTTCATATTATTACTTGTAGGAGGAAAACCTACAACTGTGATAAGATAATGGAAAAATCAATTTGAGACAAAGGGAGACATTGGTCTAGGCACAACATTTTTTTTGCAATGACTTGGTTGGGTTCCCAAGTCACAAAAATTGTAAGGTTATCTATGAGGGCATGAAAACTAGGGAGTGCCAAGGTGTGCAGGGAATTTCAAGAAGTTCTAACCCATGTTATAAAGTTCCAAAGAATGTTAGGCATGTCAAGACACGCCAAGTGCTAAGGCATGCCAATGTGTGCTAGGTTCTAGGATGTGGCATCAACACATGCTAGGGATTGCCAACGAAACACAAGTGAGGACTCGTTTCAATTACATGTAAACAAATGAATGTGCGTGTGTGATAGGGAGTGTTAACAAGTTATAGGTGTGCTAAGGAGGGAGTGAAAACATATGATAAGCAGTGCCAATAGACGATAGAGTGCTAGGAAATCCTACTAAGATGTGAAAAGTACCATGGTGTGCGAATGTGTTCCAAGGAGTGTTAGGGAGTGTTAGGGAAACACAAGGGAGCACTAGGTCATAATGCATGGAAATGAAGGAATAAGAGTGTGTGGCATGGAGTGTTAGTGAGTTCCAAGTGTGTTAAGGAGGAGTTACAAGGCATGCTTGGCAATGCTAAGGAATTCTAGAGTTTTAGTGCGACATGCATCCAAAATGTGACAACGCATGTAAGGAAGTGTTAGCTGGGAGTGTCAGGGAAACACAAAGGAGAACTATGTCAAAATGAATGGAAATGAACAAATAAGAGTTTGTGATTAGAAGTTTCAGTGAGTTCTAGGTGTGCTAAGGACAAATTGACAAGGTATGCTAGGTAGTGTTAAAGCATGCTAGAGGCTAGGGCGACATGCCAAGATCTCATAGGTGCTAGGGTGTAACAACACGTGTCAAGAAGTGATAAGGAGTTCTAGGGAAACACAAGGGAGAACTAGGTAAAAATTCATGGAAATGAATGGATAAGAGTTTGTGACCAAGAGTGTCAGCGATGTCTAGGTGTGTTAAGGAGAGAGTGACAAGGTATACTATGCAGTGCCAAGGAATGCTAGAGTGGTAAGGTGGTAGGCCAAGATGTGTCAGGTGCTAGGGTGAGCCAGGGAGTGTTAGGGGGTATCAAGGAAACGTAAGGAAGCACTAGTTCAAAATTCATGGAAATTAATGAATAAGAGTGTGTGAGAGGGAGTTTCAATGAGTTCTAGGTGTGTTTAAGGAGGGAGTGACAAGGTTATATGCTAGGCAATGTCAAGGTATGCTAAACTACCAAGGCATGTCAGGAAGTGCCACAGTGTGCTAGGTAGTGTCAAAGCATGCCTAAGAATGTAGGGGATGTTAATGCATGCCACATAGTGCCAATGCATTCTAAGACATGTCAGGTGCTATGGCATCCCAAGATGTAAATTGTGTTGCTTAATTGTTTTAGACCAAGGTTGGATGTGATGAGCCTTGTCTTGGTAACTTGTTAAGTGGGATGAGTGAGATTGTACATGAGTACCCTAAGATGAGTTACAAGTAGTTCTTAGGTGAACAAGGCATATGTTGAATTTCCATGACACATGAGAATTTGGGTTTGGCCTTAGACTTTTTTATGCAAACACACTCATGTGCCACAACACATCTACTATGTAGAATGAAATTTGCCATGAAAGAAAAAGTAATGGATTGAATGCACATAGTTTAGGGTCTGCACATCTTCATATGCTAATTCTTATTATTGTGATATACAATAGCCATTTATATGTCTTGTGTAAGACTCCTCTGGAGATTTCTAACCAACAACAACATCTCTGTGGTAAAAGGTATATTGTCAGAGGTTGCTCCATCAAAAATAGCAACCAAAAGGGACCTTACTATGCACATATATGAAGAATTAAGAATATTGTTATCTATGAGTGCTAAAAAGGAAAATGTGTGATTATATATACATGTGTGATAGTATTTGGAGAAATGCCAACATAACCCACAAATTTGTTGACATTTTGCAGGAGCTGACCTATAATTGTTCCTAAATTTAATAAACATGTAAAATAGGACTGACTTTTCAATACAAAATATAAATTGATAGGAACATGGCGAAATTGTGAAAGTGTAAAAATTGGTATGGTTTAAAGGGACCAATCCCTTTGAAAAGTCTTAAATGTGGTAATGAAGGTCGGGCCTTGTTTTAGAACCCCTTTGGGCATCCATATTAGGAATTGGTGTAGGATGCAACACTTCAGAATAATTTTTGTAGCAGTGATGTCAACACTTATATAGTGACATGGGGTTGGAGTTGTCCTATCAAAGCTCATTGGTCTACTTTGGAACTTCTCTAGGGTGATACCTTAGATGATTTGGAGTACGAGGGCATGATTTGATATTTAGTTTGCATTGAAGAAACTTTGGAGGCTAGATACTGCAGGAAAACCCCTTTTTCTGAACAGGGAAGCACATGCCATTGAAGAAAGTAACAGCAAGTACACAGATTTGAAACTCAAATCACATCACTATTTATTACTCTTTGAAACAAGAAATTACTAAAAATTTCAAACACTACTTTCCTTTAGTCTAGAAGGTACAATGAATATGGAAACATGTAAAACAATGTCTCAACTTTCTTAACTCCTAATCCTAATGCACCTTCCTTGCATGGATAGATAAGACAATTAAATTCTGCCACTAGTGAATATGATATGAGATATGCAAACATGCTTCCTTAGCTAATGCTAAGAATTAATAACTAGGGAAGTGATCCTTTTAACTGTGGATGCAAAAACTAAATAAAGCAAAGAATTTTGCTACTCAAGGAGTTAGAAACGAATCCACTGCCTAAGGTAAGTACTTCGCCCAGAACAAGTTATTAAGGACTCGGAAACTTTGTTGCTTCCTTCAAGAGAGGTGTATGCCAAACAGAACTAAGCTATCATGCACTATCCTCCAAATTAAATCACCTTTAACAGAAATCTTGTGCCAAAAAAAAGACAAGAGACCAATATCCAACAGAATTTGCTGACCAGCCAGAGACCCTTGTGCTCACACAGCGAGATAATAAGGGAATGTCAACTACGGTGGAATATTTCACCACCGAAATTGAAAAGAGATAGAAGGGGTCGAAAACTATCAAAAATAATGCTCAAGAACAAATGAATTAATCCACACTTAGTGGTCCAAAATGAATCCAATCCTTATTTATTTATAGCTTTTCCAGAGGGATTTCATATTCTTAAGTGATTGAGTAAACCTCACTCCAAACCCCAAATTTGGGTTTTTAAGTCCAGTGTCCCCAAAAATTGCCCAACAATGGGTATTTTTGGGTTTTTCCCCTTTATGGAGGACTATAGTCTACAAGGATGGATAGGATATTACGTCCCAATCATCCTCAATTTGTAGAGGACATTACATGGTACCTAATAAAAGAAAAAGTGCTTTAGTTTAGGAGATAATAACTAAATGATTATTTCTTTCCACATAGGACATACATCTTGCGAAAATGATCATCGGGTACAAATACTACAAAAGGCCTAAATATTACTTGCATTGTCATAGTCCAAGAATAAAAACCCTTTCAAGTGAAACAAGGTCAATACCACATACTACAAGCACAAATGAAAAATTCAAAAACAATATACTTATTTAGTGAAAGAATGACAAATCATATTAGCGCACTTTAAATTTAATAGCTCTTGAGTTGCAGTGTCAATCAAAATTTCTCAGGTTGGATCATAATTTAAGTACTCAATGTTGTTTTGGGTCTAATTTGGGGAAAAGGAGTAGCTCTTGGTGACAATGGGATGATCAAGCTTTTCAAAAGGGACCTCTGCTATACTTTTCAACATACAAGCCATTCATTATAGTGGAGGAGATATAGAGAAGCCTTTAATAAGGAACTTTACAAGATCAAGTTGGAGGAAAATCCATTTTCAAAGCTTAAACATAGTTCTAGATTCAAACAAGAGTAGTCATTTTTCAAAACAATTATTAATTCCCAAGAAATTTGAGCCAAGCTGACATGTTGACCATTTATTCTTCTACTAGACAAGGAAGGATTTATGAAAATTCCCTGGCCCTTTGATCCAGTATTTGATGTAAATCTCTTGATCAGAAATGTAATAAGAGATGTAGTTTATATTAAGGAAAAGGGAAAGTAGAGGGCCAGTTAATAATTATCTCTAAAAAACTCTCAATAGAATCATAACATATTTGAAATGGAAAAGGATAACTCCATGGTTATTTTTTTCTTTCGAAACTTTGCTAATTTCCATGATTGAAACATGTATTCATGCCTTGAAAGAAGCTCACAAATGCTTTTGATATTGGTTGAAGCAAATAAAATGTGCAAAGTTACACTCACATAGAGGTATGGAAAAAAGGTATGTGGAGCTTGTTGTCCCAGACTCCAAACAAAGAATGGACAAAAGGTGAAAAAACCAAGTCAAAAAGTATGTGTAGCTTTTGTCATGCAGAGGTAGGTGTTAACTCCACACTCTACATTGAAGGCTTTGTGCCACAAGTGACACAAAGATTTGCATGCAGAACTTTGGATTAAAAGGAGTGGAGCTTGATGCTACATGTCCACTATTACGCCACTTTCTATATGAGTTACAGGAGATAAAAATAATGAGATACAAGAGATACAGAGTAGATACTATTGCTATTCAAATTTAATAAAAAATATTGCTATGTCTTCCTCAACATAAAAGAAACATCTTCCATAAAATATTTTCTCCATGAACCTAATTTAAAATGAATCTCTTCCATTGATGCGCTTGGCTACAAATAGAAACGATGCCGATGGGCCAATTTCAGTTTAGAAAATTCACAATTAGTTTCAATTGTAAGATCTCTTATTTTCAGTTCAGATTTCAGTTACAAGCAGTGAAACAGGACTCACCATTCAATCACGATTAATCACGAGTCGGAATCTACTCACTCTCCAAATGATCTGATCTAAATATTTGCGATTCAAACTCACGTTGACCAATTTTAACTCATGGTCAATGCAAGTTTGACTTGAGACTTACCGATTAAAGCCGATTCCTGTGATTGATTTCAATTTATTCGATTTTCAGCCTTGACTCAACGAGCACGAGTTTTTCAAGTTTAGGTATGTTGAATTTCTAACAACTAAACGTTAGTCGTTCCAAAATTTATTTCTCATTTCTCAGGCCCAAAACTCATACGTCGAGACCTTCAGTAATCAATAACTACTCACTATTACACAGTCCAGACTCAATATCGGGGAACCACCAAGGTGAGCCTACGTCTAGACTCCATATCGGGCAGTTGCCAATGTGTGTTGTATCCATACCCCATATCGATCCTTGGGAAGTCACGTGTCACCTTCAGCATGTGTTACCTTTAGGCTTAGCCGCTTCACTATTAAACAATCGAGGTACATTGGCACTTGGCTTAAATAATAGGTATATTACTATATTGAAGTTTCAATGTCATTTTCAATGGCAAGTTTCAAGTTTCACTAATCAACAATCGAATGTTTGACGTATTCCTTTGGTTATGACTTTTCAACCCTATAAATGGGGCTTAAATAGATTTTAAAAATACACTAAGAAATGGTTTCATACCAACCATCAACCAAGTCATCAAGCATTCCTTCCTTGGTCGATGTCTTGCTGACTTCAAAGGCTTTAACCATGCATTCACAACTTTGGGTATTTTTTTTCTTCCAGAATCTGTTATTGATGTATTGGTTCAGTTGTATTATACTAAATGAACTTGAAAATTCAAGATTACAATGCAATATATGTTGATAATATTTCCTTTAGGTAGCATTTCCTCATATATACCTAATTGTGTTTCAAGGTCATAATGATATATTAGGTCGAAATGTGCTTGTGTTATACCTAATTGTGTTTCAAGGTCATAATGATATATTAGGTCGAAATGTGCTTGTGTTATACCTAACTGTGTTTCAAGGTCATAATGATATATTAGGTCGAAATGTGCTTGTGTTGCTGGACGGACTCCTCTTTGATCCTTAACAAAACCTCATATCCTTTAAAACCAACCCTCTTTTTTGCGAAGTTAAATATGGCATTTTTATTTTTCATTTTTATTGTATTTTACAGGAGCCAAATTAAATAGAAGGCACAACTCCAAATCTAAACAAAAGCCGCAATTTAAACACAAGTCCAAAACAACAACAATACCGAGGGAGAAGGACTTTGCTTGAGCTTATTGTGACAAGATTCTTGGAGACCCTAAGCTCCTTTGTAAATTTTGCAAAGAGAAATGTAGTGGAGGCATTTATAGATTCAAGTACCACCTTGCACAAATACCCGGCCATGATATAGGTCTCTGCAAAAACGTTGACGAAAATGTCAAACACTAAGCAACCTTGGCCATTGATATGTTGAGTCAACATAATGCAAAGAAAGAAAGGCAAAAAAAAGAAATAGGAACTCCTGGAGTTGACAATCTTTCTTCCACTACCTCATTGTCATCTCCCTCTATTGAATCCTCAATGCAATTCCCA
Organism: Pinus tabuliformis; assembly: GCA_031772625.1. Taxonomy (NCBI): domain Eukaryota; kingdom Viridiplantae; phylum Streptophyta; class Pinopsida; order Pinales; family Pinaceae; genus Pinus; species Pinus tabuliformis. Next base: position 18,945,963 of record CM062813.1, on the reverse strand, counting down.
AGTTTCCCAAACATGCCTCCAAGTCCAAGTAAAACTCAAGGCAAAATGAATCCTCCTCAATTCAACATTGGAGGTGGAAACATAAACACCTTTTTTTCTCCCCACATAAAACCTGGTTCCCAACCTACCTTGGATACCACTGGTTGGAGAAAAAATATCCATGGTCAGGCAAGGAAGGCCATTGCTAACTTTTGGTACTATTCTGACATACCTTTCCATTGTGCCATAAGTCCTTATTGGCAAGCTATGATTGATGCAATTGTTGTTGTAGGTCCAGGGTTCAAAGCTCCTTCATTAAAGAGCATTAGGACAAATTTGCTATTAGAAAGTGTTGAAGATGGCATGCTTGTGCTATCTGTGTTTCGTTCATCATGTGTAGAAACAAGGTGCACGATCATGAGTGATGGATGGACAGATTAGAGGAATATGACTTTAATAAATCCCCTTGTATCATTTCCAGTAGGTACAATGTTTCTCAAATCAGTGGATGCCTCAGACAAGGTTAAGACTACACAACTTATTTGTGAAATGATGGATGAAGTCGTTCAAGAAGTGGAAGAAGAACATGTTGTACAAATTGTCACCAACAATGTAGCTAATTATATGGCTGCTGGTAGAATTTTTGAGATTAGGCACCCCACTATTTTTTGGACCTATTATGTTGTCCATTGTATAGATTTAATGCTTGAGGACATTGGTAAGCTTCATTGGATACATGAGGTTGTGGAGAAGGAAAAATCCATAACCAAATACTTATACAACCACATTATTGTCCTAAACACCATTAGAAAATACACTGAAGGTAAAGAAATTGTTCGACCTGCAATGACTTGATTTGCAACAAATTTCATATCTTTGACATTTGTGGTTGAGCAAAAGATAAATCTAAAGAGGATGTCCTTGGGACCTAAGTGGATGGCATCTAAACATTCCAAGACCCTTGAATGCATTGAAGTTGTTTCACTTGTGTTTAATGAAATTGCGAAGGGATTATTGTTGTGATGGAGTCCCTTGTTAGAATTCTCAAGTACTTCAAGTCTTTTAACTTTTTCATTTTGAAATTTCATTTAAAGCTTCTTTTTATTTTCAATGTTTCATATTAATTTAAATTTGAAAGCTTGAACTTTTAGGATGGTTGATGGTGACAAACCCACTATGGGTTACATTTATGAGGCGATGGATCTCGCAAAGGAGGCCATCAAAAGAAGATATGGGGATAAGGAGGCAAAGTATATGCCTCTTTGGGACATTATTGATGCACATTGGGATAGGAAATTGCATTCCCCCTTACATGCTGCTAGGTACTTCTTAAACCCATAGTATTTTAATGATAAGAGAAAATTTAATGAGGATGGGGAGGTTCACAGAGGACTTATTACATGCATGGAAAGGTGCGTCCCTAATCCAGAATTTCAAAGTCGTGTCTTTTCCAAACTATAGGATTATAGAGCACCACCTCAATTATTTTCCTATACTAGTGTTATACAAGAAAGGTCTAAGGTGTTGCCAGGTACCCTTTGAGGCTTGAAGGCTTTATCAGTTCATTAAATTTGTTTAAACTTTATTTTGTACGTTAAATGTTTTATTAAATTTTGTTGTCCTTTTAATTTTTTACTATTTAGTATTTAGTATGTCTACTCACGAACCCTTGCCACTTGCTAGGTCTTTGGTGGCAAAACTTTTGTAGTGATATGCCAGATTTGAAGAGATTTTCCATTCGAATCTTAAACCAAGCATGCAGTGCTTCAGGTTGTGAGTGCAACTGGAGCATGTTTTAGAAAATACATTCTAAGAAGCGCAACCGATTGACACAAAACCGCTTAAATGACCTTGCATTTTTCCATTACAATCTACAACTTCGCAACAATAAAATACTAGGTGAGAGCTTGAATTTGAAGGTTTCATAATCTAATTTTGAATTTAAAGTTTAAACTTTAAAGTTCAAATTCAAACTTAAATTCACATTTCAATGTCTCATGATAATGATAGGTTTGGATCATTCACCAATAGACCTTGAAGAGATAGATTTACAAACTACAAATGCAGCAGATTGGGTCCAATTAGAGGAGGCTCCTCTTTTAAGCCTACATGACTTGAAGAACTTTGAGAGTTAAGCAAGCGGAGGAGTGGGAGGAATCACTTATAGTTATCACTCTTAAGAGTCTTAGACTCTTAGTTACTGATTTTTCTAATTAGTATGCAGTTGTTTGTAAACTTTTAGAAGCAGTTGCTTCTAGTTCTATGTAGTCACTAATTAGGAGTCATGACTCAGTGCTTTGGATCATATTTGGACTCATAACATATATGAGATGCTTATTCATTCATGATATTTTGGACATATATTGATATTATGAATTGTTTGTACATTGATTTACTGAATATCAATGAAAAATGTTTTTTTTTTAATTCAATATATGTGTATATTTTTATTTATTGAATTCACTGATTTTTCCCAATTTTTTCCCGATTTTTTTCGATTTTTTCCCAATCTAATTAAAACTCTTAGCTCTTTTGCCTTGCCGATTTATTGTCTATTTCGAGTTTGGTAACATTAGTTACAAGTTTTATTCTTCACTTATGAGTGCTAAGGTGTGCTAGAGAGTGCCAATGCATGTTGAGGAGTGTTAGGGAGTACTAGGACAACACAAGGGAGCACTAGGTCAAAATGCATCGAATTGAATGAATATGAGGGTGGGTTGGGGAGTGTCAGTCAGTGCTAGTTGTCATGCCAAGGAGGGAATGACAAGGTATGCTAGGAATGGGTAAGGCATGCCAGGGAATATCAGGGAATGTCAAGAAGTGCTAGAGTGTGCTAGGTAGTTCCGGGGTGTGCTAACATGTGCCAAATAGTGCCAAGGCACTCCAGGTGCTAAGACATGCTAGGATGTGCTGGGTGCTAGAGTATACCAATATGCATCAAGGAGTTTCAAGGCAACAAAAGGAATAACCAAGCTAAAATGAAAGGAAATAAACACATAAGAGGGTTAATAGGTCAGGACTTTATGTTTTTCAAAAGGGGCATGTTATGCACACTAATAATATGTTTCAATACATGTCAAGTGCCAATGTGTGCCAAGTGCTAATTTTTGTCAATGCAATATTATGCCAAGGAGTTCCAGGGCATGGTACGGACTACAGGGAATGCCAACACATGAGAAGGGAGTGTTATGCTATGCTATGGCATGCCAACATATGCCTTGGTGTCCTACTCATGGCAAGATGATCTAGGTACAAATATGTTCCAAGACATGCGAGGTGTCAAGGAATGTTAGTGTGTTGTTCCAAAGCATCTTAAGGTGTGCCATAAGCGTTGAGGAGTGCTAGGTCTCTCTCATTAATAGAATTGACTGAGCTTGATTATGTATTAAATAATATAGTTCCTACACACACTAGTGGAACTTTATTTAAATGAAATTTGCTAGATAATAAACCTAATAGAGATGAATCATGTGTTGACTCATAGGAAGACTATATTATTATGACTTGAGGGAAATGATACACACTAATTACTTCTTAACAAATTGACTAGTTATTATAACCACTATGACCTTGGACACATAATGAAAAAGACTCCACAACAATGGTCTTAAATCATTATATTTTGACAAAAAATATAGTAACAGGTAAATAGTGTCATCAAAAACTCATTGGAGTGATCAATGATGACAAACATTTTTTGACGGTTACCAAAAGAAACCAAAAAGAGCATTGGTGAGGATCAATAAAATATTGTCACTCGAAGTGTTACCAAAGAGATAATTAGTGATGGGCCTTTAATGACCCTCACCAAAAGTGTCACCAAAGAGAGAATTAGTGATGGGAAATTAACGACCGTCACCAAAAGTGTTATTGAAAATGGCTTTGGTGACAAACCTTAAAGGACCATCACTATATACACTTACAACAACGGTTTTTTAAAGACCGTCACCATATGCAACATTGGTGATGGACCTTAAAGGTCCGTCACAAGCATGAAGCGTCATCAAAAACTCATTGGAATGATAAATGATGATGAACATTTATTGACCGTCACCAAAAGTAACCAAAAGATCATTGGTGATGGTCAATAAAAGATCATCACTAGAAGTGTCACCAAAGAGAGAATTAGTGATGGGCCTTTAATGACCCTCACCAAAAGTGTCACCAAAGAGTGAATTAGTGACGGGACTTTAACGAACCTCACCAAAAGTGTCATTGAAAATGGCTTTGGTGAAAAACCGTAAAGGACCATCACTATATACACTTACAACAACGCCTTTTAAAAGACCACCACCATATGTGACAATGGTGACGGACCTTAAAGGCCTGTCACAAGCATGACCCTCACCAATGACCTTTTTTCTTGTAGTGGGTTATCGATAATCTGAGCACAGGAAGGTTTGATTAGTCAACACTTGTCACTCGATGGTCATTTTACATAATCTCTCGGCCTCCTTGAAGGTCATTTTTGCAATGAAATTATAATATATTCATGTTGGTGAAAGTTGCAGTAACTATGAAGACTTGGTTATTATTATTTGCAAGGCTCATATCTGAACCCTGTGGCATATTGGACTTGCTCGCTGACTGAAACATGATAAAATTTTCATTAACATAACTCTATGGCCTCCTTGAGAGAGAACTAATTCATTATATCATCATACAACTCGCAAGTTGATTGGCTATTAACTTTAGATATATGTGAGCATGAAAGTTTAAATAATTCATCTTTGTCAAGATTCTGACAAAGGTAAATTGTAGCAACAAGACCAAGATGACTCTAACTCATGGAAAACAATAACACAAATGAGACTAAAGGAACACAGTCCACATAAAAATGGTTTTAAACCTTTATTGTTAAATATATTACAATTATGATAATTATCATCAACATACGTATCTATTGTCCTTTGATAACACTACAGTTTGATAACTTAAAAGAAATACAGTTGAAACACACAAAAAAAGAATTACTATGTGTAGAATTGCTTGCCAAGACTCTCGTCAGATTTGTAGTCATGCGTTTGTGCTTTATTGTTGAGACACTCACTATTTCCAAACTAAGGAAAACATGGACAAAGATAAAAATAACTTGGGGAAGTTGAAGGATCTATTTTCCTTATTAACATCTTCCTTTGACAAGGATATTGGTCATCTATAGGTATTTGGACACTCAACGTTCGATGTTAATTGAATGAATGCACAAGGTCAGATTCAGGATACTTCCTTATCTCCCTTAGCTACTCAGATGAAATATCTCTCTAGATAGTTCCAGATGATCAAAACTTCTCATGTGTTCAGAGGACTCAATAGGACAACATATACTCTCTCGAAGGAAGGAATGCGGTTGTAGGAGAACTAAGTTATGGAGAAGGAATTCATTCATGGCCATTTATCTTATTTAAGAGAAAAGCATAATAGGTTCCACAACATGGAGACCTTCCTTCAGAGCATTCATATCAAACTATAGTTGTTTAAAATTTTCAATTTGCAGTAAGCAGAGAAAGGTAATTTTATTGATGTCCAACAAATGACAAAAAGATATTCCAATGAGACTAGAATGTACAATAAGTAATTACCAATCTGTAGGGGTGTCCTGGGCTACCCTAAAAGTGTAAAGAGAATCTTGTTTAGTTTTGTTAGAGTGCACTTTTGCCGAAGTTTTAATTCTAAATTTGGTTGCTCTTTACAGACAACTTGCACACAAGTCTTCCTGAGATCTCGCTTTTATCAATAAATGATACCCACATTTAGTGCAAAAACCATTAGTGGAGTTTTAAGGCCTCCTAGTCATTAGGGAAGTTGATTATTAGGATTACTTGTGACATTCTAATTCTTATGTATTTTAGAAACTCCGATACAAAATCAATATTATTAGGAGTCACCAAGGCCAACAAATATATCTTCAACCATGTAGTTGGCCTTGATGACTCCTAGTAATATTGTTGCCTTCAATAAATGTATATGTATGATGAATTCTACTCATATCCAAATATATGCTTCTAGTAAAAAGCTTGTAGGTTATTAAGGATCATTTAAGAGGTTAATTGTGTGTGCAAGTGTTGTAAAATTTAAATATACCTGGCTCTGGTGTGCAGTGCTCTACTTACATTTTCCTAAAGGTAGATAACATCATGTACCTCATGTGGAGTGATTTGTTTACTTTGTCCTAAAGGAATATAACATTGACTAGAAGTGGTGAGGTAGATTCATCTAGACAATTGAAAAAAAATAATTTTTTTACTGTCATCTCTTGAGGCTCCTCTTCTCAACATACCACAAACACTTGAAACAGTGTTGGTGGAAAGGCATGACACCATGGCAAAGGTTGTACCACACCTGTCAATGAACTTGTATGAACTTGAAGCTTCTGGAATTCCTAGAAACTGTTTTTATTGATGTTTTTGCTTACCCTTCCCTTTCTTCTTAGGACACTAAGAAGCATAGTGGTAATCCATACTCGAAGGTTCTATATTGCTTGCAAACTATTTTACTGTTATTGTTGCTTACCCTTCCCCTACTTCTCAAGATACTAAGAAGCATATTGGCCATGTTTCTTGCACTTGATATGGCTCAAATTATTCTTCTGTTGGTTAGAATAGCTTTAGTCTTCCTTCTTCTTATAACACTTCACAAATCCTATTTTATTTCCTCCTTTACTCACCCTCTCAATGAGGGATAGCTCTGGTACATCCTCATCACTGGTTTAAACCATCTTCAATCTCATTTCCTCCTCGATAAATGCATCCCACAAACTTTAGATTGAGGGTAGCTTCTCACAAGCACATAAAAACTGTACAAAATGGTGCCAATATGGACCAAAGCCGTTCAAACTGATCCAAATTAGTCCATTCTCTTCTACCTTGTCATCAAGTGTAGCTCGTTGATCTCTCAACTCTTGATCTTTATCAAATAGATAACTACTGTAGTAGTGTTGCTCATGCCAATAATGGATTATTTCTTCATTAAGAGCATTCTCCTAGACATGTTCTTGCTCCAATACAATGTAATCAAGGTAATACGAATTTCCCTATCAATCATTTTCTCCACAATGAAAGGGGTTAGATGATTCTTCACCAAATTCAAAACTATTCATTCTAGTTTGACCAATTTCTAATCATGCTCAGCCAACTCCTTGGTATCTGTTGAAAGTAAAATCTCCTTCTCCATGAGGTACCATAATTCAACCTCTTCCAATAGATGTTGCATCCTAAACTATAATAGAGCTGGAAGTGCCCTCCAACATGTGACAATCCAAAAGACCCTAACTACCTGTGATTAAAACTCTTTAAAAAAAAATGAAAACATATAGAGAACTAAGAATCAAACCTGCAACCTCTTATAGGTAGAGGCCACCTTTTTCAAACACGCAAAATAACACTCCAATCCTGTTATAGACAATTTTGTGCCTTGCAGCATCAGGCATGAATTGTCAATAATCCAAGGGATCCAAAGTCCCTAAACATGATGTTCCTACCCCTAGAGGAACAAGGTCAGCAAACCAACAGCTCTCAGATCAGTTCTCCACCTGAAAACACTCAAAAACAAGCAATCCTGAAATCAAAGCAGGTGCTCCACTAGGCTTCTGCGCTGAAACTCAACTCCTCCATGGTGTACCTGCGTTGCAAAGCAGGTAGAACAAAGGCCACCTGCGCTGAGCGAGATGGGACAAGTGGCACACTGAGTCATTGCTCTGGAATCTTCCAAAAATGACACTTGGATCAGGGATTTCGCCTTGTGATGAGTCAGAGGCTCTGTTTCTCCAAGTGGAAGCAAGGTTCTCCAAGTGGACTCAAGAACTGAAGAGAGAGAGGACACAAGGCAGCTACACATCAATTGCAAGCTGACTCATCCTTTCTCAATTCATCTATATATTGAGCTCTCTCCTATGAGCTCAGGAGGCTGGAATTTTGTGCAAAGTAATGATATGTTGTTGGTTTCACTATAGAACTATTGGGTGATTGCTTGAAGGAGGTGAAGAGGAGAAATTCTTTCTGCTGGGAGGTGTTGCTGGATTGGGGCCTTCAATGGTTGTAACCTTCTCAGAACTTTACTTCTTCCATTAATAAAAGCTATTGAGGTTCTTCTATATGCATTTGTTTCAATGATGTATTGTAATGATTGTATATTTGATTTATGCTAATCCTTGAATCAGTTATGAATGCATGCTTCTTGTAGTTTCCTTCTTTGTTATTTTGCAGGATCTCATTGTAGCTGGGCCAGCAAAAGAGCAAAGAGCTAGGAGCAAGCAGCAAAGAGAAGAGATTGGAGCAAATATTAAGCGCAAGGCAACGGTTAGTGCATTTCTTCATTCTCTCTTGCTTTCATAAAGAAGTAAACCTTAAGTAGTTTTGTTTACAGTTGTTGCTGAGGTACTATCACCCTTAGAGTGGGATAGGGTCATCCGAATCAGATACTTTTCCCTACAACAAACTGGCGACTCCACTGGGGATCGTATCTGTTTGATTGTCTGTAGTATTTTGCTATTCATTTCCTGAACAAAAGAGTACCAAATCGAAAAGCTTTTGACTATATCAAAAGCGAAGTAGAGGGCAGCTACTCTAGCTCATTTCTGAGCATGTTCATGATTTGAAGAGCTGATCTACAAGGATCCTTGTAAGCTCTTAGTGATAGCTTTTCATCCTCCTTGTCATTCCTTAGTGTGTACTTGACTGATAGCTTCTGATTTGAGCAAAAACTGTGAATTTTTTAGAAAATTGTGACCCGGAAACTGTGAAAACGCAACTTTCGTTTTCCAAAGCAGGTAGTACACAGGCTACCTACTTTGCAACGCAGGTCCCAAAGGGGCTACCTGCGCTGAGAGCCAGACTGGCTGTGCAGCACCTGCGTTGGCCCAATTTTGCCTTGTGCAGTTGGGGTTTCCTCCCTTTTTCTTGCCTTTTTCACTATAGATTTTGCAGCCAGTTACCAGTCTTGTACCTATTCTGAAACCAACCTTACTTGCCATCATTCCGCCTCTGTTATATAACGAAATTGTACTTGTTCTTTTGTATTTCTTACCTCATTTACAATTTCCCATAACGAAAGTGAACTAGTCTTGCTTTGGCCTCTTAGATCTGAACCTGTGTTAGGCATTTTGCTGGTCTAAAGAGTTAGCTTGTTTGCTGTCCATAGCTGATTAGTCTTTTTACTTTCGTCATTATGGTTTGATTTCATGTATTTCCAGTGATTAAACAAGTAAATCTTAAGGTGTCTTTTGATTTTGGACAAGCTTGTTTACTTTCGCTTGAAATCGAAATCAAAGTTATATAACAACTTTCTTTTTGTAATACATCAACATTAAGAAAGGGAAAAGAAAATACATGCATTGTGCATTTTGCATTTGACTGTTTGCATGCTGATTTAGGAAATTTTGCATTAGTGTGTGCTCTATGATCTGTGTGAAAAGATTTGCCTTTCTTTTCCTTCAGTAGTTAAGGTTTTCATAAGTTGAAAGAATTGAGAAAAAGCTTGCTTATCATTCTTAGGTTGCATTTAGGAGTTGTCTCATACATCACGTGGTGATCCATAAAGGCAAACTGCTAAGCAAGATCAACCTAAAAAGAACTGAATTTATCTAACAACGCTTTGAAACATAACGAAACACAGTAGAGGTCTAGGTAGAGACGTGAACCGGCGTCGTTAAACATAGTGACTGTTGATCTCTACGAAGGTGGGTGATTCCTCCTGAGGGACGATAGCACTAATACGGACTTGTGCCCCCGCGTACCGTCGCGTATATTGGGGGACCCCTATAGGAACAAAGCCTTTATCCATAGGAAGCCGTGTCGGCCGCCCTACTGATCGCGATGCAGTGAACACAGCATTCACGAAGATCGACCACTCGTACCGTAAAACGTATTCTGTGGTTTCGCGAAAGGTTTGGCACACCCTCTGCCTAGAACTCCAGAGTAGTTTCTTTTGGCCTTTTTCAAACTCTATAACTGAAAAAGTCCATCCGAGCATTTGTCACTTCGGGCTCGTTAATACATCGAAGGAGACTAGAGTCATCTTTAGCTTTTTCTCGACTCTTAAAAAGTGAAAAAGCAAGTTGTGTCTAAAGCGTCGTCATAATAAAATTCATTTTAAACAGAACATAATCACCTCCTATTCCTGCGTTGATCTTTGAAGTTAGTCTTTTGGCATCGCAAGTTCTTGTAGAATCGCTAAAATCTTTTGGATAGACTCAAAATGTCTGAACAACCGTCAACATCTAGGACTGTGTCGTCCGACACAGCAACAGCAGAGCCTCCTGCTGCCACTCCAACGATGTTTGCTGGTATACCATCTGTCCCGGCAAATTGCCAACAACAAGCCGAAGTCCCATCAGGGACAACAATATGGATAGCTCCTATTTCTTCATCCGGATTATCATCTGGTACTTCTTATGTTGAAACTCAACAAATTGATCCAATGTGTCTTCAAAGGCCAATTTACCCTTTAAGTACTGGATTTCCACCATGTGGAGGGCAGTATGCTCTTTCATTGTTCCCTCCCGGAGAACAACCATGTGGGAGTTTACAACAAAGTTCAGGTCAAACTGGAATCACATCTAGCGGTTGGGTACCAATACTGCCTCAACAATCAGGAGTTGCATATTCAATGCAACCAGTACACCCTGTGTCGAATATTCCCACCACACCTGCTACGGCGAATGCGTCGCAAGTACAAGCGCTACCTGTTGTAATACAACAACCTCTTGTCTCGGCGGCTCAATCACAATCTCAGGGTAGTGCCTCCTTATCTGGAGCGACTCAGGCTCGAACAAGTACTGTGACTCCTCATCTTGGTCAATCATCCAGTATTGGTCAACAGCAAATGGTCCAACAACCAGAGCTGGTTCAATCTCGACAACCGCCATTCCAGCAATCATATCAAGGACCTGAGCAACAAGTCTTTGTAAGTAATGGGCAACCATGCTATAATGGTTATGCCCATCAACTTTGTCAAAGTTGTCAGCACTATGCTGGTCTGCAAAGACCCATTGCTCAGGCAATACCATCTTATCCTGGATATGCTTCGCCTAACCTGAACCAACAGTTGCCCTTTGTAGCAACTCTAGAATTGCCAGATCTAAACCGGCTGACGAATGATCCAATTGCTTATGCCCCTTGGTGGCCAGCGATTCCGCATAAACTTCCATCGGACATTCCTAAATTCAATGGAAATCCAGGTGAAGACCCGTCGAATCACGTCATGACTTTTCATCTGTGGTGTTCATCGAACACTCTAAACGATGATTCGATAAGACTTCGCCTCTTCCAGAGGACATTGACAGGTCCAGCGGCTAAATGGTACATTGAATTGCCAAGAGCCTCTTTCGACAATTTCAACTCCTTAGCCACGACTTTCTTAACCCATTTTCAATTACCGATAAGGTATGAAACGGGAACAGAACTCCTTACCAACTTCAAACAGACAACGGCCACTCACATATCTGATCATATACATGAGTGGCGACGTCGTCGTAGGATGGTGAAAACTTACGTTCCCGATCAGCTGTTAGCTGAATGGTTTATAAAGTCGTTACTTCCGGCTATAACGGAAGATGTGGCCAAGGGAGGAGTCGTAACAGAGGAGCAAGTCATTGCTCACGCTCAATATTTAGACTTAGTATATACTCAGTCTGGCACGCTCTACGACAAAATACCTGACGCCCCTAGACCTGAATTTTCAATTCCTCCCCCTCCTAAATCGAATACTGACTCTCACACCAGTAATGGCGTGACTAGCAAACGCAAAATTTCTAGTCAAAATGCAAATGAGGAACTTCTTGCCTCAGAAGTAAATGCCATGTCGACCGACAAGGGAAAACAACTGAAGCAACCAGGGGGCAAGAAGAAAAAGAAAAGGAAAGGGAAACCCCCGACAGGGTGTCATATATGCGATGAGGATCATTGGACGAAATATTGTCCACATATAGCTGAAGTTAAGAAACTCTTCAAGAGTTCAAAAACCCCAGCAGTATTGACTGATCCGTTTCCTAATCCAAGACAAAATCTGATTGCTAATCAAAATGCTTCTCGATCCCAAGTGCTTATGTTGTCCACCTCGAAACAGCAAAATAATGCTTTGACAAGGAATAAAGATTACAGGAATCCAAAGCAGTTGAAGAACAAGGCAAATAAACAACCTAGTAGTTCAACAACAACTTCGACCAAAGTTGTGCCACCCGTCGTTCCTAAACCAATGATAAAGTCGCCAAAGGGAGTAGTACACAAATCGACATTTAATCCTCGTGAAAGAATAACACAGGATTATAATATAATAGAGGACCTGACCCAATCATCGTCCGCTATGTCGACACTTGAGGTAGCGCAAAAATGCACCTCCCAAGAGCAAGCTTTATTATCAGCCATAGGTGGGATTGGCCCAATGGATTCCAATCTTGGGGCCTTTGATCATAAAGGATATGACCCTCAGATACCAGCTCAACTAGCTTTCCTTATTCAAGTGAAAGCCCTCAACAAAACTGTTCATTGAACAATTATTGATGAGGGGGCATCTACATGTCTTATTTCGATGAGTTGCTGGAAAAATTTAGGCTCACCACCCTTGTCAAAATCGTCAACGACGTTAAAAGCATTTGATGGACGATCATACACTCCATACGGGATTTTAAATAACTTGCAAGTTGAACTGGGGGGCAAAACAGTAGAAGTGGATGTGGAAGTAATCGACGGAAACCTCGATTACAACATCCTACTGGGAAGGCCTTGGATATATGCCATGGTTGCAGTTGTGTCGACCTACTTCAGGAGGATTGTATTTCCTTTTCAAGGAAAAATTACAATCGTCGACCAACAAACATTTCTCCCCAACAGTTCTCAAGTTACGGGAAGCAGCACAATGATCCATGAAAGTAATCAATCGCTCCAAAATATTGGAGTAGGTCTCCTAAAAGACCCTGCCTTAATGGGTACTTTTGCCCTACCGCCGGCGAGTAATCTGGCGGAAGTAGCCACAGTGGAAACCTACAATATAAAATCTTCTATATCCAACGGATTCAGAAGATTCCTAAATATTTTGTCAGCATGGATCATCGCCCTAATGGAAATACTGTAAATACAGTGGGCTCCGAGGACGGTTCTTATCTCGTGTCAACCTCGTTAAAAAATGAAACGAGTCATGAGGATAGTTCTTGTACTATGTCAACCTCATTAAAAAATGAAACAAATCCTCTTTTCAAAATTCAAAGGTAAACCTTCATTCCAACCACCAAGTTGAATGCAATGAAGCTTGGGGGGCACCCTCCTTTGACATGCGTTATTATGATGCTGGGGGCATGCAAAATAAACGAGAAGTTTTGGCAAGGTTCATGCTCGTTAAAAAATAAACGCAAGATCCGAGCAGTTTTAATGCGGAAATTCATGCTCGTTAAAAAATAAACATAAGCATGTGAGCAAGCTTTCCCCAGAGTTCAAGCTCATCCAGAAAAAATGAACTACCCGGTAAATAACCATTTAAAGAATGTAACCTTTGACAGCCATATAAAAGCCTTGGTCGTTTTTTGCTGCAGCCATCACCTCCACCGTTCATTTGGCCAATCGTTCATCTCCATATGATTGTTTACCCATTTTGAGGAACAGCTGCGAAGAGTGATTTCACTTAGCCATCCTTGTGACACTGCCGTGATTGGAATATTCCAACCTGTACCTGGAATCTGTTGCTATCCCTGTTTATCACTCGTTCCTCAAAAGACGAGTCTTCTTTGAGCTCTTTTCTCCTGACTCGTAAAATATGAAAAGTTTGCCGAGTTTTGGCCTTCCAGCTCGTTAAACGACCGGAAGAGCTATCCCTCCTCTAGATTTTAATCTTTTTGGACCTGAGGGATTATTGCACAAAAAGATCGAGCGCTTGTTTTGTTCGGCTCGTTAAAGCAATCGAAAATTCATCCCTTCTGTATTGTTTTATACTTTTTCAGACTGAAGGGATTAGATGACGAAAAAGGAATTCTGGAGTTGACTTTATGTACCTTTTCAGACTCTCTAAAAGTGAAAAGGACCGAGTTTTCCTTGTCGTTAGACTCGTTAAAATGATTAAATAGCGACAAACTGGTCTTTAGACGAGAGCGAGTTTCCCTATCGCTGGGCTCGTTAAAACATAGCGATGGGCTTGCCCGAAGGGCAGGTTATAAAACAAGCATATGTTATCCTCCTCAAGCTTGACAAAAATAAAGAGGTACTGGTCAGCAATGACTGGGGAAAAATTGGGAGAACCTCACAGCTTTAATGGTAGCAAGTCGCTCTTGAACATGACACTTTGTCCTCCATATCACATCGGGTTGGGTTGTTTCATTCACTGGTCTCATCACCATGGTCCTCGCCACACCATCCACATTTGGGGTAATGCTACCGATCCATCACATCAGTGTCATTATATGTTCAAGAGATGTTGTTCTGCAAAGAGTCAACCGTGTCCCATCCACTGCCATACATTGTCCTTCATCCATTTCATGACCGCCACCCTGAATCATACATCACAGTTTGTTTTCACCTCATCACAATCACTAGCTCCGTTCCGTGTCAATGATGTGGGATTCATTAAGGCCCTCCTTTGACGGATCGCTCCTTGTCGACATCAGCTCATTATCCAAGGAGTTGATCTAGGAACAACCCCTTCAGTACTTTGAAGCTTGCATGCCTCAATGGCAAGTTTCTCACTTCCGGCGACAGGTATACATCAATGACCTTCGACCAGAGGATTTTGCATGGTGGTCGACGCCAAGTCCTTTATTCCCACCATGTGAATTGTACTGCTGTACCTTGAGGGTCATCATCCTTATCGGTGATTCCTCTCGCACTTGTTAACGGTTTACATCATTGACCGGTAATCAAGCGATGTCTTTCCATGTTCGACTTCAAGAAATTCTCACATGGATCGACTTGTACATCGAGTGAAGATCGGAAGAGATTGAAGACCCCGGATCTAGTTTCATCCATCCGGGCTGCGATATATATTCAGGATATAAAGACATTTGATGTGTACATAATTGCAGCAGATGATCATCCTTCTCAAAGGATGATAATTTCAGCAGAGAATTATCAGTCTACCATCAGACGATCGTCTGTTCTATGTACCAAAATGAATTTATAAAGCTGAGCATGGGAATGCCCGCCTCAGCTAGATCATGAAAAATATGAAAAATAATGTATTGTATTGTATCTTATTACAGGACACTTCTCAGCAGATTGAATGAACTTCGGATCCTCCTCATAAAGCATTTCACCCGATAAACGACCTCATACTTTAGGGGGCATCTGTTATAGACAATTTTGTGCCTTGCAGCATCAGGCATGAATTGTCAATAATCCAAGGGATCCAAAGTCCCTAAACATGATGTTCCTACCCCTAGAGGAACAAGGTCAGCAAACCAACAGCTCTCAGATCAGTTCTCCACCTGAAAACACTCAAAAACAAGCAATCCTGAAATCCAAGCAGGTGCTCCACTAGGCTTCTGCGCTGAAACTCAACTCCTCCATGGTGTACCTGCGTTGCAAAGCAGGTAGAACAAAGGCCACCTGCGCTGAGCGAGATGGGACAAGTGGCACACTGAGTCATTGCTCTGGAATCTTCCAAAAATGACACTTGGATCAGGGATTTCGCCTTGTGATGAGTCAGAGGCTCTGTTTCTCCAAGTGGAAGCAAGGTTCTCCAAGTGGACTCAAGAACTGAAGATCAACTGAAGAGAGAGAGGACACAAGGCAGCTACACATCAGTTGCAAGCTGACTCATCCTTTCTCAATTCATCTATATATTGAGCTCTCTCCTATGAGCTCAGGAGGCTGGAATTTTGTGCAAAGTAATGATATGCTGTTGGTTTCACTATAGAACTATTGGGTGATTGCTTGAAGGAGGTGAAGAGGAGAAATTCTTTCTGCTGGGAGGTGTTGCTGGATTGGGGCCTTCAATGGTTGTAACCTTCTCAGAACTTTACTTCTTCCATTAATAAAAGCTATTGAGGTTCTTCTATATGCATTTGTTTCAATGATGTATTGTAATGATTGTATATTTGATTTATGCTAATCCTTGAATCAGTTATGAATGCATGCTTCTTGTAGTTTCCTTCTTTGTTATTTTGCAGGATCTCATTGTAGCTGGGCCAGCAAAAGAGCAAAGAGCTAGGAGCAAGCAGCAAAGAGAAGAGATTGGAGCAAATATTAAGCGCAAGGCAACGATTAGTGCATTTCTTCATTCTCTCTTGCTTTCATAAAGAAGTAAACCTTAAGTAGTTTTGTTTACAGTTGTTGCTGAGGTACTATCACCCTTAGAGTGGGATAGGGTCATCCGAATCGGATACTTTTCCCTACAACAAATCCCTGGAGCAACTGGGACATCACACCCCATGGACCACAACCTTTAACCAGTCGAAATCTGCTTCACTTGGTGAAATTTGGGCATCCCACCCTGAAACCCTTCAACAACTCCCTCTAACAAGTTGCAATCCTATCCATGCACAACTTCCTATTAGTTTTAGTGAAAGTGATCTGATACCATGTAATCGAGACAATAGTAAGTAAATTTTGCACTAAAATAATATTCCTAAGATCCAAGGTAATTTAAAGCCCTTGATGGGTATGCTATATTCTACAAAAACACACTGCAAAAAAATAATAAGAGCATGTACACAGATCTGAACTCTCAATCACATATATCTTCTATTGAATGCAGAGAAAAGAAAATACAATGCAATACCTCAAAAACAAAAGCTTTCTAACCAACATGGAAGTGTTCACTACATCTCCTTTATAGAATAGGAAGATGAGAACAAATACAAAGTATCTGGTCACATGCATGAAGCACTCAAGGTGACTCAGTCAAATGCTAGCCCAAGTTTAATAGTCTAGTGTACCCTTGCTGCATGGATAAGTGTGCCAAGTAAGTGAATCTCAACTAGAAGACAAACAGAAGCATGCATCCCCTTCCTTGAGAATTGTGCCCCCTACCTAGACTAGAACCTTATCATGCAAAAGCGCTCTGATTATCTAGGGTTTTGTGCCCTCCAAATATTAGATCATGCATGCAGAATTGAACTTAACTAAATCTGAACTACAAACTGCACTGAACTGAATAGAAAATGGAATTTCTTAATCTTAAACAACATGCAAACTGAAATTAATTGAGGGTAGAAAATTTGGAAATATACTGTCTACTCTCTTACATAACAACACCTCCCTCATACTATAATGTGCACAAGAACCATGACAAGTTGCTTCCATTATTATTGTTTTATGGACCTACAAAAGGTACACCCTTACTACTGATGTACCTTCCAATTAAGTGCACCCTGGTACTATGGAGAAGACTGTCAGAGTTAAAGAAGGTAGAAAATCTAACAAAGGATATGAACCAACTGATAAAAAAAATATTACCACATTGATCAATTGAATCCTTAAAAGAGTGACTAGCGTGGGAAGACACATAGTTAATTCAAACAAAGTATAAACCTTTGCCATAGATAAGAAAAAATTTACTGCATGGTTTTAAGAAAAATCATCTCAATGGGAAAATAAATTGTTTCAAACCCCATGATTGAAAAGAAATTGACTTAATGTACAACAAAATGTTAGTATTTTGTTAAGTTGCATCTACATTTACTCAGAGGTGTTGATTTGATGCTATATAATTCTTAAAGCCATGTTCAACCTACAACGAGTCTCTAGCTTTTTTGTTGTTAAAGTTGTAGGCCTATTTTAGCAAAGCCATAGGCTTTGATCATGATGAAATGTAGTTAAAGGGTATTTTTTGGATTTGTATATTTTTCACAGTTTAGTTTCAATGCATTTTTCCATACTAAGTAAGAAATAAAACAAATCATTAGCATACAAAGAACGTATCAATCAGAGCTAAACATGTAAAATACAATTGATAAAGGATATACAAATGCATAATGGAACGTTTTAACTCAGAAACTGAAAAGACAGTGTGGTGTTGATAGTACCTATATAGCAGGATTTGATATCAGGAGTAAAGACACACCAAGTCCATCGAATGCCTCTTTCCAAGAACCCTCATTAAGAGTTTGCCAAAGTCCCTTTGATTTCCCAAATGCGCTAGTTTACATCCGAGCAGAAGTTGTGTCTAGTGGCTTTCCAAAAAAAATAAACCACCACATAACATAGTGTTTATGTATAAATTTGAGCAAGAAATGTACAAGTCAAAATACCAAAATTTGGCTAGAAAATCCATATCACTAGGACAAAGTAGGGAGAAAAGGAGTTGTACCTGTGTTATCACAACTGTGCAAGCTCTAGTTGTAGCAGCTATAGCCAAATTTTCCTTTGTTCACGTATACTTGTTCCTATGTTTCAAGTAAAATATCTTAGACTATAGCTATAATAGTATTGGTTAAATTTCTGATGTATAATTACTTGATGAAAATTGAATAAGTTAAACTAATGGTAAATAATATCACAAGTAATTATCTATGGATCAGAAAAGGTTTTTGAACATAGTATCAGAGAAGTGAGATTAGGAAGTGGAGTGTGTCTTGGTGGAATGATCTTGCATCAAACAAATCTGTGTATTTTACCTGGAACTAGTTTATCTGCAGATCTAAGAATTCAAGTGTGCATTATGTAAAGATCCATTGGCTCTAGCACCATTATTATACATTACTTATTTTGAATTTGTGTTTTATCTTATTCTAGAATAGGTGTAAGGAGGTGAGAATGATCATTCTCCATAGTCAAGTTGAAGGGAGTCATAGCATCACCTGTGTGGAACACTAAATATTAATTCATGGCAATTTGTAATCCCAAGGGCATGGTTTTATGCAGTCTCCTCTACTCCAATTTGCTTTGAGCACCACAATATCAAAAATTGAAGGCAAAGGCAATGGGGCATGGCAATAATATTACTCTATATTTGAAGAGTTGTCGCATAATTTCCAGATATGCATTGGAAGATGTACATATATATGGAAACAAATAGAATATATACATGTTTGGTGCGGTCAAATTCTCCAAAATCTAAATATCACACCATGAGATAGAATGTATGAATCGACTTGAGGATAAGCTAGTGACAAAAATGGCTCAGTAGATCAGTCGAAGCATTTAATGGTACAAAAATGTCCATACCCATTTTGCAAACCCTAGTTTCTCTAGTATGGCACTGCAACCTTTTCTATACCAATCCACTTGGGATGAGATTAACCATGGATTGAGTCCTAATGTCGATATTGCAAGGCTAGGGTTAGGCCTTGGGAAATTATTAGCACATTCATCTTGTATTGTTTTCTTTTGGGATGAAAATTGCCCCTTTCT
This sequence comes from Pinus tabuliformis, assembly GCA_031772625.1. NCBI lineage: Eukaryota > Viridiplantae > Streptophyta > Pinopsida > Pinales > Pinaceae > Pinus > Pinus tabuliformis. The sequence goes on along the minus strand of CM062813.1, from coordinate 18,926,716 downwards.
AGGCGGTCCTTTAGAAAGAGAAGTAGGAAGTTAAAGTTTGAAACCAAGCTCTGTATAGTCCCTAGGCCAAGAGTATGTTGAATGGCCTTGCGGAAAGGATTAGAGAGAGCACAAGTGGGCCAACAGAAGGTGGTAAGGGTAGTGATGGTGATGACAATGGCAATGGTAGAGGTGGTGTAGGAGATGATGAAGTTGATGGTGAACAAGAGCACCAATTTCTACTACCTCTATTGACTATGGCGTTTGTAGCTTTTAATTTAGGGTATTGTATTATTTTCTAGGTTATGGATGGCAATACGAACAAACAAAAAAGGAACAAGTTATGGACTCTTTTGTCTCCTCATGCAACTGATTATCAGAATCCTGAATGACGATCTAAAACTGGAGGGAATGCACACCACACCTAAAGTTTTGTTGAGGAAATGGTGTACATGTAGGAAACCTTCCTCAATTATATCCAATTTTTGTTCTGCCAAATATGAAACCCTTGATGTATTGTCTGGTATTTACAGTTATAATCTTTAGCTGCAGAGGCTAATTTTTCATTTTATTCATCGACCTAGAGGGCTAGTGATATATATATATATATATATATATATATATATATTCGGACTTCCGAAACCTTAAATTATTATTGTTTTTTGAATTTTCTGATCATGGCTTATTCTTTTATATTTGTCAGAAATGCACTAGGCACTCCCATTACATATTTTATTAATGCACCTTCATTTAAGTCCCATTGCCTATTTTTGTCCACGAGTGAACATTAATATATAAACTTAAGTAAATTAATTTTCTGATCTGATTCTAATTTTTTAGTGAATTCCTCCATATAAATTGGTAGAGCTAAGAGCTAAGTTATGGTGAGGTCTCTAATGATATGTCTTTACAGGATTTTGTAATGAATCAGTTTGAATCACACTCTTCAACTTTAAGGCATGTCTCTATTGCTTTTCTAGAGAATGACGATACATGTTACTGGTGCTATATGTGCAACAAAGTTATTTCCCAATTGGTGGTGGAGGATGTTATGAAACCAGCTCAAGAAAAGATAGAAAAGATAGATCACGGCCTCATAATTCAGCCTCTTCGAGGGGGCAACCTCCTTTACATTACATAAATGAACAATTCTTGGATGATACAAATGAAAAGACCTCCTTTCTATATATAGGAGTCTAAGGGGTCATAACATAATCAGAGCCGACATAACAATAATAATGTAAGGGCACAATAATAACAATAGTGGGCTTCTGTGGGGCACAATAGTAACAATATGGGCACTACATGGGTACATCAATATAATAAGTGGGTTATACTAATAACAATAAGGGGTTACACTAGTAGTATAGGGGCCTAACATGCCCCTCCCCTTCAAAAAGCGTTGTCCTCAATGCTTGAGTAGTTCTTGATGCTTCTGTATAAAATTCTTGTCCTCCCATGTGGAATCTTCAGCGGGTAAGTTCTTCCACTTGATGAGATACTCTGAAATTGATCGATTTCGTAGCTGTCGGGTTCTTGTCTCTGTGATTGCTCCAGGTTCCAATATGATTTTTGCTTCCTCTTCAATTTCTGGCAATATTGTTTGAATTGGGATCTTTTGCAACTTTTGAATAAGTGGCCATACTTCTTCGTCCTTCTTCCATTCATCCCTTGCTTCGTTTATCCAATCTGGTTGGATAATATAAATAGCACAAAACAATGCTTCCACATCCTCATCCTTGAAGAGTCTTCCCATTCGGTAAGGTCGCCATTTTTTAGGTGCATGTAGTATTTCCAACATTTCCTTCTCATAAATAGCTTGCTTGAGATGTAGCAGTAAAAATACCCAATCACCTACATCAAAACATTTTTCACTACAATGTTTATCTACCTGTTGTTTCGTTTGATTTTGCACTGAAGTGGCGTTATCCTTTAAAAGTTGGAGAACTTGTTGTTGATGCTCGATGTGATCTTTCACTGCTTGAACCTTTTTCTTCTTGATATGTCCTTCTATCTCTAGAGTTTGAGGAGTGGTAATTTCTTCCAATCCTTTACAAGATATGGCCGGATTCATTTCTTGATGCTCGATGTGATCTTTCACTTCTTGAACATTTTTCTTCTCGATATGTCCTTCTATCTTGATAGTTTGAGGAGTGGTAATTTCGAACAATGAATTACAAGATATGGTTGGATTCATTTCTTCTTTATCGATGTGATCTTTCACTTCTTGCACATTTTTCTTCTTGATATGTCCTTCTATCTTGAGAGTTTGAGGAGTGGTAATTCTTGCCAATGCTTTACAAGATATGGTCTGATTCATTTCTTCTTTCTCTAGGGTGGGGTCCTGACGTATATCTTCTTCTTTTGATGTTTCTTGATCCTTTTCTTCCTCCTCTTCATATTCTATGTAAAATAATTTCTTCTCAGCACACTTATGACCTTTAGTGCATTTGCTATCACAATTGTAACAAAGCCCTTTTTCTCTTTTTCTTCCAATTGTTGTGGTGTAACCCTTGTAGGTTGTGGAAGGCTAGGAGAAACAACACTTCCATCTTTATAATTATGAGGGGTACGCTTCCTGGTTTCCATAATTTTTCTTTCCACTATGTCACAAATTCCTTTCACTCTTTCCAATTGTTGTGGTGTTGCTCTAAAGAAGGTGTTGCTCTTTGTATCCTCATAATGTGCTATCATTTCCTCCGTGAAAATTGACCACGTAACAAGTTGTTTACGAGAACAAAGCCCTTCGTACCAAAAAAATTGATCTGGTTCTAAATATGAAGATGCAATACATACCTTTTGTAATAGTTGTACACCATGTAGATCAAAATATTACTCCATCTGAAGTATCCAATTTACCGGATCCTTTCCATCAAACTTCCTCATCTTGCTTTTTCTTGATTTTAGGAGCTCGACCTTGAAACGACTATAACTTTGTACTTTCAGATCTTTAAGTTCTGAAATTCTGATCTATAGTAGCCCTTTGTGTCCTCTTTCCTATGCCACTAGTCTGATCCAAATTGGATTCTCTAAGAAAGAGTTATGCACAATCTCCCAAGATGACCTGATTATAGACCTTTCCAGAAGAACGAACTTGTATGAAGTTCCACGTGTCACTGTTTTGACATTTGGATCTAAAAAAGATATAAAACAAACTACAGTCCGTCCTCTTTTTGTACCTTCTTACGAAATTTCAATCCGATCCCTAGAGAGAAAGTTATGACGATTTTTCCCCAGGTCACGTGTTTTGAATGTAATTCAGGAGTCTGCAAAAAGACCAACTTCCTCAGATCATATCTCCGCAAATATCGCGCAAAAAGCTCTGAAATTTGGACCCAAGGTTCAGTGTGATTTCTTCTCAAATGGGTTTTTTTTTGCGACTTCTGAAACGTCACAGAAAAAAAGTTATAGCGAAAATGCCACGATGACCTGTTTGGAGCAGCGAAACCCTAGAATCCAAAGCTCTGATACCAAATGTTATGAAACGAGCTCAAGAAAAGATAGATCAACGCCTTATAATTCAGCCTCTTCCTGGGGGAAACCTCCTTTACATTACATAAATGAACAATTCTTGGATGATACAAATGAAAAGACCTCCTTTCTATATATAGGAGTCTAAGGGGTCATAACATAATCAGAGCCGACATAACAATAATAATGTAAGGGCACAATAATAACAATAGTGGGCTTCTATGGGGCACAATAGTAACAATATGGGCACTACATGGGTACACAATAAGTGGGTACTAATAACAATAAGGGGTTACACTAGTATATAGGGGCCTAACAGAGGATCAGCAAGATAACTCAGAAACTGGCATGGAACTGTTGTGTCGTGAGTGTGGAAGTGGCTTCATTGAAGTAGTTGCAATTGCACAGTCTTTTATTGATGTGCATCAAGTTCAAGGGGCAGCTAGCCAGGCAGGAGGAACAGAAGAAGATGGCGCTGAGGGAAGAGACTATGAATATTCGCAGTTAGTTCAACATTTGCTACTTGAGAATCCACTTGACAACACAGAGACTGATCATGGTGATGCAGAGAATTCCATAGAAGAGACTGGTCATGAAATTTCTTCATAGGATGATCCACAGAATACAGGTATACCTGTATATTCATAGTTTCTTCAGTAGTTGCTTGTTCATTATCCACTTGATAATACAGAGACTGATCAAGGTGATGTAGAAAATCCCTTTTCAGAGATTGTTCATGAAATTGCCTCACAGGACAATCCACAGAATATGGTTATACCTGTAAATACATAGTTTCTCTGACAGTTGCTTGTTCATAATCCACTTGACAATACAGAGATTGTTCATGCCGATGTAGAAAATTCCATAGCAGAGAATGGTCAAGAAATTGCCACACAGCTCGATCCACAGAATGTGGTTACACTTGAAGATGATTCAGGACGAAGAGATGAAGAAGATAGTGAATCTAGAAGCTTTACTATTCATGTAGGTCCATATGAATGGGACTCCATGGATGAACATGTGAATGAAGAAGATTCAGATGAAGAAGATGAAGAGGACAAAGACAGGGATGAAGGTAGAGATCAAAATAGCTTAGCAAAGAATACAGATGAAGAAACTTGGTTATGGACACAAAGGACCAGATGGAGAGACATACAAAGTCAACATCGAAGAAGAATAAATGTTGAACATGATCTACACCATTATCTTCAATAGATATTTGAGAATTTGGCTGGAGATAATCTTGAGGTAAGGTTTGAACTTCCATAACCACCAGTATATGTTGGGAATCTAGGGGACTATCTTGATGCAAGAGGATTTGAGCAGCTGCTGCAACATCTTGCTGAAAATGATAACAGCAGAAGAGGTGCTCCTCCTGCAGCAAAATCTGTAGTTGATAATTTACCATCAATCATCGTGGAACCAAAACATGGGAGTTCTCTTTGCGCTATCTGTAAAGATGTTGTGTCTGTTGGGGCCACTGCTAAGCAGCTCCCATGCTTACACTTGTATCATCCTCATTGTATTTTTCCATGGCTAAGCACTAGGAATTCATGCCCAATTTTCCGCTATGAACTTCCCACAGATGATGCTGAGTATGAAGAGCAGAAGGGAAATGCAAGTGTTAGAGCCCATCCAGCTGATAATGTGAACTTAAATGTGCAGGACAGTAGTCAAGAATTATCTTCTGAACAATTATTGCATGTGGACTTCCATGAACAGGACAACAGTCAAGAGTTCTCCTCTGAAGTGTCATCGCATGGGAGTTTTATCATGAACAACAGGGTCAGGAGTTTTCTTCTGGGCAAGTTTACAACACTCAAGAAGTAGATAATGCTCTTGTGGAGGGAAATGGAGATCCAGCAAGTGTATCAGAAATCCCTTGAATTCCTGTTAGTTCAATTTCAGCTGAGTCTGAGCCAGGAAGCAACACAGAGGGAGTAGCTGATGATGAAAATGAACTCGAGCTTGTGGCTCAGGAATCACATGCCAATGGACAAGAAGTTAATCACAACACTAGAAGTAATATAGCTGAGATATATAGAGCGACTGTGTCTTGAACATTGGGAAGGGGGTGGTTTTATATGGCTGCAGGACCTGTGTTAAGTGTGGTAGGGCTTGTTCTTGTCCTATGTTTTGGAAATCATTCAATAGGTGCTCGGATCCAGTAGCACGTGAGGTAGCTAGGAAGGAAACAACATGACATTATTCAGGAATCACATATACAACAAATGGGAAATTTCATGTTTGGTGCCTAGTTCTTATTCCCCCATGCAGGTCCTTCAACTTTCTCGAGCATATATATATAAACAAACTAATATGTAGCGTAGATATGGTTTACTCCTTGTGGATGTGATAAATTAAATGATGGCCTTCGATGAGGACCCGAAATTTCATGTCTGGTGCCTAGTTCTTATTCCCCCATGTCGGCCCTTCAAACTTCTCAAGCATATATATATATATATAAACAAACTGATCTGTAGTGTATATCGGGTTTACTCCTTGTGGATGTGATAAATTCAATGATGGCCTTCGATGAGGACCCGAAATTTCATATCTGGTGCCTAGTTCTTATTCCCCCATGCAAGACCTTCAACCTTCTCAAGCATACATATAAACGATGGTCCAATCCCTGTGCTTCACAATGCACCAGCATGTGTTTCCAACTCCAAAAGGTGGTGTTTGGTCACTGTTGTGGGCCCCAATATGACCCTAATAACCTAGGCCCTCTAATATCCATAGTTCCAACCCTTTTGATGATTATAGACGCTATGAGCCATCGCATAATCTTCTGTTGACTACCCACGGTCACACAGTGGCCACAATCGTCCTGTCACACGGGAGACATTGGACCAGTGATAATGAAAGTATAAATTTGATCTTCAACCGCATCAGAGCAACTCTTACCTTTACGGGATCATATTAGTAAATAGGTTGGAGCTAAAGAAGGAATGAGAATAAATTTTGAAGGTTGATGAACGATTGAATTTGTATTATTGTGGGAAGAGAACTAGTTTATGCTACAAGCGGCTACAAACTTTTTTTAAGTAATTTCGACTTATAAATCATACGGTTTTTAAAGTAATTTCTACTTATTTTCATAATTTAAGGGTTTTCACCAAAAGAGTGAGCAGATCACACAATATTTGGTTATTTCACTCCTTGCAGAATATCTACAGATTTTTTTAAACTAATTTCGACTTATAAATCATACTATTTTTAAGTAATTTCTACTTATTTTCATAATTTAAGGTTTTTCACCGATCTAAAAATAGAGAATGAATAAATGGAATAGGAACATACTAGTGGTGACATCACCGTCAAGGCTCTAGACTAACATCATTCGGTTTTTCTGCTCCTGCTCCTTTATTATGATAAATGGTTTCTCAAACTCATCAAATGCCAATGCCCTCTCTGCAAACAATAACAAAATGAAGCATAGGGATTAAAGCCTAAACATACAAGTGTGAAGCAAAAAAACAATGGATTTTGAACCAGAGACCTCAGGTGTGTGTACTCCTCTCCTCTCTGTGTGGAAAACTGAAAATGCAGTGAATCTCCTCTCTGTGTGGAACACTGAAAATGCAATGAAATTGAAAATGAAACATACCTTGGTGCAGTCAATGGAGTGAAGATCAGTTGGTGGGGTTCGATAACCCTAATTAACAACTCTCTTAAATCTTGTTTTCGCTCTGGCCTTGTGAAAAGTGAACATATACTACCTATTCTAGAACTTAAACAAAGATTGGGGCTAGGAGGGATTTTCAAATATGCTAAAGTTTCCCTATGGAAAAAACAATAATTACATTATTTTATTTTATAAATATATTATTTTATTTTATAAATACATTGTATTATTTTCACTTAAATACATTATAAATTATTTTTTTTTCTCTTGGATAGTATGTTTTTAGTTGTATTTCAGAAACTAACGCCCTTGGGAAGTTTTTTTGTTGTGTTTGAAAACATATTTGGCATATTTATCATCATAATAATAATAATTTAATTTTAATATTATCGCTTTTATGCAAGTTTGTGGAGGTGGACATACTCTATTTTTGGAATTTGAATGTGAGACCTCTCAGAAGGAAACATGTACTCTTAACTTGCTTGTATTAAAAATATATAAGTATTCTTGCATATTAAGTGGGTGCAAACAAAAGAGAGTATATAGTAAGTCGATTTAATAATTAAAAACAAGTGTTAGTTTCTTAAAAGTCATATGACAAATTTGGAAGGAGTAGGGTATGTACCCTAAGTTAAATATATTCAAATTATTGTGTGAATGGGTTTGTAAGACCCTATGTTTTTATCTTGATAAAATGGAGTCCTCTCCGAGTCACTCACATAGTTTAGGTTTTCATAAGAAAAGTAGGTGCTTTGCCTTAAGATGTAAACATTTCATTTTAAATAGTGTGATGATGTGGTTTCCGCGAGGCATTAAAAGATGGAACGAGCATGCACATTTGGGATGCTAGTGTTATGTTCTACTCGAGGCATGGGTGCATGTCCAAGAAGACTCTAACAAGGGTTGAAGAGATGGAATAGTTAGAAGGGTTGGGGGGTTGTGGTCTCACTTAGAGGTGTAGAAAATCAATTTATGCACCATGAGAAGTTGTGAAGCGAGCTTAATACATTTGAACTGAAGTTGCAGAAAGGAAACTTGGCAATGATACTAAGTGAACATTATTTTATCCAAGTTGATATCCTCTCCTTGCTCTACCACTTTGCAAGATGAAAAAGAAATGTGAAATATATATGCAACCCACTAAAGAGGTTGGAAAGGTTGTACGTGGTTTTTTGTAGAAGGAGGTATTGGAACTTGGAAGGTGACCATTGGAGTATATTTCTCATGGGGTGTTAAGGAGGTGCAAGGATTTGATAAAGATTGAATTACACAAATCTAACAAATAGACCATATTGGATTAGAATAGTATTTTTTTTGGACATCCAAAGTTGAAGGTACATTTTATCGAGGTGTAGTCTAAGTGCTTGGGTGTGGGCCACATCTTACAGTTATCTTGGACTTTTGGTGTGCGTTAGTGGTGTTAGTGCATTGTGTTTGATTAACACTAGCTAGAATATGTTCCATGAAGGCAAAAAGCACATGAGTTTCAAATGGCTTAACCATTTCACATTGTAAGGTGTGTTATATTTCCCTAGTTTTGAAGAGACAATTAGAACGATGTTAGAGTGTGATGGGTTGTACTATGGACTTAGGTCCACTTTCATGGGTTGAGGTGTAAAGGTACCCCATGAGTTGAGGAAAATGATTACAATGCTTACTTATATAGAGTGTTTATGATATAAGATTAATGATTTTTTGTTGGGGAATGGAAGAGGAAGATAAGAAAGGAGAGGCACTAAAGTTTGTTGTAAATAAATCAAAAGGAAGGAAAAATGTCTCCTATTAGCAGGATTTTTCAAGTTGCCTATTCAATAGGACTAAATTTTAGTTGGATCTAGGGAGTTGGCCTCAAAAGAAATGATTGGGTACTCTATAAATCCAAGACCTAACATATCCAAGATAGTCCATTAAATAGATTCATCTTGGGAAAAGGTTGCAAAGGCTAAGGTTAAAATATCCCCTTTTTAATATGGATTTTAAACCTTCCATTTGAGAATGCTAAAAACAAGTTCATTGTCTTGAAAGGAAGTCCTTGATTATACCAAAAGCTAATTCCAATGCTTAATCCATGGTGTGATTTTTTCTATTTGAGTTTGGCCTTGAATGTTGAGATCTATCTTTCGGTCCAGTTATCAATTTGTTGTTTCACTTATGTGTTGAGAAGGTCTTAAGGGTTATAGAGGATAAGACAGTTATTTTCCAATACCCATCCCTTGAAACCCTGTAAAGAGATAGTGTGCCACATTTTTTTTTTCATAATATTTCAACCATGATCTCTTCCTATGAGGATGCCCTTGAAGGGAGGGTTTGTAAAAGAAGTGGAAAAAAACAAAATTTCATGTTGAGTCAGAGGAGTATAGATTACAGGTGTCTCTACAGGTCTTGACAAAGGTAAAGGGGAAAGGAGTTGTCCTCCTATTGCAACGCCTTCTATTCCACCATTCGAGGTCCTAAAGGGAACTAACTTTAAGGGTCATAGGTGAATGCTCACAAAGATCTTAAAAATGAGAAGGTAGGTGAAATTTAGCATAGGATTGATTCTTCAATGGTTGATTTTTTGGGTGAGATTTGCCAGTAAATAGAAAAAATTGAAGCCCTACTACCTATATATTAAGTAGATTATAAGAAAATGTTTCCTAATATTCAAAGAGTCTCTCCATATTTTGTCCATAAGATCCATGGCAACTATGTTAAAGTGTCGATAACTCATGTTAAGATATCATCCTTGATTCATGGCACATATACCTCTTCAACTAGTGGTGGAGAGTATAACTAATGAGTAGGCAAGGTTGTTCATTTACAAGGTTGGAATCAATCAAGAATTATCCCTCTCTACCCAACTCTATGATGAGGAGTGTGCATAATGGATTTATTATTGTAAAAAAATACAAATATTGGATTATCTTGAAGTTCAAGTGCTTGAATCGATCGCCTAAACCTAAAAATCTTTAAAGGAACTATGTGTTTTTCAATTAGACCCCAGTGGTCGAGGAACTGCAAAAGAGTAAGGTCTTATCGTTATTTTTAATGGGTTGGCCTAACCTCACCTATGTACTAACTTCTTTTGTCAAATGACAAATGAAACTTTGGTTATTGTTGCAAGAAACTAAATTTCTCTCTTCTCACTTGTTTATAATGTATATTATTGATCCCAACAAATTAGATCATGTGATAAGCAACCTATACTTGAAGGTTTTGGAGAAATCATTCAAATTGTAAAATTTTACAATGTTTATCTTTCATTAACTTTCTCATGAAAAAGGCCTTTCAAAGTATTCTAAACAAATACCTGGAACTATCAATGCCATTATTATCCCTCTTTATTGACATTCATGGAGGAACGTTATTGTTGATAACAAAAATAGGTCACACTTAGTATGTAGATTTGAGATATCTAAATGGATTGACACTGCGAGCTACCAATGAAAGCCTAAGATTATAAGGAAACCAATGACCACTAAAACACTAATGAAGTGACGAGATAACATCAAAATCATTCAAGCAATTTAGCTAGGGGTGGTACTCCACTTAGAGTTTCAAGTTGGTAGTTTAAGATTCCATGATCCTAATAAGCATATTATATGGAGAGGAATACATAACCCATTTCTACAAGAATTGTATCCTTGTGCTCTAGGGATCTATGAAGACAAAACCATCTTCAATGAGGTGGAGATCATCTCCAACAACTTGGTCCATGCAATAGGTAAGTTCAAGAATCATTTATTTGGTTAATGTTTCAAATTATTTATGTTCTCCTACCTATTGGATTGTTAAGTATGTTGTTTCAACCCATTCCCTAACATGTCCTTTGGGTTGGATGTAGAATGTATCTTGAAATCAATGTATTTTTGCCAAAATATTTATAGTTTGAAGCATATTCACTACTATCCCAAGATTTGTAATGACTTTATTGCCCCACTCTATAATTATGTTTGAGAAGGAGTGCCTCAAGTTCTCCTCCACAATTGTGGTTTCCTTGGAGTTGATTGGTAATAGATATATAACTAAGAATCAAAGTTATATACATGCATATGGAGTTACTAAGCCTCATTGTTCCTTCCAAATCATACTTTGGACATGCCCTTTCTAAAATAAATAACCTATCAAACTACTCTATATGGCCTCAACATTACCATGAAGATTAGGGTGAATAGATAATGGCCTCATTATCTTATTTTGTTGGTGCACACACCTTCCATGATTTTGGTTACATCATAATTAAGGTTAGAGGGAAAAAATATTATCATCTAAATATGGAACCATCCACAATGCATGAACTATTCTTGTATCTATTTATTTTTTTTTTAAATGTTAATGATATTTATTACATGAATTTGTTGAAATGTTGACATTACTAGAAACAAATTGGAGAGTTGCGGGAATAACAACCCGGAAAAAGGAAGGAAATCGCAAAAGAGTAGTAGTTGCAGAGGGATGGCGGGAAGGATCAGATACAACCAAGCAGGAAAAGAGAAAGGAAATATGAGCAAGGGAGAAGGCGAAGATCGTGAGAAGGAACTGGCAATTCAAGTTGTCACACAGAGATGAGTCAAAAGGTAGAAAGGAGAACCACAAATGGTTGTTTTTGTTATTGATGTTGTTACCATTGTTGTTGCGGAGCTATGAGACTTCTTTGTATCTATCAATCCATAAACATATGTATTGTTATGTTGAGAAAGAGGCCCTGAGCCTGATGTAAGGTATTCACCACTCAGTTAAATGATGAAGACTGCTATTGGGACCATTGTGTGTTAGTTGCATGTTATTCTGGTTCTTTAAGATTTTTATGTATGCTCATATTTTAAGTAGTCTCTCTATTATAGTATATATGGTCTGTTGCAATCAGACTTCCTTGTAGAATGATTCAGTGTTCTCTATTCTCGATTCTCTAATATGATTCTCCCTGATACTAGATCTCAACCCCCATCTAACTAAGGTCATGACATGCTTCGGGTGAGACTCCTTACCCATTCTAGGTAAGGTGAAAATGATGGCGTTGTTTTAGAATACAACGGAACCTTGTTGCCCCTTATGCCCAAGCTCAGGGTCTCAAACTTGTTTCTATTTATGTGCCAACAAATGGTTCCATTGTTAGGACCTGAAATTTGAAAAGGGGTTTGGAATATTGTATAGAGGATCTTTAAGAAAGAACTGCCAAACTGGTGGAATGAGCAAGTGGACCAGTTTGTTTCTCAGCAAGCTCAACTCCGTCAATGAACTATTGGAGAAGAAATCTTGTATTCGAAGTCGGCTAGTGATCAGTATGAGATATTTTGGTGCAAGTTCCTAGAAGAAATTTACAACTGGTTGTAGACATTGCAAGTGAAAAGAAAGTCCAATTGACAAAACCCATCTTGTCGCACCTAGACTCAAGCGGATCTCCCTACGCTACATCGCCTTGATACAAATCTGACGAGAGTGGTATATTTCTGGGTACAAACCACAGTGGAAGGGTATATTATTGAATTTTTAGTAGAAAGTTGTCAGCGATGTTTGAAAGATGGAGTCGTGTTCTGATCGGGGTTGCAAGGGAAGCTACAGAAAGAGGTTACCGTATGGATTAAGGTTTTAATGGTGGAAGAGGGATTTTTGGTGTTCTAGAACCCAAGCATGACAGTGGAAACACCCAATATTGGGAGAAGGACCTAAAGGGAAGGATTCTACTAAGCGGGGAACTATGAGAATGTCACGAGGATGGATGTAGATGACTTTTGAAAGGCTAGGGATCTAAGAGAACAAAGGAGAGCATGGATAATGTAGAAATGTTTAAGCGCCATGCAGGCGATTAAAAGGTAACAAAAGGAATTGCACCAAGTAGGAGTGGTGTTAAGAGATCTGAAAGAGGGAGAAAGTATGGAAGGAAGTTTAGTGGGAAGGGCAAAGACAGCCACAATCAAAGTGGGTCTGGAAGGTGACAGGGACCCACCCCTACCAATGGAAATGGGGATAATTGGCAATGGGGTGGATATGAAATCAGCGCTAGACATTGCACCACAATATGTCGGATCAATTAGAAATGCAATGAGGTACGAGATTTGCCTATATTTAATGGTATAGATTCAGTGAATTCATTTATCAACAAGATTGATGCAATGGTTATTGGAGAACATAAAGTACCTCTAATAAATTTCGCATTACAAGTGACACCGCCTATATGGTGGGGAGCTCACTGCAACTACCTCCAAGAATGGGAGAAGATCAAAATAGCCATGGACGTAAGATTCAGACAAGTGGGGGAGTACGCTGAAGATTTCATCAAATACAGGGGAGACTCTAATCCTCAACAACATTTGCAAAAATGTAAGGAGAGATGGAATTGGGAAGGAGTTCTAAAGGAGTTATGGGTGCATGGTTTTATACACACCCTGAGAACCTTTCCAAAATCTTGGTATGTACAAGAAGAAATAAGGAAACATACTGGAGATTGGGACAGTTTGGTTGATAAGTTTGTCAGTAGATTTTGATTTTTAAATGACAAAAAGAGGTTGAATGAGGTGTTGCAAGCTGTCAAGCAGATTCTTCTCACCTTGAGTCAACTAATGGACGGGTGCATAGATCATAAGACTTTACAACATATCTACGATTCCATATATCATGAAGCAATATCCTATGGGAAGGTGGACAAAGACCTGGATAAAGATGATCTGGAGGAATTACAACATCTGTCATTCCAAGAAACCGAAGGGGAAAGGGATATCAAGGATGGACATGTCAATGATGATCCACATTTACTCCCATTTAAGTTTCGGAAACATAACATCGGCACCGATGACAAACCCAAGTTAGCCTCAATTGGATATTTTTAGGGTAAGAAGACTACAAAGGAAATTTTCGACCTCCTAAGAGAATATGAAGACTTGTTCCCTTCATCGGTCGCGAAACTGAAGGGGGTCAAGGGAGATATAGGGGAGATGAAAATCATGCTAAAACCATATGCAAAGCCAGTAAATCTTCGATCATACCTGTTAGTGTCAGTATCTTCACACTTCCATCAGTGATCAAATTTCTCTTTTGCACGCATACTAGATGTCTCATTCGATTAGCTTCATTCCATTAGGTCATGGATCAACTGATGGTAGTGGTTTCATGTCAATTTCCCTCATGACATGCACCTGTTGACCTGTTTTCACATTTTTTAGGTCATTTACTGTCATTCTGTTTCATTTCATTTACAAAAATCAATTTTAGGGTTTTAGTCTCACTAGGTCTAGGGTTTGTCATCATGGTCATCCAAAAACTGAATAAAAGGTCAGCGGGCATATGAGGAGGATTAATAAGTTCGTAGAATCATAAATTTATGGTTGATATGCTCAATAAATTTTTTTAACCTCAAAACTTTGTTTTGAGGTGAAAACATAGTTTTCTCTTCATTTTATGTACAAATTTCATGTGATTTACGTGTTTTTATATGTAATAAGTTCAGCAGCTACTCTTGGTCACCTTGCCAACTCTAGCCACTGCAAAAACAAAAGCACCAATGCATCAATCCATCATATGGTCAAGAAAAAGTCAAATTTCAAATGAAAAACAGATTTTTTGAGAAAAAGTGACTAAGACTTTATAAAAGTGGGTTTGCAATGAGGAAAAATTAAAGTGCATCCATTTATAAAGTGAATTCATGCTAGTCATCCATTTCATTGTGAAAAACATCTTTGAAGAGCCAAAATCGCGATTTGGAGGGAGATTGAGCAAAGGAGGAAGAAAACCCTGTTTTTGTAGCAAACTTGCCTAGCGCTATGCATCAGAGGGTTGGCATTGCGCATCAGACCAGCGTTGTGCATCAGCCAGTTTCAGCCAGTGTAAAAATACACAGGCACTGCACATCAGGCAGGTGTTGAACATTGGGCTCAGTGCGCTGCGCACTGGCCAGGGAGGTTCCAAAATCACTCAACTTCATCCCAAACTCTCCCAAACGCTGCATTTCACTCTTTCAAGTAATTTTACATCAATCTTGAGCTGAAATTGGTCTTCTTCATGTTTTCTTCATGAGTTTTGCTTCTTGAAATCAAACCCTAGCTTGTCTTCATATATTTTCATCTCATTGCAAAAACTCTCATTGCATTACAAAACCAACATCTTTTTCCCCTTTTCCACACTTCATTGCCCTAAATCTACCCATTAATTTCATTTTCCCTTTCCCATTCCCCTAAGAAACTAATTCCCTTCATTAAACCCTAAATCCTTCATAAGTCAAAACCCTAATTTCCTAAATCTGTCCCTTCATTCCCCTACTCCACTTCATATTTGTAAAATCTCTTCATACTCATCTTCTTTGTTCTCATCCATTGTCATTGTGCACCATACCATCGTCATATCACATCCCTAAGACAAGAATAATGGAAAGAAGTAGTGAATCAAGTTTTGAAGAAGAAACACTTAGTGATAGCTCAAGGGAAAGAAATGTGCAGCCCAGGAAACCTCACAAGGGTGGAAAAATTATTAGGGAGGAACCTATTAGCATGACTGAACTCCTTGCTTTCCCTCTTGCCACCACATGTTTCAGATATCAGTCATGTTTTGAGTTTTGTGAGATGGTTGAGAGGGTGAAATATTACCATGAGTTGGCAAGGAAGTTTGTCATAAATATTGAAAATAATGCGGTGCATCTTGCTGGGATCAATTTCACTCTTTCACCAGCTATCATTGCAGAAGCTACAAGAATGCCAGATGTATGGGAAAAGTGGAACAAAAGGTATGATATCAGTAAGCAGCATTATGAACCTTATATCGAGGCCAAATACCATGGTAAACTTAGCAAGGTGTTTCCTTTCAAATTCTTGGAGGACCGGTATGTTCCACTCATGAAGCTTATCATCAAATACTTTACATGTGAGGGTAGGTTCTCCAGACTTTATGCCTACCATATCAGATTGCTTATGCACTTCACTAGGGTCAGAATGATGAGCATTCCTTATTTCATATGTAAAAACATAGAGAGGATGACAGTGATTGCAAAAAGAAAACCTTTTCCACAGCAGCTCAATAGTATTTATCATTTTTCTATCATCAAAATTGTTGTTTTGCATCAACTCATTCAGTTGGGAGTGTCATGGGAAACTTTCATTGCCCATGAATGCTTCAAGGGGCCTCAAATATTTTCAGATCCTCAAGAGGAAGGTGAACCTTCCGGGCAACAAAAAGAGCCTGAAAGTAAAACAGAAGAGGCTCATGTTCTTATGTTTATTACTTATGAAAGAGGCACTAGGATGCTTTTTGCAGCTGCCAAACGAGTACTATCTCCACTAGGGGTGGAAGGGGTCTCGTTTTCTTCATTGGACCACAGGAAAATGCTATCTTCACCGGGGGTGAAAGGGGCTTTTCCTTCTTCTCCAGCTAAACAGGTACAGGGCAGAGACAAAGGAAAGTAACATATGCATGAAGAGAGCCCTACTGAAGGGCAAGATAGGTATTTTTCTTGGGTTGAAGAGGATGTCACTGATTTGGGCTCTCAAAGCTCAAGACTCAAGGATATGATCATCAAAGAGAAGGAGGCTAAAATACAAGCCTTATCACTTGACCTTGAGAGGGCCAAATGGATCATCAAGTTTCTTCAGCAGGAGAACAAGCAATTGGAAGATAAGAAAATTGTTATGGAGCTGCAAATGATTAGAGAAAATAGGCAAGTGGCAAAGAGAAGAAAAGTCAAAATGACATCCCTTGAGCAAGAAATTGAGGCTAGCCGAGGATCATGGTTGGAGAGGGTGAACATCCACCTTGAGAAGATGCTTGAGAAAGCTAACAAAGAAAAGAAAATGTTGTGCCATATAGCTTATCATTACTTAGCTCGGAATAAAATTTGCAATACAAGGATAAACAGCCAAAAAGCTAAGTTAAAGAGAGCCTTGAGGGCCAAAAGGAACAAGATAAACTCAAAATTTTCGCTGAAGCTTCATTAGCTCAGCAAAGCAGTTAGTAAGCTTGCCTCTTGCCAAATTTGAAGAAATTTTGGGAAATTTTTGTCATTTCACAATTTTGTAACTAAAAACACGTGAATTTTCAGCTGATGCACAGTGCCACTGGCACTGCGCATTGAATCGGCTCAGTATTTTGCAAAATGGCTTGCATTTTTGGATTTCTCATGGAAAAAAATGAAACCCAGAAAGTTTCATAAAATTTGGAGGAGATCTAGGTCACCTAAAGGGCAAAAAACACCTAAAAAATGCCCTCTCTGCCACTTTTTTGACCCACAAGAACCAATCCTGGGAGAAATGATTTTTGAAGGGAAAAGTCAACTCCAAATCAGAAAATTCAAAGTTTTCTAGAAACTAGACAGGCAGAGCTTTCCAACAAGCTATCTTGGGCATGATTTGGTGAAGTGGAAGGCCTCCAAAAGCAACCTTGAAGTGGTGTTGTGCATCAGGCTTAGGGCACTACGGATCAGGCAAATTTTTGCCAATTTTGCCTAAAAACTCATAATTTCGCCCAGTTTGACTATCAGATGACTTTTTCTCTTCTTATTAGTAAATTTGTAATGGTTAATGATGTAATTTGATGTAATTATGATGAAAAATGACTTGAGGGGGTAGATACATCAGTTAGAGGTGGTTTGAGGTTAAATGAATTAGTTTACATAGTTTTAGAGGCAAGTTGTTCCACTGTCTATTTTCTAGTTCCTGGTTTAGATGTTCTTGAAATAGCTCCTTAACTCATGGATTCAACCCCTTATGGCTAGAATAGGTGGTTTGATGCCTATATTATGTACTTTCTAAGTCATTTGTAAAGGTTGGACTCTTATGGATGCTTTGAGCTTTATTGTAAATCACTTCTGTAGTTTGGCAAGGAAATGAACCAAGGTTTTGCAGCATTTTGTGGGATTCTTGTGGTAATGTGTCTTGGCATTGTTTCTTCCTCTGTTATTTAGTTTCTCTTATGTGTATATGTGCCAGCATCTATTTCTTTCTTCATAACTAAATGAATCAAGATAAATAGGTGAAATCCATTGATACTCAGTGCTCTGCCTTGAGGATACATTTAGTTTTTAATGTTTCTGTTGTTTGAAGAGGACTCATGAACCTTGCATGCCCTCTCTAACTCCTCACTAGTCTTAGACCTACCATCACATCCAATTCAAAGTGCCAAAACTCCTACCAACCTCGCCCCACATAACCTCCCAGACCTAAAGCTGCCTTCTTCATTTGATCCAGCAACCAATCATCAAAATCAAACAAAATCCTCAGACCTAATATACCTAGCCTAAAATCAGCATTTATTTTTAGTCATCTCAATCCCTAGTTGCCATATTTTAATTGAGATTGACAAGGAGAGAGCCCTCTCCTAACCTGGTAGGGCTAGCTACCAGGTTAAGTGTGGTTTGATGTTACCCTAGACCTACCTTTCTTCAACCTGAGGTAGATTTAGGCACTAACATAGTGGCAACCATAATAGGGAGCGTACTAACATAGTGGTGACCATACTGGGGAACATAGTTTTATGTTCCTCAGCAAAATGTATCAAGTTTAGATCTGATTGTTGATTTTGGACAACGATCAGACACCGAAAGGCTGAAATCATTCACCTGGCGACTCCAGTGTCAAAAAATCCCAAGCTTCAGAATTTTTTTATGGCAACTCCACTCTTCAAGAACCAGTAGCCTATAGAATTTCTTGGTGAATTCATTGTTATCAATATGGATTTGTTTTCTCGATGGTATGCTCCCCTGAGCCGAGATCACATTCCAAGTTTTCCAAATAAAATTCTGAAAGTAGATTGGCAAAGGAATTTGCCTATGTTTAAAGATGATGATAGGAATGATGGTGCTTTACACCTGGTTAGATTTCACATGCATATTCACAAATTGAGGGTTGATTTTCCTAAAGACTGCTTGATGAAGATATTCATGGCCACTCTAGAAGGTGAAGCTCGATCTTGGTATGAAAGTTTTCCGCTTGCTTGTATTTAATGTTTGAAAGATTTTCATACCATGTTCTTCGAAAGGTATAAAGAAACTTGTCCATCCTTGATATTAGTTTAGAATTGTTGTTAACATGTTAAAGTTTTATTGAAAATCTTGAAAAAAATTATGAAGATGATGACTTCATGGACAATGAGATCATGGAAGCCCTGTGTGAAAATCCATTTCAGCAGCATAAAGAGAGCTTAGAGGATACTTTTCAAGATGTTAAGGAAAATTTGTAGCAGGTTCAAGATATTAGTACAATAGAAAATGATGGAATACAAGGTTTTATTTCAAATTTTCTCATAGTAGAAGATAGTATGCAAGGAAATCAAGTTTCGATTTCCGATTGTGATAAAGTCAAGTTGGCTAATTCAGATCTAGATTCAGATTGTGATGATGAAGACTACCTTGTTTTGAATCCCATGAAGGAGAGCTCTGTTGTTGAGATCATCTGGAATGAAGAAGACAGAGTTATTGACCTAAGCATTCTCATTTCATTAGAACATAGTCTTCACGAGGAGGTAATCCAGTCCTTTTATAAAAAACAAAATGAGATCTTTGTTCATGTAAGTGAAAAATCTTCTTTGGATAACTCAGTGGTAAATGATAGAAGTGTTAGTTTTGAGTTTCAAGAACTATCTGAACTATTCCCTCATGTGACTAATGAGTGTGATTACAATTTGATTGCCATATCATATGAAGATGATCAACAATGTTTTCAAATTTCAGAAGACCAGGGAATTAAGAACTGTCATTCAAATTTTTCATGTTTTGAAATGTTATTTCAAGAAGACAATAATTGTTTGAGCAAAAGAAAGCAACAAATACTCTCTCCTATGTCTGAAGATGAGATAGATCAACTCCTAAAAGGTCATGTTACAGCCCAAGCTAATGCAGGTTTGCAGTGTGCACATGGTCAAGAAGGTGTTGGTGAAGCTTCTTCCACTTTTGAAAATGATAATAGTCTTGAAATTAGCTTTATAGATCGGCGAACAGATAATGTTTTCCTTCATGAAAATGATAAGGCTATCATGTTTGATAATCTTTAAGAAATGCTTAGAATATGAAATTGAGCCTGAGAGACACAGTATGCCAGGATTCAAGTCATAATTTCTCATGGTCGAGGAATTTATAGCTAGCACTCAGATAGCAGAAGCTTACACTACTCTATGCCTTCCTATCAATCAGCAACCCACTGTTCTTTCAGATCAGAATGAAGGGAGTACTTGTATCTTTGCTGCTAGATCTCAAGACAAGCTAGTGCTTCAGGATTTTCAAGATCCCTTCAGCATTCTTTTGCAAGCATTAGAAAAGATGAATGTTTCCTGGTTCGTTAGCATAAGCCTTGGTTTCTGTTGTTATTGTGAGTTGCCTACATGTACATCATTCTATCTGCTCGGGGAAAGTGAGAGCAGAATTTCAGTATGTAGCCATTTGCTAGATTGGTTGCATTGGAAGGCCCACTTCACATGATTGTACATATTTCATCACTTGGCAAGTGGTTGTCATCATGATTTGAAGCCCTCAAATATCGATGGACTGCTACCATTAAAAAGCTTTGTAAGTACTTGTTTCAGTTAAGTAAGTCTTGAGTCATTTTTTGTTTTCATCATTTTCGAGATATTTTCAGCTGTTGAATGTCTAGTTTCAGCTTTTGAGTGTCTTGTTTCAGTTTTGAGTTAGTCTTAGTTCTTACTCATTTCAGTTATGAGTCTTGAGTCTTGAGTTTTGAGCCTTGAGTTTTGATGTTTTTGTTGCCAAGATGTTGATTCCATATTGCCCAATGGATAAGGCACTGGTCTTCTCTCCCAAAGATCTACGGTTCTTGGCACCTCCCAGGAGCTACCATCCCTATTGGAGCCAATGTTAGTGTCAGTATCTTCACACTTCCATCAGTGATAAAATTGCTCTTTTGCACGCATATTAGGTGTCTCATCCGATCAGCTGCATTCCATTAGGTCATGGATCAACTGATGGTAGTGGCTTCATGTCAATTTCCCTCATGACATTCACCTGCTGACCTGTTTTCACATTTTTTAGGTCATTTACTGTCATTCTGTTTCATTTCATTTACAAAAATCAATTTTAGGGTTTTAGTCTCACTAGGTCTAGGGTTTTTCATCATGGTCATCCAAAAATTGAATAAAAGGTCAGTAGGCACATGAGGAGGATTAATAAGTTCATAGAATCATAAATTTATTGTTGATATGCTCAATAAATTTTTTTTACCTCAAAACTCTATTTTGAGGTGAAAACAGAGTTTTTTTCTTCATTTTATGTACAAATTTCATGTAATTTAAGTGTTTTTATATGTAATAAGTTCAGTAGCTGCTCTTAGTCACCTTGCCAACTCTAGCCACTGCAAAAACAAAAGCACCATTGAATCAATCCATCAAATGGTCAAGAAAAAGTCAAATTTCAAATGAAAAATAGAGTTTTTGAGAAAAAGTGACTAAGACTTTATAAAAGTGGGTTTGCAATGAGGAAAAATTAAAGTGCATCCATTTATAAATTGAATTCATGCTATTCATCCATTTCATTGTGCAAAACATCTTTGAATAACCAAAATCGCGATTTGGAGGGAGAACAAGCAAAGGAGGAATAAAACCTTGTTTTTGTAGCAAACTTGCCTGGCGTTGCACATCAGAGGGTTGGCGCTACGCATCAGCCAGTTTCAGCCAGTGTAAAAATACACAGGCACTGCGCATCAGGCAGGCACTGTACATTGGGCTCAATGTGTTGCGCATTGGCCAGGGAGGTTCCAAAATCACTCAACTTCATCCCAAACTCTCCCAAATGCTGCATTTCACTCTTTCAAGTAAGCTTACATCAATCTTGATCTGAAATTGGTCTTCTTCATGATTTCTTCATGAGTTTTGCTTCTTGATATCAAACCCTAGCTTGTCTTCATATATTTTCATCTCATTGCAAAAACTCTCACTGCATTACAAAACCAACATATTTTTCCCCTTTCCCACACTTCATTGCCCTAAATCTACACATTAATTTCATTTTCCCTTTCCCATTCCCCTAAGAAACTAATTCCCTTCATTAAACCCTAAATCCCTCATAAGTCAAAACCCTAATTTCCTAAATTTGTCCCTTCATTCCCCTACTCCACTTCATATTTGTAAAATCTCTTCATACTCATCTTCTTTGTTCTCATCCATTGTCATTGTGCACCATACCATCATCATATCACATCCCTAAGACAAGCATCATGGAAAGAAGTAGTGAATCAAGTTTTGAAGAAGAAACACTTAGTGATAGCTCAAGGGAAAAAAATGTGCAGCCCAGGAAACCTCACAAGGGTGGAAAAATTATTAGGGAGGAACCTCTTAGCATGACTGAACTCCTTGCTTGCCCTCTTTCCACCACATGTTTTAGATATCAGTCCTGTTTTGAGTTTTGTGAGATGGTTGAGAGGGTCAAATATCACCATGAGTTGGCAAGGCAGTTTGCCACAAATATGGAAAATAATGTGGTGCATCTTGCAGGGATTAATTTCACTCTTTCACCAGATATCATTGTAGAAGCTACAAGAATGCCAGATGTAGGGGAAAAGTGGAACAAAAGGAAGAATATCAGTAAGCAGCATTATGAACCTTATATCAAGGCTAAATACCATGGTAAACTTAGCAGGGTGTTTCCTTTCAAATTCTTGGAAGACTGGTATGTTCCACTCATGAAGCTTATCATCAAATACTTTACATGTGAGGTTAGGTTCTCCAGACTTTATGCCTACCATATCAGATTGCTTATGCACTTCACCAGTGTCAAAATGATGAGCATTCCTTATTTCATATGTAAAAACATAGAGAGGATGACAGTGATTGCAAAAAAGAAAACCTTTTCCACAATAGCTCAATAGTATTTATCATTTTTTTGTCATCAAAATTGTTTTTTTGCATCAGCTCATTCAGTTGGGAGTGTCATGGGAAACTTTCATTGCCCATGAATGCTTCAAGGGGCCTCAAATATTTTCAGATCCTCAAGAGGAAGGTGAACCTTCCGGGCAACAAAAAGATCCTAAAAGTAAAACAAAAGAGGCTCATGTTCCTGTTTTTGTTACTTATGAAAGAGGCACTAAGATGCTTTTTGTAGCTGCCAAACAGGTACTATCTCCACCAGGGGTGGAAGGGGTCTCGTTTTCTTCACTGGACCACAGGAAAATGCTATCTTCACCAAGGGTGAAAGGGGCCTTGCCTTCTTCTCCAGCTAAACAAGTACAGGGTAGAGACAAAGGAAAGCAATAGATGCATGAAGAGAGCGAGCCCTACTAAAGGTAAAGACAGGGATTTTGTTTTGGTTGAGGAGGATGTCACTGATTTGGGCTCTCAAAGCTCAAGACTCAAGGATATGATCATCAAAGAGAAGGAGGCTGAAATACAAGCCTTATCACTTGATCTTGAGAGGGCAAAATGGATCATCAAGTCTCTTGAGCAGGAGAACAAGAAACTGGAAGATAAGCAAACTGTTATGGGGCTGCAAACTATTAGAGAAAATAGGCAAGTGGCAAAGAGAAGAAAAATCAAAATGACATCCCTTGAGCAAGAAATTGAGGCTGACCGAGAATCATGGTTGGAGAGGGTCAACATGCACCTTGAGAAGATTCTTGAGAAAGCTAACAATGAAAAGAAAATGTTGCGCCATATGGCTTATCATCACTTAGCTCAGAATAAAATTTGTAAGACAAGGATAAACAACCTAAAAGCTAAGTTAAAGAGAGCCTTGAGGGCCAACAGGAACAAGATAAACTTAAAATTTTGGCTGAAGCTTCATTACTTCAACACAGCAGTTAGTAATATTGCCTCTTGCCAAATTTGAAGAAATTTTGGGAAATTTTTGTCATTACACAATTTTGTAATTAAAAACACAGGACTTTTCAGCTGATGTGTAGTGCCACCAGCGCTGCACATTGAGTTGGCTCAGTATTTTACAAAATGGCTTGCATTTTTGGATTCCTCATGGAAAAAAAATGAAACCCAGAAAGTTTCATAAAATTTGGAGGAGATCTAGGTCACCTAAAGGGCAAAAAACACCTAAAAAATGCCCTCTCTGCCACTTTTTGGACCCACGGGAACCAGTCTTGGGAGAAATGATTTTTGAAGGGGAAAATCAACTCCAAATCAGAAAATTAAAAGTGTTATAGAAACTAGACAGGTAGAGCTTTCCAACAAGCTATCTTGGGCCTAATTTGGTGAAGTGGAAGGCCTCCAAAAGCAGCCTTGAAGTGGCACTGCGCATCAGGCTCAGGGCGCTGTGCATCAGGCAAATTTTTGCCAATTTTGCCTAAAAACTCATAATTTCGCCCAGTTTGACTATCAGTTGATTTTTTCTCTTCTTCTTAGTAAATTTGTAATGGTTAATGATGTAATATGATGTAAATATGATGAAAAATGACTTGAGGGGGTAGATACATCAGTTAGAGGTGGTTTGAGGTTGAATGAATCAGTTTCCATAATTGTAGAGGCAAGTTGTTCCACTGCCTATTTTCTAATTCATAGTTTAGATTTTTTTGAAACAGCTCCTTGACTCATGGATTCGACCCCTAATGGCTAGCATAGGTGGTTTGATGCCTATATTATGTACTTTCTTAGTCATTTGTAAAGGTTGGACTCTTGTGGATGCTTTGAGTTTTATTGTAAATAACTTCTGCAGTTTGGCAAGGAAATGAACCAGGGTTTTGCATAATTTTGTTGGATTCTTGTGGTAATGTGTCTTGGCATTATTTCTTCCTCTGTTATTTAGTTTCTCTTATGTGTATATGTGCCAGCATCTATTTCTTTCTTCATAACTAAATGAATCAAGATACATAGCTGGAATCCATTGATACTCAGTGCTCTACCTTGAGGATACATTTACTTTTTAATGTTTTCTACTATTTGAAGAGGACTCATGAACCTTGCATGCCCTCTCCAAGTCCTCACTGGTCTGAGACTTACCATCACATCCAATTCAAAGTGCCAAAACACCTACCTACCTCGCCCCACAGAACCTCCTACAAATCTGAGTTGATTTCCCGGACCCAAAGCTGTCTTCTTCATTTGATCCAACAACCAATCAACAAAAATCAAACAAAATCCTCAGACCTAATATACCTAGCCTAAAATCAGCATTTATTTTCAGTCTTCTCAAGCCCTAGTTGCCATATTTTAATTTATTTGACAAGGAGAGAGCCCTCTCCTGACCTGGTAGGGCTAGCTACCAGGTTAAGCATGGTTTGATGTTGCCCTAGACCTACCTTTCTTCAGCCTGAGGTAGATTTAGGCACTAACAATACCTACTAAACTCGAGGGTTAAGGAAAAAGTAAAAAAAAAATAGACAAGATTGCTAGCAGTAGGGCTTATATTTCCAGTGGACGAGGCAGAGTGGGTAAGTCCGACTGTGATATGATCCTATTGACTAATACTTTCTATTTATCAATCTAGGGATGGAAGGTAGTGGATTTGGTCAAGATTGATTTCCATCATGGACCAAAGTTTAAACCAAAAAATACTAAGGAACCTATTATACCTATCAAGAAATATGGTATTTTGAAACCCAAAGTGAACCAAAATATGCTTGAGGAAGAACTTATGAGTGGATTTTGTTGTGACAATATTCTTACAAGGTGCCAAAAATCCCATCCTAATGAAGCAATCAATAACAACAAAAACACATATGTTACCATACTCAGTTGAGGGAAAACATGACATAAAATCTAGGGGCACTAACTCCCAAGGATTATCCTGAGTAGGCAAAGGCCTACAATTGGTTTGGATGGTCATTTCCTTTGGTATAATATAATTCTTCCATTGCTTACAGGCT
The DNA here is from genome assembly GCA_031772625.1 of Pinus tabuliformis. Lineage (NCBI taxonomy): Eukaryota > Viridiplantae > Streptophyta > Pinopsida > Pinales > Pinaceae > Pinus > Pinus tabuliformis. Next base: position 18,900,931 of record CM062813.1, on the reverse strand, counting down.
TTGGCAATAGAGTGTAGCTTGTTGTCATAGATTTGGAATCTTTGAAACCCATCATAGAGTGTTTGGCTATGATAGACCATTGAAATTTTGTGTCGTGTGGGCACTACATCAACAACATGAACGATTGGCTCATAGGGTCCCTGTTGTATAGCCATTCATCGAATAATGGTGTTGGAGATAATATTGTTTCCATAAAGAAGAGAACCAGAAATAGGCTCATGAACACCATCAATATCTATTGGAGGGGTTGCAATTAAAGCAATAATGAATAAAAAAGTTGTGGTCAATAGGATAGGTATCATCAAGATGTTGAGCCATCTAATGGAAAGATCATTTTCAGTGGTAGTGATCTAGTCACATAAAAGACCCCATAAATTTGTGCTTTGGGATACCCCCAAGATTCAATAAGTAATCCAAAGTGAGAGGATTCGTTGATAAGGTGATAATGCCAACAACCCTAAGTTGACCCAAAGTGACACCTTGTGAGTCTTGCACAATTAGGGTGCCAATTTGAGCATCAAAAGGAGGCACAATTGCACAAGTGGAAACATCTCACATTTAGGGCACTTGGCCACAAATCTTTATGCATTTTTCCATTGAGGGTACCTTTAACATTTCCTAAGGCACAAATCACATATTTGGAGGAATTTTGGATGACTTGTCGCATTCCACTAGCTTCATGCATGAAGAGGTGCTCCCATCCTTTAAGAATATTTTGGAGAATTTCATGGCATAGTCAAGGGTCACATGTATAAAAGAAGAACACCATAGTCAAGAATATGAAAATTGGCATTTGTATCACGTGGCATAAAGGAGAAGGACATAGGTGAAGAGTACTCCATTTAGAAACATCTAAAAGCTTGTTTATGTCCTCTTTCCAAAGAAGAGAAGATACCTTGTGACAAAAGGCCCAAATTGCCAACAGAGGAAGACTAGGGTAAGGGTTACTTTTTCTTTCACATGTTGAGAGACATTATGTATTTTAAGGTGTGTTTTGTTGTTGAGTTCAAATATTTGGAAGCATAATTGCACAAGTGGAAACATCTCACATTTAGGGCACTTGGCTACAAATAATTATGCATGTTTTCTATTAAGGGTATCTTTGATATTCCCTAAGGCACAAATCAAATATTTCACTGGCTTCACACATGAAGAGGAGTTCTCATCGTTTAAGAATGTTTTGGAGGGTTTTCATGGCATAGTTAAGGGTCACATTTACAAAAGAAGAACTCCCAAGTAAAGAATATGTAAACTATGTTGCCAAGGGATTATTAGGCGTGGCAGGTGTTATGGCATGTCAAGATGTAAAATATGTTGCTTAGTTGTTTTATGGCTATGGTTAGATGTGAGCCTTGACTTGGTAACTTGTAACTATTAAGTGGGATAAGTTGAAATTGGACATAAGTAGCCTAAGATGAGTTATATTCAGTTCTTAGGTGAACAAGGCACAATCTAGTTGTAGTAACCGTAACTTGGTCAAGTTGTTGTAGTTGAGGCAAAACTTGCTTGGGTTCCCAAGTCCCAAAAAAAGTAAAGGTATTTGTGAAGGCATGATAATTAAGGAGTGTCAGGGCATACCAAGGAATGAAAAGGCATGCTAACACATGCCAGACAATTTCAATGCATGTTGAGGAGTGTTAGGGAGTCCCAAAACATCAGAAGGGATAACTGGGTCAAAATGCATGGAAATGGATGAATAAGAGTGTGCCAAGGAGTGTCAATTGATTCCAAGTGTCTCAAGGATAAAGTGTGTTGGGAGAAGGTAAAAATAATACTTGCAGGAGGCATTCCTATGGTTATAATAAGGGGTCGAGCAAAGCAGTTTCAGACAAAGGGAGACTTTGGGTTGGGCACAACATTTGTTTTTCCAATGACTTGGTTGGGTTCACAAGTCGCAAAAAAAGAAGCTTATCTACGAGGGAATGAAATTTATGGAGTACGAAGGTGTGTCGGGGAATGTCAGGAAGTACTAGCACATGCTAGATAGTTCCAAGGTATTATAGGAATGCCAAGATGTGTCAGGTGCCAGGGTGTCGCGTGAGCGCGTGCTAGGGAGTGTGAGGACGAAGTGCATGGGAAACACAAGGGAGCACTAGTTTCAAATGCATGGAAATGAAGTGTTAGTGAGTTCTAGGTGTGTTAAGGAGGGAGTGACAAGGTATGATAGGTAGTTCCAAGGCATGCTAGAATGCTAGGTAAGCATACCAAGATGTGTCAAGTGCCAAGGTGTGCCAATGTGTGCTAAGGAGTGTTAGGGAGTACCAGGGAAACACAAGGGAGAACTAGGTAAAAATGCATGGAAATGAATGAATAAGAGTGTGTGACAGGGAGTGTCAGTGAGTTCCAGGTGTGTTAAGGAGGGAGTGACATGGTATGATAGGCAATGCTAAGTCATGCTAGAGTGTCAGGGCAGCATGCGTCCAAGATGTGCCAGGTGACAGGGTGTGCAAAATGGGTATTGGTACCAACACTAGGTGCCAATAGGTGCCAAGTTCCAAGTGTCAATGCATTCTAAGTGCCAAATCTTCCTCCGTTTCTTCTCATCTAGTTTCCAATAATTGATCTCAAATAACTTTAATATTAAACCATGCCAAAGCATACCAAGTCAACTCAACGCATGCCAAACATGGTAAGACTTTCCAAGTGCCAACATGTGCCAAGCGCCAATGTGCGTCAGGGAGTGTGATGCATGCTATGAAGTGGGAGAGCATATCGAAGAGTGCTAAGGTGTGCTAGAGAGTGCCAATTCATGTTGAGTAGTGTTAGGGATTACTAGGACAACACAAGGGAGCACTTGGTCAAAATGCATGGAAGTGAATGAATATGAGGGTGTGTTGGGGAGTGTCAATGAATGCTAGCTGTCATGCCAAGGAGGTAGTGACAAGGTATGCTAAGCATGGGTACAGCATGCCAGGGAATATCAAGGAATGTCAAGAAGTACTATAGTGTGCTAGGTAGTTTCGGGGTGTACTAACATGTGCCAAATAGTGCCAATGCATGCCAGGTGCTAAGACATGCTAGGATGTGCAGGGTGCCAGAGTATGCCATTATGCGTCAAGGAGTTTCAAGGCAACAAAAGCAATAACCAAGCTAAAATACAAGTAAATGAACACATAAGAGGGTTAATAAGTCAGAAATTTATCTTTTTCAAAGGGGCATGCTAAGCACACTAATAATATGTTCCAATACATGCCAAGTGCTAATGTTTTTCAATGTAATATTATGCCAAGGTGTTCCAGGGTATGCTAGGGATGTAGAAATTTCTCTATGTATCAGCTAGCTCTGATACCATATAGAAATTTCACCGTAGATTAAACTAATTATGCAATGTACTAAAGCAAAATACTTAATCTACTTCTACAAACAAACTTTTCGAAAGCTTAGTCGATTTTGAGCAAGATCAAATAGAACACATATAACATAGAATGAGAAATCAATCACACATGAACAGAGAAGAATAATCTGGGGAAAGCCTCAGCTAAAAACCCCGCTATCTGTATTATCATACAAGGTGGAAATACATCAAAGATTACCCAAAGCTTTAGCTCTCACAGCTAGCCAACTCTCAGTACAATCCTCCTGGATGCTCACAGGATGACAAGGCTTCTCACAAACCTTCTCCTCTACCCTCCAAGCCTCCTATTTCCTTGTGTTGTTTCTCCTGGGTGATCCTACTGTTACCAAGTGTAACATTGATCTCACACCCTGTAAAACTACGCAATCCTTAAGGAACCTTGTTCCTTCTACATGGATGATTTTCCTTTATAGGAAAATTCCTCCAACTGATAGTACAATGTCCCTTCCTTTGATCTCAACTGGGTCTCTTACTGAACTGACATGCATGATTTATTTATGAGAGAATATTCAGTTATCTGAAGTACACTAGTTGCATGCATGCATGCATTAACTGACTGAACTCACAATTAGTTCCTCAAACTATTGGAACTAATCTAACTAGACTTAACTCAGTTAACTGAGCTAACTAATTACAACTCAAAGTACAACTCATCCTAATCTCCTTAATTAAGGGATAACTTCCTCAATCAAAGGGATAGTTGTTGCATGTCTTCACATAGACTTCATGTTTGATTTTCTCCAACTAATTAACTCAAGATGAATTAATTAATTATTTTTCAAATAGCTGTTAAGATCAAATTCGAATTTTAATTCTCAATTTTAGTTCAGGGACTAACTAAAATTGGAATGTATCCTAAAATGCTATTTATAGAAATTCTATTTTTAGCATTTCTATTTAATCATTCCTTGTTGCTATATCCAACACTGGTACCTGAAATGCTATTTATAGCAATTCTATTTATAGCATTTCTTGTTGCCATTTTCAACACTCCCTCTCAACAAGAAAGGCATTCAACTCGAACCCAATCCTGAACCTTTGGAATTTTCTGCATGCAACACTTCTCCCTAGTGTTTTTGCTCCAGCAACTCCAGAAACAAAAAAATATCCAACCTGAATCAGAATGATGCCTCTGTCATCAAAGTCTCTGACTGCTATTGCCTCTATCGATTAAAAATTCTGCACCTTTTTACTCTTCAGTATCCAACTGCTCTAGCCTCTATCACTTTGATCTCTAACTGTATCACTCACACTGATTCCTCCTACTTCATCCGTGCTGCTGCTAGTCCTATCTCCCAGCATGCATCCGCACTGCACCTCCTCTCATCATGTTGCATCGTGCTGCCCACTTCTACACTGCAACTCAGTTACTGAGAAGTAAGTAACTAATCTCCCAACTGGCCTCCCTATTGGGCTAGAAACACACTCTAATGTTGAAGTTTCCTCTGCCGCACCATCTGCATCTGTCTCTACCCACTCAGCTAGTCCTGCTACTCCTCATCGGGGCTCCCGTAGCAAGGTCTAATCAAAGAGGTTGGGTACCTCAATGATCCTGCCCCTATTCCAGCATTCTTGGGACTGTCACTCCACATCGCTTGGTCCAAAATGGATCCTAAAAACCTCTAAGTCTTCATATACACAATTATAGGAAACACTATCACTTGAGAAAAACATTAAGAAATGGTAAAAAACAGGGTAAAGTGAAGATTCAAACAAGATGCACAGGAGCCATCGGATCAAACCGATCAACGATCCAAATCAAATCGGCATATCGCAATCAGTGGAGGCCAGCAAGAAATATCAGAGGCAGCCGTATGAAAATCGTGATAGAGATCAACGTGAGTCAACAAGGACCGTCGATTAAGTGCGCAGATCAATGGTCTAGATCTACTCGCAATATCGCATCGCTAAAACACAAGGAGGATTTAACTCGCGGCCCGAAGACTCTGCAATATGTGATTGCGATATATCGCATAGAAATATCGCATCGCAACTATATAAGGGGTGATACCAAAGACCAACAACTGTGTGATACGTCGATGCACCAATCACCGATAAGCCCAATCGGAGCGATCAGTGATCGGAGATTGGGGAAGATATGTGACATGTGATAAAGCCAGACCCGAAAGGGTTTATGGATGCGAATTGATATATTTTGAGTTTCGATAAAAAGGGATTTTCTATGTATTTACGCATTTCCATTATAAAACCAAAATACAAAGGAAATGCACCCGAAGCGATAAAGCCGAACCCGAAAGGTCTATAAATGCATCACTATATTCTTTGAGTTCCGTGGAAAGCGGGATTTCAGGCGGGCCTCAAGAGATAAGTTGTATTGGATGAGCTCCGCCCAAACCCATCCACTGGCCGACACGTGGCTTAGTGCAAGAGAGAGAAAACCGCCTTTTCGGGCGGATAATCTCCGTGCACATAAACCGCCCGAAATGGATATCAACCGTTGGATTGAAGATCACGCAGATCAACGGTGGGCTTGCAATAGCAACCAAAGGTGGACTAGATAGGATTATAGGGTGGATCCAATGTTATTTGAACTCTGATAGAAAGTGTTTTTACGAATTTTTCAGTGTTTTCTGTGTATTTCTCTCTGTAAATAGAGAAAAGACTTTTTGGGATTTCACCCGTGCCAGTGGTCCTTTCCGTTATGAACAGGTGGCCACCATACCTTAGGGAGTTTAGTAATGATTGTTAAATGCTCTAGAAGGAGAAGAAGGGACAACAGTCGGAAGCCAGAGAGCCCGAAAGGGGCGACAAACAGACAAGCACCGATAGGCTTAAAAGCCATTCGCTGGCAGAGACAGAGGAGGCAGTTGCTGAGACAGAGACAAAGAAGAAGACAGAGAGCAAGAGGGAGAGTCTATGTACTCTTGTAGACTTGAGGATTTCAAGTAAATCCCTGTTGTTTTGTCATTATTGTGTTGAGACTCAGTTTGAGCTCACACTTGTAATAATCTACTCTTAAAGACATAATATAGAGGTTGAACACTGAAAGCTAGACCAGGAGACGTAGCCAAGAAGTTTGGTGAACTCCTTGATTATTTGTTGTGTTAATGTGTGTGACTGTTATGTTTTCTAACTGCTCATTGTCTATATTATTCATAATCTTTTCGATCCGTTTCACTAAGTATTATAGGCATTCCTGCACATGAGTCTGTAATACATTTATTTTGATTTAAGATCGCATTTTCAGATCATCGCCCCACCTCCTACCTGGAGGTATGGATGCATGTGATCCCTCTGCCCACTTGGCTCGAAATTCCCCCCTACTAGAGGTCTCTGCATGCGTGGATGCCTCCACTCGATATCCTCTCGGCTTCTCCAGTTGTGGCTGCTCCACAACCTCCTGAAGTTGCTTCACCAATTGTGGCTCCTCCACAATTGTCTGAGACTTCTTCTGGCGCTGCATGTTGAGAGGTAATGTACTCTCCCTCTCAACCACCAATTCTCCAATAGTTTCCTTACTCCTCAAGGCTTTGCATGCATCTTGAATCTCAAGAGGATACAGGTTCTTGACTCGTGAACCGATCTGCTTCACCTATCTCGCGATGATGTGTCTAAGGAAAACCTTTCCCTTATTGAAGACTACATCATAGCCTTTGTTTTCCAGCATCATGATCGATACCAAGCTCTTCTTCAGTCCTAGCACATACTTCACATCTGTCAAGGTAATGCAAGCTCCATGCTCCCTCTGAAAAGAAATCGTGCCCACACCTGAAACACTATACTTTTCATCATTACCTATGGCTATGATTATCTGAAGGTCTTTCTCCTCCAAGGTACTGAACAAACTCCTATCGTCAGTCATGTGGAATGAAGCTCCACTGTCAAGAAACCAACCACAACCCATCATCGATGAAACCATGCATGTGATGAGGGTAAAATCCAATTTGAACTGAGAGGCCAATGCCTCACCTTTAGATCCTTCCTTGGATCCCATCTTGGATTTCTTCAATGGACAATTTGTTGCATAATGGCCCACCTCATGACAATGAAAGCATCACACTTTCGATTTGTCAAACTTCTTCCCACCATGGGAAGAACTCGATTTGGAATGAGAATCCTTCTCCTTCCCTTTCTTTGCCTTACTCGCTAAGGTGCAATTTTCTTCATCCTCCTTGGATGAAGAACCATCTTTGGTGCTTCTTCTTATATCCTCCTGTATCAGATCCGACCAAAGTCGTTCCCAATCTGGAAGTTTCTCTGTTCCATTTACTGAGTCTTCGTAGCTATGCTAGCTCTTAGGAAGACCGAGGAGAGCAAGACTCGCCATGTCATCATCGGCTGTCGTGATACCTACACTTCCAAGCTTATCCCTCCAGGTGGTGAGCTTGTTCAAATATGTAGAGATCATGTCACCCTTTTCACACTTGATTTTCTAAAGCTTGTCTTTCAGCGCCAGCTTCCTCTGATCGTTGTTGTTCTAATATAGATCTTTCAATGTTTTCCACATTGAAAATGGTGTCTCCTTCCCATGGAGACTCGAGACTATGTGGTCTCGAACTCCCTCCAGAAGGATTCTCCTCGCTCTAGCCACACATTTCTTCCATTCCGCCAATTCTTGGGCATTAGTTGTTGCTGGCTTGTGGACTTCTTGATCAATGAAGTCCTTTAGACCATTGTCCTCTAATACTGCTTCCATGTGATCCTTCCAGGCTATATAATTTGAGTTGCCATCAAGGGCATACTCGAGTCTTAAACCGTTGGACGCCATTGGTGAAATTTGAGATATGATAAGAATTCGAATTCTATAATCAGGAAATTCAAACTTCGAACTTCTCCCTTCTTTGTATATTGTTCTTTTCTTTGATCACCTTTGCTCTGATACCATGTAGAAATATCTCTATGTATCAGCTAGCTCTGATACCATGTAGAAATTTCACCATAGATTAAACTGATTATGTAATGTACTAATGCAAAATATTTAATTTACTTCTATAAACAAACTTTGCGGAAACTTAATCGATTTTGAGCAAGATCAAATAGAACACATATAACAGAGAATGAGAAATCAATCACATATGAACATAGAAGAATACTCTGGGGAAAGCCTCAGCTAAAAACCCCGTTATCTGTATTATCATACAAGGTGGAAATACATCAAATATTACCCAAAGCTTTAGCTCTCACAGCTAGCCAGCTCCCAGTAAAATCCTCCTGGATGCTCACAAGCTGACAAGGCTTCTCATAAACATTCTCCTCTACCCTCCAAGCCTCCTATTTCCTTGCGTTGTTTCTCCTAGGTGATCCTACTGTTACCAAGTGTAACACTGATCTCTCACCCTGTAAAACTGAGCAATCTTCAAGGAACCTTGTTCAAGAAAATTCCTCCAACTGATAGTACATTGTCCCTTCCTCTGATCCCAACTAGGTCTCTGACTGAACTGACATGCATAAGTTATTTATGAGAGAATATTCAGTTATCTGAAGTACACTAGTTGCATGCATGCATGCATTAACTGAATAAACTCACAATTAGTTCCTCAAACTGTTGGAACTAATCTAACTGGACTTAACTCAGTTAACTGAGCTAACTAATTACAACTCAAAGTACAACTCATTTTGATCTCCTTAATTAAGGGATAACTTCCTCAATCAAAGGGATAATTGTTGCATGTCTTCACATAGGCTTCATGTTTGATTTTCTCCAACTAATTAACTCAATATGAATTAATTAATTATTTTTCAAACAGTTGTTAAAATCAAATTCGAATTTTAATTCTCAATTTTAGTTCAGGGACTAACTAAAATTGGAATGTATTCCGAAATGCTATTTATAGCAATGATATTTTTAGAATTTCTATTTTATCATTCCTTGTTGCTATATCCAACACTGGTACCTGAAATGCTATTTATAGCGATGCTATTTATAACATTTCTATTTTTAGCATTTCTTGTCGCCATTTTCAACAAGGGACTGCAGGGCATGCCAACACATGATAGGGGAGTGCTATGCCATGCTAGGGCATGCCAACACATGATAGGGGAGTGCTATGCCATGCTAGAGCATGCCAACATGTGCTTGGGCATCTTACTCATGGCAAGATTTTCTAGGTACAAAGATGTTCTAGGTACAAAGATGTTCTAGGTACAAAGATCATCCAAGACATGCGAGGTGCCAAGGAATGTTAGTGTGTTGTTCCAAAGCATGTTAAGGTCTGCCATGAGTGTTGAGGAGTGCTAGGTATCTCTCTGTTATGAAACCAGCTCAAGAAAAGATAGAAAAGATATATCAACGCCTTAGAGTTCAGCCTCTTCGAGGGGGCAACCTCCTTTACATTACATAAATGAACAATTCTTGGATGATTCAAATGACAAAACCTCCTTTCTATATATAGGAGTCTAAGGAGTCACAATATAATCCAGCCGACCTAACAATAATAATATAAAGCCACAAAAATAACAATAGAGGGACTCTATGGGGCACAGTAATAACAATATGGGGGCAATAGGGGCACAACAATATTAATAAGGGGTATAACTACAATAGTAATGGGGTAATCACTAGTATTATAGGGACCCAACATGCCCCTCTCCTTCAAAAAAGTGTTGTCCTCAACGCTTGAGTAGTTTTGGATACTTCTGCATAAAATTCTCATCCTCCCATGTGGAATCTTCAGCGGATAAGTTCTTCCACTTGATAATATACTTTGAAATTGATCGATTTCGTAGCTGTCGAGTTCTTGTTTCTGTGACTGCTTCCAGTTCCAATATAATTTTTCCTTCCTCGTCAAGTTCTGGCAATATTGTTTGAACTGGGAGCTTGTCACCTATAACCTTCTTTAAACATGAAACATGGAAAACTGGGTGCAATCGAGAAGCTGCAGGAAGCTCCAATTTGTATGCCATAGTACCAATCTTTTGCAACACCTTGTATGGACCATAATACTTTGGTGATAATTTATTATCCTTCTTAGCTTGCTTGAGGGACATTTGCTTATATGGTTGTAGCCGTAGGAATACCCAATCACCTACATCAAAACTTCTTTCACTGCGATGTTGATCTGCCTGTTGTTTCATTCTATTCTGTGCCAACACGAAGTTATCCTTTAAGAGTTGGAGAACTTGTTGTTGATGTTCGATGTGATGTTCCATTGCCTAAACCTTAGAATTTTCTCTTAAATATGATGTGATGGATGGTGGTTGATACCCATAAAGTGCCATAAATGGGGTCATTTTTGTTGTTGTATGGAAGGAAGTGTTATACCACCATTCAACCAGAGGCAACCGTTTGACCCATTGTGTCTATTTATCAAATACAAAGCAACAAATATATCCTTCCAAACATTTGTTTACTATCTTAGTTTGCCCATCAGATTGAGGATGATAAGATGAGCTATGAGCTAATTGAGTACCAGGACAAGAAAATAATTATGTCCAAAAATTTCCAGTGAAAATGGGATCTCTGTCACTTACAATAATCTTTGGGTTTCCATGTAGCTTTTGAATTGTTTCCATAAATGCAACACAAACTGTACTGGCTTTAAATGGATGTGATAATGCACAAAAGTGTGCATACTTGGTAAGTCTATCAACTACCACCATGATGACACTCTTTCCCTCAGACTTGGGTAGACCTGTGATAAAATCCATTGAAACCTCCTCCCAACGTTGGCTTGGAATGGATAAAGGTTGTAATAGACCCGGTGTCTTAATTGTTTCAACTTTATTTTGTTGGAAAACCAAACATTCCGCCACAAACTTTTGAATATCTGATTTAAGGCGATCCCAAAAAAATTCCTTCTTAACCCTGTGGTAAGTTTTTAAAAATCCTGAGTGCCCTCCTAAGGGAGAAGTGTGCAATTCCATAAGAATCTTTTGTTTTAGCTGGGAATTCTTACAGAGGTATAAGCAATCTTTGTACCAGGAGTCCAATGGCTACAATCCTTGGGTACAATAGCTTTTAATTTTCAAGAACTTTTCATGAAATTTTCTACGGAAGGAAAGGAAGTTGAATTAAGGGGTATTGTAGGGAAACCAGGAAAGATAATCAGCTCTGAAACCAAATGTTATGAAACCAGCTCAAGAAAAGATAGAAAAGATAGATCAACGCCTTAGAATTCAGCCTCTTCAAGGGGGCAACCTCCTTTACATTACATAAATGAACAATTCTTGGATGATTCAAATGACAAAACCTCCTTTCTATATATAGGAGTCTAAGGAGTCACAATATAATCCAGCCGACCTAACAATAATAATATAAAGCCACAAAAATAACAATAGAGGGATTCTATGGGGCACAGTAATAACAATATAAGGGCAATAGGGGCACAACAATATTAATAAGGGGTATAACTACAATAGTAATGGGGTAATCACTAGTATTATAGGGACCCAACACTCTCATTAATAAAATTGATATAGCTTGATTATGTATTAAATAATATAGTTCCTACACACACTAGTGGAACTTTATTTAAAGGAAATTCGCTAGATAATAAACCTAATAGAGATGAATCATGTGTTGACTCATAGGAAAAATATATTTTTATGACTTGAGGGAAATGATACACACTAATTAGTTCTTAACAAATTGACTAGCTATTATAACCACTATGAACTTGGACACATAATTAAAAAGACTCCACAACAATGGTTTTAAATCGTTATCTTTTGACAAAAAATATAGTAACAGGTACATAGCGTCATCAAAAAATGATTGGAATGATCAATGATGACGAACATTTTTTGACCATCACCAAAAGTAACCAAAAAGAGCATTGGTTAGCATCAATAAAATATTGTCACTAGAAGTGTCACCAAAGAGAGAATTAGTGATGGGCCTTTAACGACCCTCACCAAAAGTGTTACCAAAGAGAGAATTAGTGACGGGCCTTTAACAACTCTCACCAAAAGTGTCATTGAAAATGGCTTTGGTGACAGACCTTAAAGGACCATTACTATATACACTTACAAAAATGATTTTTTAAAGACCGTCACCATATGCAACATTGGTGATGGACCTTAAAGGTCCATCACAGGCATGAAGTGTCATCAAAAACTCATTAGAATGATCAATGATGATGAACATTTATTGACCGTCACCAAAAGTAACCAAAAAGATCATTGGTGACGATTAATAAAAAATTGTCACTAGAAGTGTCACCAAAGAGAGAATTAGTGATGGGCCTTTAAAGACCCTCACCAAAAGTGTCACGAAAGAGAGAATTAGTGATGGGCCTTTAACGGCCCTCACTAAAAGTGTCATTAAAATGGCTTTCGTGACAAACCTTAAAGTACCATCACTATATACACTTACAACAATACTTTTTTAAAGACCGTCACCATATGCGACATTGGTGGCGGACCTTAAAGGTCTGTCATAGGCATGACCCTCACCAGTGACCTTTTCACATGTAGTGTTAGAAAGGTGGCTCATTTTGTAGCCACTAAATCCACCTAAAAGGAAATCAATGTTACCCAAATTTTTATGAAAGAGAAATTTTAATTGCATGGTATACTCAATAATATCATTTCAAACTAAGATGCCAAATTTACGTCCAATGTTTGCAAAGTGTTTTTTTGTTGGTTTTGTGACAGAGTTGGTTTTAGCACAACATATCATCCTCAAACAAATGGATAGATTGAAAGAGTTAACGACATACTAGAGGACATGCTCATAATGTATGTCATGCATCAACCTTAGAGATGGGAAGAGTTTCTTCCTCTGGTAGAGTTTTCCTATAACAATGATTACCAAGGGTCATTGAAAATGAGACCTTTTGAGGCTCTATATGGAAGGAAATGCAAAACACCTATCAACTAGAATAATCCAATGAATAGGGTACTTCTTGGGCCTATGATGAAGGAAATGGAACATGGGATAATTGTTATTAGGTGGAATTTAAAGACAAATCAAGATACGAAAATTAGTTATGCAGATTAGTAGAGAATGCACAAGGAATTCCAAGTGGGGGAACATGTTTACATTCAGATTAGACTAAGAAAGAGTTCACTGAAAATTGGGTCTTGTGCAAAGCTATCACCTAGATTTTGTGGACCATTTCAGATTTTAGAGAGAGTGGGTCTAGTTTCTTATAGATTGGATTTACTACCCATAGTGAAAGCACATGATGTTTTCCATATTTTCTTTCTTAAAAAAATGTGTATGATGCCAATTATGTTGTTGATTAGTCTGCGATATAAGTGGAATCTGGGGGAAGGTTACAACCAAAACCATATTCCATTTTAGATTGGAAGAAGATCGCACTCTAGGATTGAGTAATCAAACAGATCAAAGTGTAGTGGAGGCACTTTGGACTAGATGAGGCCACTTAGGAAATGGCTAATCAAGTGAGGGTAGCATATCCATTTTTGTTTGCTGAGTAAACAACTATAAATTTAATTGTAATTATGAATAGAGTTGTGTATATAAAGCTTGGGGTAAATTTTGTGTTTGGATGTAAAACATCGAGGACAATGTTCCTCTAAGGATATGGGGTCTGTAACAACCCTTTTGGCTAGCCCTCATGTAAATATGATTATGTGAATTGTTTGTGTAAATGAACGTAATTAATTTTGATAAGGTGAAAATGACTAGAATGAGAGAGAAGACACAAATTTAGAGCCTAAGGGGAGAAGTTGTTGGGAATTGCTTGGGGAAATAGCCAAGCTTTGAAGTATGAATTTAATCTACCACCCACATTCCCTCTGAATTAAAATAGAAAATGTACACACTCTTAAAGATGACTTATGGGTGCCTGTGTAAAAGGACGAGCCCTCATGCTTTTGGGGAATGTGTTGGATCTAATCAACTTAGTACAATCAATGGCATATGGGTGGGGGGTATGCTGCATAGATAGGGGAATATAAATAGTAGGTGTATGAAAAATAAGAGGGACTATGAACACTAGATAGGGGGATCTACAAAAAAACATTATAATGTGGTATACACAGAACAATCGAAGAGTAAAAATGGCAGCGAATGGATTCAATGAAGGAATATGTGGATAGTTAATGAATTAAGCAAGTACAAACAATAAAGAGCCAAAGGAACTCAAAAGAATTTAAGAGAGCCACAAGTAGATACTGAGCTTCTTTAGACTCATGTATGATTTATCAGGTAGAGCACTATAGTGTGCTTTGGATCTCTAAATTGTTATTAATCAGGTGGAAGCTAGATCTTTGGATTCCTGTGTGATGTTAATCAAGTGGATACTAGCTCTATAGACTCCTGAGTGTGTTTCTTAATAGGTGGAGATCAAGACCTATGGATTCCCATGGAGTTTATCAAGTGGATACAAAATGTGCTCTAGATTCCTACAAGAGATAAGTGGAGGCACTGTGGGCTCTAGAATCCTTAAGTGTGAAGTGGGTGGAGGTCCTCTTGAATTTGGACTCGTATAATGGTTTATTGGTTGGAGCACTATGTGTTATGGATTTACTGAAGTTTTCTTTGGGTGGATACATTGTGTGTTTTTTATTCTTGGCTACTAGGTGGATGCACTGTGTACTCTGGATTCCCATGTGATTGTTCATATGACTGGTGTTGATTTCCCTTAGAGCTCTTCACTCCTTAGGCTATGAATCTAGCTTTAGGGTGGTTAATTTCAATAAATAACAACTGATTGAGGATATTTGAAGTTTCTCTCTCAGTTTCTAGTCACCCATATATTAAGATAAGTGACATACTTGTATTGTCGTGCATATCTGTGTAATTTGAATATTGATTAATGATGTTATGTAATAATGGTGTATCAACACTTTTAATGAGGAATGTATATTACTATATGTTGCAATGAGAAGGTAATGTGAATGATTCTCTTGATTTTGAGGGATTGTAGGTCCCTATGTTGTTGATATGATCTTGAACTACAAAGTTCTTATGCGCTTATGATTTATTGTGAGCAAATGACTATTAATACTTATGATCTCACTTTATGATATATACGCATTACATAAATAGTTGTTATTTGAAGGTTGTTGAAGGCCTGTGGTAAATGTTGGGTATGATTGTATTATAAATCCAGTTAAAATTTTGTGACATGTGTAATTCCATGGTTTATTCGCTATAGAAGGCATGTTAGATATTAGCATGGAATTTTGTTATTTATTATTGGCCTTCGACCCTTTTCATCGTGGATCATTAGATGGAATAATTCTTTATACACATATACCTATACCAGGAAGCCTGGTAGTAAGGATTAGATCCACCTTATTAAAGGATCTGGTTTTGTTGTTGTTGAACCTTAGAGTGCATTCAACCATATATTGACTTGTTATAAAGCCTATTAGTGGGAAAATTCATATTTCAAAAAATATATTATACTTGGGATTGACTATGCTGATGCTTGAAGTCACAACGCAGCAAATGAAGGTTTTAATCTTATTGCAATAATGGTGTTGAGCATTGATCGGGACTAGGAAAAGCTTCACAAACCATTGAAGTTCCTAAGACTTTGACCAAAGAATGTAGAGAAAAAAGGGCTTGTATACCGGACGTGCAAGCCTTGTTAAACTCGTAAAGAAAAATGGGAAATCTATAAAAGAACAGAGGAATCATAGATTTCCTTAATCACATGATAATCACCATTATGTTACTTAATCACAAATCTTAACAATAAGGTTTACTATTAACTAGGGATTAACATTAATACTATGTTGTGCCAAGTGCTAAGTGTGCCATCCTTGGAGTTGGCGAAAGATGAAAAAAGGCACAACGTATAATTGTTCATTAAATGGCGTCTTCATGCCTTTTGTCTAGCACTAGGTTTAGTTGTTCTCTTCTCAAGTTTGGGTGCAACTTATATAGAGCGCGGATGGGAAGTCCTCTGTAAATTGATGATGACATGTTCATCTCACCACGCTGGATTGAAGTTGCGCTCGCTTATCGCCTTGGCGAGATGGCATTAGCACACAAACATGGAGGATGGGTAGAGGTGCTCAACATGCACCCCCTCGAAATATTTATAATGTGAATTCATGGAATTATGTGGAGGACCAGGACCCAATGGGACCCCAACATATGTTGAGGTGGCAGAAATTGTGTAGATGAGATGGACTACATGGATGACATGAGATCTAATGAATTGGATAGACTGTCAATGTAGAACACTAACTGAATGGCACGTGGCAAACATGAATATCATTTTTTGGTGGCTATTGGGGTTGATTGTGGATGACACGTGGCATTCTTAGTGGATGCCATGTGGGAGTGTGGCATCTTCTAGGCGTTAATGTGACAACAATATGACTAGATTCCATGCATTGGGAAATGGATATGTATCATTAGTTAATGAAGCCCATGTTTTTTTTCTATTGCCAACGACTCCCTGTAGTGTGCCAGGGTAGTGAGAGCACTTTAAAGGGGGAAAATAATGGATATCTTTCCATTTTTTAATGAAAGTTGCACCCTCCGTCTAGTGCTCGACTCTATTGTGCCCTTCTTGTGTTTGGGTGTGGCGACATGGTGCACTAACAAGGATAGGTGCACATTGACGTGGCATGCAACATGGTAGTGCCACATATGAAACTTGGTGGGATACTTGGATGTTTTTGTTGATGTGGCCAAAGAGTTAAAAGGTAAATCTATAAAATGGTCATAACTTTTGATCTTGGCGTCAAATTTCAATAAAATTGATATTGTCAAAAAGATCTTAACGATCTTGATCTAATGGTGGTTTCATACTTTGATTTTGAGAACTTTTGAGATTGAGGATTTTTATAGCCCCCTCTTCATAATGAGACCATGGAGGTTGGATTATTTGAAGTAACACCTCTCATTCAACCTATATTATCTAAGGGGGTGGGAGGGAGAGTTGTAACATGTATTGCTAAGAAGTGTTAGCATGGATATTTGTCAAGGTCTTAATGTTATATTTATTGTAATTTGTCTAATTAATGATAAATTTCCAAACAACTAACTTAAGGATAGAGAACACGTACTGACCATGATATCATGCAAAATTTTAGTAAGGGGGATAAGGATTTACCTTTCCTACTATGGAATTTTTTTTTCTAAAGAGCCATATTGCCAAGTTTCCAAAATCTAAACTTGAAATTATTTCCCCGTCTCTTTCTATTTCCACCAAAATCATTTATTCAGGAAGTTATGTAGATCGGTAGCTTTCCAAGCACCACACACAATTATGGAGGTATGGGGAGATGTTTGGGATAGCTAAGAGTGTCATCCATAGGTACTAGTAAGTACCCATCTCTAATTTCCATGATTAACCATGATTTTCTCTGACACTTGAAAAAAAATTGTAGGCCTTATGGAATAAGGAAGAGATGGAACATGTGTGGGCCATAGGGGACACCCATTCATGTGTGTGAAAAAGAAAAAAAACATGTGTGTAGATAGTTTTTCTAGGAAAAAGGAGAGCACCCATGAGGAGAGCTTGAATAAATCACGAGTGGGTTTGTTGTTGAGTTTTACTAAAAAATATAACTTGATTTGGATTCTAGTAGTTGTATAAAAGGTTTCCAAACATGATAATTGTACCCATTGTTAAGAAATTGAAACTATTTAAGCTTGAATTTGAGTGTTGAAATTGGGTAAGCAAACCTAAACAAATTGGGAAAAGAAGGTTGTGAATTTTGATTCTGGCTAGGTAAGAAAGCAAGCATTGTGATGGAAGGGTTCTAAGGGACTGCATAGATAGCGAAGGGAATCCCATATGCTAATGCAATCCAAATTAGAAGGAATTTGTATAATTCTTGGAGGTCATGTGCTTGGTGGCTAAATGGAATTTTTCCATTTTAAGTAATGTGAAGGAGAGTGACCTTCATACCCATTAAATTTTGTTAATAAAACTGAGTTTCCCTAGTGGTATCGTAGCTTGGCTAGATGGTGGCTATATGTAGAAAGAGATAGTCACAACTTAGTCTCAATTTTGGTAGAAAAGAACTCACCCTTCACTAGTTTCAGGGAACTTATAAATTCTTTAAATAAGTGTATTTTTCCCTTACATTTGCAATGTGTCATTCTGATTATACATTATGTAAAAGATGTTCTTGGTTGTGAAAATATTTTTTGTTAATTGACTCATGAAATTGGTTGTTCATGTACATAATTGTGTGCATAAAAGGCTTATTAGGTTTTCTCCTTTACTTCATTTTCACATTCTAAACTAAGTAAACAATTATAGTGTTATTGAGTTTAATATATTACATGCTTGGTATGGAAATTAAATATACAAGTGTCTATGTTTATGGGCTTTGTTTGCAATTTATCTCACCATGATATTTGTACATGAGGCTTTGACAAATCAATGAGTCTAAATATAATTTAGGAGAAAGTTTGGTCATCTTTCTCTAAATTAGTAGGAACCTTATATTTTTCCAT
Source organism: Pinus tabuliformis (assembly GCA_031772625.1). NCBI lineage: Eukaryota > Viridiplantae > Streptophyta > Pinopsida > Pinales > Pinaceae > Pinus > Pinus tabuliformis. Next base: position 18,882,275 of record CM062813.1, on the reverse strand, counting down.
AAATTAATGTCCAAATATTGTTCTCCTTTCCCAAATAGCTTTTATGTCAGGAATACATCTTGTCTCAATATGAACATTTCTTTCATGTTTTTACTTTGGTAATTACCATGAAACTTATGCATTTAAGAAAGAGATTAAAACTATGTATTTATTAAGGTAAGGATCTCATTATCGAGTGTTGAGTTCTCACAGTTGAAATGGAATTTAGAAATTTTAAATTTGTTAAGAATTTAAATCACATATGGTGAACATTTTTTATTTATTTATGCCTATATTTACCTACAAGGTAAATAAATAAATAAAAATATGGATTATCTATATTAGGTTAGTTTATTTGTGTATTTGCTCACCTAGTATATATGTGTGTGGATGTGGGTGGTAAATAAATAAACATAAGTATGGATTATTTATATTTTGTGCAAGTTGATGCTAATATGACCATGCATAATGTAAATAACTATATAAAAGTTATCAGAAGAAAGGTAAAGGATGATAGAGAAGGCTAGGGATTATAGATAAGGTCATGCAACCCTAGCGCTAATAACACACCTCTTTGGGAATTATGTGGAGGTAGGGTTCCACGTCACTAACGGGCGTGATGGAAATATTAATCAAAACCTCAAATAAGCCTAATTTCGCGCCTCAGTTCAGAATCCAATGAAATTTATATTGTTGGAAAGCTTTTGTAAATATAGATATCAGTAATCCAAACATTTGTTTAGGAGCTAAAATAAATATGTTAAAGCTTTATAATCACCATCTCCTTCAACTGACTTAGAAGGTCTAGTGAGTTACAATTTATTCTAGGCATTGTAGAGAAAATATCTATTAAAAAGGTGACTAGATTATTCTTCATACCATAACCTAAGAGATGAAGCAATTGTATGGAAAAAACATTTCACTTTAAGTAACCTATTTATTATCTTATACTATAAAAATATGAATAAATATATCTAACCAATAATTACATGCGAAAAAGAAAGATATAGAGGATTCCAAGATTATTTTCATGTGAAAGTTCCTATTACAATTTCATTAATGTATTACAATATCATGAATGCATCTATAAAGAGAAATGCATTCTCTAAAACTTAGTAACCAGCATAATTTCATCAAGTTGACTTGACTAATTTTTTTAAATATCCAATATTACCCTCTCCAAAACCCCTTTGTGCAATGGTTACTACTTATTCTATGTAGATGTACATTTCATAAGCCCTTTAATTAAAACTCATAATGTCTAAATAAGAAATATAAATTCATTTTTAAGTAATCTTGAAATTCTTTATACATTTATCTTAAATAATTTATCAAAATAAAATTATTAAAAATTTACATTTAAAAATCACCTATAAAAGATAAGGTGACCATTTCTCGATTTGTCAGGGGAGTAAGTAAAATTCACATGTGTGGGGAATATTTTCTTAGAGTGAGCTTGACATATATGGATGATTCATACTCATAAGGAAAGCATCGCCGTTGTGTTCTTGTTATTGTAATGAAGGGATAAATGGTTGGTTATTGGTTGGGTGTAATTTATCAGACTCTAAATTTGGTCAGAGGAGTTTTTTAGTGGTAAGTGACTGGAGCGGATAAAATAATTGTAATTTAATAATTATGTTTTTTTGTTTTGAAAATTATGGAAATTTTAAAAAAATTGGTGGGGATTTTTGTAAATTTAAGTATAACCTGTCAAAATTTATAATTTTAAGTACCCTAAAGTTTTTGATGGTGCTGAATCCATTTCCACCATAAAAAAATAGAATTCGAATATTACTTCTACACTATTTTCTCTGAAATTTTTTTTGGCCGAATTCCAATGACTTTTGAAAATTGTACGGTTCCTCCGGCTCAGTGGACAAAGCTCATTTATAAATCTCCCTCGTCTAATGCACAAATCCTTATTGGATCCTGCTATCTAATCAAGGATTTTCGGTGTCAGAAGTAAAGTTTATTAGCTGTCTGGAAAATAAGTTATTGAAGGAGCGTCCTGCTAATCTGGATTGGACATTGCCTACAGGGTCAGAAGAAAATCGTTAATGCCAAACTTCCTGGCCTCACCCCTTGAATTATGGTCAAAGAAAATGATCAGGGAGATAGCAAACAAGATTGGAAAATTTTACTATGCGGATGAGGGATGCGCCAGTCTTGTGGACAAAAGGGCGGCAGGGTTCCGTGTAGAAGTGGACCTTTCGGGTGGACTTCCGGCTGCCATGGAAATATATTGGGGAACATTCTCCATCAGACCACAACTGAATTTCTGGGGAATTCCGTCTTGGTTGTCACAAAACTGGACATCTAATAGCAGGGTGTCCACTTCGGTTTAAAGGAGGCAATATTGAAAAAATTTGGCAGGAAACACGAGCTAACAGATATCCTACGAGACATGAAAGACTGGAGGGATGTCATATGCATTATTCAGACTTGCAAAGACTTGTCTTGGCAGGAAACACCAGCTAATAGATATCCTACGAGACATGAAAGACTGGAGGGACGTCATAGGCATTATTCAGACTTGCAAAGACTTGTCTTGAAAGGGTCCCCGACTGATAAAAATTCTATCCAAATCCAACTCCAATCTGGCTCCAAATCATTTCATTGACCTGCATCATAGCGGGAACACCATTAAGGATCCTGAGGTTTCCAATTCCCATCGGAATAACACATTATTTTAGGTCCAATCTAAACATAAGTCGAGCACTAAACGAAGACTCCCTTACTGTCGCCTATTTTCCATAGACCCCTACAGAATGAGGATTTCTCCCCATTATCTGAGAATGTTGATCTAGAGAAGCCGCTAGAATTTCTTCGATGGGTATTGAACCGTTGTCTATAAACAAAAGAAAAGAAAATTTCAAGAAAGGGACTCAAATTCTTCCCAAGAACAGAGAAAAAGTGGCCCTCACAGAAGAAAAACGAAGGAAGCGAAATACAAAAAACATTCACTCTGTGGAGGCATTGAATCAGAGTTAAATGGTCGCTTCTTTGAGACTCTAGAGGAGTCCCTATTCCCTCCATTTGACCCAAGTCCATCCAATGAGGGCAATGTATCTTAGGAAGTCATTGAAGTTCGGAACCTTAGAGCAGAGTTTCGCAGCCTTTCTACCTCCTAATGAAGATAATGTCTTTCAACATAAGGGGATGGGATCTACCCAAGCCATTAGATCTCTAAACAATGGTTTCAATCAAAGGATATGATTCTTATTCTTTTGCAGGAAACAATGGCAGAGAAGGAAAAATCTTGTAACTTACTATTGAAAATACGCCCTTCTTGGATAACATGTGCCACTAGTGCTTCTAACATATCAGGATGTGGAATCTTAAATGGTGCTCATTCAAAGCTTATAAGTCATGTGTTGGAATCATATTATCAGGAAATGTTAGATTTAATTTGTGAGTTTTCCTAATTACTTTAAACTCCAACCAAGATCTACTCCTTTGTAAGAAATTGAAATTAATGCACAGCGGAACTTACTTTCCATCCTCAAAGGCTCTTGGTCTTGACTTGAGTTATTGGCTCTTGAATCCTTCCAAGAACTTGCAATCCTTTTCTCTGGCTATCCCAAATGACAGAGTATCTAGTCTTCAATGGAGCAGACAATTTTTCTGAGATGATTGCAAGCCTTGGAGACTCAGCCCTTTTATAGCAGTGCAAAACCCCAATCCTAGGGCAGCTGAAATTTAGCTGAAACAAGTCTGTCAAGAAATCTGAAATTTCAGATTTTGAAATCAATCAATCAATCAGAATAGATTCTGATTTCCTTATTCAGCTCAAATTTATTACTGCTATTATTTTAATCAATTATAATCGGTCCATTAACAATTATAATTGTTTAATATTATTCTATATGTATTTGTATCCAAATCCTTATTTAAATACGTATAATGCCATGATTTAATTAATCACATTATTTGGCATATTTTAATCATTACATAAATGTAATCTCGCTGACAGTGTTTGACATTATAATCACAATGCACGTATGTCCAACTTAATATTTGTAATTAGACGTCTCTAAATCCAACAATCTCCCACATGGACAAGTGCAACCTTTTGATTATATATCCTTAACTTTATTGCATGCAACTTTTCTGTCTTTACTTATCGTATTTCTTAAACAATTTCGTCCATCAATTATGCTAACAAAGGACTTAAGCGGCATTTGTCACATTTATTCGCAACTAAACTGACATAAATCACGCTGCCAACATAACTGAATGACATGAATCTGATTTGGACATATAGTTTAGAAATTTCACGCAAGTGTGATTAGACGTGCCTATTTCTAATTGAGTCACCTTTACTTTACTTTATGAGGCCAAAAAATTTAAACTTTAAAGAAAGAAATAATGAAACTGAAACTGAATGCAACTTGTATATATCATCAAAATTGTTTACAATTGCATTACATAGAACATCAAAAAACAGAACTTAAAACATATTCAGACTCCCACATTTTTCTAATTATCCTAAACAGATATTACACCCATACAAGCAACATGTTGGTGAAACTTCTTGGGTGGTAATCCTTTAGTAAGAGGATCCGCAATCATGGAGTCTGTACCTATGTGTTTTATACATAATTCATTATTCTGCACTCTCTCTTTTACAACCAAAAACTTAATGTCAATGTACTTCGACTTTGACGAACTTCGGTTGTTGGTTGCGTATAACACTGCTGAATTGTTGTCACATAATAATTTGAGTGGTTTCTGAATAGAATCCACAATTTTCAGACTTGTGACGAAGTTCTTCAGCCATACGCCATGATTAGATGCTTCAAAACATGCAACAAATTCAGCTGCCATAGTGGAGGAGGCTACCAATGACTGTTTAGCGCTCTTCCATGACACAGCACCACCTGCCATCATAAAGATGTATCCTGATGTTGACTTCATGCTGTCGACACATCCTCCAAAATCAGAATCGGTGTATCCAATGACCTCGAGCTGTTCCGATCTCCGATACGTGAGCATATAGTCCCTTGTTCTCTTTAGGTATCTCAACACTCGCTTGGCTGCCTTCCAGTGTTCCATACCTGGGTTACTCAAATATCTCCCTAGCATTCCGGTAATGAACGCAATATCCGGACGCGTGCATACTTGTGCATACATGATGCTACCCACGGCTGAGGCATAGGGAATATCTTTCATGAGGTTTTTTATCTAAGTCAGTTTGGGGACATTGTTTCAGACTAAACTTATCTCCTTTTGATATAGGGGTATCTCCTGGTTTGCTGTTTTGCATGCCAAATCTTGTTAGAATCTTATCGATATAGTTCCTCTGGGATAACCTCAGAATACCTTGAGATCTATCTCTAAGTATTTCAATCCCTAGAACAAATGATGCATCACCAAGATCTTTCATTTCAAAGTTCTTAAATAAAAAATTCTTAGTTTGATGCAACATGTCCTTATCGTTACTGGCAAGCAATATGTCATCTACATATAAAACCAAGAAAATAAATTTACTCCCACAGAACTTAAGGTATATACATTCATCTACTATGTTAGACTCAAAACCAAATGAGCTAATAACTTGGTGAAACTTATAATACCATTGTCGAGATGCTTGTTTTAGCCCATAGATAGATTTCTTAAGTCTGCAAACCATAGACCCTGCATCACCTGATACAAAGTTTTCTGGCTGCTTCATATAGATCGTTTCATCAATGTCACCATTGAGAAACGCCGTCTTTACATCCATCTGATGAAGTTCTAAATCATAATGTGCTACAAGCGCCAATATAATCCTTAAAGAGTCTTTCGATGAAACTGGAGAGAAAGTCTCTTTATAATCAATGCCTTCTTTCTGTGTGAAACCTTTCGCAACAAGACGTGCCTTGCATTTTTCAACATTGCCTTTAGAATCCCGCTTAGTCTTAAATATCCATTTGCAACCAACGGGTTTCTTGTCTTTAGGCAACGGAACGATATCCCAAACGTCATTGTCATACATAGATTTCATCTCTTCATTCATGGCATTAATCCACATTTGAGAGTTAGAGCTTTCCACAGCTTGTTTGATATTAACAGGATCATTTTCAAACATGCCAATGTCAAACTCATGTTCTTGAAGATATGCATAATCCTTTGATTGTGCAGATCTTTTCTCTCTAGTAGATCTCCTAATTGGCACAGGCTCTAGATTTTCTTGAGGTTCATTTACAACTTGATCTTCAACAGGAGGAAGAACATCATTACCAACTTCTGAATCTCCCACAGGCCCTAGGCCATCAACATTTTTCATGTCAATGTGAGGGTTTGGGTTGGGTTCAGGTCCATTTGTGTTCTCTATTCCCTGTTGAGTTTCTAACTGAGTTGTTTGGGATGATGAAGTTTGCACATTGTCAAAAGATGTATTTCTAAACGCAATCGGAATTTGAACAAAACTAGGACTTCGGTCCATAGTCTCATTCGCATTCGTCTCTTCTTCTTCAAAAATACTATCTTTTGTCATATCTCCCCCCACAAACTCATTATCCTCAAAAAATTTGCACTTCCTGACTCGAAAACTGTATGTTCTGTTGGATTATAGAATTTGAACCCCCTAGATCGTTCAGAATAGCCTATAAAGTAACAACTAACGGTTCTTTCGTCCAGTTTCTTTTTGCTTGGCTTGTAAGGCCTAGCTTCACATGGACATCCCCAAACTCTCAAATGATTCAAGCTAGGCTTGCGCCCAACCCATAACTCGTAAGGGGTCTTGTTAGCTGCTTTAGTAGGCACTCTGTTAAGTATGTATGCTGCAGTCTTTAAGGCTTCTCCCCACAAATTCTCAGGTAGAGTTGTACGAGCAATCATACTTCTCACCATGTCTTTAAGGGTGCGATTTCGTCGCTCAGCAACACCATTCATTGCAGGCGAACCTGGCAACGTATACTGAGGCACAATTCCGCATTCCTCTAAGTATTTTGCAAAGGGACCTTGACGCTGTTCTCCTGATCCATCATAACGACCGTAGTATTCACCACCACGATCAGAACGAATGGACTTTATACGTTTGTTAAGTTGTAACTCAACTTCCGTTTTGAACTTTATGAACACGTCTAATGCTTCCGCCTTTTCTTTTATTAAGTAAATATGACCATATCTTGAATAATCATCTATGAATGTGATAAAGTAACGGTCACCATTTCTTGTAGCCTTTGGAAAAGGACCACAGATATCCGTATGAATTAATTCTAAGACATCATTACACCTTTTTGCATCATACTTACGTTTATTAGTTTGTTTTCCCTTTATACAATTTACACAATCACTTAAGTTTGTAAAATCTAAAGGTTGGAGAATATCATTAGACACAAGACGTTCTATCCTTTTCATAGAGATATGTCCTAATCGCTTGTGCCATAATGTTGCAGATTTCTCACAAGTTAATTTACGTTTTCTATTATCTATATGCAGTGCCTCTGAATGTGAAGTGTCTATATCTAGAAAATAAAGATTATCATAAGAAGACAGGATACCAGAAGCAAGAAGCTTAGAATCTTGACACAAACTGAAATTTCCATTACCAAATGAACATACATAACCAATTTTGTCCAAATAAGATATAGAAATTAGGTTCCTTCTGAAAGATGGAACCACTAAAGCATCAAAACTTAAATAAAATCCTGTCTTACATAATAATCTAAATTTTCCTATGCTTTCCACTTCTACTTTATTGCCATTTCCTACGTAAACGTAGCGCTCTGCCTCACTTGGCTTGCGATGGCTTAGGCAACCCTGCATCGACATACTGATGTTAGTCGTTGCACCTGAATCTATCCACCAAGTATATCTAGATACAGAACTTAAATTAACTTCAGAACAAACCAAAGCAAGAGACATACCTTTCTTTGCCAACCATGCATGATAGTTGGTGCAGAATTTCTTTGTATGTCCTGGCGCTTTGCAGAAAAAACAGTTCCTTTCTCCTGCTTTCGCAGGTGTATCTTCCTTCTTGCTTTTCTGCGCGGCATTGTTTGCAGCTACCTTGGTAGGTCCCTTTTCCTTGGCAGTAAACTTGCGCTTCTTGCCTTTACCCTTAGGATTAGATGTTACTACATGAGCACTTCTTCCTTAGTCATTTTCTGTCTCTCTTCCTCCTGCACCAACCGAGCCTCAAACTCAGGTAATGTCCACGTCTCTTTTTGACAATTATAAGTCATCTTGAATTGACTAAAGTTAGACGGGAGAGACAGAAAAATGAATTCAATGAGAACCTCATCAGAGATGTCATAATTATGCCCTTTCAAGGCACGTTGAAGTCTTGTCATCTCAATAACATGCTCTCTAACCCCTTCTTTTCCCTTGTATTTTATTGTTGCCAACTTCACAAAGAGTGTACTAACATCAGTCTTTTTACTCTTTGTGAATTTTTCTTCAAGGGCCTTAAGGTATGCAACAGCGCCTGTCTCTGTATCAGGTATGATGCCTCGAAAGGTCTCATGGATCGTTTGCTTCATCACCATTATGCACATGCGATCTGAATGCTCCCATCTAACAATATCAGCCTTCTCTTGAGGAGTTACCTCACTCTCTTTATTAGGCTTGGGGCGATCAAATCTCAGTGCTGTGTCCAATTGCATGATCCCTAAGACTAATTTCAGCTTTTCCTCCCACTGTTTGAAATTGTTCCCCATGAGGGGCTTAATCTGACTCAGACTTGACATTATGTTTGGATCTGAAAAATTCAAGAACAAGGAAATAATTTAGATACGATGTGTCACGATTTGATCCTTAATCATAATTCTAAAATCTATCTAAAGGCATGTGCAAAACTATTTGCTCCATTAAAACTTTAGCCAAAAACACCATTCAGTAATGAAACACCTTTGGGTGCAATCATTACCTTCAGGCAACCCTTATGCACCAAACAACTTAGCAGGCGCCAACCCTCCTTTGGGAAAGCTAACACCCACGTCCATTGCCAGCACGTTACTTCAACTTGTCATGAGTCATCCTTGCAATTGTCTTACAGAGAGCGGTTCGTTTGCGAACATCAATGTTTGACTCATGCGAAAAACAACACATGTATACCAAACATCGTCTTTAGTTAGATTCCAAAATTATGTCTAAAACCTAATCTAGGACGTACCTATAGAATCTACTCGTCCTATATAGAATACAGTATCTTATAACACTTTTAAATTTAATATGTCAACTATATTCATCAAAATAATTATTAGATTTTAGTAAAACTTTAGCAGTTTCTACAATGATTACCTTTTAGAAATGCTTCAATAATTTATTTAGAGAATACTAAATAATTTATTTAGAGAATACTAAATAATTTTATGGTTGCCATGATTAGCATCATTGTGATCAAATCCGAATTTAGTATTATATCAATAATTAACGTTAATACAAATTTTATGCCATAATTAGCATTATTGTGATAAAATCCGAATTTGGTATTATATCAGTAATTAACGTTAATACAAATTTTTATGCCATAATTAGCATTATTGTGATCAATTTAGAATTCAGTATTATACCCTTTAATTGGTGTTAATACCAATTTTAAATAATATCTAAATCCTAATAATTAGCCTAAATATAGCATATAGTAATTATAGTAATTATAGTAATTATAATTATTATAACCTAAATTACAATCACTTACAATTACTTACAATTACTCTTCTCGATGATAAGAATTTATTCCAATAAACAGAAATATACATGTACATTCTATTTGAATAAAATTCAGACATAAAAATGGCCAGAGTTGATGCACATATGGATAGAGCCAACCTTACAGGGCGCTGGTGGGTTTTTATTGTTTGTAAACACTGATAGACATACATGTACTAAATTAGATAAATGTGCTTGACAGCAATTTAAAGACTCCACAGGTTATTAGAACCTTGGCTGCTAGCAAAGACGCCCCGAGCCAAGTTAGAGCAACAGGCATCTACAGCAATTCTGGAGGGTTTCCTTTGAATGCGGAACCACACCAACTTAGAATCAAAATCATAAAGTTGCTTATTAACTGTTCAACAAATTAGGAATAACATGTTTTTCATGCCATTCCCTAGCTCATCTTTAAAACAATCCCGTGACTATTTTTCTATTTCTTCCAACTGACTACCAACCAGAAGGCAACATTTTATACAACAGATTGCTTAAAGTAGGTTCATTGTTTGGGAGACTGATTTTCAACAATATATTTGTATTGGTAAAATTATTAACAAAAATTATAGTTCGGAGAAACCAAAATAGTCAATCCCAACCACTGTAAATTTACAATACATCTCAACCGAAACACAAACTGGTGAACCAAATTCTCTTTAAATGAAGGGAGATTTGAAATTAACCTGCAATTAAAACAAGGGTAGAGAAGGAATCGAAAAATAAATCTCTGAACAATATCGTGTTATGCAAGATTCGAATTCCAACTTCGATTTCGCACTGGCCATATATAAAACGAGATGCAAGAAATCGAAAACCATAAGTGAAAGGAGAAATAAGAGCTGAAACATAAACCATCTAATTTCTCCAGTTATATGTCTGCATATTCGATCCTCTTCTGCGTGAGCATTTGGATTAAAATTGTTATGAGAGTTCACAACTTCACATACGAAACAAAATCAGCTAATCTCCAAAAATCAAGCACGGATTCTTACATAAGGGAGCTCCGATACCAATTGTTAGATTTAATTTGTGAGTTTTCCTAATTACTTTAAACCCCAACCAAGATCTACTCCTTTGTAAGAAATTGAAATTAATGCACAGCGGAACTTACTTTCCATCCTCAAAGGCTCCTGGTCTTGACTTGAGTTATTGGCTCTTGAATCCTTCCAAGAACTTGCAATCCTTTTCTCTGGCTATCCCAAATGACAGAGTATCTAGTCTTCAATGGAGCAGACAATTTTTCTGAGATGATTGCAAGCCTTGGAGACTCAGCCCTTTTATAGCAGTGCAAAACCCCAATCCTAGGGCAGCTGAAATTTAGCTGAAACAAGTCTGTCAAGAAATCTGAAATTTCAGATTTTGAAATCAATCAATCAATCAGAATAGATTCTGATTTCCTTATTCAGCTCAAATTTATTACTGCTATTATTTTAATCAATTATAATCGGTCCATTAACAATTATAATTGTTTAATATTATTCTATATGTATTTGTATCCAAATCCTTATTTAAATACGTATAATGCCATGATTTAATTAATCACATTATTTGGCATATTTTAATCATTACATAAATGTAATCTCGCTGACAGTATTTGACATTATAATCACAATGCACGTATGTCCAACTTAATATTTGTAATTAGACGTCTCTAAATCCAACAGGAAATTGTAATGGAACAAGTCATTATATCCGAATTTTTAACATTTATGCTCCCTATGTTGACACGAAAGCGTTCTGGGATAAAATTGATGACTGTGGCATCCTCGACATTCAACATCTCATAATAGCTGGGGATCTAAATAGTGACATCTCATAGTAGCTGGGGAATTCAAGGACCAAAAGACCAGGATGGATCCGTTATCTGCCTATTTTAAGGACCTTTTCAATCCTAAGTTGCTTATGGACATTACCCCAAACCCTATTTGTCCAACTTGGAAAAATGGGTGTTCTGGAACTGAAGGAATTGCGAAAAGACTTGATCGGTTCTTTGTCCACTCCTCTCTGCTTTTGAGAATGAAAAGACTTGAGTCCACATCTTTCTTCTCTGAAGCCTTCGGCCACGATGCTATTCTTTTGGAATGGAGTTGGGCAGGGGATCTGATTTCCCTGCCCTTCAAATTCAATCACATGTTGATAAATGAGCCAGATTTAATTGAATTGGTTCGTATTTCCCAGTGTCAGCCTATATTGCCCGCTAATATTAGGCAAATGGAGACGCTCTGTCTTAAACTAAAGAGGCTCAAGTTGATGGTTCGTGCCTGGACTAATACATGTAAGGAAGAACAAAAGAGGGACCTTTGTGCACTTTGAAAATAAAATTGCTTCTCTCATGGGCCTTTCAAATTCAGAATACTTCTTTAAGCAAACTAAGAAAGCCAATTTGGATATGGTGCGAAGGAAGAATAAAATCCTAAAATTTCAGGAAGAGGAGTGGCGACTAAAGAGGAGGATGGCTTGGATTAAAGGAGGAGACAACAATACCAGAATTTTCATAGAGTAGCATAAAAAAGAAAGGCTACTCATTCTATTTGGTACATTCGAGATGATGATGGAAGGTTAATCACCTCATTTAAGGACATTAAGAATGTGGCTTTCAGATATTTTAGCCAGCAATTCAATGTTGGAAGGAAGTAATGGAGAAAGCTAAACTTGATTATTGTTATGATGATGATGATAGGATTAAGACTCTAATCTTAGACTTCAGATCTTAATATGTAGGGAGTGGTTGAAACCATCCATGTCACGCCCCTACACCTGCGGTAGTCTTCCAACCGCTTGTAGCAAGGTGCGGCACCACCTAGTGCTTTCTTTTCACCAATACTAACATTCATGGACTACGCCTACTTCACTTTAACATTACTTAGCTTGTGTTTTGCAACCAAGTAAATATGCAATTATCCTTTATACTTAATGAAACCCATACTCATTCATTATCCATAGCAATTATAACAAGAACATCAACAATTGCAACAGTATAAAGGGGAGGGGCAACTCCCCGTAATGTGAGTATGCCCGAATCAATATATTATATAATCATCATTTTTACAATGTACACGCTAAGTCCTTGGGAAACCCCAAATTTACACTTAGCCAAATTTTCACAACTTCGGCAAACTCGGTTGCCCAGCTCATCGGCACCTCCGCATGGTCGCCGCACGACTCACCAACCCGTCGTTCACCTCGTCGCACGTCTTCGCCGGTTCGCCCTTCGTTTGGTCGCAAACGTCCAAACCGTGTATCCCTGCCCACACACAGTCCCGCTTGCCAACTCTTGACAAACACCCAAATCGTGTGCACAACACGTAGTACCGCCTGCCCAACTCAACGACCTCCGGTTCCAACCTTCATCTCACCTTCGTGCACACTTGCACGGTGGGCGGGCGCTCACCCAAGTTGCCAAGACACCCACGCCAAGTCGTCGCACAAACACCTCCGCACAATACACCCGGGCATGTCTTGCCCAACACATCTACCTCTGGGGCTCAAGGAGATGTTATCTTTTCTCTTCCTTGGTTAGAGACCGTCAACCTTCACTTGATTGGATAAAGCTTCATTCACCAAGAGCACTCTCACCAAGTGCGACTCACTAGAGGAGCGCATGAGCTATGCACTCATCCTCCTCAAAACTGCGCACTAGAGACTCTCTTCCAAGAGCGAAGATGAAGTGCGAAGTTGAATGATTGAAATGAGCTCCATCGCACTCATATATATATACACATCGCAAGTGCGGTGGTGGCTCGCCCAGCCAACCACCATATCTTCGTTTACACACCCCTTCGCAACGTGCAACGCCCACTTCTAAGTCGGCCTGCCCGCCATCGCAAGTCGGCTTTAAGCCAAGCGCTCCACGCTCCAATCGCCATATAAGTGCTATCACACTTCTATCATTATCGCATGTTCGTCGCAAAGTTTCATCGCATTTTCTCCGCACACCCGATTCGTCGCACCCGCCCATCGCACCATCGCACGCCCGTCGCGCGCCCGTGCACGGTCACCCGGCACCCTACCACACCGCAGCTCCAAGGACCTTACATCCTCCTCCACCTGAAATCGTTCTCGTCCTCGACAACATACCATCCTAGTAGCCATCCACCAAGATCATCCATGATGTCAACTCCTCCACATACTGCAACTATCACTGCATCATATGTAGAACCACTGTCTCCACCATGTCTCGCCTCGGTAACCATCTGTCACCAAGATCACCATACCAAGGTATACACCTCATCGGTATGTCATCCATCAGAGATCATCTCAATCCATGATCATCGATCACCCTGTCACAATCTCCACATGCTACTCCACCATGGAAGGCTGGTCCCTCCATCCAAGCCACATGCCCACTGCAACATCCCATGTCGACCTCACCATGTGAACTGCTGCCATGATATTCCAACACAATGCTAACACATCTCTGCACATTGAGCCCCCTCATGTTTGAACTAGTCGGATGGCCAGTCCAACTGTCACGCTCAATCATGAGAATGCACATCCTCATGCCACCATCAATTGTTTCTCAAAACATCCTGCCATATCCTCAACTCGATCAAGAATCCATCTCCATATAAGTGTAAGCCATGCTCAGGTCCATGAAGTAGTCCTCATCTCATCTGCAACATGCTGTTCAAAGTAGTTGAGTCTCAACCCATGCCCAAGTGTTTGCCACCAAGGCATCATCATCGTTGTAACTCCATCACTTCAAAGTGTCTCATATCGATCATCCACATCAAGTCACTCTACCAAGCCATGCCCATACATGTACTTTGAAAATATGTATCCCATACTGCATCAAAGTCTCTGACCTCAGCTCCTCAATGCATCAGATCCTCTAAGTCCACCATATATGAAGTCCCTAAAAGTCACAACCTCATGTCATCATGAGCTCCATAATCTGCTCACAACTCCACCCAAGTCCATGGTCTCATTGTACGTAAGTGCACAACCTATCCATCGGCTCATAAGTAAAACATCTCCATGTCATATCAACAAATCCACCTGCACAACATCCTTGCCTTAGCACTCCTCATTGGATGCCCATAAGTGACACCTCTACAAGTGCTCCCGCATAATGTCCCTACATAAGACTGCCATGCTCCATGTCTCCAACCTGATGTCCATGACTATGTTGTCCATGTAGTCCAACCACGTAGGCCCATCACAACAATCGGTCATCCTCATCCAAGTCTCTAATCTTCGGTCTAGTGAACTCGATCACCCAACCATATGATCATCATCATGGGTCCCTCCATCATAGCTCCTCCACCAAAGTGTCCACCAATACTATCTCTTGGTCTCGGCCATGAGAAGTCCACCCAAGCATCATCATCATACCTCAAGTGTGTGCCCTTCAATCTGTCCATGAGTCATGTCGGGCACTTAGCCAATCTTCCATATGGCTAAAGCACGACCCATTCCTCCACAATATCATCATGTTCCTCCCTTGTCAAGGGCCTTTGTACCTTCTACCATAAGGTCACAAACAACCCCAACAAGTCTTGCAACAATCAACAATCCTTGCCCTTCATCATCATCATGAGGCTCTTCCTCATTCATCCATGTCTGCAAACTGCACAATCCTGGTCCAACTTGATCAGTCTCAAGTTCATCCTCCATCGTTGTCATGTATACAACATCTTCAAACATCACGGCTTCCTCTTCCTTGATAGCACAATCTACAACTTCATCTTGCCCCATTGTCCAACCAAGTTGAAGAAGTTCATCTTCAACATTCTTTTCCAAGACTTCAAGTTCCTTTCGAATCCGGGGATTCTCTTCTTTCAACCTCTTCAACCTGTATAAGGTAAGCAAGAGCTTCCCTTCGCATTCTTCCAAACCTTCCATGTCTTGTCGTTCAGCTTGGCCCAAGCACTAAGCTTCACCCCTGCTAAACCTGTTTCACCATTCACCAGCTTCACCAAGTTCCCTGCAACCATGAACCGGCCCTTGTTCCACTTGTATGTGAAACTAGCTTCCTTCACCTGCAAGTACCTGCTTCCATTGTCACCAAATGTCAAGCTTCTTCAACCCTGAATCAGCCTGCTCTGATACCACCTGTCACGCCCCTACACCTGCGGTAGTCTTCCAACCGCTTGTAGCAAGGTGCGGCACCACCAAATGCTTTCTTTTCACCAATACTAACATTCATGGACTATGCCTACTTCACTTTAACATTACTTAGCTTGTGTTTTGCAACCAAGTAAACATGCAATTATCTTTTATACTTAATGAAGCCCATACTCATTCATTATCCATAGCAATTATAACAAGAACATCAACAATTGCAACAGTATAAAGGGGAGGGGCAACTCCCCGTAATGTGAGTCTGCCCGAATCAATATATTATATAATCATCATTTTTACAATGTACACGCTAAGTCCTTGGGAAACCCCAAATTTACACTTAGCCAAATTTTCACAACTTCAGCAAACTCGGTTGCCCAGCTTGTCGGCACCTCCGCACGGTCGCTGCAAGACCCACCAACCCGTCGCTCACCTCGTCGCACATCTTTGCCGGTTCGCCCTTTGTTTGGTCGCAAACACCCAAACCATGTATCCTTGCCCACACGCAGTCCCGCTTGCCAACTCTTGACAAACGCCCAACTCGTGTGCACAACACGTAGTACCGCCTGCCCAACTCAACGACCTCCGGTTCCAACCTTTGTCTCACCTTCGTGCACACTTGCACGGTGGGCAGGCGCTCACCCGAGTCGCCAAGACACCCACGCCAAGTCGTCGCACAAACACCTCCACACAATACACCCAGGCACATCTTGCCCAACGCATCTACCTCTCACCAAGAGCGCTCTCACCAAGTGCGACTCACTAGAGCAGCACATGAGCTATGCGCTCATCCTCCTCAAAACTGCGCACTAAAGACTCTCTTCCAAGAGCGAAGATGAAGTGCGAAGTTGGATGATTGAAATGAGCTCCATCGCACTCATATATATACACATCGCAAGTGTGGTGGTGGCTCGCCCAGCCGACCACCATATCTTCGTTTACACACCCCTTCGCAACGTTCAACGCCCACTTCTAAGTCGGCCTGCCCGCCATCGCAAGTCGGCTTTAAGCCAAGCGCTCCACGCTCCAATTGCCATATAAGTGCTATCGCACTTCTATCATTGTCGCATATTCGTCGCAAAGTTTCGTCGCATTTTCTCCGCACGCCCGGTTCGTCGCACCCGCCCGACGCACCATCACACGCCCGTCGCGCGCCCGTGCACGATCACCCGGCGCCCAACCGCACCGCAGCTCCAAGGACCTTACAATCCCATTAGTGTGAAAGCCTATATATTTTAGGCTTATTTGAATCAATATAATAGGGCTTGCATGAGTGTTTATACACTCTCCAAGTATCTCACCTGGAGAGCCAGTTAATATATAGTTTATATATTCAATTTTATTCATGGTATCAGAGTTACATGGTTGTCGATCATGTACGCTGAGTGAAGTTCGCGACTGAGCCGAAATCGTCACAAGTTTTAGGTGCACAAATGCGACAATCCCACTATAACAGTTCCCGCACATTTTATTTTAACATTTCGGCGCGGGTGTGGTTAGAACGACGTGAATCTGTGTTGTATAAGGGCGACAAACTGCGCGAGTCTGCGTTGGTAAATCACACCAATTGTGGAAACGAAAAATAAACTACGCGTCTTTTTGTTTCTTGTGGTGGGTTGCATGTTCGATGAAGGCATTTTTTGCACGTTTGAGAAGTGAATTATAAAGTTGTTGGTGCATGGAAGCTGCATGGAATTTAAAATTGGAGATTGGCAGCAACGTGGATCTGTTTTGGCTATAGCGGGGAATTCCGTGGAGGCGTGCAGAAGGCTGCAAAATCGTCGGAGGTTGCATAACATTTGAATAGCAACGATCAAGTATTGCTGTCAGCGTCGTCTAGCAGATTTGGAAATTTTTTATTGTTTGAGAAACTTAAGTTGCAGGTTGTGGAGATCTGAAAATCAATTGAGATCTAAAAACCGATTGGGTAAATTTTTTCTTCTAAGTTATTTTATGCCACAATGAAAATGTTAAAGTCGTTGCTGATTTGAACCTATCTTCAGAAATATATGTTATCATAAATTGCTAATTACATACATCAGGATTAGATATTGATAGCGTTTCCAGCTTGTGAGAGGTCGTTTTGTTGCTCGTCACTAGAGCCAAGGGCACTAAGACCTACGTGGCACAAAAGCCACAGTCTACAAGGTTCTACAATTGAAGCGCTGCCAAAGGGAGAAGTTTCCCGCCTGCGTAGTAACGAGGTTGTTGGAGCTCGTTAGAGGACTGTGTGGAATCGAAAAGAAATCTTGAAGCAAGATAAAGTGAGATACGCTGGACTTTAACAACATGTCTATATTTTTAGTTGTTTTTTATTCTGATGATGATCTTTTTCTCATGTGAACATTTGGAATTAACATGGGTAGTATGTTCAAGTCAGAAGAAATTTCAGAAAAACAATGTGGTTCTGTTGATGACCACGAGAATCACGAGGCACAGTCTGTTGTGCAAGATCCTGAGATTGAAGACACACGAGCTGATCTTCAGGAAGGGTGTAGAGGGGAACAAAGTGTTGAAGATCAATTGGACGAACTACATAAAGCTGATTGCAAAGACGTGGCAAAAGAAGACAAAGCTAGAGAGAATTTAAATTGTGATGATCTCATTAATATTTATGTGTGTGAAGACGTTACATCAATGAATGATGAAGACATCATAGCTGACTTTCAAATGGTTGACAATGGAAATAGTGAGAGGGAAAATTCTTTTATCCAGCCTGTCATAATCTTGAGAAGGGAAAGAATAAGAATTCAAGCTTTCCATCACTGGGAAAGAAATGAGGTGAAGATATATCACTACCTCATGGCGAAGAAAGTAAAGATGAAACCTCGACTCAAGATGAACAAGCATGGACTCTCAAGCAAGAAGACTAAGATGAAAACTTTGTTACCAAGTTTTTCATGTTTTAATTGTAAGCCTAGCTGAGATTAGACCAACAGGCATATGTTATTGTTTAGTACCCTTTTTCCATTAAGGGGGAGTGTCGCAAGTAATGGAGAAAGCTAAACTTAGATTATTGTTATGATGATGATAGGATTGAAACTCCAATCTTAGACCTCAGATCCTAATATCTAGGGAGTGGTTGAAACCATCCCACTAGTGTGAAAACCTATATATTTGAGACTCATTTGACTCAATGTAATAGAGCTTGTATGAGTGTTTGTACACTCTCTAGATATCTCACCTGGAAAACCAGTTAATATATAGTTCATATATTCAATTTTTATCATTCAAGGGGCTAGCGGGGGACAACATAACAGAGAAAATGGAGCTAGCAAATTTATTTCTCCAAGTGGTCAACGATGAAGATATAAGGCTCATGGATTGTCCTATCTTAAAAAGGAACTCCTATACACTTTGAAAGAGATAGTGAAAGACAAGATCCCAGGTCTAGATGGATGGCCGTTCGATTTCTTCTTCTCCTTCTTCGATATTATGGGTTCAGAGCTACTTCAAATGGTGGAAGAACCACGTTGTGCATGCCACATATCAGGTGCCATTAATACAACTTTCCTTACACTCATGCCTAAAAAAAATCACATTCTTCTGATTTTATACCTATCTCTCTATGTAACTCAGTCTATAAATTGATATCCAAGCTCATAACTAACATCGTTAAAAATATCCTTTCACCGCATATCAACCTAGAGTAGTTTGGCTTCCTTCTAGATAGAAAAATCCGGGATGTTGTGACCATAGCGCAGGAAAGCATACATTCAATCAAATCCCACAACCTTAAAGCATGTTTGATGAAAATTGACCTTATGAGGGCTTATGACAGGGTTAATTGGGATTTTCTCCGAATGATCCTCCTCAAAAATGGATTTCCTCACAGACATGTCAAATGGAAAATGGATTGTGTTACGTCAGCATCCTTGGCTATCTTTATCAATGGTGTGCCATCCGACTTCTTTAAGATTTCTAGGGGCTGCGGCAAGGATGTGCCCTTCCCCCTTCTTTTTATTTTGATAATCGATGCTCTCAGCAGAGGTCTAAGGGAAACTAAGGTGTCCGGCACAATTTCAAGTTGCAAGGTCACTAATAACACTTCTACCACACACCTCCTATTTGTGGATGACGTCCTCTGTTTTGGAGAAGCCGAGATTTCAGAAGGGGAGGTGTTCTACCAGGTAATCAATCACTAAATTTGGTAGGGCTTCTGGACTCATCTCAACAAAGATAAATCAGAAATCATCTCGGATGGGGCAGAGTCAACAATAATTCAACAGTTAACATCTCTCTTTGGGTTAAAATCTGAATCTACGTCGGGTGGCTTTAAGTATTTGGGTTTTTTCTTAAAGCTAAACAAATATGAAATCCTGGACTGGAGTTGGTTGATTAACAAATTTTTGAAAAATTCACCCTTTGGGACCACACATGGATTACTATGAAAGGCAACGTGACTATGATTAATTCGGTCTTGCAAGGGATTTCAGTTTTTTGGATGCATTTATTCCTTCTCCCATCAGCGTTCACCAGAAAAATCGACGCCATCAATGCTAAGTTTCTTTGGTCCGAAGTAGGAAATTCCAAGAAACGTAACCTAATTCGGCTCGACTCTCTTGCTAGACCATCTGATTTGGGCGGTTGGATTTTGAAGGACACCAAACGATTTAATCTGGCCTTGCTTTCTAAGAATTTGTGGAGGACCTTTAATGAACATGCAATTTAGCAAGAGATAATACAAGGGAAATATCTTCAACATTTTTACTTGGAGGATTGAGTTGTTGTAGGGGCTCCCACTAAAAGTAGAACATCTTACATTTGGCATAGCATGATGTTGGCCAAGCCTTGCCTTTGTGGAAACTTCAGTTGAAAGGTGGGCAATGGAGGTAAGGTGTTTATTGACTTGGATTCGATTAAGGGCCTGAATGGAGACACATTCTATTGCCTCGAATAATCCATTCTTTGAACCAACATGGTGTCTACAACTTAGCTAATTTGAATGCTCAAAACCCCTTAACACTCTCCTTTTCCTCATGGGAGATTGGTCTTTCAACGAAGTTTGATTTCAAATCGGAATCTTATTGCAAAAAGTTGTGTAAGGCGCGGATTTCTCTTTCCAACAGGCCGAACATGCTCGCATGGGAAGGGCGTGCAGTTGCTGGTAACATTTATGTCAAAGAGGTATACTCTTACATTTATGGGAATAACCAACCTAGCCCATTTGCTGATTCGACAAAGCTCATGTGGAAGTGGGATGTCCCTTTCAAACTTAAGTGTTTTACCTGGTTGATTCTCCACAAACACATTCTCACTTGGGAGAATCTGATGAAGAGAAGCTTCCAGGGTCCGGGAGGATGCAATCTTTGCAGATATGCTTTTGAAGATTGTTTGCACTTGTTTTTGGCTTGCCCATTCACAATTGCTATTTTGGAGGAAGTCTCAGATCGGCTCAAGATCAATGTTGAGACTCTCTACGTGATGGATCATGTTACCTTTTGTATTAATGTATCAGAGCTGCTCTCCCTGGCTTCTCAGATCATCTCTAAACCATTTTGATGCTCATAAAATCGTTCATCATTTCGATGCCATGCCTTTTTCTCCCATGTATTTCGAGAG
Organism: Pinus tabuliformis; assembly: GCA_031772625.1. NCBI lineage: Eukaryota > Viridiplantae > Streptophyta > Pinopsida > Pinales > Pinaceae > Pinus > Pinus tabuliformis. The sequence goes on along the minus strand of CM062813.1, from coordinate 18,861,029 downwards.
AAGTATGCTGCCAATGTTACTCTCTTTTCCTTAGATTTATGTAAACCCCTCTTTACTAATGAAGGATATTCATTTTTCTGTTAAAAAAAATAATAATGTGAATGAAAATCCTCTTTATTAATAAAAGATATTTGTTTTTTCCCTTAAAATTAATAATGTAAATATCAATACCATACCACGGAAAAATATAATTCAATAACTTACGTCATAATTAAGAATTAACTTTGCCCAGGTTGTTAAATAATGTGAATCTCAATAATATATTCAATACCATACCACGGAAAAATATAATTCAATAACTTACTTCATAATTAAGAATAAACTCTGCCCAGGTTGTTAAATAATGTGAATCTCAATAATATCAAAGAGATATAGAACAGTCGGTGAAGGAGCGCGCTGTTAAGGCGCTCCGTATGCAAAAGGTCGCCGGTTCTAGTCTCGCCGATACCAAAAAGATGCTCCTGACTCGTGGCCTGTGAATCACGGCTTAAATGCCCTTGAGTCTTGGCCTCTCAACCACAAGGTAAGAGTGATTTTCAAGATTCACCCACTTATAAAAAAATGTGAATCTCAATAATATATTGCAAACATATAATTAATAGCTTCCTTCATGGTTAAGAATTAACTTTCTTTAAGTTATTTTGAAGGTTTGCCAAAATAATTAGTTTATTATTATAAAAGATAACGTGAAAGTCAATACCATATCCCGCAAAAATATAATTCATAACTTACTTCATAATTAAGAATTAACTTTTCTCAAGTTGTTAAATAATGTGAATCTCAATAATATATTACCCAAAGATATAATTAATAGCTTCTGAATAATTAAGAATTAACTTTCTTGAAGTTATTTTGAATGTTTGCGAAAATAATGAGTTTATTATTATTCCTCAGTTTGAATGATCTTGATAAAGTTATGTTATTCTGCCAGAATTGAGAAAGGAAATCTGGGAGTTGGAATCTCAAGACAAGATGGAAGGATAACCCCATTCAAATTCAGAGCTAATTGAAGATGTTTCAAACACCATTCCTGGCCCTGGTCTTTGTTACAGTAGGAAGAAACAATTTTTAAATTCACTTGACTTTGTATCAGCGAATGTAAACCTTGGTGAGATTGGTCCTAAAAAATAAGCAAGCTGAGAATTATAATGTGTTCTCTTCCGGGGAGTTTAAAAAGGAAAGTGAGAATTATAATGTGTTCTCTTCCGGGGAGTTTAAAAAGGAAAGTTTCGTAATCATAGGTTTTGCCAGGAAAAACTTGATTCTCGGTATGTTTAGTAATCATATATAGGTTCTTTTTTGGGTATGTGTACTGCTGTGCTTTTCCAATCTCTTAGCATTGTCAGTGACCTTGTAGTAATCTCTATTTTTGCTAAGAGTGAGTAAGCGATGGAACTGGGTATCTATCTTGCAGATGGCCTAGGCACATGGTTATGTTAAAACTTGGCTCTTTTAGTTTCTTTGTTGATATTAGTGTTCCGTTATGGGTTGTAAATGGTGAAAGAAAAACTAAACAATCTCCTGTGGAAATCACCAACGTAAACATGTTTTCTTGATTAATATAAAAGCTTCCGTTCTATAATATATATATATATATATATATATATATAAATATATAAATATAAATTTAAGCATATAAACTTATTTATTATCCAGACTTTTTATAAATATGGACTTGTTATATTATTATTTACTTAGAAAAATAAATTCCTTTCCAAGAAATATATATAAAGTCAAGCATATAAACTTATTTATTATCCAAACTTTTTATAAATATGGACTTGTTATATTATTATTTACTAAGAAAAATAATTGATTTATTATTATTATTTAGTTTAAGTAATTTTAATCTCACATACATATATATAGATATATATATAAAGACTTATTGATTATTAAAACCTTTTTATGTAAAATTCTTCATTATCAAGACTTAAAAATCTATTGAAACTTTAACTTAGTTGATCGAGGATAGAAAACTGCCATGCAAATGGACGTATTTTAATCTAAAACTTTTAAAAACAGATGCAACCATGAAACTTTAACTCACTGCCATGAAAAAATAACCATCAATATCAAATATAAGGACAATTATACTAATGCATCGTATCGTTTTCATAACCATGATGGAGAAGAATGAATGACAGAAATTTCAGGAGTATTTGAGAAGTTATTTCGACGGAAAGCTACCTCAAGTATTCCAAAAAGAGAATGGAAAGACTCAGAGAAACAATAAGTAGATGCTTTTCATGCTAATCCAAATTACTTTTGGATTACAAGACAGTGGCTTTATCTATGTTGGAATTCAGTTGGTGCTTAGTCATACTTGTGCAATTTTAGAAAATTGACATGTTTTATATAATTTCTATTAAGTAATATAAATATGAAGGAAGCCGCTATACATTTGTTTTGCTAATAAGTTTTAGTTTCACAGCACCTTCTAAACCGATTAGACGTTCTAAATCCTTAAATGCCAATCATTCATTGAAAAGGAAACTAACTCTGTCATCCCTATCAGTAAAACCAAAATACCCTGAAAATTTTCAAACACTTGTCTTTGAAAAGAGATATATCCTTCCGCGACACAAACTCTATTACCAAATTCAAAGTTTTCACAGCGTTTTTTCTTAAGGAAATCTTACTTTGCTGAGAAAGATAATATCTATGTAAACCTAGAAACAACAGGCAGAAACAGCTCTATTGTCCATATCTACGAATTATATGGATAATACCAATTTTATTTATGCCATATTGGTGAAACAGCCCTATTTCTCATATCAAAGAGGCAAATACATAATTACAATCCCTTTGATAACCAGCAACACATCACTGTGCCAAAAAAGAAGTTGGTGAGCAACCAAATCTCTAAGCCCAAGAACCAGAGGTTTGGTTAAAAAAAATCTAAGTCCTAAATGATCGTATTGTCAAACCTATCCCTCCCTCAGGAGTGATGGCAAAAAACAGGAAACCATCCTTGGCAATACAACCACCGGCCTTCAAACCACACCCATCCATTTCTCGGTCCTAGAGTGAACACACCTTATTACTATTGATGTAAGAAACCAGTGATGCCCAATCTCAACCAGTGACCCACCCTCTGCAGCTACTTGCCTTAAACTGCAAAGGTCTTTGATATATACATACCTGTGTCACCTCCAAAACTAGTGAGAAATATCCAGCAGAACTGAAACATAGATTGCTTGCTTGCTATCATTAGAAATACTTGGACTCCAGCTATTCTAACAGATCTACATATCTCTAGAAGTTTCTGACTGAATGATAAGATTCAGCAGTTTTTCAGTCTCCTCCATGAACACAGAGAAGCATGATGACACAGCGGCGTATAATATATAATCGAGCCCTCTGTTCTCTGGCCACAGCAACACATCGCTTGCTAAAGCCCGTGTGCTGTCTAACTTCCTTTGATGTCATGGTGCAGGCTGGCGAAAAACTGATCTGACCCATCTCAAATATTTAATATAATTATTTAGAGAAATAAAAACATTCCACAGATTGCCTCTCTCTGAAAATCAACCGATTCTGAAAATCTATAACAGAGAAATTAAACCCTAAAGGCCCCCCTCCCCTTAATGGGCCTGAGAGGAGTTGTTGATTGCCCTCTTGCAATGAAGAACGGTATGGCACCTGCGTTGGATGGTTGGAATATAAAAACACAAGGTCAAGTTCCTCGGAAAGCGACGTTGGACTCGAACCCCGGAGTGTGCCCTCAAAAAAATTTGAGGCACAGGCTGGATTCCGCCTTTCACGGATCTGTTGCACGAGTGGGAAGCCCTGCATGGCATTATATTAGGGTTTGCTTCAGCGCGATGGCGTTCTTGTTGTCGGCCGTACCTTCAGACGAGGGAGTTGAAGATAAGATCGAGGAAGGCTGAGCACGCCACCTTGGTTTTGTTGAAATATAAGATAGAAAGAAAGAAAATGCCGAGTTCCTTGGTTTTATCGCAATGAACTTCAAACCCTTGTTTGTCTAAATTCATGTATATCGCATCGCACACCATCAATCTTGAACCTCAAACAACGCTCCGGGTTTCTCAATTCCACTGTTGCCATGGCTTCCAGTATCAGAAAGCTAAGATCTGCTCCCAAGGTTTTCTTTAATTAGTTAATTGCAGCCGGCATCCATTTCCTACGGTTCATTCCCTGGTAAAGATAACATGGCTCCTGCAATTGAGCAGAAAACAATGTCAAATTCTATGTATACATGGTAATCAAATGCAAAACTCGGGGAAAAAGTTTTCACGTGGACAACGATTACACGGTTTACTCTATCATCCACACTCATTTAAAAAAAAAATAAGTGAAGTATAACGCTTCATGATGTGACTATTTCATCTGATCCATGGAGATCCTTTGCTTCAGGGAGACTGAACTCGATACAAATGTTTTTTTTCTTTCTAAAATTTATGAAATTAAAAATGTCTGAATAGTTTTTTTAATGGTGTAAATAGATTCACTATACTTCAAAATTTAATAGCAATTAACATTCCGAAATTTAAGGGTGGTAATTAGATTTCCAAAAAATTAGTATCATATATTTAAACTCAATTCACTTTATTTGGCATATATGATTTAACAAAAAAAAATATATAATTTACAATTAATTGATGTAAATGATAACTAGTACAATTATATAAATTAAATGGCCAGTAAATATTTGTAACTTCCTTTCATTAATAAATATCTAAACACTTCATGATATCTCCTGTTATTAAACTTAAAACAATTATAAGGATTTGTTAGAACTAATGGAGATTAGGTAATTATTGTTACATAGTTATGATTGTGTTTTTCTTGGACATTCAGTTCCTATCATTCACGGATTTGATTTACTATACCTAACTAAGTGTATCTTTTTATATTGGAGTTTAATGTGAAGCCTAAGCGGCGTATTTGCTTGTAGGAGCTCCTAGTGATCCGCACCTGTGAACTCCTCTTGTGTTGTTTGCCAATTCATGTCTTCCATGTGCAACTGTTGACATGGTATCAGAGCTGCACGAAGGAAACGCATGTACGCTGAGTTGAGGAACACGACATCGTCGCATGGGGACTGAAGAGTAATCACGCTGATACTCTTCAAGACTATGCTCATTTTTATTTGTTGCATCATCGCAGGATTCAGGTGTACATCGGCGACTAGTCGCGAATCCAAAGTGAAAAGCAGCGATGATTGTTTTTGCTGGCTGCGTAGGTGGCTTGGAAACTGTGTGTTGTCTTGGAAGTTGCGTAGCTACGTGGAGGCCGAATCTCCCCAGTTGCTGCGTTGAAGGGGGTTGCGTGAGAGGACTACGTGGTGGATGTGTGCAGCCAGGCGTGCCTCTGGACCTGTGTGGTGGTGAAGCCAAGGAGGCTCTGTCATAGCTATGTGGTGGACGACTTGTGGTTGATCGCCAAAAAGGAGTGAGATTAAACAACAAAAAAATTGTGTGTCATAAGAGTCTGCTAGAGTGAAAGGAACTCGCACCAGCCTGTAGGAGGCTTGCGTCAAGGAGGTAGGAGCTGCAAGGAGAAGGTTGCAGCAACATTCAGGAGGTCGTGTGATTGGAGGAGGCCCGTTGGACCTGCGTTTAATTAGAGAAGCTCGAGGGAAGGCTGTGAGGCAGAAAGGAGCTCGCCCAACCTTGTTGCGTGGGCTGGCTTGGAAGCTGATTGCCAAACCTGCCAACTAGACCTATCGTTCAGATAATTATTTTTTTTAATTGAAGTTTTTTCAAAGCTTTAATTAAAAAAAAAAAAAAAATCCGTGGATTATTTTTTTAATTGGAGGGCTTCTTATTTAAATAAAAAGAAAGGGGGTGCATATTTTTTTCTTTTAAGAGAAATTGGAGTGATATTTAAAAAAAAATATCTGGAGTTCCTTTGAAATTTGAGGAATTATTATCATTTAGGGCAATTGTTTTTGCGAAGGAAATTCTCAGTGATCAGGGTTTTTTTTTAACATTTGAGGGTTGCTTAAATTGTTGAAGATTTTATTCATTCAAGATGAATAATCAAATCGCTGAAGCTTATCTTAATGAGAGTAATAAGCTTTATGGTTCCAATTACACAAATTGGAAATTTAAGCTTCAAACTATGCTTGAGGGACAGAATGCCTTTGACATTGCCACCGGTGATGAGGTCAAGCCTACTACTACAACTGGTGGATCAAATACAACAATTCAAGACTGGGAGAAAAGGGAGATGAAGGCGAAGGTTCTTCTCAAGTTATCAGTCAAAGATTGCATCATCCCTCACATTCGGGATTGCAAGACAGTGAATAATATCTGGAAGATTCTCAAAGAGATGTATGAGATTAAGAACATCAGTCGAACTTTGTACCTCAGGAAGAAGATTCTCTCAATCAAGATGGAGGAGAATGAGTCTGTTTCTTCATTCATATCCCAGATAAAGGAAGTTAAAGATAAACTAACTGATATCGGTTAGACCATGGCAAATGATGATCTGGCGACGATTACTATGAACGGCATGACGGATGATTATCAGATGTTTATAACTGGATTGAATGCAAGAGAAAAGCCTCCACGCTTTAAAGAGCTCACTGGGATTTTGCTACAAGAAGAAGAAAGGAGGTTGTCTCTCAAACCTCAAAATCCAGATCTTGCATTGATGACCAAGTTCAAGCTTAAGGGAGAGCGGTGGTTGATCACAAGAAAGGCAGCACATCACAAAAAAGGACACCACAAGGTATGACCTCGCATAAACATGACTCTGCTCCTAAATGATTTTACTGTAGTAAGATAGGCCATATTGCTAAATTTTTCCATAAGAAAAAGGCAGATGGGGAGAGGTGTTAGGATATTCCGACACATAGGATATAGTTAAGTTCAACTTGGTCTAGCATAGAGTTAGGTTAGAGTTAGGTAAAGTGTGTTTCTTTACCGTTGTACATTTTATAACTTACAATCCGACGGTCACGATATGTAGTGATCCGACGGTTCACTCTCACCTCGGTATTACCGACACTTGATCCGTGGCTTGACACCCGATTGGTCCATGAGTTCTATTTAAAGCGCATGGAGGGTCATTGTTCGGGTAATCCGTGCATGAGAGAAGCTTATGTAAATTTTCATTCTTTGATTAATAAATTGTCTGTACCCACGTTGGGACAGGCCGTGGACTGTTTCCCTCCTTGCACTCTGAGGGTTTTAACCACGTCAAAAATATTGGTGTATTGATTTGAGATCTGGTTGTGAGCGGTGTCCTTTTGGTATTCTTTCTGAGGAACTTACCCTGTAAATTCCTACATGGTATCAAAGCTATTTGAGGGCCGCGTCCGTTGGTGATCCAAATCTGAAGCCGGCAGAACTGCATGCGGCTGTCGTTTCCTAGATCTGCTGTTTCTGACTGCTTTCGGGCCGAGAGGACTGCTCTGTTGCGTTCGGAGCATCTGTTTCAGTGAGGAACCCCTTTCGTTTCACGCGAAAAGGTTTCCGGTAGCCCTAGCTGCGTCATTTTTCAGATCGGGAGGTATACAGTGTTTTTTTTTGCAATTTACTGTCATTTTCTCTCTGCTTATTTCGGTTTCGGTTTATTTAGCCTTTTTTTTTTCCCGGATCTATACCTTTCATTTCTGCGTATGCTCTTTGCCCTGCGACTCTGTGCGATCTGGGCAAATCAGAAACAGAAAGAAAGGATTTTTCTCATGCGTATGCTCTTTTCCCTGCACCTTAGTGTGATCTTGGAAAATCAGAAACATTGAGAAAAATATTTAGTTTTTCGGTTAAAAGCTAACTTTGAGATTTTTTTTTTAAAATTCTAGTTTTTTGGCTAAAGCTAACTTTGAGCCGTAAGGTTCGTTTTTCTTTGCATATTCGTGTTGGGTTTTGTGTTTTGTGTTTTGTAGGGGAAAAGAGCCTTCCCAAGGCAAGCACGCAAATCGAGGCCCCCCCCCCCCCTCTCTCTCTCTCTCTCTCTCTCTCTCTCAAATATTTTGTATAGATCAATTGGTTCAAAGACTTTTTAAGAGAGTAGAGGTCTTGGGTTCAAGTCTCCATTTTGTGGGGGCGGATTTTTTCATTCCCGCACATTCGCGCACTTTGCCGGCAACGTCAACAATTGTTTTTCAAAAAGCCATATCTTCTTCATCCGGAAGCCTTTTTCAGAGCCGTTTTTTTTAAAACCGCCTATTTTTTCGAGATCTATCCATTGGACCACTTACTTTCAGCATCTTCAGCTTCAGGTTTTTTTCAAAAAATGGAAAGTCCATGCCAAGTCATTCTTGACAGCACTAACTACTTCCAATGGGTAGCCTACATGGGAGATTTACTTAGAAGTAAAGGTCTCTTCAGAATAGCCACAGACCAAGAGAAGAAACCCAAAGATGAAGACAAGACCGAAAAATGGGAAAATAGACAAGATCAAGCACGTGGTTTGATAGGAATGTCTGTTTCTCCTGATCTTAGATTCCACATTGCAGAAATTGAAACTCCTCATGAAGCATTAGAAAAACTTGCTAAAGTTTTTGGGATTAAAAATGAAATTAGAGCCCATCAACTTGAGAATGAGCTGCTTACTTTGGATCCTAATAATTTTTCTTGCATTGAAGATTTCTTGTCCAAATTCAAGACCCTTAGATATCTCTTGGAAGGTGTTAAAGTTAAGAAAGAAGATGGTAACCTTATTTATTCCATCCTTACTAAGTTGGGACCAGCCTACTCTGTATTTGTTTCCACTTTCCATTCTACAAGGGAAGCTTTCATTTGTCAAGGCAAAGACTACAAACCCCCTTCCTTTGACTCCTTTTGTGATTCCTTAATAAGAGAACAAGAAAAACTCTTACACCTTGGTCTTCTTAATCTTGGAAACTCTTCCTCGAAAGCGTTAGCCGCCCAGCAGCAACCAAATTCAAAGAATCCTAAGAAGTCTTATCCTCAAAGGAATGGTCCTAAACCAACTCAGCCTCAAGATGAAAGATCATTTCAGCAAAATGACAAGACCAATAAAAACAAATGGAAGAGGACTGACAGACATTGTAACTTTTGTAATCGAGATGGCCACTTAGAATCTAAATGCTTTAAGAAGATGGAAGCCTTGGAAGCCGCAATGAAGAAACATAACATCCATCTGGAGCCTACTTCAACTTCAACTTCCGGAACGGCACTTTCTGCATGTCATCGTCAATCATCTCAGTCTGGTTATGCATTAAATGTATCTTCTTCTTCTTCTCATTCTCATGAGTGGCTCATTGATTCTGGAGCCTCTTGTCACATGGCCAAAAACCAAGCCATGTTTTCTTCTTTAAATGATTGTAACACCAAAAATATATATGTTGGTGATGATAGATCTCTTAATGTTGTAGGGACTGGAACTGTTCATCTAGACAATGGTCAGTTCAATGATGTATTATGTGTTCCAAACTTATCCTGCAACCTTCTATCTGTCTATCAGATAACTCATTCAGGTGAAGGTAAAATTGTTGAATTTTCACCTCATGATGTTGTAATCAAGGATCTAAAAGATCCTAAACAGATTCTAGCTACTGGTCTTGCTGATGATTCCAAAAGGTTGTATAAGTTTCACAACTTTGGGTCATCCCATCTTCCCTCAGTGTTTGTTGCTCATAATGATGAAGTGAGCAAACTTTGGCATGAGCGGTTTGGTCACTTAAACTATCGCTCCCTTCAGCATCTATGTAAAGAAAATATGGTGACAGGTCTTCCTATGGTATCTTGCAAAGATGGTGTTTGTTCCGGATGTGTACTCGGAAAACATCATCGGGACAGTTTTGACAAACGTGCCTCTTGGCACGCCTTAGCCCCTTTACAGCTTGTGCACAGTGATTTATGTGGTCCTCTTCCTGTTGCTTCATTCTCTGGCTGCAAGTACTTCTTAACTTTCATTGATGATTTCTCTAGACGCACTTGGGTATACTTCTTAAAACTCAAGAGCGAAGTATTTAGCACTTTTTTGGCCTTCAAAGCATTTGTTGAAAAACAATCTGGACATCAAATTCTTAAGCTAAGAACTGATAATGGTGGAGAATATGTTAAAAACGCATTCATCAACTTTTGCACCGAAAATGGAATTTAAATGCAACATACTGTTCCATACACTCCACAACAAAATGGTGTAGCTGAAAGGAAAAATCGCACCTTAAAGGAAATGGCTAATTGTATGCTGCAATCTAAAGGACTCAGTCTTAGTTTTTGGGCCGAAGCAATTAATTGTGCAAATTATATAATCAATCGCACTCCTACTAAGGTTCTAGAGAATATCACTCCAGAAGAAGCTTGGAGTTCCATTAAACCAGATGTAAGTCACTTTCGTGTGTTTGGAAGTGAAGCATGGGCCCATATTCCAGATGAAAAGCATAAAGCTTTAGAACCTAAGAGTGAGAAATGTACTTTTGTTGGATATTCTGAAGATGTAAAAGGTTATAGACTTATTCCATTTAAGTCCAAAAATGTTATCATTAGAAGAGATGTAAAATTTGATGAAAATAAATCGGCCTGCGAGCCTAGTCCGGCGGATGTGCCACCTCTTCCTATCTCTTCTATCTTTGAAAACATTTCTTCTTCTAATGATGAAAGCGAGGATGATAATCCTCCCCCACCTTCTCAGGATCCTCAACTTCCAAGATGGGTCCGTGCTACTCGGGATGCAGCAGGTGATCTTGCCGGTGATCCTACAGATCAGCGACGTACACGTTCTCAGTTTGAAAGAGCCTCTTCTTTACTGGCTCAAGCTCCAGTAAATCATGATCCTGACACTTTTGCAGAAGCTTCAGGCCATCCACATTGGGAAGCAGCTATGAATGAAGAATATCATTCATTGATGACAAATGATACATGGGATCTTGTTCCTCTACCAAAGGGACGCAAACTTGTTAGATGCAAATGGGTTTACAGAACCAAGTATGGACCAGATGGGAAAGTTGATAAACATAAGGCTCGTCTAGTTGCTAAGGGCTTTTCACAGGTTGAAGGCATTGACTACACTGAAACCTTCTCTCCAGTTGCCAAAATGAACTCTATCCGCCTTGTTCTTTCCCTTGCTGCCTCTTTAAAATGGGAAGTCCATCAAATGGATGTTAAATCTGCCTTCTTGCATGGGGACTTGCAGGAAGAAATCTATATGGAACAACCCATTGGCTTCATACAAACAGACTCCAGCCTCGTTTGTCGACTTAAGAAATCCCTTTATGGCCTCAAACAAGCTCCTCGGGCTTGGTATGCCAAAATGGATAGCTTTCTTTTAGAATCTGGCTTTTCTAGGTGTCATTCTGACAATACTGTCTACACCAAGAAAGTGGGCAACTCTCTTATCATCCTTGTTCTTTATGTTGATGATCTTATTCTTACTGGTAGTGATCCCAACCTTATAAACCATGTGAAGTCCAGCCTTAAAAAGAAATTTGAAATGACAGACTTAGGACACTTACACTATTTTCTCGGTCTTCAAGTCTTGCAATCCCAAGAGGGTCATTGTTCGGGTAATCCGTGCATGAGAGAAGCTTATGTAAATTTTCATTCTTTGATTAATAAATTGTCTGTACCCACGTTGGGACAGGCCGTGGACTGTTTCCCTCCTTGCACTCTGAGGGTTTTAACCACGTCAAAAATATTGGTGTATTGATTTGAGATCTGGTTGTGAGCGGTGTCCTTTTGGTATTCTTTCTGAGGAACTTACCCTGTAAATTCCTACAAGAGGTACAAGCAGAGAAGACATGCAGGTCATTTGGCTGATGCAGATGCAGATCAGAATCAGGATGTCAAATTGTTTATGGTTGAGGCTGAGACTGCTTTAGCTATTGAGGAGGATGAATCAGATATTTGGTTCATAGATTCTAGAGCCTTCTCACATATGACAGGTAAAAAGCAATGGTTCAGAAATTTTAGAGAATCCAACACTAGAGTAAAAGTATACCTTGGAGATAATAGAGGGTATGAGATCAAGGGACATGGAGATGTTCTTGTTACTCTGCCTGATGGAAAGATCAGGAATATATCTGATGTGTGGTATGTTCTTGGTGTTAAGAAGAATCTGATTTCCATATCAAAGATTACAGATCAGGATATCAAGGTAGAATTCTTTAAATCTCAGTGTATTATTAAAGACTTGCTGGACCAGATGAAGCCTATTGCTACAGGTATTCCTATAGGAGGACTCTACAAACTGAATGTGAAGAGTACACCATAGCAAGCATTGATGTCATCGGATAAGTCTGATGAAAATTTGTGGCATCAGCGACTTGGGCACATCAATTTCAGTGACCTTCTTCTATTGCAGAACAAAGGTATGGTAGATGGTCTCCCTGTTTTGAAAAAATTTCATATTGGTTGTGAAGCATGTGCATTTGGTAAACAACATAGAGATGAATTTCTTGCTGTTAAAGATAGGAAACAGAGGGATGTACTCAAACTTGTACACACTAATGTATGTGGCCCTATGTAGACAAGATCGTTAGGTGGGGCCTACTACTTTTTAATCTTTGTTGATGATTGTACAAGACTCACATGGGTATATTTTCTTAAACAAAAGAGTCATGCTTTTGAGTATTTCAAGCAATTCAAAAACATGATTGAGAAGTAGATAGGAAAGTTCATTAGGATTCTTCGATTAGATCAAGGCGGAGAATTGAAGAAAGGGGTTTTCATCAAATACTGCAAAGAGCATGGGATACAACAGTAGTTTACAACACCTTACACTCCTCAACATAATGGAGTAGCTAAGAGGAAAAACAGAACATTGGTCGAGTGTGCTCACTTTATGTTGAAAGGTAAGAATCTAACTAATGGTTTTTGGGCAGAAGCTGTCAATACTGCAGTATATTTGAAGAATAGGAGTCCCACTAAAAGTCTTGATTATAAAACTCCTTTTGAAGCGTTGTTTGGCTTCAAGCGTGCAGTAAGTCACCTTAGAGTATTTGGTTGTAAAGATTTTGCGCATCTTCCCAAAGAGAACAGGAAGAAGTTAGATTCAAAAGCCATTAAATGTACCTTCATTGGATACTGCAGTGAGTATAAAGCTTATAAAATGTTTGATCCTTCTACCCACAAGGTGTTTGTTAGTAGAGACGTAGTATTCCATGAACAGGTTGATGATGGAAATCCTATTCAAAATAATGAAGAATGGCATGTACCCTTACTTTCAGATGAGGATAGTGAAACAGGGATCAATCAACAACATCAACAGCAACAGCAACAGGATAAAGAGGAAGAAATCGAGTTTAGTCCAAAAAGAGAAGAACACAGTAGAATAGTTGAGCCCCCACTACTCAAGATATCATGCAGGCCAAAACAGTTACTAGCTCGATATAGGGATTGCGCGCTCATGACTGATATGTTAAACATTGCAGAACCTTCTAATTTTTATGAAGCTAGTAAGAGTTCTAAATGGAAGGAAGCAATGAAGGAGGAATATGAATCTATTATTAAAAACAATACTTGGGATCTAGTAAAGCTTCCTCATGGTAAACAACCCATAGGTTGCATATGGTTATTTAAGTTGAAATTTAACGCAGATGGGTCTATTGATAAGCATAAAGCAAGGTTGGTTGCAAAGGGGTATTCCCAGAAAGAAGGTATTGATTTTGAGGAAACATTTTCCCCTGTTGCAAAACTAAATACCGTTAGACTAATTATTGCTTTGGCCACTAAGCATCATTGGAAAATACATCAATTAGATGTTAAATTTGCTTTCTTAAATGGCGATCTAAAAGAATAAGTATACTTAGTGCAGCCTAATGGGTTTGTTAAGAAGAGAGAAGAGCACTTAGTATGTAGATTAAAGAAAGCTTTATATGGTTTAAAGCAGACTCCTAGATCCTGGTATGAAAAAATTAATTCATTTTTCCTCATGCACGGTTATAAACGGAGCAAAAATGATCCTAATTTGTATATTGTGTTTAATGATGAGGGATAGATAGTGTTGATTTCTTTATATGTAGATGATCTTATCATGACAAAGAGTGCAGACAATCTCATTGAAGAAATCAAGCAGCAGTTATCACAAAAATTTGAGATGAAGGACCTTGGAGAAATGCATTATTGTTTGGGTCTAGAAGTTTGGAGAGATTCAAACCAAACTTTCTTGTCCCGGGGTAAGTATGCTAAGAATTTGTTGACTAAATTTAAAATGGATGAGTGCAAGGCTGCATTTGTGCCTTTATAGCAGAACAACAAACTTCAAGTGGATGATGGTTCGAAATATGCAGATGCAACATTGTACAGACAGTTGGTTGGTAGTCTTATCTATTTGACTACAATGAGACTAGATCTAGCTTATGTAGTGAGTGTTTTGAGTCAGTTCATGACTCGACCTCATGAGAACCATTGGATTGCAACGAAAGGAGTACTGAGGTATCTGCAAGGAACTTCAGACTTTGGTATTTTGTATCTGACTCATTTGATATTAATTTGACAGACTATACAGACTCTGACTGGGTGGGAAATTTAGATGATAGAAGATCAATTACAGGCTACACCTTCAGCATTGGGTCCGGGGTCATCTCTGGGTGCAGCAAGAAGCAACATACTGTAGCCTTATCCTTAGCAGAAGCAGAATATAAAGCTATGTGTGCAGCAGCATGTGAGGCAGTGTGGTTGCGCAGACTTCTCCAAGATGCAGGAGAAGAATAGACAGAAGCTACGATTATCAATTGTAATAATCAAAGTTCCATCAAACTAGCCTACAATCCTGTGTTTCATAAAAACACTAAGCACATAGACACTCAATTTCATTTTGTCAGGGAAAAGGTGCAATCCAAAGAGATTTGTGTTGAATATTGTAATTCTTGTGATAATATGGTTGATATATTTACTAAGCCTCTGGGAAGACTAAAGTTTGATTTGTTTAGGGACATATTAGGTGTGTTTAAGAACCCTTTCTCCATTAAGGGGGAGTGTTAGAATTAATGGAGATTAGGTAATTATTGTTACATAGTTATGATTGTGCTTTTCTTGGACATTCAGTTCCTATCATTCAGGGATTTGATTTACTATCCCTAACTAAGTGTATCTATTTATTATTGGAGTTTAATGTGAAGCCTAAGCGGTGTATTTGCTTGTAGGAGCTCCTGGTGATCCGCACCTGTGAGCTCCTCTTGTGTTGTTTGCCAATTCATGTCTTCCATGTGCAACTGTTGACAAAATTAACTAAATTATTTTATTATTATTATTATTATTATTATTATTACTAAAATGGATTAATAGGTGTTAATATATAAGTTAAACAAGTGCATTTGAACAAGCATATAACAACATTTTTAATAATGGTGAATTACCTACTTTATTATGAGATTCTTAATTTGTAAATAAACTTTGTTATAATATTATTGCTTATCAATACTACACTTCTAAAAAACCATGACTCATTTCACATAACACTTGTTCATATCATTTTTTAATTAATCAATTTAATTAAAAGGAAAAGGGCATAAAACTCGTTCACATAATTTTTTTTAATGAGTTTAATTAAAAAGGAAAATGTGCATAAATACTTTGGAAATAATCTCAACCTTTAATTTGTGAATACTACTAAAAATATTGTAAATATTTTATGGAGGTCAAATCCATACCATCCACTTTATAGTTAAGAGCATGTGTTTCCTCCTAAGAGGTTACAGGTTCAAAACCATTGGGGTAGAGTATGTATGCCTTTATAGACTTAGTAGTCAAATCACTGGGAAGAGGCGAGTCCCTTGTCACACAAACAAGGGGTCCCATACACCAATGTGATGTCTGACTTGGCCATGACCTTAAAATTAGATAATAATAATATAATTATTAATAATTAAATTAAAATTGTGAAATCCTATTCTAAAATTGACACATCTACCTTATCATGATGATGAACCACACTTGACCTTAAAATTAGATGGTAATAATATAATTATTAATAATTAAATTAAAATTGTGAAATCTTACTCCAAAATTGACACATCTATCTTGTCATAATGAACCACACTTATTGGTTCAAACAAATAAATTTTAATATGATTATCATTTAAAAAAAAATCTTAAAAACTAATTATAAATCACATAAACTTAAATTCAAGTATCTATCCATATAAAAATACTTTGTTGTAAATTTATTTTTAATATTTTATTTTTTCTTATTTATCTTCTCAAAATGTCATTTCACATCTTGATACACACTTTTATTTTTAAAACCTCTTGCAATATGACTAATGATAAGATCTTCACATTAAAATATTTCCCCTTTCTTAATACGACAGGTTTGAATTGAAAGAGATAGAAATCATAAATTTGAAAGAGCTCAAGGTATCTACGCCTCCTTTAAATTAATTTAAAGGAAGTAAAATTGACACTAAATAGCTCTAAGAGAAGTAAAATTAAAATGAGATAACCAAATTAAATTAAATATAATATTATAATAATAATATGGATTAACTTAATGAATTCATATTTAATTTATATAAACTAAACTCAAATAAATCATATAAAACATTATACAATTATTTGATTTAAGAAAAGGGAGTGGGCAATGTACAGAATGCGAGTATATGGCTAATCTATATACATAATGGTTTACTTTGACGAATGTAAGCAGTCTATTTACCAAACCACTTTGTATGGCACATGGTTTTCGTAGTTACTTTGTACGGTGTGTGCGCTTGTTTGCTTTTTTATATATATTTCTTTTAATTGATATATAATATAAGTGAAATGGTACACTAAGGTTAACTTATAATATAAGTGAAATGGTGCACTAAAGTTAATTTAAAATATAAGTGAAATGGTACACTAGGGTTAACTTATAATATAGGTGAAATGGTGCACTAAAGTTAACTTAAAATATAAGTGAAATGGTACACTAAAGTTAATTTTATTATAAGGGAAATGGTATATCAATTTTAACTTATAAGATAAGTGAAATTGTACATCACTGAAATGTGTTATCTCTATAGAAATTAATTATAACTGAAATGGTACATTAAGCTTAACTTATAAGATAAGTGAAATTGTACATTACTGAAATGTGTTATCCCCATAGAAGGAATGGTGGGAAAAGTGATCAATGTACTTTGAAACACAATTCAATGGTATAATAAATTATAACATTAGATCCGTGAGATTGTTTCCAAGTTTTTGGAAGAATATATCAAGGAGAGTGTTTTGGAAGCATCGGTTAATTATATTAAGAAATAGAGTAACTCTTCATATATTTAATTGGATAAGTTTATTGAGGCAGAGGAATTGTTTGAATGATCAATTTTTTGCTTCCGCAAAAAAAATCAATAAATTTTGTAGGAGTGTTTAAATCATGTTTTTGAAAGTGGCAATGCATTCAACACCATCAAAAACCTCTGGGACACCCAAAATCTTGAAGTTTAACAATTTTAACCTAGATTTACAAAAATCTGTGCCGGAATTTATCAAAATATTGTGGAATTTTCATGATTTTCAAGGCAAAAAAGTAGTCTTGTAGACCTACAACTATTTGATTTTTTTTTTTAAATAAGTAATAAAATATTTGGTGTAATTTAATTAATTGATATTGAAAATAATTGTTACTATTCAATGAAGGTTGATTTATTAAGGTAATAAGTTCAAAAGGGCTTTTTTGTGATTTTAAAAGTAATACAAACTAGGATTTTGGGAAGGAAATTAATGAGATTAATGTTAGATCTCTAGGGTGGTTATTAAAGTGATGTTAGGGAAAATAACTCTATTGGATAGCAAGTTTGTAGCGACCATTTCTTGAGCCAAAAAGGAGCTAAGCACCCATCTCAAAATTTCACTCTATCATGTGAAGCATATCCACAACTTAAAAAGTATGGCAAAGAAAATAACCACTCTAAGAAATGGGGAAATATAAAAAAAATGGAGAGAAGACATATGTTTTATCCCCTCGTGTTATTAAGACATGGACGAACACATTGAACATTTGTTTAGTCTCACAAGAATCATCTTCAAGCATATTAAACTCACATGAATCCTCTCCAAGCATATTAAACACCTCCTATTGTGGTGGAATTTCGAAGGATTAATACCCCATCACTACAACATATGATCTCTTACCTCAATTATACCTATTAAATGTGGTCTCAAGGATTTCCATCAAGATTGTAAGCTAATGGAGTAGTTGGGTTTGGGAGACCATTGCACCTATGCTTTGGCAAAAAAGCCAATCTTCAATCTCCAAGTAAAAACTTTCTCGATCATAGAGTCACTTGTCTAGAATATTGATTCTATTTCTCCAGTTTTCAAAGATGATTCAAAGAATCTTATCATGCCTTTTGGATGTTCTTTGCATTTTGGTTTTTGCATCATGCTCCTAGTCTCAAAGCCTTGGTTGCAATGTCTTGGCTCTAATGTTTTGCTTTCAATATGTTACATTTAACTCAACAAAGGATATTTAACTCAACAAAGGGTGTTTTTTAGCCATTAGTTTACTTGTTCCATTAGAATTTCTCCAATAAATTCTATATATAAAACATTAATATATATATATATATATATATATATATATATATATTAATAAAAATATCTTTAAAAAATACAAAATGATAAATTAATTCTTTTAAGAATCAATATAAATGTCTAAAAATAATAAGATTATAATAAAAAACCCAAAATATTAATTCAAAAAAAATCCAAAGTCATGCCACCATTCTTTTTCGTTCATAAAAAAAATAAACAATAAAAAATACCACTATAGTTAATCATGAAAAAAAAATATAATTAACTAATAATACCCCTACTTAATGGAGAAACGCTAATTATAAATAACTCCACGTATACTTGGGAAGGTTGGAACTTGCTTTAAAATATTCTTTAGTAGTTGGCATGGGGGCAACATTTGTAAGTGTGGATTTATGAGTCTATCCTAATATTTATGGATAAAATCATTCGAAGATAATTGGTTATATTTTCATGCATGGTTTTTATGAAAAATATATATTAGTTTTTAGTCCCAATTAAGATGAAAATTTGGACATAATATAAACAAGATATGTTTTCGCTGGTGGTTAAGGGTATGTTTCTCATATTCTAAGGAGAGACTTGGATCTTTTTCAGAGGAAAAAAACAGAACCATTCTTCATTAAAAATAAGGAAGAGTTTTACATCTGCTTAGATCAAATACAGTTCATTAGTGCTACTCAACAATGAGCTTTGAAGAGCAAAATCCATCCAAAAAACAAAACATAACAGCCCTCGGAGAGCATGGCAGCAAGCATACTTAGATGGCATCAAAACCAGAAAGGAAAACAAAGATAGACATTGAACCATACAACAGGCCTAGGAGAGGCCACGAGAGATAGAAAAAACCTGCCAAAAACCACCTATGAAAATTCGAAAAAGCCCTGCCCACATAACGAACCAGCAGCAAAGTACTCAAAATGGGAAAAAAAACTAGGAGAAAGAGACAGACCCTGCTTGGAGAGGGCATCAGCAACGAGATTATGTTCACGGAAGATATGCTAGAAGGAGATGTCAGAAAAGGCTGCCTTTAGATCCCTGATATGGATCATCCAATTGCAAAGGGAGGAGACCCCAAGGGTGGAGTGGCCCGAAATCCATTGAATCAAAGTAAGGGAATCCCCAAAGATTGAAATCCGCTCAATGCCCAACCATAAGGAACATTGTAAGGCACCCCATAAAGCAATCATCTCGGCCCTAATGTTGTCTCCCCTGCCACCAGACCAGCAAAACCTATAATGTGAAGAGGGGTCAATTCTCAGGAAAGCACCACAGCCACATATGCCTCCCGAGGCAGCCCCATCAAAAAAACATATGGGAAATATGCCAGACAGATCAAACATGGAAATAGAATAGGAGGAGGCCTTTGGCAGCCAAGGACCAATTTCCATGAAGAAGGCAACAATTTTTAAGGCAACCTGATATGAGTCAGAGAATTTTCCTTCAAAGATAAGATCATTTCGAGCCCTCCATATCCCCAATAGTACATATAATGGAACAGACCTATAAGCAGGTGCATTTTGAGCCCAAGTCATAAGGCATGCCATAATTGAAGAGTCATCTCGAGTGACAGAAACACCCAACAAAAGAGAAACCTCTAGCCAAATAGCAAAAGCAAAGGGACAATGTAAAAATAAGTGGGAGCAGTCCTCAGAAGTTGATTTTCATAGAATGCACTTGCCAGGGCCAATGAAACCCTTCTTCAACAAGATATCCCAGGTGAGAATGCGGTTATAGACTGTAAGCCAAGCAAAACATTTGATCTTCAATGGAGTGTCCCAACCCCACATGCTAGCAGACCAATCAGAATAAGGTAAAGAGTGAATGGAGGAGGAAATGTAAGAATATACTTCTTTGACAAAGATTCGGCCATTTAGTATCCGACCGCCCCATACCAAAAGGTCTTTGTTCTGTGATAGAGTGATCCCAACTTGACATAGAAGATAGCGGTAAGACTCCCATTCCCCTTCCAAATGCTGAGGGAGGCCCAAATGCCAAGCATGAGGCCAAGAGGGAGAGGCCAGGGGGAAGGGCTACACCCTAGCCAGATTGTCAAGTGTGAAGATTCCTTGCTAATTTAAAAAGTGAATACAGTGGACAAAGAGAATATGTGGACCGGAAAGGCCCTTTATAGCATCCATCCCAACGTAAATGCTCTGGCCATTACCCAACAACCAGCGAAGATTACTACAAAACCACAGAATCACATGTTTGAATCTTCTCTAGATGATAGATGAACGGGGATTGATTGACACACCTGCAACCACCCATTCCTCCAACCCAGGATAGGGAAGATATTTGTTGAAAATTATTCTCTATCGAATGCCTCTTTCTTTTAAGGCCCTCCACATATTGGATGCTAGAAGAGCAATGTTAAACCTCTAAGAGTCTTGAATACCCCATCTGCCCAACTGAATGGGCCTAGAAATCATGTTTAGGTGAGTGAGATGGATCTTGCAATCGGGTCCAGTTCCAGACCAAAGGAATTTGGAGATAAGAGCATCAATCTTGTTAATGATTGCTTGGGGAATATAGAATAGATGCATCCAGTAGACCGGGATACTTTGTAGAACAACTTTGATCATGGTGACCCTGCCCCCAATCGAGAGCCACTTGTGATCCCAACATGTCAACTTCTTTTCAACTTTATCTAATAGCCAAGTCCAGTCAGTAATGCGATAATTACCAGGTTTGAGATGGCAGCCCAAGTACTTGAGACCCACTAACATGGGGCTGATTTTTACCCCAAAAAGAGCAGCAATCTGGCAAATCTATTCCAAATCAACATTATCAAAGAAAATTTCAGACTTATGTTTGTTAATTAGCAGACCAGATGCATGTCCAAATTTTTCAAGGACCAAATGGAAAGATGCCCATTCATCAAGTGTTGCCTCCCCTGCACATAGGATGTCATCCACAAATAAAATGTGGGACAAAGAACAATTTCTATTTAATTTACATCCGGAAATGTCACCAGCCTCCATTTTGGCCTTTATACCCCTGCTGAGGGCTTCCATAACCAATATGAAGAGAAAAGGGGACAACGCACAACCTTGACGGAGTCCCCTATATATTTTGAAGAAATGGGTAGGTTCACCATTAATAAGGACAACCATAGCAACTGAAGAGAAGCATGCTTTGATCCACTGAACATGTCTATGAGGGAAACCAACTTTGTATAAGATCATTAATAAAAATTCCTAGTCCACATAGTCATATGTCCGAATTAGATCAATTTTCATGAGGCATGAATTTAATTTTCTGGATTTGATTGAGTGCAAGGTTTCTTGAGCAATTGCTACAGCATCTTGAATTCTCCTAGAATGTGCCCAAAATTCTTGATTGATTGTCCCATGCTGACCAACTCTGGACCCATCAGCTCGTAGAAAAAAATAAAAAGGTCCACAAGCCATTGGCCCAAGACTCTTGTCCTTAGTCATTTCTTTCAAGGTTTGCAACAATTCCTCCTTCAATATGGGTTCGTCCATCCTTTCAATGTCCTGATCACTGACCATCTGGGATAATACCTTTAGAAACTCCATTTTTGCTGCCATGAAGTCACCATATGTTGCTTTAAAATGGGGCCTAAAATGTTTGAATGCCACCTATTTTATGTCCTTGATGGATGTGAGAATTGACCCATCCTCAGATTTTTTTAGCCCAAACGGAATTTTGATGCTTCTGCTTTATAGCAGCCTGGTGGAAAAATTTTGTATTTTTGTCTCCACTCTTGATCCAGACCAACCTGCTTTTTTGACACCATTCCTCTTCTTGGACTCTGAGAAGTTTGTCCTTTCTTAGCATCAATGATAGGATAGATTTTTGTTGGTGTTCATAAAAGAAACCAGGGACGATCAAATCCATCAATAATTATATTTCTTTCTCAATTTCCATTAATTCCTGTTTGATTTTGATTTTCCGATTGTCAATCTAGAATTTGACTTCAGATTTCAGCCTTTTGAGCTTAAACTAAACCTGAGACACCGGATTATCGATAGCCACAAGGATCGGAGAAGACCAAGAGGCATTGACCAGACCCTGAAACTGAGGATTGCTCAACCATGCATAATTGAATTTGAAAGGGATCTTGTGTTGTTCCTGATCATAATTCCATTCCAGTACAATTGTTGCATGGTCAGAGATGCCAGTGTGGAAAGTCCAAGACTATGGCTGAATCATCTTATGATACCAAATTAAATCCACCAAGAAACGGTCCAGCCGCTTAGCAAAGCCCTCATCCCCAATCCGACCATTACGCCACGTGGGGCAAAAAGGGAAAGGTACAAAATCGATGAGTGTTTTTCTCTACAAGAGATTAGCAATATAATTTGCAAAAGGGACTGATGCAGCATTGTGTCCCCAAATCTCCCTTGAATTCAACATGAAGTTTAAATCTCCAACAAAAAGAATCGACCGAACATCAAAAATTCCAGATAAATCAAGTTTTTCCCAAAAAGGTTTTTTGTTGTTGTAAGGAGCATATATGTTCATGATACGAATTCTTTGACTCGACCCCAATCCATATCCAATCAAAAGAATCCCTGCACATGTTTGATAGGCCTAAAAAGAAAAGGTTGATGGATTCCAGATAGAGGTGAGTCCACCAGAATTTCCATTTGCATTGATGGCACATGCACACCAGGCTGGAAAAATTTTGAGTAATATTTCCAACGCTTTCTCTTTAGATGCCATGGTTTCTTGCAGCAATACGATTGAAGGGTTTTTTGATTTGATGTAGTGGTTGAGGGATCTAATTGTTTGGGCAGATCCCAACCCCCTGACATTAAGGGACATGATCTTCATGAGATGGTGGATTGTACAGGAATCGATGCTCTAAGGTCCCGGTCAGATGTTGTCCCAAGAGATTCATTTGAAATATTAGAAGGTCCAGGGTCAAAGGACGGGTACAATGTCTCCTCCACCACTTCAGAAAAGTGAGTATTAAGGTCTCCTTCGCTCAAACCATATGGAGTAATATTCTTGTATTTGGAGACTTTTTTCCTACTGCTGATTGACTGTGCTTTGTCCTTTCCTTTGTCCTCAACCATGTCCTCATTTTGAAATATATTTTTTCTTATGGATAAAGGTTCTAGCCCCAAACTTGGGTTGCCATCCAGAGCCAATAAATCTCTGTCCACCGAGCTAGGAGATATATTGGAATCCTAGATATTCCTATTGCATATTGGGGAACACAGGGAGAGTCTGATGGATTTGATTGCTTCATTGTTGGCAGTAGAGCCCTTCCTCTTGGTTGGGGTCCGTTGCAGTAACAGAGAGGGTTTCTTGTTGGTCCCATTGATTATGTTATTATTTTTTGGTTAGGAATGTGCTTTAGGGGCCACCCTGTTTTCATTGACAGGAGCGAGACTATTGATCTTTAAGTTAAGTTTTTCAGTTGTAAATTTCAATAGAAATAAATAGAGTATGGAAAGTATTTTCATTAATTTAATGAATTTACTTACTTTCATATATATATATATATATATATATATATATATAGAGATGAGAGGAAATAAATATTGGAATTAGTACTAATGATGAAAATCTAGTACATAAAAATAGTAATAATAATTTCTCATAATTTATGGCAGAGCAAGGGTACGCTTCTCTATGGTCAGAAAAAAACCATTATACCATGCCATTATCCTAAGTTGAAACTAGAGAGACATCCATATAGTTCAAAAATAGTATAGGGGAAAATATTGAAATACAAACATAGTATCTTATCCACAAAAAACAAGTGAAAAACAGTATGACTGTCCAGATCTAAGGAAGTTGTATAACACCCACTGCCTTAGTTTTGTTGTCCACAATGAACTTCTACTGCATAATCCCATGTTCTCCATTGAGGACATCATTAGAAATAGAGTATGTCACCATGTTGTATTCATGATAGATGTGCCAGAAAGTAATACCTAGGAGAGATGGCTTGATCTGTTTTATCTGTTCCATCCAACCAAACAAGTGAGGGGGTTTTGAAGCAGTAAGACCCGTGACTCCATCAATGATGGTATTTGAGTCACCATAAATATGAAGATTTTCCACTCAAATTTTGTAGGAAAACCATAGTAGACCCCATAGGGCCATAATTTATGCCCTTGTATTTGTGCCTAGGCCACCATTCCATGATAGCTTGTACTGATGTGATTCATTAATTCTGAGTCAGGGGCTGCATCCAAAATTTTCATGTCGTGCTTCTCCGTTGAAATAACCTGCATGGAAAAGAATAACTAGAGGAATATGGCGATAGGAAAGATCTTTGCATTTGTCAGGTGTACCTATGAGAGACATCTTGGAGATAATCCTAAGGAAAATTTTGGCTATGTTGATTGGAATTCCTTCAAATATACATCGATTTCTTGTGTTCCACACACACACACACACATATATACATATATCACATCAAACTTGAACCTCACACACGACTCTAGGTTTCTCAATTCCATTGTTGCCATGGCTTCCAATATCAGAAAGCCATGGTTTTTTTAATTAGTTTATTGCAATCATCATCCATTTCCTAATGAAGATGACGTGGCTCCTGCAACTGAGCAAAAAATGTTGAAGATAATGTTAAATTCAAAGTCTCCCTGGTAATCAAATGCAAAAGCGGGGAAAAAATTTTACGTGGGCAATGATTACATGGTTTAGTATATCATCCTACAATCATTGAAAAAGAATTCAATTAAGCATAACGCTTTATGATGTTAAAATATTCTATAGAGACTATTTCATTTGGTTCATGGAGATCCTTTGCTTCATTAAGATCAAACTTAGTACAAAATTAATTCACTTCATTTAACATGTAGCTTAGCAAAAGAGTATATGATTTACAAGTAATTGAAGTAAATAATAACTGCCTTGGAAATAATTTTCTTTGGATGGGAAATTTCTTGCAATAAATATTTAAGAAATCCAATCGTGGGAATGTTTGAATTGTTTGTTTTTTTTTTGTGAAAATGGATTGACGCCATCAAGAATCCAGGGACATCCAAAATCCTGAAGCTTTTTTTGTTTTTCTCAGATGAAAAAACACTAGTTTATATAAGTACGAGTACATTTTCCAAAATGATATCAAAATTACATACTTCAATTATCCCCATATCATACTAAGTGAAAAACTGAAACTTATAAACTATGACCATATGTTTCAGAAGTGTCTCAAGGATCATATCTTAACATATAAACAATAGAAATTAAGTTCAGTTATAATACCACAAAAAGTCTAAATAACTGAGAGTCCAATGTTAAGGGAGTAAAATAGTGCCCTCTTCTCTGATGGAATTTTCTTCCATATATACAAAATTCATGTAGTCAATACCATCTCATGGAATTTTCTTCCATATAAAATCTTGAAGCTTGATAGTTGTAACCTTGCTAGTAAATCTGTAATCATCAATCCATAATAAATATCAAAATTACATATCACATTATTAAAATTAAAACCATTATGAAAAAAAAAAAACTATAATTTCTTTATTATTATTATTAAAAAGAATTAATATATAAGTTACACATATATGCATTTAAAAATATATATATATAAAATAAGATTATCAATCATAAAATTTAACTAAACCGTAACTTCTATTACTATTATTATTGATAAAAATAATTAATATATAAGTTAAACATATGTACATTTGGTAACAAGATTCTTAACCATAGATATTTACCTCACTTTATTATGGAGATTTTTAATTCATGGATAGGCATTGTTATAATACCATTGTTTATCAATCCCACGCGCCAAAAAAACCATAATTGATTTCATATGACACTCATTCATATCACCTTTATTTTTAATTAATCAATACAAATAAAAAGGCAAAAGCTCATAAGTATTTTTTTTTTGTAAGCTTAGGTAGATCCTCTTTTTCTATTTATATATAAACAAATTGAAACCACATACAGTTAATAGGTGGCCTCAACTTACCCAATGGGAAACCAAGTCTGTTGGCCACCAATGCATATTGTAAGCCATTCAGAAATGATAAGCTATCATTGTTTCTACCCAAGCAATATATACATAACTATTTAAGAACCAGTCTATAGTCTTAGATATCATAAGCATGCATGTAAAAGAAAGCTAGCCGCTAAAAAACAAAAAAACTTGAGCTTTATCATTGTGCTCAGCTATTCTTTGAGGTCTTCCGGTTCTGACTCAACTGTCGCTGGATCTTCAGCTGAATCTCCAAGTGCTGGTGTCATTTCGATAATGCATGGAATGTGTCGCTGGATACGATCCAGTCTAATGTCCTGCTTGCAGAGCTGGAACTGGATAGTTTGCAGGTCCTTTTTGTAGTCTGGCATGTCTCTAATGATCAGAGCCATCCCCATGGACACTTGTTCCATTGCTTTTCCTACCAATCTTTTCATGAGCCAATACAGATGCAAGGTCTGTTTGAATTGGGATAGTCTCCCTCTGGTGTTCCCAGGATCTGGAATGTGTTCTTTCCATTCCTCCATTTCATCCTCGGAGTCCTCTTCCATAATTCGGTCCTCCATTTCTTCTATAATTTTGTGGATCCCTGCATCTGTTCCTTCCTTATATGCTTTCGCTGCCTCCCTGACAGTCTTGTCTATGGATCTTCTCCCTTTCCTCTGTTCCGTGGTTCCCGGGTCCTTTGAATGAGGACCAGATTTTCCTCGTCCTCCGCAGCCTCTTCCTCTGGCTGGACGCGCCATGTCACAGTTGTCTACTACCTGTTCACAGTGATCACAATTCAATGTTAGGATAATAAAACCATTACCAGTCTAAATGCCAATTGTCTCGTGGAGTTTTTGTTCTCCGTCACTGACTCCCCTTTGCCCGCACTCTGTTGCTCCCAGGCATTCAGGTGAAATAGGGGTGGGCTTCACCTTCTCCCTGCTCAACCCGTCTTGCCCCTCGGTTAGACCCAGCATGGTCTCGGTCACTCCTCCACTGTCCCTTCCTCCTGCATTGAGGTCCCTCAAGCTAACCCATTCCCTGTTCGACCCCGGTAAAGCGTGCAAAGGGAGCTTTGCGTTGAGACTCTCCTCCCTCCCCCTGCCTTGCATGCCATCGCCACTCCCTACCCTCGCAGTGCTACCACCTCTGCATGCCACCCATTCCTTGCTTAGCTTCCTGCCCAGCTACCCCTCCCAGGCTTGCTCTTCTCTGTTGCCATATCTCCCCCTATCTACCCAAAAATTCGGCCTGAAGAACTTCGTCAGACCCTCAATCCTCCATTCTACCCGGATAAAATCCTCTCTAGCCTCGCTAGCCTTTTCCCTAAGCAAAATGTGCCACTCCCTATTAGCTTTTATGCCCTCAAGCCTGACTAACAACAACGAAGAGCTAAAGGGCCACTCTTCCTCACTGTTTTTTCTCTTTCTGCTTAGCGTAATCTCTCCCCATGGTATTTCCTTCCTGACAAGGCACAATTCTCTTCCCCCACCCGGCATGCTGGACTTTCCTTTACTAATTACAAAAAGAAAACAGTTAACGTACCCGTGGTTGCTATGCCTGCTTGTTGAATGTGAGTATGGCTGGTCCTCCGCTCTCGTTCTCCCGCTGCCTTGCAATCTATCCATCCTCCCTTCTCTACGCTCCCTCTCATACTTTTCCTTACCTACCTGCCATCCCATCCACCTTACGCAACCATCCTTACCACCTCTTCTCTTACCTGCGTACCAAATGCCACTTCTCCCTTTTGACATCGCTGCAGACATGCGGGACGCCACCACGCCCTGCGGTATAAGCGTGTGGGCAGTGGTAGGCAGTCCTCTCACCTCCTAGCCCCTGACATCCATTATTACATTGATTACCCACTCTGTCACCCTGATCGGGGAAAAAGCTCATAATTTTGAAGATAAATCTCAACCTTGATTTGTGAATATTACTAAAAATATTGCCCTTGACTTTCACTATTACATTGATTATCCACTCTATCACCCCATTCGGGGGAAAAGCTCATAAGTATTTTGAAGATAAACCTCAACCTTAATTTGTGAATATTACTAAAAATATTCTAGAAAATTTTGTCGAATTTAATTCTGTACCATCCACCTAATAATTTTAATAATTAAATTAAAATTATGAAAACACTATTTCAAAATAGACACATTTATTAATACAAAAATATTTTATTGTCTTTTTGACACTTACTTTTATTTTTTTTATTTAACTTATGTTGAGATATTAATCTCATTTTCTGCTCCAATGTTTGTTAGGTGTCATATTCAATTCAGATTTAGTTCAATTTAGTCAGGTTTCACTCGAATCATTTATTGTTGATGTTTTCTATGTAATCTATTTAACGATTTTGAATATTGAGAAGAGTAATCTATGCTCCACATTTTCTCTTCATTCTTTGTCATAGTATCAAAGCCCCAAGTTGCATAAGTCTCTAGAAAACGCAATATGTCGTCTGAGTTTATAAATAAGAAGCCCAAAAAAGTGTGAAAGCATCTTGAATTTCGCACTTTTGAAAAAAAAAATGAAGAAGAGTGCATCACTTTCGCACCTGTGAAAAAAACGAAGTGCATAACTTTCACACCACTGATAATAAAAAAATGTGCGCAGAATTGTGAAAAAATTAACGAATTGTGAAAAAATTGAGATTGACGCACCTTGCGAGTTGAAGGCGTGCGCAAAATTGCACACAAAACTTGTGTTCAGAACTGTGCAAACAAAGATCGACGGAGCCTCCATTTAAAAAGTTCACGCTATACAGTGTTTTCCATTCTTGGTATTCATGTTGAAAGGATTATTCCAAAAGTGTTTTATAAAGCGCTCTTTTCATATTTCAAAATCATTTTTAAAAAAGGATTTGAGTTACTTTGTCAAAAAATTTATCTAGTGGATTTTGTTTTTTTTTTTTTTTTTTTCCAAAAGGTTTTTATTTAAGATTTATAAAAGGGAATTATTCAAAAGTTATTTTAAAAGGAAAGAAGGTTGGTTATTAAAATCAAAAAGTTTTGTATTCAAAGCTTTTGTTGAAAAAAACTTGAATTTATTATAAAGAAAGAAGTGTGTGGAAAATATTTTTTTGGAAAGAAGATTGTAGAAAAGTGTGCACATCTGCATTCAAAAAAATATGGCTTCTTCCATTGCTTTGCCACAAACATTGATATTGTTTGGCAAAAATTGTGAATTTGGTCTTTACGAATGAAGACATTGTTACAAGTCAAAGAATGTTGGGATACACTGTCGAACGGTTATGTAGAGACAACCCAAGAACAATTAGCAACCATGAGCAATAATTAGAGGAATTACGCTGCAAAACTAAGAAAGAAAGAGCACAGAGCCAAATGTTGGATATAAAACTCAATCGATGACTCTATCTTCGACAAGATAACCGACGCATCAACAACAAAAGAAGCTTGGGATATTTTGAAAGATGTGTATCAAGGTAATGATATAGTGAAAACTGTTAAATTGCAGACATTGAGAGCTCAGTTCGAAACCCTAAAGATGACTGATACAGAGAATGTGGATCAGTGCATGCCTAGAGTCATGGGAATATTCAATCAGATCAAAGTAATTGGTGAAACCATTACAGATCATAAGATTGTTGAAAAAGTCCTTCAAAATCTGCCCAAGAAATATGACATGATTGTAACAACCATTCTAGAATCCAAATTTTTACAACTCTCTGAGTAGAATAGTTGAATGGGTCACTTTTGGCACACGAAACAAGACTCAACTTGGAAGGCGATTCCATGGAATAAGCCTTTAAAGCACATCTCTCTCTTGGCAGAGACAAAGGCAGAGGATATAGACATGACAACAAGCTAGGCAGAGGAAGATTAGAACATCGTCATGCAACAAAGCAATGGAGACCTTCAAAAAACCAAACGTAGAGAAGCAGAACATGGAGCAACTCTAATGTTCAATGTTATTACTGCAAGAAATTTGGTCATTATGAACATGAATGCAGAAAAGAACAGTTAGATCAACAAAGAGGAAGTGTCCATCTCTCCAACAATGATGGAGAATCCTCTGAGACAATGTTTATTTCTTGCCATCTTTTTTAAGACACTCATAGCGAGGACCTGTGGTTGTTGGATAGTGGTTACAACAATCATATGACAAGTAACAAAAATCTGCTTTCTTATCTTGATTATTCCATAACATCAAAAATTACTCTTGGAGATCATTCCTATATTAAAGCTTAAGGGAAAGGTATTGTCCTTGTTCTTACAAAATAAAATCAGCCTAAATACAAGCCTAATTTTTATTATGTTCCACATCTAAAGCATAACCTCATTAATGTAGGTCAATTAATGGAACATGGTTATGATGTAATATCTATGACAAACCTCCCAATAGAAGACTAATAGAAAAGGTTGAAGAAACCAAAAATAGGATGTTTCCATTAACTCTTAAAAGTCGAAATATCTCACAGTCTTTTGCCCATAATGTGTCAAGAATAGATGAGTCTCAACTATGACATTCTAGGTATGGACATATCCCATTCAAGACTCTAAGTCTACTTCAGAAATATTCAATGGTCATTGGTCTCCTTGTTATGAATGAAAAGGATTGTAATTGTGAAATTTGTCTTCTCTCCAAGCATAAAAGATACAACGTTCCCACATCTTCCTCTAGACCAAAAGAACCTTTAGAGCTATTCCATATAGATATATGTGGCCCAATGCAGACAGAGTCCATTGGTGGTAGTATTTATTTTCTAACCTTCATTGATGATTATAGCAGGAAGATATGGGTTTATTTTCTAAAAAATAAATCAGATACATTCTCAAGATTCAAAGAATTCAAAGCAGAAGCAGAAAAGTAGAGTGGAAAACCTTTAAAAGTTCTCGGGTCAGACATAGGAGGAGAATACAGGTCCAATGACTTCAAATCTTTTTGTCAACAACAAGGAATCATCATGTTGAACACAACAAGATATACTCCACAGCATAATGGAGTAGCAGAAAGGAAAAATCAATCAATCATGAACATGGCCAAATGTATTCTTCGTGAGAAGAAGTTTTCAAACAACTATTGGGTTGAAGCAGTTTCGATAACAATGTATGTTCTCAACAAATCACCAACAACGAGTCTCCAAGATACAATACCTTAGGAAGCATGGGGTGGTAAAAAGGTAAATATATCTCGCTTTAGAATTTTTGGATCAGTAGAATTTGCACATGTTCCTTAGAAACTAAGATAGAATCCTGATGATTAAAGTGAAAGATGTATTTTTATAGGCTATAGTTAATCAAGGAAGATCCTAGAAGGCCAAATTTTTAAGTCCTTGGAATTCAGTGAAACCAATCTCAAATCAAAGAGCTCGTCATTCTGAATCCAACGGCATGAACAACACCTCAAATGGACATCATATGTGAAAGTTATGGATCGCATAAGTTTTTCCAAAATTGTTAAAAATTTTGCAGGCAGGGTTCACATTGCCACTGGGCATGCTGATGTCAGCAGTATGAACACTGACGTCATTTGTACGACTGTTGATGTCAGCAGGGTGATGTGGCATATGGTCGGAGGACATCTAATCACAAAGCGACACGTGTCAACTAATGTCATCGGCCTGGTCTTCCGCATGGGAAAATTAGAGTGTGTCACATGGCAGCCCAGTGAGCATGTCATTTTTCGCTAAGGACGTGACAAATTGGACCATTCTAGCAGCCAGTAGAGGTGAATTTGTCACTGACCTAATTTGTCCAATGACCCCTCAAAAAATTTTGGTGCTAGAAAAAAACCTATGAGGGATAAAATTAAAAAAATATTAAAAAAGTAGTTGGTCATCTGGCTGATGATCAACCCGGCCAACTGGGCATACGAGAGGGCAACAATAATATTATATCGGCAATTTAAATGACCAATGGATGGTTAATGGATGAGCGGTCAACATATTAATATATAAGAGGCGGCTAGGTGTCATGCCAAACGACGAATGTATTTACATATAAAAACAACCAGCGAACGGTGGGCCACGGGTTTGAAACCGTGGCCTCGAGCCACGGACCCAGACGTGCCATCGTTAGACCACCCACGTGTTTGATACAATCTATGTTCACCGCATGATATATAAATGCATTTCTGTCGCCGAGCTCAGGTGGAGGAGAGTCGCTGAGTGTATGCAAGAGCAGAACCGAGCACCAATGAGAGCCAAATCGTGTACCCTTAGGCACAAATTTTGAGAGGGAACTTTTGAGGAATATTCTAGAGAATCTTTCAAGGAATATTTAGATTCTTTAGAGCCTCAGAATTCGCCAGAGCGGAAATAGACCAAGTTTATACTCATTTGACTCGATTTTCCGCCAGGAATGTAGTGGTGCAATCTGTTTCGTCGGTTGGGCATCCAAACTTCAGTAAATCCTCGAGAGGGAATCTTTGAGATTCTTGGGGGACAGATTTTGACCGAACTAGATCAGGGTCGACTTTATAGTCATTTGACATGATTTTGCGCCACCAATAGGTTTGCATTTTCAGACCATCCCCAGAAGTGGAGGTATAAGGTGTCATTTTGTAATTGATTATAACTTGATTTTACTGCCAATTAATGAAAGAGGTCTTCCCACATTGAGAAAGGCCCAAAGACGTAGCCCACAATGGGTGAACTCCATTATCAAGTTGTTTTTGTGCCTTTTATCTAATGGTTTCTTTTGTATTCCGCTTCTTTTATGTGTTTATGTCTCTTAGTTACATGCTCTTTTAAATGAAATTATTTATGCATCCTTGAGTAAAATATATGGATCAAGTTTGAAATGGGGGTATAAGGTGTCATTTTGTAATTTATTGTAATTTGATTTCGCTGCCAATTAATGAAAGAGGCCTCCCCACATTGACCAGGGCCTGGAGACATAGCCCACACTAGGTGAAC
Organism: Pinus tabuliformis; assembly: GCA_031772625.1. NCBI lineage: Eukaryota > Viridiplantae > Streptophyta > Pinopsida > Pinales > Pinaceae > Pinus > Pinus tabuliformis. The sequence goes on along the minus strand of CM062813.1, from coordinate 18,827,815 downwards.
TTTGTTATCAAGTTTTTTTGTTCCTTTGATCTCATGGTTGCTTTTGTATTCCGCTTCTTTTATGTGTTTATGTCTCTTGGTTACATGATCTTTTAAATGAAATTTGGTATGCATCCTTGAAATAAAAGATCTGGATCAAGTTTGGTATCAGAGAAGGTCTTCTTGATGTGAGTTGCATGAGTGAATGTTAACCAGGAACAAGCTCTAAAGAGGAGAAGGAAAAATCAAATCCTTTGATCCTGAAGCGGGGAGTGCAACATGAAGATGTAACATGGCAGATGAGGAAGTGTGAATGGAGGAACAGTGAAATTAACGCAAGATTTTCTTCACCATGGAAGAGAAAATTGACAAGTTCTTTGCAGAATGTGAGAAGAAAATTAAGCCTAATAAGAAAGAGCTCAATGATCATGCCTCAGTAAACCATGGAGGTGGAGGAGAAGAGCCCCCTCCCTCTCCATCTACCAGTGACAATTCTTCTTCTTCCTCTTCTCATCATTCTAACAGGCATCATAGGAATGCATCTAAGAAGCCATTTTTTAAGCTAGATGTAAATTTTGATTTGCCCACATATAATGGAGAATGTAATGCAGAGAAATTAAACAATTGGATTAGATAGATCGAGGTTTATTGCCAGATTCAACAGATTGAGGAAGATGAGGCCAAGATCCAATTAGCATCTCTTCGGTTGAGTGGCACCGCTCTCATTTGGTGGGAGAGCAAGTTGCAGAAAGGTAGCAAAAACTTGGGTAATCTCCTTTCTTCTTGGTCCAATTTTGTTTCTACATTGAAATATTAGTTTTATCCTTTGGGTTATCGACAAAAGGATTTAATGGAATGGAAATATTTGAGACAAGGAAAGGGTCAAAATGTATAAAGCTTCACAGAAGAATTTATAAAACAAGCTTTAAATTTGGGCATTTCACTTGACTCACCAGAAATTATAGCAAAGTATATTGTTGCTTTACATAGTTAACTCAGGAATTCTTTGTTTTTATTTGAGCCTACTACTATTGATGTGGCCAGTGTGAAGGCCATTCACCTTGAAAGCAGGGGCAAGAATGACAAAGAAGATCAACCCAATAAATCATCTTTCAAACCTCATAATGGCAAGTTCAAGGGAAAAGGCAAGGGAAAGGACAAGAAGGCAGCTACAACCAAGAAGGAAGAAGGAGAAAAGCCATCTTGCACGCATTTAAAGAAGGAATGCCATGATGATGAACATTGTTGGAAGTTGCATCTAGAGTTGGAGCCAAAGATATTTTGTGGTAAAAGCAAGCAAAAGACGGTGGCAACCGTACAACAGGACCTTTGATCTGAATCAGGTGACGAGACAAATCAAAATAGTGGGAATACAAAGTACCCTTTATCTTCATGCTAATTAAAATTATGAATTTCATATAAGTACAAGTTCTTCAAATGAGACTCTTTTTAATGAACGAAAGATGTTTGAATTTCTCCACATTAGAGTTGTGATGAAACATACTAAAGTGGAAGCCTTCTTTGATCCAGGCTCACAAATTTTTTTTATTTGAGAATCCTTGGTTAAGAAATTAGGGTTAGAGACCAAGCCTCATCTGAAACCCTACCCTCTTGGTTGGGTGTGTGACAAAGCCAAATTACATGTAACCAAGCAATGTAGAGCTAGATTTGTGATTGCATCCAAACTAGTAGATGAGGTTGACCTTGATGTTGTACCTTTGGATATTTGTGGCATTGTATTAGGGAGTCCATATTTGTATGACAGGAAAGAAATTTTCTTTTGCCATGAAAACAAGTATCATCTCACGAAATATGAGGTGGAATACATTGTTAGAGCTCATCATGCCAAGATCAGTGTCAGTCTTGTAAGTGCAGGTCAGATGAAGAGATTGATCAATTCTAGAAAAGGGTGCATGCTCATGGTTGTGAGAGAAAAATATGTGGAGACATTTGAATCTTTCCAAGGTTGTGATCCCACTCATAAAAAATAATTATATGAAATTGTTTCTACTATAATGGGATTTTTCAGGAACCAAGTGGGTTTCCTCCAAAGCCTGAGATCCCATATGAAATTCACTTGCAGTAGGATTATCCTTTACCCAATATTGGTAATGTACAGGTTTTCATCCATTGAGATGGAGGAGATAAAGAAGCAGGTGCATGAATTGCTGAACCAAAGGGTCATAAGGCCAAGTTCTTCTCCATGCGGTTCACCTCTTGTGTTGGTGCCAAAGAAGGATGGAACATGGAGGATGTGCTGGAGCACAGGGAACTCAACAAAATAACAATGAAGAATCAGTACCCTCTCCCTCGCATTGATGATTTATTAGATCAATTGAAAATTGTTTTCTATTTCACAAAACTGGACTTGCGCAGTGGCTATCATCATGTTAGGATTGAGGAACAAGTTGTATGGAAGATTGCATTCAAGAAAAAACATGGGTTCTTTGAATGACTGGTGATGCCATTCAAACTATGCAATGCACCAACCACGTTCATGATGGGGATGAATGATATTTTCAAGCCTTTTCTTGATGATTTTGTACTTGTGTATCTTGATTACATTCTTGTTTTCAGTAGAACAAGGGAATATCATGTGAGTCATGCTAAAAATGTGCTTGAAATTTTACAAAAATAAAAATTGTATGTTAAAATGTCCAAGTGTGAATTTGGTATGACCTCTTTGGTTTACTTGGGTCACATTGTTGGAGGTTGATAGTTAAAAATAGATCCTTCTAAAGTTGATGTAATTGTGAAGTGGCCTAAACCCACCAATGTTACAGAGGTTCGTAGCTTTTGTGGTGCAGTCCAATACTGGAGAAGATTCATTTCCAACTTCTCTGTCATTGCTTCCCCCTTGCATGCATTGACAAGTGTGAAGAAAACCTTTCAGTGGGGAGGAAAGCAACAGAAAGCCATTGATACACCGAAAGAGAATATTAGTACCGCACCCGTTTTGGCCTTACCTATTATGTTGAAAAGTATGTTGATGATGAATATTTTAAGGAGATTTAGGCAAACCTTACTCATGGATTGCAGGTAGACTATTACCATTTGTAGGGAAAATTGTTGTACCACCTTGGCAAACTTTGTATCCCCACTAATGAAAGAATACATGTAATCAAAGAGGCACATACCTCTCTTGTGTCAGGTCGTTTTGGTGTAGGGAAGACTTTGTGTCATTTCAAGAGGTTCTATTTTTTGCCTCATATGAAAAATTATTGTGACTCGATATATAAAGGGATGTGTGAGGTGTTCAGTTTGCAAGCACACTAATAGAAAATAAGGGCTCTAAAAACCAATCCTTTTTCCATGTCATCCATGGGAAAGTGTGTCAATGGATTTTGTTGGCGGTTTTCCTTTGCCTAGGAGATGTCATGACTATTTGTATTTCGTTGTGGATCAATTTAGAAAAATGTGTGTCGTAATGGCTTGTAAAAAGCATATCACTATAGAGCAGATTGCCCATCTCTTTTTTCAATTTGTATGGGTCCACTTTGGGTTGCCCACATCCGTCGTGTGTGATCGAGACTCTCGTTTCCTTTGAGAGTTTTGGACGAGTTTGTGGAGAATGATGGACACCAAGCTGGAGAGGAGCACATAATTTCATCCGCAGAGCAATAGCCAAATAGAGGTTGTCAACTGCAATATGATACATTTACTTTGGGGCTATTGTGGAAAGCATCCCAAGTTGTGGGACGAGAAACTTCCTTATCTACAACATGCATACAACTAGGCAATGCATTCATCCACTTAGAGCTCACCGTTCAAGACATGCTTTGGATATTTTCCAAAGGATCCCTTAGACATGGTCATTGGGAGAGATAAAGATTCCAGTGAGAAAGATGAAAGGGACAGAGAATAAAAGTGCATTTAGTGAATTCAGATGATTCACTAGGAAGTGTAGAGAAATTGGAGAAAAGTCGAGCTCAATTCAAAGATCCACATGACAAGCATCGGGTTGATCACCAATTCCAGGTTGGAGACAAGGTGTGGCTCCACATAAGCAAAGACAAAATGAAAGGGGAAGGAAAGAAGTTGAAACTTGAGACCAATCCGATATGGCCCATTCACCATATTAGAGAAGATTGGAGACAATAATTTTCGTCTCGATTTTCTAGCATACATGTAGATGTACTCAATGGTAAACATTGAAAACTTGAATCTTTATGAGCCACCTTTGATTATGGACACCGACGATGTTGGATAGGTTCCTATAGTGGACAACTTTGCACTAGAATACTTGGAAAAACTACTTTAGGATATCATTTTTGACAAGAGAACTAGGACTTCATGACAGGGAGACGTGGAGTACCTTTGTATTGGTTTCAAGGGAATTCATCTGAGTAAGGCCTGTTGGATTGAAAAGTAGAAAGTGAGGAAGAAATTCCCTCACTTTCCATTTGACTAAAAATCTTTTGGCGTCCTAAAAGCTCATTAGTGGGGAGGGATGATCCAGGAAGATCTTAGAAGGCCAAATTTTGGAAGTCCTCGGAATTTAGCGAAACCATATCAAATTGAAGAGCTCTTCATTTTGAATCCAACGACGTGAACTACACCTCAAATGGAAACCGTATGTGAAATTTATGGCTTGGTGAAGTTTTCTGAAACAACTAAAATTTTGTAGGTAGGGCCCATAGTGCCACTGGGCATGTTGACATCAGTAGTATGGATGTTGATGTCATCCGTACGATTGCTGACATCAGTAGGGTGACATGGCATATGGTTGGAGGAACACCCATCATGGAGCCACATGTGTCAGCTGATGTCATCGACCCAATGAGCTGCCCAATAAGCTGTACGGGCCAATCAGAGTGTGCCACATGGCAGCCCAATCAGCATGCCAGTTTTTGCTAAGGAGGCGAAAAATTGGATTGGTTTGGAGGCCAACATAGGTGAATTTGTCAATTACTTAATTTTTCCAATGACTCTTCAAAAATTTTCGACAGGAAAAAAACCCGTAAGGGCGAAAATCAGAAAAATATTAAACAAATAGTTGGATGGTTGACCAGTGGTCAACCCGACCAACCGAGCCGACGGAGGGCAACGTTAATATTAGATCGACAGTTTAAACTGCCAACAAGTGGTTAACAGACGGGCAGTCAACATATTAATATATAATCAACGATTAGGTGTCATGCCAAACAATGAATGTATTTACATATAAAAACAAGCAATGACCGGTGGGCCGTGGGTTTGAACCTGTGGCCTCTGGCCACGAACCTGGACGTGCCACTATTAGACCACCCACATGGTTGATACAACCTATGTTCACCACATGGTATATAAATGCATTTTCGTTGTTGAGCTTAGGGAGGAGGAGAACTGTCGAGTGCATGTAGGAGCGGAACCGAGCACTAATAAGAGTTGGAACCATGTGTCCCTGGGCATGGATTTCGAGAGGGAATATTTTAGGAATATTCCATAGAATTTTGCATGGAATCTTTAGATTCCTTAGAGCTTTAGAATATACCAGAGCGGAAATAGGTCGATTTTATACTCATTTAACTCGATTTTCTGCCAAGAACATAATGGTGCAATCCATTTCATCAACTAGGCATCCGAAGTCCAATCAACCCTCGGGAGGAAATATTTGAGATTCTCGGCGGCCATATTTTGACTGAATGAGAATAGGGCCGACTTTATAGTCATTTGACACGATTTTGCGCCACGAATTCAATAGTGTTGTCCATTTCTACAACAAAGATTTGCATTTTCAAACCATCCCCGGGAATGGAGGTATAAGGTGTCATTTTCTAATTGATTGTAATTTTATTTTCCTGTCAATTAATGAAAGATTCCTCCCCACATTGGGTGAACTTCGTTATCAAGTTGTTTTTGTGCCTTTGATCTCATGGTTGCTATTGTATTCTGCTTCTTTTATGTGTTTATGTCTCTTGGTTACATGCTCTTTTAAATGAAATTTTGTATGCATCTTTGAAGTAAAAGATCTAGATCAATAGTGAGCAATGAAAGGGCTATATACTTTACAATCTAGTTACCAAGAAGTTTGTTTCAAGCATAGACGTTAAATTTTTTGAAAATAAATTTTGGTCTGATCATGTTGATGAAGCTTCAAATCAACCTTTTTATCCACCACAACTACCAAGATTGCAGGTTCAAGAAGAGTGATACCACTGTTAAAATGATACATCTTCAAGCAATGAATCCAATAGTGATTCAACATCTTCATAATACAATCAGAAAGCAAGAAGCGTCAGAGAAATATATGAGCATAAGCATGAGTTTGATCAACATAATATGTTTTCCTTTCTTTCATCTCAATGAACCCATTTTGAAGAAGAAATTAAAGAAAACAATTTGGTTGACGCAATGAACCAAGAAATTACTGCCATAGAGAAGAACCCAACTTGGGAATTTGCTGATCTCCCAAGAGACAAGACCAAAATCGGTGTAAAATGGGTATATAATACTAAGCTGAATGAAAAAGGAGAAATTGAGAAACATAAGGCAAGGCTGGTTGCCAAAGGATTCTCACAACAATTTGGTGTCAATTATGGTGAAGCCTTTGCTCTAGTAGCAATATTAGAAGTTGTTAGAACTATTTTATCCACAATAGTCAACACAAATGGAAGGTCTATCAACTTGATGCAAAATTTTCTTTCTTAAATGGTATAGTGCAGGAATAATTTTATGTAGAGAAACCTCCTGGTTTTTGTTGAAAATGAAACAAGAAAATCCTAATTTAATTTTTTCCTTGAATTAAATTAGGAATTAAATTGTAATTCCACATCTCATGACACCTTGTAATAGTTAACTAAGTTAATTTGACTTAGTTGGCTCAGTTAATTTGAGTTTAGGGTCCAACTTGAGTCATTTAGAGTGTCTCCTACTTTATAGGAGCCTTGGTTGAGTTTATTTTGAGTTGTAATTAATTAATTTAGTTTAACTGAGTTAAAGTCAATTAAACTAGTTCCAACTGATGGAGGAACTAGAAGGAGGTCAGACAATGGGGTGTTGCTTCATGTGTTCAAACAATTAACTAATGATCACACATAAATAACTCATGCATGTCAGATCTAAGAGTTACCCAGTTGAGATTGGAGTTCAAGGATAGTGTACTATTAGTTGTATATTCATCTGAATTGTACAGGTGGTGCATGCAATCAAAGGGAGGCGTATGAGGATTACGCAATTCATAATTGTGGAATTTCCCAATTAAATATGGGCTAATTCCCAAGGGAACCACGCAAGGAAATAAGAGCTTGGCAAGCAATAGAATTGGCTAAGTATTGGTTTGAGTTTGTCTAAGAAGCAATGAGATATATAGAGATAGTGAAGAGGTTTCTCGGGATTTAGAAAAGCATTGCAATCTTCTCATATTTTCTGATTAATGCAATATACAAATAGTAGGGGTTTTTAGCTGCGGCTTTCCCCAGAAAATCATTATGTTATGTGTGATTGAATTATTTCTCTTGTATGCTTCATGATTTCATTGATTTTTTATTGTTTCCACTGATGAGTAGAGTAGATTCAAGTCAATTCTTTTAGCATATTACAATCTGCAGTTTGAATCTACATGGAAATTCTACAAGGTATAAGAGTTGAAATCACTATAGAAGAGGAGAATACAAGTTTGTCTTTTGCAGGAGAAATCGAATTTGCAGTATCATACTTCAGAGCCAACAGGATGTCATTCTATGGATTGAGACTCGAATATGCCTTTGAGGGTAGTTTGAACTATATTGCTTGGAAGGACAAGATGGAGGCAATGTTGGAAGATAATGAGCTTAAGGAATTCATAAACAAAGATATCCCTAAGTAAGTTGATGCTCAAGATCTTACAGAGTGGAGAAAATGTGTGGCAAAGGCGAGAAGGATTATCCTAGAAAGAGTTCAAGATCATATTGTCTCGAACCTCCATGGTAAGAAACTCAATTTGCAATGTGGAAGGCCTTGAAAAAAATATTTCAAAACAACATTGACCACATGAAGTTGGAACTGAAGGACAAGCTCAAAAAGATCAAGATGGAGAAGGGCAACTCAATACCGAAGTACTTGACAAAGTTCACCCAATGTTGGGATGAGCTTGGAAGTGTTGGTGTTACGTTTGCCGAAGATGATCTAGTGAGCCTAACACTTCTAGGACTTCCCAAGAGTTGGCACAACTACCAGGACTCAGGTAATGGGAGGGAGAAGCTACTAGAGTGGGAGCGATTGTGGTATGACTTGGTACAAGAAGAGATTCGACGGAACACCATAGAAGGATCCTCATCAAAGCATGATGATGAAGAGAACTGTGCCTTAGCTAGAAAGGTGAAGAAAGGGAAGGGGAAGTCATCCCATTCCAAATCATATTCAAGAAGAAGGACATGTCGAATATTAAATTTTTTCGTTGTCATGAGCTGGGACACTATGCCACAAAGTGTCCACACAAGAAGGTCGGTAAGAATCCATTAGGAGGATTAGCAGGTGAAACTCTTGCTTCAAAATTAGAGCTGGATTTCACCCTCATTGCTTGCATGGTGACATCGGTGATGGGTAGTGTGTGGTACCTAGATAGTGGAGCCTCATTCCATATGACTGGAAACAAATATTTCTTCAGTGAAGGAGGAGAAGGACCTCCATATGCACATCGAGATGGGATATGATGGGAGGTATAGTGTGTCTAACATCGGTTTTTTTACCTTTCATAGGGATTCTGGTTCTCCTCTCAAATTAAAAGATGTCATGTATGTTCTGAATTTGAAGAAGAATTTGGTTTCAGTTGCCATGTTGGAGGATTTTGGCTACGATGTGATATTTAACAAGGGAAAGAATTTCCTTCATCACATAGCCTCAGGACAGGTGATGCAGATCAAGGTTCGGGTGAAAAACCTCCAAAAATTGGATGTAGAAGAATGTGTTTCTTTGAGCACAAAAGCATAGAAGGTGCAAAGCCGATACATTGGTGAGTTGTGGCATAAAATATTGGGCCACTTGCATCATAGAGCTTTGAAGATCATGAAACAAATTTCTACATGACTTCCCAAGGGTACATTAGAGCAGAGAGACACATGCAAAGGGTGTACATTGGGGAAGTACACCAAAGCTTCGTTCATGATAAAGACAGTCGAGAGAAAGCGATCCTTGATAGAGTTCACTTAGATGTGTGTGGACCATTCTTGACAACATCCATGGCCAAGCATAGTTATTGAGTAATATTTGTTGATGATTTTTCTCGTAAGTGCTGGATTTTCTTCATGTAGAAGAAAGATCAACTGTTCGCTAAATTTTGTGAATTTAAAGAACTTTTCAAGAAAGATACTGGCAGAAAAGTTAAATCTCTCAGAAACAATAACGATGGAGAATATGTGTCGAATTAATTCAATAACTTATGTACATCAGAAGAAATTCGACGAGAATTAATAGCACATCATAACACACAACAAAATGGGGTGGCTAAAAGGAAGAAAAAAAGTATTGTGGGAGTTGCACGGGCGATGTTACATGATGAGGGCCTACCGTTGCACTTGTGGGCTGAAGCATGCCATCACAACTATTTATTTGTAGAACATAAGCCCTCATCGAATTGTCGAGATGAGTACACCAGAAGAAGATTTTTCAGGTAAGAAACCTGATGTGGCACTCTTTAGGATCTTGTGTTGTACACTGATACACCTCACAACTATCGGGCGTACCTTCCATCCAACAGGATGACAGTGGTTCATAGAGATGTGAAGTTTGATGAAGAGAAGGCCATTAGATGTTACCTTGAGAGGGAGTTTCATTTACATGCAGATGAGGAACTTTAAACTCTAAAGGAGGAACCTCAGGATGATGTGGAGCAGCCACATGTAGAGGAGCAGAGATTGGAAGCACCCACTCATGCATATACTTGCAGAGATGGAAGGAAGCACACCAGAGAGGCTGATAGATTGATGCATGATGTTAGAGTGAATGTGGGAGCACCCACATCACAACGTAAGCACAAAAGGTCACCAGATCGGTACACTTGCTACATGGCTCTAATAAGAAAGAATGTAGAGGTTGAGCCATCCTCATTCAAAGAAGCAGTGCAACAACCAGTATGGGTTGATGCCATGGTTGAGAAGTAAGAATCCATTATCAGAAACAATGTTTGGGAAGTGGCCCTAAGACTAACAGACAAGTCAGTGGTGAGTTCCAAGTGGGAGTGTAGAGAAACACAAGGCCAAATTTGTGGCTAGAGGGTTCTCTCAAGTGGAGGGAATTGATTACAATGAGACCTTTGCTCCACTAGCAATGTACTCTTCAATAAGATCTATTCTAGCACTGACAACATAGATGGAATGGAAGATACATCAGATGGATGTGAAGACAACATTACTCATGGTATGATTGAGGAAGAGGTGTATATTGAGTATCCGGAAGGATTCGAGGCCTTCAACAAAGAGTTGCATGTGTGCAGACTCAAACGAGCAATGTATGGACTAAAACAAGCACCTCGTGCTTGTTACACTAGAATTGACAGCTATTTCACTGGGTTGGGCTTCACCAAAAGTGAAGCAGATACAAACCTTTACCATATTGTGGTTGAAGGTAAATTGTTTATTATAGTATTATATGTTGATGATTTGATTCTAGCGAGTGATCAGAAGTTGATAGAATATTGCAAAGAGGATCTTCCAAGAGAATTCGAGATGAAGTACCTAGGGTTCATGCATTACTTTTTTGGTATGGAGTATGGTAAGGAGATGAGGAACTGTTTGTCTCTCAGGGAAAGTATGCCAACGAGATATTGAAGAAGTTTCACATGGAGAGAAACAAACCAATGGAGACTCTTCTAGCAGGTTATTGGAGGAATGGAGATGCTACTTCAGGTGAAGTAGTGGAGGCTACTATTTATAGACAACTTGTGGGTTCACTTATGTAATTGGTGAACACACGACAAGACATGTGTTTTGTAGTTAACCAACTTAGTCAAGCCATTGTTAAGCAAACCAAACTTTATTGGAAGGCAACTAAACATGTGTTGAGATACCTCATAGGCACCACTTAGTTTGGTCTTAGGTATAAACGGATAGATGGAGTGAAGCTTCAAGGCTCCACAGATGTAGATTGGGCAAGAAGTCCATCTGACATGAAGAGTACATAAGGGAATCTTCAATATTAGGTCAGTAGTTATTTCTTGGTACAACAAGAAGTAGAGATCAGTTGCACCCAGCTCAATAGAAGTAGAATACATGGCTGCTAGTCAAGCAACTTGTGAGGATATCTGGATGAGGAAGATCCTTGTTGGGTTATTTGGTCAGAAGATGGATCCTACAGTGATTTACTATGATAATTTGAGTTGTATCAAACTCTCCGAGAATCCAGTTTTTCATGATCAGTCCAAGCATATCGACATCTGGTATCACCACTACGAGATTCTGTTTGGAGGAGAATCATGTTGATGGGGTACATTCCTACAGAGGAGCATGATGCAAATATTTTGAGAAAGAAATTGTCAAGATGCAAATTCGAGTTTCACAGAGGAAGGATTGGGGTAGTAGAAAATCTCTTTCTTGTCGAGAGGGAGTGCTGAACATGCAACAATAAAATCCTAATTTAATTTTTTCCTTGATTTAAATTAGGAATTAAATTTAAATTCCACATCTCATGACAACTTGTAATAGTTAACTAAGTTAATTGACTTAGTTGGCACAATTAATTCGAGTTGAGCGTCTAACTTGAGTCATGTAGAGTGTCTCCTACTTTATAGGAGCCCTGGTTGAGTTTATTTTGAGTTGTAATTAATTAATTTAGTTTAATTGAGTTAAAGTGAGTTAAACTAGTTCCAACTAATGGAGGAACTAGTAGGAGGTCAGACAGTGGGGTGTTGCTTCATGTGTTCAACGAGTTAACTGATGATTCACTCATGAATAACTCATGCATGTCAGATTTGAGAGTTACCCAATTGCGATTGGGGTGAAGGGACAATGTACTATTAGTTGTATAATCATCCAAATTGTACAGTTGGTGCATGCAATTAGAGGAAGGAATATGAGGATTGCGCAATTCATAATTGTGGAATTTCCTAGTTAAATATGGGCTAATTCCCAAGGGAACTGTGCAAGGAAATAGGAGCTTAGCAGGTAGCAGAATTGGCTAAGTATTGGCTTGAGATTGTCTGAGAAGAAGTGGGATAGATAGAGATAGTGCAGAGGTTGCTCTGAGCATTGTAATCTTCTCATATTTTCTGATTAATGAAATATATAGATAGCATGGTTTTTAGTTGTGGCTTTCCCCAAAAAATCGCTTTGTTATGTGTGATTGAATTCTTTCTCTTGTATGATTTGTGATTTCATCGATCGTTTATTGTTTCCGCTGATGAGTAGATTAGATTCAAGTCAATTGTTTTAGCACATTACAATCTGCAGTTTGAATCTACAAGGAATTTCTACAGTTTTGAAGTTCTAGGACAAGAGCATAAGGTATATAGATTGAATAAAGCCTTGTATGGCTTGAAACAAGCTCCAAGAGCTTGGTACAGTTGCATCGACACGTATCTCATCAAAAGTGGTTTTTGTAGAACCAACCATGAGTCAACTTTATATACCAAAACTCATGAAGGTAAACTTCTTAATGTATGCCTTTACATAGATGATCTTCTTTATACAAGAAATATGAATTTAGATGACTTCAAAGCAGTAATGCAAACACAGTTTGATATGACTGATCTAGGGGTCATGAAATACTTCTTAGACATTGAAATTCACCAATCTGCTAATGACATTTTTGTTGGTCAACAAAAATATGCCACTAACATCATCCAAAAGTTTAGAATGACCAATTGCAAACCAACTAATACACCAATTTCTCAAGGCACCAAGTTGAGCAAAGAATATGTAGCACCACCAGTTGATCCCACATTGTATAAAAGTCTAGTTGGTAGTTTATTGTATCTCACTACAACTACACTTGATATCATGTTTGCTGCTAGTTTTGTCTCTATGTTTATGCGATCACCTAAGATTTCTCAATGGAAGGTTGTAAAAAGGACGTTAAGATATATTGTAGGGATCCTAGACTATGGTTTGTTCTATACACATTCTGAAAATTGTTCACTTTCAGGTTATATAGACAATGATTATGCAGGTAGTTTAGATGATAAAAAAAGCACCTTAGGGTATACTTTTCGTCTTGGAACCAATATGATCTCATGGACATCAAGAAACAATCAATTGTTTCAATATCTTATGCAAAGGCAGAGTATGTAGCTACAAATTCAACAACTTGTCAAGCAATGTGGCTGAGAAGATTATTGAAAGATCTCTCAGATGTTCAAAAAGATCCAACTCTTATTTACTGTGATAACAGTTCTACAATTTCTTGATAAAAAAATCATGTCTTTCACAAAAAGAACAAGCACATTGACACACGTTTTCATTTCATCCGCGAGCTTGTCAATGATGGAGACATATTACTTGTTTTTTGTGGTTCTAAAGATCAGCTTGCATATATTTTCACAAAGCCATTGGGAAAAAATGTATTGGAATTTCAAAGAGAACAATTAGGCATTGTAAGTGCCACCACATGTAACAGTTGAGATTAAGAAGGGATGTTGAGATATTAATTTTATTATGAGCTAGATGTCATTACATTTAATTCCATTGTTTGCTATGTGTCATAGTCAATTCAAATTGAGTTTAGTTTAATCAAGTTTCACTCAAGTAATTTATTATTAATATTTTCTATGTAATCTATTTAAGTATTTTTAAATATTGAAAAAACTAATCTGGTTCCACTTTTTCTCTTCATTCTTTTTCAACTTATTTTATCTTTTTCTCTTCATTCTTTTTCAACTTATTTTATATTTTACTGTTTATTATACGTTTACTCAAATGTTCATTTAAAATCTTGATATACAATATATTTTAAAACACTCTAACCATAGGAGTAATGATTGAGATCTTCCTACTAAAGTATTTCCACCTTTTTCAATAAATAAAAAAAATATTTTTAATTATAAATTTAAATCCCAAAAAAGGAACAAGTTTGAATTAAAAATATTTAAATCATAAGTATAATATACTATTAATATTGATTAATTTATATAAATTAAATTTAAATTAAATAATATAAAATATCATTTAATTATTTGATTTAAGAAAAAGGAGTTGGTAATATAGAGAATGTAAATTATTATTATTTTATTTAATTTTAAAGTTATGGTTAAGTAGACACCAAGTTAATTTATGAAACTACTTTGTTTGTAAGACAAAGAATCTATATCTACATCTCTTTAAATTAATTTAAGGAAAATAAAATTGAAACTAAATAATTTCAAGATAAATCAAATTAAAATAAAATATACTATAATAATAATATTGATTAATTTAATAAATTTAAATCTAATTTATATAAGCTAAACTCAAATTAAATCATATAAAACATTTTTAATTATTTGATTTAAGAAAAAGAAGTTGGCAATGTAGAGAATGCAAATTACTAGAAGGGGACCCATCTTCGTCTCCCTTTAAATTAATTTAAAGAAAGTAAAATTGAAACTATATAGTTTGAGGGGAAGTCAAATTTAAAGAAATTGAAATTGAAACTATATAGTGTCAGGAAAAGTCAAATTAAAGTTAGATAACCGAATCAAATATAATATAATAATAATCTTGATTAATTTTTTGAATTCAAATTTAATTTATATAAACTAAATTCAAATTAAACAATATAAAATATTATTTGATTATTTGATTTAAGAAAAGGGAGTTGGCAATGTAGAGAATGCAAATTAGAAGGGCACAAGGAAACCACATCTAAAAATTGAAACTAAACAATTTCAAGAGAAGTCAAATTAAAGTTAGATAACTGAGTCAAATATAGTATAATAATAATATTGATTAATTTATGGATTTAAATTTAATTTATATAAATTAAACAATATAAAATATTTTTTAATTATTTGATTAGAAAAAGAGAGTTGGTAATGTAGAGAGTACAAATTATTATTATTATCATCATCTAATTTTAAGGTTATGGTCAAGTTAGATATTAAATTAGTGTATGAGACTTTTTTGTTTGTGAGACAAGGAGCCAAGCGAGACATTAAATTAGTGTATAAGACCTCTTGTTTGTGGGACAAGGGACCCACTTCCACGCAGAGATTTGACTCCTTAATTTATCAATGCATACATACTCTACCTCTCTAGTTTTAAATCTATAATCTTTTAAAAAAAAATACATACTCTTAACCATTAAACTCACTCAATAATATGTAACACATAATTTCCATAATTACCTTCTAATAATTCCACTCAAACTGAAATATATGCCTCATCCCCAACACATGAACTTTTATACATACGTATGTAATATAAAAGTAAGTTCTTACACATTGACTTTCTTTGAATTAACTTATAATATAATTTGAATGTGTTGTCCCCGATAGAAGGAATGGTTGGAAAAGGGATTAATGTGGCTTGAAACACAATGCAATGCTATAATAAATGATAGCATTAGCATTCCACGGATTTTGATATTGCTTCGAAGTTTTCAAAGCATATATTAAAGAGAGAGACTTGGAAGCATGCATTAACTACATTAGGAAATAGAGGACCTCATTGTATTTTTTTGTTTGTTTGTTTGCATTTGTGGTTTTTCTAATAAATATTAGGATTTTTTATAATTTAGTTAATTATATTAAATTTATTATTTTTAATTGTTATTAGTTAATGTAAGTTGATTTATTTGAGTAATAGGTATGATGAGATTTTTTGTCATTTTAAAAGAAATGCAAATTAATTTATGTTTAGGGTTTTGACAAATTTTTAATAATTAAGTAGAAGTTTATGTGTTTTTGGAAAGTTTTATTTTTGTTGAAGAAGTTAATGTCAAATCTTCGTTAATGGCTTAGTTTGAGTAGTAGGGATGGTGTTTTTCCATTCCATCTCTCTGGGTTTAAGTCTTTCGAGACATGGCCTATCATAGTAAGGCTGGAAGGATAGGCATCTCGTTGGAGTCTGGGATCTCGGCTCTAGTTCCCATGGTCTTCGGATGTCTTGGTCCTAGGCTAAACTATGAGTTTATGATATATGTGGCTTGCGGGCTATTGTATATATCCGGAGAGGTTGTTAGTTCCCTTGTCTAAAAAAAAAGTTAATGTGAGATCTCCATTGTTGTTATTAAAATGATGCTAGGAAAAATAACTCCATCGAATAACAAGTTTGTAGTGATCATTTCTTGAACCAAAAAGGAGGCAAACACCCATCTCAAAATTTCACTCTATCATTTGAAGCATATCCACAACTTAGAAAGTATAGCAAAGAAAACCACCACTCTAAGCATTGGGGAATTATAGAAAACATGGGAGAAGTAATTTGTTTTATACCCTAAAGTTATTAAAGCATGGAATAACACAATGAACATGCATTTACTCTCACATGAATCCTCTCCAAGCATATTAAACACCTCCCATTGTGATGGGACTTTGAAGGATTAGTACCCCATCACTACAACATGTGAGCTCTTACCTCAATGATGCCTATTAAATGTGATCTCAAGGATTTCCATCAACATTGTAGGATAATGGAGTAGTTGGGTTTCGGAGACTATTACACCTATACTTTGGCAACAAGCCAATCTTCATTCTCTAAGTAAAACCTTTCTTCAATATGGAGTCACTTGTCTAGAATATTGATTCTACCGCTATAGATTTTGAAGGTGATTCAAAGAATTTTATCAAGCCTTTTGACATGATCTTTGCACTTTGGTTTTTGCATCATGATCCTAGTCTCAAAGCCTTGGTTTCAATGTCTCGGCTCTAATGTCTTGCTTTCAATATTTTGTATTTAGCTCAACAAAAAGGTGCTCTTTAGCCATTAGTTTGTTGGTTTCCAATAGTGTATTCGACAAGCAATTTCTCTCTATGTGTTTAACTTATGGAATTTCATTTGTTGACCATTTTAGAGGAATTTTTGGTGAAAGGATTCAACACAACGTTTAAGCATTGGAGGACGTGCAAATGGAGTTAAAGGAAGAGTAGATAATTTATCACCCAATGGGACCCATGGGCATTGAGTAACAAAACTCACCCCATTAAATGTTGTTCAAGCATTAGATGTTGGTCAAGAAGAGGTCAATAGCCAACATGCATTTTGTTAGTTATGTTTTTAACACTATTACATGTTTAGACATCTCTACAAAGTAGGATGCTTGCAAGAAATCGTGAAATGTAATATTTATATTATATACCAAACTCTTTAGTATTGTACCTCCATTTCTCTCTTTACTTTAGATTCATTAGAAGAATCATTTTGTAAATATTTTGTATTTTTGCTACAACACATTTTTAATATAATATTTCCCTATTATGGTTTTTAAAAAAATGTAGATTGACTTATCATCATTATTTAAAGAAAACCACATCACCTAAAATAACTAATTCATAATCAAATAAACATTTACTCTTACCACTCTCACAAAAATACCTTATTATATTGCTAGCCTATTTTATTTTATTTTTAAAATATTAAATAAAAAAAAACTTTAATTTAATTTTCATATTTATTAAAAAATTATAAAAAAATATATAATTCATTTAATCTTTAACCATTTTAATTAACCTAATACATTCAATAATATTTAGTTTTAATCAACATAAGACACTAAGACATTTTATAATATTTATTTGGTTGTTAGATAATTTGAACAAAAGGCATAAACCCCAAACTCATGAGGAAATATATTATGAAGATATATTTTGCATATAGTACTAAATACATTTCTTTATTACTCATGACATTGTTTGCTTTAAGAAATTAAATTTAATATTATGGAGAACATGTCATCCTTTGCTCATAGGATTTTGAAAAATGGCGATTTAATTATAACCATTCACCACTATTATCGGCAGGAATTGGCGCTGTATGGACTTTTCTAAAGCAAAAATAATTCTAGAAAAAAAAAAAAAAAAAACGAGTATCATAGAAAATTATATATAAACTGAGAAAATTAAAAAATAAGTTTATATGGGAAGGCCCGAAACTCTAGGTTTCATAGTGATTGGTTTCTTAGAAAAAAGATATATATTTTTAAAGGAAAAGGAAGAAGGTTTTTAAAAATTATATTATTTTGCTATGTTTCTGATTAAAAATTTACTCTAAGACTAATATTATTTGAGGAATTCATTAAGAAAACTCATTAGTGACTCATTTTAAGAGATACAAAGTGATAAATCATTTTTTTTAAGAGATACAAAGTGATAAATCATTTTTTAAGAGATACAAAGTGATAAATCATTTTTTTTAATTTAAATTAACTCTTAAAATCAAATGCCTTCCTTCCTTACAGCATAGTGTAAATGTCTTAAAAGATTAGGTCTTCATTACAACATAGTATAAATGTCTAAAAAGGTAGGATTATTACGAGGAATAAAAAAATATAATTTTTATCAATTTTAGGGAAAATCAAATTAGTAAACATTGTGTTATAAAATTGCATATTTCTTTGCTACGAATTAAAAAATCCAAAACAACTAATTTGTTCCCTTCTTAGTAACATAAACTTAAATTGCGAAAAGAATTTTAGAAAAGATAAACAATAGAAGATAATTTATAATTGTCTAATATTATTCTAATTAACGGAAAAGTTTTAATTAGAAAGCATTGGGCATACTTGGCTAAGGTTGCAACCTACTTTAAAATATCCACAATTCTTTAGCAGTTGGCATGGAGGCAATAATGGTAAGTGTGGAGTGCAATATTCTAGGTATAAAAATCACTTAGAAGATAATTGGTCATATTTTCATGCTGGTATGAAATTTTTTTATGAGTTTTATTTTTAATACAGATAAAAATTTAGACATAATATAAACAAGATTTTCATTAATTTATTTGTGACCAAAAAATATATTGGCTCACATTTTAAGGAAAGACTATGGATCTTCATGCTATGTTTTGTACTTATAAATTTAGGTAGAAATAAATATAGCATTGAAGGTATTTTATTGATTTAATGAATTTTAAAAATAATCTTATTTTAAAAAAATTGAAAGTTGAATAACATATTAAAAATTAACAAGGTTTATCCCGATGGGTGATAATCGGTGAAAGGGAGGAGCAAGTTAGGGGTGTTAATGCTCTAATATGCATCATCAATGCTTAAATCGTATGATGGGATCAATTCACCTAGCGCGCTCTTGGTGAACATTATGAAGGATATTTGGATTATAATCATCGTCTGCTCGGTTCAAGTCTTCAATTGTGCGTTTTGGGAAATGATGGAGGTGGTTATGGTGGGTGGTAGTGTATCTGATGCATAGGGTGAACTTCTCCCTTAGCCACACCACAGTCATTGGGGCTAATATACTATGGGTGGTTTTGAGCTTTGGAAGTAGAGTGTTGTGCTGGTGCTGGAGAAGGTTCTATAGGGGGAGTCTTGGGACCTTGGTACAAGGTGGAACCATGGTGGAACAAAGTGATTCACATCCTATTGTGGCATAGTTACTTTGGTGCAATGTTGGCAGCTAGGGTTCTCTCTAGAGGGTTGAGTAATTCCATCATTATGCAGGTAAGTTTTTATTTTTCCTCTATGTTTTTTTTCAATGGGAGTCCAATGATAGTGAGCTCCACCACATGTAAACAAGCAATGTAGAGCTAGATTTGTGATTGCATCCAAACTAGTAGATGAAGTTGACCTTGATGTTCTACCTTTGGATATTTGTGCAATTGTATTAGGGAGTCCATATTTGTATGACAGGAAAGCAGTTTTCTTTTTCCATTAAAACAAGTATCATCTCACGAAAGATGAGGTGGAATACATTATTAGAGCTCATTGTGCCAAGATCAGTGTCAGTCTTGTAAGTGCATGTTTGATGAAGAGATTGACCAATTCCAGCAAAGGGTGGATGCTCAAGGTTGTGAGAGAAAAATATGCGAAGACATTTGAATATTTCCAAGGTTGTGATCCCACTCATAAAAATAATTATATGAACTTGTTTCTAACTATAATGGGATTTTTCAGGAACCAAGTGGGTTGCCTCCAAAGCTTGAGATCCAATATGAAATTAACTTGCAGTAGGATTGTCCTTTACGCAATATTGGTTTGTACAGGTTGTTAGCCATTGAGATGGAGGAGATAAAGAAGCAGGTGCAGGAATTACTGAACCAAGGGGTCATAAGGCCAAGTTCTTCTCTGTGCAGTTTACCTATTGTGTTGGTGCCAAAGAAGGATGGAACATGGAGGATGTGCATGGACTACAAGGAAATCAACAAAATAATGGTGAAGAATCAATACCCTCTCTCTCGCATTGGTGATTTATTAGATCAATTGAAAAATGTTTTCTATTTCACAAAACTAGACCTGCGCACTGGCTATCATCAGGTCAGGATTGCGGAACAGGATGTATGGAAGACTGCATTCAAGAAAAAACAAGGGTTGTTTGAATGGCTGATGATTCCATTTGGACTACGCAATGCTCTGGCCACATTCATGAGGGTGATGAATGATATTTTCAGGCTTTTTCTTGATGATTTTGTACTTGTGTATCTTGATTACATTCTTGTTTCCAATAGAACATGGGAATATCATGTGATTCATGCTAAAATGGTGCTTGATGTTTTACAAAAATAAAAATTGTATGTTAAAATGTCCAAGTGTGAATTTGGTACGACCTCTTTGGTTTATTTGGGTCAAATTGTTGGAGGTTGATAGTTAAAAATAGATCCTTCTAAAGTTGATGTAATTGTGAAGTGGCCTAAACCCACCAATGTTACAGAGGTTCGTAGCTTTTTGGGTGCAGTACAATACTGGAGAAGATTGATTTCCAACTTCTCTGTCATTGCATCCCCCTTGCATGCATTGACAAGTGTGAAGCAAACCTTTCAGTGGGGAGGAAAGCAATAGAAAGCCTTTGATACACTGAAAGAGAAGATTAGTACTGCACCTGTTTTGGCCTTACCTAGTATGATGAAAAGTATATTGATGATGAATATTTTAAGGAGATTTATGCAAACCTTACTCGTGGATGGCATATAGACTATTACCATTTGCAAGGAAAATTGTTGTACCACCTTGGTAAACTTTGTATCCCCACCAATGAAAGAATACATGTAATCCGAGAGGCACATACCTCTCTTGTGTTAGGTCATTTTGGTGTAGGGAAAACTTTGTGTCATTTCAAGAGGTTTTATTTTTGGCCTCACATGAAAAATATTGTGACTCGATATATAGAGGGATGTGTGTTGTGTTCAATTTGCAAGACCACTAATAGAAAATTGGGGTTCTACAAACCAATCCTTGTTCCAAGTCATCCATGGGAAAGTGTGTTAATGGATTTTGTTGGCGATTTTCCTTTGTCTAGGAGAGGTCATGACTATTTGTATGTCGTTGTGGATCGATTTAGCAAAATGTGTGTCTTAATGGCTTGTAAAATGCATATCATTATAGAGCATATTACCCATCTCTTCTTCCAATTTGTATGGGTCCACTTTGGGTTGCCCACATCCATTGTGTCTGATCGAGACTCTTATTTCCTTTGAGAGTTTTTGACGAGTTTATGGAGAATGATGGACACCAAGCTGAAGAGGAGCACGAAATTTCATTCGCAGACCGATGGGAAAATAGAGGTTTTCAACAGCAATATGATACATTTACTTTGGGGCTATTGTGGCAAGCATCCCAATTTGTGGGACGAGAAACTTCCTTATGTACAACATGCATACAACCGGGCAGTGCATTCATCCACTCAAAGGTCACCGTTCAAGACATGCTTTGGATATTTTCCAAAGGATCCCTTAGACATGGTATTTGGGAGAGATAAAGATTCTAGTGAGAAAGATGACAGGGAAAGAGCATAGAAGTGCATTCAACGAATTCCGATGATTTACAAGGATGTGCAGGAGCAATTGGAGTAAAGTTAAGCTTAATACAAAGATTGACATGACAAGCATCGGGTTGATCATTGATTCTAGGTTGGAGACAGGGTGTGGCTCCACATCAGCAATGACAAAATGAAAGGGGAAGGAAAGAATTTGAGACCAATCTGATATGGCCCATTCACCATATTAGAGAAGTTTGGAGACAATGATTTTCGTCTCAATTTTCTAGCATACACGTAGATGTACTCAGTGGTGAACATTGAAAACTTGAAGCGTTATGAAAATTCTTTGATTATGGACAATGATGAGGCTGGATAGGTTCGTATAGTGGACAACTTTTCACTTGAATACTTGGAAAAACTACTTGAGGATATCATTTTTGACGAGAGAACTAGGACTTCACAACAGGGAGACGTGGAGTACCTTCGTATTGGTTTCAAGGGAATGCATCCAAGTAAGGTTCATTAGATTGAAAAGGAGAAATTGAGGTAGAAATCACCTCACTTACCAATTCACTGAAAAGCTTTTGGCATTCAAAAATCTCATAGTGGGGAGGGATGATCCAGGAAGATCCTAGAAGGCCAAATTTTGGAAGTCCTCGGAATTTAGTGAAACCCATATAAAATCGAAGAGCTAGTCATTTTGAATCCAAAGACGTGAACAAGACCTCAAATGGACACCGTATGTGAAAGTTATGGCCTGTTGAAGTTTTTCCGAAACAACTAAATTTTTTGCAGGCAGGGCCCACAGTGCCACTGGGCATGTTGACATCAACAATACAGATGTTGATGTCATTCGTAAGGTTGCTGACATCAGCAAGGTGACATGGTGTTTGGTTGGAGGACAACCAATCACGGAACCACATGTGTCAGCTGACGTCATCAGCCTAATCAACCACCTAATGAGCTGTATGAGCCAATCAGAGTGTGCCACGTGGTAACCCAGTCAGCATGCTAGTTTTTGCTAAGGAGGCGAAAAATTGGACTAATCTGGAGGTCGACAGAGGTGAACTTATCGCCTACTTAATTTGTCCAATGACCCTTCAAAAATTTTCGGCAGGAAAAAAACCCGTAAGGGCGAAAATTAGAAAAATATTAAAAAATAGTTGGTTGGCTGACCAGTGGTCAACCTGACCAACCAAGGTGGTGGAGGGAAACATTAATATTATATCAACGGTTTAAATACCCAACAAGCAGTTAACGAACATGCGGTCAACATATTAATATATAACTAACGATTAGGTGTCATGCCAAGCAACAAATGTATTTACATATAAAAACAACCAATGACTGGTGGGTCGTGGGTTTGAACACGTGGCCTCTAGCCATGAACTCAGACGTGCCACTATTAGACCACCCACATGGTTGATACAACCTATGTTCACCACATGGTATATAAACGCATTTTATTTGTTGAGCTCAGGGAAGAGGAGAACTGTCGAGTGCATGTAGGAGCGTAACCGGGTGCCAATGAGAGCTGGAACCGTGCATCCCTGGGCATGGATTTCGAGAGGGAATATTTGAGGAATATTCTCTGGGAATATATTCTATTGAATTTTGTAAGGAATCTTTAGATTCCTTAGAGCTTCAGAATTCACCACAGAGGAAATAGACTAACTTTATACTCATTTGACTCAATTGCCTGCCAGGAACACAATGGTGCAATCCGTTTCATCAACTAGGCATCCGAATTCCAGTCAACCCTCGGGAGAAAATATTTGAGATTCCTGGGGGCCAGATTTTGACTGAACGAAAACAGGTCCGACTTTATAGTCATTTGACACGATTTTGCGCCACGAATTCAACGGTGTTGTCCATTTCTATAGCAAAGCTTTGCATTTTCAGACCATCCCTGGGAGTGGAGGTATAAGGTGTCATTTTTTAATTGATTGTAATTTGATTTTGCTGCCAATTAATGAAAGAGGCCTCCCCACATTGAGCAGGCCCCGAAGACGTAGCCCACATTGGGTGAACTTTGTTATCAAGTTGTTTTTGTGTCTTTGATCTCATGGTTTCTTTTGTATTCCTCTTCTTTTATGTGTTTATGTCTCTTGGTTACATGCTATTTTAAATGAGTTTTTGTATGCATATTTGAAGTAAAAGATCTGGATCAATAGTGAGCAATCAAAGGCATATATACTTTACAACCCAATTACCAAGAAGTTTGTTTTAAGCATAGATGTTAAACTTTTTTAAAATAATTTCTGGTCTGGTCATGTTGATGAAGCTTCAAATAAACCTTTTTATCCACCACAGCTACCAAGATTGCAGGTTCAAGAAGAGCCATGCCACTGTTAAAACAATACATATTCAAGTAGTGAATCCACCAGTGATTCAACATCTTCATAATACAATCAGAAAGCCAGAAGCATTAGAAAAATATATGAGCAAGAGTATGAATTTTATCAACATAATATGTTTTCTTTTCTTTCATCTCAAAGAGCCCATTTTGAAGAAGCAGTTAAAGAAAAAAATTGGGTTGATGCAATGAACCAAGAAATTACTACCATAGAGAAGAACCCAACTTGGGAATTAGCTAATCTCCCAAGAGACAAAACCAAAATTGGTTTAAAATGGGTATATAAGACCAAGTTGAATGAAAAAGGATAAATTGAGAAACATAAGGCAAGGTTGGTTGCCAAAGGATTCTCACAACAATTTGGTGTCAAATATGGTGAAACCTTTGCTCTAGTGGCAAGGTTAGACATTGTCAGAACTGTTTTACCCACAACATCTCAACACAAATGGAAGGTCTATCAACTTGATGCAAAATCTTCTTTCTTAAATGGTATATTGCAGGAAGAATTTTATGTAGAGAAACCTCTTGGTTTCTGTTGAAAATGCAACAAGAAAATCCTAATTTAATTTTGTCCTTGAATTAAATTGTAATTCCGCATCTCATGACACCTTGTAATAGTTAACTAAGTTAATTTGACTTAGTTGGCTCATTTAATTTAAGTTGAGGGTCCAAATTAAGTCATGTAGATTGTCTCCTACTTTATAGGAGCCTTGGTTGAGTTTATTTTGAGTTGTAATTAATTAATTTAGTTTAACTGAGTTAAAGTCAGTTAAACTAGTTCCAACTAATGGAGGAACTAGTAGGAGGTTAGAGAATGGGGTGTTGCTTCATGTTCTCAACCAATTAACTGATGATTCACACATAAATAACTCATGCATGTCAGATCTAAGAGTTACCCAGTTGACATCGGAGTTCAGGGATAGTGTACTATCAGTTGTATAATCATCCGAATTGTACAGGTGGTGCATGCAATTAGAGGAAGGCGTATGAGGATTGCACAATTCATAATTGTGGAATTTCCCAATTAAATATGGGCTAATTCCCAAGGGAACCACACAAGGAAATAAGAGCTTGACAAGCAGTATAATTGGCTAAGTATTGGCTTGATCTTGTTTGAGAAGTAGTGAGATAGATAGAGATAGTGTAGAGGTTGCTCGAGCTTTAGAAAAACATTGTAATCTTCTCATATTTTCTGATTAATGCAATATAAAAATAGCAGGGGTTTTTAGTTGTGACTTTCCTAAGAAATTCATTATGTTATGTGTGATTGAATTATTTCTCTTGTATGCTTCGTGATTTCATCGATCGTTTATTGTTTCCACTGATGAATAGAGCAGACTCAAGTTAATTGTTTTAGCATATTACAATTTGCAGTTTGAATCTACAAGGAAACTCTACATGGTGTAAGAGTTAAAATCACTATAGAAGAGGAGAATACGAGTTTGTCTTTTGCAAGAGAAATCAAATTTGCAGTATCATACTTCAGAGCCAGCAGGATGTCATTCTACGGATTGAGACTTGAATATGCCCTTGAGGGTAGTTCAAACTATATTGCTTGGAAGGACAGGATGGAGGTAGTGTTGGAAGACAACGAGCTTAAGGAATTCATAGAAAAGATATCCCTAAGCTAGTTGATGCTCAAGATCTGACAGAGTGGAGAAAATGTGTGGAAAAGGCGAGAAGGATTATCCTAGAAAGAGTTCGAGATCATATTGTCTCGAACCTCCATGGTCATGAAACTCCATTTGAAATGTGGAAGGCCTTGATAGAACTATTTCAAAACAACAATGACCACATGAAGCTGGCACTGAAGGACAAGCTCAGAAAGATCAAAATGGAGAAGGGCGACTCAATACCGAAGTACTTGACCAAGTTCACCTAATGTTGGAATGTGATTGTAAGTGTTGGTGTTACGGTTGCTGAAGATGATCTGGTGACCCTAACACTTCTAGGCCTTCCCAAGAGTTGGTGCAACTACTATGACTCAGGTAATGGGAGGGAGAAGCTACTAGAGTGGGAGCGATTGTGGTATGACTTGGTACAATAAGAGATTCGATGGAAAACCAAAGAAGGATCCTCATCCAAGCATGATGATGAGGAGAATTGTGCCTTAGATGGAAAGGCGAAGAAAGGGAAGGGGAAGTCATCCCATTCCAAATTAGATTCCACTCAGGGTGACAAGAAGAAGGACATGTCGAATATTAAATGTTTTCACTACCATGAGCTGGGACACTATGCTACAAAGTGTCCACATAAGAAGGCCGGTAGAATCCCTTAGGAGAAGTGGGTTGAGCTCTTGCTTCAAAATTCGAGATGGATTTCACCCTCATCGCTTGCATTGTGACATTGATGATGGGTAGTGTGTGGTACCTGGATAGTGGAGCCTCATTCCATATGATCGGCAACAAAGGGTTCTTCAGTGACTTGGAGGAGAAGGACCTCCAGATGCACATCGAGATGGGATGTGATGGGAGGTATCGTGTGTTTGACATCGGTTTTGTTACCTTTCAGAAGGAGTTTGGTTCTCCTCTCACATTAAAAGATGTCATGTATGTTCCGGGTTTGAAGAATAATTTGGTTTCAGTTGCCATGTTGGAGGACTGTGGCTACGATGTGATATTTAGCAAGGGAAATAATTTCCTTCATCACATGAAGAGCACATCAAGGAATCTTCAATATTGGGTCAGCAGTTGTTTCTTGGTACAACAAGAAGTAGTGATCAGTTGCACCCAGTTCAACAAAAGCATAATACATGGATACTAGTCAAGCAACTTGTGAGGCTATCTAGATGAGGAAGATCCTTGTTGGGTTATTTGGTTAGAAGATGGATCCTAGAGTGATTTATTGTGACAATCTGAGTTGTATGATCAGTCCAAGCATATCGACATTTGGTATCACCACTATGATATTGTGTCCAGAGGAGAATCAAGTTGATGGAGTACATTCCTACAGAGGAGCATGATGTTGATATTTTGAGAAAGAAATTGTCAAGATGAAAATTCGAGTTTCATAGAGGAAGGATCGGGGTAGCAGATAATCACTTTCTTGCCGAGAGGGAGTGTTGAAAATGCAACAATAAAATCCTAATTTAATTTTTTCCTTGAATTAAATTAGGAATTAAATTAAAATTCCACATCTCATGACAACTTGTAATAGTTAACTAAGTTAATTTGACTTAGTTGGCTCAGTTAATTCAAGTTGAGGGTCTAACTTGAGTCATGTAGAGTGTCTCCTACTTTATAGGAGCCTTGGTTGAGTTTATTTTGAGTTGTAATTAATTAATTCAGTTTAACTGAGTTAAAGTCAGTTAAACTAGTTCCAACTAATGGAGGAACTAGTAGGAGGTCAGATAGTGGGGTGTTGCTTCATGTGTTCAACCAGTTAACTAATGATTCACTCATAAATAACTCATGCATGTCAGATCTGAGAGTTACCCAATTGAGATTGGAGTTCAGGGACAATGTACTATTAGTTGTATAATCATCCAAATTGTACAGGTGGTGCATGCAATTAGAGGAAGGTCTATGACGATTGCGAAATTCATAATTGTGGAATTTCCCAGTTAAATATGGGCTAATTCCCAAGGGAACTGCGCAAGGAAATAGGAGCTTGGCAGGAAATATAATTGGCTAAGTATTGGCTTGAGCTTGCCTGAGAAGAAGTGACATAGATAGAGATAATGCATAGGTTTCTCGAAGCATTATAATCTTCTCATATTTTATGATTAATGCAATATATAGATAGCATGGGTTTTAGTTATGGCTTTCCCCATAAAATCGTTGTGTTATGTGTGATTTATTTTTTTCTCTTGTATGATTTGTCATTTCATCGATTGTTTATTGTTTCCGTCGATGAGTAGATTAGATTCAAGTCAATTGTTTTAGCATATTACAATATGCAGTTTGAATCTATAAGGAATTTCCACAATTTTGAAGTTCTAGGACATGATCATAAGGTATACAGATTGAATAAAGCCTTGTATGGCTTGAAACAAGCTCCAAAAGCTTGGTACAGTAGCATCGACACCTATCTCATCAAAAGTGGTTTTCGCAGAAGTAGCCATGAACCAACTTTGTATACCAAAACTCATGAAGGTAAAATTCTTATTGTATGCCTTTACATAGATGATCTTCTCTATAAAAGCAATATGATGTTAGAAGACTTCAAAGTAGTAATGTAAACAGAGTTTGATATGACTGATCTAGGGGTCATGAAATACTTCGTAGGCTTTGAAATTCACCAATCTGCTAATGACATTTTTGTTGGTCAACAAAAAAATGCGGCTAACATCATCCAAACATTTAGAATGACCAATTGCAAAACAACTAATACACCAATTGCTCAAGGCACCAAGTTGAGGAAAGAAGATATAAAACCACCAATTCATCCCACATTGTATACAAGTCTAGTTGGTAGTTTATTGTATCTCACTACAAATAGACCTGATATCATGTTTGATGCTAGTTTTGTCTCTAGGTTTATGTGATCACCTAATATTTCTCATTGGAAGGTTGTAAAAAGGACCTTAAGATATATTGCAAGGACCCTAGACTATGGTTTGTTCTATACACATTCTAAAAATTGTTCACTTTTAAGTTATATAGACACTGATTATGCAGGTAGTTTAGATGATAAAAAATACACCTCAGGGTATACTTTTCATCTTGGAACCAATATGATCTCATGGACATCCAAGAAACAATCAATTATTTCAATATCTTATGCAAAGGCAGAGTATGTAGTTGCAAATTCAACAACTTGTCAAGCAATGTGGCTGAGAGGATTATTGAAGGATCTCTCAGATGTTCAAAAAGATCCAACTCCTATTTACTGTGATAATAGTTCTATAATTTATTTATCAAAAAATCACGTCTTTCACAAAAGGAACAAGCACATTGACACATGTTTTCATTCCATCCATGAGCTTGACAATGATGGAGATATATTACTTGCTTTTTGTTGTGCTAAAGATCAACTTGCAGATATTTTTACAAAGCCATTGGGCAAAAATGTATTGGAATTTCAAAGAGAGCAATTAGGCATTGTAAGTGCCACCACATGTAACAGTTGAGATTAGGAGGGGATGTTGAGATATTAATCTCATTGTCTGCTAGATGTCATCACATTTAATTCCATTGTCTATTGTGTGTCATAATCAATTAAAATTTAGTTCAGTGAGTCGAGTTTCACTCAAGTCATTTATTATTGATATTTTCTATATAATCTATTTAACTATTTTAAATATTGAGAAAAACAATCTTTTCTCTACTTTTTCTCTTAATTTTTTCAACTTATTTTATATTTTATTATTTATTATATGTTTACTCAAAATGTTCATTTAAAATCTTGATGAGCAATTTATTTAAAAAAAACTCTAACCATAAAAGTAATGGTTGAGATCTACGGACTAAAGTATTTCCACCTTTTTCAATAAAAAAAACATTTTTAATTATAAATTTAAATCCCAAAAAGATAGAACAGGTTTGAATTAAAAATATTTAAATTATAAGTTTAAAAAAGCGCAAGATATCTACGTCTCCCTTTAAATTAATTTAAAGAAAGTAAAATTGAAACTAAATAGTTTGGGGAGAAGTCAAATTAAAGTTAGATAACCCAATCAAATATAATATAATATTGATTAATTTAATGAATTTAAATTTAATTTATATAAATTAAATTTAAATTAAACTAGCATTTGCACCTTATGTTGTAAAGGAAACGCCATAAGGCATAGAATGGGGAAGAATAGCATAGAGTGGGGAAGAATAGGTAATCAAATCCGTCAAAATTAAGATTAAATTGATCTATTAATTTTTCATTTACATACACTGAAATCATATGCAGCGTGGGATAAGAATCTCAAGAATCTCAAGTTATCATTCAGATAAATTTCTATAGTCCATGCTCTATTTTAAATATTTTACTCTTTTGTCATAACTGGAAGAATCTCAAGTTATCATTGAGATAAATAAATCTCTATAGTACATACTCGTTATATATATATATATATATATATATATATATATATATATATATATATATATATATATATATATATATATATATATATATATATGAATGAAGATCTCTGCTATGATTTATATTATTGTGGCAATGCCCTTTTTCTCTTGCAAAGTTGCATCCATTGGTTTTTTTTTAAGACATTAAAAGAATCTAGCTGCAATGGTTTGTTATGATCGATGGGTTATCTTTCAGATTATATTGTAGATGATGTTAGATACATTAAATCATTTTGAAATAAACACGAAAAAGAACTCGAAACCTGCTAAATAAATAAATATGTTACATCTTTGTAGTTGCATATTTAAGATGATAAAATAAATATCTTACATCTTTGTAGCTGCATATTTGAAAGGATAAATGAGAATTTGAAAATGTCGAGGGCATTGCCCACACTTCAAAAGATAACAATGATTAAAATCGCTTCCGAGGAAAATTTTATTAACTTGTCGTATGCTTAGGGCCAATGATCTTCACATTCAATCTTGCTTAAAATGAACCAAATTATGATATACATCATGCCCTAAAATTATGGTTTAAAACCCTATGTATAAGAAGGATACCTTTTACATATGAATTCAGAAATGTTGCAGATGCATAATTGGATCTCGTCACATTTTTCCTTATTATATTGGTTCCTTTTGTTACAAAGGTAGCTTTACTGAAATATTTTGGACTTAGTATCCATATTACTCTTCTAACAAGATCTCATTCTAGAGTGAGTTAATATGTATAAAACAAAAACATGTCTTATCCTGGCTTGGAAAAGAGATTCTTACAATGCATTACTATTGTGTCAGTACAACATCATACAAGTTGTAACATCAATCAAAACCATGCTTGAAATGAAGTTCCAGGTAGAAAGGAGTGTGTGGAACTTCAAACCATTCCATGATATTTCTAATAGCCAAATGAAACATTTTTACCATGGTATTTCATAGGGAGTGGGCTTATTCACATGATTAGAAGCCAGTTTATTTTTGCTTGTAGTAGATATCCTTGTAGGCTAATAAGGACTGTGTAGAAATCCAATCACCAGATTAGTGCTCATAATGTGGGGTTGATTCCATCATCGTTACTCTTCGAGTGCCTCTTAAAAATATGTAGGTACTTGACTCCAATCGAGGATATGAAAGTGGGAACATGCCAAGCCATTTCAATCAATTAGATAACCTCCCTTCGTGGTAACTGAAACTCTAAAAGTCTTTCCGTTGACTTGAACAAACCCAATGCTACCTCTGCTTTCAAGAACAATTGTCACAGTGTTTGTTTTCATTTCATCAAAAGATACCATATTAATTTAAAGTATCCAGGACAATAAACGCATAACCAACAATTTTTCTACATCAATCATCAACAAATTTACTCATTTTATGATTGCATAATATCATTTCAGTAGGAAGCCCAAAAACCAACATTACTGAAAATACAATAAAGATTACTGATGTATACTTTAGCTTGCACAAAACTATACTAATAGAAGGATTCTTTAGGAAAAATTTGCAAGTTTTTCTCTGTTCAAGAGTGGAAAATGTGCCAATTAAGTCTACAGTTGGATTCTAGAAATAAAAATAAGGTAGGGTCGGTAGGTGACAACATCATGGTAGTTTCTGTTGGGTCCCTATAATACCAGTGATTACCCCATTACTATTGTAGTTATACCCCTTATTTATATTGTTGTGCCCCTATTACCCCCATATTGTTATTTCTGTGCCCCATAGAATCCCTCTATTGTTATTTTTGTGGCTTTATATTATTATTGTTAGGTCGGCTGGATTATATTGTGACTCCTTAGACTCCTATATATAGAAAGGAGGTTTTGTCATTTGTATCATCCAAGAATTGTTCATTTATGTAATGTAAAGGAGGTTGCCCCCTCGAAGAGGCTGAATTCTAAGGCGTGGATCTCTCTTTTCTATCTTTCTGTGAGCTGGTTTCATAACATTTGGTATCAGAGCTTTGGATTCTAGGGTTTCGCTGCTCCAAACAGGTCATCGTGGCATTTTCGCTATAAATTTTTTCTGTGACGTTTCAAAAGTCGCAAAAAAAACCCATTTGAGAAGAAATCGCGCTGAAGCTTGGGTCAGAATTTCAGAGCTTTTTGCGCGATATTTGCGGAGATATGATTTGAGGAAGTTGGTCTTTTTGCAGACTCCTGAATTACATTCAAAACAGGTGACCTAGGGAAAATCGCCATAACTTTCTCTCCAGGGATCGGATTGAAATTTCGTAAGAAGGTACAGAAAGAGGACAGACTGTAGTTTCTTGTTTGTGTGTTTCAGATTCAAAGGTTGAAACAGTGATGCGTGGTACGTCGTACAAGTTCTCTCTATTGAACCAGTCTAAAAGAAAGTCACTGTGGGAGATTTCACATAACTCTTCCTTGGAGAATCCAATTTGGCTCAGACTTGTGGCATTGGAAAGAGGACACAGAAGGCTACTACAGGTAGAAATTTCAGAACTGGATGATCCAAAATTACAGAGATACATCAGATTCAATATCAGCCTTCTATAAAGTGAAAAAAGGTGTGTAGTTTTCTTTTAAATTTTTGTGTAAGCTTGGTTTAACGGAATTCAAAGGGCATAGTAAAGCATTATTATCGGTAATTGATGCCCCGAGGAAAGAAAATGCAAACACCTAGTAAGGAACCTGAAAGCTCTAGCATGACTCATGAAGAAGAGGAAGAAATGCTACATGATATATCAAAATTACAAGAACAAGTGCAACAAATGTCACGCTCACAAAAGTTAACAGAGGCTAAGATAAGTGGCGTGGAATCTAAGGTAAAGGGCATGGAAGCTAAGATGGATGATTTGAAGATAGATTTGAAGATAGACATGGAAGAATTGAAGAAGTTGCTACAAGAAAGGGTCACTAATGGTGAAAAGGTAGTAAAGGAAACTCATGATGAGAACAAAAGAAATGTTAATCATGATTCCATAGACGCTAATGTTGGATCGAAGAATCACCATATTCCAAAAATCGATATGAGGAAGTTTGATGGCAAGGATCCCGCCACATGGATATTACAGATGGAGCAATTCTTCGATCTCAATAATGTGCAAAATGCACAAAAGGTACGTATGGCAACTGTATATTTGGAACCAAATCAGTTTGTATGGTATCAATGGCTTTGCTCTCGTAAACAATTTATCACTTGGGCAATTTTTACGGAAGAATTGATAGCACATTATGAAGATACAAAAAGCAACACTTTTTTTAGCCAATTGATAAGTCTCAAACAAAAGGGTTCAGTAATGGAGCACATTGAGGAGTTCCAAAAATTGAACATAAGGGTAAAAGATATTCCAGAGGAGCATAGGATTGATGTGTTCATAGGGTCTTTAAAGGATAATATCCAACATGATGTTCGCCTTTGGGAACCTGATTCATTAGAGAAGGCATTCAGGTTAGCAAGAAAATGGAAAGCAAAATTATGGCAACCAGGAAGCATACCACTCACAACTATAAAGACGGAAGTGTTGTTGCCCCTAGTCTTCCACAACCTATAAGGTTGACACCACAACAATTGGAAGAAAAAAGAGCAAAAGGGCTTTGTTACAGTTGTGATAGCAAATACACTAAAGGTCATAAGTGTGCTGAGAAGAAATTATTCTACATAGATTGTGAAGAGGAAGAAGAAAAGGAGCAAGAAAGGTCAAAAGAAGAAGATATACTCCAGGAACAAAGCCTAGATGAAGAACAAATAAATCCGACCATATCTTGTAATGCATTGGCGGGAATTACCACTCCTCAAACCATCAAGATAGAAGGACAAATCAAGAAGAAAAAAGTAATAGTGTTGATTGATTCAGGAAGCACCCACAATTTTATTCATTGTAGGGTAGCAAAAGAATTGAATTGCTTCCTATATCCAGCACCAGAGTGTCAAGTGATGATTGCAAATGGAGGAACAATAAATTGCTCTGGAAAGTGCCATAATATCAAGCTATCCATGGGAGAATATGTATTGACTAGCCCAATGCTTTCCATTCCAATGGGAGGTGCTGATGTTGTACTAGGAGTCCAATGGCTACAATCCTTGGGTACAATAGCTTTTAATTTTCAAGAACTTTTCATCAAATTTTCTACAGAAGGAAAGGAAGTTGAATTAAGGGGTATTGCAGGGAAACCAGGAAAGATAATCAGCTCTAATGGCATGACAAAGCTTCTAAAAAAGGAGCAAAGAGGTGTAATTGCACAATTATGTTCGCTAGATGTTTCCACATTGGAATCATCTATTTCTCCAGATCTCCAAAAAGTCCTGGACAATCATTCCAAGGTATTTGAGACTCCAAAGGTCTCCCACCTATGCGTGATCATGATCATGCTATTCATCTGATTCCAGGAAGTGTTCCTCCAAACATCAGGCCGTACAGATATCCCTATGTCCAAAAGAGTGAAATTGAACGTATGGTTGCAGAAATGCTAGAGGCTGGTATAATTCAACCAAGTCAAAGTTCTTTCTCAGCTCCAGTAGTATTGGTGCACAAGAAGGATGGATCATGGTGCATGTGTCCAGATTATAGGGAGCTCAACAAGCTCACTATTAAAGATAAGTTCCCCATTCCTGTTATTGATGAATTACTGGATGAATTGCATGGATCAATTTACTTCACCAAGTTGGATCTTCGTTCGGGATATCATCAAATCAGAATGAAGATTGAAGACATTCCGAAAACGGCATTTAGAACTCATGAGGGTCATTATGAATTTTTGGTCATGCCTTTTGGCCTTACCAATGCACCTTCAACATTTCAAGGTTTGATGAATTCAATTTTCAAACCATTCCTTAGAAAATTTGTGTTAGTATTTTTTGATGATATACTAATCTACAGCAAGTCTTGGAAGGATCATGTTGAACATGTTGACAAGGTGCTACAACTATTGGAGGAGAAACAATTATATGCAAAAAGATCCAAATGTTTCTTTGGAGTCCAGGAGGTGGAATATTTGGGTCATATTGTATCTCATGAAGGAGTTAAGGTAGACCCTAGCAAAATTAAAGCCATTAAGGAATGGAAAATCCCCACATCCATAAAGCATCTGCGAGGATTTCTTGGGTTGACAGGGTATTATCGCAAGTTTGTTAAGAATTATGGGAGAATAGCAGCACCTCTAACAACATTATTGAAGAAAGATTCATTTTCATGGACTCCGGAAGCAACAAAGGCCTTTGAACATCTTAAAGAGGCAATGTGCCAAGCACCGGTCTTAGCTACACCGGACTTCACAAAAACCTTTATTGTGGAATGTGATGCTTCAGGAAATGGAATTGGTGCTGTTCTAATGCAAGATGAAAGACCCATTGCTTTTGAAAGTCGTCCAATCAAGGGAAAGTTTTTAAGCAAAGCTATTTATGAGAAGGAAATGTTGGCAATACTCCATGCACTTAAGAAATGGCGACCCTACCTAATGGGAAGACACTTCAAGGTAAAAACGGATCATGATAGCCTTAAATACTTTTTAGAACAAAGATTATCCTCTGAAGAGCAACAAAAGTGGGTCACAAAGATGTTGGGTTATGACTTTGAAATCATCTACAAAAAAGGGAAGCAAAATGTGGTGGCAGATGCACTCTCAAGAAAGGATGAGGATGTGGAAGCATTGTTGTGTGCCATTTCTATTATCCAACCAGATTGGATAAACGAAGCAAGGGAGGAATGGAAGAATGACGAAGAAGTGTGGGCACTTATTCGAAAGCTACAACAAGATTCCAGTACTTCTGATACATTTAGCTGGCAAAATGATTCGTTATGGTACAAAGATCGCTTATACCTCTGTAAGAATTCCCAGCTAAAACAAAAGATTCTTATGGAATTGCACACTTCTCCCTTAGGAGGGCACTCAGGATTTTTAAAAACTTACCACAGGGTTAAGAAGGAATTTTTTTGGGATGGCCTTAAATCAGATATTCAAAAGTTTGTGGCGGAATGTTTGGTTTGCCAGCAAAATAAAGTTGAAACAATTAAGACACCGGGTCTATTACAACCTTTATCCATTCCAAGCCAACGTTGGGAGGAGGTTTCAATGGATTTTATCACAGGTTTACCCAAGTCTGAGGGAAAGAGTGTCATCATGGTGGTAGTTGACAGACTTACCAAGTATGCACACTTTTGTGCATTATCACATCCATTTAAAGCCAGTACAGTTTCTACTGCATTTATGGAAACAGTTCAAAAGCTACATGGAAACCCAAAGATTATTGTAAGTGACAGAGATCCCATTTTCACTGGAAATTTTTGGACAGAATTATTTTCTTGTCTTGGTACTCAGTTAGCTCATAGCTCATCTTATCATCCTCAATCTGATGGGAAAACTGAGATAGTAAACAAATGTTTGGAAGGATATCTTCGTTGCTTTGTATCTGATAAACAGACACAATGGGTCAAATGGTTGCCTCTGGCTGAATGGTGGTATAACACTTCCTTCCATACAGCAACAAAAATGACCCCATTTATGGCACTTTATGGGTATCAACCACCATCCATCACATCATATTTAAGAGAAAATTCTAAGGTTCAGGCAGTGGAACATCACATCGAACATCAACAACAAGTCCTCCAACTCTTAAAGGATAACCTCGTGTTGGCACAAAATAGAATGAAACAACAGGCAGATCAACATCGCAGTGAAAGAAGTTTTGATGTAGGTGATTGGGTATTCCTACGGCTACAACCATATAAGCAAATGTCCCTAAAGCAAGCTAAGAAGGATAATAAATTATCACCAAAGTATTATGGTCCGTACAAGGTGTTGCAAAAGATTGGTACTATGGCATACAAATTGGAGCTTCCTGCAGCTTCTCGATTGCACCCAGTTTTCCATGTTTCATGTTTAAAGAAGGTTATAGGTGACAAGCTCCCAATTCAAACAATATTGCCAGAACTTGACGAGGAAGGAAAAATTATATTGGAACCAGAAGCAGTCACAGAAACAAGAACTCGACAGCTACGAAATCGATCAATTTCAGAGTATCTTATCAAGTGGAAGAACTTATCCGCTGAAGATTCCACATGGGAGGATGAGAATTTTATGCAGAAGTATCCAGAACTACT
This sequence comes from Pinus tabuliformis, assembly GCA_031772625.1. Classification (NCBI taxonomy): domain Eukaryota; kingdom Viridiplantae; phylum Streptophyta; class Pinopsida; order Pinales; family Pinaceae; genus Pinus; species Pinus tabuliformis. Next base: position 18,790,670 of record CM062813.1, on the reverse strand, counting down.
CAAGCATTGAGGACAACACTTTTTTGAAGGAGAGGGGCATGTTGGGTCCCTATAATACTAGTGATTACCCCATTACTATTGTAGTTATACCCCTTATTTATATTGTTGTGCCCCTATTACCCCCATATTGTTATTTCTGTGCCCCATAGAATCCCTCTATTGTTATTTTTTGTGGCTTTATATTATTATTGTTAGGTCGACTGGATTATATTGTGACTCCTTAGACTCCTATATATAGAAAGGAGGTTTTGTCATTTGTATCATCCAAGAATTGTTCATTTATGTAATGTAAAGGAGGTTGCCCCCTCGAAGAGGCTGAATTCTAAGGCATGGATCTCTCTTTTCTATCTTTCTGTGAGCTGGTTTCATAACAGTTTCCTTTTCACCTAAGTGAATGAGGCTAGAAGAAGCCAATGTTTACATTTATCCTTGTTGATATTTATGTTATAAAGCAAGGAATCATTGAGAAATAGCCACAAATATCAGGGAACACCGAGATTTTACAAAAGTATTGATATTGATATTTTCCCAACTTTGTTTGGTCTAACTGAAATGAGTGATCCATGTTACATTTCCTATTTTTTTGTGATTGATTGCTTGTACTGGTTACTACTAGTGTACACTTTTTTTTGGGGATGAAACTCAATGCTCACAATGATGACTACTCTACATTTCTTAGGACTCATTTATTGCAACTATTGGGTATCGTGTTCCCTAGATTTGTTAAATTTGCAAATTTGAGTAGTACACAAGTTTTATTTCTTACATTTGCAAATTTCAGTAATACACAAGTTTTATTGATTAATTTTGTTGTTGGAGGGACTAGGGGTAGATTTTTATGTGTTGGGTTGATGCCTGAGGTTAGATGCTCATGTTTTCTTGTGTGATGATGGTGGGGAATTGAGATGACACTGGATTTGGGGTTTTGTGTATTGTTTGAATGTTTAATCCTTCTTCTTCAAATATTCATACACATTTTTTGTGGAAATTTCTACCAATTTAAAGAGTGGCCTCCTTATTGCATTAAGATAAGCTAGCACATCATCCATTTAGGGTGGGTATGGGGGTGGGGGTGGGCATGATGTATCAAAACACTTATTGTGCATATGTGTAAAGGTAAATTGAACATAGAGGGTGCATTTGTTGCAACACAAATATATATAAATCTATATCTGATGTTGGTGACTACAAATGGTCAGTATATCAAATATTGGATCTCAAATTAGGCAACATGGAACTTGTCAAGCTCGAGGTGCATATCACACCTTGAGTGAGATGGGTTTGTGCTAGTAGCTAGAGATCATTGTGATCCTAAAGATGGCATCTTGGCGGCCTGAAGATCCTGCATAACCTTATTACAGTTGGGTGGTTCTATTCATTTTTCATGAATGAGAATGTTCATTTGTAGATATTATTATGATTTTTATTTTGTGTTGGCAAAGCTTCGAGGTCCAATTGTATCTCATTCCCACCTTATATTGGGAGGTCGACACCACTCACTTCCAAATATTTAACGTCGTAGTCTATCCCATTTTTTCATGCCATTTATGTCCATGCAATTGTGGTTTTGTAATTAATCCCATGCAACCTTCAATGCAATTTAGCTAAGTTGAGTTATTCCAAATTTGATCTCCTCACTGTACTCCAGACACACCTCTCATAGAAGCACTATCTCACATCATTGCAAATTTATTCCTTGTAGAGACAATGACTAATTCCATTATCTCCTCACTGTACTCCCGGACACACCTCTCATATAAGCATTATCTCACATCATTGCAAATTTGTTCCTTGTAGAGACAATGATTGATTCCATTGACTATTGCTTGCTAGAAGAACATCTGAAATTGCTTTTGAATATTAGTTTGAGTCTGATCACACTCCAGGGTTTCCTATATGGTATGTCTTGCTAGTTTGTAATCCCTGACTATTGCTTGCTAGAAGAACATCTGCAATTGCTTTTGAATATTAGTCTGAGTCTGATCACACTCCAGGGTTTCCTATATGGTATGTCTTGCTAGTTTGTAATCCCTCTAGAGTCTAGATGAATGCAGTTAGCTCTTGTTCATGTCAATATGGCTCTGAGTAACTTGTACACTTTTCTTTCTATTATAAGTACTCAACTAGTTCATGAAAGGTTGTGTGGTCAACCGTGCACCATCACAAAATTTCCAAGACCTCATGAAATATTTTCCATTAGTTAAGAGATACTTGATAGACAAGTGCATCAAGTTATTCATTTGATGTAGATACATAGACATCTTGATGACTTTTCTTATAACTATTTGTAAGAAAATTATGGCTTTATTTAGGTGTCATTCTAATTTGTGTTTTAATGATGGTTCCTTAGTAATAGATATATGTAAAAGTTTAATGGTAGTTTTTGTTGAATATGATGTCATTCTAATTTGTGTTTTAATGATGGTTCCTTAGTAATAGATATATGTAAAAGTTTAATGATAGTTTTTGTTGAATATGATGTGATTTTAATAATACTAATTTTGATTTATATATTTTTAAATGTGATATTGTATATTTTTAGATGTGATATTAACATAAAATACACTAGTAAATTGAAAGTTTATATAATATAATATGTTTTTTTATATTAAAAATCATACTCAGCATTTTTCTGGTAAAATTATTTCTTCTTCTCTGCGTCAGCACAGTTTCTTATAAAACATAAAACGGAAATGATAAATTCATGTCAACAGCCCGTCTAGCTCAGTTGGTAGAGCGCAAGGCTCTTAACCTTGTGGTCGTGGGTTCGAGCCCCACGGTGGGCGCGCTGTTCTCTTTTTAACCATTTTAAAACGTTTTTAATGCTTTCCTATTGTTTAGAGATATGTTACTTCAAACAGAGAGTGGAGAAAACATCGATTGTCATCTGCAGTTCCTTCTACGTTTGTTCATGGTTCAGATAGGCACTGCAATTTCTGCAACCAACGATAAATTTCCATGGAATAAAATTTCATTGGTCTCCGAAAATACAGATGACCTAATGGATGAGACCGTTTTGACAAATAATTTCAAGGTTAACAATACATTAATAAATTTAATGTTTATAGAATATAATATGTTTTTTTAATATTCCATAAAAATAATAAAAAAATATATTTGTAAATAATTTAGAAAATTAAATATAAAATTAATGTAAAATTCAATCTTTTCCACTTGAAATAAATCTTTATACTCAAATATTCATATGATATCACATAAGGATTAAATTTTCTAAAAGTTTGGTTTGGAGAGTATTGAACACAATTATCTAAAGTTAACTTTGAGCCGTGACATGATTTTTCCAAACAAGGTCAAAAGTAAAGTGTACTCACCCACTGTGCTACTTAGTTTAAAGCCAATGAGAAGGTCACGATCATAAAGTCACTCCATGGAATAGTCCATGTTAATGAAAGTGAGGATTTTGTAGTCTTTTCGTATGGCTAATTACCTTGAAGATTGTCTTGACTTGTATGTGGTTGGGAAAAGATGGGGAAAATAATTAGGTACAATCAACCAATGCAATATCAGAAGGCACTCACACAGGAGAAAATGCATTTTTGTTTGGTGAAATGTATTTCCATGTATGCTATAGCCAGAAACGTTTTGGTTCCATATAATATACGATTGAGCTCATCTAGTAAGTTCGTTCATGACTACCCAGAAGACTTAGAACAAAGCAATTGTGTTAAGAACATGTGTACACAAAAAAGGTATGGGTGCCTCTGAAGGTAACTCTGGAAGATGCGGCATAGGGGAATGCATCTTCTTAAAATCATTGCATTCTACTACTCTTGTCGGGTCCTGACTGTTTAGGAAGAACCATCATCCTCCTTCGCATAGCAATTGAAAACGAAGTTGGAAGACTCCACGTTTGTGAAAACTCAAATATTACTGTGAACATGCTTAATGGAAAATCTACTTTGCGAAGAATTCAATCTGTTATGGATCACATTCTAGAAATGAAGACCAGATTACATTCCATCTCCTTTACTCATATTTTCCATGAGCCCAACTCCCAGGCAAATTCCTTATCCAAAGGTGGAGTGCACCTGAAGGTTGGTATGATCAAGGTCTCTGAAGTCAATGATGGAGTATTAATCGATAATCCTTTCCCTTTTTCTTAAGACTACTAATCTTTGTATTATTTAAGTTCTTGTTAGTGTTCTGCTATTTTAGAAATTCTATATGGACAATAGGTGCTTCAAGGATTTAACAACAATCTCGTTCACGACAATTGAAAATGCATAAAAAGGATAATAACATATCGTTCAAAACACTTTACATTGCGGATCTTAGCAGCACAAATATAGAAAATTAGAAAAATGATAACTTGGACTTCCAGTAGCGACATGCTTAATGGAAAATCTGCTTTGCGAAGAATTCAATCTGTTATGGATCACATTCTAGAAATGAAGACCAGATTACATTCCATCTCCTTTACCCATATTTTCCATGAACCCAACTCCCAGGCAGATTCCTTATCCAAAGGTGGAGTGCACCTGAAAGTTGGTATGATCGAGATCTCTGAAGTCAATGATGGAGTATTAATCGATAATCCTTTCCCTTTTTCTTAAGACTACTAGTCTTTGTATTGTTCAAGTTCTTGTTAGTGTTCTGCTATTTTAGAAATTCTATATGGACAATAGGTGCTTCAAGGATTTAACAACAATCTCGTTCATGACAATCAAAAATGTAGAAAAAGGATAATAACATATTACATTGTGGAAAATCTTAGTAGCACAAATATAGAAAATTAGAAAAATGATAACTTGGACTTCCAGCAGCGACATGCTTAATGGAAAATCTGCTTTGCGAAGAATTCAATCTGTTATGGATCACATTTTAGAAATGAAGACCAGATTACATTCCATCTCCTTTACTCATATTTTCCATGAGCCCAACTCCCAGGCAGATTCCTTATCCAAAGGTGGAGTGCACCTGAAGGTTGGTATGATCGAGATCTCTAAAGTCAATGATGGAGTATTAATCGATAATCCTTTCACTTTTCCTTAAGACTACTAGTCTTTGTATTGTTCAAGTTCTTGTTAGTGTTATGCTATTTTAGAAATTCTATATGGATAATAGGTGCTTCAAGGATTTAACAACAATCTCGTTCACGACAATCGAAAATGCGGAAAAAGGATAATAACATATCGTTCAGAACAATTTACATTGTGGAAAATCTTAGCAGCACAAATATAGAAAATTAGAAAAATGATAACTTGGACTTCCAACAGCGACAGTAGGAGGTCAACTGACGAGCTTAAATGGCACTTTTAACACGCCGGACAACGGGAGTTCATGATTTGTATAGATTGATTCCCTCGTTAAAAAAAAAGGAATCTAGAATTAAACCGTTGGATATGCCATCAACACACATGGCTGATCCACCTTATGATGGTCACTATATTTGAAATTCTGAGACATCTGGATTATCGAAAGAAAGCTAACAAAAAGAATTCATGTCAGAAGCTAACTATAAGACTAGAATCCACTCGCCAAATTCGGTCCTGCAGTTTTGAGGTCATGGGAAGTCCGTCAGTGACTTGCTGCATGAGCCTGGATATACAAATTCGTGGTATTGACACACGAGAGAGCAGAGCATGATCCATTCAATTTACGCTAACAAGACACCCTATTCATTCACATGCCCATAGGATAGAGCAACAGAGCACAATCCCTTTAATTTATGCTAACAAGGCACCCTATTCATTCACAGGCCCGTGCATTCACTCGCCACAGCGCGAAACGTTCAACAAGAATTAATGGTTTGTTCTAAAGAATCTGGACCGCTGGCTCAATAAAATCAATAACGCATGTTGTACCCACACAGATTCATGAAAGAAGAGGTTTGGGCATCACAAAGGTTGGGGATTATAGCGTTTCAAATTTCTATTAATACAAATTCAACTATTGTTGAGTGTCATTTCTATTAATACAACTTTAACTGTTTTTGAGTGCCATTCCTTACCATTACAGCGACTGGGGAGTTAGTAACTGCCTGGATTTGGTGCTTGATGGAGGCACCTGGAGGTCTTGCAGTTTTTCCGGTTGATTGAGGTACTAGGCGGTTTTGCAAATTCTTTAAGAGGTATCAATCCGATGGCAGAATATATTTCTATAATCTAACATAGAGAATGGACCGCAGACAACCTTACACGATAACTTATTTCAGTTTTGGATCAACGATCAAAATTCGTTCAATCGTCTAACACCACAAATCCACGGTGAACAATAGGACACGGCGAGGGCTGAGGCAATTTATTTCAAAGGGAAACGCCTTACAGCATAATAATATAAAATATTATTTAATTATTTGATTTTTAAAAAAAGAGTGGGTATTACAAAGAATATAAATTATTATTATTATTATTTAATTTTAAAGTCATAGCTAAGCTAGACATTAAATTAATTTATGAGACTATTTTGTTGGTAAGACAAGAAACTTATATCTACATCTCTTTAAATTAATTTTAGAAAAATAAAATTGAAAGTAAATAATTTCAAGATAAATTAAATTAAATTAGATAACCTAATTAAACATGATATAATAATAATATTGATTAATTTAATGAACAAATTTAGTTTAGATAAACTAAACTCAAATTAAAAAATATAAAACATTATTAAATTATTTAATTTCAAAAAAAGTAGTTGGCCATGCAAAGAATGCAAATACAAGGGGGAAGGACCCACATCTACGTCTCCCTCTAAATTAATTTAAAGAAAGTAAAATTGAAACTATATAGTTTCAAGAGAAGTCAAATTAAAGTTAGATAACTGAATCAAATATAATATAATATAATATAATAATAATAATATTGAGTAATTTAATGAATTCAAATTTACTTTATATAAATTAAATTCAAATTAAACCATTTAAAACATTATTTAATTATTTGATTTAAAAAAGGAGTTGGCAATGTAGAGAATGCAAACTTAAAAATGGAAACTAAACAGTTTAGGAGAAGTCAAATTAAATTAGATAATTGAATCAAATATAATATAATAATAAATTATAATATTGATTAATTTATTGAATTTAAATTTAATTTATATAAATTAAACAATATGAAATATGAAAGTTTATTTGATTTAAGAAAAGGGAGTTGGTAATGTTTTGATTATTTGATTTAAGAAAAGGGAATTGGTAATGTTGAAAATGTAAATTAAAATTATTATTATTATTATTATTATCTAATTTTAAGGTTATGGATAAATTAGACACCAAATTAGTGTATGAGACCCCTTTGTTTGTGGGACAAGGGGTTAAGTCAGACACCAATCAAATTAGTGTATGAGACCCCTTGTTTGTGGGACAAGGGCCTCACCTCCACTCAAAAGAAAGCATACATATTCTATCTCTCTAATTTTAAACTTATAATTTCTTAAGAAGAAACACATACTCTTAATTATTAAACCCACTCAAACTATAATAATATAGTAGATAACACATAATTTCCATAATTATCTTATAATACGTCACTCAAGTTGAAATATATGCCTCACCTCTATACAATATGGTTTACGTTGACAAATGTAATCGGCCTATTTACAAACCACTTTGCGTGGCACATGGTTTCCGTAGTTACCTTGCATAGTACGTGCGCATGTTTCCTTAGCTAACTAGGAGCACCCCAACACATGAACTTTTATACCATACATATATAATATAAAAGTAAGTTTGTACACATTGACCTTCTTTAAATTAATGTATAATATAAGTGAAATGGTACATTATTTGACTGTGTTATTGCCGATAGAAGGAATGGTTGGAAAAGTGATTAATGTGCCTTGAAACACAGTGCAATGCTATAATAAATGATTTTCACGAAGTTTTCAGAAGCATATATTAAAGAGAGAGACTTGGAAGCATGCATTAACTATATTAGGAAAATAGAGGACCGCATCGTATTTTTTTTTTTTGTTTATTTGCATTTGTGGTTTTTAAATAAATTATAGAATTTTTTTGTAATTTAGTTAATTATATTAAATTTAATTATTTTTAATTGCTATTAGTTAATGTAAGTTGATTTATTAGGGCAGTAGGTATGATGAGATTTTTTTTTGGTCATTTTAAAAGAAATGTAAATTAATATATGTTTAGGGTTTTGGATAAATTTTTAATAATTAATTAGAAGTTTATGTGTTTTTTTGGAAGTGTTATTTTTGTTAAGGAAGTTAATGTCAAATCTTCGTTAATGGCTTAGCTTGAGTGGTAGGGATGGTGTTTTTTCATTCCATCTCCCCAGGTTCAAGTCTTTGGAAACAGGGCCTGCCATAGTAAGGTTGGAAGGATAGGCATCTTGTTGGAGTCTGAGATCTCGGCTCTAGTTCCCGTGGTCTCTGGATGTCTTGGTCCTAGGCTAAACTATGAGTTTATGATATATGTGGCTTGCGGGCTATTGTATATATCCGGGGAGGTTGCTAGTTCCCTTGTCTAAAAAAAAAGTTAATGTGACATCTCCATTGTTGTTATTAAAATGATGCTAGGAAAAATAACTCCATTGAATAACAAGTTTGTAGTGATCATTTCTTGAGCCAAAAAGCAGGCAAGCACCCATCTCAAAATTTCACTCTATCATATGAAGCATATCCACGACTTAGAAAGTATGGCAAAGAAAACCACCACTCTAAGCATTGGGGAATTATAGAAAACTGGAGAGAAGTCATTTGTTTTACACCCTAAAGTTATTAAGGCATGGAATAACACAATGAACATGCATTTACTCTCACATGAATCCTCTCCAAGCATATTAAACACCTCCCATTGTGATGGGACTTTGAAGGATTAGTACCCCATCATTACAACATGTGAGCTCTTACCTCAATGATGCCTATTAAATGTGGTCTCAAGGATTTCCATCAACATTGTAGGATAATGGAGTAGTTGGGTTTGGGAGACTATTACACCTATACTTTGGCAACAAGACAATCTTCATTCTCTAAGTAAAACCTTTCTTCAATATGGAGTCACTTGTCTAGAATATTGATTTTACTGCTATAGATTTCAAAGGTAATTCAAAGAATTTTATCAAGTCATTTGACATGATCTTTGCACTTTGGTTTTTGCATCATGATCCTAGTCTCAAAGCCTTGGTTTCAATGTCTTGGCTCTAATGTCTTGCTTTCAATATTTTGTATTTAACTCAACAAAAAGGTGCTCTTTAGCCATTAGTTTGTTGGTTTCCAATAGTGTATTCGACAAGCAATTTCTCTCTATGTGTTTAACTTATGGAATTTCATTTGTTGACCATTTTAGAGGAATGTTTGGTGAAAGGATTCAACACAAGGTTTAAGGATTGGAGGACGTGCAAATAGAGTTAAAGGGAGAGTAGATAGTTTGTCAACAAATGGAACTTATGGGCATTGAGTAACAAAACTCACCCCCATTAGATGTTGGTTAAGGAGAGGCCAATAACCAACATGCATTTTGTTAGTTGTTATGTTTTTAACACTATTACATGTTTAGACACCTTTATAAAGCAGGATGTGCGCATGATGCTTGCAAGAAATTGTGAAATGTAATATTTATACTATCTACCAAACTCTTTAGTATTGTACTTCCATTGCTCTCTTTGCTTTAGATTCATTAGAATAATCTTTTTGTAAATATTTTGTATTTTTTCTACAACACATTTTTAATATAATATTTCCCTATTATGATTTAAAATAAACAAATGTGGATTGACTTATCATCATTATTTAAGGGAAACCACATCACTTAAAATAACTAATTCATAATCAAATAAACATTTACTCTTACCGCTCTCACAAAAATACCTTATTATGTTGCATAATGATTAGTTTATTAAGAAAAAGATATATATTTTTAAAGGAAAAAGAAGAAGGTTTTTAAAAATTATATTATTTTGCTAGGTTTCTTATTAAAAATTTACTTAAGACTAATATTATTTGAGGAATTCATTAAGAAAAATCATTAGTGACTCAAATTTAGCAAGACAAATATGACTTTCATACTTCGTAGACTCCAAAAAGGTGCTTAATATCATTAGTAGACTAATGTTTTTTAAGAGATACAAATATGTCTTTCATTAGATGCAAATATGTCTTTCATCTTCGTAGACTCTAATGTGTTTTAAGAGATACAAAGTGATAAATCATTTTTTAAAATTTAAATTAACTCTTAAAATCAAATGCCTTCCTTCCTTACATAAATGTCTTAAAAGAGTAGGTCTTCATTACAACATAGTATAAATGTCTAAAAAGGTAGGATTATTACGAGGAATAAAAAAATATCAATTTTTATCAATTTTAGGGAAAATCAAATTAGTAAACATTTTGTTATACCTTGCATATTTCTTTGCTGCGAATTAAAAAATCCAAAATTTACAACTAATTTGTTTCCTTCCCAGTAACATAAACTTAAATTGCGAAAAGAATTTTAGAAAAGATAAACAATAGAAGATAATTCATAATTGTCTAATATTATTCTAATTAACGGAAAAGTTTTAATTAAAAAGCATTGGGCATACTTGGCTAAGGTTGCAACGTACTTTAAAATATCCACAATTCTTTAGCAGTTGGCATGGAGGCAACAATGGTAATTGCGGAGTGCAATATTCTAGGTATAAAAATCACTTACAAGATAATTGGTCATATTTTCATGCTTGTATGAAATTTTTTTATGAGTTTTATTTTTAATAAAGATAAAAATTTAGACATAATATAAACAAGATTTTCATTAATTTATTTGTGACTAAAAAATATATTGGCTCACATTCTAAGGAGAGACTATGGATCTTCATGCTATGTTTTGTATCTATAAGTTTAGGTACAAATAAATATAGTATTGAAGGTATTTTATTGATTTAATGAGTTTTAAAAATAACTTTATTTAAAAAAAATTGAAAGTTGAATAACATATTAAAAATTTACAAGTTTTACCCCGATGGGTGATAATTGGTGAAAGGGAGGACCAAGTTAGGGGTGTTAATGCCCCAACATGCATCATCAATGCTTAAATCGTATAATGGGATCAATTCACCTAGCGCGCTCTTGGTGAACATTATGGAGGATATTTGGATTATAATCATGGTATGCTTCGTTCAAGTCTTCAATTGTGCGTTTTGGGCAATGATGGAGGTGGTTATGGTGGGTGGTAGTGTATCTGATGCATAGGGTGACCTTCTCCCTTAGCCGCACCACGGTCATTGAGGCTAATATACTATGGGTGGTTTTGAGCTTTGGAAGTAGAATGTTACACTGGTACTGGAAAGGTTCTACAGGGGGAGGCTTGGGACCTTGGTACAAGGTGGAACAAAGTGATTCACATCTTGTTGTGGCATAGTTACTTTGGTGCAATGTTGGTAGCTAGGGTTCTCTCTATAGGGTTGAGCAATTCCATCATTATGCAGGTAAGTTTCTATTTTTCCTCTATGTTTTTTTTCAATGGGAGTCCAATGATAGTGAGCTCCACCACCCTCAATGTAGCTGTCAGTGGAGGATGTGGTGTGGCAGTTAGTATCTTTGCTGATGTTGGGGCTAGTTGTCTCTTAGGTAGCATCTAGCTTGAAAGCGGGTGGTATTGGGGGTAGTTATCAGCGGGGCGTGGCTTGGTGCGATGGGGGCTCCGTGGCTTCACATGGTGTGGGTCTACTTTCCCTTGGAGTATGGAAATGGTGAGGAGTCAAGGAGGTCAGGGCCGAAGACAGGGGTTTGATGTTTGTGCAACAACGTTGACTGAAAGCCTGGGCAGTTTGTGTTGAGAATTGGAGTGTGTACACAAAGTAGGGATACTATGGAGCACAAGCTTGTTGGCGGCTTGGGTAGGCAATGTAGAGGTAGAGAGGCCGTCCACGCTATGGTGCCGACCCTAGTGGCATTGGTGTGATGCATTAGGATGACCAACTGAATCCAAAGGGAGAAGTCGACTAGTAGGCTAGCTCCCTTGGTAGGGTGGACTTTTCTCCCCCATTTGATTCTTTCGAGGCTCAGCTACGATAAATTACTCAAATGGTTGAGAAGTTGGAAAGGGGTAGGCACGATGATCACAATGAATTCATTGCTTTCATGAACGATTACAACACAACTAATGACATATACTGGATAGACTAATTTCTCTCTAGCGTGGGCAAAATCGGATTTAGGATAGACAAGATCGCTTGGAGGGTCATCTAGATCACATAGAGGATCATGTACATGAGGCATTTCACCAGCATCCACCACTAGGTGATGACTCGATTTCCCTAGATCTAGGGAATGTTGATGCTTTGGGATGATGACTAGTAGTTTTTGTATTTTGGGTCAATTATTTCTACTATAGGTGGCATGCATGAGATACCTTAGTTTTATCTTTCTTTTGTCTATGTGTTTTTGTTAGTACCTACAAGCCAATCAGTCTAGAAATAATAAGGTTGGAGGCATTTTGACTATGATCCAACCATGGTGTAATCATTTAGCAATTAATAAAAACCTTTGACTTAAAAAAAATAGAAATAAAAAATTTAAGAGTTTTGGTTGAAGATTTAATTATGAAGTGTTGATACCCACACTCTCATAAAAGCACATGGTTTTAAATCAAATTATGCTTCATTCTCCATAGTAAGGATGCTTCTAACTCGTCCTTTTATCAAGTTGAATTTTGATGGAAATTTGAAAATAAATTTAGGTTTTTTTAAAGATGTGAGTTATCTTCTATGATGCTAATGGTTATATTATATTTGTTTAAGATTAGAATATAAGAATTTTAATGAAAAATATTTTGTTATAATGAAGGAAATATTTTGTAAGTTCAATTGGTTTAAAAGAGTGACTACACGTTCATGGGGCATAAAATAGACAGTGATGGGGTGTACTGCTAAGGAACTTCGTGATGTGAAGGTCATTGGTTCAAAACTCCATGGGAAAAAATCTAGCCAATGTAAGGGTTGGTGTGGTCTAGGCTGGGTGCGATCCCCAAGTAATTTTGATGACTTAGATGCCCATGGGTCACAGTTTCTCAAGCCAAAGGTTAAATGTGTAGTTATCTCAATACTCACACAATTTAGACCAAAAAAAGAAAGTAACAACATCATGATTTTTTCAATATATGCACATTTTTTTGATTGAAGGAGATTGTCAACTATAATAAATATTTCAAAAGGATAACATAAATATGAGAATACAAAAGATAAAGATGCATAAACAATTACTCTCCTATTTGGAATAAATACTTCACCATATCAATTCTTTCATTAAATTTAAATTGAATCACATCATAAGGATACAAAATTTTATGGCACATGATTTAGCCAACAAGAGGAATAACTGTGATGTAACATAGTCCCCATCTCTACTACTAATTAATTGATCAAGGCAGTGTTTGTTGTGCATTTGATTGCTAGTATGGGTCCGCATTTCATCCTTATTCAAGAATTATTTTTGAATTTGCAATATGTCATTATTGCCACCTCCACACATGCACAACAAAATCCACCTTCACACATCTTCTTTCACTTTCATATAACTTCCTTCGCACAACTAGTCATTTTTTGTTTATTCGTTATTAAGTCCGCTTTTCATCCTTATTCAAGAATGATTTTCACACTTGCAATATGTTGTTATTTCCATCTCCACACTCACACCACGGAAGTCACCTTCACACATCCTCTTCCACTTCTGCACAACTTCTTCCGCACAATTATTAATTGTTTTGCCTCTTGTTCATAATTATTATTTGTTTTAGTTATAAAAAAATGAAACTATTTATTGCTTAAAGATAAAACAAATAAAATTAAAGTTTTGCATTACTAAACGAATAACAATAATTCTTAATACAATGTGCAATAAAGTGATTGTGCGGAGGTGTAGAGCATCTGCACTTCTCCGCACAATGAGCCATCTTCTGCATTCACCTTATAAAACAAGTTTGAACTAACTGTAATCGTGATAATCAACTCAGAAACTGCCAAATGCTAATAAAAAATCGACAAAGGTGAATCATTAATGTGTGGTCCACATTTCATTCTTATTATTTTGCATTTGCAATATGTCATTATTACCTCCTCCGCACATGCACAATGAAAGCCACCTTCACACATCTTATTTCGCTTCTAGAAAGCTTCGTCCGCTCAACTAATCGTTTTGTCATTTATTAATTATTAAGTATGCATTCCATCCCTATTTGAGAATTATTTTCACACTTGCAATATGAAATCCACCTTCACACATCTTCTTCCACTTCCGCACGACTTCTTCCGCATAACTAGTCATTTTTTCTTTATTAATTGGTAATCGTTTTGCCTCTTGTTCATAATTATTATATTTTTTAATTAAAATAAAATAAAATGAAGCTATTTATTGCTAAAAGATAACATCTCGTTAAAAATAAATAAAATTAAAGTTTTGCATTACAAAATTAACAATAATTCGTAATATAGTGTGGAAGAAACTCATTGTGCGAAAGTGCAGAGAATCTACACTTCTTCGCACAATGAGCCATCATCTATATTTACCTTACAAAACATGTTCTATTTAAATGTAACCATCATCTTAAACCCATTTGTGTGCAAAAATCTCTCTCACACAACCACCTCCTCACAACTTCAACCGCACAACTACTTCTAACTCAACAATGCCCTTCCATCAGTCATTAAAATTTGAAACTAATATTTACAAGTGTGGGTCATTTATTGCAAAATAAATGTTGGACATAATAAATGTTGGACATAAAATTTGTTCTCCACACATGTTACCTTCTAACAACATAGTCCATTGTGTGAAAAAAATTGTCAAGCTTTCATTGTTTGCACTTCCGCACTCCACTAAATCTATTAATAATAAAATAAGCATTGCTCTTGTACACAATCTACTAATGTCAAAAAACATTACAATTAAAATACCCCCGTGTAGTTCCATCATTCTGCATATGCATTTTTTCTTTGCATAGCCTTCACACACACACAACCACCTCCGCACAACTAATTCCGCACTCAATAACGCCCTCAGTCATTGACATTCGAAACTGATATTAATTAATGATCATATGTTGTGAAATACATCCCTAAATAAGAATTAAAAAAAAGGTATTTGGATATTTATGATTTTCTCATAAGCTATGCACACACACAATTGCCTCTGTACAACTTCGTCTGCATAGCTAATTTTGCACTCAATAACTCCCTTCAATCGGTCGCACAACTACTTTCGTGGTTGTGCAAAACATTCCTAAATAATAATTATAAAAGAGACTTGTATATTTATTATTTTAATAAACCTTGCACAAAGCCTTCTCCACATTTGTTTGACCACACAACACCTTTTCTTTACACGCTCCGCACACATATCTTTCACTAATGCTTATTCTTGAATGAATATAATGCTATGCTAGCCATGAGAGACAGTTGTTGCCATATAAGCGCATTACTGCATGCAGTTCCGACTACGCTCTTTCAGATGGACGAAATACAAATGAGCTAAATTCTAGCAAGAATGAAAGTTGGTTATTGCATACAATAGTCAATTGAATAAAGGTTGTGTGTATTGCGATTTTTTTTGTTTGTACAAAATTGCATTTCATTGAAAAAAAGCTTTGTTTACTGAAGTTTGAAGAAAGTTCATATGGTGGAAGAAGCTTTCAAGATTTTATTATGCAGTTTCCGCAACCTGTACTGAAGGCTTTTATTGCTAATATTCTCGTATTAGAACATAATCGACATTTTCTATTCATAATAACATTGTTTATGCTTATATTATTGATAATATTTTAATTGTAAATAATGCATACCACCACTTTGATTCTCTTTGCGTGAAACTTTTGACATAGTGGAAAGCCATAACCACTTCCGCATGGATGTTGGAAGTTGTTATTAATTAATAAATAGATTTGACTGACATATCTTTGTTTATGCTCTTGTATAGAAGTGCGAAGGAAGTCCATTGTACGAAGACTTTTTCTTGTGTGCAGAATTCTGGACTTCTCATTAAAGGTTTTTATTGCTAATATTTTAGTTATAAATAATTCATATCTCTATATTTTTTTTTCCATTTTATTTTGGTTATAAATAAATTCTTCATTGTGTGCATCTCTACAACTTCGAACTAAAGGCTTCTATTGCTAATATTTTAGTATTAAATTATAGTTGCTGTTGGCAAGTTCATTTTTTGCATCATTGAACAAAAGTTTTGTTTCTGGTTATGTTTATGAAATTAAGCAAAGAAAGAATTTAATCTTTTGTTATATGAATGTTCATCGTAAGAACCAAACAATTTTTTTGAGTGTATAGGCCGAGCATGTGAAAGTTCAAAGTTAATATACCACATCGCAAAAAGTTCTTCATTATAAACTTTTGCTCATATTATATAAAATATATTAGATCTCTAGAAATGTTAAAACATAAACACAAGCACCAATTAATAATAAATAATGGATATTTCAATAGTCAATTTGCATAGAGTTGTGAATAGAATTCATCATTAAATAAATTTGATTTTGTTATAAAGTTGATTTAATTTAATTTATATCTATGATTTTTAGATTTATAGTTTTTTAAGTAGGGAAGTCCTTGTGTAGAGGTTTTACTGTCCAAAAACGAGTATTTTGCACAAAGAAGTTTTTCATTGTAACATTTGGACAATGACAACTATGTACAAGGAACCAAATAGTATCAAATAACACAAAATTAGCAAACAAATTTCATAAATTGATTAAAAGTTGTAGTGGCAGAATCAAATATTAACTTAGATGAATTGTAGTTAGTAATTATATTCTTAAGAGATCTATATCTCAGATCCAAAACTATTGTTAAATGTTATTTTTTATTTTAACCAATAACATAGTATGAGATATAAAGCAAAGTTTTAGAGCATGTGTTTGAATACAAATAAAAAGCGTTATCATAAAATCAATATAGTGAAATAAGTTTGAATGGAAAATAGTTCCTATAGTTCAATTTGTAAATAGAAAATAGTTCAAAGCCTGTTTAGATTCAAGACATACACATTAAAACCAAATTTTCTCTACAAGACCAGAACTAATTTAATTTAATTTATATCTATGATTTTTGGGTTTATAGCTTTTTTAAGTACAATATTCTTTGTGTAGAGATTTTACTATATGGAAGAAACTTGTTGTGCTCAATGAAACTTTTCATTGTAACCCCTGCACAATGAGAGCTCTGTACAAGGAACTAAATAACAAAGAATTAGAAAACGAAGCTCAACAGGATTAGAACTCTAATACCGAGAGTTATTTCTCTATATGCAGAAAGGGTGTGTTGGAAACATAATTAATTAATTATTCAACGGGATGAAATATGTGCATGTCTCAAGACATTGTGCCAATATTCTATTACTGAGAGATATATGTCTAATATGCAAAAGCACTGTCGAATTTTCAGTTTCATTTAAAGAAACTCAACATTGAATATAATAGAAAAGTTGAAAGCATTTTTTTTGGAAATTTATAGTAAACACTATCATAACATTGATACAAAATCAGATTCAATGAGAATTGTATTTATAATAAAATGTCAATGACCATGGCCATATAATATTGCTCTGTATAGAGATTTCAATTTGCAGAAGAAACTTGCTCTACACAATGAAACTTTTCATTGTAACCTCTACACAATGCAAGTTCTATACAAGGAACAAAATAACACAAAATTAGCAAACGAAGCTCAACAGGATCAGAACTATAATACCGAGAAGACAAAGTATTTTCAAGAGAATAGGGGGTGCATAGGGAAATTAATGGTAAGCATTAATGTTAATATGTTATTATTATTATGTTTCATTGTTTGGAGCTTTGATTGTGCGGAAGATGGGGAATGTTTGTCCATTTCCCAAACAAATCGCCACTTAATATTTCGTTGTGCGAATATATTTTTACAATTTTTCAGATTGTATGTCATTTATCATATGAATGTTTATGGAGGACAGGGTATGTGTAAGAGAATGAGGAATATTATTATTTTTTGTTGTGTCGAGATTTTACTGTGTAGAGTACGAAGTATGTGTGGGAGAGCAGTTACGTAGATATTTGATTTTAGAACTATGAATCTTTGCAGAGGACATGGTATGTGCATGAGAACATAATGATTAATCTTGGTAATTTTCATTGTGTGAGGTTTTTACTATGGGTCTGTGCAGTAGAATGGGTGGTGCATAGGGAAATTATTGTTAAACTATTAATGTTAATCTGAGAGTTTTTTGTGCATAATGGATTTGCTGTGAAATGTGACACATATGCATTTTTGTTATATTGGAAGCATATGTGTTTTATGTTGACGATAAAAAATATGGAAAACAAATTATGTGCTTGAGAACGTGGGGGTTTCATGAGTGCTTTGATAGTGTGTTATTGCTCTAAACGAGGTATGTGTGGGACATTTCATTGTGTAGATATGTTACTATGTTTAGCTTTTATATTGGAAACTTTATTCGACAGGGACAAAATTAGGACAAGGTATTTTCGAGAGAACGATGGGTGCATAAGGAAATTGATGTTAAACTATAAATGTTAATCTATTATTATTATTATTATTTTTCATAACGAATTAAATATAACAAAACAAATAAATGTTATACATGGAAATTAATTTTATTTTCAAATCCAGACACAATTTCTTGTTTTAATGTTAAAAAATTTAAAGAATGATTGACACTATTCACAATTGGGCTATAGAAGCTATTTGAAATTGTTTTTCTTCATTAACATGAAAAAGAAGAAGCTAGAAGCTATGTAAATTACAACATATCCTCGATATCACGAGGTGGGGGGGGGGGTGGTGGGGCACCTTGGTCAATGGACATCATATCATAATCTCTTTCATTAACATCCTCTTCAAAATTAACATTCTCTACGTGAGCCAAATTATCTAGACAAAAACTCAACGTTTTGTTTTCCAATTATAGTTGCTTCATCTTCAATTCCAGTGTTTCCATTTTCTGATTTAGAACGTCAAAGTGGAACCGTGCTTCAGATTTAATAATTTCAACGTGCTTTAAGACCAAATCGATGATAAACTCCATAGCATCGACTATTTTAGCTAAAGAAGTATCGAGCTCTTGCTCTGCAATTCTAGAATCGCGCTCCATAAACTTCAATCTGTGTTACACTTTCTAATAAACTTAGCGAATTATGACTCTAATCCCCGATTCTACATTTTTAGAGTGGCTCTAACAATGTAAATACACCATTGATCTAACTTTCCTTTATTTTAAGCCTTTATCTTTTTCGTTAGTGTTGGTTTTGATCCCACATAGTGTAAACGTTCATTGTCTGAAGGATGTGCGGAGAATGGTGTATGGACGAGAAAACAAGGGAGGAGAAGGAAATTGATGTCGTGGACCCATAAGTAATTTAACTATGAATAAATTTAGAATTAGTATTATTTTGTTTCCTCTTGTGAATCTTTCGTTGTGTGAATATTTTACTGTGTAAAGTATGGGTAATGTACGCGAGAAAAAGATTACAGACGGAAAATTAGTTTTAAACTATTTTTCGTTTAAAACTTTTATAGATTTAGTTGTGTGAAATCAAGGATGTGTGGAGAATGGGACATGTGCGAGAGAATGTAGGTGCAGAGGGAACTTATAAATTTAATCCATAAAAAAAATAAAAAATTTGGCCAATGATCCATCACATTGATTGAATATAAGTAAGCTTTACGAAATTAAACATTATTAACGATGAATAGTTTCTATGTTATTTAAAATGAAACAATGATGGTTCTTATTTAATGTTTATTATTAAATTCCTTATTGCAATAAATAAATGTTTCTTATTTAAAAGAAAATAGTAATGTTTCTTATTTAATGTTTATTAAACTTTATGTATCCCCAATGAAACCTCTTCGCACATTGAAATCTATCCACAAGAAACTTTCCGCCTAAGCACAAATGTCAACGAACACCTCTTAGAGTGCGGTTTCCACACTCCAACATAATCAACTTCTTCTGCACTAAATACTTTGTTGATCAATTGATTAAAGGTTGTGCTCTCCGCACAATAAAAGATTTGTTTATGTGTATATTTTTGTAAATAGGCATATGTGCAGAACTGCAAAGGAAATCCATTGTGCAAAGAAAACTTTCAATATTTCGTCATGCGGGCCTTCTTAATCTGCACAATCATAGACCTTCTGCATAATTCATGCACGATTTCACTCATAAACAAGTTTTTTAATCTCAAAATTTACAAAAAATACTATTGTTCAATTCGAAACCTACAAATAATGCTGGTCCCCACTACTATGTTATTAGCTCACTCTACGAGTAACTAGCATAATGCGCATAATACTAATTTTTCCACACTCTCGCGTAATCGAATTCCTTTGTGCTAAATACTTTTCTAATTAATTGATTAAAGGTTTTTCTATCATAATGAAATCTCTCCACTTCTGTAATATTTTTATTTATGCATAATTATTCGACATTATTATTATTATTATATATTATTGATAATATTTTAATTCTAAATGTTGCTAAATAATTTACTAAACGTTGTATAGAATGTAGACAAAACTCTATAGAATGAAATATGTCTGAAGCACGAAATTTGAATTGAATCTTTTATTATAGAAAATGCAAACTGGAAAAGCCTTACCTTAAGAAAATTTGTATATATGTAATAAGAAAATGTGAAATGTGAAATGTAATGATATTTCATATATTCTTTACATATATACAAATTTGCTTAAGTTAAGGGTTTTCCAGTTTGTGTTTTCTACAATAAAGGATTCAATTCATATTTTGTGCTTTGGACGGATTTCATTCCGTGGAGTTTTTTCTGCACTCAGTACAATGTTTAGTAAATTATTTATCAATGTTTGGAATTCAAATATTACCAATAATAATAATAATGCCGAAGAACTGTGTGGAAATAAAAAGATTACAGAAGTGAAGAGACTTCATTATGATAGCACAACCTTAATCAGTTAATTAGAAAAGTATTTAGTGCAAAAGAAGTCGATTACGTGAGAGTGTAGGAAAATCAGTATTGTTCAAACTTCGGCAGTTCCTCGTAAAGTGAGCTAATAACATAGTAGTGGGGCACCTTGGTCAATGGACATCATATCATAATCTCTTTCATTAACATCCTCTTCAAAATTAACATTCTCTACGTGAGCCAAATTATCTAGACGAAAACTCAACGTTTTGTTTTCCAATTATAGTTGCTTCATCTTCAATTCCAGTGTTTCCATTTTCTGATTTAGAACGTCAAAGTGGAACCGTGCTTCAGATTTAATAATTTCAACGTGCTTTAAGACCAAATCGATGATAAACTCCATAGCATCGACTATTTTAGCTAAAGAAGTATCGAGCTCTTGCTCTGCAATTCTAGAATCGCGCTCCATAAACTTCAATCTGTGTTACACTTTCTAATAAACTTAGCGAATTATGACTCTAATCCCCGATTCTACATTTTTAGAGTGGCTCTAACAATGTAAATACACCATTGATCTAACTTTCCTTTATTTTAAGCCTTTATCTTTTTCGTTAGTGTTGGTTTTGATCCCACATAGTGTAAACGTTCATTGTCTGAAGGATGTGCGGAGAATGGTGTATGGACGAGAAAACAAGGGAGGAGAAGGAAATTGATGTCGTGGACCCATAAGTAATTTAACTATGAATAAATTTAGAATTAGTATTATTTTGTTTCCTCTTGTGAATCTTTCGTTGTGTGAATATTTTACTGTGTAAAGTATGGGTAATGTACGCGAGAAAAAGATTACAGACGGAAAATTAGTTTTAAACTATTTTTCGTTTAAAACTTTTATAGATTTAGTTGTGTGAAATCAAGGATGTGTGGAGAATGGGACATGTGCGAGAGAATGTAGGTGCAGAGGGAACTTATAAATTTAATCCATAAAAAAAATAAAAAATTTGGCCAATGATCCATCACATTGATTGAATGGAAGTAAGCTTTACAAAATTGAACATTATTAATGATGAATAGTTTCTATGTTATTTAAAATGAAATAATGATGTTTCTTATTTAATGTTTATTATTA
Source organism: Pinus tabuliformis (assembly GCA_031772625.1). Lineage (NCBI taxonomy): Eukaryota > Viridiplantae > Streptophyta > Pinopsida > Pinales > Pinaceae > Pinus > Pinus tabuliformis. The sequence goes on along the minus strand of CM062813.1, from coordinate 18,768,711 downwards.
AATTCCTTATTGCAATAAATTAATGTTTCTTATTTAAAAGAAAATAGTAATGTTTCTTATTTAATGTTTATTAGACTTTTTGTATCCCCAATGAAACCTCTTCGCACACTGAAATCTATCCACAGGAAACTTTCCGCCTAAGCACAAATGTCAACGAACACCTCTTATAGATTGAGTGCGGTTTCCACACTCCAACATAATCAACTTCTTCTGCACTAAATACTTTGTTGATCAATTGATTAAAGGTTGTGCTCTCCGCACAATAAAAGATTTGTTTATGGGTATATTTTTGTAAATAGGCATATGTGCAGAACTGCAAAGGAAATCCATTGTGCAAAGAAAACTTTCAATATTTCGTCATGCGGGCCTTCTTAATCTGCACAATCATAGACCTTCTGCATAATTCATGCACGATTTCACTCATAAACAAGTTTTTTAATCTCAAAATTTACAAAAAATACTATTGTTCAATTCGAAACCTACAAATAATGCTGGTCCCCACTACTATGTTATTAGCTCACTCTACGAGTAACTAGCATAGTGCGCATAATACTAATTTTTCCACACTCTCGCGTAATCGAATTCCTTTGTGCTAAATACTTTTCTAATTAATTGATTAAAGGTTTTTCTATCATAATGAAATCTCTCCACTTCTGTAATATTTTTATTTATGCATAATTATTCGACATTATTATTATTATTATATATTATTGATAATATTTTAATTCTAAATGTTGCTAAATAATTTACTAAACGTTGTATAGAATGTAGACAAAACTCTATAGAATGAAATATGTCTGAAGCACGAAATCTGAATTGAATCTTTTATTATAGAAAATGCAAACTGGAAAAGCCTTACCTTAAGAAAATTTGTATATATGTAATAAGAAAATGTGAAATGTGAAATGTAATGATATTTCATATATTCTTTACATATATACAAATTTGCTTAAGTTAAGGGTTTTCCAGTTTGTGTTTTCTACAATAAAGGATTCAATTCATATTTTGTGCTTTGGACGGATTTCATTCCGTGGAGTTTTTTCTGCACTCAGTACAATGTTTAGTAAATTATTTATCAATGTTTGGAATTCAAATATTACCAATAATAATAATAATGCCGAAGAACTGTGTGGAAATAAAAAGATTACAGAAGTGAAGAGACTTCATTATGATAGCACAACCTTAATCAGTTAATTAGAAAAGTATTTAGTGCAAAAGAAGTCGATTACGTGGGAGTGTAGGAAAATCAGTATTGTTCACACTTCGGCAGTTCCTCGTAAAGTGAGCTAATAACATAGTAGTGGGGACCAACATTGTTTATAGGTGTCGACTTGTCCAATAGTATTTTTTGTAAATTTTGTGATTAAAAAACTTGTTTATGAGTGCAAGTGTGCATGCACTATGCGTACGGTCTATGATTGTACAGTGTGGAGGCCCGCACAATGAAAGCTTGAAAGTTTCCTTCATACAATGAATTTCCTCTGCAGTTTCGCACATATGCCTATTTACACAAATATAGCCATAAACAAAGCTTTTACTATGTGGAGAGAAAAACCTTTAATCAATTGATCAACAAAGTATTTAGTGCATAAGAAGTTAATTGTGTTGGAGTGCAGAAACCACACTTAATCTGCAAGAGGTGTTCGTTAACATTTGTGCTTAGGTGGAAAGTTTCCTGCAGATAGGTTTCAATGTGTGAAGAGGTTTCATTAGGGATACAAAAATCCTAATAAACATTAAATAAGAAACATTAATATATTCTTTTAAATAAGAAACATTGATTTATTACAATAAGGGCTTTAATAATAAACATTAAATAAGACACATCACTATTTCATTTTAAATAACATATAAACTATTCATCATTAATAACGTTCAATTTTGTAAAGCTTACTTGAATTCAATTGATGCGGTGGATTATTGGCCAAATTGTTCACTTTGTCGATTATAATGTTATGTGTTGGGAATATGGGCATATGATATCACCACTAATAACAGGTTGACCGAAGTCTTCATTTTGTCTTCCAATAAGATTTCTAGTGCGTTGGCAATGGATCATTTGCCCATATTTCCAGCACATAACATTATGATCGAGTAGGGACTTCTGGTAATTGTAAGGTTTCTCTTCAGAGTGTGCTAGCACAATAAGACAATATAAGCTCTTCTTTGTTGTAGCCATTCCTTTAAATTTTCTCTAAATTAATAGTGCGACTTTATCTATTCCTAGTTAAAATGTTACACTACTTTCCTTTTGCAATTGCAAACTGTTTTATTATGTTGATCTATCATTCTTTTGCAGATTCACAGGAGTTTCCATTTTTGATAGAAGATTATTACACTAGATTTATCATTAGTATTTGAAGATACACATAGATAGACTTATGTGTGGCAAGTGCATGAGAGATTTTTTAATTCATCACGAAAAGGATAACATACATGTGCCACCTTTGAAATTTATACCAATTCCTGCCAATGGAAGGATTTTTGGTTATATCATTTCAATACACAATAAGACATAATGGTTGTTCATGTGTTTCTTTCTCTTTTTTTTGGGTGAGAGTAGTATAAAAAGGAGTTATAAATTTCAAACAAAAAATGATTTTCCAGGTAAAATTGTGGTTTCTGTAGACACCGCCTCTTTTTTGTTTTTTTAATTATTTTTTATATCAACACATGAGTCAGGAGTAATTCCAGTTGTTTTCTTTCAATCTAATTGTGATTATTATAGAAATTATGGTTATTCTTTCATATTTGGATATAGGTTGTGTTACATTACTTACTGTCACTTCTGTTGGTTGTATGTCCTCAATATTGTATCAAAGGCGTTGGGATGATTAAAAATATAGACTAGATAACCATATATCTAGATAACGATAAGGATGATTAAACTGTGATTCAGGAATAACGTTGGTAGAATTGGATATTTACATGTGGCTGCCATGTCAACATCACTCACATCATTATTTGCAGGTTCAATTGGTTGTGCGTTGTTAGTATTGTATCGAAGGAATTGGGGCGATAAAAAAATCTAGATAATAGTGTATCTACAAAATGATCTATTTAGGGATGTGCCATAAATATGTAACTCTATTGCTTTGCCTAATAACGTATCAGTTTTGCATTCTCGACACTCTGGTTATCTTTTTTACTTATGCTAGAGTGTGCAAATGAAAAAATAAACGTATTGCGTTAGACAAACGGTAACATACTTCATCTCCCAAACATACTCTGTATTTGACACATTCTAGATTGCAAATAATAAAAAATTATTTCTTAGCTCTGTATTAGGTGAGAGTGTAATATGTCATTGATTAATTAGTTCTATGCAACTGTTCTTACATATAGCTACACCTGCAAAAGTTGACAGTTTATCTAGATAACTATCTATCTAAGGACGTGTTGTGATACAACTAGAATGAGTTTTTCCCTTTTTAATCACTCAAGTTTTTTCCTCGTTGAGCCATGGTTGCTCTATTTAGTGACATAGAAACCTCACAACACCTATCTAGAAAAGAGGCTGCTTAGAGATCTGAATCTGTGCAAAATAGAGGATGTGCGTATGACGTTGAAGCATAAATTAATACACTTTCGACTTTCAATTTTGTCTAAATGGCATCTCTAAATATTTTATGAAAAGCACAAAGTGCTAAAAATAAAGCAATGAAAATTATTATAGATTGGAGATGTCATTCATGCTCAATTGAAAATCGAAGATGTATTTTGCAATATATCATAAATATGGAAAATAGCTAATGCTCAAACGACCATGTTTTTTTCTCTTCGAAAAGTGAAAGTTCTTCGCACAAGTATTTGGTAATAGTTGTACAGAGACACAACTCCTTTACATGCTAGGAAAAGCATTTCTTTGGTTAATTTTTAAACTCTTTATCATTTATAACTTTTGTAGGTATAGCTATACGAAAGAACAGTTGCACAAAACTAATTAATTGATGAAAGATTACGCTCTTAGCTAATACAGAGCTAAGAAAAAAGTTTTCATTATTTGCAATGAATACAAAGTAAGTTCAAGAGAATGGAGGCACAAAAGTGACAGTAAGCAATCTGACACAATACATTTATTTTTTCATTTGCACATTAGGGCATAAGAAAAAAAGATAACTGAAATGTCGGAATGCAGAATGAAAATTTGATACGTTAGTAGGTAAAGCAACATAATGACATGTTTACGATACATCCATAGATAGATCGTTATCTAGATACAATGTTATCTATATTTTTAGTCACCCCAATGCCTTCGATGCAATATTGATGATGTACAACTAGGGGAAGTGACAATAAACAATTTGACACAATATATATCTTTTTTTTTTTTTTTTAACGAAGTTGGGTACTTATGTATTATAAAAGCCAGCATTACAGAGTTCTTAGTACATACGGGAGATGGATCTGAGAGCTGAGGATCAAAAGTGGGTTTGCAGACCCATATTCCTCGTTGCTTCTCTTGGTTAAACAGAAAGCAAAATAAAGACGACTATATTGCCTAATGAAGGAACCACCTATCCAGCTAAATTTACAATGCATCCTTTATGGGAAATGTTGAGTGACTGAATCATCAGGATTCCTGACACTTGCCTTGGTTGAAGCTTCAGCCTGGTAACTCTGGGTAAGGGAGCGGATGTGCTCCATGGCCGCCTCCAAGTGGCTGCATCTCTCTTTCAGCGATTCGATCTCAGTCTTCCTTTTGTCCAATTTTTTGCGCTTTGAGTTCCTGTCTGCCTGATAATCATCTTGCAGCTCTTTAAGTTGCTTGGTCAAGCGGTTGATCATGACCGTGTGAGCCTTGCACATGGTGCAGTCCCTGTTGTTGAAAATGTTGTCCAAAGGGTTGCCGGGTTGAGCCTGATCAGCTGGTTGATTCTGCTGTTCTGCCATCCTATCAAACAGAAAACCAAGGCTTGTGGGATGGGAAGACCCGTGAGGAGCTGGGAGCGGGGATATAGAGGGAGGGGAGGCGATGACACGGAGTTGCTGGCTCAGAAGAGAGAGGAGCGAAGGACTCAGAGGGCTGAGAGTGGGCTGCGGGGATATACCAGAGACTCTGCTACAATCCAGGAACAAAAAGGTCAGCGAATATAAATCAAAAAAGCATAAAACCACAGTTACCAGGAGCGCGATGTGGAGCTCTGTTTCCCGATGAAAGAAGAGGCCTTCAGCCAGATGCCTTCGATTGGTGGAATCGCAAAGGAGATGCAGTGCTTTGCCCAGAACTGTGCGTTTACATAAAACCCGACTACAATATATAAGACCAGGGAGGGTCCGAATATGCTTGAGTCGATTCTGGGCGGATCTGTCCTTGGGAGAGGAGAGGCCTGTTGAGTTGATTTGGCTGCTGGCGAGGAGCGTGCGGAGGGGATGGGCACGATCCCATATCCTGAGAATGTCTGCGCTGGTCAAATAATGAATCCCAATGAGATATAACTCCATGATGAGGGTCAGGTCATGAGGGCGATTAGATCTCCAATGGTACCAGGTAAAGCAGAAGGGAGATTTGGGGAAGAGCCAGATACGGAGGGGATTATGCCTGTGGTGACTGGATTTCTTGGGAGAGGCGATGGGGGAGGCCCGCTTAGGGGATGTCTTTCTCATAAACTGTATCATTCTCCTTAACTTGACCTGTTTGCCTTCCTGTAGCCTTATTCGCTTGTTCATCTGCTTCCACGTTGTTTGCTCTGAGGATGTGCTTGAAGGTGGCGCCGCCGAGAGTCCTGATATTTTCCATTATCCTTCCTTTGATGTTGTTTAAGGCTGCTTGTTTGAAATCTTTCCCTGATGTCATAGCTGCTATAATGATAGCAGAGTCACCAATTATCAAGATGTTTTTTAGGCCAAGTTTCCTGGCAATGGAGGTCCCCAGAAGGAGGCTGTATGCCTCTGCCTTATTGTTTGTCATGATGCCCAGGCCCCATTCAAATGTAACTATGTTTCTCCCTTGACAGTCTTTGATAACTCCACCTGCTCCCGCTTGGCCCGGGTTGTTCTTTGATGCCCCATCAAAGTGGAGGGTAGGTCTATTTTGATTTTGGATCCAATTTTTAACTTCTTCCTTAGTCCCTCTTAATTTCCATTCCGTGTTCCTGCTTCCTGTGTTTGCTTTCTTCTGAGTTCTCCTTTCATATTTGAATTTGCTGATCCACTCTTTAACTCTTGCATCTGTCAGTTCCAAGTCCGCCTGGGTTATGCCGTTTGCCTCAATAGTCTCAGAGATGAGTGCTATCGTTTTGGCTAGAACGCTGGAAATACTTGGCTTTTTGTTCTTGAATATACACTTATTTCTGGCGATCCATATCTGCCAGCAGAGATTAGTGGGGATACTGTTCCATATCCTTTTAACAAGGCCCTTGCACTTGCCGGATTGAGGGAAGCTGTTTCCCCAGTGTTTCTGTAGGGGAGTGATCTGGTTGGGAAGGTCACTGATGCTTAGGGGGCTGGTGATGAGATTCCAGCAAGCTCTTGCAAAGGGGCAATCCATAAAGAGATGGTTACTGCTTTCCTCAGCTTCCCTACACATGCAGCAAATTGATGGACCTTGGATGCCCTTCTTCCTGAGATTTTCAGCAATAAGGATTTTACCATGCAGAAGAGTCCAATTGAAAAGCTTTACCTTTGGCAGACACTCAGTTCTCCACGTTGCTTTATGAAGTGGCCAGTTGTTAATTGCTGAGGCGTTTTGCAATACTTTGTAGCCCTCTTTGACCGTGTAGCTACCCCCATTAGGGTCCCAAACAAATTTGTCTTCCGCCATTCTGTTTGTGGGGGCTGAGCCTATAAGCGAAGCCTTGAGCTCGACCCAGAGGTTCTTGATATCATCAGGGAGGGAGAGAGGTCTCCAACCTGTCCAGCAGTTCTGATCCCAAAGAGAGATATCATAAAGAGTTTTGAGCTTTGCCTCTGCCATCCACCTTTGCAGGGGCCTGTAGTTAGTGAGCATTACCCCTGCCTCCATGCCCATTATCCTGTCCTCCCATATATTGATATCTTTGCCATTACCCGGAGCTTTTGAGATGCAAGATTTGAATTGAGGAAGAGTCTTTTTGATCAGCTTCCATACAGGAGTACACTGTCTTTCAATGATGTTTCCTGAGAGGATGTTGCTATTGACTGCATTTAAATACTTCCTCTTGATGACCTCTGTCCACCAGGTCCCTCTCTCATTGAGAATTCTCCATACCAATTTATAGCCCATTGCCATGTTTGCTAGTCTTGGTATTCTGATTCCGAGCCCTCCTTTTTCTAAGGGAAGAATGACCTTATCCCACTTCACCAAGCTGAACTTTTTTGTGTCTTGCTTTCCTCCTTGCCACAGGAAACTTCTGATAATCAGCTCCATGTGCTTATGGATGCCTGCCGGGGCGAGAGTAGTAGCAAATTGATGGATTGGAAGGGCTGAGAGTATGGCCTTTATGAGAATGGTTCTACCTGCCAAGTTCAGCCAATACACTCCCCAGCTCTGAAGTTTCCCTCTCAATTTCTCGATTAGTTTCGCCCAGATATCAGCTTTGATTGTCTCCTTGGCTAGTGGAAGCCCTAAGTACATGAAATGGGACCAGTTCCCTTGGGCAGGGATTTCCATGATTATGGAGATTCTCTGGGTTATGTTTCTTGGGACATTCCAAGTGTAGATCATGCATTTGTTGTTGTTTAGTTTGCCTCCAGAGGCTTGAAGAAAGAGTTCCAATATTTTTTTGAACCTCCGGGCCATAATGCTGGAGGCACCCCCTATTAGCAGAGTATCATCTGTGAAAAGGGAGTGATTAATTCCCTTAGATCCTCGGACTATATCCACCCCTGTTATTTCTTTTAATTTGCACTTGTTCTCCAAATGTAAGCTGAGGGTTTCAGCCATAATAATGTAGAGAAAGGGTGACAACGGGCATCCCTGCCTCAGGCCTCTTGAACTCTTGAAGGCAATGCAGGGTCTTCCATTGATGAGGGGAGCTGTCCAGTTGTGGGAAATGCACTCCATGACCCTGCTAATAAAGAACTCTGAAATGCCAAATTTCATTAGGACTGCCTGAAGGAAAGAATGGTTTACCCGATCAAAGGCGTTCGCCATGTCCAGCTTGATGATCATGCCCCTCTCTTTTCTGGATATGCTGCTGTGTATTGCCTCCTGGATGAGAATGACATTGTCCGTTATATGTCTCCTAGGGACAAAACCTCCTTGGTTCTCGGATATGAGGGAGGGAAGGACTTTTTTTAGCCTGTTCGCCAAGATCTTAGTGATGATTTTGTAGGAAACATTACACAGGGAAATAGGGCGGAATCTATCAAATGATTGAGGGTTTGGGTCTTTGGGGATAAGAGCTAGATGGGAGGACTTGATGTTGCTGCCCAGTTTGCATTTTGCAAAGAAATTTTTTGCCATTCTAATGTAATCCTTCTTAATAATTTCCCAATGGGTTCTATAAAAGGCCACTGTGAAACCATCAGGGCCTGGAGCCTTATCCAATGGCATGCTGTGGATAGACCTTTCTATCTCCTCCGTCGTAATCTCCTTTTCTAATTCTGTGTTTTGAGCTTCTGTGATTTTGTTCTCGATTATATTTAGGAAATCCGGGTTTTCCATGTAATGAGGGTCAGCAGTTAGAAGAGTTTGAAAATGTCGGGACGCAGCTTCCTTGATCTCCCCTTGCTCTGTTAAAACTCTGCCCTCCACTGTTATTTTCCCAATGTTGTTCCCTGCTCTCCTCAATTTGATGCTGTTATGAAAGAAAGATGTATTTTTATCGCCTGATTTGAGCCAGAGGCACCTCGATTTTTGCCTTTGCTCTTCCTCTTCCACTCGATTCTGTTTGTACAGCTCCATGTACATTTCCTTTTCTTTCCTTAAGTCTTCTTCTGTGTCTTGGCCTTTCTCTTTTTCTTGATTCCACTCCGCTAGTTTCATTTGAAGGTCGATTTTCCTTTTCCCTTCCTCTTTTGCGTAATTTCTCGCCCATTGCTTGATGGCTGTCCGGAGAAGTTTGATCTTTGTTTCCCATATGTAGTGCGGGGAGCCCATGATTTCTGTTGCCCAGTTGTCCTTTACCAAGTTCCTAAAGTCTTCGCTGCTGTCCCACGCTCTGTTATACTTAAAGGGTATCGGTCCCATATTTTCCCCTTTAACCAGATGCAGTGCCACTGGTTTATGGTCTGATATATAGCCTTGTATAATTGTGCTTTGGATCCTTGGGAAGTTGGCCACGATTCTTTCTTGAACCAATATACGGTCCAGCCTCTCTTTGATGTTGTTTTTACCAGTTCTCTTGTTTGACCAAGTGAAACGCCCATTCTGAGGTGGGATATCAACAAGACTGTGAGCTTGGATGATTTTTTCTAATGCATCCCTTGAGGGGTCAGCAAAAAAATTTCCTCCCATCTTCTCTTCCGCATTCCTTATTAAATTCAAGTCTCCTCCCATGAAGATATTTCTGCCCTGGGCATTCATTAAATCTGAGGTGATTGACTCCCAGCAAGAGGCTTTTTCTCTGAAGTGGGGGGGGGGGGGGGGGGGGGGCGTAGACATTGTATATAGTGTATTCTTCAGTCCTGGATATGTTTTGCATATCTAGTCTTAGCCACCATCTATTCTGCCTGCTATCTTTGAGTTTCCATTTATTTTTGTCCCAAATTGTTCCTATTCCTCCTGAGGCACCTACTGCGCTCAGTGCTATTCCTTCATAACTTCTGCTTCTTTTTACACTGCTTTGAAAATCCTGATCAGTGATTTTGGTCTCCTGAAGTAGTAGAAAGTCTGGGTGTTCCGATTTAAGAAGGTCACGGACTGCATTAGCTTTTAGGGAGGAGCCCATCCCCCTACAATTCCAAGAGACCAGATTCATCATTTACTTTGTTTATTGCGTGTTCCGCTTTTCTCCTTCATCTTCTCTCCGCTTCCTTTGGTCTTATCTAGATATGTATCCATTGGCTGTTGGGTCCCTGTGGCCATTTCCTTTGCGGCATTCTCATCCCTTATCTCTTTGTTTGATTTCCTTCCAATTTTTCTGGGTGGATCGGTGGATGTGATGTTTTCCTTCGTCTTGTTCCTTGTTAGGATTCTTTCAACAGTTGGGGGAGGGGAGGTCTGAGGGGGAGAGGGAGGGGTTGCTTTGGGGCCTCTCGGGGAGAGGGGGGGGGATGAAGGATCCTCTGCCGATAGAGATTCGAAAGGGTTGGAGGAAGAGGGGAATGAAGGGCCAGATCCGGAGGGATGGGAGGGAGGGATTGGGGTTTCATTTGGAGGCTTTGAGAAAGTTCCAGGGGGGGGATTTGACTTCTTCTTCTTGAATTTTTCCCATGCTTCTTCCAGGGCTTCAACATTGTTATTAGAATCTATTGGTTTACTTTTACTACATCTATTAGCAAAATGCCTGTATTCGTGACATACCTTGCACTTGAACGGCAGCTGATCATAGTCCACTTGCTGTATGTGCGTCCACTGGTCGACCTTAAGTTTGATCGCTTCCGGTAATCCTTTCCCCAAATCCACTTCTACACATATCCGGGCACATGCATGCATGTTCTCCCTTGGTTCCGATCTGTCAATATATTTCCCTACGGCGTTCCCTTTAGCTTTCACCGATTCATCTCCCCAGCAGTGGAGAGGCAGATGGGGAAGACGGACCCAGACCGGGACAGCGCTGGGAACGTCCATCTCGGGATCAAAGTCAGGAGTCCATCTGTTGAGATAAAGGCCTCTGGTGTCCATGAAGTATGGGCCGTTCCTGAAGATGAGATTACGATCTTCCACCGATTCGAAGAGGAAGGTGAAGAATCCCCTCCCGCAGAACCTTATTGCTATCTTTCCTTGGACCATCGAGTTCCAGTTCCTTTCTACCCAACGTTGGACTGTGCGGGGAGAGGGCCATAGTCCCGTGAACTGGCCTACCAGACCACGATCTGCCAGGGCAACTGCTGCTCTCCTCGGGAGGGCAGGAGGGAGCGAGACTTCCGGGATTTCATCAAGCTTCTTGATAAACTTTGAGGCTGTAGGGCGAATTTTCTCAGAGGTATTCTCTTGGATGAGAGAGGCAAACATCTTCTCCAGATCTTCCTGTTCTTGGATTGGTGGATCCATTACAGGATAGGTCAGAAGCGCAGGAGGCGCTCCAGCGAAAGGCAGAGGGAGGGAAGGGCCGCAGGCCCCCAAGGAAAACGGGCAGGAGGCCCCAGGGTGAAGGAGAGGTCGAGCAGACGGGGAAGGCAGCCCAGCAGCAGCGCTGCCAGGCGCAGGCGCGCAGAGGGTTCAGTCGCTCGCAGCAGCAGGGCGCGGGGTTGCAGAGCGCGCACCAAATTGATAGTTTCAACTTGACACAATATATATCTTAATACGAATTAATTATCATAATTCCTATAATAATGACAATTGAATTGAAAGAAAACAGGTGACGTTATTCCCGAATCACAGTTTAATCATCCTCACCATTATCTATATACATTTTTATCTGACCTATATTTTTAATTTTTGCAACACCTTCTATGCAAAATTGATAGTGCACGACCAATGGAAGTGACAACAGACAATTTGACGCAATCTGTATCTGAATATGAAAAATTACCATGATTGCTATAATCATCACAATTGAGTTGAAATAAAACAATATGCATTATTCCTGAATCACATGCTGACAAAAAGAAATAATAATAAAATAAAAAGGTGTTGGTTATGGATCATGTAGGGTTTTCTCCTTGCAAATTGCATTTAAGAGCTTGGAGTATTTTTTGAGCTTCTGTTGCCTTACATAAAATCAATAGAATAGAGAAGTAGCACAAAAATCACATCAGGAATAGATAAATTCATGCTATTAATTCAGAAAAAGTTAAAGGAATAGCTACAACGAAGAAGAGAATATAGTGTTTATCGATGTGTTATGATCCCATTGCACCAAGATACTCTAAAGAGAAGCCCTGCGATTACCAGGAGGCCCTACTCCATCATAATGTTCTATGCTGGCAATATGGGAAAATGATGCACTACCAATGCACCAGAAATGATGCACTTGTTATTAATGGTGATATCTTATGGCCATATTCTCAGCACATAACGTTATAATTGACAAAATGAACAATTTGATCAATGATCCATTGAAATGTAATGGAAGTAAGTTTTATGAAATTGAACCTTATTAATGATGAATAGTATATGTGTTATTTAAAATGAAATAGTAATGTTTCTTATTAAATGTTTATTAAAGTCCTTATTGAATAAACTAATGTTGCTTACTTAGTCAAAGGCTTGAATTGTTGTTTGATCTGGACAAGAAAAAAAAAGAACTACCAAATGTTAATTGAATGATGCAAATCAAAGTTGGTTGGTCTAAGAGAATCAATACACTAGAAAACATTAATAATGAGTTGTTTTTATGTTATTTAATATTTATTAGGCTTTATGTATCCCCAACGAAACCTCTCTGCATTATGAAATCTTTTTGCTTAAGCACAAATGTCAACGAACACCTCTTGTAGACAAAGTGCAGTTTTCACACTCCAGTAGAATCAACTTCTTCTGCACTAAAGAATTTTCTAATAAATTGATTAAAGGTTATGTTCCCCTCATAGTAAAAGTTTTTTTTTAATGCTTATCCTTGTGTAAATAGGCATATGTGTCGAACTGCAGAGGAAATCCATTATGTAGAGGAAGATTTCAAGCTTTCATCGTGTGGACTTCTGCACTCCACAAAATCACAAACATTTTGCATAATTCATGCACGTTTTCACTCATAAACAGGTTTTTTAATCACAAAAAATTAGTTCTGTTCATGTCAACACCTATAAACAATGTTACTCCCCACTACTATGTTTTCGTGCATGCTATGGTCTTTGTCAATTTTTACGAGTTTACCCCAGATGTTCGTCATTGAGGCTAATGATCCCACCTTCGTTGTTGAAGCACCAAGTAGTGACTACCAATGCTTGGTAGTTAAGGAAGTCAAACTCGAGTTTGACGCCTCCTAAAAAGATCTAGTAAATTCACCGAGTTGCTTTAACGGATCGAAACAGCCAGTATTGAGTATGTCTAGGAGAGCAGATATGCAAAAACAACAGTAAGCAATCTGACACAATACACTTATATTTCATTTGCATAGTCTAGCATAAGAAAAAAAGATAACTGGAGTGTCAAGAATGCAGAATGTCAAACTAACATGTTAGTAGGCAAAGCAATTGCATAGAGCTCTGAATCTGCACAAAATAGATAATTTGCGTAGGACACTGAAGCATAGATGAACACACCTTCAACTTTCAATTATTCCTGAATGACATCTCTAAATATCATATGAAAAGCACCAAATGTTGAACATAAAGAAACCAAATATAATATAGATTGAAGATACCATTTAGGCTCAATAAAAAATAGATGATGTATTTTGCAATATATCAATCAACCACGATTTTCTCTTTTCACAAAGTGAAAGTTATCTGTACAAGAATTTGTTAATAGTTGTATGTAGACACAACTCTTTATGCACTAGGAAAAAGCATTATTTTAGTTAATTTAAAAAAAAAAAATTCATTTAAAATTTTTGCAGATATAGCTATACGGTAGAACAGTTTCCAAAGCCGAGAAAAAAGTTTCTAATATCCGCAATGAAGAATGTGCCAAAGACGAAGTATGTTCGAGGGAATGAATTGCATAAGTGACAATGAGTAATCTGACACAATACATTTATTTTTTGACTTGCATAGTCTAGCATAAGAAAAAAGGATAACTGTAGCTTCGAAAATGTAGAATGACAAAATGACAACTATATTTTTAATCATTGTGATCGTTATCTAGATAAATTGTTATCTAGCTTTTTAATCGTCCTAATGCCTTCGATGCAATATTGGTGGCATACATAATATGTGATTGTAGAGAAAACCAAAACTAATCACAATCCATTTATTACGTGTCATAAGAAAGAGGAATTTACCATACAAAACAAGTTTGAACTTACTATAATCATGATAATCAACTACGAAACTGCCAAATGCAAACAAGAAATTGCAAAGGTGAATCAAAGCTTTCAATATTGTATAGGTTTTGTATTCTTGCACTACTGATATCGTCCACGATTTAACATAAATGTCATTGAGGCACCATTGAAGATGCAAGCTCAACTTCGAAGATAACAGCTTATGTAAGACAAAATAAGCTTGCACAACACTCCAAGCTCTTAAATGCAATTTACAAAGAGAAAATGCTACACGATCCATTGTTTTTTATATTACTGAAAATAACATTTCCCCCCTCACTATACTAGCTATTTCAAATGTTTGCAGTATCGTTTCCCTAGAAAACGCCACCTCCCATGATTTTGCATCTCAAACACACTACAAAGATAAATCCACCATCTAGATTTTGTATTGTCCCGATGTTTGTCTTCTGATTAATAGAAAACAAAGTTGTAGGCAAATACAAGTCATGTTAACATTCAGTTCACTAACTACACGCTCACGCATTGAAAAAACCACATAAGCACCAAAACATCAAATCTCATCGCATTAATTGAATGGAAGTAAGATTTACGAAATTGAACCTTATTAATGATGAATAGTTTCTATGTTATTTAAAATGAAATAGTGATGTTTCTTATTTAATGTTTATTATTAAAGTCCTTATTGCAATAAAGCAATGTTTCTTATTTAAAACAAAATAGTAATTTTTTTATTTAATGCTTATTAGTCTTTATGTATCCCCAATGAAACCTCTACACACCTTGAAATCTATCCGCGAGAAACTTTCCGCCTAAAGCAAAAATGTCAACGAACAACTCTTGTAGACCAAGCACGGTTTCCACACTCTAGCAATATCAACTTCTTCTACACTAAATACTTTCTTGGTTAATTGATTAAAGGTTGTGCTCTCCCAATAATGAAAGATTTGTTTCTATCTATCTTTGTGTAAATAGGCATATGTGCGACACTGTAGAGGAAATACATTGTGTGGAGGAAACTTTCAAGCATTCACTGTGCGAACCTTCGTACTCCGCACAATCACAAACCTTCTACATAATTCATGCATGGTTACACTCATAAACAAGTTTTTTAATCATATAAATTACAAAAAATACTTTTGTTCATGTCAATTCCTTTAAACAATGTTGGTCCCCACTACTATGTTATTAGCTCATTTTAGGAGGAACTATCGAAGTGCAGGGAAAAATCCGCAAAATGAAATATATTTTTATTGTAGAAAATGTGAAACTGAAAATGCCCCCATTCTCAAGAACATTACCCATCCTTTGCACAATAAATTATTCACACAAGAAAAGCTTCACAAAACGAAACATAGTAATACTAATTCTAAATTTGTTCATTATTAAATTAATTATTCATCAACGACATTAATTTCCTTCTACACCCTTGTTTTCTCACCCATACGCCATCCTCCGCGTGTCATTCAAAAAATGCATGTTTACATTGTGTGGACTAAAACCCAACATTAACAAAAAAGAAAAAAGCTTAGATTCAAAGAAATTTAGATCGATGATATATTTACATTGGTAAAGTGACTCTATGAACATAGAGTTAGAGATTAGAACAATAGCTCACCAAGTTGATTAGCAAGTGTAATACATATTGAAGTTTATGGAGTGTGATTATGGAGCTGCATAGCAAGAGCTCATTACTTCTCTAGCTATAATAATTGGTGTTATGGAATTTCTCATCGATTTGTTCTCAAAGCATGATGAAATGATTCAATTTGAATCACGGGTCACAGACCTTTTGCAAAATTCATGCACACTTGCACTCATAAATTTTTTTTAATCAAAATATTTACAAAAAAATATGTTGTTCATGTTGACACCTATAAACAATGTTATTCCCCACTACTATTTTATTAGCTCACTTTAGGAAAAACAACTGAAGTGCAAATTATATTCAATTTCTTTTGATCTAAAACGACTTTTCTAATTAACCGATTAAAGATCATGTTGTTATAATGAAAGCTTTCCACTTCCGTAAGAGATTTCTTTCTGCATAGTTCTTTGGCATTTTTTTTTTGTAAGTCAACATTCTATTCATTCTGAAAAAAGAGATATACATCCAAAATTTCAAAAAAGCATGTTGTCTCACCCTTACCGAGTTTTTTGACCATGAGCTACAGAAGGTGAAAAAAATACAAAAAGGATGCTAGTTCCAGTGTCCACAAAAGGGAGGGCCATATGCTCCAATAGATAGGCAAAACAAAAAGAAAACCAAAGGGCATACTATTCGTCGGAGGTGACTGAAGAAGGGTTATCTGGAGCAGTTCCTGGAGGAGGTGGAGGACGGAAGGTGCACTTAACACGTCGTTTAAATTGCGCCATCCAAGTCTCCAGTTGTTTTACTTTCTCCATTAACTGGTTTTTTCCCCTCTAAAGTACCAACACTCGCTCCCTGAGCTGGCATTAGAAATAATGCATTCATTCCAGAGTAGCCATCAACTCATCATGATTTTCCCTATTGTATATTTCTATCGCATCCATCCGTGTCATCAAGGATTGAATTAGATCTCAAAAGCTATCCAGGAAGTAGTGGTGTAGGCTTAGAGGGTCCATGATGTCACTACGGCCATCATTTGTAGTTATTTGAGTCTTCCTGCATCCTCCACCTCTCCGAGGGCAAACTTGTCTTGACCTTATATTGGTGCAAGGTGTCTTTGTGCCTCAACCCCCACTACGCTAACCCAACTTCCCTCGACTTTGTCTGCCCCGTCTACCACCACGAAGTCCGCCACCTCGTCCTCCACGCACGCTAGAACCAACACTTCGAGCCTCTTCCACTGGTGCATTCCCACTACCATCCACCATGGTTTCCAAGGCGAGGGTCTCCTCCCTCCCCATCCCTGGTTGTTCCAGAGGGTTCGTCCACCTTCGTCGAAGAGTGGGTGCCATTTGTCACCAAGAAATTATAGCCAATTCCACTTGGAGAATTTCCCTGTCAACTACACTGGAAGGCGTCTCTCCCATTATCCAAATTGAGCTTGAGGCCACGATGTTGATGTTGTCCCCATTCTCCCCCTCGCACCAGTCACTCCAATGTATAGAGCCAGTGATGAGGAGGACGATAGTTCTCAAAGAGAAAGATATTTCCCAAGTGCCACCCTCTCTAATGCATTGCCGTCTTTTGAAGAGGCAATCCTTGCCCCAAATGACCCAAAAATAGTGCTTGCCTTCCCACCACATCTACCAAACCAATCTAGCTATGTCTAGCTCGAGAAATATCAGGAGTTGGTTGCCCCTAGGTGTACTAGTCCGTATCTCCCCAAGGAAACTGAAGGAACCACCACTTCTGGCGCATCTCTGGTGCCTCTTTAACCGTCGAGCAGGAGGCCAATTATAAATCCACCACCACACCTGCACATTGAACTAGAGTCCCCACTCCTTCTGCATGCCTCTTATCAAATTTTTGACGGTGCTAGAAATCTGTCAACCAAGGGGATCTCCCCGATGTGAAGTCCCAACTAAACCTCACACCATTTGGTGTAGGATTCCCATCTAGTATGAAGGCCTAGTTTCCATATACTTAGAGATCTTCCTTGGCTCTAGCTATCAACACATGAGAGTGTTACGCTGGTATCTTCAAACAACAAGTTACGTGTGCCTAGTGAGTGCGTAATGTAACTATGTCAAGGTTCTCTTAATACAAAGAGGGATAGTAAAGTGAGCCTCTAAATGAGAGGTAGTAGTACCACCCAGGAAGAGACACACGTGAACCAGAAAAGTCTGTCCAACACCATTAAAATATTCCACAGCGGATGTGGTAGTCTTTAAGATTGTGGTGAAGGGGACAACATGTACATCACCCAATGGAGTAGTCCACATGGATGTGACGACCGTTATAACCAAAAAAATAAAGATGGTCTGTCAAGAATCCCATGGAGTAGTCCATAAGGATGTGGTAACGTGATAGCCAATACACAAAGGTGGTATGTTTAGTATCCCATGGAGTAGTCCACAGGGATGAGACAAAGGTGATAAAAAATACAACACATCTTCAAAAATGTAAGTACTAAAATAACCAAAGTAGTTCAACTATATTAGTACAG
Organism: Pinus tabuliformis; assembly: GCA_031772625.1. Lineage (NCBI taxonomy): Eukaryota > Viridiplantae > Streptophyta > Pinopsida > Pinales > Pinaceae > Pinus > Pinus tabuliformis. The sequence goes on along the minus strand of CM062813.1, from coordinate 18,750,701 downwards.
GTTAAGAAAACATGCATTACAAATATTTAAAGAGTAGTCTTACAAACATCTACAAAACATGCGTGAAAACGTGTTGGCCTTAACAGGCTTCTAAATTAAGAAAAAGTCCCAAGACACATTTGTACATCATACATCACTAGTCCCAGTAGTTGGACATTGGAGCCACTCGTCGCTCCTCAAAGAACAGATTAGAAACTCTCAAGGCTATGTGGGAGGAGCCAAGGTGAAAATTCCTTGCTCATACAATGGGAGGGGTATATATAGCCAAGGGTGATTCTTGACCCTTGTGGCTCTTGGACTACCCTCATGACTATTCAACTTCCAATGACTTTTCAACTGACATAACTCTTCAAATTCTTGTGTGCATCCATTTGACTTCAATTTAGATTACATTGAGTTACAACAGATATTGCCGATAGTGGTGATGGAGCCAAGACAACTCATGACACAACTTGACATGAAACTGCAGACATGTACTGGTTGACTATGGTGTCCATGTCAAGTTGTTGCATTGTTGAATGATGATGTACTCTTGTTGTGATTTGTATTCTCCTCCACATGGCATAGTATTGTGGGGTCTTCGATGATCTTGGTATTGCATGATGGTTCAATGCATATGTTCCTTTCTCTTATTGCTTGATGTGCTTGGTACGTCCGTCCAACTGTAAGAAAGTCTTCTAGCATGTGTGCTCCATATTCACCTCATTCATCATCTTGCCATGATCTATCAGTGTACTTGTTCCTGCAATTCATTCATGATGGGATGACATCAAATCCAAAACCTCCTCGGCTAGCATGATGTATTATTATTGTGTTCCGGGTGATAGGGGGGAGTAAAAATCACTGAGACAGTGCAGAGCGCAGCTCAGGTTGGAATGGGAACTCCGAGAGGAAAACCTACAATGTCGAGAAAAAATGTTCAGTGACCATTGGGAGGCAGAATTGCGCAGTGAAGGACACCAGTGACAACTGCAAGGTGGGACCCTGAGGGACACTTCTACGCAGTTTTTGGAGGGAAGGCAAGATAGGGCTGCAGGGGATCTACTGGGAAGTTATGCATAGTTTTCAAGAGCAAGTCATGATAGGGATACATGGGACCTGCTGAGCATGACTATGCAGTTTTAGAGAAGAGTGCAGGACAGGCAGCAGAGGGGCTGCTAGACACGACTGCACAGTTTTGGAGAATAGTGCAGGAGATGTAGTAAGAGGCATGTTGTACATGTATGTGTAGTTTATGAAGGCAGTGCAGAGCAAGGCAGTAGAGGACTAGCAGAACATGTCTGCATAGCTTTATAGATTAGTGCAAACCCAGGTCTTGGTGTAGTGCAGAGTTCCGACAAACCAGAAGGAGGCTTGATGATTGTGCTTGAGAAATGTGCAATTTAGTTTGGACATGGAGGCAATTTCTGCGCAGTTTTGGGAGGCATACAGGTTAATCACCTCCGGGATTGTGCAGTGAAACTGACCTGGATGACATCCTCAAGTACTACACAGTTTAGGGCAGTAGAGAAAGGTCATTGCGGGCTGAGACTACGCAGTGCAACTCAGTTTGGATCCGGTGGAAGAGGGTTGTCTGGTTGGACAAATTTTCAGGAAAATGGCTAGGTGTTGAAAGAAAGTGAATTTGTGCATACTTGACATTGTAATCATACACATAACATACTTCGATGATGAGACAACACATAACACCAATACAACAAGACAAAAAATTCCCTCGGCGAGACTATCTTAGAGATGAAAGCGACAAGTGTGACACTTGAGATAGACCTTCGGACGACTGTGATGTTACTTGCATGACAATTCTTACAACTTTGTGTGTGAGTACGATAGACGTTTACATAGTGAAGACAACCCAAACACATAAAGACAAACCTTCAAACTCATCAGAATAAGATTGCAAGCATGAAAAAGCAATCAATATGCCAAAATATGACCTCTGGTCAAACAAGAAATGGGTGAAAAGAATTCACAAGAGCTCATGGGGTGAGCTCGAGTGTTTGCAACCTTGAAAGGAAAAACCAAGGAAGGCTTCGAAATTTGGATGTAAGCCAAAATTTTGGAGGGTGTTGCAGCCGCTACAACATTTGGTGACACACTAGTTGAACACCAACTTCTTTGTTTTGGTTTCCTTACAGTGCAGGGCCTTGGCCTTTAAGGGAGTGTTGATTCATTGTGAAAATCACTTCGGCTTCCCAACTTCTCCTGTGGATAGACATGGTTCAATTTGTAGCGAATCAATTGGACACAACATAAGTTTCAGCTAGACCATAGTGTTTCAAATCGGGAAGGGTAATTTGGCTCACGAGCTTAAGATTTTAAGAGTATAGTTTTTCATCTCTGGTGTTGCTCCTTTGCCATCTGGCCTAGCAAGTACCCCAGCGGAGTCACACAGGAACACAAGCATTTCTCCACTGCCAGCAAGCCTGGAGAGTACCCTAGTGGAGTTGTTGTGTGTGGAGCATGATTGTTCAGAGGTCTTTGTTTCAGCCAGATGTATACCCCAGGAAGTTTGTACACCCCTCCATGCGGGGGGGTTGGGGGGGACTTGTCCCCCTCGCGGGGGTCCGGGGGCCAGCGATCCCCTGGCGGGGGCTCGGGGGCGCTGCTAAAAACAGATGTAAAATTGCCTTGTAAAAGTATAGTAATTTCTAGTCAATTTGGGCCGTTCATTAGGCGGATGATCTGATGGTAGAACTTATGTTTAGTTTAGGGTTTTTTTCCCTAGAAGGCAACCCCTCTCTTTGTATGAGGGCATTGTATTTGAGTATGTGTAATAGATGTGTAGACTGTGAGCGAGAAACAGAGAGGTGAGACTATGAGAGAAAACAGAGGATATTACAATGGATCTGTTGTAGGTTGTGTCTCTTCATTTTGTTGGATAATAAAAAGGAAGGATTGGCTGTTCGGGGTGGACGTAGCCCAAACTGGGTGAACCACGTATATCTGTGTCTCTCTTGTTTTATGCGTTTTCTGTGTTTATATTTCTGCAATATTTTATGTGTTCCATTGCTCCGTAATATATAATTTTATAACAGGAGTTGCTTGCTTCACCTCTTTGTGCATGAATCCTTTGTCTTCTTTCGCCTTTGTTATTTTTTTTGAAAGAGAACTATGCATAGGCACTTATTTATTTTTGGGAAGGAAGACGAATCCTTACTTATTGAGAGTAGGAGAAGTTATTCCTTCGGAGAAGCATTTAAAGCACTTGTTATGAAACCAGCTCACAAAAAGATAGAAAAGAAAGATAAACGCCTTAGAATTCAGCCTCCTCAAGGGGGAAACGTCCTTTACATTACACAAATGAACAATTCTTGGATGATACAAATGACAAGACCTCCTTTCTATATATAGGAGACTAAGGGGTCATAATATAATCAGAGCCGACATAAAATTAATAATGTAAGGGCACAATAATAACAATATGGGGACTACATGGGCACTTCAATATAATAAGGGGGTTGTACTAATAACAATAAGGGGTTACACTAGTAGTATAGGGACCTAACATGCCCCTCTCCTTCAAAAAGTGTTTTCCTCAACGCTTGAGTAGTTCTTGATGCTTCTGTATGAAATTCTTGTCCTCCCATGTGGAATATTCAATAGGTAAGTTCTTCCATTTGATGAGATACTTTTAAATTGATTGATTTCGTAGCTGTTGGGTTATTGTTTCTGTGACTACTCTAGGTTCCAATATGATCTTTCCTTCCTCGTCAAGTTCTAGCAATATTGTTTGAACTGGGATCTTCTGCAACTTTTGAATGAGTGGCCACACTTCTTCATCCTTCTTCCATTCATCCCTTTCTTCGTTTATCCAATCTGGTTGGATAATAGAAATAACACAAAACAATGCTTCCACATCCTCATCCTTTCTTGAGAGTGCATTTGCAACAACATTTTTCTTCCCTTTTTTGTAGATGATTTCAAAGTCATAACCCAACATATTTGTGAGACATTTTTGTTGCTCTTCTAAAGATAATCTGTGTTCTAAAAAGTATTTAAGACTATCATGATCCATTTTTACCTTGAAGTGTCTTCCCATTAGGAAAAGTCGCCATTTCTTAAGTGCATGTAGTATTGCCAACATTTCCTTCTCATAAATAGCTTGCTTGAGATGTAGCCGTAAAAATACCCAATTGCCTACATCAAAAAAAATTTCACTGCGATGTTGATCTGCCTGTTGTTTCATTTGATTCTGCACCAAAGTGGTGTTATCCTTTAAAAGTTGGAGAACTTGTTCTTGATGCTCGATGTGATCTTTCACTGCTTGAATCTTTTTCTTCTTGATATGTCCTTCTATCTTGAGAGTTTGAGGAGTGGTAATTTCTTCCAATGCATTACAAGATATGGTCGGATTCATTTCTTGATGTTCGATGTCATCTTTCACTTCTTGAACATTTTTCTTCTTGATATGTTCTTCTATCTTAATAGTTTGAGGAATGGTAATTCCGGCCAATGCATTACAAGATATGGTCGGATTCATTTCTTCTTTCTCGATGTGATATTTCACTTCTTGAACCTTTTTCTTCTTGATATGTCCTTTTATCTTGAGAGTTTGAGGAGTGGTAATTCTTGCCAATGTTTTACAAGATATGGTTGGATTCATTTCTTATTTCTCTGTGGTTGGTTCCTGGCGTATATCCTCTTCTTTTGATGTTTCTTGATCCTTTTCTTCCTCCTCTTCACAATCAATGTAAAATAATTTCTTCTCAGCACACTTATGACCTTTAATGTATTTTTTATCACAATTGTAACAAATTCCTTTTGCTCTTTTTTCTTCCAATTGTTTTGGTGTCAACCTTGTAGGTTGTGGAAGGCTAGGAGAAACAACACTTTCATATTTATAGTTGTGAGGGGTAGAATTCCTTGTTGCCATAATTTTTCTTTCCACTTTTCTTTCCAACCTGAATGCCTTCTCCGATGAAACAGGTTCCTAAAGATGAACCTCATGTTGAATGTTATCCTTTAAAGTCCCTATGGATACATCAATCCTCTGCTTCTCTGGAATATCATTTTCCCTTATCAGGGAAAATTTTAAAAACCACCCTAAATTTATATGTATAATAAATGGGCTAATCCCCATGATACATAGGAAAAATGGGAGGCGATTTTATCAATAATATAATATGTATATATAAATTTTTCGGCGAATCTCTCACCAGATTATATAATCTTGTAGAGTGATGGAGAATCTTTCACTGAATTATAAAATCTTGTAAGATCTTGGCAAATCTTTTACTGAATAATAAAACATTGTGAAGTCTTGGTGAATTTTTTGTTAAAGTATGAAACCATATATGATAATAAGAAAACATATTCATTAAACTGTAATATACTAACATACATGTTCGGAAAAAAGAAACATAATTTTCTCTTCATACAAACAATGTTCCAAGTTTCAGTGGCCGTGTTTGTCAAGGTTCTTACAATACACTCTTTCATATCTTTCTATTAGTTTTGATAATATTCCACAACAATGTTCTTGTAGGTGTTGATATTGAGCATGAGTTCTGTCAAGGTAGGAGAGATTAATATTTTCTCTACAACTTTTTTCAAGCTACCACTTTTTTCAAGTTATCAAATTTCTTTCTTATTCCATAGACTCCAACTGTGAGATAAAAAAAAAAACACATCAAGTTTCTTTACCCCAACACGCCAACAAGTAGTAAGCCCCAACTATATTATATAAGAAAGTATCAGATATCCCAAAGGCTTGAAGGGGATCTAATTGAAAGAAGTGACCATTATGAGAAGCCTTCCAATCAATATACGAATATATAAATGTATATTTATTATTATTTTAATCGGAAATCTTCAATTAAATAATAAAATTTAATTACGTCTTTCCCAATCTAAATTGCTTATTAGCATAATTCACTACCCTCGTACGTCTCACATTTTTTAAGAGCGTTGTAACATGTAGATTAATTTCCTTTTTGGTGAACAATCTCCACCTTTTACGAAAATATGGTGCAGTGGCTCCAACCCCTACAGATCATTAGGACAAACTAAGAATAAGAAGATGAAAGGTTGTATAAACCAGCTTATTTTTCAAACAACTAATCCAACATCAGTACCTAAACTTTTTCATGAAGATATCATATTGAGAATGTTTGAAAAATGGTGGGAAATCTTCTGTGAGGGTGATGTGGAAAGAGTGATAAGGTTTCACTGTTTTGAATTTTTTTTGTTAAATCAGAAAAACCAATATTAATGGAGATATTGGTATTTTTTACTAAATTTTGTGAAGGGACTAAATGCAGCTTTAACCCTTCACCTTAAGATGTTTTTACAATATAATTTCCTAAGTCTATTTAATATCTTCATTATCATAAAAACCAACATTTATCCATCTTAACTCCACATCTACCACTCTTAGAGGGATGAAATCTATTTATCCCTCTGAGCACTTGGTAGACCCAGAATTAAGATGGATCTAAGATGATAAAATTTCCCCTTTAAATAGTCTATGCTCACATGAATACCATGGTATTACCATGGGTCAATACCATGGGTTATCATAAACCTGGAGCTTAAAAATTACTATTAGTAATTTATAGAAATTAATAAAAGTAATAATTGATTTTTATTTTATTTTTTATTTTAACCAAGTTAAAATGTTTAACATACATTAAATTACAACATCCATTTTTACTCTTGATCCACCAAGCCCCCAGAGGGATCAAATATTTTTTCACTCTATGCTATTTTGCATATCACAATATTTGATCCCTCTTGGGGCTTAGTAGATCCAGAGTAAAGATGGATCTATGCTGGTTTAATTGCCCCCTTTAAATAGGCTACATTCCACGTGAATACCATGGGTCAATACCATGTGCCATTTTTATTTTTATTAATACTAATATTAGGGTTAATAATGTTTTTTTGCATGGTATTAATAATAATCTAGCCCATGGTATTTTTCCCATAGTATTTTGCCCATAGGTTTCACCTAAATATAACGCATTTTTGAGTGTTCGTAAATATAAGGTGACTTATGGGGTAAAAATAAAAAAAATGTTTTATTTATTAACCATACCTCTTGTTTATTTATATTTTTATTAATTTACCATACCTCTTTTACAAATATGGTATTTGGCCCATAGGATTCACTTAAATAAAACCTCTTTTTTTGAGCCTTCATAAATAGAAAGAGGGTTATGGACTAAATATAAAAAGAGGTTTTATTTATTTACCATACCTCTAGTTTATTTATATTTTTATTTATTTACCATACGTTTTGAGTAAGTATATAAAGAGGTTTTATTTATTTACCATACCTCCACTTTATTTATACTTTTATTTGTTTACACCCTTGCATGTATATAAGGTGACTTGTGGAGTAAATATAAAAAATGTTTTATTTATCTACCATACCTCTCATTTATTTATAAAATAAATTTTAGGCGATTTGTAAAAATGTACTATGATACAAAATATTCGCCCACTAAAAATTTAAAACCCTTTAATTTCGCCTAAGGGCGAAAATTTGCCCCTAAAATTTTCCATGTCCCTTATATTCAATTTTTGAAAGTCCTCAATATGCTCTGCCATTGAACACTTTTGTTTGAGATTTATCAATTGGCTAAGGAAGGTGTTTCTCTTTGTATCCTCATAATGTGCTATCATTTCCTCCGTGAAAATTGACCACGTAACAAGTGGTTTATGAGAACAAAGCCCTTTATACCATAAAAAATGATCCAGTTCTAAATATGAAGATGAAATACATACCTTTTGTAACAGTTTCACTTCATGTAGATCAAAATATTGCTCCATTTGTAGTATCCAATTTACCGGATCCTTGCCATCAAACTTCCTCATATCGTCTTTTCTTGATTTTAGGAGCTCGATCTTGAAACGACTATAACTCTGTAATTGCGGATCTTCCAGTTCTAAAATTGTTACTTGCAGTAGCCCTCTTTGCCCTCTTTCCAATGCCACCAGTTTGATCGAAATTGGATTCTCCAAGAAAGAGTTATGCACAATCTCCCAAGATGGCCTGATTATATAGCTTTTCAGAAGAACGAACTTGTATGAAGTGCCACGTGTCACTGTTTTAACCTTCAGATCTAAAAACTATACACAGAAAACTAAAGTCTGTTCTCTTTCTGTAACTTACGAAATTTCATTCTGATGCTCAGAGCAACAGTTATGACGATTTTCCCTAGGTCACCTGTTTTGTATGTAATTCGGGAGCTTGCAGATACCCTAAATTTCTTGGATTGCATCTCCGAAAATATAGCAAAAAAAGATCTAAAATTTGGGCCCGAGCTTCCCCATTATTGTGAATCAAATGGGTTTTAATTTCAGAGTCTGAACCTTTGTAGAAAACAAATTATAGCGAAAATTACACAATGACCTGTTTGAGATGAAATTCTGGAGCTTGCAAAAACCCTAACTTCCTCAGATCATATCTCCTAAAATATAGCGAGACAAGATCTGAAATTCGGAGTCGAGGTTCAAAACGATTTCTTCTCAAATGGGTTTTTTTTAGCTTCTGAAACTACGTAGCGAAAACTTTATACGAGAATTCCACGATAACCTGTTTGGAGTAGCAAAACCCTGGAATCCAAGGCTCTAATACCAAATGTTATGAAACCAGCACACAAAAAGATAGAAAAGAAGGATAAACGCCTAACAATTCAGCGTTTTCGAGGGGGGAAACTCCTTTACATTACAAAAATGAAAATTTCCTGGATGATACAAATGACAAGAGCTCCTTTCTATATATAGGAGTTGAAGGGGTCATAATATAATCAAATCCAACATAACAATAATAATGTAAGGGCACAATAATAATAATAGTGGTCTTCTATGGGGCACAATAATAACAATATGGGGACTACATGGGCACAAAAATATAATAAGGGGGTTGTACTAATAACAATAAGGGGTTACACTAGTAGTATAGGGACCTAATAGGAGTCACGCAGGAACACATGCATTTCTTCATTGCCAGCAAGCCTGGACAGTACCCCAGTGGAGGTTCCTGCTTCAGCTCTTTGTGCATGAATCCTTTCTCTTCTTTCGCCTTTGTTATTTTTTTGAAAGAGAACTGTGGATAGGCACTTATTTATTTTGGGGAGGAAGATGAATCCTGACTTATTGAGAGCATGAGAAGTTATTCCTTCAGAGAAGCATTTAAAGACCTATGATTCAGGTTTGCTTGTTTATATTTTCTCCTTCTTTATTTCTACTAGTTGCATAAGCTTGAACACACCAGAGTAGAAAACTGAGTATAGGCATGAGGTTTCCTAGTCTGGACATGGGTTCATGGTTCGACCAAAACTTTCCTTACAGACGAATCGTATTTCCGTCAAGACTTCATCGCCCAGAAGTTACAACCAAGCACAAAGAAGATAGACACAGGACTAGCCAAGCACTGCAGTGTCACAAGTCTCTTTGAATTTCAGCCACATACCCATTCAAAAGCCAAAACACAGGTCCAGACACAACACTTATTTGTGTAGTGAACACAAACGAACAACTCAACATGAAAGGAAAAGGAAGACAAGAGGAAAGGGCTTACACAACAAGGAAACAAAACCAGAAGATAAGAAAACAAAATGACTAAAGCAAACAAGATGTAAAACCAAAATAAGAAAACCATGATGGATTACGAGTGCAATATGAATGCAAGGAAGGGAAAACTAATATGAAACTAATCCTACTCCTATCCTAACACCTAAACGGTCGGGGTTACGTGAAATGAAATTTCCAGTGAATTCATCGTAGTCGCTCTCGATCTGCATCCACAAATATATAAATGATTAAAACAGATAAAAAGTAGTGTGCAACAGAAAATAGAAAAACTTGAACAAGCTGCACACGGAAAGGAAGGTCTTTCCTGTGGGAAGAAAGATGTGTCATAACCACCCAATACACAAGCTTACTTTTTTTATGGATACCCTTTCTAAACAAACCTTGGAAGCTTCTTGTGGATGTGTCCTTGTCTGCACCAAGCTTCTTAGAAAGCGTAAGCTTACTTTTTTTATGGATACCCTTTCTAAACAAACCTTGGAAGCTTCTTGTGGATGTGTCCTTGTCTGCACCAAGCTTCTTAGAAAGCGTAAGGAAAGATTGAAATTTGTTGCCTACAACATGTCTTGTCAAGTAAGATTATTCCATCCATTCAACGATTGTATCATAAAATTTGTGATGTTTTTTTGGAAAGCCTCGTGATATTTGAAAAGACGGATTTGTGATTCGAGAGACGTGATCATGATGGGAACCTAGGAAGGAAAGATACATCCAATCATTCTCAGCAGTCATGCCAAGACAGTGAGGAACTGCCATAACCATCAACGAAGGCTGAAGTGCCTCACTTGTGTAATAGAAGTATGAAGAGAAAGATGGTAAAAAATGAAAATTAGAGTGCGAGAAGCAACAACCATCGGGTGTGCTAATGGGAAAATAATAAGCCGAAGGACAGTCACCCAAGACAGAGAAATAACTAGATGAGCTAGTTGAGACGTCAGATTCCCAGTTTTCAATGAAGAAATAAAAATCCATTTGAAAAATCTTGGGAATGCTCCAAATAATGGAAACAAGTTCACTATGAGCTAGATAAGATAGACAAATTTGCAGTGCAATGTTCGCAAGAAAGTCGAGGAGCCGTTCATGAAGAGGGAAATTCGATAAGTATGATTGCGGGCAAAGACAGCCTTTGAGATGATCAACTTCAAAATCCCATGATTTCGTGATAGATGAAAATTCCCAACCCTAGTTTGATGTGAGAGATTTGCATGAAGGCAAATGCGTTGTGACAGATTCATGAATTTGGTCATACGTGAAATTTTGAAAATTTGAGAGATCACATCCGAAATACCAAACATTTTTTGCACGTGAATTCACATTGAGTGCAACCATGCAGATAGAGGGATTTTACGTGAGAAACTAGATCTGATTGGGTTTGGGGGGCTTACCAGAGTCACGAGGTCCTAACATAACCATCAACGGATGTTGAAGTGCCTCGACTCCCTAGCACACCCTAATACTTTCTAGAATTACATAATCGTATTTTAAAGCTTGAACTAGATCATGCATGACTTGAGGATGGTTGTTGTTGCTGATTTCAAAACTTCTCTCAGGATGGCAACCATCTCTGTCACATGTTGCACTAGATTTTTTAGCTTCAGAAAGCTGACTTGAAGATTTGTCTTCATGCAAGAGAAGAGATGACGAGGAATGGGAAGTACAATCTGTGATTAGACTATTTTCAACTTCATCATGAATAACCGCACTGCCTTGTGTCAATTTAGGAGATAACTCGTCGGATGAAGAAAAAATAGAACGTGGAGTATCTCCGATGCATGTGGATGCATTGTGAATGGTGGGACATATGAGCAAGTGAGGTGAAGAGGAAGTTTCGATAGGTACATCTTCTTTAAATGGAGCACATTCTACATCTGAGTTAGAGACTTTATGAGAAAATGGAAGATCATGTGATGTGCTTATGCATTCGTCACTGCATATGGAAGCATGGGATTGATGACTGAACAAGGCTGGGGGTTGATCGAAAGAATTAATTGCACAAGATTTTCCACCGAGATTAGTAGATTGATAATATTTCAAGAATGGAAGCTCATTTTTTTGATGTGCACAATTTTGAAACAACGAGGGAAGATTGATAGTGTCCTCACCTTTCTGCTCCTCTTCCTGTGTAATGTGACTACCCTGCGCCTGATCACAATTTGAGCCAGCAGCTGGAGAATCAAGAGAATGCAAATAGCTAGCTGGTGAAGTGGATTGATTAAGCAAGTCATGGTACAAGTATTCATGGCTTGTAGATGATGGAGGATGGCAGAGATGCAGATCATATTTGAGACTTCAGTTATGAACGGTGACATCCTCTTGCAGAATGGAGGAGTGAGTCTTCGTTATAGGCTTCCTGAGCCATTTTGGAACTTCCTCCATAGAAGTGGGAGACAGATGAGAAGATGGGTTAGGGACATGCTGCACAAATTTCTCAACTTTGCAATCACCGCAAGGGGGCACCCACATCAGGACTGAAAAAGGAGGAGGACAAGGAACAAACGGGGTGTTGGGCTCCTCCTCTGCAATCTGAGGTGCCTCATGATCCACAAGAGTTGGGGAGGAAGGGAAATCAGGAGGTTCACCATATTGAGAACTATGAACCAAGCGTTTAAACTCTTCTCTCAAGAAGTCAAAGTTCACAAGTTGTTCAGGAATTTCGTAATAGAGGTGAAGGAAGCGATTAGAAAAGTCCTCAATTGATTCATTAGGCTCCATACTTAAATGTCAGATATTTTCACAGAAATCCCAGTGACTATACTCATCACTTCGCCAAGCTGACCGAATGAATCGATAGAGGCAAAGGGTAATGTGTAACACCAATGTTGAGCACGAACTTCGAATGTGAGGGTGAGTAATAAAGTCCATACATCTTCGTAGTCTATCTTGTGGTGTAGGCAAAAGTTTATAACTTAGCGCACATGCGCACAATAAGATGGTTCACCCTCACCGTTAAACGTTAACTTGGACAGGTCATGGATAACTTCTGCGGGGATGGTACATTCAAACTTTGTAGAAGGACATCCCAGGATTATGATGTCAAGAAGAGCCATTTTTATATAAGAGATTCAAACCAGACTCTATGGGCACAACTTGTCGTCAGGCCCTCCTTCTAGCGTCATTTTTTTAACAGTGCTGGAAATTCATCAACCAAGGGGATCTCCCCAATGTGAAGTCCCAACTAGACCTCACACCGTTTAGTGTAGGAGTCCCATTCGGTATGAAGGTCCAATTTACATATACTTAGAGATCTGCCTTTAATCTATTTGTCAGCACATGAGAGTGTTATGCTAGTATCTTCAAACAACAAGGTACGTGTCACTGGTGAGTGCGTAATGTAACTGTGTCAAGGTTATATGACTACAAAGTGAGATAGTAAGTGATCTTAATGAGAGGTAGCAGTACCACTCAGGAAGAGACACACATGAACTAGAAAGGTCTATCCAACACCCAACAAAATATTCCACAGCAGATGCGATAGTCGTTAAAACCGAGGTGAAGGGTACAACACATACGCCACTCTTCGGAGTAGTCCACACGAATGTGATGATCATTATAAATAGAAAAACAAAGATGGTATGTTGAGTATCTCGTGGAGTAATCCACAAGGATGTGACAATGGTGATAGCCAATACACAAAGGTGGTCTGTCTAGTATCTTGTAGAGTAGTCCATAGGGATGAGCCGACGGTTATAAACAATACAACACATCTTCAACAATGTAAGTACTAAAATAATAAAAGCAGTTCCACTATCTTAGTACAGGTTAAGAAAACATGCATTACAAATGTTTAAAGAGTAGTATTTTTAACATCTACAAAACATGTGTGAAAACGTGCTAGCCTTAATAGGCTTCTGAATTAAGAAAAAGTCGCAAGACACATTTGTACACCATACATCACTAGTCCTAGTAGTGGGACATTAGATCCACTCCTTGCTTCTCAAATAACATACTACAAGATATCAAGGCTATGTGGGAGGAGCCAAGGTGAAAAGTTTTTCCTCATACAATGGCAGGGGTATATATAGCCAAGGGTGATGCTTGATCCTTGTGACTCTTGGACTACCCTCATGACCGTTCAACTTCCAATAACTTTTCAACTAACATGACTCTTCAACTTCCTGTGTGTGTCCATTGGTATTCACTTTACATTACATTGAGTTACAATAGATATGGTCCATAAAGGTGATGTGGCCAAGACAACTCATGACACTGCTGAAATGTATTGGCTGAATGTGGTGTCCGTGTCAAGCTGATACACTTCTGAGTGGTCGATGTAATCTTGGTGTGCTTTGTCTTTTCCTTCGCATCACATAGTGCTGTGGGGTATTCGGTGGTCTTGGTCTTTCATGATGGTTCAATGCATATGTTCCTTTCGCTTGTTGCTTGATGTGCATGGTATGCCCGTCCAGCTACAAGCAAGTCTTCTAGCATGAGCTTTCCTTCTTCATCACATTCAATATCTCACCATGATCTATCAGTGTACCTGTTCCTACGATTTTCTCATGACGGGATGACATCAAGTCCAAAACCTCCTAGTCTAGCATGATGCATTTTTGTCGTGTTTTGGGTGACAGGGAGAGAGGACAACTCACCGAGACAGAACAGAGCGCAACTCAGGCTAGAAAGAGGAACTCTAGGAGGATAGCCTGCACTGTCGAGAAAAACTGCACAGTGACCACTGGGAGGCATAATTTTGTAGTGAAGGAAACTAGTGGCAACTACAAGGTGGGACCCTACGGGGCACTTATGTGCAGTTCCTGGAGGGAAGGAAAGATAGGGCTGCAGGGGACCTGTTGGGCAGTTTTATGCAATTTTCAAGAACAAGGCATGATTGGGCTGTAAGGGACCTATTGAGCATGACTACACAAATTTAGAGAATAGTGTAGGACATGAAGTAGAGGGACTGCTAGACATTATTGTGTAGTTTTGGAGAATAGTGCAGGATAGGCAGTAGGAGGCCTGCTAGACATGTCTGCACAGTTTCTAAAGTCAGTGCAGAGCAAGGCAGTAGAGGACTAGCAGGACATGTCTATGCAGTTTTGGAGATCAGTGTAGACCTAGGTCTTGGTGCAGTGCAGGGTTCTAATAGACCAGAAGGAGGCTTGATGACTCTACTTAAGAAATGTGCAGTTTAGTTTGGACATGGATGTAGTTTCTGCGCAGTTCTGGGAGGCTGACAGGCTGGTCACCTCCAGGATTGCGCACTACAACTGAGCTGGAGTAAAACCTCAAGCACTACACAGTTTTGGGCAGCAGAGCAAGGTCATTGAGGGCTGACGCTGCGCAGTGTAGCTCAGTCGGGATCTAGTGGAAGAGGGTTGTCTGATCGCATAAATTTTCAGGAAAATGGCTAAGTGTTGAAGGCAAGTGAACTTGTGTAGACTTGACATTGTGATCATACACTTAACATACTTTGATGACGAGACAACAAAAACCACCAGTACAATAAGACAAAACATGCCCTCAGTGTGACTGTCTTAGCACTGAAAACGACAAGCGTGACACTTGAGATAGACCTTCGGATGATCGTGACGACACTTGTGTGATAGTGCTTACAACTTTCTGTGTTAGTACAACATATATTTACATAGCAAAGAAAACCAAAACACGAAAAGAAAAACCTTCAATCTCACCAGAACAAGATTGAAAGCATGAAAAATAAATTAATATGCCAAAATATGACCACCAGTCAAACAAGCAAAAGGGTGAAAAGACTTCACAAGAGCTCATGGGGTGAGCTCGAGTGTTTGCAACCATCAAAGGAAAAAACAAGGAAGGCTCTGAAATTTAGATGTAAGCCAAAATTTTGGAGGGTGTTGTAGCCAATACAACATAACTCAATGACTCTTCCCACCCCCAAGGCGATGTAAATTATCACACGCTTGAGAGTTGCTACTCCTGTACACCATATCCTCCTTTGCATGGTATGAGGGGGCCTAGAGGTACGACCCACCTCACCAACCCAATTGTCAATCTTCATGGGATTCACTGGCCACGTTTTCCTCTGTTCTCACACCCATCGGGGAGGTGGCCTTCTCCTTTGTTATTTCCCTCAGCTCCTCTAGATGGTTATCTCTGTCAGCGAGATGCCATTCTAGTTGCATTTCCTATCCTTGTAACTCTTATCCTCGATTCGAAAGGAGATTCGC
Organism: Pinus tabuliformis; assembly: GCA_031772625.1. Lineage (NCBI taxonomy): Eukaryota > Viridiplantae > Streptophyta > Pinopsida > Pinales > Pinaceae > Pinus > Pinus tabuliformis. The sequence continues at coordinate 18,735,018 of CM062813.1, read as the reverse complement.
TACCTTGTTTCCTTTCTGTCAACGTGCTCTATGATCACATAATCAATAGCTGAGAGGTGATATTGGATATGTCCCCCTATTAATTCAAAACAACAACTTTTTATTACCTTGTATGGGGCTGAACCATTGATAAGGTGCTGAAGCATAGAAATTTCTATTTGGGAGTCCCCTATAACCTACAATTTTGTGATGCCGAGATCTTGGGCCATGTGTAATCCTTTGTCCAAAACAAGGTACTCTACCACGTTGTTTTTTGTGTGTCCACATGAGGCTTCAAATAATCTAATCACTTTCCCTTTGTCATTTTGAATGATTTCCCTAAGGCCCATTTTCCCAGGATTTCCTCTAGATGCTTGATTGAAGTTAAGTTTGTGGAATCCTTGTGTGGGACATTTGAACTTGCTGGAGGATGACTATTTAGGTTGAAACCTTTGAGGGGGAGGAGGGATATAGGATTTTTGAGATTTCCTAGTGCCAAGAGAATGGATCACTCTCGTCCCTCTGCCTTCCAATGTTCTTCCTCCCATTAGTCAATAGAGAGGGTTTCCTAGAGGTTTCACTTAATGGTTGTCTAGACATTGGGGGGATGAAAGGGTATCGAGTGAAATATTACTCTGTTACTTGTCTTCTAGATATTCCATAGTACTAAACCTTGAGAGAGGCACTAGGCTCTATTAACAATGGGGTTCTTGAAAAGGGACCATCTTCAGGTTTCTATGGTTTCCACAAGGCTATTGATAGACTTGTTTGAGGCCTCGAAGAGTTCTGAATGTCACCCCCATACTTCCAGTGACTTTGGGCATGAATTTAGTAGGTGGTCCATTGTTTCCTCCTGATTGTGGCATAGTGGGCACCATGATGGGTCGCTGAAGCCTCTCTGTCTTATTTTGTCCCATGTTAGAAGTTTTCCCAGCCTAGCTAACCATAAGAAGAATGATACTTTGGGCCATAAGCGGAAATACCAGATTCATTTCCATACAGAGTCCGGCTCCAAATTTCCTTCTCTCAACAGGAGGGAGTAGGCTTCCTTTAAAGTGAATATTCCTTGGGTTCTATATCCCCATCTCAGATTATTTGGCTCCCCATTGTTGAGGATGGGTTTTTGATGTAGAGTTTCAAGGAGGTCTTCCCATTCCCTTTGTGGAATTTGAGGGGGCCAGTCCTCATAGGTCTTCGATTCCCTCTATGTGGCTTCCTGGATTGAGTCCTTCTAGAAGTCCTTGACTAGTTCCACTCCTAGTGGAGCTGTGAATTCCTTGACCACTGAGAAAGCTTGATCTTGATCTAGTCTGGGAGGTTGCATCCAACAATCACTCTAGAATCTAGAAGTGCCACCATTCCCGATTTCCCAAAACCCATGATTTCAAATGAAGGCCTATTGGATTTTAGCCCAGTTCCAAATCGCAGATCCATTTGGGAGGTTCTGATGTTCTTGCAGGGGCTGCAATCCACCCTCAACCCTATATTTGGCATTCCACATTTGTTTCCATATCTCATTTCCTCCTTGTAACCAGTGCCACCACACCTTCGCACTGAGAGCTTGGGATAAGGTCTCAGGGTCCTTAAGGCCCAAGCCTCCCTAAATTTTTGGTTTACATAGCTTATCCCATGCTACCAATGCCCATTTCCTCCCGATCTACATCCTAGACCAAAGGAATTTCTAGAATTTTGTTGTCAATTCTTTGTAGATGCTTTTGGGTGCAAGCAAAGCCAAGAGCTGATATATTGGGATTGCCTGTAGAACCAACTTCAATAGAACCAACCTTCTTGCTGAGTTGAGAGATTTGAATGTCCAGCTGGAGAGATTCTTATCAATATAGGACAATACCTCTTTCCAGATTGAAATCTTAAGGGAGTTGGATACCAGGGGGACCCCTAAATAAGTACTGGGGAGCACTCCCTCTCTAAATCCCAAGGTTCTAGCCAGATGATTTTGGACTCGAGGGTGAGTGTTGAAGAAGTATATGTCCGAATTTTCACCATTTATCTGGGTGCCTAAAGCTTGTTGGAATGTCTCCAGAATCTCCTTTATTTTCTTCGCTTCTCGTAGCGATGGCTTTCCAAACAACATGTTGTCATCGACAAATTGTTGATGAGTCATCGGAGGGTTTCGCTGAGCTATTTTGATACCCATAAGATCCCTTAAGATTGTTGCAGCTTTGATTAAGTGACTCAGGCCTTCGAAAACAATGATGAAAAGGAAAGGGGATAAAGGGTCCCCTTGTCAAATCCCTCGCGATGCTCGAAAGGGTCGAGAGGGCGCCCCGTTCACCAAGATTGAGAAGAACATCATTGTTATTAGTGCTTTGATCCATATAATCCATGCCGGGGAGAAACCAAATGTTGCAAGAATCAATCACATAAATTCCCAATTTAATCTATCATAAGCTTTAGAAAGATCAAGCTTTATGATCATACCTGGAATGCGAGTTGATGTTAAGGTGTGAACTACCTCATGGGCCACCAGAATTCCATCCAATATCTATCGGCCTTCAACAAAACCTGTTTTCTCTGGTCCTATAATGGTCTTCAACAAGGGTTTGAGTCTTCTAACTAGGATCCCTGAAATAATATTGTAGATAACATTGCATAAAGCGATTGGGCGAAACTTGCTTGGGTCTAGGGCTTCTCCCTTCTTAGGAATGAGGGCTAGAAATGCGTTCAGGCCTGCCCATAGCCATTGGAATTGCTAGGAGCACTCCACAATCTCCAGGATTTCTTCCCCTAAGAATTTCCATCTCGGTTTGAAGGAGTCAGCAGTGAACCCATCTGGGCCTGGTGCCTTATTTGTCAGGAGAGTCTTCACCACCTCCTGCATTTCTTCTAGGGAGATTTGTTGCATGAAGGCTGCATTTTGCTCCGCCAATATGAGGGAAGGAATGTGTTGTTGGATTTGTTGAATTTCTTGCTATCTATGAATGTCTAGTTCTGTTAAGAGGGACTGGAAATGTTGAATAAATTCTTCAATGATCTCATCGTGGTAGGCCAAACAACGCCCCTCTTGATCCATAAGGGAAAAAAAGTGGTTGGAGTATCTATGCTTGATCATGGTCAGGTGGAAAATTTTCATGTTTCGCTCCCCTTCTCATAGGCATTGCACCCTAGAATTTTGTTTCCACAGGATCTCCTCCTGCTTCCGCCTTTGTTCTAGGGCATTAAGGATTTCCCCCTCTTGATCTATGTGGTCCTCGGTCTGGCCTTCCAATATTATCTGTTGTTGGAGGGAGCGCATGGCTTCCTCCAGTTGTCGCTTCTCCTTATGGATGTTCCCAAAATCCGTCTTGTTCCAGGTTTTGATTTTTCCTTTGAGCTCTTTGAGTTTGAGTTGAAATGTTTCCATCGGGTTTTTCCCTCTATCCCTTGAGGCTCTCCACCATTCTTCCATTTTGGGTACTAGATTTGGGCAATCTAGCCAAAAGGATTCAAAGCAAAACGACCTATTCAGAGGGGCCATTCACAGATCGATATTAAGGTTTATAGGCCAATGATCAGATCCCATGCATGGGAGAATCTCTACTTAGAAGAACAGATCCTATAATAAAATGTTGTTAGAAAGAAGAAAATGATCAAGCTTTGAGGCTATTTGGAATTCACCTCCTCGTCAGTTGTTCCAGGTAAAATTTCCATTCCTGAATTCCACATCCTACATTCCCAGCTCTTGGATCATCTCCTAGAATGCCCTCGAGTTTTGATCTAGGCAACGAATGACCCCCTTGTTCTCGCTAAGATCCTTGATGAGATTGAAGTCTCCCGCTAGAATCTAGTTGTCCATCCCCACTATTTCCTTCAAGTGTCGCAGGCCTAGAAGAAAGATTGGTTTTGACCCCGGCGTAGTGGGGCCATATACCCCTGTTAACCAAACCTTTTTTCGGGGTGCATAGGCATTCAAATTTTCATATCAGGGAGTATGGGTTGGCCATCTATTTATCGAAGGAAATGTATCTAGGGTCCCATAGGATTTCCAGGCCACCCACAATGCCTCGTGCATCCAAGGCCATGTATTCTACCAATGGCCAATTTTTGCTTGCTATTTCTTTGAACTGCTCTTATGTCACCTTGGTTTCCTGAATGATAAGGATATTCAACTGCTCTTTGTGAATTCTTTCCTTCAGGTACCTCATATTCCCTTTGTAGTTGAGGCCATGAATATTCCATGAAATCAATTTCATTGATAAATAGATGGGGTGGAGCGATGGTAATACTTCGTCAATACGTTTGTCTGTCCTGAGTTTACCAGGATTTCCCTCGCTTCCCTAATCACCTCCCTCGTTGGCCTTCTTCCCATTTTCCTGGGTGCTTTGTTTTGGTCGGGGATGGGGAGATTTCCTCCCATAGTACTAAAGTCATTTCCTGTTGTTGGTCCACTGTCGCTTGTCTTTTCTGCCACTCCTTGAATATTTGATGGAACTGCTCCAGTTGATCCTGGGGGATTTCGGTTGATCCATCTTTCACCCAACTACAGAGGTAAGCAACCATGACTCACTCATCTGAGTTTAATTGTTCAAGTTTCACTTCTTGATCTAATGCATGATGCACTTGAGCCAGGGCTTGAAGGATCTCCTTTCTATTGGTTTGGATTTCATGGGTTTTGTGCCCTCTCTATTGATGTCCTTTTTGTCCCTCCGCCTCTCTCTCAATCTCCATTGCTGAGTGGGTTGAGTATTCTAGTCCCAGGGTATCAATCATCTTCGGTTCTGCGACCTCCGCCAATAGGGAAAAGTGATTTTCTTGTGGGATCTGATTGGATAGATGAGGATTAGTCTGCGGTCAAGTAGAGGCATCAGTGATGGGGTCCCCTCCTTGTTTAGACGACGTGTTTTTGGCCTTGGCTTGGCCAGAGGATGGGGGGGTTTGGTTGCAGGGGGACACTGACGTTGAACTTCCTAGAAGCCATTTAAGGTTGTAGATGAAGGCTGGGTCTGATGCGGGCAATCCCTAAATAAGTTCCCATACTCATGGCACAATCGGTAGTTAAACGACACATGCTCATAGTCCAACGGTTGTGACCAGGTTTCATCCTAGTACTCTTTATCCACCGATTCTAGAAGAGGTTGTGAAATGTTCATGTACACACAGATGTGGGCATATGATGAGAATCTTCTTCAATGGGTGACCTCAAAGATGTGGAAAAACTGTCCAATGGAATTTCCTATTAGTTCCAAGATATATGTTTCCCATAAATCTTCTGGGAGTGAATACAGACGTACCCAAATCAGGGCTGCTAGGAATTTCTCCTTATCGGGGTTGTAACAAGGCTCCCAATGTCGTATGAAAAGCCCTGCACTATTCATGAAGTAAGGGTTGTTATCCAGGATTCACTTTCGATCCTCTAGGTCTTCGAAGATTACTATGAAAAATTCCTTAACCCTTAAGCGAAGGTCGATGGAGGCTTTTGGCTACCATTTTTCCTGGATCCATTGGAGGATCTCTTTTTCCCTTGGCCAAATACCCATAAATTTGCAAATTATGCCATGGTCTTGCATGAACTGGTGGGATTTCTCTAGGCGGTTGTTGGGGATGGTCACCTTGGGGTTGTTGGTTGCCTTTAGGAGGCAACTCCCCTTCATGCGTGCCTACCATTGAGCTCCAAGCATTGGGGATTTTGGTATTTTTTCGCTCCGTGGCCCTACAAAGGACGATGGGACCGAAGATGACTTGTGTGTGCCATTCAGGATTGATTTGAAGGAGGGGGTTTCTGCCCCCCCCCCCCCCCCCCCCCCCCCCCCCCTTTTAGGAGGCCCCATCTGAGGCATGGTCAGTCAGATAGAGAGTAAGTACTATTGGTGACTGCAATGTCAGTGGGGAAGGCCGCTGATGGTGCGTGACAAAGATTGTGATGTAGATGAAACCCTAACTGCAAGCAAGCTCCAGAGCTAGCCTCTAGTCCATGGGTCCAAAAAAACTTATCTCTTCGGCATTATTATTATTATTATATATTAATGGTAATATTTTAATTCTAAATATTACTAAATAATTTACTAAACAATGTATGAAGTACGACGAAAACTTCGCAAAAGGAAATTTGTCCAAAGCATGAAAACCAAATTGAATCTTTTATTGTAGAAAACACAAACTGGAAAACACCTTCATTCTCGCATGCATTACCCATCCTTTTCATAAGGAAAGCTTCACAAAAGGAAACATAGTAATACTAACTCAAAAAAATTTCATACTTAAATTAATTACGCGTCGATTGCATAAACTTTCTTCTCCACCTCTTTTTTCTCGCCTATATGCCATCCTCTGCACATCCTTCAGACAATGAAAATTTACATTATGTAGACTCAAACCCAACATTAATGGAAAAGATGAAGGCTTAAAATCAAGGAAAGTTAGATCGATGATATATTTACATTGCTAGAGCGATTCTGCAAACACAGAATCAAAGATTAGAACAATAATTTGCCAAGTTTATTAGCGTGTGTAATACAGATTGAAGGTTATAGAGCCTGATTCTGGAGCTATAGAGAAACATCTCAGTACTTCTTTAGCTATAATAGCTAGTGCTATGGAATTTCTCATTGATTTAGTATCAAAGCATGTTGAAATGATTCAATATGAAGCATGGGTCCATTTCGACCTTCTAAATAAAAAAATGGCAATACTTGACTTGAAGATGGAGCAAATGAAATTGGAAAACAAAAAATTGATGTTTTGTATGGATAATTTGGGTCACGTAGAGAACATCAATGCCGAGGAGAATCTTAATGAAAGAGATGATGATATCATGGCCATTGACCAAGGTTCCTTTCCTTCTCAGGTTGAGCCACCCCATGTCGCTTTTGATATCAAGGATATGTAATAATTTAGATAGTTGTTAAGTTTTCTTTTTGGTTTTTTTTTTTTTTCATTGATAAAGCAAAACAATTTACAATAGTTTTCCTTCTTCGACTTTTTGAACATTGGGACAAGAAATTTTGGCTAAATTAAAAAATAACAAAAATAATTTCCATGCATGACATTTATCTATATTGCTCTATTTAATCTATTGCTTATACCCTACATCAAAGTAAATCGTTATTGATTTAGCTGTTGTTTTGCACTCGATAACTTAATTTCAAAATATTTCCACAACTTAATTTGCACAATTTTCTATTTCCATTTCCGGCTAACATAAACATTTATTTGAAAAAATGACATACATAACCCATCTTATGCATGGTCAAAGCTCTGCACAATGAAACATAATAATTATAACAGATTAAAATTAATAGTTTAACATTGATTTCCCTATGCACACCCTGTTCTCCAGAAAATACCCCATCCTATGCACAGTTTAAAGCTCCACACAATGAAACATAATAATATTCCTCGTTCCAATATAAAAGCTCAACATAGTAAAAGCTCTGCACAATGAAATATAATAATATTAATTATCATGTTCTCCCACACATACCTCATCCTCCAAAAAGATTAAATTTTAACACCAATGCTAAGAGAAATAACACACTATCTGAGAATTCACAAAACCCCCCATTATCCATAGCTCTAAAATCAGAGCTCTACATAGTTGCTCTCCCACACATACTTCATCCTCCACATAGTAAAAGCTCCGCAAAAGGAAAGCTTTTAACATTAAGTCTCCTATGCACCCCCATTCTAGCACACACACCCTGTCTCTTTGCACAAAGTAAAACTTGTAACACTAATTTTGTCCTTGCCTAATAAAGTTCGTTATGCATGACTATTCAGATTCGGGACCAGAGTTAGTTTTCAAGCTATTTTAGATCTTGTTTAGCATATCAGGGATACACTAATATTAAGCATCACGCTATTTTATTTTAGAGTTAATTATTTAATCTTAGGCATTAATGGTTAAGGTATTTTGATTTAAAGTTAGTTATTTGATTTTATTTTATATTTTTCATATAATTAGCATACAGATTTTATTAAGTTTCTATGTTGAGGTATATTTGAGCATTGACCGTCAACACTTTTGATGTGACCCCTACATCAGATGCAAGGATTTTTTCTTGTAGTAGATGCTTAATGTGGCGTAATACCTTTTTTTTAATGGTTTCTATGGTTTCTAGCTGTAAAGCTATTTGGCTTGTTATTTTTTGTTTAACCATTAACACTTTTGATATAACTCGTGCGATAGATGCCAATATTTTTTCTTCTAGTAGATGCTTTATGGGGCCCACCTTGTGCGGAGTAAATCTCCACACACTGAAAGTAACACATCTCTACCTCTGCACAATGGGTTAACGAATTATATTTAAATAATTAAATTATAATCTTGTATTTTAACATTTAATTTTAAGGATATTAATTATTACTCTTACAAATTAATAATTTGTCCAACCATGTCTTGAAAATAAAGAAGAACATAATCAAAGCATGCCATTAATGATGTGACCCATGCGACAGATGCTACATGCTAAAATTTTTTCTTGTAGCAGATGTTTTATGTGGCCCACTTTTTTTTAAGAAATTAATTTTCTTGTGCAGAGGTTTGCTTGTAGAGGAGCTTCAACATTTTCACTTCATGAGTTTCCTTTTTTATGTTTTCCAATGAACATAAACACTTTATTTGTAATAAAACTAGTACAAACCATGTTCATAACATCTTAAATCCGGAGAACATTTATGAGCGAACTTGATGCGGAGGTGGAAGTTCGGAGGTTCGGAGCAAACACATCCTCCCGCACACGCATCCTCCTGAACACTTTCCCCCACACATAATTATGAATAGTTTTCCCGTATGTTTAAGGACTTTAAAAAAATGTCATTACTTTTTTAACCAACATTTATTTAGGTTAGAAAATAAGAGAGAGAAGAAACTTGCAATAATTAGTTAAACTGTATGTGTCTCTAAGATTTTTTAAATTTGTGTGTTAGTTTATTCGTAATTAAAAGACGATAATGACTAGGTAGTGGACACCAACTATGCGGCCTTGTAGTTTCGTAATAGACATAACTTGGCACACTTTTTTTGTAGTGAGAATTATTATCGACAATATATGAGCTAGATTCCATTATTGTAAATAATTTATAGTCACACAGAAATGAGATGTGCAATAAATGGACGAGATGGTTTTGTAGCTTCAAGGTATATTTGCACTAAATTTCATAAACACTAGATTTGGTATCTTCAATTATTGTTTATTGACAAATGTTTTGTGTAACAAATTTCACAGTTGCAATAGTCGAGTCAATTTTACATTTGTGAAAGTAAGATCTAGTGAATATATACATAATTGAAAAAAATTGTGCTGTTCAGTGGTGTTGAGAACATTATTTATTTAGAAAGTGTTTTCAGCTATGAAACAAATATGGTTAGTAGACAAAGAAAATAATATATTTGCATTGATACCATTAATTCACTTGGTGTTGTCAATGAGAACTTCCACTGGTCGATTGCATATGAGCATTATGCTAATCTACCAATGAACAAGAATAATAGTAACAAGATTTGGACCTTTATCGCTCCTAGCTTGAAAACATTTTAGAAGCCTTCATATTAGAAAAATAGAGAGAGAGAGAGAGAAATTACACACAACACAAATCACTTTCATATATTTATTGATAAAAAAGGTTACATATATATAGGATACAAATTACTGACTTCGACAAATCTAAGATCCTAGGAAAGTGGATCTATGACTGGGACATGACACAACAACAATTCATACACATGGGAAACAACCACATCTAGAATAACACCTTGGAATACTCACTGACAACTTGTAATACACATGGAAGCATTGCTTCCAACACCCTTTGTTAATGCTTACGTGGAAAACATTGAAAACACATATTACAATAAGAAGGATAATCTATGTCTGATTGGTATTCATCAACACTCACATCCACTATGGAATCTCGCAAACACCGCTCTTTCACCACGACATCTTCAAGCTATCACTTGACCTCCATTTAAAATGTAACCGCCTCTGACCATCGTTGATGAACCTTGCAAGATCAACAATATTTAAACCTCAGATCGTCGGGGCTTTCGTGATAAGAGTCGTCAAGTAATGAACCATCCTTTGGACCAACCACCATCTGTTGGATATTTCGCTTTCAGCTATCAGTCAATTGCTAGGATGGAGGTCTATATACTAAATGTGTTCAAAAGTTGATCAAACAACTTGACCTTACTAACACAAGAATTGATGTTTCGGACATTGGGGCTTCCAATTTAAGAACCACCAACCCTTTTTATAACCAGAATTGAACATAATAATACTGCAACACACCACACAATAAAAAATAAATATTTTATGAGTTTAGATCTAAACTGAGAAATGCCAACATTCCAACTTCCTGCCACAATTGTAAGCTTGTTATATTGTTGAACAAATAGATCCGAGCACTGGATAAGGCTTCAAATATCTTATATTCATTCATCATTTCTCATACACCATAACCTTCTTTATTCTCTACTGGAACTTTGATCAATGTTCCCAGAATCATTAAAGATCTACCCCAGGAACAACCATACGAACCATACAAAAGACAAGCAGAGGTCAAAAGTTGTTTGTCTAGTTCAATCTTTGTCTTGGAGCTTTCTCATTTTCATAAAGCAACATTTGTTAGAGTGGTCAATTCCAACAAACATACACTCACATATTGAGATGAACAGACTCAGTATGAAGTGAAAACTCCAAAATTTGAGATCGGAACAAGATTGCAACATAAACATTTGACGCAAATATATCTTCCCCATAGAAGTGAAAAAATGAGATCTGCCTACAATTTTAACACTTTTGACATATATCATTAGCCACTTGAAACTCCTCCACCCTAGATCTTAGATATAAATCCCAAATTTAGATCCGTGTAGCAACATGTACGGTTTGTCAGCATGATTTTGCATATTTATAATATGATAGTGCACACAACTTTAACAGAACCATCTAGGCATGAATTTAAATCCTTTGTATTTTCCAGGCATATAAGCACAAAAAGAACTTTACAGATATCAAGATAGTGGAAGGATCTGACAATGCTTGAAGAATCTGCAAACAAACAAATAAATCTACACACACAGGATCACAAAAAAAATGCACACACTAAAAATAAACTCTCACACATCTATACTAATATGTACAAAAACAATAAGACTCAGGATCCCTCACATATTCCTAGCCCTCCCTTGAGGGTGTCAAGCCAGAATAGGCTCTGATACCATATTATAAAAATAGAAAGAGAGAGAAAAATTACACACAACACAAATCGCTCTCATATTTTTATTGATAAAAAATGTTACATATATATAGGATACAAATTACTGACTTTGACCAATCTAGATCCTAAGAAAGTGGATTTATGATTGGGACATGACACAACAACAATTCATACACATGGGAAACAACCACATCTAGAATAACACCTTGGAATACTCACCGAAAACTTGTAATACACATGGAACACATGACATGGAAGCATTACTTCCAACACTTCATTGTGTGAATCTTCGCACTTCGCATTAAAGGCTTTCATTGCTAATATTTTTGTATTAAAAATGCATACTTTATGCTTATATTATTGATAATATTTTAATTGTAAATAATGCATTATATCGAATTTTTGAACATTAGAATAAGGAATAATTGTGGCTAGATTAAAAAATAACAATTAATTTGCATGCATGCCATTAAATTGTATTGTTATATTTAATTTTTTATGAATAATATTAATAATAATAATAATAATAATAATAATAATAATAATAATAAATTAACATCAATAGTTTGACATTAATTTCCGCATGCATCCGTTGTTCTCCTGAAAATACCTTGTCCCAATTTCGTCCCTATTAGATAAAGTTTCCAATATAAAAGCTCAACACAGTAAAAGATCCGCACATTGAAATGTCCCAAACATACCTTATTCAGAGAAATAGCACACTATTAGAGCATTTGAGAAACCCCTCATTCTCCCGCACACAACTCATTTTCTAGATTTTTTTATCATCAATAGAAAACACATATGCTTCCAATATAACACAAATGCATATGTGTTGCATTTCATAGCAAATCCATTCTAAGCAAAAAAATCTCATAGATTAAAATTAATGGTTTAACAATAATTTCCCTACGTACCACCCATTTTCCAACACAAATCCACAGTAAAAACCCTACACAACAAAAATTAACAATATTAATCATTATGTTCTCATGCACATACCCCATCCTTCACAAAGGTTCATAGTTCTGAAATCAAACCTCGATTCAACTGCACTCTTGCACATAATTCATACTCTGCAAGTAAAATCTCCGCAAAATGAAACATAATAATATTCCCTATTCTCCTAATAGTTTAACATTAATTTCGCTATGCACCTCCTGTTCTCCCGGAAATACCTCGTATTCCAATATAAAATATCAACATAGTAAAATCTCTGCATAATGAAATCTCCTACACATACCCCGTCCTCCACAAAGATTCAATTATAACACTAATGCTTAGAGCTATAACGCACTTTCAGAGCACTCATAAAACCCCCAGTTCTCCTGCACATACCTTGTTTCCCAAATTCTTTATCGTTAATATAAAACACATATGCTTCCAATATAACACAAATGCATATGCACTACATTTCATAACAAATCCATTTTGCGCAAAGATCTCACAGATTAACATTAATAGTTTAATAATACCATATGCGCCACCTCGCACAATGGAAATTAACAATATTAATCATTATGTTATCCCACACATACCTGGTCCTTCGCAACGATTCATAGCTCTAAAATCAAAGCACTATGCAATTACTCTCTCGTACATACTTCGTACTCTGCACAGTGAAAGCTTCGCACAATGAAACATAATAATATTTTCCATTCTCCCGCACACCCTGTCCTCTGTAAAAATCGATTTATGATATATGATCTGGAAATTTGTAAAAGTATCTATGCACAACAATTTGTGTATCTCACCTCCCTCACCCCTCTCCCCCACATATGCAAAGGACCTACAACCGCATTAGTTTTGTCTTCGTTGGGAAGAGAAGTGCCATAACAGTGCCAGTGCCAGTGTTAGCGTCAAAACACTACCGATGGAATAGCCACTTGGGAAATTAGTTTTTTTTTTTTTATATTTTTAAATCAATTTTTAGGCACTTACAGATAAAAAAATAAAACACTCTTCATCAGGGAAATTATGTCCCATCGAAAGTTGTTAGGCCAATTGAAAATTAGAAATAAGAATTCCAAAAAAATAGAAAATTATTTTTGAATTTATGAAAAATAAAAAAAATCAACTTTTTCCGAAAACTTTGGTTAAAATTGTAAAAAAATTAGCAAAAAAATGCATGATCAATGCAATTTGACCACGAGGTAAATGCTATAGTCCCTAACGAGACAAAGACTACTAAAAAGATTACACTTCAATATAGTTCTTAATAAATATGTACAAAGATACACACTCTAGGATTATATCAATTTCGCTTACATTAGTATTATTTAATAAGAGAAAATACATGATAATGCAATAATGACCCCACAACCCCAATAAGTCAAAAAAATCAAGCCCATTACATGATCATCAAATATATAGATACAAAGGTTATACTAATGGACACTTGAGTATATTGATTATGTTTATTAGTAGAGATTCATTTGGAAGAGGATAATGGCATAGGAGAGCTATCACCAATGTGTTAGGCACGTTAATTTAATGTACTTTCATCTTGTTACAATAAAAGAAATAGTGCTTCCTATATTGATTTATATTATGTTTTGGTTGGCCTCTCGTCTTTTAGGGAAAAATCATGTTTTTTTATGAAGAATTCCAAAACACAAAAATTTAGAATTGTCATTTTGTGTATTTTTTTGGAAGGTAATTTCTAATTAGTTGATTCAAGCATTGTAATATGGATAGAAGGATTATAGAGAAGGAGAGATTTCAGATGAGAAAATCCACACTATGCTAAATAAGGCATTGTTGATAGTTAAAATTCATTTTTGAGCTTCAATAATGACAACCAAAATTATTATTATTTTTGCTACAATTTGTTCATTTGTTGAGTCAATTGTTCTCCTTGCATGAATTTTCCCTTAGGGTGTCCCTCATCGATGCTTAAATCCTTAATCCTTAATCCTTAATCCTTAATCCTTAAGCATGATTAAATCCTTAATCATGCTTATATCCCACCCTTGCGCCATTGATATCAGAAGAAATAAACGAGTGGCATTTCTTTTAGTACTTCTTCACACTATGTTTCAGCATTTTGTTTTCATTTCTAGTGGTCAAGGGAACCACGGTTCGTATAACTCATGGTTTACTAACTCATGCAACAAGTTTTTAAAATGCTAATCTGAAATGTTTTTACCCTCCATTTCAAATTTTCTATGAACCGTTCCTCCATCCATCTATCAAATATGCCTCTCCAATACATCTATTCAAAGAATCTAATTCATATGAAGACACTTTCCATTATAAGGTTGTGTAATTGTCTCAGGTAAAAATGCCTTCAAATTAAGAGACGCTACGTGATTCTTAGTAGTGGCTTTCTATTGTTTTTTGGTAAGACTATGCTATGCGTTAACATTTTTTTGGTTGAGATAGTCAAGCTGAGTATACTAACTTTCCATATGAAGGCATATCAATATGAAACATAATGAAAAAAAAATCTCATATATCTGTCTTGTTCCCACTTTTTGTATCACTACCAGTTTTGTGTTCCCATAACTTCATCAAAAGTTCGAGAAATCAAATAAGGTTCAGATATATGATAGAGAATTTGGAAACACATATTGTCTCCTTACATATATTGATTATGTTGTGATTCACTAGAAATATATGGAAATAATATGTTTCCTCACAGTATAGCAATTAAAATTCCAAACATAACAATGTTCTTCTGATTATCTTTGCAGAAGATTCATGTCTTTGATTGAGTATCCAGGTAGTCTTGAATTGGTTGATTAGCTTGATTATAGTAACATGCATGAACCAACCCTTCCCTTCCATAATATTGCCCTGTGTAAGATTATTGCATGTACCCTTACATTTGCATAGTCTTGATTATGAAACAAATTTTTTTTTGCTCTTTGCAAGATAATCTGAAGGACATATGAATGACACATTTAGTTTGTTGCCATATATATACAACATGAGTTTTCATAGCAAGAGGTCTTATTGTAATAGTAAGGGCAAGTATATAAACAAGAATATTGAGATTATATAGTCAACATGATGGTTTTATGTTTTCATATTCCATACCGTTTTTATGTTAGCATGTGTTTCATGGAGATAAAGCTTAGGTTTTTCTTTCAATTTATGGTTACATGATACACTTTTTAGTACTTCTTCACAGTGTGTGTGAGCATGATTTTTTTATGACAATATTACATTTTAATACTTTATATGGTGGATGGTACATTGTTTGATGGGGATATTTGTTGATATATTATTGTTGAGTTTTATTTATAGTTGATTTTTTTGGCCATTCGCATGCATTTAGATGGGAGGAACAAGGAGGATATATTTCAAATTATTGTGTTTGTATTAAAAGCATATGTTGGGAGTCATAAGTAGACGATTAGTTCTCTAAAGTACATTAGGAGGGGGCACCGACCAAACTTAATTAAAAAGTTAAATTAAATTTTAACATTTGTTTTAGAACTCACTTTTCCCAAATAAAAAATAATAAAGAAAAACTAACCTCATAAACAATTAGTCTCCCTAACTGTTTCAAATGTATACAAAAACAAAGGATCCTATGAATGAAAGAGAGAAAGGTATGCACAAATTATAAAGTTTTCATTTTCTTCTGATTCATTATTTTGTGAGTTAAAGAAGTTGACCTGTTTGGCGGCAGCAAACTCATTCAAAGGAGAGACAAGTTGGAAGGAAGATTCATCTCATTCATTTAAGAATTTTAAGGTGATATTTATTTATTATGTTGACATAAGGTCTAGCTATTTATTCTAGTGCTAATAACTGCTAATTTTGCAGAGAAGGCTTGCTGACTTAAGCCGGTCAAACTACTAGAAGGATTCTTTATTGTTGTCTCATATCATTTTTTCTCTTTGAATGTTCATGTATGATTCCATTACATCATAAGAATTTTAGATTCAATTCTAGCCAATATTTTTCATAGACACTTGGCATATAGAAGGTTGTACTCTCAATTTTTTAATAATAAAAAAAGTCATATTTTAGCCCCCCTATATGTGCATATTCTCCAATTTTTTCACAATTCATGAGTATTTTGTTATTAAAGTTTATTTAACTTTTAGATAACTTTCAAAGCATAATTTTTTTTAAAGTTTTTGCAGAGCCTTGTGGCTCACAAAACATTGTTTTGTTGTTGTCAATAGACTATTTAGCTTCATTTTCATATTGTTCATAACTTTATACAATGTTACGTATTATACATTTGTATATGCTTTCTCCTCTTTCCTACCATACTTGTATAAATTTGTTTTTTTTTTTTCTTTAAAATTATGTACATTTATTTAATTTATCCCTTTGTTGTAAATAGACCTATAAATACAAAAATACCCACTAAATTTGGGCATAAAATATCAGGGCTTAGTCCAACTATCTCATGTGCTTAGTGAGATTCAAGGATTTGATGGAGAAGTCTAAAAAACTTGCCTCGTCAACAAGTCTCTCTCTCTTTCTACATATCAAATTAAAAAATTAAACAATATTTTTTTTATAAAACACAGAGAAATGAAAATGTCATGCACATATGAATGTAGTTATAAGTATTATGAGGATCTTAATAAATTAAAGATAAGAATATTTCTATGTATAGAGATGTGAAATTTATATGTAATATAAATAGTTTTATAAAGAATCAATATAGATCCATCATAACTTTAATTTATCAAGTGTTTAGAATGATCAAAGCTCTAGATGTGGAAGTCTTTCCTCCAATTTTGTATTCAAAAAGAGGTTTGCATCTTGAGAGGTTTCCTTAAATTTTGTACTAAAAAAAACTTGAAAGATTTGATTCCTCTCGATTTTTGGTAAATCCAAAGTTAATATGAATCTATATTTGTTTGTCTTGATAATTATTCTTAGTGTTTGGTAAATCTAAAATTAAAATGGATATATTTTAATTTGCATCATTATTCACATTTAAATTGAAATTAATTTATATCCTATATTATGTTTTTTCAATTTAATAATTAAAATAAAAGTAAGATGATAGAAATTCAAAGAAAACTAGCAAAGAAAAACATTAAGATCTCCCTAAAAGGTTTATTTATTTTATTAATAGGTAATAAATACATAAATTTATAAGCATTAATATACATCAAAGTTATAACTTCTTCTTTATTCAATTTTAAGTTTTAACTTTTAAAATATTGAAAGTTATCTTAACTTTATATATATATATATATATATATATATATATATATATATATATATATATATATATATATATATATATATATATATATATATATCTATATCTATATCTATATATATATATATTCTTTGGAAATTAGATTACAACATTACTTAGCTAATCATCAAAATTACCATCCTCACTTTGCCATACAAGAAACCAAAGTTGTTGTTAAGTATCAAAAGCATAAAATGTCTACATATGATGACCAAAACAACAACTAAATAAGAGACAAAAACATGATAACCTATAGAGACACGACCAAAACATAAAATTAGATCAAGTGTTTGCCGATGATAGTGGAGTTGGATCCTTCACACTTGAACAATGTAGCGTAGAGGGCTTGAAATCACATTGGATGTGCCTCTCAATGTGAGTTAAGCGTCCTGCCACTTTTTTTCAGATTATCTTACTACTTCCATTGATTGTATTGAATGTCATTAAGAAAGGAGATAATGTCGTTATTGTCCTCATGTTTCTCCTTTAATACACATCTGAGTAGAGTCTTTAACTACCAATGGAGTGTAACCACATGCATATAATGCTTCCTTCGTCCCCTGGTATGGCTAGGGCTAGGAATCCACTGAGACACCTCCTCTTAAATCGTTGAATCTGAATAATCTTGTTACTCTTGTGTTTCCTAGTGTTGATGGTGTTGGATCTCGCCAACATGCAAGGGACTCTCTCAGATGAAAAGTCCCAATTAGAATTCACACCATTTGGTGTAGGATCCCTTTCGGAAATAATTCCTCGCTGCCATTTTTTTTAAAGATTTTCCTTGGCTACGATAGTCAACACAAGAGAGTAATGACATTTACTTTTGAACGAACAAGTGAGTATGCCTTGTGGAATGTTTAGTGGTAGAATGTATCAAGTTTATTTCACTGGAGGGAAACTAAAAGTGAGCATTTAAGAGAAGAGTAATAGTACTAATCTAATAAAGACACATGAGTATATATATACGAAAGAATCATTGATCAACTAGCAAAATAGTTCACATAGAAACAACGATCATTAAAACAAGTACAACACACTTTCAACAAGATAAGAACCAAAGCCACTAAAATAGATCAATTTCTTTAGTACAAATGAAAACAACATAAACAACATATCTCGAAAACATTCAATGAATAGCCTTACAACATTTACGACATACATAGCAACTTGTGTTGACTCAATAAGCTTCAAGTATTAAGAAAAAGTTCCAAGATACATCGGTACAATGAACACCGCTAGCTCTAATAGTGGAGCATTAAAGCTACCACTTGCCCCTCAAAATAACTATCTTCCTCTCTAATGCCTAATGGGAGGATCCAAGGTGAAAATTCATTTGCTTAAGCTATGAGGGTGTATATAAAACAAATGGGATGACTCTTCACCTCCCTTGTGACTCTTGTACTTCCCTCATGACGCTTTGGTTTCTACATGACCTTTCACATTCTATAGGTGACTCTTGGACTCCAAATTTATGTTACATTTCTCATATTATTGAAAATTACATAATTACATCCACAAATGATGTGGCAAATGATGACTCATATGAAACCTTGACATAACACCTTGAAAATACATGACATGACATTGATGACATGGAATCAATGATGATGTGGCAATGTCAAGCCATTTTTTTTGTTGTTGCCTTTGTGTCTTCTTGAAAGATGGTACATGTTGTCACTCTTCCCTCTCCATAAGGCTTGAAGGTAGGGAGTCTTCATTGTGCTCTTGATCTTTAGCTGTTGTCATAATCCGGTGTCCCTTCATCTTCTCATTCAATGATCAACTTGTCCTTGTAGCTTCATTAGTGTCTTGTAGTATAGTTTCCTTCTCCTTCTCTTCAATCATCATCCTGCCATGTGAAAATGTAGTACCTGCAACTGGAACTTACTCATGACAAGATGTCATCGATCTGAAAAATCTCCTAGTCTAACATGCTTTATGAAAATCACTGATGGAATTGAAACTAAGTATTGTAATGAGAGGAAGGCTAAGGGATTGCATAGTTTGCAGTTCTAGAGGTCAGGAGTGGAGAATTGTTGCTTATTACTGTGCAATGCATAGTTCTGGAGGCCTAGGCATGAAGACTGTGTAGCTCAAGAGCTCAGTGAAGCAAGATTTTCTACTCAGATTGTGCAATGTGTAGTTGAGGAAAGAGAGAGGTTAGGGGATTACATAGTTGTGCAAATCAAGGAGCTAGGGAGGCAAACTATGTCGAGATTGCACAATGTACAGAAGGAGACTGAAAATGAGGCTTGATTGTGTAGTTATAGAGGTTATGATGTCAAGATTAGGTACTGTGACTGCACAATGCATAGTCATTAGAGGCAAGAACTACACATTGCGCAGTTTCAGGAGGAAAGAGGCATGATCAAGGCTTGTAATTGCACAACGCACAGTTCAAGGAGGGTAGGTTGGGCTCAAGTTGGTTGGGTAGGAATTTTTCTAGAATTTGGCTAAGTGTGGGATCTGCGAAGAAGATATGAAACCAAGGTTGGAATTGTACATGGTCCCCTTATTGTGATGAAAAAATATCATACTCCTCCAAGTGTGGCACTTAAGATATACTTTGTGACAACACTTGTGTGATAGTGCCTGAAATTTTGGGAATGGGTCTAATACATGTCTATGTGATAAATAGGACCCATCGACATCAAATTTTCCTCTTGAAATATACCAAAAATTGCTTTTGCAATGTGCAACACTTCCTATACCAAAAGATGACACTTGAGTTTTCTTCCAAAATGGACTAGAAAACTTAGAGAATATACATGAAGTGACCCTTACTACTAGAAAAAATAGTATGCAAGGTAAAAGTAGGCTTTGAAATTTGAATGTAGGCCAAAATCTTGGAGGGTGTTGTAGCAGCAACAACACTTGACAACACACTGGTAGAAGTCCAACTTCTCTTCCTTGGTCTAATCTTCTGTGTAGGGTCTAGTTCTTCAGGAAGTATTAATTTGTTGTATGGATTATTCTGGATTTCCCATTTCACCTGGTTATAGATATAGTCCCCTTCATCCCTTTATTAGTTGAACACATTCATAAGGACAAGCATATCACTATTGTTTCGATTTAGGAGAAGGGTAATACAATTTGTGAGCTTTAGATATTCAGATTCTTAGTTTTCATCTCTAGTGTTGCTCCATTGGCAATAGGCATATTCAATATGTTGTTGGAGTCAGTATAGGAACATAAGCATTTCTTTGATGCCAGCAAGCCTGGTTAGTGCCCTAGCAAAGTTTCTTGCTTTACCTCTCTACACAGGAAGCATTTCTCTTCTTGCACCCTTTATTTATTTTATTTATAGAACTGTGGAAAGGCACTTCTTTATTTCATGGGGTGGAAGAGAGATCCCGAATTATTGAGAGAGAAAGCGTTTTTTCCTTTAGAGAAGCATATATATATATATATATATATATATCTATATATATATATATATATATATATATATATATATATATATATATATATATATATCTATAGATATATATATATATATATATATATATATATATATATATATATATCTATATATATATATATATATATATATATATATATATCTATATATATATATATATACCTCTCATCTTAGCATGTTATTAATATTTCCCCTTGTCCTTCTCTACTTGATTGGACCAACGTGCAAAACACCGAAACACAAAGAATCGAGCATAGGAATGAGGTTCCTAGAATAGATACAGGTATCATGGTTTTACACAAATTTATCCTTATGCAAAGATCATATTTTCCTTCGAAACATCATTGACTAAAAGGTACAGACCAACATGAAGAAGAAGGACTAAAGGTTAGCCAAATGTTGTAGTGTCACAAGGCCCTTTTCTAATTTTCCACATGCATTAGAACCAAATAGAACAATTTCACACAAGGCTTATTCACAATAATGAAAATACAATGGAAACACTGAATATGGAAAACAAACAAACAAATACAAAGACTATATAAATGGGGTAGGGAACAACCCTAAACTTGTATTTAAAAACTAATTCAAATCTTAGCCATTGACTAGAAGAGAGTCCATCTTCCCATCCAAATAATGGAGACAATAAGTGTGGTGGTCAATATTATCACGAACAACAAATTGTTTGATCCACAGGGAATGAAATTTATTGTGCTTCCCTTACTCTTCATGGGTTTTATCCCACTTCAATACTAAGTCTCCCACAATGAACTCCTTTTTCCCCACAAATTTATTATCAAAGCATCGCTTGATGTCATTCAAATGAATGGAAATTTTTTCTTTTTCTTTCCTCATTTATTCCTATAACTTCAAAAGAGTGTCCATCCTACTCTGAACCATAAGACAAGGCTTACCCTGCGACTCTTGAGAAAGTCGAAGGGATGGGAGATATATGTTCGGAGATAAGATGATTTATTTTCCATACACCAAAAAGTAAGGGGAAGTTTCCAGAGAAGGTTTAGGCGTAACATGGTCAGCCCATAAAGCATTCACCAAAGCATTGTGTTAATTCCTTTATTCAAAGTACATAATTTTCTTGATAATACAAATCATATTTTTATTGGTTGACTTAGCAATATTGTTAACCTGTGGATAATAGTTAGATGAATGTTTCAATACGATGCCATTTTCTAATGCAAAATCATAGAGTTTAAGATATGAGAAAAAAGTTTCCTTATTAAAAATAAGCGATGTAGGAACGCTGGACCTGGTAATGATATTCTTCCTAAGGAAAATGATGACTTCCTAATCATTCACTTGTTTGAGAGGAACTGATTTCATCCACCGTGTAAAGTAATCTGTAGCAGTGATAATGTAGTGGTGTTACTTTAATGAGTGTGGAAAAATTTCACCGATGATGTCCAATCCCCATTGTTGGAAAGGCTCTTCTATAGTGATATACTACAATGGGGTAGCTAACTTCTTATCTCGGCCAGTGCATTTCTGACAAACTAGAAATTTGTGGGCATAAGCATGAGCATCCTTGAAAAGTGTGGACCAATAGTAACTGGAATACATAATTTTGTGTGATGTAGTGTCACCCACATAATTCCCACCTCTTGGTCCATTATGGAGGTCACACAATACCATTTTTTGAATCAGGTGCTTCCAGACATCTGAGCAGGACCCCATTATGGTGTGTTTTGAAAAGAACTTTGTGTCCCAACTAATATGAAAGAGCTTTAAGTCTACTATCCTTCCTCTGTCTTTCCAATAAATGTGAGGTCAGGTTACCATGCTCAAGATATTGTTGCACACCTATGTACCAAGAGGTGGATGCGTCAATGGGGGTATCTTGTTTGATGTTATACATTTCATTTTCCTGCTCTCATCCATAAGAGTCATCTTCTGGTGAACTTATAGCTTTTGTTGCTAGTTGGCATAGATCATGGAATTTTATTGTGTGAACTAGCTTGAACTCAATATCTTACTCTTGTAATATTGTCATCAAATTCACTCTTATTTCTCCCATATCTTGTTGAACAAACATCAACATAACAGTTGGGTGAGGCACAAAGATGATAACATGATTTTTCAGAAGATAAGACCTAAAGTATTTCACTGCCTTGTACACTGCATAAGATTGTTAATCAATGGTGGGATAGTTTAGTTCAGGTCCTTACAAGGCAACACTCATGAATGATATAGGTCGTTCATTGCCTTGATCATCCTTTTGCATGAGAATTACAACAAGAGAAGTATCAAAAGAGAAAGTGTACAACAAGAAATATTTGCCGAAGTTTGGACTTTATAGTGCTTCAAATTTTGTGTTAACAAGTCCAAAAGGAGTTATTTTGAAAGAAAATGTATGCCACTTGGTTCTAAACGTGGTTTTGTGCTTGTCGGGTTCTACCACCAGAACCGAGTTGTATCTTGAGAAACCATCCAGCAACAAAAACATTTCGAACCCCGATACTATTTGCAAGATATGTTCCATTGATGACATTGGGTAATTATCATCGTCCAAGGCATGATTCAAATTGTGAAAATTGACACAGAGGTGTATCTCCTTGGATTTATTCCCCATTAGAACCAGATTGGAGACCCATGTTGAATGACAAACATTAAATATCATTTGATCATCCAACAATTTCCTTGATTCTTTCTGAATGTGGGGTTCAAGTGTGGGATGAACTTTTCTCAGTTTTTGCTGGAAAGGATTGACCCCTTCTTTGATGGGAATTACATGTTGGATTATTTGTGTATCATAAGTCTTAAGATCATCATACATTTACGCAGATACATCTCGGTGCTTCTTAAAGAGGCAGATAAAAGCTTTCCACTCTTGAGGTGTACAACAAGTACATGGATTTATATACTTTGGATATTTTTTGTACTAAGATTTACTTGTTTGTGCGACAAAGTGGAGCTATGAGACTTTGTGTTAATCAGTCCCTTGAAGTGATTTTGTAGGTCATTAAACTTTTCCAATGACACCACACCCTTGGGCATGGGGTTTCCTCTACTTTCTTGAGCTGAATCCTTCAAATCTTTCTTGAGCTGGTCTTCATCAATAGATGCATCCTTGAATACATTAACATTCACCATGAAATCTAGTATCTACTGGTTCTCATTAAAAAACATGAAAGTTAGTCATGTTATCAGGAATGGATGCCTTATAAATAATCTCAACTAAAAATCCATCCCTTAAAGGTGATAACCTAGCAGAAACATTTTCTAACGTATTAGCAACAACATTTGCTAACGTATCAACAACAACATTATGAATATGAGGAACATAAATAATATTGAAAGCTTTTAATTGCGAAATTAAATGTCATACCTCTTGTTTATAATTTCTGAGATTAGGTGAGACCCAATGTATCATATTCCGTGCCTGTCATGCGATAATTTCTGAGTCACCTATTACTTTGAGCACTTCAACTTTGAGGCTGATGACTTCCTTCAAACCCAGAATGAGTGCCTCATATTCAGAAACATTGTTGGTGCACTCAAATTCCAATTGGCAAGAGATTGTATGTTTTTTCTGTTGCGGTTTGATTAAAATGCAACCAAATCCAGATCCCTCTTGTATTCTTGAACCATCAAAGTGCAATATCCAAATATTAGCAATGTTAGGGCTATGTTCTATACTACTACTATTTACATCTATAGTATAAGGGTCATTGTACCAGTTAGATTTCGAGGAAGGAGTTGCAACTGTGTATCTAGTGGGACGAGTGATGGTTGTATTAGATAACATCTGATCTACTTCCATAAAACAATTTCCAAAAATAACATATGCAAATCCCATTGGTTTATTTTCCCCTCAAGTTGTGTCATTGTATGTTTCATGTAAGGCTCACTTTCTACTCAAATCTTGTTGTTTCTACCCCTGTTTAGAAGCCATAAATTTGTCCAGTTAGTTGAAAATTGCCATTGTAAATTGTTGGACCAATCTCTGCTCAATAGTAAACCATAGCCTTTGGGAATTTCCATAATTACAATGTTTATTCACTGGTCAACTCTATGATCAGATCATAAGAGAATGGTAACATTTTTGAGTTCACCAATGGCCTAGACAAATGATTAGTCCATCTATATGATTCATGCATTAGTTTTTATCCCATTTAGAATTAATTTTCTTAGCATTAGATAATGGAATAACATTCGCGAACGCATTAGAATCAACCAAACAATTATGGACATTATAATTAAAGTTTTTTAAATTTAAAAGAAATGGAGACAGGGAGTGTTAGAATTCAAATTGACACAATTAACTACAGATTCCATAATATCATGAGAGTTAAGAGACATTACTTGAGAAGCATAAACTTCTTTACCTATTGAAGAGTGCGATGATAGTGCCTAGTAATCAGTTCTAGCTGACTTGTTATCTTTACGAGCTCTAAGATTGAAATGTTGACCCGAGCTCTTTTCATATCATAGAAAAAATTGTAATCAATACTTTCCATCTTAATGGGTTATGTTGACAGATTAGGTAGTGTAGCTTTATTTGACACTTCAAGGGTGGTGGACTTGCTCTTTTTGTTGGTGGAAGTGTTCTTGGTGGCAGGAGCACTTCCAGGCTTGTTATGCGAGTTTTGAGTTCGATTAGAAGGAGGTAGAATCATACACAACAATTTATTCTTAATTTCTTGCTTAGAAATAGGTCCCTTGCTCCTCAAGTTGTAATGACCAGTTGACTGCTAGGGAGGAGCTTCACTCACTGATGATTCATCAAAACTTTGTTTGTTAGTGTTGTATATAAAATTAAATATATTCATTGTGTGTCCATGTGGTACAGGTAAATTCTTAGTGCGGACACAAACAATTCCTCTAGCCCAAGAGAGCGGGTCTAGCCACAAACAAACAATCTATGGAAAACTTCCTTAAGCTAGAATCAAATAAGAGGGCCTACGCCTTAGAATGCTATTCTGCTTGGTGATGATCTTGCTTCCTTACTCCAATTACTTCCTGTTTCCTTCCTTCAAATACTTGAAACAAGCAAACAAACAACAACAACAAATGTGAAAGCATACAAAGTGCATTCAACCTACTTAAAAGGTCAAGGAACATTAAGCCATCAAATGTAACATAACACTTCAATGTAGGAAATCAATCAATAGTTGTATTTATATAAGTTCAAAAAGAGATTACAACTAATGCCTTGATGTTGCTGGTCTCCTCCGGTGTATCCAGGTTCCCACACTTTTGTTAGCATCTCATGGATAGCCCCAACAATGGAAGTTTTAAGGCTCCTTCCCTTTAGTCTCAAACCAAACCAAACACACTATTCTCCCTCAAACATAAACTAGAGAGCTACAAGCTATACATGTCTTGTTGGTTATTCAAGCTCCAAAAATACTAAGACTAGAACTAGTGTAGCTTGTAAGAGGAGGGGTTTATATAGCTTGGATGGAGGGGAGATGGTTCCTCTTATCATGGGAGAAGGCCTTATCCCTTGGATTGGTTCCATCCTAATAGGGGAAAGGAGCCCAAACTGACTTCCTTGGCTCCATCCATCCCAACCATTTACGAGACTTCCGTTGCAAAGCTTCTAGACCTAGAAGCTTCGACTCCATATTTGAAAAACTTGCTAAAAGAGGATCAGTGTGACTGAGAAAAGGATCAGCAACGCCGTACGACACTAGTCCTAGTTTTAATCTCTGCAAATCGGCGCGAGGAAGAAACTGGTCATTAGCACCAGCATTGTAAACTGGGGTAAAAGGAAGATTCTTGGGAAATCATGCAAAAGGGAATCATTCTGCTCATGAAGAGGGACATAATGGGAGTTTCTTCATGATAGGAAAGCATGTAGGGTTCACTGTAGCGGTCCTCCAGAATTGTGGAACAGGGAGTACAGGGACAATGACAAAATGTTGTGTAACAGATGCCCCCTAAAGAGTGAAGGCCGAACTAGAGTGAGGGGTGAAATGAATTACAAGTAGATGCGGGGAACTAGAGTCCATTGTCAGAAAACCTACAAGAAAGCATAGATACATATACATCATTGAAAACTCTGAAAAATGATACATGAATTATGGTATGGACGCAACCATCTAGAGAATGATCATGTAAATGGATCCAAGGCATGGGCGCAACCATCCAATAGAGAGGATCATATCGAAACCAAGGTATGGTCGCAACCATCCATCTGAAAGAGACATGTATATCAGCATGATCATGTCACATCACCTTGAAACCTAGACTTGTGTAATCTGAGCCCAAGGTCTTGTGCGCAAACATGACCCGATCAAAGTACAAATCCTAACATGTGAATGAAGGTGTTGAAGTCGAACATGCTAGAAAGTCGCTTGATTACCGATCAATGATGTGAACCGTTAACAAGCATGAGAGAAACCATCAATAATGACAATGTCTCTCAAGGTACTAACAACACAGTTCATGGAATGTGAATAAAGGAACCGAAGTCGAACACCCATGAAATCACCCGCTAGAAAGCCAATGATGTGAACTTGTCATCAAGTGCGAAGAACTTGCCTTTAGGGCATGCAAGCTCTAAGGTACTGGAAGGGAGTCTCTCGGCCATCTTCCTGGATAATGAGTTGAAGTCAACAGGAAGCAACCATGTCGAAGGAGGGGCATGATGTATCCCACATCATCGACATGAGACAAAGGGATGTAATGATTTAATATGATATAAAGAATCAGGAGTAAGTGTAACTATAGAAGGACCAACTCTTGAACATATCAACGACATGACTCTAGAGTTTGGCAACTTTTAGATCGATAGGATCGGGTCATGATGACGTGGCAGAGAGCAAATGGAAGGAAAAATGAACGGCCCAACCCAGGAAGGTCAATGATGAAAAGTTTCATGTTTAGAGAGTTTGAAAAAGATACAGAAAAGAAAACTCCACATGGTCCCTTTTCATACATTTGTGTCTCTCGAGCCCGAAAAGGTAGAAAAATATACTTGAGAGAACCACTTGACCATTTCAGTCAAGGAGTACCTTTTTCATAAATATTTTATCCCAGCCCGAAAAAGGGGTAAACGTATACTGGGTAAATGACATTTCACAGCCTTTAACGAGTTCAAAACGACAAGAGCTCGACAATCTTTTCGTGTTTAAAGAGTCAGAAAAGAGCTTAAAAGAGGACCCCCCATTTTATTCTCTTTTACGAGTCAAAAAGGGAAAAATACTCAGCGATATTTTCATTTGAGTTTTACGAGTCTAGAAAATAGCTTAAGCATGACTCTAGTACCATCACCAGTAATTTGTCACTGTCGCTGCACAAAAGGTAAATGCATTATCCAATTTGTGAGGCAAAAATAGGTTAAAAATACTTTTAAAACCCTAATATTTCATGAAAAATGAATAAAAAGAAGGAAAAAGTAATTAATTTTTACCATTTTAACATTTTACCTTGTGTGGAGCATTTTTCACCCATTTGTGCCCTAGATTTTCAGGAGTAGATTGCGAGAGATCCGAGAGGCCATTCGACGATCCGTCAGTTGCAGGTAAGAGCCAAGACCTTTATCTTCATTTTAATGCTCATTTTTCCTATTTTTAACCGATTTTGGGTTTTTTTTGGAGGATTTAGCAAAAATAATTTGCCCACGGTCGACGTAATTTCCGAGCACGAAATCACGCCGCTCAGGGGTTATTAACACTTTCAAGCATGCCGTTGGTGCTACTATTTTTAAAATAGTCACACTAATGCTGTGAACAATTTTTTTTCTAGTTTTTGCCCAAATTTCTCTGATTTGATCCAAATTTCTCTAGCCAAGGATGATTATTGACTTGATTTTATGGTTTTTGCAGGGAAAACATCGCGAAAAATGGTTGATTGGAGGGAACGTGAGCATGAGGACATTGATACATAGGCAATGGCAGATCCAAATTGCTTGAATTCCCTGAGGAACTGTGGGCTCCTCACATTCTTCCTCGCACCCGGTCTTCTGGCTCAACCTGAGTTGCTACAGTATTTAATTAGTCTCCGGGATTTCAATCGGAAAGTTTTTATGATCCGGGACCAAGAATTGGAGTTGGAAACTTTCGACATTTATTTCATCATAGGATTGTCCTGAAGAGGGGAACCAGTCAATCTATATGGGTCCAGGCCTATTGGGGCAAGTGTGAACATGTTGCTCGCAGAACATTGCTCGGAAGCACTAAAATCGAAGAGCGGAAAGATAGAGATCATGAGTGTTCGGGATCTTGTGATGAAAGTGCTGCTATTGACCATCAACAGAGTGGCTAGGGCTCAAGCACAACATGAGTCCAACAAGTCAAAGTTTCAGTATGCTATCGACTGTATGTCATCGACTATCTTCAACTGGGTGGAAACCATGAAGGTAAACATGAAGCACCAGCTATCAAAAGGCAAGGTGGGAAACCTAAAGCAGTTCTGCTACGGTTTTGTTCTGGTGATCTTCTTTTTGGAGCAGGTCCTGTTATTTCACTACCAACTTGCTGAGGTGGAACGACCATTGCCACGAGACCCACGAATGGTCCGTTGGAGTGCATTGATGCCTAGGATTACCGGGGGCCAACATATGTCATATAAGCTCGCCTTCTTCTGGTGGCTACGATGATAACTGATCGTAGTATAGGATTGGCCCTATAGCAGTATCGACTTCCGCGGTGATCTAGATATGCCTCTCCTAGAGGGAGAATATTATGACAATGGAGGTAAAAACAATTTTAAATTTATGATTTTTTATTGTTTTTGAAATACATGTATTCATAACATTTCGATTTTGTAAATGCAGATGTGGAACCAAAGCATCTTGTCGAGATGTCCCCAACTACAGGGCGCATTGCTCGACAATTCGATATCACTCCTTATTAGGAAGGAAGTGATAATGAGGAGGAGATCGTGCTGAACCATGAGGGATTGACCCATGGTATCCCAGAGTATGCCCGGGTGGGTGACATCCCACGCCAGTACTAGAGGCACACAGTGGGGGTATCAGACTGGATCCACCGACTGCTGACTCATGTAGTACGAGCAGTTACGTGCTACCATGAGCACCATGCCGATTAGTTCATAGGTCTAGCATTTTAGATTTTTGAGGCCTGCAAGCCACGGATGTATAAGGCCTGTGAGCCACGGATGTACTTGAACACACATATTATTTTTTGGGGTTTTGATGTATGACAAACATTATCGACACACACACACACACACACACATATATATATGCTATATTTCCTTGCTTACTATGGTACAAATGTTTTGTTTTTGTTTTTCACATGTTTCGCAAATGTTTATCCAACACATAATTAGCTAATGCATCTGTCAATGTATTCATATGCCTAGGAATATGATGATATGTAATGTAATCAAAATTTCTCTCCAATAGACAAATAGACAAATACATTCTCAATATCGAGGGTTTCTGATGAAATATTGCCCATTGAGTTGAAGAACAAAAATTTGTGAATCAAGGTTGACAACCAATTCCTGGATGTCAAGAGCAATAACTTCTAACAACAATTCGATAATTGTGCTATACTCAACAACGTTATTAGTTGTTCGACCTAAAAAAATACTTTGAAGATCAATCAAATTGTCATGGGGGTCATAAATGGCCCATGCCATGGATGATAGATTCTGGGTACTATGGCAAGCACCATCAGCGAAACCAATGTGAGGAGACACAAACATCTGCAAAGAAGGTAGAAACATAATAAGCAGGAAAGCTGCTTGAAAAACAACACACCAAACCACACTGCACAAAAATGAATAACACACTATTGTACAAAAGTAGCCATGCAAGATGACCTAAGCATAGTACTTTTTGAAATAAAGCCCATTACGAAGCTTTTCTAAGGGATTTCCCTCGTAATCAATTAGCTCATAAGCCCCTTTCTGTAACACATGTTTAACAATGTAGGGCCCATGCCACATGGGTTCGAACTTGCCTGCCCCCATCTTATCATTAGCCTGATCATACAGAAGAACCAAATCACCCTTAGAAAAAGCTCAAGGAGAGACAGACTGATCAAAATGGGACTTGACCCGCTTTTTCTATGCTTCGATGACTAAAGCAGTAAGACAATGAGTCTCATCCAGTCGTTCTAAATACAAGAGGTGCTTTTCTTGAGGTGAGGTCTAGGGGAGAAGTTCAACAACCAGCTTAAGTGAGGGAATTTTGCACTAAATCGGTAAATTTTCTTCCAGGCCGTAGACTAGCTGGAACGGTGTGAATCCAGTTGCATCCTTGGTCGAGGTTCAATAAGCCCACAGAGCTAAAAAGAGCATGAGATGCCAATTTGACTTGTGCATCCCAATGGTGCATTGAAGCATCGTAACCAAGACTTTGTTCACAGCTTCAACTTGGCCATTGGCCTGAGGGCTTAGGGTTATAGTTGACTCCTTCTTGACTTATGTTGTTGGATATCCATCCTCTTTCCAAACATAGGCATGGGCCATTTGAGCCTGATACCTTGGGTCCCATATCTCCTACTCTAGGCACAGAATAGGTGATGGGAGTGCTAGATTACCTCCCTGTAGATTCACCATCGTTGGCAGGCCTTTCTCTAAATAGTAAGGATGGGTTCCCAACTCCAAAGGATGGTTCAAGATCTTTCAATGGAGGGATGCAACATGGGTCTCTATCTGCATCGCAAGTTTCACAGTCTCTTAACATAGTTACATATCAAACAAGAAAATTACCTAGTACCCGTTTTTTTAAGGTAGTAGAAAAAGAACTCGGTTTTGAAAAGTGGTTATTCAGAATAATTTTTTTTTTAGCATATTTTTGGCACTTGCAATTTTCGTTTGAACATTTTTTTTTAGATATGAGTGATTTTCATCTTGATTTTGAAAAGTGTTAATGTAGCATCAACCCCCTTTTTTTAGAGAGTTTACTTTTGACACTTTACATTTTCCAATGTCTTCTTCTTCCATGAGATATTTATTTTTAAGTGTGTTTAAGTATTTCTGTTTTTTTATTTTTCTTTTCAATTTTTTTTGTAACAAAATCTTACCTTTTCCAATAGTTAAAAAAATTAAAAGAGGGTGATTATTTTAAAGTTAGGATTTTCTATATGTTTATGCATTTTTAATTAATATTTCAATGCACATCAAATAATTGTTGCTAAAAAACCAATATTTTTAAACATATGACAAAAAATACACATTTTCAATATAAATACAATGAAAAAATACACATTTTGAGACTTTTTGTTAAAAATGACATGTTAAATAAACGATTTTTATGGGAAAATCATAACAAAAAAACTTTTAAAAATAGCATTTTTTATGAATTTTATGTCAAAAATTAATAGTAATCATTGTTTTTTTTTGCAAAAAATAATGATTCACATAAAAATTAAAGTGAAAATTAGATAATACAAATATTAAACATATAACAACAATAATGAAATACTCATTCTTCTCATAAAATCTCAAAGTCTAAACATTACAAGTAAAGCTGATGAATAGCTCTCAAAATTGAGCTTTATTTGCAAGCATAACTTAAACTTAATCAATAATATCAACTAATCCATGTTCAACATCTTCTAGCCCTTCATTAATGTCTTCTTCCACAATATTTCCTGCTTCAATTTGGTCATTGTCCTCTTCTAATGGATCTTTCATGTCTGCAAATCTTCCAAAGTGTCATTTTCCAATCATTCCATATAACGGTGGTTGAGGTTCCTTTGAATTTTTTGCCACACGTGATTCATTAAAATCCCTTTTCCTCAAACCAACTCTTGCATTACATGTAGAAGCTATTGAAGAGTGTTAATTCTTTGTTGAGTATAATTGCATTGTAGTGAGTCTTTTTCAGTGGAAATGCATGTTCTTCCTTTTTGTAGGCAACATGCTAGTTTTGTAACTAATCATCAAGCACAAAAGAAATAATTAAGTAAATTAGTATAAACACATGAAAACTAAAAACTAAAATATCAGAATTGAATTTTATATAATAAAACTTACTTGAACCTCAGAATAAATCCAAAACCCAATCTTTTTCATTGGAACATAAATCTATAAGATAGTTAATCAATGCTTACGATTTTTGATAAATTTTAACCATCTCTCCTTTTGCATCTTTATCCTGATATGGGAGTTTTCTTACAACAACATCATGAACCGGTGCTTGACTATGGCTCTTTCCATCTACTCGATTCAGAAGAATAGGATTATAGCTATCATATTTTGTCCATCATTCAATATGGATGAACTCACAATCATTTATAATAGCCTGATCTTCGAAAGAAACAAGATTTGACTTTTGTCGGTAATGTGACATACTAAAATTTTAATTAACTTGTACGTAAATAATTTTGTTTAACATTAATCAAGCATAAAATTTAATGTCTTACCATGTAAGTTTCATCCTTGAGTTTGTTTTTCCCTTGAAACTTGTTAATAACATTGAAATTTGTGTGTCTGAAAGAAATGTCACAAATCTACAAAGTGGTGATGTTGTGACTTCTTGAAAGCCCGTAACCACTTTACTAAAAGCTTGATAAGTATAAGGTTCACTATCATATTCAATGCTTGGGAATTGAAACCATGAGGAATATTTGCAATAACTAGGGCATATTCCCTTTTAGGTATGAGTTTTGCAATGTCTTCACAATCACCTTGTATTATTTGATATTGGATAGTATCGATCCCATTCCAAATGAATGAGTAAGAGTGGGATCAAGTTCAACATTAGATAGATGCTTCTTTCTCAACCTTTCCATCTTAATTTTTTCAATGAAACTTTTGAAAATATTTGGTACTCCATCTGTATCCTTCTTCGACATCTTTAATGAAATAAAAAATATATATGTATAAGTAATCAAATAAGGTGAAATACGATTGTCTACAAAAATAACATATTCCTTCGTTAGATGGTGGTTCATGGAAGGAGCGATGGGTAACCGGGAGCTCATGCTTATTCAGAACTGGGAGCAGGGTTAGGGTTTCCTATCCATTGTCTGCAGCAGAAGCTCCCGCAAGCTAACATTCGCAGTCGTGCTGTCATTCTTACCGTCACGGTTGGGATTTGCATTTTGGATTTGCTATCAACAGAAATCCCTTTGTTGTCTTCGGGGCTACCTACAGGATGTCAGACATGGATGTGGATGAGGTGGACTATTTTAGCCGACCCTAACCCTTATGACCCTATCTGGACGATCCCTAATGCTTCGCTGGAAGCTACGCCTTCTAGGGTTCAGTTCCCGTCTTTCTCGCGATTTACCGTTACACCACCCTCCCATTCAGTCCCCAATCATTCCTCATCCTACCTTTTGTTCGCTCTATCGACTCCCTGGAACTTGACTGCCCTCCCCTTTCATCAACTACTCTCCATCTTCTTGCCTCTTGCATGCCACCCTCCCCCCCTTTTGACCTATTGCCATAAAGATATTTGCCCCATCAGAGATCTTTCAAGTTACCCTCCTTTGTAGGTTTTGATTCTGCAGTTAGCCCCTCCCATCCATCATCTATCCCGCTCGCCCTTCCTGCAACTGAGCCAGTTTCCTCCTCCTCCCCATCGGGCTGTTTCGAAACACCAGTGATCAAAGTCCATAATAACTCCCAGCAGCCACAACAGGATCATCAAGGCACTCAGGACCCCTTGTAGGATCACCTAACTGCACTGCATACTGGTAAGAGAAAGCTAAAGTGTGTAAAGGCTACAAGTAAGGATCTTAACTTTAAATTTGGGGAAGGGGTCCAAATGGGGGAAGTTGTAGATATGGCGAGTAGGGTTCTAGTGGGAAGAGTCTGTGGTCATGCATATTCCGCCGAGAGACTTCGCCTCTGGGTCAAGGAGATATGGGGGAAAATTTTCAAAGAACTCCCAAAGGTTCAAACGCTGGCTCGGGGGTGGTTTGCGCTCTACTTTTAGCAGGAGGAATACACCAATTAGGCACTCTCCAAATACTGGCATATAGAGATGGCCTTGGTCTTGCTTAAGCGATGAAGCCCTTTATTCGATCCAAAACGGGAAAAAATTGGAGCTGGACCACTATGGGTCAGGCTGCCAGGCTTACCCCTCCATTTTTGGTTTGAAGATATTTTCATCTGCATCGGCAATGCACTTGGCTCCTATCTAGATTATGACAAATCATACATCAGCTCTGAAAATCGGTCTATGGCTCGTATTCTGGTTTATCTGGATACTAGAGAAGGGTTGGAAGAGAAAATCACTCTAAAGTGGAAGAACTTCACCCATATACAAATCTTGGATTACGAAGGTGTGTCGTTCAGGTGTCGAAGGTGTCATAAGGTAGGGCATCTTTACAAGGAATGCCCTCTGGTTTGTAAGACTTCCTCTCCTACCAAAGAAGCAAAGGAAGCTGCTCCTTCTGTCTCCACTACAACTACTGAAAGGACTCCACAGGTCAATGTACCTCTGGCTCCGGTGGGTAGAACAACTCAGATGCCATCTTCAACCACTCCCCATCCTCCCTCCCCGCCTATAACAAGATCTAGGACTACTGTTGTGGCCACTAAATCATCGAGTATTCCTCCATTCACTGTTTTTGTTTCTGATGTTTCTTTTAATTACTCTGCACATAATTTACATTCTGCATTTGCATCTATACCAGTTTTTTCCTCTGCTGCTATTACCTGCCCCCTGGACATCCACCTTCTGGTTATCTCAACTACTCCACCTGCGATCCCCAGTCTGGATCAATCACCCCCTCCTTCGAAACCCTCGATCATCTCTAGCCAATCTCATTCATACAATATTTGTTCCCATGCATCTCAACCTCCTGAAATTTTTGTGAATTTTGGGCTTGGCTTGGCCTCCCCATCTCGCTCTTCCAAATCCACTAGGGGTCAAAAATCACACATTTCTATGGCCACGCATCAAGCTAGGGTGGAAGTGGCTCATGGTAGACAGTCCACACTTGATTGGGTACTTAGAGCACCATCTGCCCACCCTCTATCTCCCCCATGAAGTAGCTCTCCTTTAATTGCAGAGGACTAGCTAGCCCTCCTAAAAGACTAGCCCTCAGAAGATTATTTGAATCTGAGATTTTTGATATTATATTCCTTCAAGATACACTTGGCTTGGCTAACCATATCTTACCGGTGCTACAATTCCTAAAGTCGAGCTAGAATTTCCATGCACTTGGCATCATTATATGATCTGGAGGTCTTGCCCTGGGTATAAACCCTCGCACTATCCACCTCAAGGCCTCCTGGGGAGGTGTTGGCTTCTTAGGTTTGGACATCTTTTCCTCAGATCTGGGCATGGATCTCAATATTATCAATGTATATGCCCCTTGTCAAAATAGAGCCAAATTTTGGAATCACCTCCTAAATATTTCCTTTGTAAATTCTGACAATATCATTTTAGGAGGAGATTTGAATTTCTCCATTGGATATGGGGAATCATGGGGAAGCAATGCATAGGTGGATCCCTTATCGGACGCTATGGAGCATCTCCTTTAAAAACACCACTTGATTGATATTCCCATGGTAAAATCACAACCTACATGACGCAATAGAAGAACTGGGGATTTTGCACTGGGGATGTGCACTGGCCAGGGGCTTGGATAGATTCCTCATTAAGGAACCTCTAGTGAGAGTACTATCAAATTATAGACAGTGGGTTGGTTTTGGAGGCATATCCGATCACTCCCCTATCTTCATGGAGTTGTCGGGTCCCTTTCTGAAGCCTAGGGCACCCTTCAAATTCAACTCCACCTGGCTAAAGGATCCCAATTACATCCATCTGGTTACTGATTTCTGGTGTTCTCATCCACCTTCTTTGGGGAGAACCACTGCTGAGGGTTTCTGTCATAACCTACAAGAAATTAAGAGATTATCTATTAAATGGGCAAAGGACAAAAGAGACGTCGATGAGAAGACCCTCATTACCATTGAGTCCACTCTTTCCGATCTCCTGGATGAGTAGGGGAATGGATTTACATTTGTGGAGGCTAAATCCCACCTCATTGACATGGAGACTCAAAGATCCAAAATCCTTAAAAAGAGAGAAGAAACATGGCGCCTTAGTAGCCAACCTATTTGGCTTTACGCTGGATATGAGAATACAAAGTTCTTCCACAATTATGAAAAGGGAAGGAATGTCGGCAACACCATCTAGCACATGTGTTAAGTTATGGTATGTTCTTTGCTTATACAATTTACTTCTCTTTCTTATTATATTCCATATATTAGCAATCAAATGTAGATAAAGTAAAGTGCATATAGAACATTAAATGATCGACAGAAAACAAGCCAAGACAAGAGACACAAAAAGTGGCGGCTAGCCAGGGACAAACCCCATAGTGTGTGGGGAAACCCTTTGATCAAATCTTCTTTTATATTCAATAATTCAGGAGAGAGAAATAGTACAATAAATCTGATTTATATTAGCAGTATCAAACCCTAGATCAGCAGCATCAACATTAGCGGCTTCATCATCAAACTAGGGCAGACGATATCTCACAAACCGACCGTTGGATCGGCTTGATTCCACCACCAAAAGTTGCGGCTTTCGGAGGAGGCTCAGATGAACCTACAACGCAGTTTAGATGAGGAAATATTCTAGTCCAGGTAGGTCAAACTTTACTTCTGCAGTTGCAGTTTCAATTTCGGCAGCTTCCGACTTCAAACTAGGGTAGTCAATATCTTGCAAACCGTCCGTCGGATTGACTTGATTCCACCACAAAAAGTTTCAGCTTTCAGAGGAGGTTCAGATGAACCTACAACACAGTTCAGATGAGGAGATCTTCTAGTCGACGCAGGTCAATCTTTACTTCTGTAGTTGCAGCTTCAGTTTCAGCAGCTTCCGGCTTCAAACTAGGGCAGTCGATATCTTGCAAACCGTCCGTTGGATTGACTTGATTCCACCACCAAAAGTTGCGGCTTTCAGAGGAGGTTCAGATGAACCTACAATGCAGTTCAGATGAGGAGATCTTCTAGTCCACATAGGTCAATATTTACTTCTGCAGTTGCAGCTTCAATTTCAGTAGCTTTCAGCTTCACATGTGTGAGGGAGAGACCCTTTTCTGTGCAGTAGAGAAGAGACTCTTTTCTGCGCAGTAGAGAGAGAGAGATGTGATGAGATGAATGAGTCCAAATGAGGAAAATTCCTCCTGTATTTATACACAACGTTGGTGTTTGAATAGATGCGACTGTTGGGCTTCTGAGCCTACATGAGTTGTAGGTCGGCTTGATAATAATTCCATAATCAAAATAAATCCATATCTCCATGAATACTTATCAGAATCGGATGATATTTATATCAATCCTACACCTCTCAATGAGAGGAATCTAATAGAAATATTATCAGCCATGAATAAGATGACCGACATGAAGTTTTTCCCTAGTTTCCAGTTTTAACACTCCCTCTCAACTAGGGAAAACTTCATCTGCAATCTGTTTATCGGTCATTACTATTCATCCATCAAATGCACTGCCATGTACAGCTTGACCCTTGCCCTGCTCTGCTCTATTCTTCCTATTACGCTTTGTCTTGTTCAGCCCTGTACTGATCTGTACGGCTCTGCTCTGTTATGCGCTGCTTTGCTTTGTTCTGTTTTGTTATGCTTTCGTCTGAATTATGAAGAAGAAGAAATGATCGAGGATGTATCATACTGACTCAAAGTCAGTCTCAGAGTATGTACTACTAGTCCCAGACCAGTCTCAACCAACCCGAAGTCAGCGTCATAGTGAGTACAACTCCACTGGTCCCAGACCAGTATCATCCTCCACTGACTCAAAGTCAGTCTCAGAGTGTGTACCACTGGTCCCAGACCAGTCTCAACTGACCTGAAGTTAGCTTCATAGTAGGTACCACTCCTACCACTGGTTCCAGACCAGTATCGCAGTCTCAGAGAGTGTACCACTGGTCCCAGATCAGTCTCAACCGACCCGAAGTCAGCATCATAGTATGTACCACTCTCATTGATCCCAGACCAGTACTTCACTGACACGAAGTCAGTCTTAGAGTATGTACCACTGGTCCCAGACTAGTCTCAACCGACCTGAAGTCAGTGTCATAGTATGGTACAACTCCTACCACTAGTCCCAGACCAATATCATTGATCCCAGATCAATGGAGGTCATCCTAGTGTAGGGAGTACGGTAGATACAACGATGCGTCCATCGGTACTACTATGGTCCCTAACTTCATTTCTCTACTCATTGATCAGATGAGAGGTACTTCCCATGAGTCCCAAACTGCATGGGTAGGATGCCTCGACAGGAGAACTAATCAATCCTATCCTCACAGGAGAACACATCAATCCTGCTACAATCACCATGGAGAACACATCAATCCAGGCCTCATAGGAGAACACATCAATCCTGCTACAATCGCCATGGAGAACACATCAATCCAGGCCTCACAAGAGAACTAATCATCCTGCTACACAAGAGAGCAAATCATCCTGTTCCACAAGAGAGAGAATCATCTTGTCCCACAAGAGAGCGAATCATCTTGTTCCAGTGTGCACCACCAGGGGAGGGTGAGTCACCCTGTGGTCGTATGTTGCTCCAGTAAGAACCACAAGCCCTTAGAGCTCCCAGAGCTCAATGTATGCAACATGCAGGACCCTTGTACAAGGGTTTCTTGACGAGTCCAAGTCGTTTGGGAAAATCACAAATTAGATCTTTCCTTGGGACTTTGATAAGGTGTATCGACCTGTAAATCATCTTAATGCGATTGGAGCCTCCTTGCTCATCGACTTACCATATCCCAGATGATGTCTATCTGTTGGAGCAATCGATGAATATGAGATTCCTCAATAATTGAATCCCACCTCTGGTTGTTACAGAGAATCACAATGGTATGTGTTCAAATAGCTCACTGAAGAGCTTCCCCAACCAGGCAACTTCAAATGAGATCATACTCATAGATATGTATCTGGTCTCTGTGGTGCTTATGGAAACCGACTTCTGCTTCCTGCTCATTCATTATATAGAAGCAGAATCCAAAGAGAAACAACACTAAAAAGTGCTCCAGTGATCCTCCACACTACCTGCCTAATCAGCATTCGAATAATCATGCAGTTTCATATTTCCGATAGTGTATCTCAATCCATGAGAGATTGTGTCCTGAAGACATCTTAGAAGATTCTTGACACCAATCTAGTGAGGCTCAACCAAATATGAGCTCACAATGCTAACTGCAAAACATATGTTCAGACGGAGGTTCACCAAGAACATCAATGCGAATGAGTTTATGAAACTCAGAGGCATTTCCCAAATCTGGTCCGACATCACTACCATATAACTTCTGAAAGTTAAGATCCTCGAGGTAGTCACAGGCTTGCAGTCCACCATACCAAATCTTTCTAGAATATTTACCACATATTTTCTTCGAGATAAGAAAATTTCCCTTGGCTTCTGGCACACTTCAAGTCCTTGATCCTTCATTTCAAATTCAGAAGCCAACTCCCTCTTATATTTGTTAATGAGAGGGTATGCACCTGTTAGAAATAGGTCATCCACATACAACACTAGTATGAGAGGTTTGTCATCTTCAACCTTAAAGTAAAGGTTAGGATGGGCTTCACTCCTAGCGAATCCCAGCTTCATCAAGTAGCTATCGATCCTCTCATACCATGCTCGGGGTGCTTGCTTCAGCCCATAGAGAGCCTTCTTCAACTTGCATATATGAGATTTTCAATCATAAATCTCAAATCCTTCGAGCTGCTCCACGTAGACCTATTCTTTGATCGAACCATGCAAGAACGCGGTCTTGACATCCATCTGATGTAGGTTCCATCCTTGTGAAGCCACAAGGGCTATGATCGAGCAGATGGTTGTATATCTGGCAACAGGTGAAAATATTACATCATAGTCTATACCATCCTTCTGGGAGAAACCACGAGCAACAAAACGAGCCTTATACTTTTCCGTACTTTCATCTGCTGCATGCTTTATCTTGTAAAGCCATTTAGAAGTGAAAATTGTCTTTTCCTGGGGTTAGGGAACTACTTCCCAGACATCATTCTCCATAATAGACTCAAATTCCTTGGTCATAGCATCCTTCCATACTTGATGCTTGACAGCATCTAAGAATGATGGAGGCTCATTTTGTATGATCGTGCTCATGATGGTCAGGTATCCCTGATACTTGTTAGGTTTCTTACTTTCATGGAAGGTTTCTCGGGGTGCAGCATGTCCTTCAGCATCATCAAGTATCCCCCTAAGCCATGAAGGCCTCTTCCTAGAAGAGGGAGGCTCAGTTGGATATTTAAGATCCATGGGTACCTTCACATCAGACATTGTTACATCATCTACCCATAGAGATAGCTTCCACAATCGTACGGTTCTTCCTTTCTGCCACACCATTCTGCTTAGGAGTATGTGGTGTAGTAGTCTCCCTCTTAATGCCAGCCTCAAATATGCCTTAGTGAACCAACTGTAATATATCAGAGGTCTTGCTTTGACTTGAGGGGAATGGTCCCCTTTTGAGCTTTCCTTTGGCACATCCCAGACATACACCTTTTTCTCTACTTGGAATTCGGGCATCCCTGTCACCATTTGTCTTACACCGGGTAGAGCTTTGTAATGAAGGTGGGCAAACCTCCGATGCCAAAGTTTGGACTGAAGAGATGTGTCATAAGATATGACACCTAGCGGACTTCCATCGACCTGATATAATGAATCAACACAAAACCCAAGAGTAAAGGCATCTTTAACATTACTTTTCCATATACGTACGTTGCCATTGCTGAAGGTTACCTTGTAGCCTTTGTCTTCCATTGCCGAGATGGACACCAGGTTCTTTCGAAGGTCAGGTGCATTTAATACATCTTGGAATTTCTAGCCTTCTTGAATGGTTGTCCTCTTCGTTGATTCCCAGCTCTCCTCTTACCTTTGCTATTGAATTTGTCATTCCTTTGATTGCCATCACAGGGATTTTGATCATCGTCCCGGTGTGAGTCTTTTCTATCAGGGTACTCCCTTGCATAGTGACCTGCTTTATCGCAGATGTAACATCATCCTTTTCTTCCATCCTTAGGTCCAGTCTTTCCTTTTGATTTAGTCCCGGAATTATTTATTTTCTTAGCATGAGAAGAAAAGGCATCAGGAGGACCTTTAGGCATGGGCATTTCTTGCTCTTCTACCCTTGTTTCTTCTTGAATGCATCTATCCATTAATTCCTCGAAACCAAGAATTACGTTATTGTTCAGAAGAGTAGTCCTGAACACGTACCATTCGGATGGTAATCCTCCAATAGTCGTGAGTGCCATTTCCCTATCAATAATAGTCTCCCCAATAGATAGGAGATCGTTCTTGATATTAGTGATTCTTAAGAAGTATGCTTGCATACTCTCATCTTTACCCTCCTTGATTTTCCTCAGCTTGTTTCTAAGAAACAAAACTTGATTTGAATCATTTACTTTAAATAAACTCACCAGTCTATCGTAGATTTCCTTGGAGGTGTCCAGATCGGAGATGTAGGCCACCAAGCGCTTGTCGATAGAGTCTCGAATGATATTCTTTGTTTAGACTTCACCGGTTTTCCATTTGTTCCTGGCAGCAGCGGATGCATTTGATGGAGGCTCAACAATATTACCTCTCACATGGTCCAACACTCCTTGATCCTCAAGGGTTAGATCGATAAACATCTTCCATCCGTGATAGTTAGCTTTCCCACAGAGCTTGCCTTCGGCAGGAAAGAGTGTTAAGGACCCCATCGTTCTTTTAAGATAGCCTTGCCAATCTTCTCTTCGGTGATTGCTCTTGCTCTTGCTCGGGTTTTGTCTTCACCTCAGCTCTGATACCATGTTAAGTTATGGTATTTTCTATGCTTATAACAGTTTACTTCTCTTTCTTATTATATTCCATAGATTAACAATCAAATGTACATAAAGTAAAGTGCAGATAGAACATTAAATGATCGACAGAAAATAAGCCAAGACAAGAGACACAAGATGTGGTGGCTAGCCAGGGACAAACCCCACAATGTATGGGGAAAACCTTTGATCAAATATTCTTTTATCTTCAAAAATTCAGTAGAGAGAAATAGTACAATAAATCTGATTTATATCAGCAGTAGCAAACCCTAGATTAGCAGCATCAACATTAGCGGCTTCATCATCAAACTAGGGCAGACGATATCTCACAAACCGACCGTCAGATCGGCTTAATTCCACCACCAAAAGTTGTGGCTTTCAGAGGAGGTTCAGATGAGGAGATATTCTAGTCCACACAGGTCAAACTTTACTTCTGCAGTTGCAGTTTCAGTTTCGACATCTTCCAGCTTCAAACTAGGGCAGTCGATATCTT
Organism: Pinus tabuliformis; assembly: GCA_031772625.1. NCBI lineage: Eukaryota > Viridiplantae > Streptophyta > Pinopsida > Pinales > Pinaceae > Pinus > Pinus tabuliformis. The sequence continues at coordinate 18,692,098 of CM062813.1, read as the reverse complement.
GCAAACCGTCCGTCAGATTGACTTGATTCCACAACCAAAAGTTGCAGCTTTTAGAGGAGGTTCAGATGAACCTACAATGAAGTTCAGATGAGGAGATATTCTAGTCCACGTAGGTCAATCTTTACTTCTGCAGTTGCAGCTTCAGTTTCCGCAGCTTCCGGCTTTAAACTAGGGCAGTTGATATCTTGCAAACCGTCCATCAGATTGATTTGATTCCACCACCAAAAGTTGTGGCTTTCAGAGGAGGTTCAGATGAACCTACAACGCAGTTTAGATGAGGAGATCTTCTAGTCCACATAGGTCAATCTTTACTTCTGCAGTTGCAGCTTCAGTTTCAGTAGTTTCTAGCTTCACATGTGTGAGGGAGAGACCCTTTTCTGCGCAGTAGAGAAGAGACTATTTTCTGCGCAGTAGAGAGAGAGAGATGTGATGAGATGAGTGAGTCCAAATGAGGAAAAGTCCTCCTGTATTTATACACAACATTGGTGTTTGAATAGATGCGACTGTTGGGCTTTTGAGCCTACATGAGTTGTAGGTTGGCTTGATAATAATTCCATAATCAAAATAAATCCATATCTCCATGAATACTTATCAGAATCAGATGATCGTTATATCAATTCTACACCTCTCGACGAGAGGAATCTAATAAAAATATTATCAGGAATGAATAAGATGACCCACATGAAGTTTGGCCCTAGTTTCCAATTTTAACAACATGCCTAAGGAGGACGATAATCTTTCTACATCTTTTAACCAATTGGCACATCTGGGAAACTCTCATTTCCAAGAGCTCTTTAAGGCACCACTTCGTGCCACCCTTGCTAAAATTTTCCTAATTTCTGGTCACTTCTCTCGTTTTCTTGACCCGAAAGAGGCAGAGGAGCTTACATCTCCAGTCACAATGGGAGAATTGGAAAGCATGCTAAAATGGTTCAAAAAAGATAAGAGTCCAGGGCCAGACGGATGGACTATCGAGTTTTATCTAGCCTTTTATGAAACTATTGGACAGGACCTTCTAAAGGTGGTGGAGGACTACAAGATTTCAGGGAGAATGTACGAGGCTATCAACTCAACCTTCATTGCCCTCATTCCCAAATCTGACTCCCCCACATCTTTCAATGATTTCATACCTATTTCTCTCTGCAACTGTCTTTACAAGATCATTGCCAAAATTATCGCCAATAGACTTAAGCCTATTCTCTCATGTCATATCTCTCTGGAAAAATTTTCTTTCCTCCACAATAGACAAATACATGAGGCTATTGGAACTTCTCAGGAAGCCCTACACTCCATGAAAACTAAAAATCTCAAAGGTGTCATTCTCAAAATTGACCTAGCCAAAGCTTTTGATCGAGTTAGTTGGCTCTATATCAAAATGCTCCTCACCCACCTAGGATTTCCTCCTCCCTTTATAAATTGGGTTATGTGTTGCATCACTACTGCCTCCTTCAGTGTCTTGATAAATGGATCTGCCTCAAACTTCTTTCATGCAGAACGTGGACTCAGACAAGGTTGTCCCCTCTCCCCGCTCCTCTTTCTAATAGTCATGGAGGGACTTAGCAGACTAATAGCCTCAGCCAAGCAAGGATGATTACAAGGACTAAATATTTTAGATCATTGTATACTCACTCACCTCCTCTTCGTGGATGATGTGCTCATCTTTCTCAATGAAGGCATTTAGGACACCACTGCTTTTTACAACATATTACTACTATTCTCTTCGGCCACGGGTATGGAAGCTAATCATTTGAAATCCTCCATCACTCTATCATCCTACACCCCTTAAGAAGCTCGGTTTGCACAATAGAAATTTCCTTTCCAAAGCCATCAATTGGAGGATAGACTCAAATATCTTGGTTTCTAGATCAAGCCACACTGCTACAAGATTGTTGACTAGATATGGCTTGTGGTCAAGATTGAAAAACGATTGCTCAACTGGAATCACAGATTCCTCTCCAGGGCAGGTCGATTAGTGATTATTAAAATAGTATAGGAGGCTACACATATTTATTGGATGTCTCTGGCATGGATTCCTAAGGGAATTTTATCCCGGATACAAAAACTCCGATGTAGATTCCTTTGGAATGGCTATAAGTAAGGAAAATATTCTTCCTGGGTGGGATGGAAACTCATTGCAATAGTAAAGAAATGGGGTGGTTGGGAACTGAAGGATCTATCCTCTTTTGCTCATGCACTAGCTACAAAGATGGGATGGCTTATCCTCACCTCCCACAATCTCTGGATAGAAGTGATCTACTACAAATACAACTGGCCAAATCATATTATGGATTGGATTCATTTTCCCACCTGGCAACGAACTGGGATATCAATGGTTTGGCGAGTTATTCTACACACCATGCCCACCATCCGGAATGGACTCGCCTGGAGAATCAACGATGGCTCATCAGTGCGAATCTGAATTGATCCCTGGTCGGGTTGTGGTAACATGTTTCGACTAACTCCTGATCTCATACAATTTCTCAAACATACAAATATTAATGTGATTGCCCATATTGTGGACCCTGGGAATAACACAGTCTTTTCACGAGCATGGACTTTAGTGGAGCACCTGGGCATTCCTATTCATTAGTAGAAATATTGGGAGGGCTATATCATTGCGCTGACAGAATCACATATCTGTATTAAGGATGGCACTGATGAAATCATATGGGCCCCTGCTGAACATGGTACTTACTCCCCTAAGGTTGGTTTTCCCATAATTAATGATGCGCACATGCCACTTGTGCTTTTGGATTGGTGGGGAAGGCTATGGAAACTAAAATCGCCTCTGCGCACAAAACTATTTATGTGGAATTTCTTATGAAACAAGGCACCAATAGGGTGCAACTTAATGAATTGATCCTTCTTCGTGCCCTCTTGCTGCATGCTCTGTCATCAGGCAGAGGAAAAAAATGACCACCTATTCCTATCCTGTCCGACGGTGAATCACTTTTCCAATTAGTCATAATCCTAAGGATTATGAGAGCACCAGTTATGAAGGGGATGATGAAGAATTGAATCCTCCAAGGGAAGATTTCAAAAGCATGGATGAAGATGGTGAAGATTTTTGTTCGAGTGAGGATTTGAAAAGCACAGATGATGGTAGTGAAGAATTTTCTTCAAGTAAGGATGGTAATGAATATTTTCCAAGAAATGATGATGATGAAGAATTTCCTAACTATGTTTAGAATGATCATAGTGAGGATAATATTCCTCCTAATGGTGATGAAAATGCTTCTACAGAGGATAATGAAATGATGAAGACGTTGCAAGCAAATATTGTATCCAGGAGTAGGAGTAGACCTTTTCATATCAATCCAAAATATTCCAGTTATACAAGGCATAGGACAACATATCTCACAAGAAGAAGTTCTATTGGTGATCTGATTTCAAGTGAATGTTGTCGAAAGGATTGCTTGAAACATATGGATTTCAAGTTTGCTATGGAGAAAAGGAAAAGATATTTGTCAATGAATAAAAGCATGAAAAATTCATATTTAGTGGGTTGCATGCAATATACACTAGCAGGTTATGATTATCATATTGGGAATGTGTTGCTCTATAGAAAAGATTTCAAAATGTTGCATTCAATTGGTAATTTTCATTTGTCAAGAATCCAAGACAAACTGGAAAAGGATCCCAAATATTATTCAGAAATACGTTATAAATGAGAGTTTGGGCCATTAACAAATACTGCAATGTCATGGTTGAAATACTTTTTTTCAAAGCATGGAGAGTGTATGCGAAATAAAGACACAATACATATTCCAGATAATTTCTCGAGACGAGAAATATACAACCTATATAAAGAATATGCAAAAGGTGTTGAAGGAGTTGGTAATTTTATTACATATTCATATTTTACAAGGATATGAAAGAACAAATTCAACAATGTTCATATTCCTAAGAAGACAAGGATGGGGGTTTGCAGTACATGTGCTTCTCTTAAAGAAAAAATGGATAAATGTCAAGGGGCAGAAAGAAGTATGCAATCATAACATTATTTTTAAAAATTGGATAGGTATTAACTATGAAAAAATATTTATTAATAAGTTTCTTTTATTTTATGTGCAAATTCTGTCGTCAAAGCACTTCAAGAGCATCATAATCAACAAACAAGTGAAAGGAAAAAATTGTATAAGCATCGAAAGAAGTGTTATGATAATCCAAATAAATATTTTGGTTTGATAATTGATGGTATGGACCAAAAGAAAACACTTCTGCCACATTTTTTTCGCACACCAAAAAATTTACAGGAGAAAATTTTTATTCAGTTTCACTTGGTTGGTTGCATGGTCTTTAATGGGAAGATGTTTCCAAGGGTTTACTTCACAGCTCCAAATATTCATAATGATGCAAATTTGACCATAACTATAATCCATGATGTGGTTTCTCATTGGTCTGGTATTCTTCCTAAAGTTTTGTATCTGCAATTAGACAACACAAGCCGTGAAAACAAAAATCAAGTTCTTTTTGGGTACCTGAACATGCTCGTTGAATTGGGAATTTTTAAAAAGGTAAAGATTGGTTTCCTTCTTGTTGGGCATACTCATGACCATATTGATCAGATGTTCAGTAGTTTTTCAATAACATTAAGAAGGAAAGATGTTGGGAGCCTACCATCATTAATTGAATGTATTAAGAAATCATACATTCCAGAGCCTGTTTTTGATGTGTTGGAAGAAACTATTGACATGGGAAGGTTTATTCTGGGATTGCATGGTCAGGAGAAATGCATTGAACAACTTAATGACATTATCTTCTAGCATCAATTTCGTATCAAAAAGTTGATGGAAAAACACTTATATGGGGCAAGAAGTATTCAACTGTTGCAGAATGGGGGTCGTCATCAGGTTTGGCAGTTTTGAAGTTTATTCCAGAACATCCACTATTTTCATCAAAGATATTGTTATTACAATAAGTTTTGGAACTCCATAATGCATGGAGGCATAAGAGACATCTCAATTATTTTGAATGTCTAGAAGAAACCAAAAGATCTATTAGAGATACATATGAGTATTTTGATGTTGCAGATTTAGTTTGGTGGGAGTCTTTCTTCAATAATCAAAGTCATATGATTTCAAGATCAATAAATGATGATACACTTTTGAAGACGACATTTATTTGGCCACAAAATATGTCAAATGAACATGAGGAAAGACACATTGTTGAACAACAACAATATCAAGGTATTATTAATTCTCCACAGGTAGAGGGAAGAGAAATCTATATTAGTTCTAGAAGATTGTGTGCGAAACCTGAAGCCATGGAAGACCTTTACAAGGGTTTTGTGCAAGATGTTAAGGAGGGTTGCATGATAGCAGTGTTAGCAAATGGAGATCCACTTGGCTATCCATTCTGGGTTGCGAAGGTTATAAAGATAATTAAATGAAATGAAGATATTACAGTTGTTGAAGTACATTGGTATGCCACAAATACCCACCCATTCAATGGTGTGTACAAGAGAGAGATGGTAGTTGATAAAGAAATTCGCAGAAAGAGAAAAAGAAAGGGTACAAATATAAATCGGTGCCACATGGACCTCTTAAAATTGCAGGATGTTGACATACTTGTGTATGACTTCAATTTAACAAAGGGAGGAACTCTTCACTTCAAGACCATATATATTTTGAAAAAATTGTGACCAAAAGAAATGGTGTTGAGATGGGAGTCTTTTGGACCTAGTCGAAGATCTAGAAGACTTTTGAAACCTGAAATGGTGGGCATGCATGTTGACTCAGATGGGGTACTAGTTGATGAAATAGAAGAATATGGATCATCTTCATCTACGTCCAGTGATTCATATGAAGTTGTAGATTGTAATGGTGTGTCAGAACCTATGAATGATTTTGAATAAATGTCTAAGACATTTTATGTAATGATTTTTGCATGGTAACTTGAAATAAATATTTTGACTTCCATATGATCTTACATGAAGTTATGAGTAATTTCTATGTTTTTTGGATTATATGTTTTAATTATGAAGAATTCATCTCTTTAGAATATCCACAATGCAACAATGAATTACAAAAATAATTTATGTTATATTCAATCTACCAAAGTTGATATTTTGATTAAAAGTAAAAAAATATTAGAAATTAATGTTGAATTTTTAAGTTATGAAGTGATATTGCCATGATATTGTTTATTGTTATCATTTGTTCATATTTTGATTTAAAGTAAAAAAATATTAGAAATTAATTTTCAATTTTAAATTATACAGTGATATTGCCATGATATTATTTATTGTTATCATTTGGTATAAGATAATTTTAAAAATGTTGAAAATTTAATGCCTCATTGAAAGGGGGCACTTCATTTTGATGGTTGATTTTTAGGTTTTTGTTGCAATAAGATAAGTTGTCTTAGGATAAGATCTCAAAAGAGATACTTTAAGCCTTTAAAATAAAAATTGCTCTTGGAATAATGAATCTTTCATTTACTTGTTCATTTTTAAAAATTGTTTTAGTCATATAATTTGTCAATAATTTCATGGTTCAAATATGTTAAAAACTTAAGGTTTTCAATTCCATGGTTGAAAACTTGTCAAAATATTAAGGTTTTTCTGAGTTATGATATTTAATTTTTAATGCTATGGTTGAAAACAATTACAATTTTAGGATTTTTTAGAGTCAAGATGTTTTTATCTTCAATAAGATGGGTGAAAATTGTTGGAATTATAAGCCTTTGAGACATGATATTTATCTTAAACATAATGTCTAAAAATTGTTGGAATTTTACGGTTTTTCAAAATCCTAATATTTTATCTTTAATTACATTGTTAGAAAGTGCCTGATTTTATTTTGTTATTCTAGCATCAACACTTTTTGTTTCGAGGGTGTTTTTCCAATCCTTTTTGCAAAAAAAAAATTGGTTTTTAATAAAATGTTGAAAATTTACCCTAAAAAAACAGCGTTTTGGAATACACACTTTTCGTTTTTGGGTTTTTTTTTCATGTCTTTTTGGCATTTTTGGGCTAGAGTTCTCATTTTGAGGTAATAGTTCTCGTTTCATTCGTAAGTTTGTTTCTCATGGAGTCTTTATTTGGAAAATTTCTTGACACACTCACTGCAGACGATATTACTTTACCAAACATTTTTCTTTTAAATCATTTATTCCCTCTTCTATTGTTGTTAACTCTTTAGAGACTCCATCGTTTATTAACCCCTCTATTTGTTCGGGGGGACCTCGCCTAAACTTCTGTATTCTCAACTTGCTTGGGGACCTATGCTTGCTTTTTGTTGTCCTACTTGTGAGCTTCTTTGCAGCTCTCTCTGATTCATCAAGTGGGGATATAAAGGAGAAGGCTTATGGGTCCTTTGATCCCTCTATCCAGTCTTCCCTTAATCTTGAGTACATTCCCACTTTCCCTTATCCTCTTCCTTTGTCATCTTCCTTTGAGGATTATATCCCTTCATTTCACAATATCACTATCTGGAAGAAGAGGCCCAACAAAAAAGACTTGTCTAAAAAAAAATCATCGTAGGGGAAATTTTTCAGGGAGATTTATAATTCCATGGACGTATCAAGGATCCTTAGAACACTCGTGCCCTCATTCGAGGGTATCTCATTATCATTATGTATTTGAATATTAGAGGAGTTGGGGGGGATCCCAAGCTTCAAGCCCTTTGTAGAATTCTCTCTATTCATCGACCATCTATCGTCCTTTTCCAAGAAACTACGGTTCCTGCAGAAAAATCCAAATAAATCCTTTTGAAAATTTGTTATGACTGGTGCATCTGTACAGTTGATGCGGTTAGATGCCTTGGAGGCATTTTGGTGATTTTGAACCTTAGGGAGGCCAGTATTAAGATTTTCCTCCTTGGGCAGGATTATCTTGGAAGTTACTCTTTAGGGTTTCGATGGCCAGATTATCCTTATTAACTGTTATGGTCCGTATCAAGGCACAATTTTTTTTGGAACCTTCTCTCTCCACAATGTCTTGCTCTATGATCAAAATATTATTTTGGTCGAAGATTTAAATTTCATGACTTCTTTTAACAAAGTGTGGGGAGGTTCTTCTCAACCTAATCCATTTGCATTTGTCATTTCCCAGCTGCTCACTGACTCAAATCTTATGGAAAATTTCCGTTGCCTGATTGGTTTGACCTAGAGAAATGGTAGAACTGGGATTAAGGGTGTTGCAAAATACTGGAAATATTTCTCCTAGCCGACTCCTTGGTATATAGAGTTGGTAAATATCACTCTTGGATCTGTTAAGACATGATTTCTAACCATTCTTCGATCTGCCTATAGCTTGACTTCAATTTTCCTAGACAGAGGACACCCTTTAAATTTAACCATTCATGGTTAAAGGAGGAATCGTTTTGTTCTTTGGTTTATAATTGTTGGCAGAGATGTCATTTTGACCCCTCTCAATCTACAATGGAAATTTGGTATCATAGAATGTCTTTCATTAAAGGAAATATCAAATGATGGGAAGGAAATTTCATTCAGGATCAACATAATGAACTGAAACACATTGAGGATATTATTAAATCCAAGCAATCATCTTATAACTATTTAGTTTTCTTGGCTAAAATTAAAAGTAGTATTTTCTCATTGGTTGAGAAGAAGGCCCACATTCTAAAAGTCGAGGAAGAAAGGTGGTGCCTGAAAATCCATGCTATCTAGATCAAGGAGGGCGATGAGAACACTAATGGTTTTTCATAAATATACATCCCATTGGAGGAATAGGAATGTTATTTGGGATTTATTGGACTATGATGGAAATAGGGTGATCTCCCAGTGGGATCTAGAAAATGCCGCTAGAGCACAACTTTCTAGGTTATTTAAATATTTTGGAGATATTAATATATAGGAGAAGTTGAAGGTTCTTGTTAGGACTCCAGGAAACTCTCCTAGGTTTTATCTCAGAGATGCCTGGTAACATATAATTTTCAATATGGTTCTAGAAACTTATTGGGATGGGTGATGGTTTGGTTCAAGCCAGATAACCACTTCTACTCTGTTTTCACTCCAGACATGCATGAACACCCTCAAACTACAAGGCTTTAGACCACCAATGCTCAACAGTTTGGGAATTAGGTGAATAGATGAGGAATACTAACCACACCAGCAGATGCATACATAATGTATGATGGCCAGCTGCAACTAGTAAAGAAACTTGCAAATCTAATCTATCAATGCAGAGATAAGATGACAATTATCTTGCATTAGATACAGAAGAAACCTGAGTGACCTACTTGCTGATATATTCAATTGCCCAATCTAGAGATAAGATGACAGTTATCTAGCATTAGACATACAAGAAATCATGAATCCAACAATTTAGGCACAAGCTTAGAACAGAGGAGAAATGGGCATTGAGCAATTAACAACAAAAGAAGCTTGCATTGCTGAAAATGAAGATGAGATGCTACAAGTTACAGAATATCTGCAGTCTCCAGAAGTTGAACCAAAACATAATTTCCAACCTTGATTACATCTATCTTTTGGTTATTTATAATCTATCATTACAATGGCTCTTAGTCGTTTAGGGATGGAGGGTCTTAATTGACCACCAACTACCATTAATTGTCTGCTAGCATCTTTGACGGTAGTTGCTTTCTCCACTACGAAAACCTGATTAGTTCCGGTACCGTGTTGTCCTTCAAGCGGTCAGATTGATCTTGGAAGTGGAGTTCCATGACTGTTTAGTTCGGTTGTTGACTCGTGTTGTGTCCTTTTATCCTTCGGCCATGCTCTTATTTTAATTCAGTTTCATGGTCACGTTGTCACCAGACTAACAAAGCCAGCCATCTTCTTCTTCATGCAACAAAGAGGAAGTGGAGTATGGAGTGCATTGGCAGATGGACAGTTGGGAGTGACCATGAATGGTGGCCATCGGATCAAGGGAGGTGTGTGGTGGAGATCATTTTTTTGGAGGCTAGTGGTCATGATGTGAGTGGAATATGTCTGGGCCGTTGGATCTTTAGGCGGGTGGATCAGACGGTTATCGGGCGGTGGAGATGCGCAGACGGTAACATGCGGGGTGGTTTGATTTGAGCGGTTATGGTTTTTATTGCACGGGCATCAGGCGGTAAGCAGTAAGTGTCAAAACTCGCCTGATGCCATTCATTGGATGACACGTAGCGGCGGGAGAAAGAAAAACCACCCTCATCACGCGGGTACCTTTTGCGCTTGTTGTCTGCGTGATATTGGTGTTGACCATTAGATTTGGAGGAGTTGATCTAACAGTGGGAAATGATCGGGCATGTTGGTGTATTGGATGGGACGTGGACCATTGGATTGGCGGGAAAAGATCAACGGCAGAGGGAGATGGTGAAGGTACAAGATGTCTTCGGGGAATGTGTTATAAGCATGTAAGATGTATGGGTAAGATTTTATGGCTATTTTTGGCTTGGCGCTTGGGGCTAAGTTTAAAGACGGTTTGTTGGAATATGAAGGATAAGTTAGGAAAGAGAAAGGGTAAAGTGTGAGCAGGGTAAGGGAAGAAGAGGAATAGCGGCCTATGTGGGACCCTTTTTACGAATAGCAAAGCATACAGAATTTTCCCGTTGACCTTCAAAAAGTCAGCACTGCACCTCAGGGCTAACACTGGCTCCTTCTGGGGATGCAATCCTCCCTATGAGGTTTCAAGAATTGTAGACCACTGCCTTTCCTGTAAGCAGCCAAAATCAGAAATACTACCTAGTGTTCCATTGGGCATGGACTCTATCTAAGCCTACACCAAAACATTGAAAAATAACATATTTACAACACTGAGGCCTGAAAGCCTTAAACAAAATAAACTTTCAAAAATCGCCCATTTACTGGGCCATCAAAAACAGTTTCTCCCTCCAAACTTTGTGGCATGAAAGTATTGTTTCCTTGGACCTGAGAGATGACAAATGGTCCTATCCATAGAGCATCAAATTTACCATGATTGCCTTTCCTTTCCTTTAGTGCATCCCATTTGAGAACCCAGTCACCAACCTGAAAATTGTCCATCTTTGCCTTTCTGTCAAAAGCTTCCTTGATTTTAATTTGATGTACTACAGACCTCTCAATCAGTTGAGGTCTGATATGATGAACTTCAGCCAAGTCACTCATCCTCCTTGCCATGTCATTTTCCTTGTTCCGTTCTTCCTGCAAAAATTTTGCCATAGGGAGGATCAATTGGATTGGAAAAACAGCTTCAGTGCCATATACCAACTTGAATGGAGAATTCCCCGTGGACTTCTTGGTGGTGACCCTATTAGCCCACAATGCAAACTTTAGTTTGGAATCCCAGCTTCCCTTGTTGTCTTCCAACAAATTTTTGATTATCCTTACTTGGCTTTTATTGGATGATTCTACTAGGCCATTACCCTGAGGATAATATGAGGTGGAATGCACTAATTTAATGCCCATTGATTCACACATGTCCACCAACTATTTTGCCCTGAAAGCTGCTGCGTTGTCTGTAACTAATTTGGTTGGGCAACCAAACCTGGTGAAAATGTTTTTTGTCAAGAATTTCATGACAACCTGGTGATCAACATTCTTAGTGGGGATGGTCTCAATCCATTTGGTAAAATAATCAGTGGCTACTAAAAACCATCTATGCTGGCCACTGGAATGTGGATTAATCTCCCCTATGAAATACAAACCCCACTACTGGAAAGGGCCATTGGCATGTATTGGCTTCAGGGGCAATGATTTCAGCTGTTGTCTTCCTGCAAATCTTTGGCACTCATCACAAGATTTCACAAATGAAAACACATAGGAGAATAGAGTGGGCCAATAATACCTAGCTCTCAGGATCTTGTGGGCTGTGGTTTTCCAATAATGATGCCCTCCACAGATGCTAGAATGGAATTGCTGCATCACTTCCACTGATTGTTCTTTGTCTAAACACCTTAAGAGGATTCCAGCTAGATCCCTCCAATAAAGCAGGTTCTCTTTGATGCAAAACTTAGCTGCTTTGAGCTTAATGGTCCTGGCTTGGCTTGAACTAAGGCTTGGAGGAACTTCTAGCTTCAACAGGAAGTGAGCTATAGTGGAATACCAATCACAAGAAACCAAATTCTCAGCTAATGACTGGTTCTGCCTTCGTTCTTCTATTTCCTCTTCTGTCCATTCACCCTTTGTATCTGCACCCATGCAATTTATGTCCAGCATTCTACAATTTTCTTCAGCCATCAGCTTAGCCAAGCCTTGGCCTTTGATAAGCTTGGTAAGCTTTACCTCTATGTTGAACTCAATGAGAATTGCAATCCATTTAGCCCTCCTTTCCTCTACATATAGTTGTCTTAGGACATCCTTTACTGAGGTAGAAGGTACATAGGCAATCACCTTGGAGTGAAGAATGTAAATTCGGAATGCCTTCAAAGACTTAATAAGAGCATAATCCTGTTTTTCAATAATGTCATATCTTAATTCAACATCTCTTAAAGTTTTGTTGAAAAAGGCCACTGGGTGCTCTGTATCTTCGTCATCTTTCTGCAACAAGACTACTGCAAGGGTGTCATAGGAAGCAAAAGAGAAGATATGGAACTCCTTGTTATAGTCTAGGCTGATTACAGTGGGAGCTTCCATAATAGCTCATTTGATAGCTTCAAAAGATTTTCTTGCTGCATCTATCCATCTGATCTCTGACCCCTTCCTTAGCATGGAGGTGATATGTTTTACTAGTTCTGCAAAATTGGGAATAAACCTCCTTACAAAGTTGATCTTACCCAAAAAGGATTGAATGTCCTTTTTCGATCTTGGGATGGACAATGTCTGTATTGCTTGAACTTTTTCTAGATCAATCTTAACACCTGCAACAGAAACAATGCTCCCTAAAATCTTGCCTTCTTCCAGAGCAAACTGTGACTTCTTGGGATTTACTGAAATCCCAAACTTTCTACACTTCAAAAACACCTTCTTTAGATGCTGCAAGTGATCCTGATGACTGCTGGAGTAGTTATATCATCAAGGTAAATCAGGAAAAATTTGTCCTTTTCTCCCACAAAATCTATATCCATGGCCCTCTGAAAGGTGGCCCCAGCATTCATCAATCCAAAAGGCATCTTGGAGTACATAAAAGTGCCCCAAGGAGTGGTGAAGGTAGTCTTTTCTTGGTTCTCTGGATGTATAGCCACTTGGTTGTAACTTGAAAATCCATCCAAGAAAGACATGACTCTAGCCCTTGAAACTTTTTGGAGAAAATGTTCCATTTTGGGCAGGGAGTAGTTGTCTTTCTTAGAGCATTTGTTGAGATTTATGAAGTTGACACAAAGCATGATTTCTCCACTTTTCTTCCTCACTACTACCAAGTTGTCTATCCACTTCGAATACCTCAGTGGAACTATGATCTTGGCAGCCAACAATTTCTTAATTTATTTTTTCAATCAAAGGTAGTAGTAGAGGGCTAATGGGTCTCAATTTCTTCTTAAAAGGGATGGTGTCTTTCTCCAGTGGAATCTTATGCTGAATGATGTTCGTGTCATAAGTCTTAAGGTCACTATATTCCCAGGAAAAAACATCAGCAAATTGCTTCATTAGGTTGCAATATTCAGAACTTTGGGCAACAGACAAGTGGGTGGACAAGTTTATGTACTTTGGATGATCTGGACTCCCTATATTATGTCTATGGACTGCAGACTCATTTTCTTCTTGAGCGGGCTTATAAGGTACATCATTATGGTCAAACAACTTTTCCAGAGGCACCAACCCTTTAGGTATATGGTTACTAGGCAATTGTACAATGCAGTCCTGACCAATTTTGTTCCTTAGCTAGGACTGATGACACTCCTCCATGGCTTCATTCTCTTGATCAATTTGCATTTCAGAAAATTCATCAATAACTTGCAAAAACCTATTGGCTTCATCATCATCCTCAAAAACTTTCCAGTACTTGACATTGTCGGGCAAGGATGGTCTATATTTCACTTGGACTTCATAAGTCAATCTAAGGGGTAGCGGAGAAACAAACATACTAGCAGACACAGCAAGGGAGTCAGCAAGCTAATTCTTAATTCTGGGAATATATGAGATACAAAAGCCACTAAAAGAATCTTTCAGCCTCCATACCTCATCTCTGTATGCTTTTAGCCTTGGGTGCTTTGCATGGAAAGTCTGGTTCACCTGTTGAATAATAAGGTTTGCGTCTCCAAACAACTTTATGTCTTTGATTCCCATTTCTTTAGCAACATTTAAGCCCAATATCAAAGCCTCATATTTTGCTATATTATTTGTGACTTGAAAAGTCAGCTTGAAAGATAAATGTATGCACTCTTGTGTAGGAGATATCAGAACTACTCCTGCTCCTACAACTTCCTTAGAGCAAGATCCATCAAAGAACATATCCCAAATCTGTGGCCCTTCCTTCTCCATGACCTAGCATATTAGTTTCTTGAGCTGCACTAAGGCCAGCTTGGATTCTTCAATTTGGAGAATACATGCTCCAAAATCAGTGTTCACAGCATAAATGTGATGATTAGTGGGATTCTTTTCATCACTGATGATATATGCTAGCTGGGCTTCCCTGTATAACCTTCTGCTTTCTCCCCCAAAAGCCAAGACAGTGGTATAGGACAGGTCATTTTGCAATGTCCCACCTAATCTCTTAATCCATCCTCTGGAAAGTAACATGCCAAACTTAGGAGGGACATCTGCTACCACAATATCCTTCATCATGCTCTTCATGGGCAGCTGGGACAAGGTGATAGCTAGATCTTTGATTAACTCGAAACATTTCACCCTTCTTGAGTCAGAAGAGAACAAGTCATGATATGGTCTAGTGATGTCAAGGCCTAACTCATCCATGACAGCCTTTGGCATTAGATTATGACTGGAACTTGTGTCCAGCAGACAGTTGTGAAGGGTTTTGTCATGAATGGTCAAGGAGACATAGAATTATGGGGAACTATCATCAGAAGGTTCAGTCCTTGGGCTAAGCACAACTGCAAGTTTGTCATCTTGCAAATTCACATAGTCGTTTGATGCTTATGTGGCATTAAGCTCAAGGGCTTCAAGGATGGGTCTCTTAAAGGTTTCATTCTTTACTAGTTATATCAGAGGTACAGATATTTTCAACTTCTGGACTTCTGATTCAAAACTGAAAGGGGAAGGGGACTTGTCAAGACCTCTTACCTCTTGAGCTTGTGCTTTGAAGATGTTTGGATTAGCTGTTGGTCGCTTCTGCTTGCTAATCTGTTGCTCTGTGGGGACAACAGCTCTTTGGACAGGGCTTTCTTTGCCATTACTCATCCTTGACCTCAGGTTATATCTCTACTAATCTTCAGTTTTTAGAACAACTTCTCTGTCCCACTCTTGGATGGGCTGGTCCTCGAGTAATGACTGCTCATAGGAAGCTAGTGTCAAAAAGGAAGCACTGCCTTTGTCTTCCATGCAGTGGATCTCATCCTCTTCTTCAAACTGCTCCTCTTCCATGACCACATTCTGGAAGGGAGTCTTCACCTTCTGTTCTTCACTGGCCTCTTTGCCCCTTTGCATGATCTGCAATTGTTCATTTGCTCTCCTATATGGATTTTGATTTCTAGGAGCAAATGTATTAGGAACCCTTCCTTTCCATGAATGTTTCTTAACCTTCAATTTAGAGATTTTCAGAGGCCAATGACTCTATCATCTTGGTCATTTTGTCTATCTTGGGGTCTGAAGATGAAGAAGATTCACCCCTCTGTCTCCTTCGGTCAACATGTCCCTTGAGCTTCTCTGCAACCATGATGTTGGATTCTACCTCCAAGGCTACATCCCACATTTTAGCCAGAGAAGCACATTTCCTTTCGCTCAATAACAGGTAGAAGTCAGAGTCAAAGGCATTGGCATAGGTGAACTTGGAAAAGGTGGGGGTAGGTTTCACTTCAGCTGGTATCTTGTTGTACATGCGGTTGAACCTTTTATTGAAATCAGACAATGACTCCCCATTCTCCCTTTTTAGGTTGCCAAACTCAGTATGATAATAGAGAAAATCTTTCTTATCCCCCCAATGCTTTAGGAAAACATCATCTAAGGCCTCAATAGATCTAGGGGTCAATTCTCTGAACCATTTTCTTGCCTCTCCATCTAGGCTTTGGACAAAAACTCTCATCCACACATCATCTTCACTAATGTCTAGATTATTTGCATAGCTATAAAATGACTCAAGATTTTCTTCAGCTGTAACCCCTTCAATACCAGTGAACTTAGGCATGTATTTCTGATATTCCCTAGTAGGCATTGCATTCAAAGTAGTGGGTAGTACTAGAGGTCCATACCTAGCAGCTATGATTCTTTCCATTTTGGTGAGTGCTTGTGGACCTGCCATGGCTGTGGTAGATGAAAGAGTACCGGTAGTCTGAATGATAGAGAGCTGAGGAGTGACTGACAGGACTAAAGGAATATAAGGGATAAGAGGTGAGGTTTCCTTCGGGCTTAAAGTGAGAGGAGAACCTAAAGAATAAGGATCTTTATGAATCTCTAAAAAAATGTCTTCACTGCTAGTGCTAGAGGCTATATTCTCAACATGTATTTGTTCTATTACAAGCCTTTCTTTCAGGATATGGAAGATTGTTTAAGTTTACCTGATCCTGATGCTCCTTTCTGTGATATCTTTATTTCTTTGATGATCTTTTAAGGGTCAGGTACTGGGTCAGCTGGTGACTTCTGAGGATTTCTCCGAGTATGCCTCACGAACGGAGCCAGAACTATGATGTGGAGTTACCAAAAGGTTCAACCTCCAATAGAGTAACCAGACAGATGATTACAACAAAAAATGTGTCCAGACTTTGTCTATCATCAAAGTTGGATCTGTGTCATTCTCCCAGGGAAGCTGAGCTTCAATCTCCTCTCCTCGGAAACAACACCAGATATGTTAGGACTCCAAGAAACTCCCCTCGTTTGTAGCTCGGAGATGCCTGGTAACATATAATTTTCAATATGGTTCTAGGAACTTATTGGGATGGGTGATGGTTTGGTTCAAGCCAGATAACCACTTCTTCTCTGTTTTCACTCCAGAAATGCATGAACACCCTCAGACTACAAGGCTTTAGACCACCAATGCTCAACAGTTTGGGAAGTAGGTGAATAGATGAGGAATACTAACCACACCAACAAATGCATATAGAATGTATGATGGCCAGCTGCAACTAGTAAAGAAACTTGTAAATCTAATCTATCAATGCAGAGATAAGATGACAGTTATCTTGCATTAGATACAGAAGAAACCTGAGTGACCTACTTGCTGATATATTCAATTGCCCAATCCAGAGATAAGATGACAGTTATCTAGCATTAGAAATAGAAGAAATCATGAATCCAACACTTTAGGCACAAGCTTAGAACACAGGAGAAATGGGCATTGAGCAATTAACAACAAAAGAAGCTTGCATTTTTGAAAATGAAGATGAGACGTTGCAAGTTACAGAATATCTTCAGTCTCCAGAAGTTAAACCAAAACATAATTGCCAACCTTGATTACATCTATCTTCTGGCTATTTATAATCTATCATTACAATGGCTCTTAGCTATTTAGGGATGGAGGGTCTTAATTGACCACCAACTACCATTAATTTTCTGCTAGCGTCTTTGAATGTAGTTTCTTTCTCTACTATGAAAATCTGATCAATTCTAGTACTGTGTTGTCCTTCAAGCGGTCGGATTGATCCTGGCAGTGGAGTTCCATGACTATTTAGTTCGGTTGTTGAGTCGTGTTGTGTCCTTTTATCCTTCAACTATGCTCTTCTTTTAATTCAGTTTCATGGTTAGGCTATCACCAGACTAACAGAGCCGACCATCTACTTCTTCGTGCAACAGACAGGGAGTGGAGTATGGAGTGCATGGGCAGATGGACGGTTGGGAGTGACCGTGAATGGTGGCTATCAAATCGAGGGAGGTGTGCGGTGGGGATCGTTTTTTTGGAGGATAGCGGTCATGATGTGAGCGGAATATGTCCGGGCCATTGGATCTTGAGATGGGCGGATCAGACATTTATCGGGCGATGGAGATGCACGAACGGTAACATGCGGGGTGGTTTGATTTGAGCAGTTATGGTTTTTATCGCACGGGCATCGGGCGGTAAGCGGTAAGTTTCAGAACTCGCTTGATGCCATTCAATAGATGACACGTAGCGGCGAGAGAAAGAAAAACCACCCTCATCGTGCGGGTACCTTTTGCGCTCGTTGTTTGCGCGATATGGGTGCTGACTGTTAGATTTGGCGGAGTTGATCTAACGGTGGGAAATGATCGGTCCTGTTGGTGTATCGGATGGGACATGAACCGTTGGATTGGCGGGAAAAGATCAACGGCAGAGGGAGATGGTGAAGGTACGAGATGTCTTCGGGGAATATGTTATAAGCACGTAAGACGTATGGGGAAGGTTTTATGGCTTTTTTTGGCTTGGTGCTTGGGGCTAAGGTTAAAGAGGGTTTGTCGGGATATGAAGGCTAAGTTAGGAAAGAGAAAGGGTAAAATGTGAGTGGGGTAAGGGAAGAAGAGGAATAGCGGCCTATGTGGGACCCTTTTTACGAACAATAAAGCAGACTGAATTTTCCCGTTGACCTTCAAAAAGTCAGCACTGCACCTCAGGGCTAACAGTTCTAAGGAAATTTTCTAGGTTTTTATGTACAAAAGACTCGTCAAATATTGGTCAACCTATTTATATGTTTGAAATAAAAAAGGTCATCAACTCATTTTCTCAAGATAAATTCTTGGGTTGGATGGCTAGATTGTTGAGTTATATTTAGCTTTCTTCGACTTGATTGGACTAAATCTTCTAAAATTTGTTGAAGAGGCTCAAACTATTGGTATGGTTACAAGGGCAATAAATGCTACATTTTTAGCCCTTGTCCCTAAATTCTCTAAGCCTGGTTCATTTGTTGATTTTCTACTAATTTTTTTATAAAATATTATTTATAAGTTTATTACCAAGGTGGTGTCTATCAAGATGAGGAGTGTTCTCTCTACCACTATCTCTATTGAACAATTTGGGTTCCTCCCTAGGTTCCATGATGCTATTGGGGTGGCACAGGAGGCCATACACTCGATCAAAACAAAAAGGATCAATGCCATTAAATTTTAAGGTGTACTTGGTAAAAGCATATGACAGGGTGAATTGGGGTTTCCTAAGATTTCTCCAATTACATATTGGCTTGGATCTTCAGGTGACTAATTGAATGATGGGTGTATTTCCTCCACAATTTTTGTACTCCTTATAAATGGATCACCTTTAGCTGTCCTTTTGGCCTCTCGAGACTTGCGTTAGGGTTGCCTCTTGTCACTACTACTATTTATTCTTACTATTTAGGTTTAAGTAGGATGATTTCTAAGGAAAATTCTGAAAGCTCCTTAAAGGGTGTTAAGGTAAGAACACATTTATCACACACTTTCTCTTTGTGGACGATGTCTTGATCTTTCGAGAAGGATCGATTGGAGAATGGAAGGTTTTGAATGCCATTTTTCAGTTCTTTTTGTGCCATCCCTAGAATGCTAATCAGTCAAGGAAGTCCTCTTTTTACTTGCACAATACTCCTATATTGATGTGACTACCTCTTTTCTCCCATACATAGTGGAAAAATTGGAGTAAGGTATCACTTATTTAGGCTATCGCCTTAAACCTAACTGTTACTTGGTTGAGGACTAGTCATGGCTCCCTAAACACATTGATGATTGGTGCGTTAAGTTTTTTTTTTATTGGAGGAAGGATGACTCTAGTAAAATCGGTGTTAGAAAGCATCCTGGTGTTTTGGCTTTCTCTATTGAATGACCCAAAATGCATGACTCTAGTAAAATCGGTGTTAGAAAGCATCCTGGTGTATTGGCTTTCTCTATTGAATGACCCAAAATGCATTGTTGAGGACTAGTCATGGCTCCCTAAACACATTGAACAACACATTGATGATTGGTGCGTTAAGTTTTTTTTTTATTGGAGGAAGGATGACTCTAGTAAAATCGGTGTTAGAAAGCATCTGGTGTATTGGCTTTCTCTATTGAATGACCCAAAATGCACGACTCTAGTAAAATCGGTGTTAGAAAGCATCCTGGTGTATTGGCTTTCTCTGTTGAATGACCCAAAATAACATAGACAATCATAGACTTCCTAAGCTAGCTTTAAATTCCAGCCAAAACCACCTAAGGCTTAACCGAGGATGGCATAAGGACACAAGGGCCTGGTTAAACTATTGGGAGATCAATGAGAATGATGCTTTGCAAAACATAAATAACATTAAAGATATTGTTACTTCTAAGTTCAAAGAAAAATTGTGGTGTGAGAAAGATTTAGCGTCTAAAAGAAAATTAAGTTATTATAAGAAGGTCATCAACCCCACCCTTGAAGATCAAAAGTATCTCTCTATTTTAACTAGCTCAAAGAAGAAAATTAATATAGCAAAGATTAGAACGAATTCTCATGAGCTCCATAGTGAAACTGGCCGTTGGGCAGTTCCTAAAACGCCATGGATGGGAAGGATCTGCCATATTTGTGAGAATAGGAGCATTGAGGATGAAAACCACTTCCTCTTAGAGTGCCCTGCATACAACCACATTAGATCTCAATTTCACAACCTTTGTTACAATATTGACCTTCCTAGCCTTTTACAATGCCAAAATTATAGTGAACTCGGGAGGCTTCTCTCCAAGCTTTTTGAGCATAGGAATAAAATCTTAAATCAAAATAAATAATTTGTCTTTTTAGGTCCGATAGATCATTATTTGGTCTCAGCGGACGTTAACCATCATCATCATCATAATTAGACAATCCATGTTCAAATTTCTTTTGGTGGGTAAGAAGGGTCGAGTTGTATTTCATTTGTTGAAGTGGGAGATTCTATCCCAACCACAATGTTGTGGAGGGCAGGGCTTCAAGAACCTTCACTAGTTTAACTTAGCCTTGGCAATGAAAAAGTTATGGCAAGTGATAACTTGCACTAGTATTTGGAGCACAATAATTGATGTTAACTATTTGAAGAATCACCCCTTCTCAGAATGGCTTTGGTCAGCACAACCTTCAAACTACAAAGAGATGTCTAATATATGGAGGGGCCTAGTGATAACAGTGTCGTCGATCATTAGATGGTTGGTGTCGAACATCGATAATGATAATATATCAAGTTGGGGATTGAGCCATTCATTGGGGGCTTAACTTTTACATACTATCGTTGGATTATATCAATCAACTTAACACATGTGGTAGCTCTAGGCTTGGTAAAGCAATTCTACCAGGTTCCCATGCACAATACAATGGTAGATGAATGTTATCGAATGATTTGGGATTACAGGGCCGTTTGGCTCTTGAGTGGGATGGTTTCATTATTAAATCGTCTGAGTGGCCTTTTTCTTAATGGAAAAGAGGATTCCATTGTCTAGCAATGGAATTCAGCATCCGACCAAGTCTCTGCTAGTATAGCATATGAAGCAATCACAACTGAGCTTATTTCCCTTGAGGGAAATGGTGGAGCCAGAAAATATGGAAGTGGTCCATTCCACCAAAAATCAAGTGTTTTATATGGTTAGTGCTGGAAAACATGATCTTGATGTGGGAAAATTTGACTCATCATGGATTCAAAGGACTAAAGGTCTGTGTTCTTTGCAAGTAGGGTCCATAATCAATTGAGCACCTCTTTTGCCTATGTGGATTTTCAGTAGCTCCGTGGTAAGAAGTCTTATTTTCTCTGAGCATTCAATATTATTTTATGACTATTAATCTAGAAACATGCGAATTTCTGGTGGGACCAAAACATGGGGAATTTTAAATCCCTTCCTATTTACATGGCTTGGGGAATCTAGAAAACTCGAAACAAGTTGATTTTCAAAGGTTTTCCTATCAGCATCCACTGGATTATGCCACAAATTATGGGTTTTTTCTATGATTAGCTTAGTCATATGAATATGAAACCCACAAAACATTGCCTCATCACTTTTCCTATGGTATACTACATGGTAAGCTCTAGATTTTTTTTATGGGGCACAACATAATGGAGTTTGTGGTGGTGGCGTTGTCATCCTTCTCCTTGGAAATATATTTGTGTATATTAGTCTGAATCTCAGGTTGGGTGCTAATACAAAAGTGGAGATTGTTGCCTATTGGGCCCTTCTTCGTGTCCATCAAGGTTGATTCCCTATAGGTATATGGAGATGTACAGTGTGTGATTGGGTGGCTAAATGGAATCAATCAGCTTAGGCAATTGACCTACTATGTTGGAAGGAGAGAATTATCTCCTTGAAAGAGCACTTCCAACATCTATCTTTTCAACACGTTTATAGGGAACTAAAGTGTCGGGAAAATGCACTCTCTAAAAGGGGTCTTCTAGTGGAGGAAGGTTCAATTATCATTGAAAATCATTAGCATAATCAACTACTATGGAGAGAGTGACTCCAATTTCCTTATGATCCTTTCCAGCTTCCTTAATTCCTATAAGACTCTTTAGATAAATTTTTGTGTGATTTCTGTCTACCATTTTTGTTAATAAATGTTTACAATCCTACACCGTTTTTTTTAATAAATATTGTTTTTTAAAATGCTTAAAAGGTTTTAGATCTATTGAAAGTCTACTTCGACATCTGCGATATACTAAATATGATATTTATGCTCTGTTATTGCCCAAATGTTTTATATCTTTACATATATATATATATAAGTATAGTGTTCCAAAAGATCTTTGCAAACTACTTATTATGTTTATGTAGGTAAACAACAATTGTATTCCTTTTCATATTTAAGGAAGGGATGACATCTCTCTTCTATGATAAAAAAGCTTTAAAACGGTACACACATAATAAATGAAGGATAATGACCTCTTGTATTTAATTATGCTTCGAAATCACGAGCCTTTATATCTAAGTAAATATAATATTAATTATGATACTCATATGATGATATCTAAGTAATTATAACATTGATTAAACCATTACATAATGGTTTTAGTTGAGTTGCCAATGGTTGAACATCATTATCAATGCGTCAATCAATTATTATTCACAACCCCAAAAGTCATCATAAGAGTTGCACACGTCCATTAGTGCTCTTAAAATTAATAAGAATGCTTGGATATTCACAACACCAAAAGCCCTCATAAGAGTTGCCCACATCCACAGAATTGTTGGATAAAGTACTTGAGGGAATGTAGTAGGATAATATAATATTAAAAAAAGGGTAGGGGACATAGCATGTAGAAAACTATTACCTCTTAGTGATGTCAAATATGTATCGAGTATTCTTTTCATTATTTGGGGAAGAAGTGACCATAGTTTATTGTTTATTATCTTTTAAAAATATTGTATTTATTTTTATTATTATTCTATGTAAGGTAGTGGTAGGTATAGGTAATAAAATTATAAATAGGGTATTTAAAAAAAAATTAATAAATTCTAAGTTTTTTCTTAGAGTTATATGAAATTAAATTATAAAGATTTAATTTATTATATTAAAATTTTATAGTAGATATTTTGATAATCACAAAAACTTTACAATACATTAGAATTAGCTTGATTTATGCTATATTTTAACTATCTCAACTTATTTAAGTTAAGTAATTAAATTATTAATTGAGTTAAATTTTTCATTCTAGAATTTGTAGTGGAAGAAGAATTCCAAAATTCAAGTTGTTGTTTTCATTGAAGGTCATTGAAGTTGCACCTGAGTCCTCTACATTCAATTTGAACTTGTTGTATAACATGCAATTGTTGTATTGTAATATCCATGGATGCCTCCATCTACGCTACTAAGTTGACATTCATAATTGGAAGTTGTTGAATTGAATCTTATAATTCTTGTATCATTTCCTTATGCCTATAAAGAATAAGTGGCATTTCCAATGTTTCATCAAACATGATGAGAGAGTCACATATTAATGGAATGTCAAAAGCAACTTCAAGGTGACAAAAATTCAAACAAAAGACAACTTAAAACATAAAATATTATATACCTACAATACGACCCTAGAGACTTCTTCAAACTCAATCTTTTACTGAGTCCTAACAATCCCACAACATCCTTGTCTTCCGAAATCTCAACCCTCATTGTGTAATGATGAAACCTCCAAACAATTAATCCATCACTTGTTGTGAGCCCACAAATTGCATGGTAGTAGTTTATACATAAGTTTAAAGCATGCAAATGAGGGGTCATGTCAACTTATGTTACCGTAAGCTCGATCACACATTACTTGATTGTTAATTAGATTGTATTGATTAAAAGTATAGTTTGGAGTTGATAATAATTTCACCCACTTTGCCTTAAACCTTGTTGGCATAGAAATTAGCTTGTACATTGTTATTTCTTAACTCATGATAATGGGTATGCGAATTTAATGGAAGATCAAGCCTAATTTAAGGCACTGAGGAGATAATTGTTTATAGATGTATGATGATATTTTTTGAATTATTAATGATGATTAATTTTTGAATGCTTAGAGAGTTCATTAGATTGACTCTTTATAAAAGAGTATAAGCCTCTACTTAATTGTTCGAGGAGGCCAAGCCTAAGCTCCATGCATAAATAAACTCAATAATTCATTTAAACTTAATAAAACTCTTTTTAATTTAAGCATTAGAAATTTTATAAAATTAATTTATGTAATAAAAAAATTATAAATATTATTTAATTATAAATTAAAGCAATTTTTTTGAAATAATTTGTAAATACTAATTTTTAGAGTTTCTAATGAATTTTTTTTTGACTAAAATCTCATAATTTTTTTTAATAACCAAATCTTAATTTGAAACTAGTTTTTAACTACATATATAATAAAAACTATAAATTTAATAAAATCATTTAATAAAAACTATGAATTTAATAAAATATTCTGTTAGACATTTAAAGATATAAGCGTACGATAAATTAAGGAGAGTATTAAGTGGAGAATATTGAGGCGAGGAGGCCTTAGGTGGATTACTTGAATCATTAATGTTGTCGTCCAATAATTGATGATGATGATGATGATGGTTAACGTCCACTCAAACCAAATTGGTCTATCGGACCTACAATTTTCTTAATTTTTACTTGTCTGGCTCCTCGTCTTTCTTGGCGAGATTGGTGTTGTAGCTTTCTTTCTTTTCTCTACGGTCTTCCAACTTCCTTTGTCTTGCATCTCCTTCATCTCTTTTGGTTCTTGGGACATTGGTGTCTTAGCTTCGCGATCTATTGTGTTAGTTCTTTTGAAAATAGTCGGAAAAGAAGTTTGGTTTAGGAGATCTGCTTTGCTGTTAAATGAAGATTTATTTTCTGTGGTATTCAAATCCTCATAACTGTTGATTTGTTGGGGAGGAGATCGCATTCAGCGCTCCTATAAACTACCGTGTTCTCCTGGGTGAGTGAACCTTTAGGCTGGTCAAAACTTCAAATATCTTTCATTCAATTACCGGCCCGGGGTAGAATTCCATGTTTTAACTTTTTAACTCATTTGTTTTTACATGGTGGCCGACCCACGCAAATATCTTTTTAGCAGCGGTGGTTGGTGTTGTTAGAAGGGGTGATAAATATGGGAGCGAGTTTAAGTGGTGGCGAGCATGATCTGAAAAAAAGATATGCTGTTCACGACACGGACCACATTTCCTCACTACTTTTAGTTTTTCTGTTTTGGGTAGGTGGTGAGTAGTTAGGTCACACTTTCACTGTTTGAGGTTTTTTCTTTCAAGTTTGGTGATAGATTTTTTTTAAGATTATTAATTTTGTTTTTCTCTTCAAGGAAAAATAGTAATTTTTATTATGTGAAATATTAAAAATTATATATCATAAATGTTTTTATGAAACATATACCAAAATTGGTGGTCTTGTTACATATTGAGAAAATCTATAATGCTATGTACAATGTTACAGAGTAATCTGATATATATATATATATATATATATATATATATATAAAATCCATAAAAAAAAAAACATCGAAATATTTCTACTGAACAAATTATAATTTTGTTATTTAAAACATATTTTAATTTTTTTTATAATTTAAAATATATTTTTAAATCTTCAAATATATATTTATTATTTTTTAATATTAAAATTATGCAAATCACATAATTCAAATTTATTATTATAACATTTTTCCAAAATTTAAAAAAATCAATAATAAAAAAATAAACCATAAAAAATCAAACATCAAATAATTTAATTATACTTTGGAGTTATTCGGACATCATGGGTAATGTTAGCTTTACACACATCAACGTATCATAATATCTTTTGCAGATAGGATAGGTGTGGGGACATTTCATCATATATTTTATATAAGTTTTGAATAATGTTTACAATATAATTATTATTTTTATTGAATTATTTTATAATTGTTATTAGGTTATATCAAGGAGTTTTAATAGTACATTTTATCATTTGTTCAAAATTTTATGGGGGAGATGTAGTATTTGTAGATGTAGTATCTGTAAATGAGTGTAAACATTTAAATGTAACTTAATCTAAGAAAAATGTAATGTCCATAAAATGAAGCATTAAAAAATAGTAAAAAGTAAAAAAGAATAATAAAATTGATCCAACTCAATTTGTTAAATTGCATTTTTCTATTAGTAAAATTGAAAACAATTTTTCCCAAAAAAAAAATCATAATATGTATATTGCATTCAAATAAATTTAAAGAATAATGATTCTTATTCCTAGCATGATGTTTGAGAATATATAGTTATTAAATTTTATATATTTAATAATTTAATTAATAAAAGCATAATTAAAATAATAACATTATTCCTAAACATAGAAATTGTAAAATATATAATATAAATAATAGCTATAAATTAAGATCCATTTGACTAAATAAATTAAAATAATTATTCATATTCATAATCATTATATTTCAAAACTTTATATTTAAATTTAGTATATACACACACACACACACACACACACACACTATCAAGGTTATGTATATTACATTAAAAATTTATGAAATACATCACCTGATGCAATGAGTGTTAACTGGACTATTAAAAATGATGAGAAATTAGTCAGTTATGAGTACCTCTCATGGATATGGTCATAGGTGAATGACTTATTTAACACAGTTGAATCCCAAAAATGGTATCTAATTATGAAAGGTGTTAAAGAAAAATGCCACATATATATGTAACTGGTGGAGCCATATAGTTTAAATGATGAAATGATGAGTGAATGTCGATAGACATCAATCTATAATAACATCAAAATGCTAACTTCATGATACATTTGAGGGTGCTAAAATTTAAAAAATCATAAAAACTAACTAAATTATTATTTTTTAATTATTACCATTATTAATTAATTACAAAAATAATTGATATTATAAGTTAAACATATATACATTTGAAGTCATCTACTGAGGCAAACGAATTGCCTGGACGACCAAAAGTGTTTGGATTAGGACAATGTTTTTAAGAAATCTTGCAGTAGCAATGTTTGAACCATGTTTTTGATGGTGGAAATGGATTTAGCACCATCAAAAACCACTAGGGAACCCAAAATCTTGAAGTTTGACAGTTGTAACTTGGATTTACAAAATCCCCTGCCCGATTTTATCAAAATATTGTCGGAATTTCCAAGATTTCCAGGGCAAAAAAGCACTCTGGTTAGACTACGGCTATACATTTAAGAAAAAACATAGAACAAGATTCTTGAGCATGGAAATTTACCCCCATTTTTCCATGGATATTTTTAATCTATAAATAGGTTTTGTTACAATACCATGGATTATCAATACCACATGCCCAAAAAATCATAACTGACTTACCTCAATATGGCACTTGTTCATATGACATTTTTTTGTCATGAAAATTTTAATAAATTAAAAAAAAAAACAAATATCTCTATGCATAAAGACCTTAAATTTATATAAATATACATAATATTATTAAAAATCAACATATATTCATTTTAACTCATAATACATCTCATGTTGTGACCATTATTAAAAAGAAAAGAAAAACTAAATTATAACTTTATTATTATTATTATTACATCACTTCATATGGGCATTTTTTTATTATCAAGGTTTTAATAAATTTAAAAATAAGACTATATATATATATATATATATATATATATATATATATATATATATATATATATATATAAACCAACATAGATTCATTTTAACTCCATATCTTCAAGTGTCTAGAGGAATCAAATCTCTAGAGGTGTAAACATTTCCTCAAGTTTTGCATTCAAATGTGTTCGACTGTGTAACACACCACCTCACATTTACCCACTTTCACATACTTACCAGGGTAAACATGAGTTGCGAGTTACTATGCATGAGCCAAATTCCAAAATGACGTTATGGATATGGGGTCCACTTGTCAAACTTACAACATCACCCAGAGACACATATCACCTAGATATCAAACAATTTTCACTAGTGACCCTTTCTTTGAGCTGGAAACCACTTTCAACCTAGCTTTACAACCTAACCGTATGCATGTAGCCTTGACAGTGTGGCCAGAGGGCTCTAATCGCATGCATAACTCAACCTTCATGCGATTGTGGACAAAAATTCCTTGAATTGAGGCACGACCACGAACCATGTTCCAGATTTTTAGGGCTAGCGTAAAGGCCAACTGCCCAAAACTTCCTCAAGAGCCTTATTCTTGTTGATGCTTGCATAACACATAATAGTCATTTATTCAAACAATTTGTAAATATAGTACTTGTAGGTCATGAATGCATTTTTGTTCACTGTTTCATTAATCTCATCAGGGAATCATCAAGAAGGCTTACTAACTGCATCAATTACATATTAGCGCATGCATTCATATAAATTAAACAGGAGCCTATCAAACCATGAAATAGAACCATAACAAGAGCACATCATATAATTGAGAAATACACCATAGATATAACCAACATTTAACCATAATGTAGTGATGAAAAAACAATCATAAAACCAAAACAATAACCAATACTTGTGCTTATTGATCTCAATAAGGAACAACACATAATAACATATGCATAGTGCCAACAAAGTCATGGATTTCCATGTACCACTTCACCATAGATTGGGACTGAACCAAATCTTTCTTTCAACCCAATCATCCATGGGTCATGTTATTAGCACGAATGTGGGATCACATGGGGTAAACCAAATAGGGAATCTAGAGTTTAAACCACCTCCACCCTCAAGTCATAGTGATTTCACCTAATCTTGTCCAGAAATGACCAAAAGCTATACAAGCTTGGATGCCTCAGGATTTCTTCACCATACCCAAAGGAATTTTCTTGTCTCCACCCACCTATCACGAGCTTCCTGCATAAAACAAACTCCATTTTCAACTGATCCAGGTGGATCTCCAGATACAATGGCATGGAAAAACTCAGAGATAAAAGTGATCAGAATGAAGTCAACCCGGGACCAGAATAAAGATCTCGTCGTTCTCATTCCAATGGCGCAAACGGTACTTCAATCCGAGTCCAGATGATGAAGTTATTGCAAAAAGAAGGGTTCTTCAATCCTTAAGAAAAAGAGGAGTTTCCTTTAGAAATGGGTCTTAAAGCCTTAAAGGAAAATCGCATTTGGCAGTCATATATATATATATATATATATATATACGCTTATATCAGCGATCAGGCAATCGGATTAGTGATACACTGATCGACGAAACCATTATTGGCGCGATATATGAGCGGGACCGACGCAATCGGCCGACGCCGATATCGGCGATCAGCAATCGGCGGTTGGCCCTTCCTTGTGAACAGGACCTATGGACCAGCGAAATGCCGATTGTGACTTCAGCGTAGACCTGATATAAGTTATATGCCCGATTTAATAATATTTGAAATCTGGGTGAACGACTTTGGCAGATTTTTTAGTGTATTTGGGATTTTTGAAGTGTTATCGTTTTAAACGATAAGAGGCCATTTCTAGGGAACGGTTGTGCCCGTCGATACTTCCACTCTACCAACCTCTCTTATTAACTAGGCAAGCCCTGATTTAAATGGGATTTTGTCTGAGAATCCTTTATAAAAGAGGATCAATGGAAGAGCACGAGGGAGGCATCTTTATGGTTGCAGCACGCTGTTTCGCAGAGGCCGAGAGTGTCTATTGATCTGTTTTGAACAGTTCCACGATTCCAGCCCCTTTTACAGCTGTGGGAAGCTTTGGCGCTGCATACCACTCCATCTCAAGCATTCATTTCATAGCCATCAGGTAGATTGGAGGTATAAGCTTCTTTATGGACAGATTGATAAATTTAATTCTGTTTATTCATGCCATTTAATAAGAAAGGCCTCCCCATTGTTAAGCTGGGCCCGAAGACGTAGTCCAAACTGGATGAACTCTGTTATCAAGCCTTGATGTCTTCTTTTTGTGCCTTTTATGTGTTTCCTTCTTCTTTTCATATGTGCACATTTATGTGTTAAGCTGCAATTTTATATGCAATTCTTTTCTATACATCTATAAGAGAAAACATCCTGGATCAAGCGGTATTAGAGCAGGGATTTTTAGATGTGAATTGCATATTTGTATGCTAACAAGAGGCGAGATTCAAAGAGGTGAAGGGGATCTAGAACCTTTCGTTCCAGAGGCAGGGTGTGCACCTCAGAGAAGAAACATGGCTGAAGAGGAAGCTCGTATTGAAGAGGAGTGCAATTTCAGAAAGACTTTCTACTCAATGGCAGAGAATATCAGTCAGCTAGTTATAGGACTAGAAAAAGTTGAAGAGAGGAATACAAAAGGACAAGGTTCAACACATGGGAATGATGGAGAAGAACCCCCTCCTTCTCCTTCTGGTGGTGAAGGTTCTTCTTCCCCACACCACCATAATTAGAGAAATCCAAAGGATGCATCGAAGAAACATTTTTTAAATTAGATGTTAAATTTGATCTTCCTGTGTTTTATGGTGAAAGTAACAAAGAAAAGATTAACAATTGGATCAGGAAGATTGAGGTTTATTGCAAGATTCAGCAAATCGTAGAGGATGAGGGTAAAATCCAGCTGGCCTCTCTACGGCTGGGCAACATGGCTCTCGTTTGGTGGGAGAGTAAATTGCAGAGTAGTAAAAATGTGGGTAAGCTCTTTTCCTCATGGTCTGATTTTACTTCTGCGTTAAAGGAACAATTTTATCCCTTAGGATACAAACAAAAAGCTTTGATGAATTGGCAATATTTAAAGCAAGGCAAAGGGCAGGATGTTCAGAGTTTTACAGAAGAATTTAGGAAGCAAGCACTAAATTTGGGTTTTTCACTAGATACACCTAAAGTTGTAACTAAGTATATTGGCTCACTGCATAGTTATATTCAGCATTCATTATTGTTGTTTGAACCAACCACTACTGACACAACTAGTGTGAAAGAAAATCATAATGAGAATAGGGGCAAGAATGAAAGAGAGGACCAATCTCGAAAGCCACCGTTCAAACCTCCCAATGGAAAATCCAAAGCGAAATGGAAAGGAAAGGAGAAGAAAACAGTAGCAGCCAAAGAAGGAGAGCGGCCTTATTGCAATCATTACAAGAGAGAAGGCCACGATGATGATCACTGTTGGAAGCAGCACCCAGAGAAATGCCCAAAGAAGTATGGAGGAAAAGGGAAGTAGAAAATAGTGGCGGCAGCACAACAAGACCTTGGATCAGATTCAGGAGATGAAGCGCTGGTCGCAGCAGCGGGAACAAAAGGTACCCTTACACCTCCTGTTGATTCTAAATCACATGGAAGCACCAGTTCTGTAGATGAGTCCCTTTCAAATGACAGAAAATGAATTGAATTATTTCATATCAGAGTTGTATTAAATCATACCAAAGTAGAAACTATATTTGATACGGGGTCCCAAGAAAATTTAACTGCAGAATCTCTGGTAAAGAAGCTAGGCTTAGAAACAAAACTGCACCCAAAGCCTTACCCACTGGGATGGAGACATGATAAAGCTAAATTGAATGTAACCCAACAGTGCAAGGTAAAATTTGTTATTGCTTCTAAGCTGGTAGATGAAGTAGAGATGGATGTTATACCACTAGACATCTGTGGCATGGTATTGGGGAGCCCCTACCTGTATGACAGAAAAGCTGTCTTTTTCCGCCATGAGAATAAATACCACATCACTAAGGATGGGATGGAGTACATAGTGTGGGCTCATCAAAATAAAATTAATGTCAGCCTCGTAAGCACTGGGTAGATGAAACGACTGGTAAATTCCAGCAAAACATGCATGCTTATGGTCGTCAGGGAAAAGGAGGCAGAATTCGCAGATGCTTTCCAAGGCTGCGATGGTAAGCATAAACAGGGGTTGATGGATTTAATTGCTTATTATAATGCATCGTTTCAGGAGCCGCAGGGACTACACCCACAGAGGGAGATCCAACACGAGATCCACCTGTTGCATGACGCCCCTTTGCCGAATATCGGCATGTACAGAATGTTAGCAGTCAAAATGGAGGAGACCAAGCGTCAAGTGCAGGAATTGCTGGACCAAGGCTTGATCAGACCAAACTCCTCCTCACGTGGGTCGCCGATTGTTCTAGTACCCAAGAAGGACGGCAGCTGGAGGATGTGCATGGACTACTGCGCACTCAACAAAATATCAGTAAAAAATTGCTATCCCCTCCCACACATAGATGATTTATTGGATCAATTAAAGTATTGTATATTTCACAAAATTGGATTTGTGCAGTGTCTATCACCAGGTCTGAATTGCAGAGCAGGACGTGTGGAAAACTGCTTTCAAAACCAAGCAGGGGTTGTTTAAATATTTTGGAGATATTAATATATAGGAGAAGTTGAAGGTTCTTGTTAGGACTCCAAGAAGCTCTCCTAGGTTTTATCTCGGAGATGCCTGGTAACATATAATTTTCAATATGGTTCTAGGAACTTATTGGGATGGGTGATGGTTTGGTTCAAGCCAGATAACCACTTCTACTCTGTTTTCACTCCAGACATGCATGAACACCCTCAAACTACAAGGCTTTAGACCACCAATGCTCAACAGTTTGGGAATTAGGTGAATAGATGAGGAATATGTTATAGACATTTTTGTGCCTTACAGCACTGAGCATGAAATGTCCATAATCCAAGGGATCCAAAGTCCCTAAACATGTTTTTCCTACCCCTAGAGGAACAAGGCTAACAAACCACAGCAATTCACAGAAGTTCTCCACCAGAAACTGCTCAAAAACAAGTCAATTCAGGATCAATTCAGAGGCTCCAATAGCTGTCTGCGCTGAAATGCAGAGATTACACTGGCTAGGTGCACTGCAATGCAGGTAGAAGCACTACCAGGGTGCGCTGAGCGGGAAGTGACAAATGGCAAGTTCATTCAACGAGGTGGAAAGACCCTGGAAGCTTTCAGAATCTTCTCCAATGACACTTGCCTCAAGGAATTCGACTAGTGATGAGTAAGAGGCTCTTAGTCTCCAAGTGGAAGCAAGAACTGACAGAGGGAGAGGACACTAGTCAGATCTCAAGCTGACTCATCCTCTCTCCAAACATCTATATATGGATCTCTCCTCCATGAGATCTAGAGGCTGGAATTTTGTTATTGCAAAGAATTGCTGTTGGTTTGAGACTGGAATCATTGGGTGTTTAATGCTTTGAAGGAAGGTGAAGATAGGAATTTCATTTGCTGGGAAGGAGATGCTGGATTGGAGCCCTCTGGGTTGTATCTCTTCCTGAACCTTGTTATTAATCAATAAAGCTATCTTGGTTTCTCCTATATACTGATGTATCTTTGATGTATGATTGCATTAGTATGTTTAGTTTATTTCTAATCCTGAACTAGTTATGAATATGAATCTATGTCTTTGTGTAGTGTTCTCTTCTTGTGATCTTGCAGGAACCTGTTGAAGCTGGGCGAGCGAGAAGGCAAGTAGCTGGGAACTCTCAAAGAGGAGAGAAACCAGATCGAGGGACAAACGGAAGACACTGGTTAGTCCATCCATCTCTCTTCATTCTTAATTCATAAAGGAAGAATACTAGAATAGTTGTTTCTGTTTGTTGCTAAGGCACTGTCACACCTTAGGTGGATAGGATCGTCCTGCATAGGCATTTTTCCCCACAACAAATTGGCGACTCCACTGGGGAGATCTGTTTAGTCATTTTATTTGTGTCTCTATCATTGTTTGTTTCATAGACTCAAGAGCAGCAATCGAACTGCATCTTCTATTCTCAGATGCAAAGTAGACAGCTGCTGCTTTGATCCACTCACTGGATTTGTCTATGATCTGAACAATGGACTCACAAATGATTTGATGATCCTTTGTGATAGATCTTAGTCCTCCCTCAAAGCATCCCTTTGATTGTACCTTGCTTGTTGCTTTGATTTGGCCTGAAACTGTAGATTAAATAGCAAATTGTGACCCAGAACCCAGTGAGGAACTCTCGTTTCTCCTTCAGCGCAGACCCTGTGAAGAGGTTCTGCATTTCAACGCAGGTCCCGTGAAGGCTACCTGCACTGAATGTCAAAACCTCTGTGTTAAGGGTGCGTTGATCCAGTTAGGCCTTGTGCAGCTGTGGTTCTCTGCTCTGTTTTGCCCTGTTTTCATCTCTGATTTTTGCAGCCTGTAACCAACATAGGTACCTGTCTGATAACTCCTTTTCTCTGCTTAAATTCTGCCTCCTTTTGTACAAAAAGACTGTGAGTGTTTTTATGTGTTTGTGGCGTCATTTACAGTCTTCCATTGCAAGAGTGAAATAGTCATCCTGTAGCCCTTGATTCAGATCTGTTGATTGTGATCTTAGGAGAGAGTTCATTGGTTGTTTATAGTTGGTTATACATTCATTTTTGCTTTTGGTTTGAGTTTGTCTCTTTTGAGTGTCAAAACAAGTATTCATTTCGAAAATCGTTAAGTGTTGTAATCTCTTCTACCCTTTCTGATTTCGAAAAAGTAAACTTGTTTGTATTTGTCATTTAAAAGCAAATTCAAAGTTGTACAAAGAGCTTTCTTTTTAGGCATCAATATTAAGAAAGCGGAAAACAAACACCTGCATTGTGCATTTGCATCTTGATAGTTTGCATGCTTGATTTAGGAAAAGTGCATTAGAGTGTGCTGATTGCTCTTTGAGAAAAGATGGTGTCTTTCTTTTCCCTTTGTAGCTAGGATTTTCATTGTTGAAAAAGAGATAAAATTTGCTTATCATCTTTAGACTGCATTTAGGAATTGTATCATACATCTCGTGGTGATCCAAAAAGGCAAAATTCTAAGAAAGATCAACCTAAAATAAATTGAATGAACTTAACAACACTTTGTAACTTAACGCACAACATAGAGGTCTAGGCTAGAGACGTGTTCCGACGTCGTAAAGCCTGGTGACTGTCGATCTCACTGATGGTGGGTGATTCCTCCAGAGGGACGATAGCGCCAGTACGGATTGTGCTCCCACGTACCGTCGAGTATATATTGGGAGACCCCTATAGGAATAAAACCTTTATCCTTAGGAAGCTGTGTCGGCCGCCCTACTGATCGCAATGCACTGAACACAGCATCCAGGAAGATTGACCGCCTGTACCTTAAAAAGTATTCTGCGGTTTTGCGAAAAGTTTGGCACACCCTCTACCTAGAACTCCAGAGCAGTTCCTTTTGGCCTTTTTCAGACTCTATAACGGAAAAAGTCCATCCGAGCATTTGTCACTTCGGGCTCGTTAAAACATCGAAGGAGACTAGAGTCATCTTTAGCTTTTTCTCGACTCTTTAAAATTGAAAAAGCAAGTTGTGTCTAAAGCGTCGTTAAAATTTATTTTAAACGGAACAATCACCCCTTCTTCCTGTGTTGATCTTTAGGTTGAGAAAATGGAGCACACCAACCAAGGAATTCCCCTTGGTGGAAATCCTAGTCCCTTCTCCTCTTGGGGAGATGTTGGTGCGCCCCATATGGCCACATTGTCGCTTCCAGGACTGACAATTGGCTTGCCGGTCTGGCTCTTCTCAACCAATGTTGTTCAGAACACCACTATTCCTGAACAATCAAATCAACAGTTAGACCAGACCAGAGTTACCCACCAGCCTTCTACTTCATCTAATTCTTCCTCTCCTCCTTCCTCTTCGCTTGACGGAACTGGTAAAACAAAAAACCAAGTTCCTAAGGAGAAGAAGGAAAAGAAGAAGAAAGAGAAGAAGAAGAAGGAGCCAAAAGCGACTGGGGGCAAACAAGTGTCGTCTGACAAAAATCCACACACAACACTGACTAGGCCTAAATCGCCATGTGTCATATGCAAGGGAGACCACTTCCACAGAGATTGTCCCTGCATCCCTCGGATACTAAGGGACTGGTCTCCCCGTTTGCACAATTCGGTGGCGTCAACCTCTGATAGCCATGTTGACAGCACACCGTCGAATAGTGAAAGTGAAGCCACGGGATAGAGAGGGAAAACTAGATTTCCCTGCAAACTGTGTGAAGGCGACCATGCCATCCACCGTTGTCCCTTCTTATACGAGGCTAAAAGAGTTTTGGAAGATCGCCCGATTTTACGAGCGCAACTTCCTCCTGGATATCAAAAACTCCTGCCAAGTCCTTCACCAGTTGAGAACCTGGCTGGCCCGCTCAGGTGGTCAGCCGAAGCACCTATCATTGAGGATGAACCGTCTGAATCCATACCTGATGAAAGTCAAAAGGTTGAGGCGGCAGTTGACCCGGTTTTGCCTTCAGAGGCTCTATCTTCGAATGATACCATCACAGAGGAGAATAAAGACGACACCGTCCAAATTCTCTTCATCAACACAGACTCCGACGAACGAGGGGGCAATTTGCCCATTCCTTTATCGCAGGAAGGAACTTCGTCAAAGTCATACCCGGCCGTATATTCGGTCCCACCACCAAGAAACCTAGTTGTCTCGTTCGACTGGAACCAACTAGGCAGACCCCGTTTGCCAGCAAGCATACCATTCAGAATTATCGTCCAAATATATAGAATGGTAATGGCTGGCACCATCATTGATGAGGGGGCATATGTGAGTATCCTTTCCTCTATTGCTTGGAAAGCGCTTGGTTCGCCAGCGCTTTTGCCTGAAATGAGAAATCTGACAGGTTTTGATAAAGGAACCAGTCGACCTTTAGGGATCCTCCCCAATGTGCCTATCACATTGAAAGGGAAGACCGTTCAAATGAACGTGATGGTCGTTCAAGGACCCTTGGATTATAACCTACTCCTTGGACGAGACTATATATATTGCATGGGAGCCATCGTCTCCTCACTCTTTAGAGTAATGTGTTTTCCGCACGAAGGAAGAGTGGTCAAGCTCGTGGACCAGCTTTCATTTCCCGGATCACGCATCGCAAATAGTCATATACCTTCCTTAAATGGTCTCTTCACGCAAGAAATGTCTCAACCCACGGTCCGTCCTCCCGATGAGCGCGAGTAATCCGGAAGGATATGACTGGAACCCAGGGGGCATGCGTCCTGGTCTGCTTCGGCAGGAAAACTTTGGGTATAAGGTAGATTTCCGCGGGAGAATATGACTAGTCTGTACCCCGCCCATGCTGGAAGAGGGTTATTCTAGAATAAGATTCTTTTGTCAAAGTTATGTGAGTTGACAGACGGAGTCTCTCACCTTTGTCTATTTCGGTAGACATTGCCGAAGAAGTGTTTTGTTTGAAAGATTAATAGAACAATCTTTGGGTAACCTGAAAGAGGTAGGCCTTTCCTGGTAGAACGAATGTTTTATCTGCAAATTGAGAGATAACCTTGAAATCGTACTTTATGTCTGGGGGCATGCAAACCTTTTTGAGTGCAAGCAAGGGGCGGCTATTTATTTTTTAAATTTTTAGGTCCTCCCTTTAAACCTGTAGGTCTAACCCTTTAAACTTGTAGGATTAGTCGTTTCCGAACTTGCATAACGAAAGGATCCGGAGCAAAGCTTTGTAAGATCTAAGCTCCATAAAAAATAGCATCTTCAATGAGACATTCTTATCATATGACTGGGTTAATCGAGCAGTTTTAGCACACAGTTCATGCTTGTTAAAAAATAAACACAAGATTCGAGCAATTTTAGCACACAGTTCATGCTCGTTAAAAAATAAACGCAAGATCCGAGCAGTTTTAGCACATAGTTCATGCTCGTTAAAAAATAAACATAAGATCGAGCAAATGTTTCCACCCGCGTTTAAGCTCGTTAAAAAATGAACTATTCCGGTAAATAACCACCGTGAATGTAACATTATCAGCCGTTAAAGCCTTGGTCGTGTTTGCACCGTCACCTCCACTTTTCCATTGGCCGATCGTTCACCTCCATATGATTGTTTACCCATTTTGAGGAACAGCTGCGAAGAGTGATTTCACTAGCCATCCTTGTGACACTGCGTGATTGGAAAATTCCAACCCGTACCTGGAATCAGCTGCTAACCCGTTTTATCACTCGTTCCTCAAAAGACGAGTCTTCTTTAAGCTCTTTTCATCTGACTCGTAAAATGTGAAAAGATTGCCGAGTTTTGGCCTTCCAGCTCGATAAAGTGACCGGAAGTGCTATCCCTCCTCTAGATTTTAATCTTTTTGGACCTGAGGGATTATTGCACAAAAATATCGAGCGCTTGTTTTGTTCGACTCGTTAAAACTATCGAAAACTCATCCCTTCTGTATTGTTTTATACTTTTTCGGACTTAAGGGATTAGATGACGAAAAAGGACTTTCGGAGTTGAATTTACGTACCTTTTCAGACTCTCTAAAAATGAAAAGGACCGAGTTATCTTTGTCGTTAGACTCGTTAAAAGCATAAAATAGCGACAAACTTGTCTTTAGACGAGAACGAGTTTCACTATCGCTAGGCTCGTTAAAACATAGCGATGGGCTTGCCCAAAGGGCAAGTTATAGAACAAGCATATGTTATCCTCCTCAAGCTTGACAAAAATAAAGAGGTACTGGTCAGCAATGACTGGGGAAAAATTGGGAGAAATTCAAGAAAATTTTGATGGTAGCAAGTCGCTCTTGAACATGACACTTCCACTCCGTGCCTGAGTCGGGTTGGGTTGTTTCATTCACCGGTCACATCACCATGGTCTTGCCATACCATCCATATTTGGGGTAATGCTACCAATCCATCGCATAAGTGTCGCCATATGTTCAAGAGAAGTCGTTCAGAGAAGTCAATCGTGTCCCATCCACTGCCATACATTATCCTTCATCCTTTCATGACCGCCACCCTGAATCATATGTCATCAGATCGTTTTCACCACCATCAAAATCATTTGCTCCGTTCTGTGTCACTAATGTGGGATACATTAAGGCCCTCCTTTGACGGATCACTTCTTGTCGACATCAGCTCATTATCCAAGAAGTTGATCTAGGAACAACCCCTTCAGTACTTTTAAGCTTGCATGCCTCAATGGCAAGTTTCTCACTTCCGGCGACAGGTATACATCAATGACCTTTGACCGAAAGATTTTGCGTGGTGTTCGACGCCAAGTCCTTTATTCACACCACGTGAATTGTACTGCAGTACCTTGAGGGTCATTATCATTATCGGTGATTCCTCTCGCGCTTGTTAACGGTTTACCTCATTGACCGGTAATCAAGCGATGTCTTTCCATGTTCGACTTCAGAACATTTCTCACATGGATCGACTTGTACTTAGAGTGAAGATTGAACGAGTTTGAAGACCCAGGATCTAGTTTCATCCATCCGGGCTGCGATATATATTCAGGAAAGATAAAGACATTGACATGTACATCATTGCAGCAGATAATCATCCTACCCAAAGGATGATAATTTCATCAAAATTATCAGTCTACCATTAGACGGTTGTCTGTTCTATGTACAGAAAAATGAATTTATAAAGCTGAGCATGGGAATTCCCGCCTCAGCTAGATCATGAAAGCAGTATGAAAATAATGTATTGTATTGTATCTTATTACAGGTCTCCTCCCAGCATTGAATGAACTTCGGATCCTCCTAATAAAGCATTTCACCCGATAAACGGCCTCATACTTTAGGGGGCAACTGTTATAGACATTTTTGTGCCTTACAACATTGAGCATGAAATGTCCATAATCCAAGGGATCCAAAGTCCCTAAACATGTTGTTCCTACCCCTAGAGGAACAAGGTTAACAAACCACAACAATTCACAGAAGTTCTCCACCAGAAACTGCTCAAAAACAAGTCAATTCAGGATCAATTCAGAGGCTCCACTAGCTGTCTGCACTGAAATGCAGAGATTACACTGGCTAGGTGCACTGCAACGCAGGTAGAAGCACTACCAGGGTGCGCTGAGCGGGAAGTGACAAATGGCAAGTTCATTCAACGAGGTGGAAAGACCCTGGAAGCTTCCAGAATCTTCTCCAATGACACTTGCCTCAAGGAATTCGACTAGTGATGAGTAAGAGGCTCTTAGTCTCCAAGTGGAAGCAAGAACTGACAAAGGGAGAGGACACTAGTCAGATCTCAAGCTAACTCATCCTCTCTCCAAACATCTATATATGGATCTCTCCTCCATGAGATCTAGAGGCTGGAATTTTGTTATTGCAAAGAATTGCTGTTGGTTTGAGACTGGAATCATTGGGTGTTTAATGCTTTGAAGGAAGGTGAAGATAGGAATTTCATTTGTTGGGAAGGAGATGCTGGATTGGAGCCCTCTGGGTTGTATCTCTTCCTGAACCTTGTTATTCATCAATAAAGCTATCTTGGTTTCTCCTATATACTGATGTATCTTTGATGTATGATTGCATTAGTATGTTTAGTTTATTTCTACTCCTGAACTAGTTATGAATATGAATCTATGTCTTTGTGTAGTGTTCTCTTCTTGTGATCTTGCAGGAACCTGTTGAAGCTGTGCGAGCGAGAAGGCAAGTAGCTGGGAACTCTCAAAGAGGAGAGAAACCGGATCGAGGGACAGACGGAAGACACCGGTTAGTCCATCCATCTCTCTTCATTCTTAATTCATAAAGGAAGAATACTAGAATAGCTGTTTCTGTTTGTTGCTAAGGCACTGTCACACCTTAGGTGGATAGGATCGTCCTGCATAGGCATTTTTCCCCACAACAGAATACTAACCACGCCAGCAGATGAATACAGAATGCATGATGGCCAGCTGTAACTAGTAAAGAAACTTGCAAATCTAATCTATCAATGTAGAGATAAGATTATAGTTATCTTGCATTAGATACAGAAGAAACCTGAGTGACCTACTCGCTGATATATTCAATTTCCCAATCTAGAGATAAGATGACAGCTATCTAGCATTAGACATATAAGAAATCATGAATCCAACACTTCAGGCACAAGATTAGAACAGAGGAGAAATGGGCATTGAGCAATTAACAACAAAAGAAGCTTGCATTGCTGAAAATGAAGATGAGATGCTGCAAGTTATAGAATATCTATAGTCTCCAGAAGTTGAACCAAAACACAATTTCCAACCTTCATTACATCTATCTTCTGGTTATTTATAATCTATCATTACAATGGCTCTTAGCCGTTTAGGGATGGAGGGTCTTAATTGACCACCAACTACCATTAATTGTCTGCTAGTGTCTTTGAACGTAGTTGCTTTCTCCACTACGAAAAACCTGATTAGTTCTGGTACCGTGTTGTCCTTCAAGTGGTCAGATTGATCCTGGAAGTGGAGTTCCATGACTGTTTAGTTCGGTTGTTGAGTCGTGCTGTGTCCTTTTATCCTTCGGCCATGCTCTTATTTTAATTCAGTTTCATGGTCAGGCTGTCACCAGACTGACAAAGCCAGCCATCTTCTTCTTCATGCAACAAACAGGGAGTGGAGTATGGAGTGCATTGGCAGATGGACAGTTGGGAGTGACCATGAATGGTGGCCATCGGATCAAGGGAGGTGTGTGGTGGAGATCATTTTTTTGGAGGCTAGCGGTCATGATGTGAGTGGAATATGTTCGGGTCGTTGGATCTTTAGGCGGGTGGATCGAACGGTTATCGGGTGGCGGAGATGCGTAGACGGTAACATGCGGGGTGGTTTGATTTGAGCGGTTATGGTTTTTATCGCGCGGGCATCTGGCGGTAAGCAGTAAGTGTCAAAACTCGCCTGATGCCATTCATTGGATGACACGTAGCGGCAGGAGAAAGAAAAACCGCCCTCATCATGCGGGTACCTTTTGCGCTTGTTGTCTGCGTGATATGCGTGCTGACCATTAGATTTGGAGGAGTTGATCTAACAGTGGGAAATGATTGGGCATGTTGGTGTATCGTATGGGACGTGGACCGTTGGATTGACAGGAAAATATCAACGACGGAGGGAGATGGTGAAGGTACGAGATGTCTTCAGGGAATGTGTTATAAGCACGTAAGATGTATGGGTAAGGTTTTATGGCTATTTTTGGCTTGGCGCTTGGGGCTAAGGTTAAAGAGGGTTTTTTGGAATATGAAGGATAAGTTAGGAAAGAGAAAGGGTAAAGTGTGAGCAGGGTAAGGGAAGAAGAGGAATAGTGGCCTATGTGGGACCCTTTTTACAAACAGCAAAGCATACTGAATTTTCTCGTTGACCTTCAAAAAGTCAGCACTGCACCTTAGGGCTAACACTGGCTCCTTCTAGGGATGAAATCCTCCCTATGAGGTTTCAAGAACTGTAGACCACTGCCTTTCCTGTAAGCAGCCAAAATAAAAAATACTACTTAGTGTTCCATTAGGCATGGACTCTATCTAAGCCTACCCCAAAACTTTGAAAAATAACATATTTACAATACTGAGGCCTGAAAGCCTTAAACAAAATAAACTTTCAAAAACCACCCATTTACTGGGCCATCAAAAACAGTTTCTCCCTCCAAACTTTGCAGCATGAAAGTATTGTTTCCTTGGACCTGAGAGATGACAAATGGTCCTGTCCATAGAGCATCAAATTTACCATGATTGCCTTTCTTTTCCTTCAGTGCATCCCATTTGAGAACCCAGTCACCAACCTGAAAATTGTCCATCTTTGCCTTTCTGTCAAAAGCTTCCTTGATTTTAATTTGATGTACTACAGACCTCTCAATCAGTTGATCTCTGATATTATGAACTTCAGCCAAGTCACTCATCCTCCTTGCCATGTCATTTTCCTTGTTCCATTCTTCTTGCAAAAAATTTTCCACAGGGAGGATCAATTGGATTGGAAAAACAACTTCAGTGCCATATACCAACTTGAATGGAGAATTCCCTGTGGACTTCTTGGTGGTGACCCTATTAGCCCACAATGCAAACTTTAGTTTGGAATCCTAGCTTCGCTTGTTGTCTTCCAACAACTTTTTGATTATCCTTACTTGGCTTTTATTGGATGATTATGCTAGGCCATTATCTTGAGGATAATATGAGGTGGAATGCACTAATATAATGCCCATTGATTCGCACATGTCCACCAACTCTTTTGCCCTGAAAGCTGCTGCATTGTCTGTAACTAATTTGGTTGGGCAACCAAACCTGGTGAAAATGTTTTCTCTCAAGAATTTCATGACAACCTGGTGATCAACTTTCTTAGTGGGGATGGCCTCAATCCATTTGGTAAAGTAACCAGTGGCTACTAAAATCCATCTATGCTGGCCACTAGAATGTGGATTAATCTCCCCTGTGAAATCCAAACCCCACTACTGGAAAGGGCCACTGGCATGTATTGGCTTCAGGGGCAAAGATTTCAGCTATTGTCTTCCTGCAAATCTCTGGCACTCATCACAAGATTTCACAAATGAAAACACATCAGAGAATAGAGTGGGCCAATAATACCCAGCTCTCAGGATCTTGTGGGCTGTGGTTTTCCAATAATGATGCCCTCCACAGATGCTAGAATGGAATTGCTGCATCACTTCCACTGATTGTTCTTTGTCTAAACACCTTAAGAGGATTCCAGCTGGATCCCTCCAATAAAGCAGGTTCTCATTGATGCAAAACTTAGCTGCTTTGAGCTTAATGGTCTTGGCTTGGCTTGAACTAAGGCCTGGAGGAACTTCTAGCTTCAACAGGAAGTGAGCTATACTGGAATACCAATCACAAGAAGCCAAATTCTCAGCTAATGACTGGTTCTGCCTTCGTTCTTCTATTTCCTCTTCTGTCCATTCACCCTTTGGATCTGCACACATGCAATTTATGTCCAGCATTCTACAATTTTCTTCAGCCATCAGCTTAGCCAAGCCCTGGCCTTTGATAAGCTTGGTGGGCTTTACCTCTATGTTGAACTCAATGAGCATTGCAATCCATTTAGCCCTCCTTTCGTCAACATCTGGCTGTGTTAGGACATCCTTTACTGAGGTAGAAGGTACATAGGCAATCACCTTGGAGTGAAGAATGTAATTCGGAATGCCTTCAAAGACTTAATAAGAGAATAAGCCTGTTCTTCAATAATGTCATATCTTAATTCAGCATCTCTTAAAGTTTTGTTGAAAAAGGCCACTGGGTGCTCTGTACCTTCGTCATCTTTCTGCAACAAGACTACTGCAAGGGTGTCATAGGAAGCAAAAGAGAAGATATGGAACTCCTTGTTATAGTCTAGGCTGATTAGAGTGGGAGCTTCCATAATAGCTCATTTGATAGCTTCAAAAGATTTTCTTGCTGCATCTGTCCATCTGATCTCTGACCCCTTCCTTAGCATGGAGGTGATATGTTTTACTAGTTCTGCAAAATTGGGAATAAACCTCCTTACAAAGTTGATCTTACCCAAAAAGGATTAAATGTCCTTTTTTGATCTTGGGAT
This sequence comes from Pinus tabuliformis, assembly GCA_031772625.1. Lineage (NCBI taxonomy): Eukaryota > Viridiplantae > Streptophyta > Pinopsida > Pinales > Pinaceae > Pinus > Pinus tabuliformis. Next base: position 18,647,682 of record CM062813.1, on the reverse strand, counting down.
GGACAATGTCTGTATTGCTTGAAATTTTTCTGGATCAATCTTAACACCTGCAGCAGAAACAATGCTCCCTAAAAGCTTGCCATCTTCCAGAGCAAACTGTGACTTCTTGGGATTTACTGAAATCCCAAACTTTCTACACTTCAAAAACACCTTCTTTAGATGCTACAAGTGATCCTGATGACTGCTGGAGTAGTTATATCATCAAGTTAAATCAGGACAAATTTGTCCTTTTCTCCCACAAAAGCTATATCCATGGCCCTATGAAAGGTGGCCCCAACGTTCATCAATCCAAAAGGCATCTTGGAGTACATAAAAGTGCCCCAAGGAGTGGTGAAGGTAGTCTTTTCTTGGTTCTCTGGATGTATAGCCACTTGGTTGTAACTTGAAAATCCATCCAAGAAAGACATGACTCTAGCCCTTGAAACTTTTTGGAGCAAATGTTCCATTTTGGGCAGGGAGTAGTTGTCTTTCTTAGAGCATTTGTTGAGATTTATGAAGTTGACACAAAGCATGATTTCTCCACTTTTCTTCCTCACTACTACCAAGTTGTCTATCCACTTTGAATACCTCAGTGGAACTATGATCTTGGCAGCCAACAATTTCTTAATTTTTTTTCAATCAAAGGTAGTAGTAGAGGGCTAATGGGTCTCAGTTTCTGCTTAAAAGGGATGGTGTCTTCTCCAGTGGAATCTTATGCTGAATGATGTTCTTGTCATAAGTCTTAAGGTCACTATATTCCCAGGAAAAAACATCAGCAAATTGCTTCATTAGGTTGCAATATTCAGAACTTTGGGCAACAGACAAGTGGGTGGACAAGTTTATGTACTTTGGATGATCTGGACTCCCTATATTATGTCTATGGACTGCAGACTCATTTTCTTCTTGAGCAGGCTTATAGGTACATCATTATGGTCAAACAACTTTTCCAGAGGCACCAACCCTTTAGGTATATGGTTACTAGGCAATTGTACGATGCAGTCCTGACCAATTTTGTTCCTTAGCTGGGACTGATGACACTCCTCCATGGCTTCATTCTCTTGATCAATTTGCACTTCAGAAAATTCATCAATAACTTGCAAAAACCTATTGACTTCATCATCATCCTCAAAAAAATTCCAGTACTTGACATTGTCGGGCAAGGATGGTCTATATTTCACTTGGACTTCATAAGTCAATCTAGGGGGCAGAGGAGAAACAAACATACTAGCAGACACAGCAAGGGAGTCAGCAAGCTGATTCTTAATTCTGGGAATATATGAGATACAAAAGCCACTAAAAGAATCTTTCAGCCTCCATACCTCATCTCCGTATGCTTTAGCCTTGGGTGCTTTGAATGGAAAGTCTGGTTCACTTGTTGAATAATAAGGTCTGCATCTCCAAACACATTTATGTCTTTGATTCCCATTTCTTTAGCAACATTTAAGCCCAAGATCAAAGCCTCATATTCTGCAATATTATTTGTGACTTGAAAAGTCAGCTTGAAAGATAAATGTATGCACTCTTGTGTAGGATATATCAGAACTACTCCTACTCCTACAACTTCCTTAGAGCAAGATCCATCAAAGAACATATCCCAAATCTTTGGCCCTTCCTTCTCCATGACCTAGCATATTAGTTTCTTGAGTTGCACTAAGGCCAACTTGGATTCTTCAATTTGGATTCTGCTTTCTCCCCCAAAAACCAGGATAGTGGCATAGGACAGGTCATTTTGCAATGTCCAACCTAATCTCTTAATCCATCCTCTGGAAAGTAACATGCCAAACTTAGGAGGGACATCTGCTACCACAATATCCTTCATCATGCTCTTCATGGGCAGCGGGGACAAGGTGATAGCTAGATCTTTGATTAACTCAAAACATTTCACCCTTCTTGAGTCAAAAGAGAACAAGTCATGATAAGGTCTAGCGATGTCAAGGCCTAACTCATCCATGACAGCCTTTGGCATTAGACTATGGCTGGAACTTGTGTCCAGCAGACAGTTGTGAAGGGTTTTGTCATGAATGGTCAAGGAGACATAGAATTATGGGGAACTATCATCAGAGGGTTCAGTCCTTGGGCTAAGCAAAATTGCAAGTTTGTCATCTTGCAAATTCACATAGTCGTTTGATGCTTGTGTGGCATTAAGCTCAAGGGCTTCAAGGATGGGTCTCTTAAAGGTTTCATTCTTTACTAGTTCTATCATAGGTACAGATATTTTCAACTTCTGGACTTCTAATTCAAAACTGAAAGGGGAAGGGGACTTGTCAGGACCTCTTACCTCCTGAGCTGGTGCTTTGAAGATGTTTGGATCAGCTGCTGGTCGCTTCTGCTTGCTAATCTGATGCTCTGTGGGGACAACAGCTCTTTGGACCGGGCTTTTTTTGCCATTACTCATCCTTGACCTCGGGTTATATCTCTACTGATCTTCAGTTTGTAAAAAAACTTCTCTGTCCCACTCTTGGCTGGGCTAGTCCTCGAGTAATGACTGCTCATAGGCAGCTAGTGTCAAAAAGGAAGCACTGCCTTTGTCTTCCATGCAGTGGATCTCATCCTCTTCTTCAAACTGCTCCTCTTCCATGACCACATTCTGGAAGGGAGTCTTCACCTTCTATTCTTCACTGGCCTCTTTGCCCCTTTGCATGATCTGCAATTGTTCATTTGCTCTCCTATATGGATTTGGATTTCTAGGAGCAAATGTATTAAGAACCCTTCCTTTCCATGAATGTTTCTTAACCTTTAATTTGGAGATTTTCAGAGGCCAATGACTATCATCTTGGTCATTTTGTCTATCTTGGGGTCTGAAGATGAAGAAGATTCACCCCTTTGTCTCCTTTGGTCAACATGTCCCTTGAGCTTCTCTGCAGCCATGATGTTGGATTCTACCTCCAAGGCTGCATCCTGCATTTTAGCCAGAGAAGCACATTTCCTTTCTCTCAATAGCAGGCAGAAGTCAGAGTCAAAGGCATTGGCATAGGTGAACTTGGCAAAGGTGGGGGTAGGTTTCACTTCAGCTGGTATCTTGTTGTACATGCGGTTGAACCTTTTATTGAAATCAGACAATGACTCCCCATTCTCCCTTTTTAGGTTGCCAAACTCAGTATGATAATAGAGAAAATCTTTCTTATCCCCCCAATGCTTTAGGAAAACATCATCTAAGGCCTCAATATCTGTTATAGATCTAGGGGTCAATTCTCTGAACCATTTCTTGCCTCTCCACCTAGGCTTTGGACAAAAACTCTCATCCACACATCATCTTCACTAATGTCTAGATTATCTGCATAGCTATAAAATGACTCAAGATTTTATTCAGCTGTAACCCCTTCAGTCCCAGTCAACTTAGGCATGTATTTCTGATATTCCCCAGTAGGCATTGCATTCAAAGTAGTGGGTAGTACTAGAGGTCCATACCTAGCAACTATGATTCTTTCCATTATGGTGAGTGCTTGTGGACCTGCCATGGCTGTGGTAGATGAAAGAGTACTGGTAGTCTGAATGATAGAGAGTTGAGGAGTGACATAAAGGACTAAAGGAATATAAGGGATAAGAGGTGAGGTTTCCTTCAGGCTTAAAGTGAGAGGAGAACCTAAAGAATAAGGAGCTTTATGAATCTCTAAAAAAATTTCTTCACTGCTAGTGCTAGAGGCTATATTCTCAACATGTATTTGTTCTATTACAAGCCTTTCTTTCAGGATATGGAATATTGTTTAGGTTTACCTCATCCTAATGCTCCTTTCTGTGATATCTTTCTTTCTTTGGTGATGTTTTAAGGGTCAGGTACTGGGTCAGCTGGTGACTTCTGAGGATTTCTCCGAGTATGCCTCACAAATGGTGCCATAACTATGATGTGGAGTTCCCAAAAGGTTCAACCTCCAATAGAGTAACCAGATAGATGATTACAACGAAAAATGTGTTCAGAATTTGTCTATCATTAAAGCTAGATCTGTGTCGTTCTCCCAGGGAAGTTGAGCTTCAATCTCCTCTCCTCGGAAACAACGCCAGTTATGTTAGGACTCTAGGAAACTCTCCTAGGTTGTGGCTCGGAGATGCCTGGTAACATATAATTTTCAATATGGTTCTAGGAACTTATTGGGATGGGTGATGGTTTGGTTCAAGCTAGACAACCACTTCTTCTCTGTTTTCAGTCTAGAAATGCATGAACACCCTCAGACTACAAGGCTTTAGACCACCAATGCTCAACAGTTTAGGAATTAGGTGAATAGATGAGGAATAATAACCACACCAACAAATGCATATAGAATGTATGATGGCCAGCTGCAACTAGTAAAGAAACTTGTAAATCTAATCTATCAATGCAGAGATAAGATGACAGTTATCTTGCATTAGATACAGAAGAAACCTGAGTGACCTACTTGCTGATATATTCAATTGCCCAATCCAGAGATAAGATGATAGTTATCTAGCATTAGACATAGAAGAAATCATGAATCCAACACTTTAGGCACAAGCTTAGAACAGAGGAGAAATGGGCATTGAGCAATTAACAACAAAAGAAGCTTGCATTTCTGAAAATGAAGATGAGATGTTGCAAGTTACAGAATATCTACAGTCTCCAGAAGTTGAACCAAAACACAATTGCCAACCTTGATTACATCTATCTTCTGGCTATTTATAATCTATCATTACAATGGCTCTTAGCTATTTAGGGATGGAAGGTCTTAATTGACCACCAACTACCATTAATTTTCTGCTAGCGTCTTTGAACGTAGTTGCTTTCTCCACTATGAAAATCTGATCAATTCTAGTACCGTGTTGTCCTTCAAGTGGTCGGATTGATCCTGGCAGTGGAGTTCCATGACTATTTAGTTCAGTTGTTGAGTCGTGTTGTGTCCTTTTATCCTTCAACTATGCTCTTCTTTTAATTCAGTTTCATGGTTAGGCTGTCACTAGACTAACAGAGCCGACCATCTTCTTCTTCGTGCAACAGACAAGGAGTGGAGTATGGAGTGCATGGGCAGATGGACGGTTGGGAGTGACCGTGAATGGTGGTTGTCAAATCGAGGGAGGTGTGCGGTGGGGATCGTTTTTTGGAGGATAGCGGTCATGATGTGAGCGGAATATGTCCGGGCCATTGGATCTTTAGGTGGGCGGATCAGATAGTTATCGGGTGATGGAGATGCACGAACGGTAACATGCGGGGTGGTTTGATTTGAGCGGTTATGGTTTTTATCGCGCGGGCATCAGGTGGTAAGCGGTAAGTTTCAGAACTCGCCCGATGCCATTCACTAGATGACACGTAGCGGCGAGAGAAAAAAAAACCACCCTCATCGCGCGGGTACCTTTTGCGCTCGTTGTTTGCGCGATATGGGTGCTGACCGTTAGATTTGGCGAAGTTGATCTAACGGTGGGAAATGATCGGGCCTGTTGGTGTATCAGATGGGACATGAACCGTTGGATTGGCGGGAAAAGATCAATGGCGGAGGGAGATGGTGAAGGTACGAGATGTCTTCGGGGAATATGTTATAAGCACGTAAGACATATGGGTAAGGTTTTATGGCTATTTTTGGCTTGGCGCTTGGGGCTAAGGTTAAAGAGGGTTTGTCGGGATATGAAGGCTAAGTTAGGAAAGAGAAAGGGTAAAATGTGAGTGGGGTAAGGGAAGAAGAGGAATAGCGGCCTATGTGGGACCCTTTTTACGAACAATAAAGCAGACTGAATTTTCCCGTTGACCTTCAAAAAGTCAACACTGCACCTCAGGGCTAACAGTTCTAAAGAATTTTCCTAGGTTTTTATGTACAAAAGACTCGTCAAATATTGGTCAACCTATTTATATGTTTGAAATAAAAAAGGTCCTCAACTCATTTTCTCAAGATAAATTCTTGGGTTGGATGGCTAGATTGTTGAGTTATATTTAGCTCTCTTCGACTTGATTGGACTAAATCTTCTAAAATTTGTTGAAGAGGCTCAAAATATTGGTATGGTTACAAGGGCAATAAATGCTACATTTTTAGCCCTTGTCCCTAAATTCTCTAAGCCTGGTTCATTTGTTGATTTTCTACTAATTTTTTTATAAAATATTATTTATAAGGTTATTACCAAGGTGGTGTCTATCAAGATGAGGAGTGTTCTCTCTACCACTATCTCTATTGAACAATTTGGGTTCCTCCCCAGGTTCCATGATGCTATTGGGGTGGCAAAGGAGGCCATACGCTCGATCAAAACAAAAAGGATCAATGCCATTAAATTTTAAGGTGTACTTGGTAAAAGCATCTGACAGGGTGAATTGGGGTTTCCTAAGATTTCTCCAATTACATATTGGCTTGGATCTTCAGGTGACTAATTGAATGATGGGTGTATTTCCTCCACAATTTTTGTACTCCTTATAAATGGATCACCTTTAGCTGTCCTTTTGGCCTCTCGAGACTTGCGTTAGGGTTGCCTCTTGTCACTACTACTATTTATTCTTACTATTTAGGTTTAAGTAGGATGATTTCTAAGGAAAATTCTGAAGGCTGCTTAAAGGGTGTTAAGGTAAGAACACATTTATCACACACTTTCTCTTTGTGGACGATGTCTTGATCTTTCGAGAAGGATCGATTGGAGAATGGAAGGTTTTGAATGCCATTTTTTAGTTCTTTTTGTGCCATCCCTAGAATGCTAATCAGTCAAGGTAAGTCCTCTTTTTACTTGCACAATACTCCTATATTGATGTGACTACCTCTTTTCTCCCATACATAGTGGAAAACTTGGAGTAAGGTATCACTTATTTAGGCTATCGCCTTAAACCTAACTGTTACTTGGTTGAGGAATAGTCATGGCTCCCTAAACACATTGAACAACACATTGATGATTGGTGCGTTAAGTTTTTTTTTATTGGAGGAAGGATGACTCTAGTAAAATCGGTGTTAGAAAGCATCCTGGTGTATTGGCTTTCTCTATTGAATGACCCAAAATGCATTGTTAATATAATTAGACAATCCATGTTCAAATTTCTTTTGGTGGGTAAGAAGGGTCGGGTTGTATTTCATTTGTTTAAGTGGGAGATTCTATCCCAACCACAATGTTGTGGAGGGTAGGGCTTCAAGAACCTTCACTAGTTTGACTTAGCCTTGGCAATGAAAAAGTTATGGCAAGTGATAACTTGCACTAGTATTTGGAGCACAATAATTGATGTTAACTATTTGAAGAATCACCCCTTCTCAGAATGGCTTTGGTCAGCACAACCTTCAAACTACAAAGAGATGTCTAATATATGGAGGGACCTAGTGATAACAGTGTCGTCGATCATTAGATGGTTGGTTTCGAACATCGATAATGATAATATATCAAGTTGGGGATTGAGCCATTCATTGGGGGCTCAACTTTTACATACTATCGTTGGATTATATCAATCAACTTAACACATGTGGTAGCTCTAGGCTTGGTAAAGCAATTCTACCAGGTTCCCATGCACAATACAATGGTAGATGAATGTTATCGAATGATTTGGGATTACAGGGCCGTTTGGCTCTTGAGTGGGATGGTTTCATTATTAAATTGTCTTTGAGTGGCCTTTTTCTTAATGGAAAAGAGGATTCCATTGTCTAGCAAAGGAATTCAGCATCCGACCAAGTCTCTGCTAGTATAGCATATGAAGCAATCACAACTGAGCTTATTTCCCTTGAGGGAAATGGTGGAGCCAGAAAATATGGAAGTGGTCCATTCCACCAAAAATCAAGTGTTTTATATGGTTAGTGTTGGAAAGCATGATCTTGATGTGGGAAAATTTGACTCATCATGGATTCAAAGGACTGAAGGTCTGTGTTCTTTGCAAGTAGGGTCCATAATCAATTGAGCACCTCTTTTGCCTATGTGGATTTTCAGTAGCTCCGTGGTAAGAAGTCTTATTTTCTCTAAGCATTCAATATTATGTTATGACTATTAATCTAGAAACATGTGAATTTCTGGTGGGACCAAAACATGGGGAATTTTAAATCCCTTCCTATTTACGTGGCTTGGGGAATCTAGAAAACTCGAAACAAGTTGATTTTCAAAGGTTTTCCTATCAGCATCCACTGGATTATGCCACAAATTATGGGTTTTTTCTATGATTAGCTTAGTCATATGAAACCCACAAAACATTGCCTCATCACTTTTCCGATGGTATACTACATGGTAAGCTCTAGATTTTTTTTATGGGGCACAACATAATGGAGTTTGTGGTGGTGGTGGTGTCATCCTTCTCCTTGGAAATATATTTGTGTATATTAGTCTAAATCTCAGGTTGGGTGCTAATACAAAAGTGGAGATTGTTGCCTATTGGGCCCTTCTTCGTGTCCATCAAGGTTGATTCCCTATAGGTATATGGAGATTCACAGTGTGTGATTGGGTGGCTAAATGGAATCAATCAGCTTAGGCAATTGACCTACTATGTTGGAAGGAGAGAATTATCTCCTTGAAAGAGCACTTCCAACATCTATCTTTTCAACACGTTTATAGGGAACTAAAGTGTCGGGCAAATGCACTCTCTAAAAGGGGTCTTCTAGTGGAGGAAGGTTCAATTATCATTGAAAATCATTAGCATAATCAACTACTGTGGAGAGAGTGACTCCAATTTCCTTATGATCCTTTCCAGCTTCCTTAATTCCTATAAGACTCTTTAGATAAATTTTTGTCTACCATTTTTGTTAACAAATATTTACAATCCTACACCGTTTTTTTTAATAAATATTGTTTTTTAAAATGCTTAAAAGGTTTTAGATCTATTGAAAGTCTTCTTCGACATCTGCGATATACTAAATATGATATTTATGCTCTGTTATTGCCCAAATGTTTTATGTCTTTATATAAGTATAGTGTTCCAAAATATCTTTGCAAACTACTTATTATGTTTATGTATGTAAACAACAATTGTATTCCTTTTCATATTTAAGGAAGGGATGAAATCTCTCTTCTATGATAAAAAAGCTTTAAAACGGTACACACATAATAAATGAAGGATAATGACCTCTTGTATTTAATTATGCTTCGAAATCACGAGCCTTTATATCTAAGTAAATATAATATTAATTATGATACTCATACGATGATATCTAAGTAATTATAACATTGATTAAACCATTACATAATGGTTTTAGTTGGGTTGCCAATGGTTGAACATCGTTATCAATGCGTCAATCAATTATTATTCACAACCCCAAAAGTCATCATAAGAGTTGCACACGTCCATTAGTGCTCTTATAATTAATAAGAATGGCTGGATATTCACAACACCAAAAGCCCTCATAAGAGTTGCCCACATCCACAGAATTGTTGGATAAAGTACTTGAGGGAATGTAGTAGGATAATATAATATTAAAAAAAGGGTAGGGGACATAGCATGTAGAAAACTATTACCTCTTAGTGATGTCAAATATGTATCAAGTATTCTTTTCATTATTTGGGGAAGAAGTGACCATAGTTTATTGTTTATTATCTTTTAAAAATATTGTATTTATTTTTATTATTATTCTATGTAAGGTAGTGGTAGGTATAGGTAATAAAATTATAAATAGGGTGTTTAAAAAAAATTAATAAATTGTAAGTTTTTTCTTAGAGTTATATGAAATTAAATTATAAAGATTTAATTTATTATATTAAAATTTTATAGTGTATATTTTATAGTAGATATTTTGATAATCACAAAAAAATTTACAATACATTAGAATTAGCTTGATTTATGATATATTTTAACTATCTCAACTTATTTAAGTTAAGTAATTAAATTATTAATTGAGTTAAATTTTTCATTCTAGAATTTGTAGTGGAAGAAGAATTCCAAAATTCAAGTTGTTGTTTTCATTGAAGGTCATTGAAGTTGCACCTGAGTCCTCTACATTCAATTTGAACTTGTTGTATAACATGCAATTGTTGTATTGTAATATCCATGGATGCCTCCATCTACGCTACTAAGTTGACATTCATAATTAGAAGTTGTTGAATTGAATCTTATAATTCTTGTATCATTTCCTTATGCCGATAAAGAATAAGTGGCATTTCCAATGTTTCATCAAACATGATGAGAGAGTCACATATTAATGGAATGTCAAAAGCAACTTCAAGGTGACAAAAATTCGAACAAAAGACAACTTAAAACATAAAAGATTATATACCTACAATACGACCCTAGAGACTTCTTCAAACTCAATCTTTTACTGAGTCCTAACAATCCCACAACATCCTTGTCTTCCGAAATCTCAACCCTCATTGTGTAATGATGAAACCTCCAAACAATTAATCCATCACTTGTTGTGAGCCCACAAATTGCATGGTAGTAGTTTATACATAAGTTTAAAGCATGCAAATGAGGGGTCATGTCAACTTATGTTACCGTAAGCTCGATCACACATTACTTGATTGTTAATTAGATTGTATTGATTAAAAGTATAGTTTGGAGTTGATAATAATTTCACCCACTTTGCCTTAAACCTTGTTGGCATAGAAATTAGCTTGTACATTGTTATTTCTTAACTCATGATAATGGGTATGTGAATTTAATGGAAGATCAAGTCTAATTTAAGGCACTGAGGAGATAATTGTTTGTAGATGTATGATGATATTTTTTGAATTATTAATGATGATTAATTTTTAAATGGTTAGAAAGTTCATTAGATTGACTCTTTATAAAAGAGTATAAGCTTCTACTTAATTGTTCGAGGAGGCCAAGCCTAAGCTCCATGCATAAATAAACTCAATAATTCATTTAAACTTAGTAAAACTCTTTTTAATTTAAGCATTAGAAATTTTATAAAATTTATTGATGTAATAAAAAAATTATAAATTTTATTTAATTATAAATTAAAACAATTTTTTTTGAAATAGTCTGTAAATACTACTTTTTAGAGTTTCTAACGAATTTTTGACTAAAATCTCAATTTTTTTAAAAACCCAAACTTAATTTGTGTTAAAATCAACTAGTTTTTAACTACATATATAATAAAAACTATAAATTTAATAAAATCATTTAATAAAAACTATGAATTTAATAAAATATTCTGTTAGACATTTAAAGATATAAGCGTACGATAAATTAAGGAGAGTATTAAGTGGAGAATATTGAGACGAGGAGGCCTTAGGTGGATTAATTGAATCATTAACGTTGTCGTCCAATAATTATAAAGCACTCACATCGCATTCAGCGCTCCTTTAAACTACCGTGTTCTCCTGGGTGAGTGAACCTTTAGGCTGGTCAAAAACTTCAAATATCTTTCATTCAATTACCGGCCCGGGGTAGAATTCCATGTTTTAACTTTTTAACTCATTTGTTGTTATCTTTTTAGCAGCGGTGGTTGGTGTGGTTAGAAGGGGTGATAAATATGGGAGCGAGTTTAAGTGGTGGCGAGCATGATCTGAAAAAAAGATATGCTGTTCACGACACGGACCACATTTCCTCACTACTTTTAGTTTTTCTGTTTTGGGTAGGTGGTGACTAGTTAGGTCACACTTTCACTGTTTGAGGTTTTTTCTTTCAAGTTTGGTGATAGGATTATTAATTTTGTTTTTTTCTTCAAGGAAAAATAGTAATTTTTATTATGTGAAATATTAAAAATTATATATCATAAATGTTTTTATGAAACATATACTAAAATTGGTGGTCTTGTTACATATTGAGAAAATCTATAATGGTATGTACAATGTTGTAGCAGTTATGTTTACGGAGTAATCTGATAAATATATATATATATATATATATATATATATATATATAATCTAAAATCTATAAAAAAAAATAAACATTGAAAAATTTCTACTAAACAAATTAAATTTTGTTATTTAAAACCTATTTTAATTTTTTTTTATAATTTAAAATATATTTTTAAATCTTCAAATATATATTTATTATTTTTTAATATTAAAATTATGCAAATCACATAATTCAAATTTATTATTATAACATTTTTCTAAAATTTAAAAAAATCAATAAAAAAAAAATAAACCATAAAAAATCAAACATCAAATAATTTAATTATACTTTGGAGTTATTCAGACATCATGGGTAATGTTAGCTTTACACACATCAACGTATCATAATATCTTTTGCAGATAGGATAGGTGTAGAGACATTTCACCATATATTTTATATAAGTTTTGAATAATGTTTACAATATAATTATTATTTTTATTGAATTATTTTATAATTATTATTAGGTTATATCAAGGAGTTTTAATAGTACATTTTATCATTTGTTCAAAATTTTATGGGGGAGATGTAGTATTTGTAGATGTAGTATCTGTAAATAAGTGTAAACATTTAGATGTAACTTAATCTAAGAAAAATGTAATGTCCATAAAATGAAGCATTAAAAAATAGTAAAAAGTAAAAAGGAATAATAAAATTGATCCAACTCAATTTGTTAAATTGCATTTTTCTATTAGTAAAATTGAAAACAATTTTTCCCAAAAAAAAAATCATAATATGTATATTGCATTCAAATAAATTTAAAGAATAATGATTCTTATTCCTAAGCATGATGTTTGAGAATATATAATTATTAAATTTTATATATTTAATAATTTAATTAATAAAAACATAATTAAAATAATAACATTATTCCTAAACATAGAAATTGTAAAATATATAATATAAATAATAGCTATAAATTAAGATCCATTTGACTAAATAAATTAAAATAATTATTCATATTCATAATCATTATATTTCAAAACTTTATATTTAAATTTAGTATATATATATATATATATATATATATAATAATAATAATAATAATAATATCCATTTTTAAGGTCACAGCCAAGCCAGACACCAATATTGGTGTATGAGACCCCCTTGTTTGTGGGACAAGGGACCCACCTCCGCGCAGCGATTTGACTGCTAAGTCTACGAAGGCATACATACTCTACCCCCCTCTGGTTTTGAACCTGTGACCTCTTAAGAGGAAACACATGCTCTTAACCATTAGGCCCACTCAAGCTGTATTACACACACACACACACACACACACACACTATCAAGGTTATGTATATTACATTAAAAATTTATGAAATACATCACCCGATGCAATGAGTGTTAATTGGACTATTAAAAATGATGAGAAATTAGTCAGTTATGAGTACCTCTCATGGATATGGTCATAGGTGAATGACTTATTTAACACAGTTGAATCCTAAAAATGGTATCTAATTATGAAAGGTGTTAAAGAAAAATGCCACATATATATGTAACTGGTGGAGCCATATAGTTTAAATGATGAAATGATGAGTGAATGTCGATAGACATCAATCTATAATAACATCAAAATGCTAACTTCATGATACATCTGAGGGTGCTAAAATTTAAAAAAATCATAAAAACTAACTAAATTATTATTTTTTAATTATTACCATTATTAATTAATTATAAAAATAATTGATATTATAAGTTAAACATATATACATTTGAAGTCGTCTACTGAGGCAAACAAATTGCCTGGACGACCAAAAGTGTCTGGATTAGGACAATGTTTTTAAGAAATCTTGCAGTAGCAATGTTTGAACCATGCTTTTGATGGTGGAAATGGATTTAGCACCATCAAAAACCACTAGGGAACCCAAAATCTTGAAGTTTGACAGTTGTAACTTGGATTTACAAAATCCCCTGCCCGATTTTATCAAAATATTGTCGGAATTTCCAAGATTTCCAGGGCAAAAAAGCACTCTGGTTAGACTATGGCTATACATTTAAGAAAAAACATAGAACAAGATTCTTGAGCATGGAAATTTACCCCCATTTTTCCATGGATATTTTTAATCTATAAATAGGTTTTGTTACAATACCATGGATTATCAATACCACATGCCCAAAAAATCATAACTGACTTACCTTCATATGACATTTTTTTGTCATGAAAATTTTAATAAATTAAAAAAAAACAAATATATCTATGCATAAAGACCTTAAATTTATATAAATATACATAATATTATTAAAAATCAACATATATTCATTTTAACTCATAATACATCTCACATTGTGACCATTATTAAAAAGAAAGAAAAACTAAATTATAACTTTATTATTATTATTATTACATCACTTCATATGGGCATTTTTTTATTATCAAGGTTTTAATAAATTTAAAAATAAGACTATATATATATCTATATATATATATATATATATATATATATATATATATATAAACCAACATAGATTCATTTTAACTCCATATCTTCAAGTGTCTAGAGGAATCAAATCTCTAGAGGTGTAAACATTTCCTCAAGTTTTGCATTCAAATGAGTTCGACTGTGTAACACACCACCTCACATTTACCCACTTTCACATACTTACCAGGGTAAACATGAGCTGCGAGTTACTATGCATGAGCCAAATTCCAAAATGACGTTATGGATATGGGGTCCACTTGTCAAACTTACAACATCACCCAGAGACACATATCACCTAGATATCAAACAATTTTCACTAGTGACCCTTTCTTTGAGCTGGAAACCACTTTCAACCTAGCTTTACAACCTAACCTTATGCATGTAGTCTTGACAGTGTGGCCAGAGGGCTCTAATCGCATGCATAACTCAAACTTCGTGCGATTATGGACAAAAATTCCTTGAATTGAGGCACGACCACGAACCATGTTCCAGATTTTTAGGGCTAGCGTAAAGGCCAACTGCCCAAAACTTCCTCAAGAGTCTTATTCTTGTTGAAGCTTGCATAACACATAATAGTCATTTATTCAAACAATTTGTAAATATAGTACTTGTAGGTCATGAATGCATTTCTGTTCACTGTTTCATTAATCTCATCAGGGAATCATCAAGAAGGCTTACTAACTGCATCAAATACATATTAGCGCATGCATTCATATAAAATAAACAGGAGCCTATCAAACCATGAAATAGAACCATAACAAGAGCACATCATATAATGAGAAATACACCATAGGTATAACCAACATTTAACCATAATGTAGTGATGACAAAACAATCATAAAACCAAAACAATAACCAATACTTGTGCTTATTGATCTCAATAAGGAACAACACATAATAACATATGCATAGTGCCAACCAAGTCATGGATTTCCATGTACCACTCGACCATAGATTGGGACTGAACCAAATCTTTCTTTCAACCCAATCATCCATGGGTCATGTTACTAGCATGAATGTGGGATCACATGGGGTAAACCAAATAGGGAATCCAGAGTTTAAACCACCTCCACCCTCAAGTCATAGTGATTTCACCTAATCTTGTCCAGAAATGACCAAAAGCTATACAAGCTTGGATGCCTTAGGATTTCTTCACCATACCCAAAGGAATTTTCTTGTCTCCACCCACCTATCACGAGCTTCCTGCATAAAACAAACTCCATTTTCAACTGATCCAGGTAGATCTTCATATACAAAGGCATGGAAAAACTCAGAGATAAAAGTGATTAAAATGAAGTCAACCCAGGACCAGAATAAATATCTCGTTGTTCTGATTCCAATGGCGCAAACGGTACTTCAATCCGAGTCCAGATGATGAAGTTATTGCAAAAAGAAGGGTTCTTCAATCCTTAAGAAAAAGAGGAGTTTCCTTTAGAAATGGGTCTTAAAGCCTTAAAGGAAAATCACATTTGGCAGTCATATATATATATATATATATATATATATATATATATATATATACGCTTATATCAGCGATTGGGCAATCGGATTAGTGATACATTGATCGGCGGAACCATTATTGGGGCGATATATGAGCGGGACCGACGCGATCGGCCGACGCCGATATTGGCGATCAGCAATCGGCGGTCGGCCCTTCCTTGTGAACGGGACCTATGGACCAGCGAAATGCCGATTGTGACTTTAGCGTAGACCCGATACAAGTTATATGCCCGATTTAATAATGTTTGAAATCCGGGTGAACGACTTTGGCAGATTTTTTAGTGTATTTGGGATTTTTGAAGTGTTATCGTTTTAAACGATAAGAGGCCATTTCCAGGGAACGATTGTGCCCGTCGATACTTCCACTCTACCAACCTCTCTTATTAACTAGGCAAGCCCTGATTTAAATGGGATTTTGTCTGAGAATCCTTTATAAAAGAGGATCAATGGAAGAGCACGAGGGAGGCATCTTTATGGTTGCAACACGCTGTTTCGCAGAGGCCGAGAGTGTCTATTGATCTGTTTTGAACAGTTCCACGATTCCAACCCCTTCTACAACTGTGGGAAGCTTTGGCGCTGCATACCACTCCATCTCAAGCATTCATTTCATAGCCATCAGGTAGATTGGAGGTATAAGCCTCTTTATGGACAGATTGATAAATGTAATTCTGTTTATTCATGCCATTTAATAAGAAAGGCCTCCCCATTGTTAAGCTGGGCCCGAAGACGTAGTCCAAACTGGATGAACTCTGTTATCAAGCCTTGGTGTCTTCTTTTTGTGCCTTTTATGTGTTTCCTTCTTCTTTTCATATGTGCACATTTATGTGTTAAGCTGCAATTTTATATGCAATTCTTTTCTATACATCTATAAGCGAAAACATCCTAGATCAAGTGGTATTAGAGCAAGGATTTTTAGATGTGAATTGCATATTTGTATGCTAACAAGAGGCAGGATTCAAAGAGGTGAAGGGAATCTAGAACCTTTCGTTACAGAGGCAGGGTGTGCACCTCGGAGAAGAAACATGGCTGAAGAGGAAGCTCGTATTGAAGAGGAGTGCAATTTCAGAAAGACTTTCTACTCAATGGCAGAGAATATCAGTCAGCTAGTTATAGGACTAGAAAAAGTTGAAGAGAGGAATACAAAAGGACAAGGTTCAGCACATGGGAATGATGGAGGAGAACCCCCTCCTTCTCCTTCTAGTGGTGAAGGTTCTTCTTCCCCACACCACCATAATCAGAGAAATCCAAAGGATGCATCGAAGAAACCTTTTTAAAATTAGATGTTAAATTTGATCTTCCTGTGTTTTATGGTGAAAGTAACAAAGAAAAGATTAACAATTGGATAAGGAAGATTGAGGTTTATTGCAGGATTCAGCAAATCGTAGAGGATGAGGGCAAAATCCAGCTGGCCTCTCTACGGCTGGGCAACATGGCTCTCATTTGGTGGGAGAGTAAATTGCAGAGTAGTAAAAATGTGGGTAAGCTCTTTTCCTCATGGTCTAATTTTACTTCTGCGTTAAAGGAACAATTTTATCCCTTAGGATACAAACAAAAAGCTTTGATGAATTGGCAATATTTAAGGCAAGGCAAAGGGCAGGATGTTCAGAGTTTTACAGAAGAATTTAGGAAGAAAGCATTGAATTTGGGTATTGCACTAGATACACCTGAAGTTGTAACTAAGTATATTGGCTCACTGCATAGTTATATTCGGCATTCATTATTGTTGTTTGAACCAACCACTATTGACACAACTAGTGTGAAAGCAATTCATATTGAGAATAGGGGCAAGAATGAAAGAGAGGACCAATACCGAAAGCCACTGTTCAAACCTCCCAATGGCAAATCTAAAGCGAAATGGAAAGGGAAGGAGAAGAAAACAACAGTAGCTAAAGAAGGAGAGCGGCCTTATTGCAATCATTGCAAGAAATAAGGCCACGATGATGATCACTGTTGGAAGCAGCACCCAGAGAAATACCCAAAGAAGTGTGGAGGAAAATGGAAGCAGAAAATAGTGGTAGCAGCACAGCAAGACCTTCGATCAGATTCAAGAGATGAAGCGCTAGTCACAACAACGGGAACAAAAGGTACCCTTACACCTCCTGTTGATTCTAAATCACATGGAAGCACCAGTTCTGTAGATGAGTCCCTTTCAAATGATAAAAAAAGAATTGAATTATTTCATATCAAAGTTGTATTAGATCATACCAAAGTAGAAACTCTGTTTGATACGGGGTCCCAAGAAAATTTAATTGCAGAATCTCTGGTAAAGAAGCTAGGCTTAGAAACAAAACTGCACCCAAAGCCTTACCCACTGGGATGGATACATGATAAAGCTAAATTGAATGTAACCCAACAGTGCAAGGTAAAATTTTTGATTTCTTCTAAGCTGGTAGATGAAGTAGAGATGGATGTTATACCACTGGACATCTATGGCATGGTATTGGGGAGCCCATACCTGTATGACAGAAAAGCTATCTTTTTCCACCATGAGAATAAATACCACATCACTAAGGATGGGATGGAGTACATAGTGTGGGCTCATCAAAATAAAATTAACGCCAGCCTCGTAAGCGCTGGGCAGATGAAACGACTGGTAAATTCTAGCAAAACATGCATGGTTATAGTCATCAAGGAAAAGGAGGCCGAATTCGTAGACGCGTTCCAAGGCTGTGATGGTAAGCATAAACAGGAGTTGATGGATTTAATTTCTGATTATAATGCATTGTTTCAGGAGCCGCGGGGACTACCTCCACAGAGGGAGATCCAACACGAGATCCACCTGTTGCATGACGCCCCTTTGCTGAATATCGGCATGTACAAAATGTTAGTAGTCGAAATGGAGTAGATCAAGCATCAAGTGCAGGAATTGTTGGACCAATGCTTGATCAGGCTGAGCTCCTCCCCACACGGGTCGCTGATTGTTCTAGTAACCAAGAAGGACGACAGTTGGAGGATGTGCATGGACTACCACGCACTCAACAAAATATCAATAAAAAATTGCTATCCCCTCCCACGCATAGATGATTTATTGGATCAATTAAAAAGTGTTGTATATTTCACAAAATTGGATCTGCGCAGTGGCTATCACCAGGTCCAAATTGCAAAGCAGGATGTGTGGAAAACAGCTTTCAAAACCAAGTCGGGGCTATTCGAATGGATGGTAATGCCATTCGGGCTTTGCAATGCTCCAGCCATCTTTATGCGGGTTATGAATCATATATTTCAGCCTTTCCTTGATGATTTTGTTCTTGTATATTTAGATGATATACTAGTTTTCAGCAAGAGTTGGTTTGAACATATGAGTCATGTAAAGAAAGTGCTTGATGTGCTGAAGAAAGAAAAAATATTTGTAAAATTGTCAAAGTGTGAGTTCGGGAAAACCTCTTTGGGTTACCTAGGTCATAGTGTTGGTCATGGTCAGTTAAAAATTGATCTCGCTAAAGTTGAAGCAATTGTAAATTGGCCTAATCCTACTAGTGTAACTGAGGTACGTAGCTTTCTAGGTGCAGTCGAGTATTGGAGGAGATTATTGCTAATTTCTCTGTTATTGCAGCACCTTTGCACACATTAACAAGTGTGAAACAGGGCTTCCAATGGGGGGGAAGACAACAAAAGTCCTTCGAAACATTGAAGGAAAAAATTAGCACCGCGCCAGTTGATGAGCCCCAATTTTTGGTATAATTTGGGCTCATTTGGCCTACTTGCTCTGCTCAAACCATTCATTTTTTATTGCTTATGCATGCATTTCTTGGTTTATTCGTGTTGTTTGTAGGAAGAAGGGTAGACATTTTGTCTACGTGACTAATGCATGATGGTTTCAGGTTTTTGGCATTAAAAAGGGAGAAAAAGACAACGAAAAAGGAGACAAGGAGACAATGAGGTGGCACTGCTGGTTTTTAGGAGAGGATGTCCACGGTCTTGGGGACCTTCCTCGTGATTCCCACCAAGAACTCCGAGCTCCAATCCATCTCCCCACCGAGCTTAGAAGCAGCCAGCTGTTCTACAGGAACAACAGTTATAACTGTTCTACAGGAACAGTAGTTATGACTGTCCTACAGGATCAGCAGTTAAACTTTAGTTGGACAGCCGAGCTCCTAAAATCAAGGACACCTGTTGGATGATCGTTTTTGCATAAATACTAAGGCCGTAGCCTTGGATAGGAGCTTTTTGAACCTTGGCATTACTCTTGTAATTTGGAAGTACGAGCTAGAGCTCGGTTTTTGTTCCTTTTTGTAAGCCAATTTGGCATGACATCAGATTATGAATAAAGAAGGCAGATTTTGATCTAGTTCTGAGTTTTCTCAAGGAGCTATAGCTCTCAGGTTAGGGCCCAACCTGAGAGCAATAGATCTCCTCAGTGTTGTAATGTGTTTGCATTTCGTTCCAGCACTTTGAGTTCGTTTACTTTCACATGCAATTCGAATTTACAGTTTGTGAATTTAGTCGTTTTCATGAGCATAGATAGGACTAGTTTATGGTGATTTGCTTTCAGTTGCTTAAGTTTGATAGGAGGATACGTATAATCTCTTGGAGCTCCAGCAAAAAGGTTGTAAAGGCTCACTGCCATCTCTCTGTTAGGGATTGGGGTGCAGTCCATGACCAACCACCAAAAAGAAAAGCAGTTCTTCTCATTTCCATGCAAGCTGCAACATAAACGTTTTCATTGAAGATCCATCCATGCATTTTTGACATCGAACCATACTTTCACATTTCACTTCCACGCATAGGCTTCATTTCTTGTTTTCCATTTCTGTTCATAGGTTTCATGGCACAGTTATCATAGGTTAATAAATTTCTCGTTTTGATGCATAAGTCATTTGTTTCATTTACGCTGCTCCTTCTCAATCCACTTCCTTCTTCTTCTTCTTGATCTATCCTCAAGTCCTATTTAACCTCTGTCTTACTCATTTACCCTCCAACTCTCTCATTCTCCACATAGCCCCATCTCCTTCAACTTTCATAGTTCCCATCCTTCCAATCATCAAACCACTGCATACACTCTTCCTCCATCTGATTCCTTTGCTCCTGAGCCATTACCAGCTCCATCTCCATCTCACCTACCCTTCCACACCACTCCAACCCTTCACCATCTTCCAAAACTTCCACGGCCAATCATCCTGTAGAATTGCACAGCCTTCCTGTAGAAACCCCTGAGTTTCCTGTAGGATCCCCTGCAGACTTCCTGTAGAAGTCTGCAAACTCGGTTGCTGATCATCCGAACGTGGTAGACTTCTGGGGATTGATGCTGGAGACCCTCTGGGACCTCCCATAGCCATTCTGACCTTGCCCATGCTTTCCTTCCATTCCAACCGCCCCTGCACAACCAAACCCTAACTAAAAGCATCATCACAATAAGTCCAACCACTTAATGAAAAAGTACAAAAACATGATTTTTCAGATGCAAGTAGCTTAGATGCACGTATTTCAGTTCACTGCAAGTAATGGCATTATTGGTAGTTGTTTCATTCACAGTTTTGCATAGTTAGGGTCTAGATAGTCAAATTAGGGTTTCCTAGGGTTTCCATGCTTTATTGGTTTTCAGTTTCCTTCTGCAATTAGACTAGTCTCCTTTGAGTTAGCTTTCGTCCATCATTGATAAAGCTTCTTCTGTGAGCCTATAGAAGTTGGCTTGAGCCCTAGCAGACTTGTGCCAGCTGACCAAGTGACAGCTGCGACAAGAGCTAGTACTTGTGCATACAGCACCGTCGCTTCCAAGTTTGTACGAACTACCGGGTTGATAAAATTAGAGATAGGGAGCCCCAGGAGTTGTAGCATTATTGCTACAATACTAGAGCCCACCATCTTTTTGGCGCTGTTGCCGGGGAAGCGTCAGAGTATTAGCAATTGTTGCTTTTCTTCTACTTTCTTACTCGTACCTTCTGCTAAGTAGTTTACTTCATTTCCATTCTGCAAAAGTAGCATAGACTTTTCCTGCTTTCATAGATTAGCATTTCCTGCTTTCATAGATTAGCATTTCTGCTTTCGTAGACTAGCATTTCCTTTCTGCAATTTCATTTGAGCAAAGTAGATTAGTCCTTTCCTGCTTTCTGTTAATTTTGCATCTTTCATAGATAGTTGCAGATCAATTTGTCTCAGTTTTGCAGGTACCAAAAGAAAAGCAAAGCAAAAGCAATCAAAGAGAAAAAGAAAGTCTTTTCCATTTCATGCCTCGTAGGAACCGAGATAGATCAGGCAAATTCCTACCAAACACCCCCACCACATCACTGAGTCACCCTTCTCTCTTCTTTGGTGACAGTGACCCAAAAGAACCTATAGGTGAACATCCTGAGATATCCAAAGATCCTATAGTAGAAGAAGAGTTAGAGACTACTCCATTTGAAGCTATGGCTGATAATAGAAGAGAAGATGAGAGAATAGAGGGTGCCTTCCCCATCCGAGAGACCAATGGAGAGATGAAAATGAAAAACATTAGCCCCTCCGCCCTACCTCACTTCCATGGGCTGACCACTGAAGATCCAGATACCTTCCTGTTTGAGTTTGCTGTCCTTTGCAGAACCTATGACTATACTGAAGATGAGCAAAAGTTGAAACTTTTCCCTTCCACTCTCAAGGATGCAGCACTACGCTGGTTCATGGGTTTACCTGGGAATAGTATCACCACTTGGGCTCAGATGCAGCAAGCCTTCAACACCAAGTACCGGGATTACTGTAGGTCCAAGGAAACAAAGGGGGAAATCTTTCGGATGTCCATGGGAAATGATGAGTCCTTAGAGGATTATGAGGAGAGGTTCCAACTAAGCTATAAGCGGGCCAGGTGCACACTTGACCCTGAATCCCTCAAGTTGGTCCTACTCCGAGGAGTCCCTGAAGACCTCTTAGATACCCTTCACATGTTAGCTGGGGGGGACATTTACCAACTGCCTTATGAGGACATCAAGACAGTGTTTAGAAACCACTCCAGGGCAGCTCGGAAACGAGGTAGAGGAAACCACCTCGCAACTAGTGTCCCTTTCTCCAAACATGAGCTTGCAAACCAATTAGAAGACCTTAAGAGTGAGGTGAGACAAACCATTGCCATGCAGCTTGACACATTCAGGATTCAGCAAAAGAAAGAAGAGGCTGAGAGAGCCTTGGCTGTCTTCTGTCCTAGGTGCACAAGGAGGCACCCTAAGAACGAATGTCCATTGCATTCGGTTGAAGTGTGTTTCGTTTGTGAGGAGGACCATCCCACAAATCAGTGTCCAACCTTACCTGGGTTTAAAGCCATGTACCAAGGGACCGAAGCTCCCACAGAGCCTCTCTATTACCTCAACCAAAGGAGGCCACAGGGATCTAGACCTTATCAGCAGGGGATGCAAGGGGCATCTCAAGCTTATTACAGCCCCAACCAATCGACTCTTATGCCTTCCTGGGGTCCCCCTACTCATCCTTCATGGTCCATGCCTCCTCCATGCTCTTACCCACCTCAGTACCCCACTCAACCTACTTCTCATCCATATCACTCACATACCCAGCCACAGCCTCAATGGAATGCACCTCAGTCGGGGTGGAGGCCCCAATACAACACTCCTCCTACCATTTTGCCTCCACCACCAGTTCAACCTCAACCATTACCTCCTGCTCCTCCAAGGCAACCTCAAATGCCTACTCAACCGAACCCGAACCCCAACAATAGACAGGCCCAACAGGTATACACTGGGGAAACCTCATGCCCTACCTATGCTGTGGAGATCCAGGAGATCAATCTTCAATCTGGGAAGACTCTACCAGATCGCCAACCTCCTCCCCCAGAGGATGAGGAAGATAAACAGGAAAGTGAACCAAAGGCTATTCCACCCTTTCCTGAGAGACTAACAGCCACCACACAACCTAACCCAGAGGAAGATGAGCTTTTGGGTGAGCTCAAGCAGTTGTGTGTAAAAATCCCACTTCTCCAAGCCATCAAGGATGTGCCAATATATAACAAGCTGGTTAAGGAGAAGTGTTTCAAACACCCAGGCAGACGGAAGAAAGATGCCTCAACTATCAATGTCATAGGACAACTGTCTAACCTTATGCTAGGACAAGTCATCTGCCCAAAGTACCTAGATCCTGGAAGTCCTGTAGTAGATGTTCACATCAATGGCACTATTATACCTCACACCTTGATTGATCTGGGGGCCGCCATCAATGTGATGACCAGGGATACCATGCTTAAACTCAATCTTCAGGGTTCCTTGAGGAAGACCTCGACAGTACTACAATTAGCAGATCGCTCCACCGTGACTCCCGAAGGGATTGTGGAGGATGTCATGGTCTCCATTGATTCTTGGGAATACCCTGCAGACTTCCTAGTTCTGCAACCAAAGGCCAAGCTTACTGGATATCCTCTCATTTTGGGAAGGCCTTGGTTAGCTACTGCAGATGCTTACATAAGTTGTCGGGCAGGAAACATGACCATCAAAAATGGTCCCATGTCCAAGCAGCTAGTCCTATACCCTCCTGCCCAACCCTCCTCGGAGCATGACTTACCACTCTGGTTGGAAGAAGGAGAGGAAGATGAGGTGTACTCAGCACCTCTGTGCACCTTAGATACCACTAGAAAAGACCCCCCAACCGAGGATGACCTGATCGAGACCTTGATCCAGAATCCACCTTCCAGTGCACTACCCTTAGAGGAATTGGTGGAGGATGCCCAAGCTAGCACCTTAGTGGATCTTTGTACAACCAACCCTGTTACTCCCAGAGTCAAGAATGTGGAGTTCGGCCCTAAGAAAGCATTGAAGATCAGCTCCTCCCTATCTCCTTCCCAGGAAAAGGAGCTGTGTAGTCTGTTGGCCAACCACCTAGATGCTTTTGCTTGGAGCTATAAGGAAATGAAAGGAGTCCATCCTTCGGTCTGTACCCATCATATATACATCAAAGAGGATTGTAAACCGGTTAGGCAACCTCAGAGGAGAATGAATCCAGCCCTTAAGGACATTGTCAAGGAAGAGTTGCAGAAACTGTTGGATGCCGGATTCATCTACCCCATCTCAGATAGTGAATGGGTGTCCCCTCTAGTGTTGGTTCCCAAGAAAAATGGGAAATGGAGAATCTGTGTGGACTACCGAGAACTGAACAAAGCTACCAAGAAGGACCATTTCCCCCTACCTTTCATAGATCAAGTGTTGGATGGACTGGCAGGAAAGAAGTTCTTCTCTTTCCTGGATGGGTTTAACGGGTACAATCAAATCCAAATTAGCCCGGAAGACCAAGATAAGACCACCTTCACTTGTCCTTGGGGTACCTTTGCCTATCGAGTCCTTCCCTTTGGGCTATGCAATGCTCCTGCTACCTTTCAGAGAGCTGTCTTGAGCATCTTCTCGGAGCTGGTCCATGATGCAATAGAAATATACATGGATGACTTTACTCCTTATGGGGCCAACTTCCAGGAAGGATTGTCCAACCTGGGGAAAGTCCTAACCAAATGCACCGAGATGAACTTGTCCCTTAGTCCTGAAAAATGTGAATTCCTAATGACTGAAGGGACTGTGCTTGGCCATACCATTTCTTGCCAAGGATTGCAGGTGGATCCTAACAAAATTGCTCTCATCAAGAGGGTTCCACCTCCTCAAAAGGTCAGGGATGTCCGGAGTTTCTTGGGATTAGCAGGATACTACCGGAGATTCATTAAAGATTTCAGCAAGCTAGCCTCGCCATTGTTTGGCCTGTTAGCAAAAGATGTGGAGTTTAAATGGACTGACGATTGTCAGAGGGCTTTAAATGAATTGAAGGACAAGTTGGTGTCAGCCCGAATCCTGAGAGGTCCAAACTGGGCCCTACCTTTCCACATCCACACCGATGCCTCGAACAAAGCCATAGGTGCAGCTTTAGGACAAGTTGAGCAGAAACTTCCATATGCCATTTACTTTGTTAGCAAAAACTTGTCCAAAGCTGAGCTGAACTACACTGTAACCGAGAAAGAATTCTTGGCTGTGGTCCATGCACTGAATAAGTTCCGACATTATATTACTGGTTACCAGACCTTTGTACATACTGACCATGCTGCTATTAGATATTTAATGAATAAACCAGATGTGAATGCTCGTATTAATAGATGGTTACTTTTATTGCAGCAGTTTGATCTAACCATTGTTGATAAACCAGGTAGAGAAAATGTTGTTGCTGACTTTTTATCTAGATTGGATTTGTCTGCAGATGAGGATGGAACAGTGGACGATCAGATGCCTGATGAACATCTGTTTGCTATTTCAGTACTCTCTCCATGGTTTGCTGATATAGCAAACTATCTTGTTTCAGCACAGTTCCCTCCACACCTATCTTCCAGAGAGAAGAGCAGAATCATCAGAAAAAGTTCCTCATTCACTTGGATCGGGGGCAATCTGTTCAAGCTTGGCCCCAATCAGATCTTAAGGCGTTGTGTAAGGGAGGAGGAAGTCTTTGATATCCTCCTCACTTGTCATGATGGGCCTTGTGGAGGGCATTTTGCAGCAAAGAGAACTGCCTTCAAGATCCTGCAGGCAGGCTACTATTGGCCCACACTTCATCAAGACGTCAGAAGATATGTCAGTCAGTGTGACCAATGCCAAAGAATGGGGAAACCGACCCAAAGGGATGAGATGCCTCTCCAACCTCAAGTGACTCTTGAGCCATTTGAGAAGTGGGGCATGGACTTTGTGGGCCCAATCAACCCCTCTTCGAGAAAAGGACTTACATCATTGTGTGTACTGACTATTTGACAAAGTGGGCAGAGACCAAAGCAATCAAAGCAGCAACAGAAGAAAAGGTGGCCGAGTTCCTAAGAGAGAACATCTTCTATAAGTTTGGCTATCCAAGAGAGCTGGTCACCGATCAAGGGAGCCAGTTCACCTCCAACCTGGTTGAAGATCTCCTAGCTCATCACAAGATCAAGCACAGGACTTCCACCCCTTATCACCCTCAAGCAAATGGGCAGGTGGAAGTCACCAATAGAGCATTAGAAGGGATCTTGACTAAAGTGGTGAGCAACAGCAGAAAGGACTGGGCAGATTGCCTGGTTGAAGCCACATGGGCCTACAACACCACTTGGAAGACCACCACCGGTTTCACACCATATGAGCTGGTCTATGGGAAGAAAGCTTTGCTGTCCATTGAGTTTGAATACAACACCTTGAGGATGGCATCTCAGCTGGACCTAGATCTCAGCCATGCACAACAAGAAAGGCTACTACAGTTGAATGGCCTGGATGAGCACTGAATGCAGGCCCTCCTTCACTCAGAAGTGGTTCAACTTCAGAGAAAGGTGTGGCATGACCAACATCTCCATGACAAGCAATTTCAGGCGGGAGATTGGGCTTTGTTGTATGATTCCAGATACAAAGATTTCAAGGGGAAGTTGAGAACCAGATGGCTAGGACCATATACAGTGGAGAAATGCCATGACAATGGATCTGTCCTCATTCGAACCATTGATGAGGAAGCCATTCCCATGCTTGTCAACGGGCATCGATTGAAGATCTACAGGAGACCTCTCTCAAGACAAGAGTTTATCAAAACTATGGAGAAATCTATATTGGTCATAGAGAAGGGTTCTGCCTCTGCCTCTGGCACACCCTGAAAAAAATATCTGAAAAAAAAAAAAAAAAAAAAAAAAAGAGAAAAAAGAGAAAAAAGGAAAAAAAAGAAAAATAAATAAAGATCCTTGGGTGAAAACCTCTCTGAGGCGCCCAAGGCAGGTAGTAGGGGTGAAAACCTCATTGAGGCGCCCCTATTGCTTTTCAAAAAAAAAAGAGAAAAGGTTGAAAAAGATCCTTGAGTGAAAACCTCTCTGAGGCACTCAGGGCAGATGGCACGGGTGAAAACCTCCTTGAGGCGCCCCTGTTATCTTTCAAAAAAAAAAGAAGAAAAAAAAGAAAAGAAAAAAGAAGAAAACACAATAAGCAAAATATGGTAAAAATTGCAGGTTGCAGATGCTCTATGGAGAAGAGGAAGCCCTTCAACTCACAGCCAAGGGTCCTTATCATGCTATCAAGGAACCTCATCAGTACCTCCTCCAAGAGCACCCATGTTTTTTCAAGGTATGTGCAATTTTATCGTGGTTTGAATCTTCTACAGGAAGGCGCAGTCTTTCTACAGGAAGGCGCAGTCTTTCTACAGGAAAGTGCAGACTTTCTACAGGAAGGCCGAACTTTCTACAGGAAGCTCTGTGTTCAACAGGAAACTTCCTGTAGGAGTTTTGGACGGCCAGAATTCATCTTAAAAAGAGATTTCGCGACCCTGGATTGGTTTGGATGCATGCAAGCCTCTGTTGGCATCCTTGCACGTTGCTGTCACCATGATCCACCACCCGTGTCGACATGCGGCCAAGTCCCTGCACAAACAAAGAAAATCGATGAGTTCTCGCGGGAAAGCCATTTCCAAAGTTAAACAAATGATGGGATCTCATACCACATGCATCAAGAGCTCCGGGATCGTGATCGAGAAGCCAGAACCGCCATCGTGCAGCATGCACCCAAGGAGAAAGGACTGTTACGAGACCCCTCGCGGGGATCCTGTGACAGTTCAACCTGCTCGAGTGGATACCATTCACAGCACCGCCATCTGAAATGAAACGCGGGCGCATGCAAGCAAAACCATCCACTCCAGCGTTGGCAGCCTGTAACCACGAGCTTCCGGGTCTGTGTAAGTCGCACGCAGCAGGTAGATCCGCTCACCATCGTCCGAGAACTGAAAAAATCGTGTGCAGCCACGCAGGTAAGTGTCTCAACCCTTCCTTCCATCAAATCGCATGAATCTAACTTTGAAATTGTTTGCAAAGCGTAAAATTGAATGGTTGAGCGGCCGTATGGCCAGTCGACTGGCCACGTCGGCTAGTTAAAGTGTAATTGGATGTTTGGGTGGCGGCCACGACAAAGAGAATGAACGGCATGCACGTGAGAACACTCTCGTCAGAAGCATGAGTTTAACAGGAAAGGCGGCGGCAAATCTGTGGGAATGAATGCGGCAGCAAGTGAATACGCAGGCGGAGGATGGATGACGTCGCCCAACGGTCCGGCGGGGACAGCTCATCCCCCGCGCCACGGATTGCGCCGATTCAAAATCCAATCGGCTAGATCATGCGCATGCATTTATCATCCAACACTTCAACTCGGATAGCTATTCTGATCTCCTCTGCACTTTGATACGCCGAGTTGTTGGCTACCAGAACGCTAGTCAAGCACACCGTGAGCGCGGGCCAACTACAGTCCTCCCCGAGAATTGCGCACTGTTTCTACAGGAACGCAGTCCTACAGGAGCGCAGTTCTACAGGAACGCATTCTACAGGAACACAGTCATCTACAGGGAAGCGGGTGCCTCACTCAAAAAGGTGGCCAATTAAAGAGGTAACCCTGAACTTTGCATGCAACTGGTTAGTAAAAGTGGCAAGACCATCGTCCACAGTCGGGTCATAAAGATATTGGTGGAATTGTTGTTTGCTGTGCCTTTGCTACCGTTCTACAGGATGTTGGTATAAGTAGTCTGTGTTGAAGTTTTGTATGTGCATGCTCTGTCTTCATAGACCAAATCTCTTTTGCATTTGCCACCTTCAATTAAAACGACCGTGTTCATCATGCCGGGTGGTTTTATAAGACGAGAACCCACTGAGTCCACTAAATTAAGGGAAAACCTGGCAGTAGTAGAGCTCTTCACCAGAGCACAATGGATGCCTTTTTGTGATAAGCTGCAGGGCTACGATGATGAAGTAGCCAAGGAATTCTTACAGGCTTTGAAGCCTAAATCCCAGACACTGGCCACAGTGAACTTCAGAGGTCTGAGCCTCAAGCTCACCCCAGAACATATCAGTCGGATCACAGAACTCCCTATGGGTCTGCCATGGGACAAGGACGAAAGAAAGCTGAGCTAGCAAGCAAAGAAGGAATGCTTTCCACCTGAGGAAGAATTCTCGGAGGATAAGAACGGGGTGAGAAGAACAAGTCTATTGCCACCTTGGAATGAAGTCAGTTTGCAAATCATGAACTATATTACTTGTGAAGGCCGGTTCAGCATCGTGTATGCATATCACTTTCGGCTACTCACTGAGTTGAGGCACCGAATTGACCTTCCTGTAGAGCAAAAACTGAGCATCTCTTATTACCTCCTGCAGTCCCTAATGGAGTGTGCTACAAAGCTAAGAGAGGGCATACCTGATCAGATAGCCCATCATGGGTTGATCAAGCTGCTTGTGGAAGATGCATTGCACTCATATAAGGTCCCCCTCTCATGGGAATCCTTCCGCAATTTGACCAAAGATGGGGATATTAAAATGTTGATCGAAGAAACGGGTTCCTCTAGCAGTGAGGAACACGAAGCAGTGGCCGAAGAACAAAGGAAGGAGCATGAGGAAAAGAAGGACCAAGAAAAAGGTGGCACACCTCTCCTGTCAGCAAGGGAAAAGAGGATGAAGAGCAGAATGGACAAAGCTGAGGTAGTCCACGTCAGCCCAAGTACCTCAACAACACCTGCAACCAAAACAAAAAGCAAAACTCAAGCAGGCAAGCAAGCGGAGGTGGAGACACCTGTGTCTACAGGAAAGCAAAAACAGGCTTCTACAGGAAGCCCGAAAACACAAACTCAGGCTTCTACAGGAAGCCCAAAAATCATTGAAAAACAGGCTTCTACAGGCAGCCCGAAAACAAAGACAAAGGCTTCTACAGGAAGCCCGAAGATCCGTGAGAAGCAGGCTTCTACAGGAAGCCCAAAAGCAAAGACCAAGGCTTCTACAGGAAGCACGAAAATCGTTGGAGAACATGCTTCTACAGGAAGCCCAAAAACGGAGACAAAGGCTTCTACAGGAAGCCCGAAAGTGCAAACTCAGGCTTCTACAGGAAGCCCGAAGACAGAGACAAGGGCTTCTGCAGGAAGCCTGAAATTGGAAAAAGAGGCTTCTACAAGAGGCCCGAAAGTCATTGAGAAACAGCCTCCTACAGAGAGTCTGAGGGCAGAGAGAGGGCCTTCTTCAGGAAGCCCAATGGCAGGAAAGAAAGAATCGTCTACAGGAGGCCCGGAAGTGGGAAAAGCAGGGTCTTCCACAGGAAGCCCGAAATCTGAAAAGGAGGGGCCCTCTACAAGGAGCTCTGAGAGAGCAAAACGCAAGAAAGAGAAGGCTGGCATTCTCGAAAAGGAGGCAGCAGCGGCACTGGCTGCCCTCAGTACACCTCCAAAACCGAAGGAGAAAAGGGAGAGGGAGACCCCTCTACCATCTGAAGCTAGGAGAAGCAAGAGGATGACCACGGGCAAGCCACAGCCTCCACCCAGCAGCCAAACCACTTCAGGGGATGTCCCTGCTTCACCCAGTGCAAGAACCCCCTCTAAAACATCAGCCACCCCCGAAAAGGGGAGCCCAAAAATAACTTCCTGGACACGAAAAATAGGCCAGTCGCCTTCCGAAGCCCGGCTCAAGGAAATAGGAAAGGGGAAGGAAGCATCACCTTCGTCACCACCAGGGGCAGCAAAGGCAGGGCCGCCAAAAACGGGAAAGGAAGAAGCGCCACCCTCGGCAGAAAAGGTAGAACCACCAAAATCAGGGGAGGAAAAGCGTGCTCCGGGCTCTAGTTCTCGGCCAAAGACGAGGAGCCAGGGCAAAGTTGCTCAAGGATGAGCAAATAGTTTAGCTGGGGGGTGATGATGAGCCCCAATTTTTGGTATAATTTGGGCTCATTTGGCCTACTTGCTCTACTCAAACCATTCATTTTTTATTGCTTATGCATGCATTTCTTGGTTTATTCATGTTGTTTGTAGGAAGAAGGGTAGACATTTTGTCTACGTGACTAATGCATGATGCTTTCAGGTTTTTGGCATTAAAAAGGGAGAAAAAGACAACGAAAAAGGAGACAAGGAGACAATGAGGTGGCACTGCTGGTTTTTAGGAGAGGATGTCCACGGTCTTGGGGACCTTCCTCGTGATTCCCACCAAGAACTCCGAGCTCCAATCCATCTCCCCACCGAGCTTAGAAGCAGCCAGCTGTTCTACAGGAACAACAGTTATAACTGTTCTACAGGAACAGTAGTTATGACTGTCCTACAGGATCAGCAGTTAAAATTTAGTTGGACAGCCGAGCTCCTAAAATCAAGGACACCTGTTGGATGATCGTTTTTGCATAAATACTGAGGCCGTAGCCTTGGATAGGAGCTTTTTGAACCTTGGCATTACTCTTGTAATTTGGAAGTACGAGCTAGAGCTCGGTTTTTGTTCCTTTTTGTAAGCCAATTTGGCATGACATCAGATTATGAATAAAGAAGGCAGATTTTGATCTAGTTCTGAGTTTTCTCAAGGAGCTATAGCTCTCAGGTTAGGGCCCAACCTGAGAGCAATAGATCTCCTCAGTGTTGTAATGTGTTTGCATTTCGTTCCAGCACTTTGAGTTCGTTTACTTTCACATGCAATCCGAATTTACAGTTTCTGAATTTAGTCGTTTTCATGAGCATAGATAGGACTAGTTTATGGTGATTTGCTTTCAGTTGCTTAAGTTTGATAGGAGGATACGTATAATCTCTTGGAGCTCCAGCAAAAAGGTTGTAAAGGCTCACTGCCATCTCTCTGTTAGGGATTGGGGTGCAGTCCATGACCAACCACCAAAAAGAAAAGCAGTTCTTCTCATTTCCATGCAAGCTGCAACATAAACGTTTTCATTGAAGATCCATCCATGCATTTTTGACATCGAACCATACTTTCACATTTCACTTCCACGCATAGGTTTCATTTCTTGTTTTCCATTTCTGTTCATAGGTTTCATGGCACAGTTATCATAGGTTAATAAATTTCTTGTTTTGATGCATAAGTCATTTGTTTCATTTACGCTGCTCCTTCTCAATCCACTTCCTTCTTCTTCTTCTTGATCTATCCTCAAGTCCTATTTAACCTCTGTCTTACTCATTTACCCTCCAACTCTCTCATTCTCCACATAGCCCCATCTCCTTCAACTTTCATAGTTCCCATCCTTCCAATCATCAAACCACTGCATACACTCTTCCTCCATCTGATTCCTCTGCTCCTGAGCCATTACCAGCTCCATCTCCATCTCACCTACCCTTCCACACCACTCCAACCCTTCACCATCTTCCAAAACTTCCACGGCCAATCATCCTGTAGAATTGCACAGCCTTCCTATAGAAACCCCTGAGTTTCCTGTAGGATCCCCTGCAGACTTCCTAAAGAAGTCTGCAAACTCGGTTGCTGAGCATCCGAACGTGGTAGACTTCTGGGGATTGATGCTGGAGACCCTCTGGGACCTCCCATAGCCATTCTGACCTTGCCCATGCTTTCCTTCCATTCCAACCGCCCCTGCACAACCAAACCCTAATTAAAAGCATCATCACAACAAGTCCAACCACTTAATGAAAAAGTACAAAAACATGATTTTTCAGATGCAAGTAGCTTAGATGCATGTATTTCAGTTCACTGCAAGTAATGGCATTACTGGTAGTTGTTTCATTCACAGTTTTGCATAGTTAGGGTCTAGATAGTCAAATTAGGGTTTCCTAGGGTTTCCATGCTTTATTGGTTTTCAGTTTCCTTCTGCAATTAGACTAGTCTCTTTTGAGTTAGCTTTCGTCCATCATTGATAAAGCTTCTTCTGTGAGCCTATAGAAGTTGGCTTGAGCCCTAGCGGACTTGTGCCAGCTGACCAAGTGACAGCTGCGACAAGAGCTAGTACTTGTGCATACAGCACCGTCGCTTCCAAGTTTGTACGAACTACCGGGTTGATAAAATTAGAGATAGGGAGCCCCAGGAGTTGTAGCATTATTGCTACAATACTGGAGCCCACCACCAGTCTTAGCCTTACCCGATCTCCAACAGCCATTTGAGATTGAAACCGATGCCAGCGGTTATGCCATGGGAGCTATACTGATGCAGCAAAAGAAGCCAATTTGTTACCATTCTGAGAAATTTTCTCAAGCTGTGATAAACTATCCCATCTATGACAGGGAGCTTTAGGCCTTGGTGCAGAGTGTGAAAAAGTGGAAACACTACCAGATCGACAAGAAGACTATCATCCATACAAATCATCAGCCCTTGTAGTACCTTCAGTCACAAACCAAGTTGCAGCAAACTCGTCATTTCAAGTGGATGGGATTTCTTCAACAATTTCATCTGGTAATAAAGTATAAGAAGGGCACTAGCAATAAAGTGGTCGATATGCTATCTCGCCCTCCTATTTCTGCTTCTGTTATTTTGCATAATGCTTCGTTGTCTTTTGAAAGTTATGCTGAACAATATGCTAACGATGATGACTTTAAGGAGGTTTATGCAAAACTAACCCATGGTTCACAGTTGGACAACTATCACTTGTAGGGGAAATTGTTGTATCACCTTGGTAAATTGTGTATTCCCATAGGAGAAAGAGTGCATGTAATTCGAAAGGCCCACACCTCTCTTGTGTCTGGACACTTTGGTGTCGAGAAGAATTTAAGTCATGTACAAATATTTTGCTTTTGGCCTCATATGAAAAACATTGTGACTTGCTATGTAAAGGGTTGTGTGATGTGTTCTGTTTCAAAGCCCTCTAATAGAAAACTTGGGCTCTACACACCACCCCCTATTCTGAGTCGTCCATGGGAAAGTGTGTCAATGGACTTTGTAGGAGGTCTACCTTTGTTTAGGAAGGGTCATGACTATTTGTATGTCGTCGTTGACCGTCTTAGGAAAATGTGTATTCTTATGCCTTGTAAAAAGGAGATTACCGCAGAGTAGGCTGCTTCTCTTTTCTTTCAGTATGTTTGGGTCCACTTTGGATTACCCACGTCAATTGTGTTAGATTGGGACTCTTTTTTCCTTGGGGAGTTCTGGACTAGCTTGTGGAGGATGATGGACACCAAATTGA
Source organism: Pinus tabuliformis (assembly GCA_031772625.1). Classification (NCBI taxonomy): domain Eukaryota; kingdom Viridiplantae; phylum Streptophyta; class Pinopsida; order Pinales; family Pinaceae; genus Pinus; species Pinus tabuliformis. The sequence goes on along the minus strand of CM062813.1, from coordinate 18,613,342 downwards.
AGAGAAGCATGGCATTTCACCTGCAAACCGATGGGCAGATAGAGGTTGTTAACTATGCCATGGTACATCTATTATGAGGCTATTGTGGGAAGCATCCCAAGTTGTGGGATGAACATCTCCCCTATATACAACATTCCTATAACCGAGCAATGCATTCATCGACACAACGTTCACCATTCGAGACATGCTTTGGTTACTTGCCAAAGGACACTTTAGACATGGTATTTGGAAGGGAGGATGGCTCTAGTGGATGTAATGATAGCTCAACAGTTCATTCAGCGTATCCAAATGATTCACCAAGCAGTGCAAGAATAGATGGAAAAGAGCCAAGCTTGTTACAAGGCTTGACATGATAAACACCGAATTGACCAACAATTCCAAGTGGGCGACAAGGTGTGGTTCCACATCAGCAAAGACAGGATGAAGGGAGAAGGAAAGAAGTTGCGGCCAAATCGGTATGGACCATTCACCATATTAGAGAAGATTGGGAATAATGGCTTTCGTCTTGACTTTCTGGTATATATGCAGATGTACTCAGTAGTGAATGTGGAGAACCTGAAGCTGTATGAACCATCTTTGATCATGGACACTGATGAGGTGGGCACAGTTCCTACCATCGATGATTTTGCACCTGAATATCTCAACGAGTTGCCCGAAGACATCATCCTTGACAGAAGAACCAGGACATAACGGCGAGGAGATGTAGAATACCTTCGAGTTGGCCAAGGGAATGGATCCCAACAAGGCCAGATGGCTGGAGAAAGAGAAAGTGAGGGCACAGTACCCTCACTTGCCAATGGACTAATGAAAAGCTTTCGGCAGTCCAAAAGCTCCTCAATCGGGAGGATTGATCCAGGTGGATCTTCATATACAATGACATGGAAAAACTTTGAGATCAAAGTGATCGGAATGAAGTCAACCCAGGACTAGAACAGAGATCTCTTCGTTCTATTTCCAATGGCGCAAATGGTACTTCAATCCGAGTCTGGATGATGAAGTTATTGCAAAAAGAAGGGTTCTCCAATCCTTAAGAAAAAGAGGAATTTCCTTTAGAAATGGGTCTTAAAACCTTAAATTCAAATCGCAATACCAGACATTTTTCTTGTAAATCATTTATTCCCTCTTCTATTGTTGTTAACTCTTTAGAGACTCCATCGTTTATTAACCCCTCCCTTTGTTCGGGGGGACCTCGCCTTAACTTCTCTATTCTCAACTTGCTTGGGGACCTATGCTTGCTTTTTGTTGTCCTACATGTGAGCTTCTTTACAGCTCTCTTTGATTCATCAAGTGGGGATCTAAAGGAGAAGGCTTATGGGTCCTTTGATCCCTCTATCCAGTCTTCCCTTAATCTTGAGTACATTCCCACTTTCCCTTATCCTCTTCCTTTGTCATCTTCCTTTGAGGATTATATCCCTTCATTTCACAATATCACTATCTGGAAGAAGAGGTCCAACAAAAAAGACTTGTCTAAAAAAAAATCATCATAGGGGGATTTTTCAGGGAGATTTATAATTCCATGGACGTATCGAGGATCCTTAGAACACTCGTGCCCTCATTCGAGGGTATCTCATTATCATTATGTATTTGAATATTAGAGGAGTTGGGGGGGATCTCAAGCTTCAAGCCCTTTGTAGACTTCTCTCTATTCATCGACCATCTATCATCCTTTTCCAAGAAACTATGGTTCCTGAAAATTTGTTATGACTGGTGCGTCTGTACAGTTGATGTGGTTAGATGCCTTGGAGGCCTTTTGGTGATTTTGAACCTTAGGGAGGCCAGTATTAAGATTTTCCTCCTTGGGCAGGATTATCTTGGAAGGAACTCTTCAGGGTTTCGATGGCGAGATTATCCTTATTAACTGTTATGGTCCGTATCAAGGCACAAATTTTTTTTGGAACCTTCTCTCTCCACAATGTCTTGCTCTGTGATCAAAATCTTATTTTGGTCAGAGATTTAAATTTCGTGACTTCTTTTAACAAAGTGTGGGGAGGTTCTTCTCAACCCGATAAATTTGCATTTGTCATTTCCTAGCTGCTCACTGACTCAAATCTTATGGACAATTTCCCTTACCTGATTGGTTTGACCTAGAGAAATGGTAGAACTGGGATTAAGGGTGTTTCAAAATACTGGAAATATTTCTCCTAGCTGACTCCTTGGTATATAGAGTTGGTAAATATCACTCTTGGATCTGTTAAGACATGATTTCTAACCATTCTTCGATCTACCTATAGCTTGACTTCAATTTTCCTAGACAGAGGACACCCTTTAAATTTAACCATTCATGGTTAAAGGAGGAATCGTTTTGTTCTCTGGTTTATAATTCTTGTCAGAGATGTCATTTTGACCCCTCTCCTTATTAAATCCAAGCAATCATCTTATAACTATTTAGTTTTCTTGGCTAAAATTAAAAGTAGTATTTTCTCATTGGTTGAGAAGAAGGCCCACATTCTAAAAGTCAAGGAAGAAAGGTGGTGCTTGAAAATCCATGCTATCTAGATCAAGGAGGGCGATGAGAACACTAATGTTTTTTCATAAATATAGATCCCATTGGAGGAATAGGAATGTTATTTGGGATTTATTGGACTATGATGGAAATAGGGTGATCTCCCAGTGGGATCTAGAAAATGTTGTTAGAGCACAACTTTCTAGGTTATTTAAATATTTTGGAGATATTAATATATAGGAGAAGTTGAAGGTTCTTGTTAGGACTCCAGGAAACTCTCCTAGGTTTTATCTCGGAGATGCCTGGTAACATATAATTTTCAATATGGTTCTAGGAACTTATTAGGATGGGTGATGGTTTGGTTCAAGCCAGATAACCACTTCTACTCTGTTTTCACTCCAGACATGCATGAACACCCTCAAACTACAAGGCTTTAGACCACCAATGATCAACAATTTGGGAATTAGGTGAATAGAGGAGGAATATTAACCACACCAGCAGATTCATACAGAATGCATGATGGCCAGCTGCAACTAGTAAAGAAACTTGCAAATCTAATCTATCAATGCAGAGATAAGATGACAATTATCTTGCATTAGATACAGAAGAAACCTGAGTGATCTACTCGCTGATATATTCAATTTCCCAATCTAGAGATAAGATGACAGTTATCTAGCATTAGACATATAAGAAATCATGAATCCAACACTTCAGGCACAAGCTTAGAACAGAGGAGAAATGGGCATTGAGCAATTAACAACAAAAGAAGCTTGCATTGCTGAAAATGAAGATGAGATACTGCAAGTTACAGAATATCTACAGTCTCCAGAAGTTGAACCAAAACACAATTGCTAACCTTGATTACATCTATCTTCTGGTTATTTATAATCTATCATTACAATGGCTCTTAGCCATTTAGGGATGGAGGGTCTTAATTGAACACCAACTACCATTAATTGTCTGCTAGCGTCTTTGAACGTAGTTGCTTTCTCCACTACGAAAACCTGATCAGTTCTGGTACCGTGTTGTCCTTCAAGCGGTCAGATTGATCCTGGAAGTGGAGTTCCATGACTGTTTAGTTCGGTTGTTGAGTCGTCCTGTGTCCTTTTATCCTTCGGCCATGCTCTTATTTTAATTCAGTTTCATGGTCAGGCTGTCACCAGACTGACAGAGCCGACCATCTTCTTCTATGTGCAACAGACAGGGAGTGGAGTATGGAGTGCATTGGTAGATGGACAGTTGGGAGCGACCATGAATGGTGGCCATCGGATCAAGGGAGGTGTGCGGTGGAGATCGTTTTTTTGGAGGCTAGCGGTCATGAAGTGAGTGGAATATGTCCGGGCCGTTGGATCTTTAGGCGGGTGGATCAGACGGTTATTGGGCGGCGGAGATGTGCAGATGGTAACATGCGGGGTGGTTTGATTTGAGCGGTTATGGTTTTTATCACACAGGCATCAGGCGGTAAGCAGTAAGTGTCAGAACTCGCCTGATGCCATTCATTGGATGACACGTAGCGGCGAGAGAAAGAAAAACCGCCCTCATCACGTGGGTACCTTTTGCGCTTGTTGTCTGCGCGATATGGGTGCTGACCATTAGATTTGGAGGAGTTGATCTAACGATGGGAAATGATCGGGCATGTTGGTGTATCAGATGGGACGTGGACCATTGGATTGGCGGGAAAAGATCAACGGCGGAGGGAGATGGTCAAGGTACGAGATGTCTTCGGGGAATGTGTTATAAGCACGTAAGACATATGGGTAAGGTTTTATGGCTATTTTTGGCTTGGCACTTGGGGGTAAGGTTAAAGAGGGTTTGTTGGAATGTGAAGGCTAAGTTAGGAAAGAGAAAGGGTAAAGTGTGAGCGGGGTAAGGGAAGAAGAGGAATAGCGGCCTATGTGGGACCCTTTTTACGAACAACAAAACAGACTGAATTTTCCCGTTGACCTTCAAAAAGTCAGCACTGCACCTCAGGGCTAACACTGGCTCCTTCTGGGGATGAAATCCTCCCTGTGAGGTTTCAAGAACTATAGACCACTGCCTTTCCTGTAAGCAGCCAAAATCAGAAATACTACCTAGTGTTCCATTGGGCATGGAGTCTATCTAAGCCTACACCAAAACTTTGAAAAATAACATATTTACAATACTGAGGCCTGAAAGCCTTAAACAAAATAAACTTTCAAAAACCGCCCATTGACTGGGCCATCAAAAACAGTTTCTCCCTCCAAACTTTGCAACATGAAAGTATTGTTTCCTTGGACCTGAGAGATGACAAATGGTCCTGTCCATAGAGCATCAAATTTACCATGATTGCCTTTCTTTTCCTTCAGTGCATCCCATTTGAGAACCCAGTCACCAACCTGAAAATTGTCCGTCTTTGCCTTTTTGTCAAACGCTTCCTTGATTTTACTTTGACGTACTACAGACCTCTCAATCAGTTGATCTCTGATATGATGAACTTTAGCCAAGTCACCCATCCTCCTTGTCATGTCATTTTCCTTGTTCCGTTCTTCCTGCAAAAATTTTTCAACAGGGAGGATCAATTGGATTGGAAAAACAGCTTCAGTGCCATATACCAACTTGAATGGAGAATTCCACGTGGACTTCTTGGTGGTGACCCTATTAACCCACAATGCAAACTTTAGTTTAGAATCCCAGCTTCGCTTGTTGTCTTCCAACAGCTTTTTGATTATCCTTACTAGGCTTTTATTGGATGATTCTGCTAGGCCATTATCCTGAGGATAATATGAGGTGGAATGCACTAATTTAATGCCCATTGATTCGCACATGTCCACCAACTCTTTTGCCCTGAAAGCTGTTGCATTGTCTGTAACTAATTTGGTTGGGCAACCAAACGTGGTGAAAATGTTTTCTGTCAAGAATAACATGACAACCTGGTGATCAACTTTCTTAGTGGGGATGGCCTCAATCGATTTGGTAAAATAATCAATGGCTACTAAAATCCATCTATGCTGGCCACTGGAGTGTGGATTAATCTCCCCTATGAAATCCAAACCCCACTACTGGAAAGGGCCATTGGCATGTATTGGCTTCAGGGGCAAAGATTTCAGTTGTTGTCTTCCTGCAAATCTTTGGCACTCATCACAAGATTTCACAAATGAAAACACATCGGAGAATAGAGTGGGCCAATAATACCCAGCTCTCAAGATCTTGTGGGCTATGGTTTTCCAATAATGATGCCCTCCACAGATGCTAGAATGGAATTGTTGCATCACTTCCACTGATTGTTCTTTGTCTAGACACCTTAAGAGGATTCCAGCTGGATCCCTCCAATAAAGCAGGTTCTCATTGATGCAAAACTTAGCTGCTTTGAGCTTAATGGTCCTGGCTTGGCTTGAACTAAGGCTTGGAGGAACTTCTAGCTTCAACAGGAAGTGAGCTATACTGGAATACCAATCACAAGAAGCCAAATTCTCAGCTAATGACTCGTTCTGCCTTCATTCTTCTATTTCCTCTTCTGTCCATTCACCCTTTGGATCTGCACCCATGCAATTTATGTCCAACATTCTGCAATTTTCTTCGGCCATCAGCTTAGCCAAGCCCTCGCCTTTGATAAGCTTGGTGGGCTTTACCTCTATGTTGAACTCAATGAGCATTGCAATCCATTTAGCCCTCCTTTCGTCAACCTCTGGCTGTGTTAGGACATCCTTTACTGAGGTAGAAGGTACATAAGCAATCACCTTGGAGTGAAGATTGTAAATTCGGAATGCCTTCAAAGACTTAATAAGAGCATAAGCCTGTTTTTCAATAATGTCATATCTTAATTTAGCATCTCTTAAAGTTTTGTTGAAAAAGGCCACTGGGTGCTCAGTACCTTCATCATCTTTCTGCAACAAGACTACTGCAAGAGTGTCATAGGAAGCAAAAGAGAAGATATGGAACTCCTTGTTATAGTCTAGGCCGATTAGAGTGGGAGCTTCCATAATAGCTCATTTGATAGCTTCAAAAGGTTTTCTTGCTACATCTATCCATCTGATCTCTGACCCCTTCCTTAGCATGGACGTGATATGTTTTACTAGTTCTGCAAAATTGGGAATAAACCTCCTTACAAAGTTGATCTTACCCAAAAAGGATTGAATTTCCTTTTTCGATCTTGGGATGGATAATGTCTGTATTTCTTGAACTCTTTCTGGATCAATCTTAACACTTGCAGCAGAAACAATGCTCCCTAAAAGCTTGCCTTCTTCTAGAGCAAACTGTGACTTCTTGGGATTTACTAAAATCCCAAACTTTCTACACTTCAAAAACACCTTCTTTAGATGCTGCAAGTGATCCTGATGACTGCTGGAGTAGTTATATCATCAAGGTAAATCAGGACAAATTTGTCCTTTTCTCCCACAAAAGCTATATCCATGGCCCTCTGAAAGGTGGCCCCAACATTCATTAATCCAAAAGGCATCTTGGAGTACATAAAAGTTCCCCAAGGAGTGGTGAAGGTAGTCTTTTCTTGGTTCTCTGGATGTACAACCACTTGGTTGTAACTTGAAAATCCATCCAAGAAAGACATGACTCTAGCCCTTGAAACGTTTTGGAGCAAATGTTCCATTTTGGGCAGGGAGTAGTTGTCTTTCTTAGAGCATTTGTTGAGATTTATGAAGTTGACACAACGCATGATTTCTCCACTTTTCTTCCTCACTACTACCAAGTTTTCTATCCACTTTGAATACCTCAGTGGAACTATGATCTTGGCAGCCAACAATTTCTTAATTTTTTTTTCAATCAAAGGTAGTAGTAGAGGGCTAATGGGTCTCAGTTTCTTCTTAAAAGGGATGGTGTCTTTCTCCAGTGGAATCTTATGCTGAATGATGTTCTTGTCATAAGTCTTAAGGTCGCTATATTCCCAGGAAAAAACATTAGCAAATTGCTTCATTAGGTTGAAATATTCAAAACTTTGGGCAACAAACAAGTGGGTGGACAAGTTTATGTACTTTGGATGATCTGGACTCCCTATATTATGTCTATGGACTGCAGACTCATTTTCTTCTTGAGTGGGCTTATAGGGTACATCATTATGGTCAAACAACTTTTCCAGAGGCACCAACCCTTTAGGTATATGGTTACTAGGCAATTGTACAATGCAGTCCTGACCAATTTTGTTCCTTAGCTGGGACTGATGACACTCCTCCATGGCTTCATTTTCTTGATTAATTTGCATTTCAGAAAATCCATCAATAACTTGCAAAAACCTATTGACTTCATCATCATCCTCAAAAACTTTCCAGTACTTGACATTGTCGGGCAAGGATGGTCTATATTTCACTTGGACTTCATAAATCAATCTAGGGGGTAGAGGAGAAACAAACATACTAGCAGACACAGCAAGGGAGTCAACAAGATGATTCTTAATTCTGGGAATATATGAGATACAAAAGCCACTAAAACAATCTTTCAGCCTCCATACCTCATCTTTGTATGCTTTTAGCCTTTGGTGCTTTTCATGGAAAGTCTGGTTCACCTGTTGAATAATAAGGTCTGTGTCTCCAAACACCTTTATGTCTTTGATTCCCATTTCTTTAGTAACATTTAAGCCCAAGATCAAAGCCTCGTATTTTGCTATATTATTTGTGACTTGAAAAGTCAGCTTGAAAGATAAATGTATGAACTCTTGTGTAGGAGATATGAGAACTACTCCTGCTCCTACAACTTCCTTAGAGCAAGATCCATCAAAGAACATATCCCAAATCTATGGCCCTTCCTTCTCCATGACCTGGCATATTAGTTTCTTGAGCTGCACTAAGGCCAGTTGGGATTCTTCAATTTGGAGAACTTGGCAAAGGTGGGGGTAGGTTTCACTTCAGCTGGTATCTTGTTGTACATGCGGTTGAACCTTTTATTGAAATCAGACAATGACTCCCCATTCTCCCTTTTTAGGTTGCCAAACTCAGTATGATAATAGAGAAAATCTTTCTTATCCCCCCAATGCTTTAGGAAAACATCATCTAAGGCCTCAATATCTGTTATAGATCTAGGGGTCAATTCTCTGAACCATTTTCTTGCCTCTCCATCTAGGCTTTGGACAAAAACTCTCATCCACACATCATCTTCACTAATGTCTAGATTATCTGCATAGCTATAAAATGACTCAAGATTTTCTTCATTTGTAACCCCTTCAGTCCCAGTTAACTTAGGCATGTATTTCTGATATTCCCCAGTAAACATTGCATTCAAAGTAGTGGGTAGTACTAGAGGTCCATACCTAGCAGCTATGATTCTTTCCATTTTGGTGACTGCTTGTGGACCTGCCATGGCTGTGGTAGATGAAAGAGTACCGGTAGTCTGAATGATAGAGAGCTGAGGAGTGACTGACAGGACTAAAGGAATATAAGGGATAAGAGGTGAGGTTTCCTTCGGGCTTAAAGTGAGAGGAGAACCTAAAGAATAAGGATATTTATGAATCTCTAAAAAAATTTCTTCACTGCTAGTGCTAGAGGCTATATTCTCAACATGTATTTGTTCTATTACAAGCCTTTCTTTCAGGATATGGAAGATTTTTTAGGTTTACCTGATCCTGATGCTCCTTTCTGTGATATCTTTCTTTCTTTGATGATCTTTTAAGGGTCAGGTACTGGGTCAGCTGGTGACTTCTGAGGATTTCTCCAAGTATGCCTCACAAACGGAGCCAGAACTATGATGTGGAGTTACCAAAAGGTTCAACCTCCAATAGAGTAACCAGACAGATGATTACAACCAAAAATGTGTCCAGACTTTGTCTATCATCAAAGATGGATCTGTGTCATTCTCCCAGGGAAGCTGAGCTTCAATCTCCTCTCCTCGGCAACAATGCCAGATATGTTAGGACTCTAGGAAACTCTCCTGGGTTGTAGCTTGGAGATGCCTGGTAACATATAATTTTCAATATGGTTCTAGGAACTTACTGGGATGGGTGATGGTTTGTTTCAAGCCAGATAACCACTTCTTCTATGTTTTCACTCCAGAAATGCATGAACACCCTCAGACTACAAGGCTTTAGACCACCAATGCTCAACAGTTTGGGAAGTAGGTGAATAGATGAGGAATACTAACCACACCAACAAATGCATATAGAATGTATGATGGCCAGCTGCAACTAGTAAAGAAACTTGTAAATCTAATCTATCAATGTAGAGATAAGATGACAGTTATCGTGCATTAGATACAGAAGAAACCTGAGTGACCTACTTGCTGATATATTCAATTGCCCAATCCAGAGATAAGATGACAGTTATCTAGCATTAGACATAGAAGAAATCATGAATCCAACACTTTAGGCACAAGCTTAGAACATAGGAGAAATGGGCATTGAGCAATTAAAAACAAAAGAAGCTTGCATTTCTGAAAATGAAGATGAGACGTTGCAAGTTACAGAATATCTACAGTCTCCAGAAGTTGAACCAAAACATAATTGCTAACCTTGATTACATCTATCTTCTGGTTATTTATAATCTATCATTATAATGGCTCTTAGCCGTTTAGGGATGGAGGGTCTTAATTGAACACCAACTACCATTAATTGTCTGCTAGCGTCTTTGAACGTAGTTGCTTTCTCCACTACGAAAACCTGATCAGTTCTGGTACCGTGTTGTCCTTCAAGCGGTCAGATTGATCCTGGAAGTGGAGTTCCATGACTGTTTAGTTCGGTTGTTGAGTCGTCCTGTGTCCTTTTATCCTTCGGCCATGCTCTTATTTTAATTCAGTTTCATGGTCAGGCTGTCACCAGACTGACAGAGCTGACCATCTTCTTCTATGTGCAACAGACAGGGAGTGGAGTATGGAGTGCATTGGTAGATGGACAGTTGGGAGCGACCATGAATGGTGGCCATCGGATCAAGGGAGGTGTGCGGTGGAGATCCTTTTTTTGGAGGCTAGCGGTCATGAAGTGAGTGGAATATGTCCGGGCCGTTGGTGTTTTGGCGGGTGGATCAGACGGTTATTGGGCGGTGGAGATGTGCAGATGGTAACATGCGGGGTGGTTTGATTTGAGCGGTTATGGTTTTTATCACACAGGCATTAGGCGGTAAGCAGTAAGTGTCAGAACTCGCCTGATGTCATTCATTGGATGACACGTAGCGGCGGGAGAAAGAAAAACCGCCCTCATCACGTGGGTACCTTTTGCGCTTGTTGTCTGCGCGATATGGGTGCTGACCATTAGATTTGGCGGAGTTGATCTAACGGTGGGAAATGATCGGGCATGTTGGTGTATCAGATGGGACGTGGACCGTTGGATTGGTGGGAAAAGATCAACGGCGGAGGGAGATGGTGAAGGTACGAGATGTCTTCGGGAATGTGTTATAAGCACGTAAGACGTATGGGTAAGGTTTTATGGCTATTTTTGGCTTGGCACTTGGGGCTAAGGTTAAAGAGGGTTTGTTGGGATATGAAGGCTAAGTTAGGAAAGAGAAAGGGTAAAGTGTGAGCGGGGTAAGGGAAGAAGAGGAATAGCGGCCTATGTGGGACCCTTTTTACGAACAACAAAGCAGACTGAATTTTCCCGTTGACCTTCAAAAAGTTAGCACTGCACCTCAGGGCTAACACTGGCTCTTTCTGGGGTTGAAATCCTCCTTGTGAGGTTTCAAGAACTATAGACCACTGCCTTTCCTGTAAGCAGCCAAAATCAGAAATACTACCTAGTGTTCCATTGGGCATGGAGTCTATCTAAGCCTACACCAAAACTTTGAAAAATAGCATATTTACAATACTGAGGCCTGAAAGCCTTAAACAAAATAAACTTTCAAAAATCGCCCATTTACTGGGCCATCAAAAACAGTTTCTCCCTCCAAACTTTGCAACATGAAAGTATTGTTTCCCTAGACCTGAGAGATGACAAATGGTCCTGTCCATAGAGCATCAAATTTACCATGATTGCCTTTCTTTTCCTTCAGTGCATCCCATTTGAGAACCCAGTCACCAACCTGAAAATTGTCCGTCTTTGCCTTTTTGTCAAAAGCTTCCTTGATTTTACTTTGACGTACTACAGACCTCTCAATCAATTGATCTCTGATATGATGAACTTTAACCAAGTCACCCATCCTCCTTGTCATGTCATTTTCCTTGTTCCGTTCTTCCTGCAAAATTTTTTCCACAGGGAGGATCAATTGGATTAGAAAAACAGCTTCAGTGCCATATACCAACTTGAATGGAGAATTCCACGTGGACTTCTTGGTGGTGACCCTATTAACCCACAATGCAAACTTTAGTTTAGAATCCCAGCTTCGCTTGTTGTCTTCCAACAGCTTTTTGATTATCCTTACTAGGCTTTTATTGGATGATTCTGCTAGGCCATTATCCTGAGGATAATATGAGGTGGAATGCACTAATTTAATGCCCATTGATTCGCACATGTCCACCAACTCTTTTGCCCTGAAAGCTGCTGCATTGTCTGTAACTAATTTGGTTGGGCAACCAAACCTGGTGAAAATGTTTTCTGTCAATAATAACATGACAACCTGGTGATCAACTTTCTTAGTGGGGATGGCCTCAATCGATTTGGTAAAATAATCAATGGCTACTAAAATCCATCTATGCTGGCCACTGGAGTGTGGATTAATCTCCCCTATGAAATCCAAACCCCACTAATGGAAAGGGCCATTGGCATGTATTGGCTTCAGGGGCAAAGATTTCAGCTGTTGTCTTCCTGCAAATCTTTGGCACTCATCACAAGATTTCACAAATGAAAACACATCGGAGAATAGAGTGGGCCAATAATACCCAGCTCTCAAGATCTTGTGGGCTATGGTTTTCCAATAATGATGCCCTCCACAGATGCTAGAATGGAATTGTTGCATCACTTCCACTGATTGTTCTTTGTCTAGACACCTTAAGAGGATTCCAGCTGGATCCCTCCAATAAAGCAGGTTCTCATTGATGCAAAACTTAGCTGCTTTGAGCTTAATGGTCCTGGCTTGGTTTGAACTAAGGCTTGGAGGAACTTCTAGCTTCAACAGGAAGTGAGCTATAGTGGAATACCAATCACAAGAAGCCAAATGCTCAGCTAATGACTGGTTCTGCCTTCGTTCTTCTATTTCCTCTTCTGTCCATTCACCCTTTGGATCTGCACCCATGCAATTTATGTCCAACATTCTGCAATTTTCTTCGGCCATCAACTTAGCCAAGCCCTCACCTTTGATAAGCTTGGTGTGCTTTACCTCTATGTTGAACTCAATGAGCATTGCAATCCATTTAGCCCTCCTTTCGTCAACCTCTGGCTGTGTTAGGACATCCTTTACTGAGGTAGAAGGTACATAAACAATCACCTTGGAGTGAAGATTGTAAATTCGGAATGCCTTCAAAGACTTAATAAGAGCATAAGCCTGTTTTTCAATAATGTCATATCTTAATTTAGCATCTCTTAAAGTTTTGTTGAAAAAGGCCACTGGGTGCTCAGTACCTTCATCATCTTTCTGCAACAAGACTACTGCAAGAGTGTCATAGGAAGCAAAAGAGAAGATATGGAACTCCTTGTTATAGTCTAGGCCGATTAGAGTGGGAGCTTCCATAATAGCTCATTTGATAGCTTCAAAAGGTTTGCTTGCTACATCTATCCATCTGATCTCTGACCCCTTCCTTAGCATGGACGTGATATGTTTTACTAGTTCTGCAAAATTGGGAATAAACCTCCTTACAAAGTTGATCTTACCCAAAAAGGATTGAATTTCCTTTTTCGATCTTGGGATGGATAATGTCTGTATTTCTTGAACTCTTTCTGGATCAATCTTAACACTTGCAGCAGAAACAATGCTCCCTAAAAGCTTGCCTTCTTCTAGAGCAAACTGTGACTTCTTGGGATTTACTAAAATCCCAAACTTTCTACACTTCAAAAACACCTTCTTTAGATGCTGCAAGTGATCCTGATGACTGCTGGAGTAGTTATATCATCAAGGTAAATCAGGACAAATTTGTCCTTTTCTCCCACAAAAGCTATATCCATGGCCCTCTGAAAGGTGGCCCCAGCATTCATTAATCCAAAAGGCATCTTGGAGTACATAAAAGTGCCCCAAGGAGTGGTGAAGGTAGTCTTTTCTTGGTTCTCTGGATGTACAACCACTTGGTTGTAACTTGAAAATCCATCCAAGAAAGACATGACTCTAGCCCTTGAAACTTTTTGGAGCAAATGTTCCATTTTGGGCAGGGAGTAGTTGTCTTTCTTAGAGCATTTGTTGAGATTTATGAAGTTGACACAACGCATGATTTCTCCACTTTTCTTCCTCACTACTACCAAGTTTTCTATCCACTTTGAATACCTCAGTGGAACTATGATCTTGGCAGCCAACAATTTCTTAATTTTTTTTTCAATCAAAGGTAGTAGTAGAGGGCTAATGGGTCTCAGTTTCTGCTTAAAAGGGATGGTGTCTTTCTCCAGTGGAATCTTATGCTGAATGATGTTCTTGTCATAAGTCTTAAGGTCGCTATATTCCCAGGAAAAAACATCAGCAAATTGCTTCATTAGGTTGAAATATTCAGAACTTTGGGCAACAAACAAGTGGGTGGAAAAGTTTATGTACTTTGGATGATCTGGACTCCCTATATTATGTCTATGGACTGCAGACTCATTTTCTTCTTGAGTGGGCTTATAGGGTACATCATTATGGTCAAACAACTTTTCCAGAGGCACCAACCCTTTAGGTATATGGTTACTAGGCAATTGTACAATGCAGTCCTGACCAATTTTGTTCCTTAGCTGGGACTGATGACACTCCTCCATGGCTTCATTCTCTTGATTAATTTGCATTTCAGAAAATCCATCAATAACTTGCAAAAACCTATTGACTTCATCATCATCCTCAAAAAATTTCCAGTACTTGACATTGTCGGGCAAGGATGGTCTATATTTCACTTGGACTTCATAAATCAATCTAGGGGGTAGAGGAGAAACAAACATACTAGCAGACACAACAAGGGAGTCAACAAGATGATTCTTAATTCTGGGAATATATGAGATACAAAAGCCACTAAAACAATCTTTCAGCCTCCATACCTCATCTCTGTATGCTTTTAGCCTTTGGTGCTTTGCATGGAAAGTCTGGTTCACCTGTTGAATAATAAGGTCTGCGTCTCCAAACACCTTTATGTCTTTGATTCCCATTTCTTTAGTAACATTTAAGCCCAAGATCAAAGCCTCGTATTCTGCTATATTATTTGTGACTTGAAAAGTCAGGTTGAAAGATAAATGTATGAACTCTTGTGTAGGAGATATGAGAACTACTCCTGCTCCTACAACTTCCTTAGAGCAAGATCCATCAAAGAACATATCCCAAATCTGTGGCCCTTCCTTCTCCATGACCTGGCATATTAGTTTCTTGATCTGCACTAAGGCCAGCTGGGATTCTTCAATTTGGAGAATACATGCTCCAAAATCAGTGTTCATAGCATAAATGTGATGATTAGTGGGATTCTTTTCATCACTGATGATATATGCCAGCTGGGCTTCCCTGTATAACCTTCTGCTTTCTCCCCCAAAAACCGAGACAATGGCATAGGACAAGTCATTTTGCAATTTCCCACCTAATCTCTTAATCCATCCTCTGGAAAGTAACATGCCAAACTTAGGAGGGACATCTACTACCACAATATCCATCATCATGCTCTTCATGGGCAGCTGGGACAAGGTGATGGCTAGATCTTTGATTAACCCCAAACATTTCACCTTTCTTGAGTCAAAAGAGAACAAGTCATGATAGGGTCTAGTGATGTCAAGGCCTAACTCATCCATGACAGCCTTTGGCATTAGATTATGGCTGGCACTTGTGTCCAGCAGACAGTTGTGAAGGGTTTTGTCATGAATGGTCAAGGAGACATAGAATGATGGGGAACTATCATCAGAGGGTTCAGTCCTTGGGCTAAGCACAACTGCAGGTTTGTCATCTTGCAAATTCACATAGTCGTTTGATGCTTGTGTGGCCTTAAGCTCAAGGGCTTCAAGGATGGGTCTCTTAAAGGCTTCATTCTTTACTAGTTCTATCAGAGGTACAGATATTTTCAACTTCTGGACTTCTGATTCAAAACTGAAAGGGGAAGGGGACTTGTCAGGACCTCTTACCTCTTGAGCTGGTGCTTTGAGGATGTTGGGATCAGTTGCTGGTCGCTTCTGCTTGCTAATCTGCTGCTCTGTGGGGACAACAGCTCTTTGGACAGGGCTTTCTTTGCCATTACTCATCCTTGACCTCAGGTTATATCTCTGTTGATCTTCAGTTTGTAGAACAACTTCTCTGTCCCACTCTTGGCTGGGCTGGTCCTTGAGTAATGACTGCTCATAGGCAGCTAATGTCAAAAAGGAAGCACTGCCTTTGTCTTCCATGCAGTGGATCTCATCCTCTTCTTCAAACTGCTCCTCTTCCATGACCACATTCTGGAAGGGAGTCTTCACCTTATGTTCTTCACTGGCCTCTTTGCCCCTTTGCATGATCTGCAATTGTTCATTTGCTCTCCTATATGGATTTGGATTTCTAGGAGAAAATGTATTAGGAACCCTTCCTTTCCATGAATGTTTCTTAACCTTTAATTTAGAGATTTTCAGAGGCCAATGACTCTATCATCTTGGTCATTTTGTCTATCTTGGGGTCTGAAGATGAAGAAGATTCACCCCTCTGTCTCCTTCGGTCAACATGTCCCTTGAGCTTCTCTGCAGCCATGATGTTGGATTCTACCTCCAAGGCTGCATCCTGCATTTTAGCCAGAGAAGCACATTTCCTTTCTCTCAATAGCAGGCAAAAGTCAAAGTCAAAGGCATTGGCATAGGTGAACTTGGCAAAGGTGGGGGTAGGTTTCACTTCAGCTGGTATCTTGTTGTACATGCGGTTGAACCTTTTATTGAAATCAGACAATGACTCCCCATTCTCCCTTTTAGGTTGCCAAACTCAGTATGATAATAGAGAAAATCTTTCTTATCCCCCCAATGCTTTAGGAAAACATCATCTAAGGCCTCAATATCTGTTATAGATCTAGGGGTCAATTCTCTGAACCATTTTCTTGCCTCTCCATCTAGGCTTTGGACAAAAACTCTCATCCACACATCATCTTCACTAATGTCTAGATTATCTGCATAGCTATAAAATGACTCAAGATTTTCTTCAGCTGTAACCCCTTCAGTCCCAGTTAACTTAGGCATGTATTTCTGATATTCCCCAGTAAACATTGCATTCAAAGTAGTGGGTAGTACTAGAGGTCCATACCTAGCAGCTATGATTCTTTCCATTTTGGTGAGTGCTTGTGGACCTGCCATGGCTGTGGTAGATGAAAGAGTACTGGTAGTCTGAATGATAGAGAGCTAAGGAGTGACTGACAGGACTAAAGGAATATGAGGGATAGGAGGTGAGGTTTCCTTCGGGCTTAAAGCAAGAGGAGAACCTAAAGAATAAGGAGCTTTATGAATCTCTAAAAAAATTTCTTCACTGCTAGTGCTAGAGGCTATATTCTCAACATGTATTTGTTCTATTACAAGCCTTTCTTTCAGGATATGGAAGATTTTTTAGGTTTACCTGATCCTAATGCTCCTTTTTGTGATATCTTTCTTTCTTTGATGATCTTTTCAGGGTCAGGTACTGGGTCAGCTGGTGACTTCTGAGGATTTCTCCAAGTATGCCTCACAAACGGAGCCAGAACTATGATGTGGAGTTACCAAAAGGTTCAACCTCCAATAGAGTAACCAGACAGATGATTACAACCAAAAATGTGTCCAGACTTTGTCTATCATCAAAGCTGGATCTGTGTCATTCTCCCAGGGAAGCTGAGCTTCAATCTCCTCTCCTCGGCAACAATGCCAGATATGTTAGGACTCTAGGAAACTCTCCTGGGTTGTAGCTTGGAGATGCCTGGTAACATATAATTTTCAATATGGTTCTAGGAACTTACTGGGATGGGTGATGGTTTGTTTCAAGCCAGATAACCACTTCTTCTATGTTTTCACTCCAGAAATGCATGAACACCCTCAGACTACAAGGCTTTAGACCACCAATGCTCAACAGTTTGGGAAGTAGGTGAATAGATGAGGAATACTAACCACACCAACAAATGCATATAGAATGTATGATGGCCAGCTGCAACTAGTAAAGAAACTTGTAAATCTAATCTATCAATGTAGAGATAAGATGACAGTTATCGTGCATTAGATACAGAAGAAACCTGAGTGACCTACTTGCTGATATATTCAATTGCCCAATCCAGAGATAAGATGACAGTTATCTAGCATTAGACATAGAAGAAATCATGAATCCAACACTTTAGGCACAAGCTTAGAACATAGGAGAAATGGGCATTGAGCAATTAAAAACAAAAGAAGCTTGCATTTCTGAAAATGAAGATGAGACGTTGCAAGTTACAGAATATCTACAGTCTCCAGAAGTTGAACCAAAACATAATTGCTAACCTTGATTACATCTATCTTCTGGTTATTTATAATCTATCATTATAATGGCTCTTAGCCGTTTAGGGATGGAGGGTCTTAATTGAACACCAACTACCATTAATTGTCTGCTAGCGTCTTTGAACGTAGTTGCTTTCTCCACTACGAAAACCTGATCAGTTCTGGTACCGTGTTGTCCTTCAAGCGGTCAGATTGATCCTGGAAGTGGAGTTCCATGACTGTTTAGTTCGGTTGTTGAGTCGTCCTGTGTCCTTTTATCCTTCGGCCATGCTCTTATTTTAATTCAGTTTCATGGTCAGGCTGTCACCAGACTGACAGAGCGGACCATCTTCTTCTATGTGCAACAGACAGGGAGTGGAGTATGGAGTGCATGGGCAGATGGACGGTTGGGAGTGACCGTGAATGGTGGCTGTCAAATCGAGGGAGGTGTGCGGTGGGGATCGTTTTTTGGAGGATAGCGGTCATGATGTGAGCGGAATATGTCCGGGCCATTGGATCTTTAGGTGGGCGGATCAGACAGTTATCGGGCGATGGAGATGCACGAACGGTAACATGCGGGGTGGTTTGATTTGAGCGGTTATGGTTTTTATCGCGCGGGCATTAGGTGGTAAGCGGTAAGTTTCAGAACTCGCCCGATGCCATTCACTAGATGACACGTAGCGGCGAGAGAAAGAAAAACCACCCTCATCGCGTGGGTACCTTTTGCGCTCGTTGTTTGCGCGATATGGGTGCTGACCGTTAGATTTGGCGAAGTTGATCTAACGGTGGGAAATGATCGGGCCTGTTGGTGTATCGGATGGGACATGAACCGTTGGATTGGCGAGAAAAGATCAATGGCGGAGGGAGATGGTGAAGGTACGAGATGTCTTCGGGGAATATGTTATAAGCACGTAAGACATATGGGTAAGTTTTTATGGCTATTTTTGGCTTGGCGCTTGGGGCTAAGGTTAAAGAGGGTTTGTCGGGATATGAAGGCTAAGTTAGGAAAGAGAAAGGGTAAAATGTGAGTGGGGTAAGGGAAGAAGAGGAATAGCGGCCTATGTGGGACCCTTTTTACGAACAATAAAGGACTCAAGATTTTCTTCAGCTGTAACCCCTTCAGTCCCAGTTAACTTAGGCATGTATTTCTGATATTCCCCAGTAAACATTGCATTCAAAGTAGTGGGTAGTACTAGAGGTCCATACCTAGCAGCTATGATTCTTTCCATTTTGGTGAGTGCTTGTGGACCTGCCATGGCTGTGGTAGATGAAAGAGTACCGGTAGTCTGAATGATAGAGAGCTAAGGAGTGACTGACAGGACTAAAGGAATATAAGGGATAAGAGGTGAGGTTTCCTTCGGGCTTAAAGTGAGAGGAGAACCTAAAGAATAAGGATATTTATGAATCTCTAAAAAAATTTCTTCACTGCTAGTGCTAGAGGCTATATTCTCAACATGTATTTGTTCTATTACAAGCCTTTCTTTCAGGATATGGAAGATTTTTTAGGTTTACCTGATCCTAATGCTCCTTTTTGTGATATCTTTCTTTCTTTGATGATCTTTTAAGGGTCAGGTACTGGGTCAGCTGGTGACTTCTGAGGATTTCTCCAAGTATGCCTCACAAACGGAGCCAGAACTATGATGTGGAGTTACCAAAAGGTTCAACCTCCAATAGAGTAACCAGACAGATGATTACAACCAAAAATGTGTCCAGACTTTGTCTATCATCAAAGCTGGATCTGTGTCATTCTCCCAGGGAAGCTGAGCTTCAATCTCCTCTCCTCGGCAACAATGCCAGATATGTTAGGACTCTAGGAAACTCTCCTGGGTTGTAGCTTGGAGATGCCTGGTAACATATAATTTTCAATATGATTCTAGGAACTTACTGGGATGGGTGATGGTTTGGTTCAAGCCAAATAACCACTTCTTCTCTGTTTTCACTCCAGAAATGCATGAACACCCTCATACTACAAGGCTTTAGACCACCAATGCTCAACAGTTTGGGAAGTAAGTGAATAGATGAGGAATACTAACCACACCAACAAATGCATATAGAATGTATGATGGCCAGCTGCAACTAGTAAAGAAACTTGTAAATCTAATCTATCAATGCAGAGATAAGATGACAGTTATCTTGCATTAGATACAGAAGAAACCTGAGTGACCTACTTGCTGATATATTCAATTGCCCAATCCAGAGATAAGATGACAGTTATCTAGCATTAGACATAGAAGAAATCATGAATCCAACACTTTAGGCACAAGCTTAGAACATAGGAGAAATGGGCATTGAGCAATTAAAAACAAAAGAAGCTTGCATTTCTGAAAATGAAGATGAGACGTTGCAAGTTACAGAATATCTACAGTCTCCAGAAGTTGAACCAAAACATAATTGCCAACCTTGATTACATCTATCTTCTGGCTATTTATAATCTATCATTACAATGGCTCTTAGCTATTTAGGGATGGAGGGTCTTAATTGACCACCAACTACCATTAATTTTCTGCTAGCGTCTTTGAACGTAGTTGCTTTCTCCACTATGAAAATCTGATCAATTCTAGTACCGTGTTGTCCTTCAAGCGGTCGGATTGATCCTGGCAGTGGAGTTCCATGACTATTTAGTTCGGTTGTTGAGTCGTGTTGTGTCCTTTTATCATTCAACTATGCTCTTCTTTTAATTCAGTTTCATGGTTAGGCTGTCACTAGACTAACAGAGCCGACCATCTTCTTCTTCGTGCAACAGATAGGGAGTGGAGTATGGAGTGCATGGGCAGATGGACGGTTGGGAGTGACCGTGAATGGTGGCTGTCAAATCGAGGGAGGTGTGCGGTGGGGATCGTTTTTTGGAGGATAGCGGTCATGATGTGAGCGGAATATGTCCGGGCCATTGGATCTTTAGGTGGGCGGATCAGACAGTTATCGGGCGATGGAGATGCACGAACGGTAACATGCGGGGTGGTTTGATTTGAGCGGTTATGGTTTTTATCGCGCGGGCATTAGGTGGTAAGCGGTAAGTTTCAGAACTCGCCCGATGCCATTCACTAGATGACACGTAGCGGCGAGAGAAAGAAAAACCACCCTCATCGCGTGGGTACCTTTTGCGCTCGTTGTTTGCGCGATATGGGTGCTGACCGTTAGATTTGGCGAAGTTGATCTAACGGTGGGAAATGATCGGGCCTGTTGGTGTATCGGATGGGACATGAACCGTTGGATTGGCGAGAAAAGATCAATGGCGGAGGGAGATGGTGAAGGTACGAGATGTCTTCGGGGAATATGTTATAAGCACGTAAGACATATGGGTAAGGTTTTATGGCTATTTTTGGCTTGGCGCTTGGGGCTAAGGTTAAAGAGGGTTTGTCGGGATATGAAGGCTAAGTTAGGAAAGAGAAAGGGTAAAATGTGAGTGGGGTAAGGGAAGAAGAGGAATAGCGGCCTATGTGGGACCCTTTTTACGAACAATAAAGCAGACTGAATTTTCCCGTTGACCTTCAAAAAGTGAGCACTGCACCTCAGGGCTAACAGTTCTAAAGAATTTTCCTAGGTTTTTATGTACAAAAGACTCGTCAAATATTGGTCAACCTATTTATATGTTTGAAATAAAAGAGGTCCTCAACTCATTTTCTCAAGATAAATTCTTGGGTTGGATGGCTAGATTGTTGAGTTATATTTAGCTTTCTTCGACTTGATTGGACTAAATCTTCTAAAATTTGTTGAAGAGGCTCAAACTATTGGTATGGTTACAAGGGCAATAAATGCTACATTTTTAGCCCTTGTCCCTAAATTCTCTAAGCCTGGTTAATTTGTTGATTTTCTACTAATTTTTTTATAAAATATTATTTATAAGGTTATTACCAAGGTGGTGTCTATCAAGATGAGGAGTGTTCTCTCTACCACTATCTCTATTGAACAATTTGGGTTCCTCCCCAGGTTCCATGATGCTATTGGGGTGGCAAAGGAGGCCATACGCTCGATCAAAACAAAAAGGATCAATGCCATTAAATTTTAAGGTGTACTTGGTAAAAGCATCTGACAGGGTGAATTGGGGTTTCCTAAGATTTCTCCAATTACATATTGGCTTGGATCTTCAGGTGACTAATTGAATGATGGGTGTATTTCCTCCACAATTTTTGTACTCCTTATAAATGGATCACCTTTAGCTGTCCTTTTGGCCTCTCGAGACTTGCGTTAGGGTTGCCTCTTGTCACTACTACTATTTATTCTTACTATTTAGGTTTAAGTAGGATGATTTCTAAGGAAAATTCTGAAGGCTCCTTAAAGGGTGTTAAGGTAAGAACACATTTATCACACACTTTCTCTTTGTGGACGATGTCTTGATCTTTCGAGAAGGATCGATTGGAGAATGGAAGGTTTTGAATGCCATTTTTTAGTTCTTTTTGTGCCATCCCTAGAATGCTAATCAGTCAAGGTAAGTCCTCTTTTTACTTGCACAATACTCCTATATTGATGTGACTACCTCTTTTCTCCCATACATAGTGGAAAACTTGGAGTAAGGTATCACTTATTTAGGCTATCGCCTTAAACCTAACTGTTACTTGGTTGAGGATTAGTCATGGCTCCCTAAACACATTGAACAACACATTGATGATTGGTGCGTTAAGTTTTTTTTTATTGGAGGAAGGATGACTCTAGTAAAATCGGTGTTAGAAAGCATCCTGGTGTATTGGCTTTCTCTATTGAATGACCCAAAATGCATTGTTAATATAATTAGACAATCCATGTTCAAATTTCTTTTGGTGGGTAAGAAGGGTCGGGTTGTATTTCATTTGTTTAAGTGGGAGATTCTATCCCAACCACAATGTTGTGGAGGGTAGGGCTTCAAGAACCTTCACTAGTTTGACTTAGCCTTGGCAATGAAAAAGTTATGGCAAGTGATAACTTGCACTAGTATTTGGAGCACAATAATTGATGTTAACTATTTGAAGAATCACCCCTTCTCAGAATGGCTTTGGTCAGCACAACCTTCAAACTACAAAGAGATGTCTAATATATGGAGGGACCTAGTGATAACAGTGTCGTCGATCATTAGATGGTTGGTTTCGAACATCGATAATGATAATATATCAAGTTGGGGATTGAGCCATTCATTGGGGGCTCAACTTTTACATACTATCGTTGGATTATATCAATCAACTTAACACATGTGGTAGCTCTAGGCTTGGTAAAGCAATTCTACCAGGTTCCCATGCACAATACAATGGTAGATGAATGTTATCGAATGATTTGGGATTACAGGGCCGTTTGGCTCTTGAGTGGGATGGTTTCATTATTAAATTGTCTTTGAGTGGCCTTTTTCTTAATGGAAAAGAGGATTCCATTGTCTAGCAAAGGAATTCAGCATCCGACCAAGTCTCTGCTAGTATAGCATATGAAGCAATCACAACTGAGCTTATTTCCCTTGAGGGAAATGGTGGAGCCAGAAAATATGGAAGTGGTCCATTCCACCAAAAATCAAGTGTTTTATATGGTTAGTGTTGGAAAGCATGATCTTGATGTGGGAAAATTTGACTCATCATGGATTCAAAGGACTGAAGGTCTGTGTTCTTTGCAAGTAGGGTCCATAATCAATTGAGCACCTCTTTTACCTATGTGGATTTTCAGTAGCTCCGTGGTAAGAAGTCTTATTTTCTCTAAGCATTCAATATTATGTTATGACTATTAATCTAGAAACATGTGAATTTCTGGTGGGACCAAAACATGGGGAATTTTAAATCCCTTCCTATTTACGTGGCTTGGGGAATCTAGAAAACTCGAAACAAGTTGATTTTCAAAGGTTTTCCTATCAGCATCCACTGGATTATGCCACAAATTATGGGTTTTTTCTATGATTAGCTTAGTCATATGAAACCCACAAAACATTGCCTCATCACTTTTCCGATGGTATACTACATGGTAAGCTCTAGATTTTTTTTATGGGGCACAACATAATGGAGTTTGTGGTGGTGGTGGTGTCATCCTTCTCCTTGGAAATATATTTGTGTATATTAGTCTAAATCTCAGGTTGGGTGCTAATACAAAAGTGGAGATTGTTGCCTATTGGGCCCTTCTTCGTGTCCATCAAGGTTGATTCCCTATAGGTATATGGAGATTCACAGTGTGTGATTGGGTGGCTAAATGGAATCAATTAGCTTAGGCAATTGACCTACTATGTTGGAAGGAGAGAATTATCTCCTTGAAAGAGCACTTCCAACATCTATCTTTTCAACACGT
Source organism: Pinus tabuliformis (assembly GCA_031772625.1). Lineage (NCBI taxonomy): Eukaryota > Viridiplantae > Streptophyta > Pinopsida > Pinales > Pinaceae > Pinus > Pinus tabuliformis. The sequence goes on along the minus strand of CM062813.1, from coordinate 18,589,340 downwards.
TTATAGGGAACTAAAGTGTCGGGCAAATGCACTCTCTAAAAGGGGTCTTCTAGTGGAGGAAGGTTCAATTATCATTGAAAATCATTAGCATAATCAACTACTGTGGAGAGAGTGACTCCAATTTCCTTATGATCCTTTCCAGCTTCCTTAATTCCTATAAGACTCTTTAGATAAATTTTTGTCTACCATTTTTGTTAACAAATATTTACAATCCTACACCGTTTTTTTTAATAAATATTGTTTTTTAAAATGCTTAAAAGGTTTTAGATCTATTGAAAGTCTTCTTCGACATCTGCGATATACTAAATATGATATTTATGCTCTGTTATTGCCCAAATGTTTTATGTCTTTATATAAGTATAGTGTTCCAAAATATCTTTGCAAACTACTTATTATGTTTATGTATGTAAACAACAATTGTATTCCTTTTCATATTTAAGGAAGGGATGAAATCTCTCTTCTATGATAAAAAAGCTTTAAAACGGTACACACATAATAAATGAAGGATAATGACCTCTTGTATTTAATTATGCTTCGAAATCACGAGCCTTTATATCTAAGTAAATATAATATTAATTATGATACTCATACGATGATATCTAAGTAATTATAACATTGATTAAACCATTACATAATGGTTTTAGTTGGGTTGCCAATGGTTGAACATCGTTATCAATGCGTCAATCAATTATTATTCACAACCCCAAAAGTCATCATAAGAGTTGCACACGTCCATTAGTGCTCTTATAATTAATAAGAATGGCTGGATATTCACAACACCAAAAGCCCTCATAAGAGTTGCCCACATCCACAGAATTGTTGGATAAAGTACTTGAGGGAATGTAGTAGGATAATATAATATTAAAAAAAGGGTAGGGGACATAGCATGTAGAAAACTATTACCTCTTAGTGATGTCAAATATGTATCAAGTATTCTTTTCATTATTTGGGGAAGAAGTGACCATAGTTTATTGTTTATTATCTTTTAAAAATATTGTATTTATTTTTATTATTATTCTATGTAAGGTAGTGGTAGGTATAGGTAATAAAATTATAAATAGGGTGTTTAAAAAAAATTAATAAATTGTAAGTTTTTTCTTAGAGTTATATGAAATTAAATTATAAAGATTTAATTTATTATATTAAAATTTTATAGTGTATATTTTATAGTAGATATTTTGATAATCACAAAAAAATTTACAATACATTAGAATTAGCTTGATTTATGATATATTTTAACTATCTCAACTTATTTAAGTTAAGTAATTAAATTATTAATTGAGTTAAATTTTTCATTCTAGAATTTGTAGTGGAAGAAGAATTCCAAAATTCAAGTTGTTGTTTTCATTGAAGGTCATTGAAGTTGCACCTGAGTCCTCTACATTCAATTTGAACTTGTTGTATAACATGCAATTGTTGTATTGTAATATCCATGGATGCCTCCATCTACGCTACTAAGTTGACATTCATAATTAGAAGTTGTTGAATTGAATCTTATAATTCTTGTATCATTTCCTTATGCCGATAAAGAATAAGTGGCATTTCCAATGTTTCATCAAACATGATGAGAGAGTCACATATTAATGGAATGTCAAAAGCAACTTCAAGGTGACAAAAATTCGAACAAAAGACAACTTAAAACATAAAAGATTATATACCTACAATACGACCCTAGAGACTTCTTCAAACTCAATCTTTTACTGAGTCCTAACAATCCCACAACATCCTTGTCTTCCGAAATCTCAACCCTCATTGTGTAATGATGAAACCTCCAAACAATTAATCCATCACTTGTTGTGAGCCCACAAATTGCATGGTAGTAGTTTATACATAAGTTTAAAGCATGCAAATGAGGGGTCATGTCAACTTATGTTACCGTAAGCTCGATCACACATTACTTGATTGTTAATTAGATTGTATTGATTAAAAGTATAGTTTGGAGTTGATAATAATTTCACCCACTTTGCCTTAAACCTTGTTGGCATAGAAATTAGCTTGTACATTGTTATTTCTTAACTCATGATAATGGGTATGTGAATTTAATGGAAGATCAAGTCTAATTTAAGGCACTGAGGAGATAATTGTTTGTAGATGTATGATGATATTTTTTGAATTATTAATGATGATTAATTTTTAAATGGTTAGAAAGTTCATTAGATTGACTCTTTATAAAAGAGTATAAGCTTCTACTTAATTGTTCGAGGAGGCCAAGCCTAAGCTCCATGCATAAATAAACTCAATAATTCATTTAAACTTAGTAAAACTCTTTTTAATTTAAGCATTAGAAATTTTATAAAATTTATTGATGTAATAAAAAAATTATAAATTTTATTTAATTATAAATTAAAACAATTTTTTTTGAAATAGTCTGTAAATACTACTTTTTAGAGTTTCTAACGAATTTTTGACTAAAATCTCAATTTTTTTAAAAACCCAAACTTAATTTGTGTTAAAATCAACTAGTTTTTAACTACATATATAATAAAAACTATAAATTTAATAAAATCATTTAATAAAAACTATGAATTTAATAAAATATTCTGTTAGACATTTAAAGATATAAGCGTACGATAAATTAAGGAGAGTATTAAGTGGAGAATATTGAGACGAGGAGGCCTTAGGTGGATTAATTGAATCATTAACGTTGTCGTCCAATAATTATAAAGCACTCACATCGCATTCAGCGCTCCTTTAAACTACCGTGTTCTCCTGGGTGAGTGAACCTTTAGGCTGGTCAAAAACTTCAAATATCTTTCATTCAATTACCGGCCCGGGGTAGAATTCCATGTTTTAACTTTTTAACTCATTTGTTGTTATCTTTTTAGCAGCGGTGGTTGGTGTGGTTAGAAGGGGTGATAAATATGGGAGCGAGTTTAAGTGGTGGCGAGCATGATCTGAAAAAAAGATATGCTGTTCACGACACGGACCACATTTCCTCACTACTTTTAGTTTTTCTGTTTTGGGTAGGTGGTGACTAGTTAGGTCACACTTTCACTGTTTGAGGTTTTTTCTTTCAAGTTTGGTGATAGGATTATTAATTTTGTTTTTTTCTTCAAGGAAAAATAGTAATTTTTATTATGTGAAATATTAAAAATTATATATCATAAATGTTTTTATGAAACATATACTAAAATTGGTGGTCTTGTTACATATTGAGAAAATCTATAATGGTATGTACAATGTTGTAGCAGTTATGTTTACGGAGTAATCTGATAAATATATATATATATATATATATATATATATATATATATATATATAATCTAAAATCTATAAAAAAAAATAAACATTGAAAAATTTCTACTAAACAAATTAAATTTTGTTATTTAAAACCTATTTTAATTTTTTTTTATAATTTAAAATATATTTTTAAATCTTCAAATATATATTTATTATTTTTTAATATTAAAATTATGCAAATCACATAATTCAAATTTATTATTATAACATTTTTCTAAAATTTAAAAAAATCAATAAAAAAAAAATAAACCATAAAAAATCAAACATCAAATAATTTAATTATACTTTGGAGTTATTCAGACATCATGGGTAATGTTAGCTTTACACACATCAACGTATCATAATATCTTTTGCAGATAGGATAGGTGTAGAGACATTTCACCATATATTTTATATAAGTTTTGAATAATGTTTACAATATAATTATTATTTTTATTGAATTATTTTATAATTATTATTAGGTTATATCAAGGAGTTTTAATAGTACATTTTATCATTTGTTCAAAATTTTATGGGGGAGATGTAGTATTTGTAGATGTAGTATCTGTAAATAAGTGTAAACATTTAGATGTAACTTAATCTAAGAAAAATGTAATGTCCATAAAATGAAGCATTAAAAAATAGTAAAAAGTAAAAAGGAATAATAAAATTGATCCAACTCAATTTGTTAAATTGCATTTTTCTATTAGTAAAATTGAAAACAATTTTTCCCAAAAAAAAAATCATAATATGTATATTGCATTCAAATAAATTTAAAGAATAATGATTCTTATTCCTAAGCATGATGTTTGAGAATATATAATTATTAAATTTTATATATTTAATAATTTAATTAATAAAAACATAATTAAAATAATAACATTATTCCTAAACATAGAAATTGTAAAATATATAATATAAATAATAGCTATAAATTAAGATCCATTTGACTAAATAAATTAAAATAATTATTCATATTCATAATCATTATATTTCAAAACTTTATATTTAAATTTAGTATATATATATATATATATATATATATAATAATAATAATAATAATAATATCCATTTTTAAGGTCACAGCCAAGCCAGACACCAATATTGGTGTATGAGACCCCCTTGTTTGTGGGACAAGGGACCCACCTCCGCGCAGCGATTTGACTGCTAAGTCTACGAAGGCATACATACTCTACCCCCCTCTGGTTTTGAACCTGTGACCTCTTAAGAGGAAACACATGCTCTTAACCATTAGGCCCACTCAAGCTGTATTACACACACACACACACACACACACACACTATCAAGGTTATGTATATTACATTAAAAATTTATGAAATACATCACCCGATGCAATGAGTGTTAATTGGACTATTAAAAATGATGAGAAATTAGTCAGTTATGAGTACCTCTCATGGATATGGTCATAGGTGAATGACTTATTTAACACAGTTGAATCCCAAAAATGGTATCTAATTATGAAAGGTGTTAAAGAAAAATGCCACATATATATGTAACTGGCGGAGCCATATAGTTTAAATGATGAAATGAAGAGCACGAGGGAGGCATCTTTATGGTTGCAGCACGCTGTTTCGCAGAGGCCGAGAGTGTCTATTGATCTGTTTTGAACAGTTCCACGATTCCAACCCCTTCTACAGCTGTGGGAAGCTTTGGCGCTGCATACCACTCCATCTCAAGCATTCATTTCATAGCCATCAGGTAGATTGGAGGTATAAGCCTCTTTATGGACAGATTGATAAATGTAATTCTGTTTATTCATGCCATTTAATAAGAAAGGCCTCCCCATTGTTAAGCTGGGCCCGAAGACGTAGTCCAAACTGGATGAACTCTGTTATCAAGCCTTGGTGTCTTCTTTTTGTGCCTTTTATGTGTTTCCTTCTTCTTTTCATATGTGCACATTTATGTGTTAAGCTGAAATTTTATATGCAATTCTTTTCTATACATATATAAGCGAAAACATCCTAGATCAAGTGGTATTAGAGCAGGGATTTTTAGATGTGAATTGCATATTTGTATGCTAACAAGAGGCAGGATTCAAAGAGGTGAAGGGAATCTAGAACCTTTCGTTCCAGAGGCAGGGTGTGCACCTCGGAGAAGAAACATGGCTGAAGAGGAAGCTCGTATTGAAGAGGAGTGCAATTTCAGAAAGACTTTCTACTCAATGGCAGAGAATATCAGTCAGCTAGTTATAGGACTAGAAAAAGTTGAAGAGAGGAATACAAAAGGGCAAGGTTCAGCACATGGGAATGATGGAGGAGAACCCCCTCCTTCTCCTTCTGGTGGTGAAGGTTCTTCTTCCCCACACCACCATAATCAGAGAAATCCAAAGGATGCATCGAAGAAACCTTTTTTAAATTAGATGTTAAATTTGATCTTCCTGTGTTTTATGGTGAAAGTAACAAAGAAAAGTTTAACAATTGGATAAGGAAGATTGAGGTTTATTGCAGGATTCAGCAAATCGTAGAGGATGAGGGCAAAATCCAGCTGGCCTCTCTACGGCTGGGGAACATGGCTCTCATTTGGTGGGAGAGTAAATTGCAGAGTAGTAAAAATGTGGGTAAGCTCTTTTCCTCATGGTCTAATTTTACTTCTGCGTTAAAGGAACAATTTTATCCCTTAGGATACAAACAAAAATCTTTGATGAATTGGCAATATTTAAGGCAAGGCAAAGGGCAGGATGTTCAGAGTTTTACAGAAGAATTTAGGAAGCAAGCACTGAATTTGGGTATTGCACTAGATACACTTGAAGTTGTAACTAAGTATATTGGCTCACTGCATAGTTATATTCGGCATTCATTATTGTTGTTTGAACCAACTACTATTAACACAACTAGTGTGAAAGCAATTCATATTGAGAATAGGGGCAAGAATGAAAGAGAGGACCAATCCCGAAAGCCACTATTCAAACCTCCCAATGGCAAATCCAAAGCGAAATGGAAAGGGAAGGAGAAGAAAACAGCAGTAGCTAAAGAAGGAGAGCGGCCTTATTGCAATCATTGCAAGAAATAAGGCCACGATGATGATCACTGTTGGAAGCAGCACCCAGAGAAATGCCCAAAGAAGTGTGGAGGAAAATGGAAGCAGAAAATAGTGGTAGCAGCACAGCAAGACCTTCGATCAGATTCAGGAGATCAAGCGCTAGTCACAGCAACGGGAACAAAAGGTACCCTTACACGTCCTGTTGATTCTAAATCACATGGAAGCACCAGTTCTGTAGATGAGTCCCTTTCAAATGATAAAAAAAGAATTGAATTATTTCATATCAAAGTTGTATTAGATCATACCAAAGTAGAAACTCTGTTTGATACGGGGTCCCAAGAAAATTTAATTGCAGAATCTCTGGTAAAGAAGCTAGGCTTAGAAACAAAACTGCACCCAAAACCTTACCCATTGGGATGGATACATGATAAAGCTAAATTGAATGTAACCCAACAGTGCAAGGTAAAATTTTTGATTGCTTCTAAGCTGGTAGATGAAGTAGAGATGGATGTTATACCACTGGACATCTATGGCATGGTATTGGGGAGCCCATACTTGTATGACAGAAAAGCTATCTTTTTCCACCATGAGAATAAATACCACATCACTAAGGATGGGATGGAGTACATAGTGTGGGCTCATCAAAATAAAATTAACGCCAGCCTCGTAAGCGCTGGGCAGATGAAACGACTGGTAAATTCTAGAAAAACATGCATGCTTATCGTCATCAGGGAAAAGGAGGCCGAATTTGTAGACGCGTTCCAAGGCTGTGATGGTAAGCATAAACAGGAGTTGATGGATTTAATTTCTGATTATAATGCATTGTTTCAGGAGCCGCAGGGACTACCTCCACAGAGGGAGATCCAACACGAGATCCACCTATTGCATGACGCCCCTTTGCCGAATATCGGCATGTACAAAATGTTAGTAGTCGAAATGGAGTAGATCAAGCGTCAAGTGCAGGAATTGTTGGACCAATGCTTGATCAGGCTGAGCTCCTCCCCACACGGGTCGCTGATTGTTCTAGTACCCAAGAAGGACGGCAGCTGGAGGATGTGCATGGACTACCACACACTCAACAAAATATCAATAAAAAATTGCTATCCCCTCCCACGCATAGATGATTTATTGGATCAATTAAAAAGTGTTGTATATTTCACAAAATTGGATCTGCGCAGTGGCTATCACCAGGCCCAAATTGCAAAGCAGGATGTGTGGAAAACCACTTTCAAAACCAAGCCGGGGCTATTCGAATGGATGGTAATGCCATTCGGGCTTTGCAATGCTCCAGCCATCTTTATGCGAGTTATGAATCATATATTTCAGCCTTTCATTGATGATTTTGTTCTTGTATATTTAGATGATATACTAGTTTTCAGCAAGAGTTGGTTTGAACATATGAGTCATGTAAAGAAAGTGCTTGATGTGCTGAAGAAAGAAAAAATATTTGTAAAATTGTCAAAGTGTGAGTTTGGGAAAACCTCTTTGGGTTACCTAGGTCATAGTGTTGGTCATGGTCAGTTAAAAATTGATCTTGCTAAAGTTGAAGCAATTGTAAATTGGCCTAATCCTACTAGTGTAACTGAGGTACGTAGCTTTCTAGGTGCAGTCGAGTATTGGAGGAGATTATTGCTAATTTCTCTGTTATTGCAGCACCTTTTCACACATTAACAAGTGTGAAACAGGGCTTCCAATGGGGAGGAAGACAACAAAAGTCCTTCGAAACATTGAAGGAAAAAATTAGCACCGCGCCAGTCTTAGCCTTACCCGATCTCCAACAGCCATTTGAGATTGAAACCGATGCTAGCGGTTATGCCATGGGAGCTATACTGATGCAGCAAAAGAAGCCAATTTGTTACCATTCTGAGAAATTTTCTCAAGCTGTGATAAACTATCCCATCTATGACAGGGAGCTTTAGGCCTTGGTGCAGAGTGTGAAAAAGTGGAAACACTACCAGATCGGCAAGAAGACTATCATCCATACAGATCATCAGCCCTTGCAGTACCTTCAGTCACAAACCAAGTTGCAGCAAACTCGTCATTTCAAGTGGATGGGATTTCTTCAACAGTTTCATCTGGTAATAAAGTATAAGAAGGGCACTAGCAATAAAGTGGTCGATATGCTATCTCGCCCTCCTATTTCTGCTTCTGTTATTTTGCATAATGCTTCGTTGTCTTTTGAAAGTTATGCTGAAAAATATGCTAACGATGATGACTTTAAGGAGGTTTATGCAAAACTAACCCATGGTTCACAGTTGGACAACTATCACTTGTAGGGGAAATTGTTGTATCGCCTTGGTAAATTGTGTATTCCCATAGGAGAAAGAGTGCATGTAATTCGAAAGGCCCACACCTCTCTTGTGTCTGGACACTTTGGTGTCGAGAAGAATTTAAGTCATGTACAAATATTTTGCTTTTGGCCTCATATGAAAAACATTGTGACTTGCTATGTAAAGGGTTGTGTGATGTGTTCTGTTTCAAAGCCCTCTAATAGAAAACTTGGGCTCTACACACCACCCCCTATTCTGAGTCGTCCATGGGAAAGTGTGTCAATGGACTTTGTAGGAGGTCTACCTTTGTTTAGGAAGGGTCATGACTATGTGTATGTCGTCGTTGACCGTCTTAGGAAAATGTGTATTCTTATGCCTTGTAAAAAGCAGATTACCGCAGAGAAGGCTGCTTCTCTTTTCTTTCAGTATGTTTGGGTCCACTTTGGATTACCCACGTCAATTGTGTTAGATTGGGACTCTTTTTTCCTTGGGGAGTTCTGGACTAGCTTGTGGAGGATGATGGACACCAAACTGAAGAGAAGCATGGCATTTCACCTGCAAACCGATGGGCAGATAGAGGTTGTTAACTATGCCATGGTACATCTATTATGAGGCTATTGTGGGAAGCATCCCAAGTTGTGGGATGAACATCTCCCCTATATACAACATTCCTATAACCGAGCAATGCATTCATCGACACAACGTTCACCATTCGAGACATGCTTTGGTTACCTGCCAAAGGACCCTTTAGACATGGTATTTGGAAGGGAGGATGGCTCTAGTGGATGTAATGATAGCTCAACAGTTCATTCAGCGTATCCAAATGATTCACCAAGCAGTGCAAGAATAGATGGAAAAGAGTCAAGCTTGTTACAAGGCTTGACATGATAAACACCGAATTGACCAACAATTCCAAGTGGGCGACAAGGTGTGGTTCCACATCAGCAAAGACAGGATGAAGGGAGAAGGAAAGAAGTTGCGGCCAAATCGGTATGGACCATTCACCATATTAGAGAAGATTGGGAATAATGGCTTTCGTCTTGACTTTCCGGTATATATTCAGATGTACTCAGTAGTGAATGTGGAGAACCTGAAGCTGTATGAACCACCTTTGATCATGGACACTGATGAGGTGGGCACAGTTCCTACCATCGATGATTTTGCACCTGAATATCTCAACGAGTTGCCTGAAGACATCATCCTCGACATAAGAACTAGGACTTCACGGCGAGGAGATGTAGAATACCTTCGAGTTGGCTTCAAGGGAATGGATCCCAACAAGGTCAGATGGCTAGAGAAAGAGAAAGTGAGGGCACAGTACCCTCACTTGCCAATGGACTAATGAAAAGCTTTCGGCAGTCCAAAAGCTCCTCAATCGGGAGGATTGATCCAGGTGGATCTTCATATACAATGACATGGAAAAACTTGGAGATCAAAGTGATCGGAATGAAGTCAACCCAGGACTAGAACAGAGATCTCTTCGTTCTGATTCCAATGGCGCAAATGGTACTTCAATCCGAGTCTGGATGATGAAGTTATTGCAAAAAGAAGGGTTCTCCAATCCTTAAGAAAAAGAGGAATTTCCTTTAGAAATGGTCTTAAAACCTTAAATTCAAATCGCAATTGTTGGTCATATCTATATATATATATATATATATATATATATATATATATATATAGATATATATATATATATATATATATATATATATATATATATATATATATATATATATATATATATATATATCGGCGATAGACCGATTGGCGGAACCATTATCGGGGTGATATAGGAGCGGGACCGACGCGATCGACTGACGCTGATATCAGCAATATACTGATCGGCGGAACCATTATCGGGGCGATATATGAGCGGGGCAGACGCGATCGGATGACGCCGATATCGGCGATCGGCGATCGGTGATCGACCCTTCCCCGTGAATAGGACCTATGGACCAATGAAACGCCGATTGCGACTTCAGTGCAGACTCGATACATGTTATATGCCCAATTTAATAATATTTGAAATCCGGGTGAACAATTTTGGCGGATTTCTTAGTGTATTCGGGATTTTTGAAGTGTTATTGTTTTAAATGATAAGAGGCCATTTCCAGGGAATGATTGCGCCCGCTGATACTTCCACTCTACCAACCTCTCTTATTAACTAGGCAAGCCCCGATTTAAATGGGATTTTGTCCAAGAATCCTTTATAAAAGAGGATCAATGGAAAAGCACGGGGGAGGCATATTTATGGTTGCGTCACCCTGTTTCGCAGAGGTCGAGAGCGTCTATTGATATGTTTTGAACAGTTCCACGATTCCAGCCCCTTCTACAATTGTGGGAAGCTTTGGTGCTGCATACCACTCCATCTCAGGCAATCATTTCATAGCCATTAGGCATATTTGAGGTATAAGCCTCTTTACAGATAGATTGATAAATGTAATTATGTTTATTCATGCCAATTAATAAGAAAGGTCTCCCCATTGTTGGGCTGGGCCTAGTGACGTAGTCCAAACTAGATGAACTCCGTTATCAAGCCTTCATGTCTTCTTTTTGTGCCTATTATGTGTTTCCTTCTTCTTTTCATATGTGCACATTTATGTGTTAAGCTACAATTTTCTATGAAATTCTTTTCTATACATCTATAAGTGAAAACATCCTAGAACCCTTGGGATTTCCCTGAGACCACTCAACCAAATCCAAATCCAAATCCATCGGCAATCCAAAGCTTAACCAAAATGAAAACCCACTATACCATGGCTATCCAAGAAATGACAAAGGCAAGGTTGTACATCATTGCCAATCTAATCAAATCCCATGCCAATGAAAACAAACATGACCAATGAACCAATGCATAAACCATGCATTCACATCGCAACAAGATAATCAAATAGACAACCTATTACCTACAAAATCCTCTTGTTGGCTTCTCTTTCCTTGCTTGATTTATGCCCTTTCTTACTGTTATCCAATCTTCTTCTTGCACAACCTTGCTTTTTGTGCTTGTTCTCTCGCTTGCTCCTCCTTGTCCAAGTGCTCTTTCTCTTGCTTCTCCCTATCTAAGTGCTCGCCAAGTGAGAATACTAGAATTCCTCCCTTTTTCTTTTCTTTCCTTTTCCTTTCTCCTTCATTTTCCCTTGCATGCATATTCTTGTCCATTCATCTTCCTTTTCTCTTATTTTATTTTATTTCTTATATTAAATTATAATTTATTACCTTTCTCATTTTTCCAATGCCAATGTCAATGCCAATTTCCAAATCCAATAAATAATTAACCACAAGTGGATCCCAACATAATGCTTTTCCCCTCATTCAGCTTGGAATACGTGTCCCATGAACTTGATTTTATTTTTCCTTTATAATGCCCATTTATTACCTGGAAACTTAACCCAAGGTTGTTACAGACTCTACCCATTACTAGTATAACCTCTAAGTGCCTACATATGCCCCTTCTGCATGCATAGGTGAATCCAGAGGATTTGAACCTTGAACCTCATCACACATAACACTTCATTTTCATGGGCATGGCCAATTGAGCTACCCCTAAGGGCTAACTTTATTATTATTATTATATATCCTTAATATGTCAATTGGGGTTATCATAGGTGGTTGGGATGAAGGAATGGAATCCTCCCCACCTACATTCAATTCTTCCAAGTGACATGACAAATATGCACATTCTATATGACAAGATTCTTAATATCTCGATTGAGATTATCTCAGGTGGTTGGGAGGAAGGAATGGAATCCTCCCCACGGTACGTTCAATTTTTGCAAGTGACATGATGGATATAATGTCACTTTTAATATGGGCCAATACTATGTCCTATTAATACCATATACCTAAAAAACTGTAACTCATGTTCATATCACATTCTTTAATTAATTAATTTAATTAAAAGGGAAAAAAAGACATAATTACTTTGAAGATAAATCTTAATCTTTAATTATGAATATTTTAACAAATTTTATAGAGGTTAAATCCTTACCATCCACTTAATAATTATTGGCAATTAAATTAAAATTTTAAAAGCCTTATTCCAAAATAGACACATCTATCAACATAATGATTAGTTTAATTAAATGATTTTATTACTTATTAATATTAAATGTGATATATTTTATTTTATTTTGTTAATAAAAATAGTGATATATAGCATTTAAGTAATGAATGTAGGGGATTTTTATTTTAGATTTTGTTTTAGTGGTTAAAAATATATAAATAAAGGTGTTTAGTTGTTTTTCGATTAAACAAATGTTAGATAAACGTATAGAAGTATTAAAAAGGTTAGTAATTTCATTTATAGGATCCAAAGTTAAAATCGAGTCAAAATTAATATAATTTCAACCAAATATGAGAAAGCATACTATGTGGATAATTTTTAGATTTCCGTTTTATTTTACTATTTATATTTTATTTGGTTCTTTAACATGATTATATGAAAACCAAAATTCAAAAGACTTTTATGATGAATTAGTGTTTTGGCATATTATATTGGTAACTTTGGTTTAACTTGTATTTTTTTGAAATTTTAATGTCTTTTAAATGATTTGACTAAATTTTCATATGTTTTCATTAAGGAATTTTGTTCCTTTTCTTTTTATTTATATTCTTTAGGCATTTGTTTACTAATTTTTTAGTTTAATTTTAAATGAGATATGATTTAATTTATTCCAATCTTATTTTTTATGTATTTTTTTAAGAGCAGTTCAATGTGGTTTTATCTAGTATACGTGTTTCTCGAGTCAAATTCTTTCGATTGTATAAAGGACCAAGAAAGAGATAACCGATACATTACCTCCTTTCTATTTATAATTCTTTTATTATTTTCGTATTGTGTGTTCATTGAAATAACTTCTTTCAATTTTTATTTTCGTATTGTGTGTTCATTGAAATAACTTCTTTCAATGAAAATTAAAAGAAGGAACAAAATTTGATTTAATATAGGTTTCTAACATTTCAGATCTAATTTTTGTTTATGTCTGGATTTATTTGGAGAAACGTGCACTTAGAGAGGCACCACATCAATGGGGACTTGCCCTTAACCTTATTGCATTAGCATTGAGGTCTTTACCTCATCCCATGATATTGATGCTATTAGGGTGATGCTATTAGGGTGCGGTAGACTATAATGAGACTAGAATCCTAATGGGTAGCTTAATTCTTGTTTGAACTAAACTAATGCTCCATTGGACTAATTTCTCTTATCCAACATTTCAAATTCAGAAGCCAACTCCCTCTTATATTTGTGAATGAGAGGGTATGCATCTATTAGAAATAGGTCATCCACATACAACACTAGTATGAGAGGCTTGTCATCTTCAACCTTAAAGTAAAGGTTAGGATGGGCTTCACTCGTAGCGAATCCCAGCTTCATCAATTAGCTATCGATCCTCTCATACCATGAGCGGGGTGCTTGCTTCAGCCCATAGAGAGCCTTCTTCAACTTGCATATATGAGATTTTCAATCATAAATCTCAAATCCTTCGAGTTGCTCCACGTAGACCTATTCTTTGATCGAACCATGCAATAATGCAGTCTTGACATCCATCTGATGTAGGTTCCATCCTTGTGAAGCCACAAGGGCTATGATCGAGCAGATGGTCGTATATCTGGCAACAGGTGCAAATATCATATCATAGTCTATACCATCCTTCTGGGAGAAACCACGAGCAACAAAACGAGCCTTATACTTTTTCGTACTTTCATCTACTGCATGATTTATCTTGTAAAGCCATTTAGAAGTGACAATTGTCTTGTCCTGGGGTTAGGGAACTACTTCCGAGACATCATTCTCCATAATAGACTCATATTCCTTGGTCATAGCATCCTTCCATACTTGATGCTTGACGGCATCTGAGAATGATGGAGGCTCATTTTGTATGATCGTGCTCGTGATGGTCAGTTATCCCTGATACTTGTTAGGTTTATTACTTTCATGGAAGGTTCCTTGGGGTGCAGCATGTCCTTCAGCATCATCAAGTATCCCCCTAAGCCATGAAGGCCTCTTCCTAAAAGAGGGAGGCTCAGGTGGATAAATAAGATCCATGGGTACCTTCACATCAGGCATTGTTACATCATCTACCCATAGAGACAGCTTCCACAATTGTACGGTTCTTCCTTTCTGCCACACCATTCTGCTTAGGAGTATGTGGTGTAGTAGTCTCCCTCTTAATGCCAGCCTCAGATATGCTTGAGTGAACCAACTGTAATATATCGGAGGTCTTGCTTTGACTTGAGGGGAATGGTCCCCTTTTGAGCTTTCCTTTGGCACATCCCAGACATACACCTTCTTTCTCTACTTGGAATTCAGGCATCCCTGTCACTATTTGTCTTACACCGGGTAGAGCTTTGTAATGAAGGTGGGCAAACCTCCGATGCCAAAGTTCGGACTAAAGAGATGTGTCATAAGATATGACACCTAGCGGACTTCCATCGACCTGATATAATGAATCAACATGAAACCCAAGAGTAAAGGAATCTTTAACATTATTTTTCCATATACGTACCTTGCCATTACTGAAGGTTACGTTGTAGCCTTTGTCTTCCATTGCCGAGATGGACACCAGGTTCTTTCGGAGGTCAAGTGCATTTAATACATCCTGGAATTTCTAGCCTTCTTGAATGGTTGTCCTCTTCCTTGATTCCCAACTCTCCTCTTACCTTTGCTATTGAATTTTTCATTCCTTTGATTGCCATCAGAGGGATTTTGATCATTGTCCCGGTGTGAGTCTTTTCTATCAGGGCACTCCCTTGCATAGTGACCTGCTTTATCGCAGATGTAACATCATCCTTTTCTTCCATCCTTAGGTCCAGTCTTTCCTTTTGATTTAGTCCCGGAATTATTTATTTTCTTACCATGAGAAGAAAAGGCAGCAGGAGGACCTTTAGGCATGGGCATTTCTTACTCTTCTACCCTTGTTTCTTCTTGAATGCATCTATCCATTAATTCCTCGAAACCAAGAATTACGTTATTGTTCAGAAGAGTAGTCCTGAACACGTACCATTCGGATGGCAATCCTCCAATAGTCGTGAGTGCCATTTCCCTATCAGTGATAGTCTCCCCAATAGATAGGAGATCGTTCTCGATCTCGGTGATTCTTAAGAAGTATGCTTGCATACTCTCATATTTACCCTCCTTGATTTTCCTCAGCTTATTTCTAAGAAACAAAACTTGATTTGCATCATTTACTCTAAATAAACTCACTAGTCTATCGTAGATTTCCTTGGAGGTGTCCAGATCGGAGATGTAGGCCACCAAGCGCTTGTTGATAGAGTCTCGGATGATATTCTTTATTTAGACTTCACTGGTTTTCCATTTTTTCCTGGCAACAGCGGATGCATTTGATGGAGGCTCAACAATATTACCTCTCACATGGTCCAACACTCCTTGATCCTCAAGGGTTATATCGATAGACATCTTCCATCTGTGATAGTCAGCTTTCTCACGGAACTTGTCTTTGGCAGGAAAGAGTGTTAAGGACCCCATCATTCTTTTAGGATAGCCTTGTCAATCTTCTCTTCGGTGATTACTCTTGCTCTTGCTTGGGCTTTGTCTTCACCTTAGCTCTGATACCATGTTAAGTTATGGTATGTTCTATGCTTATAACAGTTTACTTCTCTTTATTATTATATTCCATAGATTAGCAATCAATGTACATAAAGTATCACTCGACCATAGATTGGGACTGAACCAAATCTTTCTTTCAACCCAATCATCCATGGGTCATGTTACTAGCACGAATGTGGGATCACATGGGGTAAACCAAATAGGGAATCCAGAGTTTAAACCACCTCCACCCTCAAGTCACAGTGATTTCACCTAATCTTGTCCAGAAATGACCAAAAGCTATACAAGCTTGGATGCCTCAGGATTTCTTCACCATACCCAAAGGAATTTTCTTGTCTCCACCCACCTATCACGAGCTTCCTGCATAAAACAAACTCCATTTTCAACTGATCCAGGTGGATCTTCAGATACAATGGCATGGAAAAACTCATAGATAAAAGTGATCAAAATGAAGTCAACCCAGGACTAGAATAAATATCTCGTCGTTCTGATTCCAATGGCGCAAACGGTACTTCAATCCGAGTCCAGATGATGAAGTTATTGAAAAAAGAAGGGTTCTTCAATCCTTAAGAAAAAGAGGAGTTTCCTTTAGAAATGGGTCTTAAAGCCTTAAAGGAAAATCGCATTTGGCAGTCATATATATATATATATATATATATATATATATATATATATATATATATATATATATATATATATATATATATATATATATATATATATATATATATATATACGCTTATATCGGCGATCGGGCAATCGAATTAGTGATACACTGATCGGCGGAACCATTATTGGGGCGATATATGAGCGGGATCGACACGATCGGCCGACGCCGATATCGACGATCAGCAGTCGGCGGTTGGCCCTTCCTTGTGAACAGGACCTATGGACCAGCGAAATGTTGATTGTGACTTCAGCATAGACCCGATACAAGTTATATGCCCGATTTAATGATATTTGAAATCCGGGTGAACGGCTTTGGCAGATTTTTTAGTGTATTTGGGATTTTTGAAGTGTTATCGTTTAAAACGATAAGAGGCCATTTCCAGGGAACGATTGCGCCCGTCGATACTTCCACTCTACCAACCTCTCTTATTAACTAGGCAAGCCCTGATTTAAATGGGATTTTGTCTGAGAATCCTTTATAAAAGAGGATTAATGGAAGAGCACGAGGGAGACATCTTTATGGTTGCAGCACGCTATTTCGCAGAGGCCGAGAGTGTCTATTGATCTGTTTTGAACAGTTCCACGATTCCAGCCCCTTCTATAGCTGTGGGAAGCTTTGGCATTGCATACCACTCCATCTCAAGCATTCATTTCACAGCCATCAGGTAGATTGGAGGTATAAGCTTCTTTATGGACAGATTGATAAATGTAATTCTGTTTATTCATGCCATTTAATAAGAAAGGCCTCCCCATTGTTAAGCTGGGCCCGAAGACGTAGTCCAAACTGGATGAACTCTGTTATCAAGCCTTGATGTCTTCTTTTTGTGCCTTTTATGTGTTTCCTTCTTCTTTTCATATGTGCACATTTATGTGTTAAGCTGCAATTTTATATGCAATTCTTTTCTATACATCTATAAGAGAAAACATCCTGGATCAAGCGGTATTAGAGCAGGGATTTTTAGATGTGAATTGCATATTTGTATGCTAACAAGAGGCAGGATTCAAAGAGGTGAAGGGAATCTAGAACCTTTCGTTCCAGAGGCAGGGTGTGCACCTCGGAGAAGAAACATGGCTGAAGAGGAAGCTCGTATTGAAGAGGAGTGCAATTTCAGAAAGGCTTTCTACTCAATGGCAGAGAATATCAGTCAGCTAGTTATAGGACTAGAAAAAGTTGAAGAGAGGAATACAAAAGGACAAGGTTCAGCACATGGGAATGATGGAGAAGAACCCCCTCCTTCTCCTTCTGGTGGTGAAGGTTCTTCTTCCCCACACCACCATAATCAGAGAAATCCAAAGGATGCATCGAAGAAACCTTTTTTTAAATTAGATGTTAAATTTGATCTTCCTGTGTTTTATGGTGAAAGTAACACAGAAAAGCTTAACAATTGGATCAGGAAGATTGAGGTTTATTGCAAGATTCAGCAAATCGTAGAGGATGAGGTGAAAATCCAGCTGGCCTCTCTACGGCTGGGCAACATAGCTCTCGTTTGGTGGGAGAGTAAATTGCAGAGTAGTAAAAATGTGGGTAAGCTCTTTTCCTCATGGTCTGATTTTACTTCTGCGTTAAAGGAACAATTTTATCCCTTAGGATACAAACAAAAAGCTTTGATGAATTGGCAATATTTAAGGCAAGGCAAAGGGCAGGATGTTCAGAGTTTTACAGAAGAATTTAGGAAGCAAGCACTGAATTTGGGTATTGCACTAGATACACCTGAAGTTGTAACTAAGTATATTGGCTCACTGCATAGTTATATTTGGAATTCATTATTGTTGTTTGAACCAACCACTACTGACACAACTAGTGTGAAAGCAATTCATAATGAGAATAGGGGCAAGAATGAAAGAGAGGACCAATCTCGAAAGCCACCGTTCAAACCTCCCAATGGAAAATCCAAAGCGAAATGGAAAGGAAAGGAGAAGAAAACAGCAGCAGCCAAAGAAGGAGAGCGACCTTATTGCAATCATTACAAGAAAGAAGGCCACGATGATGATCACTGTTGGAAGCAGCACCCAGAGAAATGCCCAAAGATGGAGGAAAAGGGAAGTAGAAAATAGTGGCGGCAGCACAACAAGACCTTGGATCAGATTCAGGAGATGAAGTGCTGGTCGCAACAGCGGGAACAAAAGGTACGCTTACACCTCCTGTTGATTCTAAATCACATGGAAGCACCAGTTCTGTAGATGAGTCCCTTTCAAATGACAGAAAATGAATTGAATTATTTCATATCAGAGTTGTATTAAATCATACCAAAGTAGAAACTATATTTGATACGGGGTCCCAAGAAAATTTAACTGCAGAATCTCTGGTAAAGAAGCTAGGCTTAGAAACAAAACTGCACCCAAAGCCTTACCCACTGGGATGGAGACATGATAAAGCTAAATTAAATGTAACCCAACAGTGCAAGGTAAAATTTGTGATTGCTTCTAAGCTGGTAGATTAAGTAGAGATGGATGTTATACCACTAGACATCTGTGGCATGGTATTGGGGAGCCCCTACGTGTATGATAGAAAAGCTGTCTTTTTCCGCCATGAGAATAAATACCACATCACTAAGGATGGGATGGAGTACATAGTGTGGGCTCATCAAAATAAAATTAATGCCAGCCTCGTAAGCACTGGGTAGATGAAACGACTGGTAAATTCCAGCAAAACATGCATGCTTATGGTCGTCAGGGAAAAGGAGGCAGAATTCGCAGATGCATTCCAAGGCTGCGATGGTAAGCATAAACAGGAGTTGATGGATTTAATTGCTTATTATAATGCATAGTTTCAGGAGCCGCGGGGACTAAACCCACGGAGGGAGATCCAACACGAGATCCACCTGTTGCATGACGCCCCTTTGCCGAATATCAACATGTACAGAATGTTAGCAGTCAAAATGGAGGAGATCAAGTGTCAAGTGCATGAATTGCTGGACGAAGGCTTGATCAGACCAAACTCCTCCTCACGTGGGTCGCCGATTGTTCTAGTACCCAAGAAGGACGGCGGCTGGAGGATGTGCATGGACTACTACGCACTCAACAAAATATCAGTAAAAAATTGCTATCCCCTCCCACACATAGATGATTTATTGGATCAATTAAAGTATTGTATATTTCACAAAATTGGTTTTGTGCAGTGTCTATCACCAGGTCTGAATTGCAAAGCAGGACGTGTGGAAAACTGCTTTCAAAACCAAGCAGGGGTTGTTCGAATGGATGGTAATTCCGTCTGGGCTTTGCAATGATACAACCACCTTTATGTGGGTTATGAATCATATATTTCAGCCATTCATTGATGAGTTTGTTCTTGTATATTTAGATGATATACTAGTTTTCAACAAGAGTTGGTTTGAACATATGAGTCATGTAAAGAAAGTGCTTGATGTGCTGAAGAAAGAAAAAATCTTTGTAAAATTGTCAAAGTGTGAGTTTGGGAAAACCTCTTTGGGTTACCTAGGTCATATTGTTGGTCATGGTCAATTAAAAATTGATCCCGCTAAAGTTGAAGCAATTGTAAATTGGCCTAATTCTACTAGTGTAATTGAGGTATGTAGCTTTCTAGGTGCAATCCAGTATTGGAGGAGATTTATTGCTAATTTCTTTGTTATTGCAGCACCTTTGCACACATTGACAAGTGTGAAATAGGTCTTCCAATGGGGAGGAAGACAGTAGAAGTCCTTCGAAACATTGAAGGAAAAAATTAGCACCGCACTAGTCTTAGCCTTACCCGATCTCCAACATCCATTTGAGATCGAAACTGATGCCAACGGTTATGCCATGGGAGCTATACTGATGCAGCAAAAGAAGCCAATTTGTTACCATTCTGAGAAATTTTCTCAAGCTGTGATAAACTATCCCACCTATGACAAGGAGCTTTATGCCTTGGTGCAGAGTGTGAAAAAGTGGAAACACTACCTGATTGGCAAGGAGACCATCATCCATACAGATCATCATCCCTTACAGTACCTTCAGTCACAAACCAAGTTGCAAAAAACTCGTCATGTCAAGTGGATGGGCTTTCTTCAACAGTTTCATCTGGTAATAAAGTATAAGAAGGGTAGTAGCAATAAAGTGGCTGATATGCTATCTCGCCCTCCTATTTCTACTTCTGTTATTTTGCATAATGCTTCGTTGTCTTTTGAAAGTTATGCTAAACAATATGCTAACGATGATGACTTTAAGGAGGTTTATGCAAAACTAACCCATGGTTCACAGGTGGACAACTATCACTTGTAGGGGAAATTGTTTTATCACCTTGGTAAATTGTGTATTCCCATAGGAGAAAGAGTGCATGTAATTCGAGAGGCCCACACCTCTCTTGTGTCTGGACACTTTGGTGTCGAGAAGACTTTAAGTCATGTACAAATATTTTGCTTTTGGCCTCATATGAAAAACATTGTGACTCGCTATGTAAAGGGTTGTGTGATGTGTTCTGTTTCAAATCCCTCTAATAGAAAACTTTGGCTCTACACACCACTCCCTATTTTGAGTCGTCCATGGGAAAGTGTGTCAATGGACTTTGTAGGAGGTCTACCTTTGTCTAGGAAGGCTCACGACTATTTGTATGTCGTCGTTGATCGTTTTAGCAAAATGTGTATTCTTATGCCTTGTAAAAGGCAGATTACTGCAGAGCAGACTGCTTCTCTTTTCTTTCAGTATGTTTAGGTCCACTTTGGATTACCCACGTCAATTGTGTCAGATCGGGACTCTTGTTTCCTTGGGGAGTTCTCGACCATCTTGTGGAGGATGATGGACACCAAACTGAAAAGAAGCACAACATTTCACTCACAAACCAACGGGCAGACAGAGGTTGTTAACCGTACAATGGTACATCTATTATGAGGCTATTGTGGGAAGCATCCCAAGTTGTGGGATGAACATCTCCCTTATATGCAACATTCCTATAACCGAGCAGTGCATTCATCGACACAACGTTCACCATTCGAGACATGCTTTTGTTACATGCCAAAGGACCCTTTAGACATTGTCTTTGGAAGGGAGGATGGCTCCAATGGACGTAATGATAAAGACAAAGCTCAGTAGTTCATTCAGCGAATCCAAATGATTCACCAAGTAGTGCAAGAATAGTTGGAAAAGAGTCAAGCCCATTACAAGGCTCAAAATGATAAACACCGAGTTTACCATCAATTCCAAGTGGGCGATAAGGTGTGGTTCCACATCAACAAAGACAAGATAAAGCGAGAAGGAAAGAAGTTGCAACTAATCTGGTATGGACCATTCACCATATTGGAGAAGATTGGGAATAATGGCTTTCGTCTTGACTTGCCGATATATATGCAGATGTACTCAGTACTGTTATAGACATATTTGGGAACTGCAACCCCAATCACATATGTCGATAAACCAAGGGCTCTCAAACCCCTAAAAGTGTTGTTTCATACCCTAAAGGATAAAGTTCAACTGATTACATAATTTCCCAGAAGTTCTCCCTGAAAACTACTCAGAACTGGTCAAAACTGGACCATACAGACTGCTCCATGCTGAGGGTGCGATGCATCTCACCTGCTACACACAAAGGGTGCAATGCATACTGAAAAGCCCTTCTGTAGGGTGCGATGAGCAAGAGTAGACAAATGGTAAAGGTAGTTTTCTAGGTGGAAACTTAGAGAATCTTCTAGAGACTGTTCATATGACACTTGCCTCTTTGAATTCACCCAGGGATGAGTAAGAGTTCATGAAATCTCTAAGTGGAACCAAGAACTATTAGTGAAATGACACTAATCAAAATCCCAGAAGCTGACTCACTCCCCTGCAAAAATATATATATGGATCCCTCATCCTAGAGATCCAGAGGATGGAATTTTGTAATTTGTAAGGAAGTGCTATTGGTTTCTCTTTGAGACATATTATTGTTGGGTGATCTAGCTTTTCATGAGGTGAAGAGGGCTTTCATGCTGGGAGGATAATGCTGGATCAGACAGCTGGGTTGTAATCTTCTATTCTACTACTTCTATTAATAAAGCTATTTGAGTTTTCCTCCATATACTTGTATATTTCTGAATCTTGTATTTGTGTATTCATTTGTATGGTTAATGTACATTTGATTCTACATTATTTATGGTTATAGATCTCTATGCTTTGATGGTATTTTGCTGCTTTGACTCTACAGGTGTTCTTTGAAGCGGGACAAGTGAGAAAGGAGTGGTGAAGCTCTATCAAAGGAGAGAGGAAACAAGCAAGGATCCAAGCGAAAGATTGAGGTTGGTACTCTCTGCTTCTCTCTCATCTATCTCTCATAAAGGAAAACACAAGTTACTTTGAATTGTTTGTTTCTAAGATAACTACCCGTCTTAGTGGGACTAGCAGCTCTGAATGGACACTAGTTTTCCCGGAAACAAAATGGCGACTCCACTAGGGAGCGAATAGTTTGTTTGTTTGTTACTGTTGTTTGCTTTATAAACTATAGACGGAGCCTAAAGTTAAGCCAGCTAGCCTTCAAACTGCTTTTGCTATGCAACTGCAAAGTAGATCAATGCTGCTTCAGTCAATCTCTGGGTTGGTTTATGAACTGAACATCTGACTTGCAAACATCCTAAGTGCCCTGGTGGTAGCTCAATAACCTCATTAGATCAGTCCCTATACTTTGTGTTTACTGTCTATCATAAGCTCAGCTTAAATCCCTGAACTTAGCTACAAACTATGGGTGAAAACCAAGCTCAGTCTCGTCCCTAGACCATCGCACTGTCTCTCATTAGCAGTCTGGATGCATCGCACCTCCCATGTGCTATAGTTGAGATGCATCCCTGTTTTCCTTAAGGACAGGTGCGATGATTGAATGAGACTGTTTCTGCCTCCAGATTTTGGTTTTTTCTTCATTGTTTTAAGCTCTATTCAGTAGTTTTGTTGTCTATGATCAATATATCACTGTTGAAACCTTCTTCCTTCACATTATTCAACCTCCATTAATAAGGAATTGTGAATGTTTTTTTATGTATTTTTCATCATTTACAATCCTCCTTTGCAAACAATAGCTTAATCGAACTGTCGTCTTTTGATTCGAAAGTGTCGCAAATATCATTTTCAGTCAAGAAAAATTTACTCAAAAAATTTAGGGTGAAGATAGCAAGAAGAGCTGCAAACCTTCAATTTCTTAAATACTGTTGTGACAATAATCTTACTCCCTCATTTGCACAAATTAACCATAGATTACATAACAAATTTAATAGCAAGGCATTTTTTCAGCTAAGCATCACTCTAGTTCAGGCAGAGATTAAGAAGGTTAGGGCTTCTCTAGATAGTCTTGGATGCTCAACCCTCTCAGCACATCTAAAGCTAGCCAACAGCATCCAAAAAGATCTTTGGTCTATAATTGATGCCAGGACTGCTCTAAAAGCTAGCAATGAAGGACACATTGCCCAGACCAGACAACGCAAAAAACTGTTGAAGTTATTAAACAGGTCATATGCAGTAGGTTCAGAAGTATTAAGCTCTACAATACCCGATGGAAAATCAAGAGCAAGCATGTTAAAGAAACTGGTTACAGCAATTGATAAAGAAAATAATGCAAGAACAATTGTAGGTTCGGACAATGATGAAACCAATTCAAAGTCGTTGAATGACAGCGCGGTTCCATCAAGGGATAGTAATAGACCAAACAGCAGTGAAAACGCTTATTTGTGGACTATAAACAGCGCAGACAGCTCTGGTGAAACCATTTCACCGAACAATAGTAGTTTTCCAGAAAACATTAATGCGTGGATTAACGCAGACAGTGTAGAGAATCCGTTTAAGTGTGGAACATTGTGCAGCACAGACAGCGACATATTCAGCAGCATAGGTGAATCAAAGATTAAAAAAGAGTTGAGGAGGACTACAAAGAGCTTCAGATGTTCATGCAGCACACGTTTAGGCAGCGCTCGGGGTTCAGTCGCAGAGGGCACCATCAATAGCAGCATAGATAGCAGTCTTCAGCAGTCAGGCATTCCGGATGATGATGACAACGTTAACTTTCGGCCTCTAGATAGCAACGCAAATAGCAGTCTTCAGCAGTCAGGCATTCCGGATGATGATGACAGCGTTAACTTTCGGCCTCTAAATAGCAACGCAGATAGCAGTCTTCAGCAGTCAGGAATTCTGGATGATGATGACAGTGTTGACTTTCGGCCTCTAGATAGCAGCATAGATAGCAGTTTTCAGCAGTCAGGCAATCAGGGCTTACGGCCTCCAGATAGCTGCAACGATTCATACAATATTCAGAACGCTGATATGAATGGTAAGATATTAAAAGGCAGTGACAAGGCTAACCCAAAAGGCATTTCTTCAGTAAAAGAGTAGAAAAGGAAGGTGGTTAATCTATCTTCCCACGAATTAGATCTAGAAATCATAAGTCTCCTTAACAAAGGTTTAGGGTTCGCAATTGCTCCTAAAAACCTTCCTATTGAAAATATGATTTGCAGCATAGAGGATGGGATCTATAATCTTTCGTTGGAAGATAAGGAAACCCTTAGACAGGAGTTTTCCCTCATTTTGAGAAAAGCCAAAGCTCCCAAAAGTAACCTAAGAAAAGAAGAACAAATTGCCTTTAAATCCTTACGAAACAATGATAAAATTGTGGTTCTCAAGGCAGACAAGGGAGGAGCAGCAGTGATCTTGGATAAGGAGGACTATGTTAGTAAGATGAATGAACACCTTAGATGTGGAAGTTACAAGAAGCTGAATAATAATCCCATTCCCAAGATTATGAAAGAAGTAAGGAAGACAATTGCAGATTCCAACCTTGATGATAAGTTAAAGAAGAAATTAATTCCTTCTTGCGAAACCATCCCAAGAATTTATGGTTTACCAAAGATCCATAAAGAGGGTGTTCCTCTTAGACCAATAGTCAATACCATTGGCTCCCCTACCTATGAGCTCGCTAAGTACGTCGCTAGAATCCTTAGACCCCTTGTTGGGAATACTGATTCTTTCATTAAGGACTCTCAGGACTTTGTGAACCTTATTAAAAATGAGAGGTTAGACCCTGATGACATCCTTGTTAGCTTTGACGTAGTATCCCTATTCACCAAGATCCCTCTTGATGAAGCCATTCAGGTTATTAAAAATGTTACTGATCCAAGAACAACAAAACTGGCAGAAATTTGTTTACGATCGACTGTTTTCACCTTCCAAGGAGAATATTATGAGCAGACATCTGGAGTGGCAATGGGATCACCCCTTTCACCAATTGTAGCCAACTTATACATGGAATACTTTGAAAAGAAAGCCCTTGAATCATACCCTTTGAAGCCAGCTTGGTGGAAGCGATTCGTCAATGATACCAATATAAAATGGACTCATGGTAAAACAGAGCTTGACAAGTTTTTTATTCATCTTAACTCTATCTCTCCAGAGATAAAATTCACTATGGAGCTTGAAGAAAACATGAGCATCCCATTCTTATATGTGCTCATCATCAGAAAGAATGATGGCTCTTTGGGTCATAAGGTTTTCAGAAAGTCAACCCACACTGAAAACTACCTCCACGCTGATTCCCACCATCACCCAGCCCAGAAGTTTGGTGTTCTAAACACTCTCGCCATCAGAGCCCTTTGAATTTCTGACTCTGAGCATTTGGATGAAGAAAAGAAGCATTTAGTCTCAGCTTTTAAGGGTATAGGCTACAATGAAAAAGAAATTAAAGCAGTTATAAAGAAAGCTGAAGGAAAGGTGCTATCTCATAAGCCTAAGGATCAAGACCAACCTCAGTATGGGAGGGTTTTTCTTCCTTATATTCAAGGAGTGACTGATAAAATTGCAAAAATCCTTAAAAAGAAAAACATAATCACGCAATTCTCAGCACCTGGAACTATTAGGCAAAAGATGAGGTCTGTCAAGGATAATATTAATAGACAACAGCTTAAGGGAGTCTATAAAATAGATTGCTCATGTGGAAAAAGTTACATTGGTGAAACAGGTCGATCCTTGCAAACTAGACTCAAGGAACATGGAGCTGACATTAGGAATGAAAGGTCTCGAACCTCAGCTCTTGCAGAGCATTCCTCAAAAACCAAGCACCATGTCTGCTTGGAAAACGCTTCAATTATCGCTCGTGAAGATAAACATCACAGGCGGAAGATCAGAGAAGCTCTTGAAATTATCAAACATCCACATAATCTCAATAGGGACAATGGTATTGAGATTAGTGGTAGCTGGCTTCCCTTAATCAGAAAGATTAAGAACGACAGTACATCTCAGGTAGAGCTTAGCAGGTAAATTAGCAATCAATGGTTAGTTGCTTCTCTATTAGGTATTAATTAGAACATTAATATTATTAGTTATTAATTATTAATTATTATTAATACATTAACATTATTTATTATTAATTATTAATTATTAATTATTATTAATACATTAATTTAATATTGTAAGATTACTAATTATTATTATCTCACTAAAATTAATATTATTAATAAATATTAGTTATTTATTATTATTAACACTTTAACATTAATATTATTAATACTTATTAATTAATAATTAATAATGGTCACAGAAACATGGAATTTGGTGGGATCGAGCTCTGAGAAGTGAAACCTAGGGTTCTGGCACTAACCTGCAACGGCAGGTCTGTAGGGCAGAGGATCCTTGCTGCGGAATACGACAAGGCGAAGACACAGCAGGCAGGGTTCTTGACCGGCGGTTTAATGAACCCCCATACGGGGGGAGGCGGGGCGCCTCCCCTAAGAAACGACAAGCCGCAAGAGATTCCAGAGGCTTCAAACAAGGAACCGGAAAATAATGATGAAGAACCCAGTCAAGGGCAGCAGCGACAGACAGAGAAAGATCAGCAAGATAAACCGAAAGCTAGTTCATCTACATGCAAGCAAGTAGCGGCTCAAAAACCAAAAGTGGAGCTACCAAGTCATAGGATCAATGCCCGAATCCAATACATGAAAGATCATGCGCTCATAGGCAAGTTCATCGGCATATGGCCTAACGAGAGAGCGCTGAGAACTTGGATAAATGTCAAATGGCACCCAAAAGGACACATTACCTTGCATCTAGGGCCGAAAGGCTTCTTTACTGCGGTCTTCAACTGCCTGGAAGATAGGAACAGAGTTTTCGAAGGGGGGCCTTATTTCTTTAACTCTGCTGGGCTCTTTCTCAAAGAATGGACTGAACGCTTCAACCCGGACAAGGAGGATCTGAGCTGGGCGCCGGTATGGATCAGGTTGTATTCTTTACCCTTGGAATACTGGGAAGAGGAAACTCTAAAAGCAATAGGCTCAGCCCTGGGCGACTTCGTTAGAGTAGCAGAAGAAACAAGGACACAGAGATATACCTCATATGCACGGATCTGCGTCTACATGGATCTGAAGCAACCTCTGCCTGATACGGTAAGTCTCTTCCACGAAGATGTAGAATGTGTCCAGCTAATTGATTATGAGCATGTTCCTTTTAGGTGCAGGAAGTGTCATGACCTAGGACATCTCTTCAGAGATTGCCCACTAAATATCAAACCAAAAACCCAAGCGGAACAGGAAAACCCTCCTGATGATGGCTTCATTAAGGTGACAAATCGTAGAAGAGGAACAAAAAAACCAGCAGTCAAGACAGCTCCTGGAGATCCATCCAAGCCTTCAACTAGTAACAGCTTCGCAGTGTTAGAAAATGAGGATTTGCCAGATCCCAATAGCTCATCTTCTAACAAGAGAGAAAATGTCCCGGAGCAGGAAAGCAGGGAAGGATCCAATCTAAAAGAAAAGGAAACGGAGACAGATCTAGAAGGTAATAGGCCCAAGACAACTTCAACAACCTGGATCCACCCGGATATGGAAATAGATGATTCAAACCCAGGCACAGAAAGAGAGAAGGAAGTAGGCGGTAATGTTCAGGAACCACAAAGTATGGAGGAGGATACAGAATCCATAGACATTGGTGAGCTAGATATATTGGGTTTAGAACAAGCATGCAAAACAGGGAATTTCGACAAAATACCTGACAAACAAGTGGACAATCTAGTGGCAGTCCTCAATAAAGCTCAGAAAAAATATTCGTTAGGGGTTCAAATCGGTAGTCAGTGGGACGGAAAATTCATCACCAAGGACAGCAAAAAAAGGGGAAGGAAAACCACCCTGGAGAGAACCATCAAGATAGGTGAAGTGCTGGTGGAGTCAGGCAGATATGCTAAGCTCACCAAATATTTCAACATCAACCCCAAAACTTCTCAATGAAGTTAATCTCATGGAATATTAGAGGGCTTAATTGCCCAAGGAAAGGAAAACTTTTAAAAAACATGCTAATGGAAGAAAAACCAGAAGTTCTTTTTTTACAGGAAACCAAATGCAACTCAAAAGTCTTGGAAAAGATAGCAGTGAAGGCCTGGCCAGGAGGAACAGTAGCCGCTGTTGATGCTCAGGGAGCTTCCGGAGGACTTGCAGTGCTCTGGGACGCAAGAAAGATTCAACTAGCAAATATACATGCAAATAAGCATTTCATCCAAGCTATATTTCATATAAATGGAACAAACATTTACGGTCACATTACTAATGTGTATTTTCCTCAAGAAACCCAGCACAAATCCGAAATTCTGGAGGTTTTAACGAATATTAACAGAGAAAGGCAACATCCATTATGGATCACAGGAGGGGACTATAACATGATTGCCTCGATGGAAGAAAAAAAGGGAGGACGCTGCAGCACAAACAGAGACGGAACTCTCTTGAAAGATTTCATACAGAACAACTGGCTTATTGATATTCCCACAAATAACGGCCTTCACACCTGGAACAATAAGAGGGCTTCTCCAATGCAGATAGCATCGCGTTTGGACCGGTTCCTAATATCTGATAATGCAGTTCATGTTGGAGGGGAATTCACAGCTTCAATTCTCCCTTTCTCTGGCTCAGATCATTGGCCGATTGCCCTCCAATGGAATCGACCTGGCTATCACATAAAACGCCCCTTCCGTTTTGAAAGTTTTTGGCTCTCACACCCGGACTTTACGGATTTTGTCAAAGTAACATGGTCAAAATGCAATCTTACAGATGGTACAAAAATGTCCACGTTTCAAAGGAAGTTGAAATACCTCAAAGGTGAAATTAAAAAATGGAATCACTCTGTATTCGGCAATATCTTTAAAGAAAAGGAAAAAATTAATCAAGAAATGAAAGTGATTCAGCAAAAAATGATTTCTGAAGGGCGCTCGGAAGAACTCAGCAAGAAAGAGCAATCCTTAGAAAATCAACTCCTTGAGCGAGAGTCACAGGAGGAAACCCTCTGGAGACAAAAATCGAGGGTCCGTTGGCTGAAGGAGGGTGAGAAGAACACAAAATTCTTCCACAAATCCACTGTGCAAAGGAGAATGATAAATCAAATTTCCAGGATCACAACGGAGCAAGGAGATAAAGTCGAAACTCATGAAGGCATAGAACAGGTATTCCTTAACTACTTCAAGAAGATGAATCAAGAGCCGAGTGTAAATAGGACAGAAGCTATTGGGAAAATCATTAAAAATATACCCAAATTGATTACTGAAGAGCATAATACTCTTCTACTTAAGCCAATAAGCCTCCAGGAAGTTGAAGAAGCGGTCCATCATCTCAAGGCAGGAAAAGCCCCAGGACCTGATGGCTTTACTTCAAACTTTTTCCATCACTTCTGGGATCTGGTCAAATGGGAAGTCTGGCAGGTGGTAGAAGAATCGCGCCAGCTGAGGTGGATGTATCCAGGATTGAATGCAACCTTCATTGCTCTAATACCTAAAGAAGAAGTTGCCTGTACTCCGGAAAAATATCGACCGATTGTGTTATGTAACATCATTTATAAGATTGTGTCCAAGGTGATAGCCTCCAGATTGAAGCCCTTGAAGGCAGGCAAATCACGGATGGGATAATTCTTACCCACGAAATTATCCACTCTCTCAAGCTCACAAAAAAACTAGGTATGATGCTCAAAATCGATCTATCTAAGGCTTTTGATAGTATTAGCTGGGAATATATGCAAAAAATTCTTCAAGCCTTTGGGTTTGCTCCCTCTTGGATTAGATGGATCAGCAGTTTAATTTCTTCCTCATTCTTCTCTATCCTCATCAATGGAATCCCCTCGCCCACCTTTCGTCCTTCTAGGGGAATTCGACAAGGAGACCCCATTTCGCCCTTCCTTTTTGTCATTCTAGCTGAAGGTCTAGGTCGCAGCATCAAAGAAGCTATTCGGACGCGTCTTCTTAAAGGATTAGCCTTCCCCAATGCCCCTGCTTTCTCCCACCAGCAATTTGTTGACGATAACATGTTATTTGGGCATCCGTCTGTCCAAGAAGCTCGTGTTCTTAATTCCATTCTAGCCGACTTCTCGGAAGCGTCCGGAGCTCTCATAAATAAAGTTAAATCTCAAATCTTTTTCTTTAACACCCTGCCCTCCATCCAAAGATCCATTGCTCGTATTCTTGGATTTACCATTGCTTCCCTTCCGTCCAAATATCTGGGTGCCCCTTTATTTGCCTCGGTTCTTAAGCATGCCTCATGGAACAACCTTTTAGAAAATTTGGAAGCCAGGTTGACTTTGTGGACTCATCGTGCGCTAAATATGGCCAGCAGGTTGGTTCTGATTAAAGCAATGATTCAATCAATGCCTCTTTACCTTTTTTCTATTTTAGCAGCACCCAAGTGGGTTCTCAAAGCCATCAAACAGCTTCAGCGCAATTTCCTTTGGGGGAAATCGGGGCCAAACCGAAAATGGGCGCTTGTAAAATGGGAGAGAGCATGCCTTCCCAAAAAAGCAGGAGGAATCGGATTGAGAGACCCAGAACATAGTAACAAGGTAATGGGAGCCAAAATCTGGTGGAGATGGCTTTCTAATCCAAATACACCTTGGGCTGCCCTATGGACAGCGAAATACGCAAGCAACAAATCCTTGGAGGAAAGAATCAGAATGTCAGAAATCAGCAAAGGGTCGATGATATGGAACTCAGCCATTCAACACAGGGAATTAATTCAAAATCATAGTTTTTGGGAGATCAGGGATGGTCACACAGCGAGGTTTTGGGAGGCCTCATGGCAGCAGCTACCCAATCTCAGAGATACAATTCAAGGAATAGAGGACCAAGACATACAACATCACGAGAAAGTCAGCCGATTTTGGAATACACAAAATGCCCAAGATCACAGAGAATGGAAAGATGCTAATCAAATATTACCCCACAGTTCTGAGCAAATTCAACATACCCTCTCCTTTGAACTCCAAAGAAGAAAAATCCCCATTTTGGAAGGCCTGGACACCCTTAGATGGGGTTATGAGGAGAAAGGCATATTCACAACCCAAGAAGCCTATAAAATCATTATCAAAGACAGGATAAATAAGGATCAAGTCTGGGAGAGAATATGGAACCCAGCCATATGGCCGAAAGTCTCAACCTTTCTTTGGCTTATTTCTCATAACAGAATTCTCACATGGGATAATCTTAGAAAAAGGAATTTTGCTGGACCATCCATTTGCCCGAACTGTAGGCAAGAAGAGGAAACAGCCCTCCATCTTATGCAAAACTGCTTTATGGGAAGAAAACTGTGGGAAAAAATCACTTTTCGATGTCAGAAGGATGGAAGAGTGCTAGGAGACATCAAGGAAACGCTCCGTACCTGGCCTCAAGCACCGTATACAAGCAAACTCTTAAACACATTATGGCAACTGATACCAGGATTGTTAATGTGGAACATTTGGAAGGAAAGGAACAGACGGATATTTAAGGATCAAGCACAACCAGTGGAGCAGGTCTGGAAGGGATTGCATCAGAATATCAAGGAAACCTTGTCGATTAAAAGATGGCATGCCGAGGACTTCCCTTCTCTCCCTCAAGAACAAGCCATATGGGGAAATTGGCAATTGCATCTACAACATCCGGAATCAGCAAAAAACAATACTTCAACGCTCCCAAGCTCCTCAACAAGATGGACACCTCCACCATTCAATGTTTACCAGCTTAACTTTGATGGAGCCTCGAAGGGGAATCCCGGAGACACAGGATTTGGAGGAAGTATCAGAGATTACCAGGGGACTCCATTAATAACCTTTGTCGGCTCAATTGGATGGAACACCAATAATGCGGCGGAACTGGAAGGTTTATGGAGAGGGCTAAATCTGGCAAAGGACAGGGGGCTCTTTCCTCTTATTGTGGAAGGGGATTCTCAAATAATTATTAACATGTCCTCAAAGCTTATGCAAGGTTCACCAGTTCACAAGATCAGTAGCAGCTGGAGATTGGCCAATAGACTAGAGCTTCTTAAACAATGGCTTACCAATCATCCAGCAATCTCCTTCAAACACATCAGAAGAGAGGGGAATAAACTTGCGGACTTTCTTGCGAACTTAGGAGTGGAGTGGGGAAGGGATTTCTATGAAGGCCCAATTTCAAATATGGTCTCAGAGAATCAACTCTCTGCCTTCAGAAACATAGTAAACACAGACATACATCAGCAGGAGGTTATGCACCCGGATGCGGGTGGTAGGATTAGTGTTAATGCTCAAGCGAGCGAGGAGGGCAGCTGGCGTCCTTGCGTCTTCGATGATTGAATGCATGGCAGAACATTTAATTCCCTTAATGCCTCACTCGGCTCACGGCAGGCGGGATTTGTTTATCAAGATGGTTAGCAGGTTCAGTAAAGCATTTCTCAGGGAGCCGACATTCCTTTGGCAGCACTCAGGCAAATACGCTCCTGAGCGAATAGTTTCGCGTGCTCCAGAGGCAGAGTGGCGCACTTGGAAACCTCCCTGGTTCCATAGGCACAAACTCCTAGCCAACTCAATTACTTGGATCATGACTCATAGGCTTTGCATCTGGTATGGTAGCTATCTGGTATTTTGGCTTCTTTTTGTAATAGCTCAAGTCTCTGCTCTCGGGACAGTTGAATATTTTCAATTTGGGCCAAGATTTGAAGGATTCAGGAAAGATTTAGAAGTTCAGAGTCATAGTTGCGTGAAGTCTTTACTGGGCATTCACTACTCCGGGTACTGGTATAATTGGTGTCTGTTTCCCTTTTGCACCCAAAGTCTGGTTCGCCCCCTTGCAATGGCTCCCCGAAAACGCGGAATTCCCCGAAGAGGCAGCAATTATGGAGGTCGTGGGGGTAATAGGGGCAGAGGAGAACCTATTCCCCGTCGTATCGTCCCGCTCGCCTCCATCTCTCCGTCATCCCCTTCTTCTGAACACTCTGGCCCTTCTCTGCACAGTTCCCTTCACTCCTGTCGGTTCAAATTCAAAAGCAAATTACACAAGCCCTCCATTTCTGCCCTGCTCACTGTTATTTTTTCTGAGGAAGAAGAGGATTCCTCAAGCTCAGATGAACACATCAGGGACAGTCCTCTCTCTCACAATCCTAGTAACTCTCAAGGAAGTGAAGCCGATGACATTCTCAATGCCCCAGACCCACTTCAGACTGAAGAACAACACGAGGATTCGCCCCATCATTCTATCTCTGCTAATGAAGATATCATTCCCTGCGCTCCAGCGTCTTCCTCAGGCAACATATTGCACATGGTGTCTCCTCCGGATCGAACAGAAAGGGATAACGAGGATAACATGGGGGGCGAATGGATTAGTTCTCCAGAACGCGACATGGATGCAGATAATGATATGCCACCTCAGGCATAAGCTTTCCGTCTCAGCACGAAGTCTCAGAATGAAGGTTTTGTTTTGAACTTGTTCACAGTGGTTTTCTTCCAGAATTTTCACTATGGCACACTATTATCTTCCAGTTTATAAGTCTGCTTTTCAAGTTTTTTGTAATAGCCTCAAAACTGTAGGATGGCGGGAAACGCAGGATAGATCTATTTTGGGGTTAATATATTTTGAAAACTGGGTCTTATGGATTTTAATCAGACATATCAGAGTTGTATGCAACAGATTTTTTGATAAAGGGCTGGCTGTAGCCCCCTCAGAGGTCCATACCTCTCTGTAAATATTTTTTACCTTTTTATTTAATAGAATAGTCTTTACTTAGAAAAAAAAAATTAATAATTAATAATTATTTATTAATTAATAATTATTATACATTAACTTAGTAATTATTAGGTATTAATTATTAGTTATTAATTATCAATTATTATTATCATTTTTATTAGTTATTAATTATCTATTATTAGTTATTAATTATCAATTATTATTAATACCTTAGCATTACTATTATTATTTATTAGTTATTTATTATTAATTATTGGTTATTAATTATCATTTATTATTAACACATTAATATTATAATTTATTATTAATACATTAATATTATCATTAATTATTAATTATCATTATTATTAATACATATTAATTATCATTATCACTATTATTTATTTATTAATTATTAATCATTATTAATACATTAACATTAATATTATTATTGAGGTTAATAGTATTATTTATTTTAATATTTAATATTAATAATAATAAATTAAAATTATTCACTTATTATATATATATATATATATTAACTCAAATAATAAACGTGTTATTATAATTTTGAACAAATAAATAAGGAAATAAATAATTAATAATTAAATAATAATAATAATAATAAATAAATAAATAAATAAATGATTTAAACAAACAGCCGACATATACTAGGAGACATATCTCTATTAAAAACTATTTAAACCCTCATTAAAGTTCTTCTACTATCTTCATTCAAGTTTGTACTGATGATGGATCTCGATTGGGATTTGAAACATTGATAAAAGAAATGGTTAATACTGTGGGTTCTCCGGCTTCTAAATCCAAAAAAAAAAAGAGTGTCGTAAAGTCTTCCTCTTTTAGATAGCCGATTACACTTTTGCCATTGTATTTGATTTGAATTATCAATTCTTTGAAGTGTCGAAAACAGTTTTTTCCATTCGAAAGAGAAAGTGTCATCTTAGTCTTCCTTTCATTTTTGAAAAAGAAATTTTTAAAGTGTCGCTTTGAAGAAAAGTAGTTCAGATTTGTACTTAGTTTTCTTTTTGTCATTCTCACATTAAGGGAACTGAAAAACAAATACATGCATGTGCATTTGCATTTAGACTACATGCGGAAATTGATTTAGGAAAAGTGCATTTAGTGTGTGCTCTTTGCTCTATGTTGAAAGAATCATATTTTCCTTTCCTTAGTAGCTAGTATTTTCATTGCTAAAAGAAAATAAACGACTGTTTATCATTTTAGATTGCATATTTAGGAGTTGTACATCTACATCACGCGGTGAACCTTGAAAGGAAAACTTCTTAAGAAAGATCAACTATAAAATAAACCTCAATGAACATAAAAACTCTTTGGAACCTAATGCACAACATCTAGAAGTCTAGGCTAGAGACGTATTTTGGCGTCATAAAGCCTAGTAACTATCATTTTCATCGTAGGTTGGTTGATTCCTCCTCTTTGGTACGACAAGTGCCAGTACGGACTTGTGCTCCCACGTACCATCGAGTATATATTGGGAGACCACAATAGGATGATATCCTTTATCCTTAGGAAGTCGTGTCTGCCGCCCTATCGATCGCAATGCATTGAACACAACATTCGGGAAGACTGACTATCGTACATAAAGTCCTCGGTAATTTCTCTATAATTTACCACCGAGGTGTATATTGCAGTTTTGAGATTGGTTTGGTAATCCCTCTGTCTATATTTCTAGAGTAGTCACTTTCATTCCTTTTCAGACTCCTTAAAGAAAAGGTCCATCTGAGCACTTGTCACTTCAGGCTCATTAAAAATTGAAGGCGACTAGAGTCATCTTTAGCTTTTTCTCAACTCTTAAAAATTGAAAAAGCAAGTTGTGTCAAAGCGTCATAAAATTCATTTAATTCAAAATAACATCACTGTTCCCTCGTTGGTCTTAGGTTGATAAAATGGGGTCCACTAATCAAGGATTTCCCCTTGGAGGGAATCCTAGTCCTTTCTCCTCTTGGGGAGATGTTGGTGCTCAACACATGGCTACATTGTCCCTTCTAGGACTCACAATTGGCCTGCCAGTATGGCTATTCTTGACCTCTGTCATTCAAAACACCGTAATTCCTTAGCAATCAAATCAGCAACCAAATGATACTGAAGTTTCTCCCCCACCTTCCACTTTGTTTGTTTCTCCCTCTCCTTCTTCTTCTTCGCTTGGTGAAACTAGTAACACTAAAAACCAAGTAACTAAGAAGAAGAAGAAAGGGAAGGAGAAGAAGAAGAAGAAGCCAACGGTGAAAGGGGGCAACCATGCATCGTCTGGCGAAAATCCACACACTGCACCATCCAAACCCAAATCTCCGTGTGTCATTTGCAAAGGAGACCACTATCATCGAGATTGTCCCTGCATCTCGCAGATCTTGAGAGACTGGTCTCCCCGCTTGCACAATCCGGTGTCTTCAACCTCTGTCGATCATGTTGAGAGTACACCATCAACTAGTGAAAATGAAGTCAATGGGAAAAAAGGAAGATTTAAGTTTCCTTGTAGGTTGTGTGAAGGCGATCATGCCCTCCACCATTTCCCTTTCCTAGACGAAGCTAAAAGAGTCTTGGATAACTGTCCTGCTTCACCGCAGTGACTTCCTCTTGGAAACAAGAAACTCTTGCTAAGTCCATCGCTAGTTGAAAATCCGACCGACACACCTCTGTTGTCGGTTGAAACGCCTATCATTGAAGATAAACCCTTTGAGTTCAAACTGGACCAAATTCAACAGGTCGAGACAACAGTCTACCCAATTTTGTCTTCAGAAGGTCCACCTTCAGATGATACAGTCTCTAAAGAAAATGAGGACGACATCGTTCAAATTCTTTTTGTTAACACGGAATCCAATGAACAGGGGGGAAATCTACCCGTTCCTCTACCATAGGAAGGGAGTTCCTCAGTTCAAGAGATTCATCCAACCGTTTATTCAGTCCCTCCTCCAAGCAATCTAGTCGTTTCCTTTGATTGGAATCTACTAGCGAGACCCCGCCTACCATCTAATGTACCATTCCGAATCATAGTACAAGCTTACAGAATGATCATGGCTGGTACTATCATAGATGAAGGGGCTTCTGTGAGTATCCTTTCCTCAACTGCTTGGAAAGTGCTTGGTTCGCCATCGCTTCTGCCTGAGATTCGAAATCTGTCAGGCTTCAATAAAGGAACCAGTCGACCATTAGGGATCCTTCCAAATTTGCCTATAACTTTGAGAAGGAAAACTGTTCATCTAAACGTGATGGTAGTCCAAGGGCCTCTAGATTACAATCTACTCCTTGGGCGTGACTACATTTACAGCATGGGAGCTATTGTTTCCTCACTCTTTCGGGTGATGTGTTTCTCGTATGAAGGTAGAATGGTCCAGCTCGTTGACCAGCTTTCATTCCCTGGTTCAAACACTGATACTAGTCAAATTCCAACCCTAAATGGTCTATTTGCACAAGGAATGTCTCATCAACCTCCAGTCCGTCCACTTGATGAGACCGAGTGATTCGGTGAATGTGACTAAACACACGGGGCATGTGCCCTGGTCTGCTTCGGCAGGAAAACCCCAAATATAAGGTAGGTTTCCTCGTAGTATATATGACCAATCTGACACACCCGTCCGTTTAGGAAAATGGGATCAGTCTAGAATTAGACTTCCTCGTCGAAGTTTATGTGATTGGAAGCTCCCACCATTCACCTTTGTCTATTTCGATGGATAGAGCCAAGGAAGTGTTTTGTCTGCTACGTGGACGAAACAACCTTGCTTTAATGCAAGAACTTCCATATGGTAACCTGGAAACTCTACTTCTCTTTATACCTGGGGGCATGCAAACCTTTTTTATGCAAGTGAAAAACGACCAGCATAACTCTAACCCCGTAGTTTTACTAACTTCAGCTGCTTAAGTTAGGTGATTGGTCTGATCCACCATTCACCTTTGTTGGGACCGACGGTGACGGAAAAGTAAAGGAAATGTTTCCCGTCGAGAAACTATCCTACCTAACCTCAGTAGTTATTTAACCCTTAGGATAGTAGTTGGTCGTTCCTAGCTTGCATACAAAAGGCTCGGAGCAAAGTTTCACATGGGGCAAGCTCCCTAAAAAATGAACCTACTGATGAGAGACATCCTTATTAGACGACTGGAACGAGCATGTTTCCGCGAAGTTCAAGCTCGTTAAAAAATAAACCTAGCAATGAGTACGTTTCCGCGAATTTCAAGCTCGTTAAAAAATAAACCTAGCAATGAGCATATGTTCCACCAGAGTTCAAGCTCATTAAAAAATGAACCCACCTTTGGTAAATAACCTTTGTGATCACATTGCTATCAGATTTTGAGCCTTGGTTGTGTTCTTACCATCACCTCCACCTTTTTAGCCAATCATACGCCTCCACTTGATTATTTACCCTTTTGAGGAACAATTGCGATGAGTGATTCTATTAGCCACATTCTTTACGCTGCCGTGATTGAAAAGTTTCAAACCTTACCTGGAACCAGTTTCTATCTGAAAACATCACTCGTTCCTCAAAAAACGAGTCTCCTTTATGTTCTTTTTAGACTCGTAAAATATGAAAAGATTGCCGAGCAATTGGCCTCTCCAGCTCGTTAACGTGATTAGAAATGCCATCCATCCTCTATATTTTAATCTTTCTGGACCTAAGGGATCATTACAAAAAAATATCGAGTGCTTGTCTTTTTCGGCTCGCTAAAGTGATCAGAAAAGTCATCCCTTTCGTATTATTTTATACTTTTTTGGACTTAAGGGATTATACTATGAAAAAGGACTACTGGAGTTTCCTTTCCGTCTCTTTTCAGACTCGCTAAAACTGAAAAGGAACGAGTTATCTTTGTCGTTAAACTCGTTAAAACAATAGCAAAAGACTTGTCCATACAGATAAGAGCGAGTTTCACTGTCACTAGGCTCGCTAAAACATAGTGACAGGTTTTCTCGAAGGGCAAATTATAGAACAAGCATATGTAATCCTCCTCAAGCTTGAAAAAAATAAAGAGGTACTGGTTAGCAATGACTGGGGAAAAAGGGAAGAAAACTTGAAGAACTTCATTGGTAGCAGTTCGCTCTTGAACATGACACTTTCGCTCCATCACCATGATTGAGTTGGGTTGGGTTATTCCATTCACCGGCCATATCACCATTGGTTCTCCGTACCATCCATTTTGGGGTTAACGCTAATAATCCATTCCGGTGTCACCGATATGTTCAAGAGAAGTTGCTTAGAGAATTCACCTACCCAGCTAACGCCTCATACACTGCAATACCTTCACGCTCCATTTTTTCATGACCGCCACCCTGAACCTTGTATCATCAGATCATTTTCACCTCCACAAAATCATTTGCTTCATTCCGTGTCGTAGATGTGGGATTCATTAAGGCCCTCCTACAACAAGTCACTTCTTGTTGACATCAGCTCATTATCCAAGAAGTTGACTTAGGAACAATCCTTTCAGTACATTGAAGCTTGCATGCCTCAATGGCAAGTTTCTCACTTCCAGCGATAGGTTTACATCAATGGCCTTCGACCGAAATATTTTGCGTGGTGTTCGACATCGACTCATGTATTCACACCACGTGAATTATATTGCAGTACCCTGAGGG
This sequence comes from Pinus tabuliformis, assembly GCA_031772625.1. NCBI lineage: Eukaryota > Viridiplantae > Streptophyta > Pinopsida > Pinales > Pinaceae > Pinus > Pinus tabuliformis. The sequence continues at coordinate 18,549,156 of CM062813.1, read as the reverse complement.
TCATTATCATTATTGGTGATTCCTCTCGTGCCTGTTAGCAGCTTACATAATTGGTTGGTAATCAGGTGATGTCTTTCCATGTTCGACATCAGAACATCTTTTCACATGGATCGACTTGTACTTCGGGTGAAGATTGAATGAGTTTGAAGACCCTGGATCTAGTTTCATCCATCCGGGCTGTGATATATTTAGGAAAATAAAGACATCAAATGTACACCATAGCTACACAGATAATCATCCAAGCTAAAGGATGATGGCTCTACCAGAATCATTAGTCTGCCACACAGACGATTGTCTGTCCTATGTACATAAAAATGAATTTATAAAGCTGAGCATGGGAATGCCCGCCTCTGCTAGATCATGAAAATATTATGAAGATAATGTATTGTATTGTATCTTATTACAGGTCACCTTCTAGTTCGAAAAACCTCGGATCCTAATGATAAAGCATTTCACCCGACATCAGAAGATTTACGACCTCATGCTTTAGGGGGCAACTGTTACAGACATATTTGGGCACTGCAACCCCAATCACATATGTTGATAAACCAAGGGCTCTCAAACCCCTAAAAGTGTTGTTTCATACCCTAAAGGATCAAGGTCAACTGATTACATCATTTCCCAGAATTTCTCCCTGAAAAACTACTCAAAACTGGTGAAAACTGGACCATACAGACTGCTCCATGTTGAGGGTGCAATGCATCTCACCTGCTACACACAAAGGGTGCGATGCATACTGAAAAGCCCTTCTGCGGGGTGCAATGAGCAAGAGCAGTTAAATGGCAGAGGGAGTTTTTTAGGTGGAAACTCAGAGAATCTTCTATAAACTACTCATATGACACTTGCCTCTCTGAATTTTCCCAGGGATGAGTAAGAGATCATGAAATCTCCAAGTGGAACCAAGAAATATCAATGAAATGACACTAATCAAACTCCCAGAAGCTGACTCACTCCCCTGCAAACATCTATATATGGATCCCTCATCCTAGAGATCTAGAGGCTGGAATTTTGTAATTTGTAAGGAAGTGTGGTTGGTTTCTCTTTGAGACATTGTAATGTTGGGTGATCTAGCTTTTCATGAGGTGAAGAGGGCTTTCATGCTGGGAGGATGATGCTGGATCAGACAGCTGGGTTGTAATCCTCTCTTCTACTACTTCTATCAATAAAGCTATTTGAGTTTTCCTCCATATACTTGGATATTTCTAAATCTTGTATTTTTGTATGCATTTGTATGGTTAATATACATCTGATTCTACATTGTTTATGGTTATAGATCTCTATGCTTTGATGGTATTTTGTTGCTTTGACTCTACAGGTGTTATTTGAAGCGGGACAAATGAGAAAGGATTGGTGAAGCTCTATCAAAGGAGAGAGGAAACAAGTAAGGAGCCAAGTGAAAGACTGAGGTTGGTACTCTTTGCTTCTCTCTCATCTGTCTCTTATAAAGGAAAACACAAGTTACTTTGAATTGTTTGTTTTTGAGATAGCTACCTGTCTTAGTGGGACTAGCAGCTTTGAATGGACACTAGTTTTCCTGGAAACAAGTAGTGAATGTGGAGAACCTGAAGCTGTATGAACCACCTTTTATCATGGACATTGATGAGGTGGGTACAGTTCCTACCATCGATGATTTTGCACCTGAATATCTTGACGAGTTGCCTGAAGACATCATCCTCGACAGAAGAACCAGGACTTCATGGCGAGGATATGTAGAATACCTTCGAGTTGGATTCAAGGGAATGTATCCCAGCAAGGCCGGATGGCTAGAGAAAGAGAAAGTGAGGGCACAGTACCCTCACTTGCCAATTGACTAATGAAAAGCTTTTGGCGGTCCAAAAGCTCCTCAATGGGGAGGATTGATCCAGGTGGATCTTCATATACAATGACATGGAAAATCTTAGAGATCAAAGTGATCAGAATGAAGTCAACCCAGAACTAGAATAGAGATCTCTTCGTTCTGATTCCAATGGCGCAAATGGTACTTCAATCCGAGTCCAGATGATGAAATTATTGCAAAAAGAAGGGTTCTCCAATCCTTAAGAAAAAGAGGAATTTCCTTTAGAAATGGGTCTTAAAGCCTTAAAGTCAAATCATAATCGGCGGTTATATATATATATATATCGACGATCGGGTAGTCGGATCGGCGATACACTGATCTGCGGAACCATTAGCGGGGTGATATATGAGCGGGACTGACACGATCGGCTGACGCCGATATCGGCGATTGGCGATTGGTGATCGGCCCTTCCCCATGAACAGGACCTATGGACCAATGAAACGCCGATTGCGACTTCAGCGTAGACCCGATACAGGTTATATGCCCGATTTAATAATATTTGAAATCCGAGTGAACGGTTTTGGCGGATTTCTTAGTGTATTCGGGATTTTTGAAGTGTTATAGTTTTAAATGATAAGAGGCCATTCCCAGGGAACGATTGCGCCCGCCGATACTTCCACTCTACCAACCTCTCTTATTAACCAGGCAAGCCCCGATTTAAATGGGATTTTGTCTGAGAATCCTTTATAAAAGAGGATCAATGGAAGAGCACGGGGGAGGCATCTTTATGGTTGCAACACCCTATTTCGCAGAGACCGAGAGTGTCTATTGATATGTTTTGAATAGTTCCATGATTACAGCCCCTTTTACAGCTGCGAGAAGCTTTGGTGCTGCATACCACTCCATCAAGCATTCATTTCATAGCCATCAGGCAGATTTGTGGTATAAGCCTCTTTACAGACAGATTGATAAATGTAATTATGTTTATTCATGCCATTTAATAAGAAAGGCCTCCCCATTGTTGGGCTAGGCCTGGAGACATAGTCCAAACTGGACGAACTCCGTTATCAAGCCTTCATGTCTTCTTTTTGTGCATTTTATGTGTTTCCTTCTTCTTTTCATATGTGCACATTTATGTCTTAAGCTGCAATTTTATATGAAATTCTTTTCTATATATCTATAAGCGAAAACATCTTGGAACCCTTGGGATTTCCCTGAGACCACTTAACCAAATCCAAATCCAAATCCATTGTCAATCCAAAGCTCAACCAAAATGAAAACCACTATACCATGGCTATCCAAGAAATGACAAAGGCAAGGTTGTACATCATTTCCAATCTAATCAAATCCCATGCCAATGAAAACAAATACGACCAATGAACCAATGCATAAACCATGCATTCACATCACAACAAGATAATTAAATAGACAACCTATTACCTGCGAAATCCTCTTGTTGGCTTCTCTTTCCTTGCTTGATTTATGCCCCTTCTTACTGTTATCCAATCTTCTTCTTGCACAACCTTGCTTTCTATGCTTGCTCTCTTGCTTGCTCCTCCTTGTCCAAGTGCAATCTCACTTGTTCCTCCTTTTCCAAGTGCTCTCTCTCTCTTGCTTCTCATATCTAAGTGCTCGCCAAGTGAGAATGCTAGAATGTTTTTCCTCCCTTTTTCTTTTCTTTTCTTTTCCTTTCTCCTTCATTTTCCCTTGCATGCATATTCTTGTCCATTCATCTTCCTTTTCTCTTATTTTATTTTATTTCTTATATTAAATTATCATTTATTACCTTTCTCATTTTTCCAATGCCAATGTCAATGCCAATTTCCATATCCAATAAATAATTAACCACAAGTGGATCCCAATAATGATTTTTCCCTCATTTAGCTTGGAATACGTGTCCCATGAACTTGATTTCATTTTGCCTTTATAATGCCCATTTATTACCTGGAAACTTAACCCAAGGTTGTTACAGACTCTACCCATTACCAGTATAACCTCTAAGTGCCTACATATGCCCCTTCTGCATGCATAGGTGAATCCAAAGGATTTGAACCTTGAACCTCATCACACATAACACCTCATTTTCATGGGCATGGAAAATTAAGCTACCCTAGGGGCTGACTTTATTATTATTATAGATTCTTAATATGTCAATATTTTGAAGTCGGGATTTTCTATATTTTTATGTATCGTTAATTAATATTTCAATATACATCAAATAATTGACACTAAAAAATAAAATAATACACATTTTGGGACCATTTTTGCTAAAAATGGTATGTCAAATGAATTATTTTTATGGGGGGAATTCAACAAAAAATGTTTAAAAAATAGAATTTATTATGAATTTTATGTCAAAAAATAATAACACTCATTTTTTTTCCAAAAATAATGATTCACATGAAAATAAAAGTGAAAACTAGATAATAAAAAAATGTTAAACATATAACAACAATAACAAAATACTTATTCATATCATAAAATTTTAAAGTCAAAACATTACCAGTATAACTTTTCGATAGTTCTCAAATTGAGGTTGATTTTCAAGCATAACATAAATTAAATAAACCATATCATATAATCCATACTCACTATCTTGGGGAGCTTCATTATTGTCTTCTTCCATGATAGTATTTTGTGCTTTCGTTTGGCCATTTTCCTCTCTTGTTGGACCTTTGATGTTTGCAAATCTCCTAAGTATCCCTTTCCAATCATTTCATCTAATGGCGATTGAGGTTCCTTTGCCTCTTTTTCCACACGTGATTAATTAAAGTCCTCTTTCCTCCAACCAACTTCTTGCATTGCACCTAGATGAACTTTAATAGCATTATTTTTTTGCTAACTAAAACTGCACTTTAGTGGGTCTTTTTCAATGAATTTACAATTTCTTCCTTTTTGTAGGCATCATGCTAGTGTTGTACCTAATCATCAAGTACAAAAGAAATAATTAAATAAATTAGTATAAACACATAAAAAAAAGTTTGACTTTCAATTTCATATCATAAAACTTACCTAAACCCGAGTACAAATCCAAAACCAATATCCTTCATTTGAACATAAATCTAAAAGATAATTAATCAATGCTTGTGAATTTTGATAAATGTTAATGATCTTTCCTCTTGCATATTTATCCGCATATGTTATTTTTCTTACCACAACATCATGAACTAGTATTTGGCTATGACTCTTTCCATCTACTAGATTTAGAAGAATAGGCTTATAGCTATCATCTCTTTGTCCAAGATGAAACATATATGGACGCACAATCACTTATAATTGGTTGATCTGTGGGACTAATAAGAATTTTCTTTCTCGTGTAACATGAAATAGTAAAAAAATCAATTCACTTGTACAATTTTTCTTTTTAATATTAATTAATAAACATACAATTTTAGTCTTGGCATATAAGCTACATCCTTGAGTTTGTTTTTCCCTTGAAGCTTGATAATATCAATCCAAATTATGTGTCTAAAAGAAATTTCAAAAATATCCAAAGTGGTGATGTTGTGACTTCTTGAAATCTTGTAACCACTTGATTGAAAAATTGATAACTATAAGGCTCACTATTATATCCAATGTCTGGAAAATTGAAACCATGAGGGATATCTACAATAACTAGGGAATATTCCCTTTTAGGAATGATATTTGTAATGTCTTCACAATCACCTAATATTATTTGATATTGGACAGTGTCGATCCCATTCCAAATGTAGTGATCAAGACTAGAATCAAGTTCAACATTTTGAAGACATTACTTTCTTTGTGTTTCAAACTTATTTTTTTGAATATCTCTGGTATTCCATATGTATTCCTCGATGACATATTTAATGAAATAAACATATATATGTATAAGTAATAAAATAAAATTAGTTCACAAATGAATAAAATGAACGTATTAAATCAACATACCTTTGTAAATGCAACAAAAAATTGTTTAGTGCTGTTATAGAACTCACAACTAGATAGTTGTGTGTGACATCATCCCTACTCTCTTCCTTCAACATTTTAACCATCTCTTCTTGTATTTTCATATAAACCTTATGAATGAATAAATAAAGTAAAAAATGCTATAGTGACATGTGTAGTGTTGTTTTAATCAATCCTAATTGATCAAGACTGCAACATTTAATTGTCAACCCAGGGTAGGTCTTTCTGTTTCAATGGAGTTCGCACTGTTTGTGCCGATACACTACAACCAAGAATGAAAAAAATGGAAAGAACAGTAAAAGATGTCGTTGAATCAAATTGCTGAATCAAATCATTCATGTAGAAATAAAAACACTCCACATAATTGAAATCACACTTCACAACTACCAAAGTAAGGGCACACCACACAGTGACCAATATCTACTCTAGCTAGTTACTACCATTTTGTTGATTAACTCAGTGTAACAAAATAATATAAATTGGAACAACAATGAATGTAATTCAAAATTTGTACAGCAACAGTAAGAAACCATATACCAAATAACGAAACCAGAATGTACACTGCCTCTACCACTGCTGTCCTTGCCAAAGAAGAGGGCCCTTCCTCCTTAACAAGGGCGTAGGAATAACACGAAAGTAATTAACAAATCAACTGAAGAGCAATAATAACATCACCGTAGTGATTAACATTAAAAATAATTCAAAGTTACAGAAGTAGAGTAATAATACTCTTCTATATGTCGTCCTTGTACATAGGAAATCAAGTTTCTTTTATAGTTATCACATGCCCGAAATTAGAAACAGATCAATCATGAGAATCTCACAATTCTCATGCTAATAAAAAATAAAAGTAGTTACAATCTATTTCTAAATACAAATATAAATTAGTTAGGATTGTAACCTCTTGGGTTTGTTTCTTCCAAAATAAACAATTCCTAATTCCGACAACTAATATGTGGAATAGTACCCACACTTGCCAGCTCTAGTGCAACAGCATCGTGCGAGTGAATAGCGGTTTGGGATGTTATGAAAATCACTGGCGACAACAACCTTGGTGTAGAAATAGACCTTTGTATCATCACATAGTCTAACAACATCCTGTAACAACATTCAATTTGTAACAACAACCTGTAACAGTATATAGGGTGTAACAATGAACTTCTCTACCTTGCTCTGTAATTGATCAGTGCTTCCTGTTTACTCCATAGCCTTGTTCCCGTGAGCAACACCTGAAAAGGAGAAGAGATTCCAAAATAATCCTCCAATGCTCACCCTAGTTAGCCATAAAAAGGAATAAAGTATCATATTCTTCAGTAAAATACGAGAAAATAACATGACAGTAGAATAGGTCATAAAAGTGAGAAAAAGGGTTATTAATCATGTAAAGTTCATAGGCATGGAGGATAAGAGGATCTAAACTAGGGAAAGAAGGTGTAGAAAATAGGTAAAAAGTCACACCCAACATCTCCCCCAACTGGAGCAACTGCATGTCCCCATGCAAAATCTCAGCTTCTCCTACTATACCCTCGATGCAAGTTTGTAAAATTGTAAGCACCAACAGTGTCTTCACCCGGAGTTCTGTACCCTTGAATGGGCATCAACTAACATGGCTAGGATTCTTCTTCGTAATCACATAGGTGGTAGTCCAGCTGATACTCTTCTACTGGCAACTAAATCAAAGGAAATTTAAATCTGATCACAATCCAGAACACCCCCAATGTCTCCACGATTCGAGCATACTCAGGAACTCGTGTAACAACAACCACGAAATTTCTTTATTCAAAAGGATCCCCTTCTTGCAACTCAGCGCTACAGGCTTCGGTGCATTTAAGACATCATGTTAGCACTTGAATTTTCATATGTGCATGTAGATTGAGGTAGATCCTCACAATCCTTTTCCTATAGACGGTTGATTATTCCCTAATCTCTGGGGTGCCCAGGAACAACTTAAACTCACGGCTGAGTTCATAAACCATCCCTGGTTCTCCTTTAACCCATAATGTTGTCCTTTCTTCGTTAACTTCTGCTGATTTCATGGCTATATGCCACTCAATCTGGTTCCTCATAAACGAAAGAAAGGCCCACAGCTGCAAATATCCCATATAGGAGAAGACACTTGCTACCATTTTCGTGTTGACATACTCACACATGATATTATGCAAAAATAGCTCGCAAAGAAAGCTTTGTTCATCAAAATCGTAGGAGCGAAAAATCTCAAGAAAAGTTCGGGTTGAAGAACCCAAATAAGACCTATTCTCAAAAACTGCTTTCAATTGAAATAAATAATATCGTTCACAAAGGAACACTAGATACGATGGCGATGACTGCCTACATGCTAGTAGGTGTAGAGCAAGATCACAGAGCTTGGTCTTGTCGTTTGCTAGGTCTAAAACTTGTCGCTGTAACTGATACAATTGTTCATCCTTCTTCTTCACGGCTTCCTTGTGCCTCCGTGCTTCCCATTATTTCTCCCATTCTTCCTTTAACCACTTCTCCCTAAGGGAATCCAACATCCTTTTGTGTTCCTTGAGCGATAACACCCCCTCTTGTAGAGAGAGCACCTACTACTTCCATTTCTGTAGCTATGGTAACAACAACATCTTTTCAGAACACCATCCTTCATCAGGACCTAATGTTCTCTGACATGCACTATCAATTGAGGGTGTAACAGCCTCCCGAGGGTGAAATTTCTCCACCTCGGCTACTGGTTCTTGTGTAATAGCAGCTTCGTCAATGGATTTTGTTATAGTTTCATTATCTCCCTGATCAGCTTCCATTCCAACTGCTGGTTCTTATGTAACAACAGTGTCAGCCACATACGTTTGTATATCGTTTTTCCCTAGGTAGGCTTATATCTCCATTATTGGTTCTTGTGTAATAGCAAGTGTCAACCACAGGCTTGTGGATGTCATCTTCTCCTTCCTTTCCCTGACTGACTTTCGTCTCCACTACTGGTTCTTGTGTAACAACAGTGTCAGCCAAGGGCTCCTGTGTATCCTCTACCAGATTAATTTCTATGGATTGTGCTTTCTGAGTTGCTGGTTCTTGTGTAACAACAACATCCTCAACGGGTTTTTGTGTGTCAGCCTCATAGATTTCAGTTTGTGTTTCCCTCAAGATGGTTTCTACTACACAGACTCTTAACCCCATTGTCACTAGCTTCTCAGCTTAGGCTGTGCACATAGTGCCTGAGACATCTCCCTTCCTGGCCCTATCCATAGCCTCAGCCAAAGTGTCTAACCCTGGGGCTCTTGCCTCTGCCTTCCCCTCTACTAGTTGTTCCCTTAGCTCTCTATTTTCTTTTTCTAAATTTTCAATTCTTAACAGCAAGGATTGAGTTTTGCTCTTACCAGGTGAAGAAGGTTCCTCTGGCTGAGCCTGCTCCTCGTCCTTTTTCTCTACTGCCTCTTTGTTCTTCTTTGACATGGATGGGGACTCTGGGTGCCCGCTAACCCTTATCCTCTGCTTTGGCTGCCTATCACCAATTGGTTTGTCGATTGGCCTCTTACCAACCCTTACTGTCGAAGGCTAGGGCTTCTCCTTTTTCACCATTGGAGCTTCCTTAGACATCCTGGTTTGCCTCCTACAGGTGGTCCTGGCCTTCTTCTTCATGAATTCTTCCCAATTCCTACCCCGACGGCTTAAGGCGTCTAACATAATGAGATTGATGAGGCCATGGTTGGTGATGCATGTTTCTGGATGCGAAAATATTTTCACAGTCGCGGCCATATGCTTAATGTTTCCCAACAAGAAGTATGGAAGATTTATCAGTTATCGATGCTAAAGGTGATTTAGCAATGGAAAGTGGTAATTAAACACAATTGTTGCCTTTACTTCATACCTAATGTACTTGATGAGGTAAAGGGCAACATCAACCCATGGTTGGGGAAGTGACAACCTGTCAATCCCCCTCCCTTTCTTCATGCAACTCTTCCTCTTCGAGGAAATCCCCCTCCAGGGAGGGGTCATTAACCTTCCTGTTAAACCAGCTCTTTCCTTCCATTGGTAATCCTGTCACTTGAGAAATCACCTCTTCTGTAACCTCCATCTCTAACCCCCTAACCTCCGTCTGATTTCTCTCTAAATTCTTTGCAAGTTCCATGAAAACTCTGCCGTTTGATCCCTCCAACCTTTGGAAGAACTCAAACCGGCCTATGTCCTTGAAAATCTGGCATGCTTCGCGGAAATTTTCCAAGGCTTCTGTTGACCCTGGCTCATGCCAAATTTCTACTCCACCCATTTCTATGCAAATTCAGTGTTGTTTCCCTTCCTTTTCCTTTCCTTCAGAAGTTCTGGGGCAGTTGACACACTACTTAGTTGTTTCAGCCTGCAACTATTCTTTTCCCACCTTTCTGAGCACTATGAATGGGGATGCAATGCTCCAGCAGGGGTAAATGGTAGGGTGGCACAGGTGAGGATTTCAAATTAGGATTTTGTAATCATGGTTCATACTGCACAGTAATATTGCCTTATTAATGCTAGGTTATGGGAGGTCTTGTCGAAGGTACACTTCCCTTTTTTGGTATGATCAGGCATTAAGTAACAATAATTACCAGGTCACCATGCCTTAATTGCAAGTTTTTTGAATAATCACAGGTCATGCAAAGGTCATGTCACAATATGATTTGTCCCCTCCCAGGCTTAAATGTGACAGCCGTCCTCGGTCGTCAAAAGGGATGTCGTGTTAAGTTGCCATAATTACCGAATAAAGTGAATAACAATATTACCTTTGTATGATGTACATGGGTGACGTGGGGAGAAGTCATGGGTGGCGAGATGCGCGAACCTAGCTTCAGTGGCGAAATGCGTGAACTTAACTTCGATGAAAAGAACCACGATGATGCCTATTGTTTGTTGCAATAAATATCTTATTCCACTTATTTCTAAAAGTCATTGGTTGTTATAGGTGTAACAGCCAAGATGACTATTATATATTATTAATTTTTATAAAAATAGAGAAGAAAAGATCATGTAACAACACTATCGTAAAGTATTCTTTGAAATAACAAATATTTTAAGAAAAGTCTTTTGGTAGCAATCACATATGAGAATTTTTTGGCCAACGCATTTCGAACCAACAAGTGTGGTTCATCATTAGGACCAGATGAAGAGGCAGACCGTGGCAAAGGCTTAAATAGAGAGCAATGTGGAGACATAATTTCAAGTAATGGCTATATTTGAACAATAATATTTAAATTATAATATTAATTTATTAATATATTAAAAACAAATATTATTAAGTAACAGCTATATTAAACAGCTAGTTTTTGAAAAAAAATATTTAAATAATGATATTATTTCATTAATTTATTAAAAATGTTAATAGGAAACAACTATTAAACGACTAGTTTTTGAAAAATAATATTTAAATTAATTTATTAAAACCAAATATTACTAGTTTTTGCAAAATAATATTTAAATAATGATATTAGTTTATTAATTTATTAAAAATATTAATATGTAACAACTATATTAAATGGCTAGTTTTTGAAAAATAATATTTAAATTGTGATATTAGTTTATTAATTTATTAAAAAAATATATTAATAAGTAACCGCTATATTAAATAGCTAGTTTTTGAGAAATAATATTTAAATTAATTTAAAAAAGAAGAAGAAGAAGAAGTCAAACTTTAAAGGAGGGGAGTCAACAATTATAAAAATGAGTGAAGATCCTAATTGAGACAAGAACAAGAACATTTGATAAATAAAATAATTAAAGGAAATAAAATAAAATAAATTAAAAATAATTAATGGAAAAATAAATAGAATAAAACAAAAATATACACAAGTCAAAAGAAATATATATATAAATAAATAAAAATAAAAACAAAAATAAATAAATGAAAATATTTTAAGAAAAATCATACGGAACCCTCATATGGAACAATATCTTCATGCTAATTCTCATCATTTCCCAGCTCAAAAGCTTGGTGTTCTCAACACCTTAGCAACTAGAGCTTTAAGTGTTTCTAATGAGAACCATATCAAGGAAGAGAAAACACATCTCCTAAGTGTTTTCTTTAATAATGGGTACAATATACACCAATGTACTAAGGCTTTCCTCAGAGCTAAAAAAGGTTCTAGTACTAAGAAGGATACCAAGGATAGATTTTGTGGTGTTCATCTTCCTTTTATCCAAGGGACCATTGACAAGATTGTGAGGATCCTAAGGAAGCATAAGGTGGCTTCAACCTTTAGGCCTTTAAATACCATCCAAAGCTCCCTTAGATCTGTAAAAGACCCAGTGGACCCCAAGAATATGAAGGGTGTTTATGTTATCCCATGCTCTTGTGGGACTCCCTACATTGGTGAGATTGGTCGCTCGATTAATCAAAGGATTCGTGAGCATGTTGCTGACATCAAGCATGGCAGGACCCGCTCCTCTGCTTTGGCGGAGCATGCAGATAAATCTAAGCATCACATCTGCATTGAGGAGGCCCAAGTCGTTGCTAGGGTTAGTCATTTCCATCATCGTAAATTGAGGGAGGCCCTATAAATTGAAAAAAGACCCAATAATTTGAATAGAGATGATGGTTGGAATATTAGTAGAAGTTGGGTCCTTGTCTTGTCCTCCTAGCTTTTTAGGCTTCTTTTTGGGATTTATTTTGTTTGTTTGTTTATCTATGTAGGTATTGGCATCCTTTTTATAGTATTATTCATTAGAGTTTATTTTCTTGATCCTTCGTGTTTTTTTATGTATTTTATCATCCTATTCGTTCTTAACTCCTTTTAGTATTTTTGTTATTTGTTTGATGAGCCTGAACCCCACATTTTATTGTTGACCCCGTTTTATTTATTGATTATATTTCTTTGGATATATATATATATATATATATATATATATATATATATATATATATATATGTTTTTATTTTTATTTATTTATTTTCATTTTTATTTATTTATTTATATATATATATTTATTTATTTTTACTTGTGTATATTTTTGCTTTATTTTATTTATTTTTCCTTTAAATATTTTTAATTTAAATTATTTTATTTCCTTTAATTATTTTATTTATCAAATATTCTTGTCTCGATTAGGGTCTTCATTCGTTTTTATAATTTTTGATTGCCCTCCTTTAAAGTTTGATTTTGTTTTTTTGATTTTTATTTTAAATATTATTTCTCAAAAACTAGTTGTTTAATATAGCGATTACTTATTAATATTTGTTTTTAATAAATTAGTAAACTAATATCACAATTTAAATATTATTTTCCAAAAGCTAGTAATATTTGGTTTTAATAAATCAATTTAAATATTATTTTTAAAAAACTAGTAATATTTGGTTTTAAGAAATTAATTTAAATATGAATTTTCAAAAACTAGTCGTTTAATATAGCCGTTTCCTATTAATATTTTTAATAAATTAATGAAATAATACCATTATTTAAATATTTTTTTTCAAAAATTAGCCATTTAATATACCGTTACTTAATAATATTTGTTTTTAATATATTAATAAAAAATATTATTATTGAAATATATCTGTTACTTGAAATTATGTCTCTACATTGCTCTCTATTTAAGCCTTTGCCATGGTCCGCCTCTTCATTTGGTCGTGATGATGAACCACACTTGTTGGTTCGAAACGCGTCGGCCAAAAAATTCTCTTATGTGATTTCTACCGAAGACTTTGCTCAATTCATTATGGATCACAAACGCTTGAATATAAAAAATAACAAATGTTGTTACAAAGTGTGTAACAACCGCCCCAAGGTGGTTTTCAACTGCTACAGAAATTGTTTGTCTGTGCTTGGAAAAGGTTTTCATAGCAAGATTGTTTTATTATGTTTTTTTTTTTTTAAGTTTGAAGGTGTAACAACCACCAATTGTGGTTGATTTTTAGCTGTTATACTTATTGGAAAAATTAGAATTTTTGTAGCACAGGGGGGTTTTCTCCTGTCCCTGTAATCTGAAGATTCGAATTTTTGACAATGTTAACGAATGAATCCCTTGAAGCAAGTTTGTGATATAACCAAAGACGGTGCCCATTTGCAAGAAATGGTATCCTCGCACTATCAATGGTCACCAAATTTACAATCACATTGTCAAAGACTACATCTACCTCATAGGGACCTAGCCATCTAGTGCAGAGCTTACCCTTGAAGTATTTGAATCTTGAGTCATATAAGAGAGCCCAATCTCCTTTTTGGAACTTCTTCTTCTTGATGAATCTGTCATGCCACTTACCTCTCTACTGTTGGATAATCTATGTTTGCTAGATAACAACTAACCATTTCTCCTCCAATTCATTGAGCTGGTTCAATCTCCGCTTTTGTGTTGTAGCCAGATCCAAATTTACCTACAATGTTGTTCTTAGTGTCTTGATTTTGAACCCAATGGGAAATAAGTTATTTTTTCCATGCACAAGTTCATATGGTGAGAATCTCGTGGTATTCCTCCATGTAGTCTTGTATGGCCACAACACTTCTGGACGTTTGTCGGACCAATTGCTTCGATGACTGGCCACAGTCTTAGTAAGGATCCCCTCAATGAATTTGTTAGTTCTTTCCACTTGGTTATTTGCACGTGGATGATAAGGTGTTGTGATTCTATGATGGGTTTTATATTTTTCAACCATCTTTTGGATCATATGGGATGTAAATTGGGGCCCTCCATCTCTGACTATCTCCTTGGATATGCCAAATCGGACAAAGATGTCTTCAAATAGAAAGTCTGAAACAACCTGCTCCGTGGCTCTAGTTAGTGCCTTTGCCTCAAACCATTTTGTAACATAGTCAGTGCAGACCAAGATGTAATATTTCTATCTATATGAAGGATTAATTGGTCCCAAAAAATATAGGGCCCATTTCTCAAAAGGTTATAAGATGATTTGAGGTTGTAACGACATCTCATTTGATTACAGTGGTTGGCCCATCCTTTGGCAACTATCTCATCCCTTCACAAACTTCTTGGCATCTTGAAATGTCGTTGGCCAATAATACCCTGTCAAAAGGAATTTGTATCCTTTCCGTTTGTCTGCGAAGTTCCCTCCACAAGGCTCCCCGTGACAAGCTTTAAGGATGTCAAAGATCTCATCTTCTCTAACACAACGTCTGATCTGGAAATCTAGTCCAATGTGATAGAGATTCCCATCTATCCAAGTATAGGTAGCACTTTGCTATATAATCTTTCTTTTCTCCTTGGAGGACAAATATTGTGGAAACTTCCTTGCAACAAGATAATTGGCTATATCTGCATACCAAGGTGAGTAAGTAGAAATAACAAAGAGATATTCATCAGGGAAAGAATCCTCAGTAGGAATGCAATTGTCATCAATAGTTAACGTAAAAGGAAAATCAACTACTACATTATCTTTTCCAGGTTTATCGATAATTGTGATATCAAATTCTTGTAACAACAATAACCAGCGTGTCATTCTACCATTGGTAATTGGTTTATTTGTTAAAAAATGAATGGCAAAGTGGTCAACGTGTACAAATACTTGATACCAAGTGATATAATGTCATAATTTATTGTTGGCATGCACGACTGCTAAGAACTCCTTCTTGGTCACTGTGCATTTGAGCTCAGCCGAGGTTATATTTTTTCTTATGTAGTAAATAACATAAGGTTTCTTATCCTCTAGTTGGCCCAAAACAACACCTACAACAATATCAGATGCATCTATAGCTATGTGAAATGACAGTTCCCAATTAGGTCCTCGCAAGACCGGAGCTGCTAATACACAACATTTCAGCTTTAAAAAGGCCTACTCACACTTTCTTGTCCACAAAAATTTGACATCCTTCATGAGCAAGGAAATGTGATGCAATTTTTGAAATTTTTTCTATAAATCTCCTATAATACCCTGCATGCCCCAAGAAACTACGTACCTATTTTTGCGTCTTAGGGGTTGGAATTTTCATAATTACCTCTATTTTTGCAAGGTCTACCTTCATTCTGTCAGCAAAAATGTAGTGTCCGAGCATTATCCCTTCAGTCATCATCATGTGACATTTTTTAGTGCTCAAAGCAACATTAGTCTGTACACATCGTTCCAACACCTTTTCTAGATTAGCTAATGCTGTTTCAAAAGCATCTCCATAAGGTGTAAAATTACCCATGAAGATTTCAAGGCAGTGATTCAACAAGTCAGAAAAAATCCCCAGTATGGCCCTTTAAAAGGTTGCAGGCGCACTGCAGAGTCCAAAAGGGAGTACTATGTATACGAAGGTTCCCCAAGGGCAAGTAAAGGTTGTTTTATCTTGATCCTTCGGGGAAATTTGTACCTGATTGTAACCACTAAATCTGTCTAAAAATGAAAATAATTTGTTTCCAAAAAGGGTATCAAGAACCTGATCTATAAATGGTAAAGGAAAATGGTCCTTTTGAGTGGCCTTATTGAGTTCTCTGTAATCTACACATACTCTCCACTTTCCATTCTTCTTAGGAACGATGACAAGCGGCGACAACCACTGATTGTCAGATATCAGATGAATAAAATTAGCACTCAAGAGTTTTTTTAAATTCTTCCTTCACCACCTCCTTCAGTGTAGGGTTCATGCGGCACTGTGGTTGTATGACTGGTTTCCAGCCATCCTTTAAATAAATGCGGTGATTGCATATGTTAGGGTGGATCCCTTTCATATCCATATAATCCCATTCAAATGCCTTTTTGTATTTTTGTAATAGCTGTAACAACAGTTGGTTTTGCTCAACAGTTAGGTTGGGGTTAATATTCAAAAACTTTCCTGGTTCCATTTCAATTCGACTGTTGTCAATATTTAGAGTGCTTCTCATTTGTTCAAAATCTATATCTTCCACCTCTTCTTCCTCATTCGCATTTTTTAACAAAAGAGATAGAAAGCGAGTTACTAATAAAACCATTAATGATGTCATATTCTGTCTCATCTTTGAAATACTGGGCTTTCCCCGTAGTGAGGAGTGGTAGGGAAAGATCTGATTCAAGCTCTAAATCATCCCACCAAGGGTTGTGTAAATCTACATTTGGTTTTGGGGGCTAAAGATTAAGGTTCTTTATTGCCTGGCCATTCGAGATCACCATAGATCCAGATATGCATCCTATAAATGCATTTGAAGTGGCCAGCCAAGGTCTCCCTAAGATCAAAGGATGTCCCCCCAAAGTGGATTTGGGTTGTAAGATAAGAAAGTTAGCCAGATACCGTCAGGAAGCTATTGTAATCATTATATCCTTTAACACCCCCTCGAGTTTAACACGGGATGTGTCCGCTAATTCAAGTACAGTAGGAGTATATCTAAGTCCCTGTAGCCCGAGAGTGGTAAATAGGTCCTTTGTCATTACATTAATGGCAGCCCCAAGATTGATCAACATGTTAGCTATGGGTTGATCATTAATGTAGATAGTAACCATAAGATTTCCTAGGACATTATACTTAGTTAGAAGAGACTGAGCAGACATTAATTCGGATAATTTCCCCATCACATTTATGGTAGTAGGGTCTTTAGGCTTCATCCCAGGTTTCTTGATGCATAAATATTGCACTATTTTAGCATAGATAGGTACTTACTTAAGGGCTTGCAACAGAGGAATTCGAACATGCAGATTTTTCAACTCCCTAAGAAAATCAAATTCATGCTGTGAAGTCATTCCAGGTTCACCCAATCTCTAAGGATACAGAGGGTCCTAAGTTATAGCAGTTGATTCGGATGTTACAAGTGTATCAACCCTTCCCAAGTTGGCTGTTGTAGCAGCAACAAGTCTTTATAGGTTGGCAGTTACAGACGTAACAACTTCCTCTGTATTGGTTTTTATAGGCACAACATCCACCTCAGAGCCTCTGGTATCTCTTCTAGATGGTTCACATTCCTCCTCTGTAATGATACGGGTGTGACTTGGTTTAATTACATTTCCCAATCGCAATTTAATTTCATTAACCCCCACGGGGGTAATAAGGTAGGTCTGGAAGGTCGTCGAAGCCTCTATCCCCTTAGTTGTTGTATTGTTCAGGTTTGGATTAGGTTGCACATGTAGTTGGGGTTGCATAGGCAGTGTATCAGCAGGAGTTTGGAAAGGAGGCAACTGTAGCTATTGTTGCATGGGTAATTTAGGTAAAGCTGTTTTCTGGACATTTCCTCTCCAGTTCTGATTCCAAGGATATAGTTGAGATTGAGCATATTGGATAGAGGGAGATGGAGACCACTGGTTCTAGGGTGAAGGAAACTGTGCTGAAGAAGGAGAAAGATATTTCCATGGACATTCCTGAGTATTATATGCATTGTTCCACGAATTGAAAGAGGAAAAATCTTGATACACACCTGGAGGTTGTGGTTGCCATGGCCTCCTTGGTGCGATGAAATAAGAGGACTGCACCTCTTTTCTTGACTCTCTAAGTACTGCCTTCAGTCTAGGAAGCTCCAAACATTGTCCTGTCAAATGTTCTAGCTCACAAATATTACACAAGCTGATGTTATTCAATTCACATTCCCTCAAAGGATGATTCTTCTGGAAATTCGGATAGAACACAGCTAAAGGTGTATCAGCTTCTACTTGTGTCTTCTTGATTTGCGCTGTCGTTATCTGGGTAGAGAGAGTACTGAGGATATCGGTCTTGAAATTCTCGAACAAATTCCCGATCTCTGCTCTGGTTACTCCTCCTGCAGATTTTTGTATCTGGGCAGAGGCATCTCGAATTTTGCTCCTCCTCTTAGATGATCCTCTAGAGAATTTTAGATAGAGCTTTACAATTTTAGCAAATGGTTCCTGTGATATATCCCCCTTCCCTAATAGGTTCAGGGTGTCAAGGCAATCGTCCCTAATTTCTTTGATAAATATAGTCTTCAAGATTTCAATGTCTAAATTGCTGTGTTTATACCTCTGCAGATTAAAGTGGAACCTCTCTACATAGTCATCCAGGCTCTCATCCTCCTTATATGTCATTCTAAATACCTCCTCCCTTAAGTATCTGGTTTTGAAATAATCTTGGTACATTGATAAGAATGTCACCTTCATATCGTTCCATGTTTGAATAGAAGCGTAGCTCAGTCCAATGAACCATCTCAAGGCTGCCCCTTTTAAAGTAGCAGGAAATAATTTCAATTTATGAGCATCTGAGGTATAATCATAACTTCTGCATAAGACATCAAATTCAAATAAAAAGGTGTTTGGATCTTCCACAATCATCCCCTGGAAGGATGGTAAGGATGATATAGGAATATTTTTCATATGATCTTCACCTCTGATATCCCCGATTGGGAACTCAAAGATGGTGATTGTAGCATCTATTTTAGCATTGTTGTCATTGTTGTCCCCCATGACTAATCCTTCTAACCCTTTTTGTGATAGATGTCCTTCAAATTGTTCTTGTGATGGCCTTACAGGTGTGATTAATGGCTCAGGTATCCTCAGGGCTGGTTGTTTCACCGCACTACCTGTATCTAGATATTGATAAACCAAGAGGTGCTCTCCCGTCTCAGGTGTTTGATGTTCCCCTTCAATTTCCCCTTGTCTCCTCAAGTTTTGGCTACTAGCTTCCCTCTACTACTCCTGGATTGGATTCTTGATCTTAGGAGTGTGGGTGTTAGATTTAGAATGATATGGCCCCAAGATAGAGGAATTAGAGGTTTGTACCCTTGTTATGGGAGTAACAGCTTTTTGTGACCTTGTTTTACTTGCATCCCCTTAAGAGCTTATTTGTTCTTTTTCTACCTTAGATATTAGTTCCTGGATAAATGTTTTCCTTCCCAAATCTAAATTCTTCCTTTCCTTTTTACGACCCATTTTTCCTGTGACTAATTAGAGTGGGGGTAGTTTTGGTGTCTCTGTAGTTCCTATAGTTGCACACATGGACCCTATGTGTATTAATTCACACCCTAAGTGTCTCAGTCTTTGACAGTGGTGAGCCCGCCCAGGTATGTTAGAGCGATGCGTAGGTTCTTACCTCTCATCTTACCACCCAGAAACTTAAGAGATGAAGGCATGCTAAACAAAACACCA
This sequence comes from Pinus tabuliformis, assembly GCA_031772625.1. NCBI lineage: Eukaryota > Viridiplantae > Streptophyta > Pinopsida > Pinales > Pinaceae > Pinus > Pinus tabuliformis. The sequence continues at coordinate 18,529,528 of CM062813.1, read as the reverse complement.
AAATGTCATGCCCTAAGTGCCCTAGTGGTCACAAAAGTGAGCCCGACCAAGCATGTTAGAGTGATGCATAGGTTCTTACCTCTTGTCTTATTGCCTAGCGATTGTGGACTAGGAACACTCTATCATTAAACAAACAACTTGGCTGACTGTATCATCAACTACTATCCCTAGCAACGATGACAAATTGTAGTGTTGTTTTAATCAATCCTAATTGACCAAGATTGCAACATTTAATTTTCAACCCAGGGTAGGCCTTGCTGTTTCAATGGAGTTCGCAGTGTTTGTGCCGATACACTATAGCCAAGAATGAAAAAAATGGAAAGAACAGTAAAAGTTGTCATTGAATCAAATTGTTGAATCAAATCATCCATGTAGAAATAAAAACACTCCACAGAATTGAAATCACATTTCACAACTACAGAAGTAAGGGCGCGCCACACAGTGACTAATATCTACTCCAGCTAGTTACTACCATTCTGTTGATTAACTCAGTGTAACAACATAATATAAATTGGAACGACAATGAATGTAATTCACAATTTGTACAGAAACAACAAGAAACCATAAAACAAATAGCGAAACCAGAATGTACACTACCTCTACAATTACAGTTCCTGCCAAAGAGGAGGGTCCTTCCACCTTAGCAGGGGCGCAAGAATAACATCAAGGTAATTAAAAAATTAGCTGAAGAGCAATAACAACGTCACCGTAGTGATTAATATTAAAAATTATTCAGAGTTATAGAAGCAAAGTAACAATACTCTTCTATATTCCTTCCTTGTACATAGGAAACCAAGTTTCTTTTATAGTTATTACATGCCCGAAATTAGAAACAGATCAGTCATGAGAATCTCACGATTCTCATGCTGATAAAAAATAAAAGTAGTTACAACCTATTCCTAAATAAAAATATACATTAGTTAGGATTTCAACCACTTGGGTTTGTTCCTTCCAAAATAAACAATTCCCAATGCCCATAGTTATTATGTGGAATAGTACCCACACTTTCTAGCTCCATTGCAACAACATCCAGCGAGTGAATAGCGGTTTAGGATGTTACAACAATCACTGGTGACAACACCCTTGGTGTAACAACGAACCTTTGTATCAGCGCGTAGTGTAACAACATCCTATAACAACATTCAATGTGTAACAACAACCTGTAACAACATACAGGGTGTAACAACTAATTGCTCTACCCTGCTCTATAATTGATCAGTGCTGCCTATTTACTCCATAGCCTTGTTCCCGTGAGAAACACCTGAAAAGGAGAAGAGCTTCCAAAATACTCCTCCAATGCTCACCCCAGTTAGCCACAAAAAGGAATAAAGTATTGTATTATTCAGTAAAATACGCAAAATAGCATGACATTAGAATAAGTTATAAAAGTGAGAAAATTGGTGATTAATCATGTAAATTTCATAGGCCTGGAGGATAAGAGGATCAAAACTGGGGAAGGAAGGTGCATAAAATAGGTAAAAAGTCACACCCAACAACATGTATAATAAATACTACAAACAACAATATGTTAAATTGAAAAGAAAATTATAATCTAAAAAAAAAAAACTCAACTAACTTACTTTTGAAAGTCAAAGCACATTTCTTTCATTGATAATTCACCAGACTTCACACAATATAATATTGATTTGGAAAGTCTATCATCCTTCACTCCTTGCATTTCTCTCCAAGGTACTAATATCATTCAGAAGATTCTTGATTTCATGACATGTCTTACTGCTGGTACATCTTAAGGATTTAAAATTTTTAAGCTTCTGATTTTTTATGCCAATATTCTCTCACTTGTTGAAAATATCATTGATAAAATCCTATATCTCCTTAGATATAAATCCCAACTGGAAAAACCTATCCATACCTTTTAATGAATCAAATACTCTACAACCTTTTGCATTATTATTTTCCTCATCAATTGGACAACATATTTCCATACAACATTGCTTTCGAAAACTATTAATAACATTTGCCTTATCCACACCATTTTTTTCTTCAAATTCACTATGAATAAATTCGACCCTTTGGATGAAATCCATAGACATCCTATACTCATTATCTATATTATGATCCATTCCAATAACTTTTCTTTTGTATCTATTAAAACAACACAAATGATACATTTCAATGTCTCAAAAAACAGGTTGTTGGGTTATTCCTACATCAAGTATCTTCTAGCCTCTGTAGAATGGTTTCCCCCAATTACACGATATTTGTAGTCAAAACTTCTTGATTTATCAAATGCCTATTTGTTGGGAACTTCAATTGGACCAACAAGAACCACATAGATAACCACATGTGCATATGGATTGTATTAATCAATGTTTCCAAGTTATGAACATGCAATCGGTGTTGCTTTCTAATTTGGTATTTATATTTCCATTTTGTTGGTTTATAAAGTTGTCTGACATTTAAACGAAATGTATGGCTATAATCAACCAATTTTTTCTTCCTCAATTGATTTTGAATGGCATTTTGTTTTGTATTTATAACACCATCCTTTAAAACAATGTTTGGTATTATGGTTCCTTGTTACGACCTTCAAAAATTTCACTATGATCTTTAGTGACATCCATGATCTTTTCAGAATTACCAACAAAATTTGACTTTTGCCTCCTATCATTTAACAAATTTTATTATAAATTACAATAGCCTCATCATAAACTAGAATAGAAACTTCCATGTGATTTTTTTTTATGGATCTTCTTCTTTTCAACAAGAGTTATAGCCTCATTGTCACCAATGAAACATCTTCAAATTCAACATGTTAAAAAGTAACCTTTCTAACCTTACTAGATTGATGCTTTTTAGTCCTTTTCCAACCCCTTGTATCCTTTCTTGAAGTTTCAGGTTCTATTGTGTTTTGTTTCTTTCTCCTTTCTTCTTCCACTTTATCTATATGAAAACTATTGATCACATCCATAATATTTGTATCTATATAGTAAATTACCTCCATCATAATTAAAAGAGCCTTAGTAAAAATCCCGTAAAAGAAAATATAGCATTTCAATGATAATTTTTATGGGACTCCATGCTCACTATAAACTGGCTCAACAAAACTCATGCTTGTAGGGACATTATTCTCCTTCCTATTCTAGAGGAAATCATGAGGATTATTTATTTCTCCCTTTTCACTTGCTCTCACATTTACAAGTAAAAGACCTAATCAACATATAGCTTTTCAAAAGAAGGTTTTAATATGGACAAAGGCTTGTGGGGTATAACAGAACAAGTCAATGGACAAGTCTACAAGTTATTTCATTAACCATACTGGGACACTCATCTTGTTTCAATAATAGAATAATCTCTTTTAAGTTTCGAAAATTAAATACACAATTTTTTCCATGTGCAATTATCTTTATATATTAATTTTTATTGAATTAACAGCATGAGTCTTATTTTGGAGGGAAGAACAAATCTCCCACATCTATGAACACCATTATTAGTATATGATTTTGGTTTATTTTTCTACTTAATAGTGATGACAATTTTTTTGGTGTGACAACCCATTTGTGCAATTTACCCTCTTATGTACATTGTATATATTTCATGTATTTGATAATAGTTTAAAAGGCCTGAGAATTGGGACATGGATTCTATAGTTTAAGGATATTGCTTGGGATTAGAGGTAATCTTGATTGTTTTATGAAAACCATGGAAAGCTGGTAGGTGTGTGGTTAAATGGATTGGTTGTGCCATTAATTCAGGTGAATAAGAAGGACAAGGAACCATGATTTTCTTAGAAAAATCCACAAGGAAGAGAGGAAAAAAATTCAAGATTGATGGGCTGCATTGATAAGTGGGACAATTTGAAGTCAACCAACCAGGACATGGAATGGAGAGCTATCACAGTGACCTCCACATAACCATGTGAACTCATAGAACCACCATGACCAAGAATCAAAGGCGGGGCAACAAAGAATGTATTCCCACAGAACCCAAAATGTTTGCAACTATATGTTTGGAATGATGATCCCAGACTCCAAAAAAATAAGGACGAGAATTAATGAAGGGAATTATCATCCATCTCACTCTCATGCATTAGGGAAGGCTCATTTGGATGCAGAGGAAAACATAGAACATAGGAGGGAACAATTGCACTAGAGCGAGAGAAGAAAATTTTGTGTTGTTACCAGAATGCAAGGAATGGAGCAATCATACGGTTGAGCATTGGGAGGTGGAAGAATATCCCCTAGGTGAGGATAATAGTCTCTGGATTACTTATAATACTGGATGGTGGAGATGGTTTTCTCTAGATTCCCTTAACAACTTGGGTGGAGGCTTGTTCCTTGGATTTTGGTAAGGAGAGTTATTTAGCCCCCTCTACTTGTTTTATGGTTTTTACTGAGTGTTATGGATACCTAGGATTGAGTGGAAACATTTTGTGAAAGAATTTGTTGAGGGTGGAGGTGGTAAGCCTTTGGATTCCCCCACTTAATTTTGGGTGGAAGAATATCTCTTGGGTGAGGGCAGTAGTCTTTGGATTCCCTATAATACTAGAGGGTGGAGATGGTTTTCTATGGATTCACTTACCAGCATGAGTGGAGGCATGTTCCTTGCATTCCTAATATGGAGAGTTCTTTAGCCCATTTTCTTGTTTTATTGGTATTTGAAGTGAGCTCTAGACTCCCTTGTTGGTTTGAGGGTGGAGGCATAACCTTTGGATTCCCTTTCTGATTTGAGGGTGGAGGCATAACCTATGGATTCCCTTGTTAATTTGAGGTTGGAGGCATAACCTTTGGATTCTCTTGATTATTTGAGGGTGGAGGTGATGGACCTCTAGATTCCCTGTTCTAGCCTGTGATAGTAAAGTTACAACTCTAATTGAAGTAATTGTAGGGTGGAGGTGGTGGAACTTTAGATTCCCTATGGGATATTGACTGTATCAAGTAGCTGGTGGGTGGAGGTGGATGGTCCTCTGGATTCCCTATTTCAACTGTCATATTTGGTTTAATCCCGTACAAACTCACCCTCAACCTATAGAATCTGGCTCGGGTGTGCCTACTACAAGAAAGGCTAGGTTGCACTGTGTCCAAGGTTGGGTGGAGAGTTAGAGTCCCAATCTCAGTTGCTATATTCCTTCATTTTCAGATAAGTGTTCTTACAACCTATAAGCATGTAGAAGTCTTGATTTTGGTTATCATATTATGAGTGCATCTTATGCCTTGTGTGCCATGGATTTCCAAAAGAATGTTTGTTGTGATATATAAATGTTATTGAATGCTATGTATGTGTTCAATTATAGTCTCAATGCATGGTTTAATGCTAGGAATGGGATTTCATGTACCAATATGGATTTGAAGCCTTTTGTGTATTCATATAAAAAGTGGATTTATTATGGTGTTTTCTTCCAGAGCCTAAATGTTGGCTTGAAACCTTGAATGGGACAGATAGGTGGATCTCCATATTAATCTAAGCTTGAACTCATTTAAATGCATTGAGTGTTTAATACTTGTTAAATATGTTGGTTAACAATGGCCTTGATAATATTGGGAAGTATAGTTCCTATATGATAGAGAGTTACTGAATTCATGCATGGTTTTGGAATGAGTTAAGTCCTTGTGTTAATCTGAGTATAAATTCTAGTTAAGGGCATGTATGTATTTGAGTATGTGAATCAGTTATTACTTGAGTTTGGAGAAATGTTTGAGTAGCCTAAGTTTTAGGATGCAAAAGGATATCTATAATAATTATTGTTCTATTATAAAAATGGACATTAGGCCTTAGTTTATAAATTATAAGTCATGGAGGGCTAGCTTGGTTTTGTAAGGCTATATGCATACATATTATCAGCTTAGGCCAAGTCCTTATCTAAGCTCAGAAGGAATAGTGATCCTACTTTCATACATAGTGTATATGTATGTGAGTTCAAATTAGGTTGAGGCCTAACTAGGCTCAGGAGAGACAACACTTCATATATATACACATATAACTTATATATACAATTGTATGTCTTCATGTCAAGCTAAGCCAAGATAATGTAAGTTGAGGAGAGGAAACACTATACATATATGTGTGTGTGTGTGTGCATGCAAGCATGCATGCATGTATGTATGTATTTATGTAGTTGTATCGATGAGTCATTATCAAGCTCAGGAAATAGTTTGTTCATTTGCAAGTAGTGCACATGAGAAGGGGATTGAGGAGCTTCCATATATAAGCATGTGCTTATGCGAGGGGCCTTGGGTGGAGGTCTCATTAACAGCATGCAATATTACTTGTTAAGGAATGAGAAAGGTTGAAGGCCTTGAGTGGAAGAGGGTTAAAATTGATCCTAATGTGCCCTTATTAATAGATGCTATGACTGAGTGCTGGAGGGGAGGTGATTCAGGTCATCTATGGGAAATCATCCCTAGTCATTGGATGATCCTCATAGGTTCTTCCCTTAAGGTTTCTCCATGGGAGATTCAAATGAAATGTAAGGGGAAGCTACCAATATCAAATCCCTGGGATGATTTGGTATGGTAGGCCATCGTGTGGGTGCATACGCTAACTAGGAAGAAAGCCAAATTCCCATGTTATGCGAAGTTCATGAATTGCAAGGGTTAAAGATTATGTGAGACCTAACACACATGGAGGTCATGATGTAGGATGATGCCACCCCATCATTTAGGACCAATGACATCACCCCAGATCCTGTTCCCCACATATTTTTGATGGGGCACCTAGTAGAACTCATCGAGAGTTAAGTCTCAGGGTGACATGGCATGTAGGCCCGCTTTAGTGGGACGAGCACTCGATGTGATGCAATTATGTTTGGTTATAAGTCAAAGGGGGTGTCGAAGTTTCATCATAGGGTGTGTGTCACCACATAAGACCAAGAGTTTATCCTTGGTAGCTTCGGTGGGGGACAAGGACGAAACCCACCAAGATTCTACTCAGCTTAGTGACATGGCCATAGAGGGCTTGCAAGCATATATATCTATCATATATGACATACATTATGTTATAGTTGGTTGTGAGGACTATATGAATAGGGTTATATGTGCTTGGTGTGATGGGTTGTCTACTGCCACTTAGCATGACATGACATGTGATTTGGCAGCCATGTGGTTGGTTAAGTTGACGTGGCTCATTATGATTGGCCAAGACTATAATCAACCATATATTTCAATATGGGATTCGAATTGAGACAAATTTTATATCATTGGAAAGATATCAATGATATGAACACAAAAATGCTATCTATTTTAAGTTTTGATGAAGTTGTAATAGATCGAAAAATATAGAACCCATTTCCATAACTAGACTTTGGAGGTCAGTTCATCATAGTAGCTACCTCCTTCTACCCTTAGTAGGGGCTAGGGATAGTAGGGTGTTTGTTAAAGAGTGATATCAGAGCTTCTAAGTTCAACACTTGGAATAAATAGGCTCTATCTCAAATGAAATGAATCCAAGGGTGACACTTTAAACCTTTGGAAATTGTTGATGGTGTTGGATGCCACCAACATACAAGGGGTCTCCCCAGTGTGAGGTACCAATTAACACTCACACCGTTTGGTGTAGGAACCCCATCTAACTATATGGTTTGACTACTATTGCAAGTTATTTTAAAGGAATGCATTGGCTACAAAAAATACAGAAGAGATCACGCACATAAATTTGGGGTAGAAAGTGTGTAAGCTTTGTGAGGAATCAAGGGTAAGGTGTAAACGGAGCTACCACATAAGAGGGATAAGAGAAAAGACTATAGTAGAAAAAGTATTAGTACTATCCTAAGAGAGACACCTGAGAGAAAATGGGAAGAATCATTAATTAACCTGCAAATTTGTTCATAAGATAACAATGATCATCTAAACACACATCCATTCAAAAAGATTCATAGCTAAAGTAATGAGATAACTTATTCTCTTTAGTATGCATAACATAACATATCCACAAACATCTAAAGAATAGTCTTAGAACATTTATGATACATGCATGAAAGAGTGTTGGCTCCAAGAGCTTCTAATAATTAATGAAAGAACCAAGTACACTATGACATTAATGAAACACTAGCTCCAATAGTGGAACAAAAAGCTACAACTTGCTTCTCCAAAATAATGATCTTCTTCCTTATGCACCACTAGAGAAGTCAAGGCCAAATCTCTAAAAGTCCAAGCCCTTTGTTTGAGTTATGAGGGATTATTTATAACAAATGATAATGACCCTTGAGCTTCCTCATGACTCTTTGACTTCTACAACCTATGGAATTCTATGTGACTCTTCATATTCCACATGTGTCTCTTGGACTTATTTTACATTGAACTTTTTATTCATAAAAGACAAATTACATCAAAATGGTGGCTACATAAGAAAACAATTATAATAAGACAAAACTCCTCACCTAGGAGAAAAACACAAATAAATGGATTGATAATGGAGTTCATCAGTGATGTAGGAATGCCATGCTTTGAAATCTACCACAATAACTTTAACTTTGATTGGTAGCTCTGTAATCTACCACATCTTTACCTATAATGATTTTGATAATATAAATTTGAAGTTTGACTGTATACTACTCCACAACATGGATAACTTCATGTGAACCTTGGCTAGCTCAATTGCATATTGTAGAACAACATTCTTGGTCACCTCCAAGATTCTTGATTTATTGCTCGCTTGATTTTTTCAATGAACTCTTTTAACTCCTTCATGATGACACCCTTACTCCTTATTTATCCATGTGAACCCACAGAAGGCAGTCTATGTTTCTGTACCTGGGACTACAAACAATTATGTAGTTGAACATAAGCAGTTATGGTGTTGCTTTCCTATTCACCAGGATGGGTGTACTTATAAGTATGTAGCCTTAACTGATCTGAAAATGGGGCTCTTAGGCTTCTTGTCTAACTTACAAGAACCTCTCCCACTTTCCAAGCTTTAAAATTTTCCCAAGTCTTAATGATTAACCAATGCGGAAATCATAAATGCTTGAAAATATGGGTGTATGCTTGTATTTGTTTTCAGCTGATTATTTACTTTAAAATCTGTTGTTTTTGCTGATATGGGAAGATACCTAAACTGATATATAAATGCATATAACAGTAGTTAAAGCAGCAGTAAAAACAAACACATAAGACAACAATATAATATGGAGTTCACCCTGATATCTTGGGCTACATCTCCTTGAGCTCTAATAAACTCGATTAGGCTCTCTGGGATTATGGCAACGGTTCTTTTAAAAGTTCCACACTCAACTCCAATGTTTTACACAGGAACATTGGGCTCAAAAAACCATCTTATCCCTTGGCTCTTAGAGTTCTTCAGCTTTCTAGCTCTGGCTCTTGGCTCTGACTCTAGCTCTAACTCTTTGGCTCTGGCTCTGGTTCTAGCTCTCAGCTCTCGCTTCTGGTGCTCGCTCTGGCTCTTGGCTCTGGCTATTTTCTCTTGCACTCTAAGCTCTTTCTCTTGGCCTTTGCATGCCTTTGTGAGTCGCTCAACCTCCAAGCAACTCCAACAACAATATGCTACTATCAATTGAGCTCTCTGGCTTTTCACTTGACCTCTGAGTGACTCCCCAGACTCTCTATGCATTCAACATTTTTTTTTTGTTGTTCGCTCTGCGGATCTGCCTCCAACCTCTGGTGGCTCTGCCTATTACCATGAGCTCGGCTCTGGTTGCTCTGCTTCCCCTGGTCTGCTCTCTCCTTTCCTCCATTTTTCTTCCCTCCTTTTTACTCTCTATTTGTTCGTGGCTTAGAACCATTCCGTTCCCCGACTGTTCGTTTCGGCTTCTGTCTCTTCGGATCGCTTGCTGCTGTCCGCTTGGGATCCCTTGCTTTGCATCATCATCACTGTAACGCTTCATAGAGAGGTGGCCACTTGTCTCCTCATGAGCTGAGCCAACTCTTCCTCAAATGGTTCGTTACTTCGGTTACTCTGTGAAATGATTCATCTGCCAACTCAGCGGTCCAATCGGACTTCAACCTTTATGTGCTGAAGCTTATTTTCTCCGTCGAATCTGGTTTCCCATCGGGCGAAATCTCTGCTGTTAGGTGTGGGGCCTCCAGATCCTACAGTTATCGCTCTTATCGCGCAAATGACTTGCTCAGACATTAGCCTGAGATGAGAGCGGTTTTCTCTCTCATTCGCTGGACACACGTCAATCAACGAATGGAATCGCTCGTTCTCCTGACAAACCCGCTTACTGCCCAGAACGCCTCCGATATTTCGCTAGTTTTGGAGCGTGTGACCCGCCTGTCACTTTAGCGCTTTTCCCACGGTTCTCTGGCTTCCTTTGTGACTGAGTGCTCGGGGCTTTTCCATTTCGAGGGGTTTTTCCCAGTGATGCCCTAATCGCGCATCAGAAACAGCCTCTGTTTCCTGATCTGGATTTCCCAAGTGCTAGTTTGCGCCACTGCGTGGTCTCCACTAGCCTCGGTCAGCATGCTTTGACCGAAGGTCCCCCTTGCTCCATGCTGGCTGAAAATTGTTATTGTTCAGAGGTTATTTATAATAGGCTTCAACATCCACAAGACTTTAAACTTCGATATGAGTTTTTATAGAGTTCGGGTAGCTTTTAAGAGAGTTTAAGGATCCAATTTTAGATCACGCCTTCCCACTAAAAGAACTTTTGGTCCACCAAAAGATTGACATATTGATATGAGAAGTAAATGAGAGTAACAACACACTCTTCTTTCAGCCTCCCTACACTTGCCTTTGCATAGTGCCTCTGAACCATAATCTCTGACCACTTCCCTTGTTGGATGGGTTGGTCATCTCGGGAAGAACTATTTTCCTCCTTGACTTCATGTAGAACTTATGTTGTGAAGTTTGCAGAAGGTAGTTTGAACTTCTTTGCCTTGATCCTTGATCCAAGGTGGCTCAAACAAATGTGAAGTACATCTGCTCCACAAAACTTTCATTTGTACCTGTTTGAAAAGCTGCCAACAACAACTGTTAACAACAGCAGGGATACAGACAACAACTGCATGGGCTAACTCCTGCTTCAACAAAGAAATAGATTTCACATCTTGTGAACCCTTCCATGTCTTATATATGCATACAAATGATTAGCTAGATAATCAAGCCAATAAAACATGCCTTTACAACAAATGACCCTTCAAGTCAAGCATGTAGGAAAAAGACCTTTAGGACTCTTTTCCAAAAGATGAAACACTTCATCCTCATCTCCATTTTAGAGACCAAGTTAACTTCTCCCAAGCCAACATTACATGCATCTCATGCTCATGCATGCATTGCATCTATCAAATTTTGCTTAAGTATACTATACTTTCGAAGCTAAAATGAACATATTGTTGCAGCAATAAAGTGAGTTTCCTACTCAACTTCTTTCTATTTACCATTTGGTAAGATCCTGCAACTTGCATTTATTCCACTAAGAAATGCAAATAGATGCATAAATAGACATGCAGTCTTAATTGGATAAGAATTCTAGACATTTCTTACCAATCCATTTCAAAGGTCCCTCCTTTGTTTGCACATCAGCATCGATATGTGAATCATCCTGAACCACATCAATCATGGAATCTTTATTTCCATCCCTGCCATTTTCTCTTTCCACCTTCTCCTTCAGCTTTGGTGGAAGTAGTGCTGGATTCAAAGCCCAACACCTTTCAGTAAGATGCCTTTGCTTATGGCAGTAAGTGCAACACATGTGCATCCTTTTGACAGAATGATTTGCCTTGTCTTGTGGACCTTTGGCTACTTGCTTCTTTTCCTTCAGAAGTTTCCTGTATGTGGCCATCCTCTTCCAACATCTAGAAACATAATGTTTATTCAAACCACAAAAGGAACATGCAATTCTTTTTCCATGCTTTACAAAATCAAAAGGAATGTGTTTAGAACCAGATTTATACCTACCTCTTTCACCTTTATTTCCTTCATGGGGAGGTGAAATAACTGAATAAGTAGCTCCCTTTGTAACACTATCACTTTCTTCAAGGCTGTCAGAGTTTCCACAACTCTTTGGTTCAAGTGTGTGCTTCTGAACACCTGCATCATGCAAATGATGTTTCAAGCTATTGCATTCCTCCTGAATACAATGATCACACTTCTAAGGTACAGGACCTACAATGAAACTCCTTTTTGGAACTGTTTCAATGGGCTTCATGGCAGCTTTGGGACTCTCTCCACAAGATTGTCCATATCCAAGACCCAAATACTTAGGCCTTTCCTCAACCATTATTGGTTCAACAATACTTTGTGCGTGCTTTCCCAAGCCCTTTCCTTCATAGCCCATCTTGGACATTAGCTTGGAACCTATGCCTCTGGTATGTTTTTCAAAAGAACCAATATAAGCATTCTTACAAGAATTTGAAGACAAACAGGAATGGTTTGCCTCTTCTTCAAGCTAATACTTGGCCAAGTCTTCTTTTGCAACAAAGAGTTGTGACTCCAATGCATCCTTTTCAGGTTCATACTTGCAATATGAAGTTGTCTCTCCATTTCCTGCAATTTGTCAGAAAGCATCTACTTCTCTTCCTCCATGAAATTCAACTGCTCTCTAAGCATGTTGCTCTTCCTTCCATCCTCATACATTTCTCTCACCATATCCATCATGGTGGACAAGTCTTGCTTCATGTCTCCATCAAAGACTCTTGTGAAGAAAGAAGAATTTGAGGACTCACTTGTAGAAGTTGTTATTTTCAAAATGCACAAAAGAAATTCAAACACGATTAATAAAGAGCTTATTCAACAACCTTTTGCAACAACCTTCCTGTCCTTCAAGGGTTGCTTCTTCAACCCTTCTTCCTTCGTGTCCTTCCTCGACTGAGCTATCAATAGCTTTCCCTTCACCTCTACAAACTCAAACAATAGTCAGTCTGCAACCAAGCATACAATCAATCAGACAATCAATCCGTGACTGCGCAAACACCTTTTGGACATGCAATGTTTGCCTTGTCAATCAAGCATTCTGATGCAACCTTCTTTGAAGGTGGGGTTAATCAATCTTAAGCTCTGATACCATCTGATCTAAAAATGGGGCTCTTAGGCTTCTTGTCTAACTTACAAGGACCTCTCCCACTTCCAAAGCTTTAAAATTTTCCCAAGTCTTAATGATTAACCAATGCGGAAATCAGAAATGCTTAAAAATATGGGTGTATGCTTGTATTTGTTTTCAACTGATTATTTACTTTAAAATCTGTTGTTTGTGCTGATATGGGAAGATACTTAAACTGATATATAAATGCATATAACAGTAGCTAAAGCAATAGTAAAAACAAACACATAAGACAACAATATAATATGGAGTTCACCCTGATATCTTGGGCTACGTCTCCTTGAGCTCTAATCAACTCGATTAGGCTCTCTAGGATTATGGCAACAGTTCTTTTACAAGTTCCACACTCAACTCCAATGTTTTACACAGGAACATTGGGCTTAGAACACCATCTTATCCCTTGGCTCTTAGATTTCTTCGTCTTTCTAGCTCTGGCTCTTGGCTCTGGCTCTAGCTCTTGCTCTGGCTCTTAACTCTAACTCTGGCTCTGGCTCTTTGGCTCTAGCTCTGGTTCTGGTTCTCAGCTCTCGTTTCTGGTGCCCGCTTTGGCTCTTGGCTCTGGCTATTTGGTTTGGCACTCTAAGCTCTTTCTCTCGGCCTTTGCATGCCTTTGTGAGTCACTCGACCTCCAATCAACTCCAACAACAATATGCTACTGTCAATTGATCTCTTTGGCTTTTCACTCGACCTCCGAGTGACTCCCAGACTCTCTGCGCATTCAACGTTTTTTTCACTGTTCGCTCTGCGGCTTTGCCTCCAACCTCTAGTGGCTCTTCCTATTACCGTGAGCTCGGCTCTGGTTGCTTTGCTCCCCCAGTCTGCTCTCTCTTTTCCTCCCTTTTTCTGCCCCCCTTTTTACTCTCTGTCTGTTCATGGCTTAGAACCATTCTGTTCCCGACTATTCGTTTCGGCTTCTGTCTCTTTGGATCGCCTGCTGCTATCCGCTTGGGATCCCCTGCTCTGCATCATCATCATTGTAACGCTTCACAGAGAGGTGGCCACTTGTCTCCTCACGAGCTGAGCCAACTCTTCCTCAAACGGTTCGTTACTTCGGTTACTCTGTGAAATGATTCATTCGCCAACTCAGTGGTCCAATCGGACTTCAACCTTTATGTGCCGAAGCTTATTTTCTCCGTCAAATTTGATTTCCCATCAGGCGCAACCTCCGTCGTTAGATCTGGGGCCTCCAGATCCTACGATTATCGTTCTTATCATGCGGATGACTTGCTCAGACATTAGCCCGCGATGAGAGCGGTTTTCTCTCTCATCCGATGGACACTTGTCAATCAACGTATGGAATTGCTCGTTCTCTTGACAAACCCGCTTACCACCCAAAACGCCTCCGATATTCCGCTAGTTTTGGAGCGCGAGTCTTGCTTGTCACTTTAGCGCTTTTTCCATGGTTCTCTGGCTTCCCTTATGATTGAGCGCTTTTCCATTTCGAGAAATCGCAATTAGAAACAACCTCCGTTTCCTGATCTGGATTTCCCAAGTGCTAGTTTGCACCACTACGCGGTCTCCACAGGCCTCGGTCAACGTGCTTTGACCGAATTTCCCCATTGCTCCGTGCTGGCTACAAATTGTCATTGTTCAGAGGTTATTTCTAATAGGCTTCGACATCCACAAGACTTTAAACTTCGATATGAGTTTTTACAGAGTTCAAGTAGCTTTTAAGAGAGTTTAAGGATCCAATTTCGGATGACTAACTGTACTCTTTCCACTTCGACTGCTATAATGTCTTTCCTAACCAACTTCTCAAGAATCTTAAGATATTTGATGCCCCAATCTTGCACCAAATCAATAGTTGTGCTTGTAACCTTCAAGACCTTCAGGATCTATTGATATTTCTTCTGAATTTGGACTAAGGACACCATCACCTCATGTAGGAGAACCATCTCATTGTACAACTACTTCGTGGTGTCTTCCATCAGCTTCAATTCTCCAAGTATTTCCATTCGTAGCTTTGTTGTGCTAATGCTAGCGAAATACAACCTATTGTTTTGCAGAAACCAACTCCTTTCGCAACTGTGCATTCTCACTCAAAAGATTCTTTGTATTGTCTTGTGCTATTGTAGCAAAATGCACATTCATTTCCATGATTTCTTGGGGATTTCTCCTGGCATTGGATGTTATTACCTTTTCTATTGCTATGGAGACTAGATGAACAAGACATTGGGAAAGTACCTTCACCTTTCTTATACAATCCTTTTCTTCGGTTGATTGAAGGTAAATATGGATACATTTGATGGGCCTCATTAATTTGTATATCATAAGGCCCATTTTCCCATCCTCCAGCTTATAATTTCCTCTTTTCTCGCATTTATTAACATCTTTTTTACTATAATGTGACTAATAGGGAGACTAAATGATGTTTGTCATATTTTGTGGCCTAATGTGATTACTATGTAGGAAAAGAGTGCATTTGAGTACATCTACTATGAAAATATACGTTGGAGGAAGCTGAAGAATATGTAGGAGGTTTTTCCCCTGTATTTACTCACCTACAACTCGACTTGATACCTAAAATCACTCACCTACAGATCGAAGATATTATAACAACTAATGCACTCAAGGAATCTCAAGGATATAAGGGAACAAGATCCACTTTTTTAGATATTTTGGAGGGAACCAACCCTCTTTCCAAGGAGGATTTCCTTTAGCAATTTTTTGTATAAATAAGCAAGCCTAAGGGCTCAATAATATTCAAACCTTTAGAGAAGATAAGAGCTACTAAGAGCTAGGAGCTTGAGATTGTCATTTCCATTCCTTTACATGATGTACTTGAACTTTGTTTTATGTCAATGAAAAGCTTACTGTTATCTTCCATCTGAGTTTTTTTTAGAGGGATGAGTCCCCTTGGGTTAGGGCCCAACCTAGAGGCTCCAATCTCTCTTCATGTATTTTATTCATGCATTGCCTTTCATAGTAGCATATCCTTTCCTTCTTAGTAGAGTTTGGTCATAAAGTTTGTTGGTGCATGACTATATACCACATCTCTTGTGGGAAGTGTGGTTGATGAATTTGTATTTTCAAGCCAAAAAAATATGATTACTTTCCTTTGCAATTGTTAGATCTTAGATTAGTGCTCTTCTACATACTCTTTTTTTCTGCATATCTAGTGATTAAATGGCGATATTCATTGAGCCTAGAAAGTATAATATTTCATAAATGTAGGTTAGATGCATGGTACAAGTTATATTGTCTTTTTATGAAGTAGGTATATTTCAAATAAAATTCAACTCATCCTTTCTCATTTAGTTCCATTTTTCTGCATTTTGGTTATAAGTTTGGCATTCTTTTCAAGTTGTAAATGAATTATTTTTAGGGTGACCAAGTACTACTATTTTTTTGTAGGTTTGGAATTTTCATTCCACACTCCTACTCCCATCACTGTATTCCTTCTCCTTATATCACACTTCTCTCAAAACGTTATCCACTGAGAACATAATTCTTGGTTGTTGAAGGCCACCATGTCCATTGGTTTTTGTGCAAGATGGGCATCTGAAGGGTATTAAGGTTGGAAAAGATTCATACGACCTTCATATACCCTCCACTACCTTTCCCTACCTTCATACCACCCTTTCCACCATCAGGATGCTCACGGATCCAATCCTGTAGAAAAATAAGGTAATCTTGTAACATCTTGTAGCAATCTTCTAGCATCATGTAGCACCGTCAAAACTTGGCTAGATTTTCTCCTAAATATTGATTTTTTCCACTTAGACTTGAATAATGTCACGTAGGCTCTGAAACTAAGTTTGAGGGATACTAAAGGCCACTTAGGATTTTCCTTTTCTTCACTGCAACACATTTCTACAATTAGGGTTAGTGGACAGATTTATGAGTTTAATGATACAATGATGATTTTCTTGATTGTCTCATGATATGTCTAATGAACTCTATCACTAAAGCTAATCGCTTTAAATACGATGATTAAAGGTTGTTTTCATGCTCATTTACTTATGAAAGGTAGACTAGGACTGCTTTTCTGGGATTCATGCTCCTTAAGTTAGGGTTTCAATTGCAAGCACTGTTATTTCCATTGCATAGGTTAGGTTTCCTTTTTAATGAAACTTTTACCTTCTACAATTAGATCAGTGTTTACATTCCTAAAAGGAGCATATAATTTATATTTCTGCAAGTAACCTAATCTTTACATTTTTGCAAGTAGCCTAATATTTACATTTCTGCAACTAGGGTTAGCATTTACATTTTAGCAATTAGCATCTTCATTCCTTTTGCAAGTAGAATAATATTTCCATTTCTGCAAATAAAATAGGAATTTCCTTTCATACATATTCTTACCTAGCCAATTTAGTATCAGTTGATAGAGCGGTCTTTGTATGTTGAACTATTTAATGAGGTTCGGTCTTCATAATGACATAGGTAATCATGATTTTATGTGTTTAATGTAAAGAGAAAAATAAATTTATTATTTTTATTCTTGAGGAATGATTTCATGCTCAAGGGAAATTTATTTTATAGGTCAAGCACCCATTAAATGCTTCTAGGGCTTGTCATTGAGTCTACAAGTCAATTGAGTCATTGTCATGTACAGAAAACCCTTTTGGGCATGTTACATCCATTAAAGAAAAAAATATATAAAGTCAAAAGTGTCAAATAGACACTCCAAGACCTTCTCATCATTAAAAGAACAATTTGGTCTTCATGAGTAGAAAAGTTAGCCCAAAGACACCAATTCAACTTGGAAAGAAGCCTATATATATAAGAAGATTTTTACCTCATTTGAATATTTTCTCATATTCTCTCAAGAAGTTCTATCTAAGAAGAAAAAGGAAGTTGAATACCCAACAAATAAAAAGAGGAAGAAAACGAAGTTTTGTGATTGTCTTTGAGCTTCTATCATTCACAAGTGCGAGAGAATTAGGGCATTAATTGCAACAGTAAGACCAAAAATGTAGGTACCTTAGGAGACTGAAATCAGGTGTGAAAGAGACTAAGTTTTCAAGCTTAGTTAACAAGGAGAAGTATATCCAAGCGAAGACGGAAAGGAATCAAATTCATCTCACATGTGCCATCTAGGGTTTTTGCAGTTGAATTTGCAAAATAAGTTGTTAGGGGTTGAAGTGGAAAAAAAAGTTGTTGGCAGTCGAAGTGGAAAGAAGAAGTTGTTGGTAGTCAAAGTTGTTGGAGAAACTGTTGGAGGTCGAAGTTGCAGAAGTTCTTGAGGTCGAAACTGATCGAAGGAGAGCTTATCAAGGAGGACGTATTGACTTGTTCTTAGAGGGGTATTGGTCAAGGGTCATAGGTCTTGGAATTCGTCATTTGAAGTTCTATAAGAAGAAAAGAGTTCTTGTGGGTTTTTCCTCTTAAGGGGAGAGGTTTTGGCCCTAGTTGATCGCCTATATCTTGTGTCCTCTTATCTCATTATTCTTCATTGTTTGGTAGTTGTTTGATGATCAATTTTATGGAAAAAAAAAATTACTGAGCATAGTCCAAATGCTCAGTATTTATGAAAAGGTTCTCATACTAAAAAAAAAAATACCGAGAATATTTTAAATGCTCAGTCAAAATGAGAAATTTATCATTTTGTGTAATAAAGTGAAAAAAGAAGCTAATCACATAAATAAAAGGGTGGAGAGTGGGGAAAGTTGAAGGGAAGCTAGGGTTTAGAATAGGGAGCAACAGGAGGAGCAAGCTGGTAACAATGGAGGGGCTAGGAGGAGGGAGCTCCACTCCCTCCTACAACAACATTGTATCAAATATAAGCAGGGAAACGAGTTTGAATGGATTCAGGAAACCCTTGGAAGCTGGAAAAAAGAAGACAAATTCAAAAGAACTAGAAAGCAGCAAAGCTGATGAATAGGAAGAAACTCTCGGGGCGGTCAAAAGGGAGGAGAGACCAGAGGACAACAGTCAGAAAAATGTGTACAAATCTACAACAGGGCCCTGTAAGCCCAAGTCAACCATCAAACCTCGGGTGGTTCTGAATGATCCTGCACTGTAGGAGCACAGAGATCACATGGCAACTTATGCTATTATATGCAATTTTATGGGTATATGGCCCACAGAGAAGAATATGTACACATAGATAAGAAACAACTAGAAACCAAAGGGAGATATAGCTTTGCATCTAGGGTCCAAGGGTTTCTTCACAATGGTTTTTACTAGCCTAGAGGACAAGACATAGTGTTTGAAGGAGGACCTTATTTCTATGTTGTTGCAGGACTATATATGCGACCCTGGGTAATGAACTTTGTCCCGGAGCGAGAAACGTTCACATCAGTCCCGGTATGGATAAGACTTTACTCCCTACCTCTAGATTATTGGCTACCTGAATCCTTAAAAGCTATAGGAAATAAATTAGGACATTTTCTAAAAGTTTCAGAGGCAACTCTGCGAGGAAAATATACCTCCTTCGCATGAATATGTGTGGAAATGGATCTATCGGGAGCACTCCCGGATGAAGTTGTCATAGAAGTTTATGATGAGGAATGGGTACAGGTGGTGGACTATGAACATGTCCCTTTTAGATGTCGGAAATGTCATGAACATGGACACCTATTTAGAGACTGCCCACAAAACAAAAGGGAGGATAATCCGAGAACCAACACAGGCAAAGATCCTAAAGGATTCACCAAGATGGGAGGCAGAGGGAAAGGAGGAGGAAGAAAGTACCAGAAAAGATAGAGTGAAAACAAGCTATCAAGTCAAAACAGTTTTAAAAGTTTAGAAGAAGAAGGGGGGAACATTGGAAAGGTCGTTACACTAGACAACCATCCTACAGAGAAGGAAAAGGAGGACAACATGGAAATAATATAGGAAAACAACGAACAACAGGAAATCATACCAAACAACATGGAACTAAGCAGGGACTAGGAGATGACCCCAAGTGAAGTTGGGACAGAGGACCAAGAACTACATGAGATTCTTGAGAGGGAGAATCTTGATATAGAAAAATTCTTAAACCATGGAACCAACAAAGGGATAGACTCCCTACCACAAGAGGAGTTTGATAAAGTACAATATCTCTTCCTCTGGAGATCTCAGTCAAAAGCCTTAGGAATCAAAAGAAGCCATGAAAGCTAGGACCATAGAGGGGTCAAATCAATGGAGGAAATATCAAGAAACTCGACCAAAAACCCAGACATGAAAAGAGGAAGAAAAAGACAAAATGAACTGCTAACAGAGTGTGGAAAGCTCATGATCAACTCAGGTAAGATGAAATATCTCACCATTTACTCATTCAAAAACCCATCATTATGAAGCTCACAACCTGGAATATGAGGGAACTAGGAAGTAAAAGGAAACAGAGGAATCTCAGCAACAAATTAAATGAAGAAAACCCAAATGTGGTGTTCATACAGGAAACAAAATGGTCCATAGATAAAGTCCAAAAGATACATAACAAATGGCTCTGTAAATATGAGCACCTAGAATTCAAAGCCAATAACACATCGGGTGGGATTCTTACTCTTTTGAATCCTAAGAAATTTGGCATTCTGGATACGGAAGCATCCAAGAACTACCTTTCAATGGTTATCCAACCTTTGGGTGACAAGGAAATTTGTATGGTCACAAATGTCTATGGTCCTCAAAATTCTGAAGACAAACTCAAGCTTCTTACCTCACTAGAGGAGCTAAGGGAAAGACACCCAGTAACACCCTGGATTTTGGGTGGAGATTTCAACATGATCAAATCTCTCACGGAAAAAAAAGGAGGAACTAGAGTAATAGGAAGAGACTCTATTGCCTTCCAGAACTTCCTAATCAACTTGAAGCTAGTGGACTTAGCAACCGCAAATGGAACCTTCACATGGAACAATAAGAGGGGAGGAGCTTCCCAAGTTGCCTCAAAACTAGATAGATTCATTATCTCAGAGAACCTCTTCCTCCCTAGACCTAAATTGAATGCTTTTATCCTTCCTTTTGGAGGGTCAGACCACTGGCCGATTCAGCTAGAAGCTTCTTTTATTGGCACTCCAAGGAACAGACCTTTCAGGTTCGAAAATGTTTGGCTCACTCACCTTGACTTCATCTCCAATATTGATAAGTGGTGGAAGGAAGATTTACCTGTTCAAGGCACGAAAATGTTCGTTCTGCAACAAAGACTCAAATGCATTAAGTTCAAACTCAAATATTGGAAAAAAATGAGTTTGGCAATATTTTTAAATCCAAAAGAGAAGTGGAACAAAAGCTACAGAAAATTAACCAAATTCTTATCAAGGAGGGCTTTACTGAGGATAGGAAATTTCAAGCTAACTCTCTCCAATAGGAATGGGACATCAGATGTCAGCAGGAAGAAATCTTCTGGAAGCACAAATCAAGAGTGCAATGGCTTAAAGAAGGAGAAAGAAATACAAGGTTTTTCCACAAATCAACCATGGAACATTGGGCTCATAATCGAATCACAAAGCTCATAGATACTCAAGGGAAAGAGATAAGCACACACAAAGATATGGAATCCATTTTGGTACAACATTTTCAAAATATAGCAGAGGAGCCTATCTTAGACAGATCACTAGCTATTAAAAGATTTACGTAGCATATTCCAAAACTGGTGACCAAGGAAGATAATTATAATCTCAACAGACCAGTGACAGAAGAGGAGGTAAAAGAAGTAATGGGAAATCTCCTAGACCGGATGGTTTCAACGTTGACTTATTCAAGGCAGGCTGGGAAATAGTCAAATAGGATATACTGGAGGTGGTGGAGGATTCAAGAATTTCAAAAACAATCCTAAAAGCACTAAATACCTCCTTCATAGCCCTAATTCCTAAATAGGATAAAGCAATGACTCCAAATCGATTCAGACCCATAGCCCTCTGTAATGTAATATACAAAATCATCTCCAAAGTTATTGCAAACAGACTCAAGCCACTTCTTCCAACTCTCGTGTCGGAGGAGCAAATTGGTTATGTGGAAGGAAGGCAAATTCTCAATAACATCATTCAAGCTCATGAAGTAGTGCGCTCACTCAAGAATAATAAGCAAGTAGGGATGATCATACAACTGGACCTAGTGAAAGCTTATGACAAACAAAGCTAGTTATACATCAAAGAAGTTCTAATAGCATATGGCTTTGAATGGAATTGGATAAGATGGGTTATGGCTCTAGTAACATCTGCTAGCTTTTCTATCCTTCTCAATGGTTCTCTAACCCGATCCTTTTGACCCTCGAGAGGTCTTAGGAAACGAGATCCACTCTCTCCCTTTCTCTTTATCCTTATAATGGAAGGATTAGGAAAAGTGATCATTTCTGCCAAAAGGGAAGGCACAATCCAGGGTCTCAAGCTCACCCAAGACGGAGACTCTCTGACTCATCAACATTTTGTAGATGACACCATGTTATAGGGCATACCAATAGTCAAAGAAGCCAAAGCTTACAAACAAATCTTGCAAGATTTTGCTTTGGCAGCTGGTACAGAGGTAAGTCTCTCAAAATCTAAAGTATTTTTTTCAATACAAATATTGCTATTCAGAGAAACCTCTCCAGAATTCTCGGCTTTCAGAGAGACCACCTTCCCTCCAAATATCTAGGAATACCTCTCACTGACAAACCTTTGAGCAAAGAAGTTTGGGAGCCATTGACTAATAAACTGAAGGACAAAATCAACAAATGGACAAGTCGATCTTTTAATCTAGCTGGCAGGCTCATTCTCACAAAGGCAATCCTGCAATCTATTCCCATATATATGTTTTCAGCTCTTCCTGTCCCTAGAGGAGTAGCCCATAAAATCAAGAACATGCAAAGATATTTTCTTTGGGGAAAAGGGGAGGCAAAAAAGAAATGGGCTCTGGTAGCTTGGGACAAACTCTGCAAACCCAAACCTCATGGGGGTCTAGGTCTCCATGACTTGTAAACTCTCAAAAACGTTTTTGGGGCCAAACTTTGGTGGAGATGGATGAAGGAATCAAGTAACCCATGGGCCAAGCTCTGGAAACAGAAATATGCAAAGGACTGGCAAGAATGGGACCTCATTAGAATGACCGGACATATCTGAGGCTCCCATATTTGGAACAATGCTTGGGATAATAGAGCTTTAGTTTAGAAACATAGTTTCTGGGAGATTGGAAATGGGAACCTTGCCTGGTTTTGGGAGGATAACTGGCAGCAGGAACCCAACTTAAGTAGAGAAGGACTGGATATTCTCAAAGAGGAAACTGTCAACAAAGGACTAAAAAAGGTCAATGGCTTTTGGGATAAGACAAGGAACAATGACAAATGGAGAACATGGAAAGTACCAGTTTACAGTGAAGAGACTCCTATGAAGACCTAGGCTGAAGCTCTTGCTACAATCTTGGAAAAGAGGAAAATTTTGATCTCTACTTTCACACATCAACTTAGATGGGGAAGAAGCAGTGAGGGCAACTTCAACCTCAAAGAAGCCAAAGAAATTTCCACTAGTTACAATTTTTCAAACCCGGATAAAATTTGGAAGGACCTATGGAAGCACCCTCACTGGATGAAAATCAAGCTGTTTATGTGGATGGTTCATCACAAAAAGATTATGACTTGGGAAAATATTAGAAAGAAAGGTTTTGCGTGACCTTCCAAATGCCAGTTATGTGGTATCCACGAAGAAAAGAGGGATCACCTTCTCAGCCTCGGTACCTTCACCTCAACCTTATGGAACTAGGTTGCCTCTATCTTTAGGCAAACTTACAGGGATGAAAACAACATCTCCAAAACCTTAAAAAATTGGAGGAAAAGACTTTCTGAGAATGAGACAGTCAACATAGCTTGGACATTGATACCAGGATTTTTAATATGGAATATCTGGAAAGAATGCAATAATAGAATTTTCAATGATAAATCTAGCCATCCCCAAAGCATAATAGCTCAAATCCTAAGGCAACTCAAAGAAACGATAAATACCATTCAGAAGCAACCTCCTGAGAATCCTTCATCACACCGGGAGGCTCACATTCTTCTGCTTTTGGGCCTACAAAAGCTGGTCCCGCCTGGCACAATCTGGATTGCAACACACTCTACAATGAGGTAGGATTACTGGCAACCACCCCCCGGGGCTCCCTGAAATTCAATATAGATGGATCCTCAAAAGGAAACCCTGTGGTTGCGGGTTACATAGGAGCTATAAGAGATGACAAGGGGAATATAATAGTCATCTTCCATAGTCATTTAGGGAATGCTACCAATAAAATGGTGGAACTAATGGCCATAGAGCAGTGCTTAGAGATTCTGAAAGATCTCAATATGACAAACGCCATAATAGATGTTGACTCTGAATTAACAATTAATTCAATAAGAAAAATAGCAAATGGCTCTGCATCAGAGAAAGTCTCAAACCACTGGCGACTTTTGCAGGTCTATCATCGTATTCAATTGCATCTAAGAATCCTAAGAACCCTAAGTTTTGTACATGTGCATAGAAATGCAAACAGATTAGCGGACCGGCTGGCAAATGAAGGGGTGCTCTGTAAAAATGATCATAGTATTTACAGGTGGGAGCTAACACCCACAGGGAATTTGCAAGAGGAATGCCACAGTCTGGCATGCATAGACAATAAGCATTATCACAGTATGAAGGAGATGCAGCAATTGGGTAATTAAGTGAATGGCGAACAAGGGTTCATCAAGCAGAAGACCTCAACATCGGCGCGGCGGAAGATTTCTAATGGATGGAAGGATAAGGAGAAAGAGTGGTTTCCTTTCTCAAATAAAACAGAAGTCAAGTGTTTTAGTGGTTTATCAGGGGCTCCCAAGACCCAAAGTGGTTTTTCATGGTTTTCCTCCGATGCCATTCATTAATAACCACGTGGTGGCAGGTGAAGAGAGAAAAACACCTATATCGGGCGGGTTTTCCTCGAGCTTCTCCTCTGCCCGATATGCTCCTCAACCGTCAGATTTGGAGGGTGAAGATCTACGACCACAGTTCATCGAGCTAGTTGGAGGCATTATCCTCCGAGCTTATCGTGATCATCATGGTGGTTCTTGGGTTTCAGATGTCAAAGTAGCATAGGATATATCTCCCTGGACGGACCTGATAGTACCCTTGAATTGGGTTTATTTTCCTCTCATGTCCGTGGGTTTTGTGAACTTGTAGGCATTTTGAGTTGCCTTTTTGTCAATTTGTAGGCGTTCACAGAGTTTTGCGGGACCGAGGCCTGATTTAGAGGCTTGGCGGTCACCGGCTGCTCTCGTTGACTTTTGAGCCGGGACTTGTAACATACCTTTGTAACTTTTTAGCCATTGAATGAGAAGGAAACACTCTTGCTTTAGCAAAAAAGAAAGAAAGAAGAAGCTAATCAATTTAATTAAAATACATCACAAGTAGTTATCAAAGTAAGAGAAGTCATCTAATCTGCTACCCCATATTTCTCAACATTGTATGCTTAGCCTAGTCCATTGCTTGAAAGTGACATGAGTAGATCTTAGCCTATTGTGCATATAACATGGTTACTTCTTCATTTTGTACAAACCCCGAGTTGATAATTAAATATGGTAGGCTTGGGAGTTGTAACACTCTTGTTGCAATACTAAGGCTCATCACTTTTTTGGCGTTGTTGTTGGGGAAGGTGTCTAAGTAGGTGTTGTTTATGCTTAGAATTTGCTTCCTTTTTCATATTTATTTTTATTTGTATCACATTGTTTGACATGGAAAAGAAAAAATACCTCGTACGAGTAGTGATAATCAAGGGAAATTCATACCAGAAAACCCCACCCCTTATAGCAGTCAATCATCACTCTTCTTTGGTAATTGTGAACCTATTACTCTGAAAACAAAAGAGTAGGAGAATCTCTTAGGTGAGCAAACAAAACTCTTTGAAGAACCCCTAGGGCAGGAATAACCTATATCACCTACCCAAAACATGGTTGAGAACAGGCAGAACGAGATCTTTCCTACTTGAGAAACCAATGTGCAGGCTAGGATGAAGAATATAAGCCCCACTTCTATCCCACACTTCTATGGCCTAGCCTCTGAAGACCTTAACACATTCATGTTCAATTGTTTTGTAGTTTGTAGGACCTATGATTAAATGAACGAAAGTTGAAGCTATTTCCTTCAACCCTCAAGGATGCAACCACACTAGTTCATGAGCCTGCTTGGGGGAAGTATCACTATCTAGGAACAAATGTAGAAAACCTTTAATGAGAAATACAAGGTTTATTGTAGCTCTAAGTAGACATAAGAAGATATCTTTAGGATGACCCTAGGGCTAGATGAGTCCTTAGAAGATTATGAGGAAAGGTTTCAACTCAACTACAGAAGTGCTAACTATATCGACCTTGACCCTGAGTCACTAAAGCTTGTACTCCTTCAAAGGGTTAGGGTGGATGTAATGGAGATCATTAATATGTTATCTGGTGGAGATATTTACCAAATTATCTATGAAGATATCAAAACAATATTCAAGAATCATTATAGGGCTGCAAGGGAGAGGGATAGGTCCAATCAAGGCATGGTCACTATCTGGGCACAAATGTAGAAAACCTTTAATGAGAAATACAAGGTTTATTGCAGCTCTAAGTAGACAAAAGAAGATATCTTTAGGATGACCCTATGGCCATATGATTCCTTAGAAGATTATGAGGAAAGGTTCCAACTCAACTACAAAAGGGATAATTATACCCTTGACCCTGAATCACTGAAGCTTGTACTCCTTTGAAGGGTTAGGGAGGATGTAATGGAGATAATTAATATGTTATCCAGTGGAGATATTTACCAACTGACCTATGAAGACATCAAGAGAGTATTCAAGAATCATTATAGGGCTGCAAGGGAGAGGGGTAGATCCAGTCAAGGCCTAGTTAACTCTTCTCCCTCCACCTCAACCATCACACATTAGATAGGGAGTATGCTAGAAGACTTTAAGAGTGAGATGTTGTAAATTTTTTCCTGACAGATGGATACTATGCAAATTAAGTGAAAGCAAGAGGAAGCATAAATGAAAATAGCTATGTTTTTACCTAGATGCACTAAGAGGCACCCAATAAATGAGTGTCCATAGGAAACCATAGAGGTCTAATTTGTTTTTGAGGAGAACCATGCAACAAAAAAAGGTCCCTCTTCCAGGATTTAAGGTTGTAAACCAAGGGGTAGAGAATGGATTGGAGAAATGTGGCTTCATCAACTAAAGGAGGACACAAAGGCCCCTGACCGTATCGACAAGGCAAGTAAGGTGCACAATATCCTTCTTTCAATCGAAATGAGAATGCACCCTTTCATCCTTGGTATCCTCTAGCTCACTCATCTTGGTCCATGCCCTCTCCTTGGTCCTATACTCCTCAATACCCTCCTCGGATTTTCAATCCACCTTTCCAGCCATATCAATGTTAGCCTCCTCAATGGGGTTGTTATCACTTAAGAATTCTAATGCCCAAATTTCTCACATTAGTTTGATGGTAAAGGTCGGTGCTAGTCTAAGTTTAATTTCTGTTTGCCTTAGAGTCTAAGTCTTAGGAGTCTTGATGGTATACTTAAATAAAGGTCAACTATGCATTCTCATTCATCACCGGTCTCATAACCATGTGTCAGTTTTGTTCAAAGGTTACTATGTGCCACAAAGCTCTTTAGGTGATTTCGTAGCTGATGCAGGAGAATCTAACCCCCTCCTTAATCAAATAGGAATCCGAAGCGAAGCAAGGAGGATGTGGACAGCAAAGCTGAGTTGAAGGAGAAAATAAGGGAAATCTGTTTTAAAACAGATTTAAAGTAGCTTTAACGCGGATATGTCTTGAGGAGAGTTACTATTCATAACAGCTGTGCATGCATTAAGGAAGTCTTTTGCTGGAGAAAAACAAGGAGAGGATCGGATCGATCCTTCCAATCTAACACTTCTTGTATGTATATAAGACAGAGATTTGAGAGCGTGAGGGAGATATCTGATTGGGGAGGCGGAGAGCCAGAGTGATAGATACAAGATGTAGTAGAGAGAGTCTCTGTGCTAAGGCTGAAATGCCTTAGATCTGTAACCTTGTTGTTCTTATATAATATATATGCATTTATGTGTTTATTGTGCACTATTTGTGTTTCTCATATGTATGTGTGTTAGTGGCTCGAAAGCCAGCTCTTATATGTGTGTGCCGAGGGCTTCAAATCCCAATTTTGTATGTCTTGATCAACCATCAGGCGCGATGGCGATCTAATGGATTAATATTACATATGTGCATGTTACACGTGAAGTGGTATATGGTAGAACCATGCTCAAAGCGCAGACTTTCCATTAAAACGATGATATACAAGAGGAACCAATCTTTGTAACAAAGCGATGGCGATTGGCATGGTGGAGTCCAAATGATATCGACGGAGTGGAGCCTTTCGAACTGTCAAAGTGTAGGCTCCGCCAGTCCGGAGCCAAACCATTATAAAGGGGACCATAAAGCAATATCAGGTCCGCAAGGGCCTTCGGGATGGTTAATTGTGCGCTCCGACAGCCAGAGCCGAAATAATATAGAGACAGCTTAATGGGTCGTCGGGTCCGCAGAACCCTTTACATTACAACCCTGTCGATACGAATCCGCCGATATGACGGATCCGAAATACATATAAATTAGAGTGTAAGCGGCGTCGGGTCCGTCACATCGAAGGGAAGTCCATTGGTTATTGTTGCAACGACCAAAAACCTAGACCCGCCGATAATTATAAAGGCGGGCGTATAGAATTTGAGATTTGGGTATGTGAGTTGAGGCGGAAATTATATGGTTTTCCTGTGTATAATATATGTGAGGCCGCGGGTTTTAAGGCTCAACGCTATAGTTAATAAAGCGGTTGGGTGGTGGCTTCCGATAGATGCAAAGGCGCCGATAGTTATATTGGCTTTGTTTAAAATGTAAGTCCATGATTTATAAAAGGCTTCATGCCTAAGAACGCTTCCGATAAGGCTTTGTGGGCCATAACCCACAGGCCTAGGTTCGCGATTTTTAAGGGAATTAGGATTTTGGGCTTACCCCAAGATCCAGTTTCATCATTTTGGTATCAGAGCAGGGAAAGTTTCCTGCGAGGAGAAGGATTCCAGAAAGAAAGAAGAAGAAGCAGGAGGTATAGTTGGTTAAACTAGAGAGGTTGTGGTCTTACTGTCGCACAGAGATCGACAGCCGAAGGTGAGAAGATTTGCAACAAACCTAGAGCATGGAGTGCTCATATGGTTCCAGAAGAGAGAACCTGAAGGATGC
The DNA here is from genome assembly GCA_031772625.1 of Pinus tabuliformis. NCBI lineage: Eukaryota > Viridiplantae > Streptophyta > Pinopsida > Pinales > Pinaceae > Pinus > Pinus tabuliformis. Next base: position 18,500,474 of record CM062813.1, on the reverse strand, counting down.
CAAAAGACCGAGTGCGGAGGGCTTGGTGAGGTATCGTGTAGCAGGAGGAGACTGTTACTGCAGAGGTTTGGTTGCAGTTCACTAAAGACCATGAAGGAAATTCCACTGAAGGATTGAACCAGTGGGTAGAATTGCTAAGGACAGGAGAAGCATATGACCAGGAGGTCATAAATTTTTGTGCCTCGGGAGTCTGATGCAGGAGCATCTAACCCCCTCCTTAATCAAAGAGGAATCCAAAGCGAAGCGAGGAGGATGTGGACAGCAAAGCTGAGTCGAAGGAGAAAATAAGGGAAATCTGTTTTAAAACAGATTTAAAGTAGCTTTAACGCGGATATGTCTCGAGGAGAGTTACTATTGATAACAGCTGTGCATGCATTAAGGAAGTCTTTTGCTGGAGAAAAACAAGGAGAGGATCGGATCGATCCTTCCAATCTAACACTTCTTGTATGTATATAAGACAAAGATTTGAGAGCGTGAGGGAGATATCTAATTGGGGAGGCGGAGAGCCAAAGTGATAGATACAAGATGTAGTAGAGAGAGTCTCTGCGCTAAGGCTGAAATGCCTTAGATTTGTAACCTTGTTGTTCTTATATAATATATATGCATTTATGTGTTTATTGTGCGCTATCTGTGTTTCTCATATGTATGTGTGTTAGTGGCTCGAAAGCCAGCTCTTATATGTGTGTGCCGAGGGCTTCAAATCCCAATTTTGTATGTCTTGATCGACCATCAGGCGTGATGGCGATCTAATGGATTAATATTACATATGTGCATGTTACACGTGAAGTGGTATATGGTAGAACTGCGCTCAAAGCACAAACTTTCCATTAAAACAATGATATACAAGAGGAACCAATCTTTGTAACAGAGCGATGGCGATCGGCATGGTGGAGTCCAAATGATATCGGCGGAGTGGAGCCTTTCGAACTGTCGAAGTGTAGGCTCCGACAGTCCGGAGCCGAACCATTATAAAGGGGAGCATAAAGCAATATCGAGTCCGCAAGGGCCTTCGGGACGGTTAATTGTGCGCTCTGACAGCCAAAGCCAAAATAATATAGAGACAGCTTAATGGGTCGTCGGGTCCGCAGAATCCTTTACATTACAACCTTGCCGATATGAATCCGCCGATATGACGGATCCGAAATACATATAAATTAGAGTGTAAGTGGCGTCGGGTCCGTCGCATCGAAGGGAAGTCCATTGGTTATTGTTGCGACGGCCGAAAACCCGGACCCGCCGATAATTATAAAGGCAGGCGTATAGAATTTGAGATCCGGGTATGTGAGTTGAGGCAGAAATTATATGGTTTTCCTGTGTATAATATATGTGAGGCCGCGGGTTTTAAGCCTCAACGCTATAGTTAATAAAGCGGTTGGGTGGTGGCTTCTGATAGATGCAAAGGCACCGATAGTTATATTGGCTTTGTTTAAAATGTAAGTCCATGATTTATAAAAGGCTTCATGCCTAAGAACGCTTCCGATAAGGCTTTGTGGGCCATAACCCACAGGCCCAGGTTCGAGATTTTTAAGGGAATTGGGATTTTGGGCTTACCCCAAGATCCAGTTTCATCAGTAGCGCATAAATGATTTTGAAGTGTTTTCGAAGCGCATAAATCCTTTTTAGCAGTTTCGTAGCGCAACATGTTTTAGGTGATTTCGTAGCGCATAATTCAAATTTTACACTGGCTACACTAAGAAATCGGAGATTCGTGCAATCCGTAGAAAATATTTCCTAACTGTCAAATCTGTCAAGTTCAATTATGGTTGCATCATTCACTATCTGCTTATACACTCCACATATCATGTCCAATCGCTTATCTCCATCATTACAGCCGCTTGGTACCTTGGTACGCTCGGATTGCAAGTTCCAAGAAAAGCCAGGTATTCACAATCTTAATTATGATTGTATTCGTTGCATGAGGAACAAGTCTGCAAGTTTTCAATTTGAATGCATTGTTATCAAGCGAGGTAGAGATTGAAGATTGAGCAGCGCTAGTATTTCAAACCTTCATTACGCTGAAGTCTCATGGAGGGATCTGCAGAAAGAAAAGACCACAGATCAGGCAGATGTTTGAGAAATGAACCTGAAGGTGTAGACATTATCTTGAAAAACAAAGAAGTTGAGCATGCATTCAAGCAGGTTGGATGTTGGAATTTTTGTGAGAAACTCCAGGGAGGTCATGCACAAATCACTAAGGAATTTGCTTTGAATTTCACAGGGCTGAATTCAAAGGTTGGGATGCTCGAATTGCAAGTCTCACCAGAGGTAATATCCACAGTTACTGAGATTCCAAGGGGACAAGAAACTTGGTTTAAGAATTTCAAATTTGATATGGCCCCCTAAAAATAATTTCTGAAGCCAGAGTACATTGACTCAGATTTAAACAAGTCTGTGCCTAGAAATTATGTCAAGGACTCATATGCCAATCTGCTTACCTGTATATGGAGGTACCTTACTTGTGAAGGGAGATATAATAAGGTGTATTCATATCATTTCAAGCTTTTGCTAGATTTTACAGGAAATATATCCCTTGATTTACCTTTTTACTTATTATTCGTAGCTTAAGCAAAATGTGTGATAAGGTGCAACCAAGGAAAGAAGCCTGTGAGACCTCATTGTTTCACCATGGTTTAATTAAGCTGATCGTTCTGCATGAACTCCAGAGAGTAGGTAGGGATTGGTCCACATCCATATTCATGTCTGGTTTCAAGAATGAGACCGATACCAGTCCTCAAGCTGCAAAAGATCTTCCGACAACAACTAGTCATCAGGCAGAAACAAGATCCAGGAGGTTTGCAAAGTTGAAGGCTAGGAAACAAGGGAATCCACCAAGCCACTGACTATTCAAGATACACCCCAGCAGTCCCTTAAAGAGAAAACTCAGGTCAAAGAAGGTGCACATGAATCAAACACAGGTGAAGGAGTCCAAAGAAGAAGGACTAGGAGCCAGGTAGCTAAAGAAAAAGGCAAGTCAGTGATTATTGAGGAAAGCCCTGTTTCAAAGGGAGACTTGAATGACTTACTGCAAGCCATTGATATTGAAGAATCTCCCCTGGTTCAAGCAGATTTGATAGAGTCAGGAAAAGACAAGGCTAAGAGAGTCAAAGCCTCGAAAAAACTCAAGTTTGATGATCAGGTTGATCAATTTGTCTTTAAGCCAAGAAGACCCATAACGAGGAATTTTAAACACATACAGGAGGTACTACCAAGAGCAGATGAAACAGGGGAGGTAACACAACCTCATGAAGGAAAAGATAAAGGCAAAGCAGTTACCCTTCAAGAAGAAGATAGTGTGGAAGAGTTGAAAAGGAGGTTGGAATTGGCAAACTTTGAAATTGCTAGACTGAAGAAAGCCTCCAGGAAATTTGTAATTAAGGAGGCTTATTTTAACCAAATGCAAGCTTGGAGGGAAGACAAAACATTTCAAATACCCAAGGTGGTTGATTGTAATGTTCAATTCCGTAGCTGGACTGTCCCTGCAATAAAGGAATCACAATTCATCAGAAAGGTCAATACAAACCTGAGAGCTGGGATCAGAGTCATGAAGAAACAAATTGAGGACTTAAAGATGCAGTTAAGCCAGCAGAAAGAATCTCCTTAAGGAAGTCACACATCAAGTAAGGTTATGTTTCAAATTTTGATGGTTTTTCTTGTTATAATCTTTCTTGAAGAATCATACATTTCCACTCAGTTTTGAAAAGATTTGGAGTAATTGAAAATGATGTTTAAATATAAAGAAGCTCAAGATAGCAAATTTTTGGTATTAGGCTGTGTTTTGGTGATTCTAGTTTCGTAGCGCGCTACGAAACTGCTGAAAATGATGCCTAATGCACAATAGTTTCGTAGCGCGCTACGAAACTGCTGTAGCTACAAAATTAAAATGCAGTCAACCAATTTTGAGGGACCGAGGGGAAATTTTTTAAAAAAGGAATCTTTTCAAAGGATCATGTAACAGGTGTCAAAATTCAACAAAGGAAGAAACAGGTGGAAGAGACCTATATTCGAACTTTAAACTTTTTGTTATAAAGTGATCAGAGTTACTATAGTTCATGATATATCAGACAGCTTGGAGGAGGTCTTGTCTTCACACATGGAAAAGGTTGAAAACACATCAAGGACGTGGCATCCTAATATATCTTTGTATAATCAAAGAAGAAGGGCATGGTTCATTGGTTTCGAGTATGTTTGAGGACAACCAAAAGCAGATAAACAAGGGTAGTTTCCTACTTTTCAGGAGTAATGGAGAAGAGGTGACATTAAGGGCCAGCAGGCAGCTACAAACACCCACCACAGCCAAGCTAAAAAAAGACCACTTGTCAAAGAACGAGAATTGATTGTAATTAAGGCTATTATTAACATGATATGGAGTTAGACTCCTATTTGACTTAGATCTCTAAAAAGTCCAGTTAGCACTTTATTACATTTAATAGGTAGTTAAAATTTGAATAGGTGTCATAAGAAGTAGAATTCGAGTTCCCTTCATGTTGGAGGAGGAATCTCAGCCTTGTAAAAGAACTCTATATATAGGAGAAAGAGAAATGTACCAAGGGTTGGAAATTTATGAAAAAAAGCTCTGATATTTGACTTATGTAAAGACTCTGTTTTTTGGTAATACAGTACTAGCTTATGCTTCTCAAGAATCATAAAGAGTTCAATGTAATGAGTTTCTTTTGTTTTCTTTTCATGTTATCTACAGTGTTATGAGTATGTGATTACTTAGAAATCATTAATAGTGCTCTAATTTCCTTCATATACTCATAAGCTGCCTTCTATATGTTTGGTGTGTTGAAATCTGAATGCCTTGACTTCTATGCAAAGCCGACCCTACTGTTAATACTGAATCATATATGACTCCATAAGCCCAATGGATACTTGTTAGTTGTGTTTCCACCATTTTCATTTTTATTTGTTTCACAAGAGTTAGCCATCTTGATCATCATCAAAGACCTTTAATCCTTTGAGAGAGCCCTCTTAGGTTGGGGAGGCTAAACCTCAGCCTAAAGTAGGTTTGAAACAGTTACTTGAAGTCTTCCTGGTCTGCAACCTTCTAGGGCCTGATTTTGAGATAACAGGGGCAACCATTCAAAAGGATGGAGGCCTCAGGAAGCCCAACCTCCTTCCCTAATGCCTTCTCCTCCACCTCAATGAAAACTACCCCATAGTAACCCAAAGTAGCCTCAGATGCCTACCCAACCCAATCTGAACCCAAACAATAAGCATGCACAACAATTGTCCTAATGGGGAAACATGCTATCCTTCTTATGCTATGGAAATCCAAGAAATCAACCTTAGGTCTAGGAAGGTACTTCTAGATGCTCACCCACCTTCTCCACTTGAATATATTGAAGAAGAGAAGGAAGATAATACCCCTCAAGCCAATATACCTCCCTATCCTAAAAGGTTGGTCCAACGCCAACAATACACCCAAGAAGAAGTTGAAATTCTTAGAGAATTGAAGAAATTTTGAGATAATTGCAATAGTCCTTGTACTTGGTGTTGAATTCTTGCTGAAGGTAAATTATTCCTACTTTATGGTACATAACAAATCAAAGACATAGAAAATGCAGCATAACTTAATTGCAGGAAGGAAACTACAACTATGAAGGAAAATTTTCTAAGGGTCCCTAATCCTCTAAAAATCCATATTCAAGGTTTAAATGATGTTGTTGCATGATGAGGAATGAAGGAAAAACTTCTAGTACAATTCTGGAGGTGATTTGAAGCGATTTGTGTATTGCTACATGATGCCCTGTTTTGCTATAGGAAACATCCGAGAACAATTTCGTGAAGTCCAAGAGTGGTTTGAATGGAGGAAAAGGTTACAAATGTCAATCACACTTAATGAGTCAACTTATGTACTGAAGAAACAAGATTAGAAGTTTCTTGTAGCTTAGTTAGGTAGATTTCAACATATGGACAATTTGCAAAGATGAAAAGTAGCGGGTGAAAAGGTGATGAGGTGAATGACATAAATGCATGAAAATAATACTAATTCAATCTATGAAACAATACCATCCATTTACAAGAAAAGTACATGTCTAACTGATAAAAGCAATATGTTTAAACAATTGTCAAACTACTAATTGCATAAAGTAAAATAATAGTGGAAAGGATGAGTTGAATTTATAATGGAAACTACTATTACATAAAGAAAATTATTTTTGCGCTCATCATCACAAGGTACATAACCAAACTTTAGTAAGGAGCTCACTTATAAACCCTGCAAAGACAATGTTTTTCTCATGAATAAGACTTGTAAAAAATCACAACTATACTCAATGCGTGTAATGGAAATATACAAAGGAAGGGGCTTGAGAAATTGGGTTGTCCCTAACCCAAGGAAACTCAATTCCTTTGAAGTCAAATTAGAATGAGAAAAAGGAAATGATTTTCATTAACCTCCAAAAGTGTTCATTCATGAAACATAACAACTAAAGTGATAGGAAAAAGTCTCTATTTTTATAATCACTATATTTCTCCTAGAATTTGAAACCCTATTGAGTTATTAGGCTCACTTATTTATACAAAAAGTGGTTTAGGTATAGCCTCCTTGAAGAGAGGATTGCTTCCCTCCAAAACTTCTAGAAATGTGGATTTGGTTCCCTAATGTTCTGGCAACCACAGGGAAGTAGTAATTGTTCATGAGTCAATCGAGTTTTGATTAGCCTATAGCAAGGAACAAGCCTCCATAATCCTCTCTTGTTGGTCTCCAAAATGATCTACACAATAAATTATCAATATCATATACATTTAATGAATTAGGCATACATGATATAGAAAATATCTCCTAACCTTCCTAAGAACACATTACAGCTTGAAAAAGGAATTATCTAATGTATAAGGAAAGGTTCAAACATGTTAAAGGATGGTCATATGGGCCTTAAATTATACCTATTTGGGAGGCCCATCAACCACCACAATTCTTGCTCAACAACATAGGTTGATAATGTAATCCTTAACTAATTATATTATCATTTTCCTAGGGGCTATAGAGTCTTTTTCCGTGATATCTATCTACTTGAAATATCTTTAACTCACCTCCTTAATCCTCTAGGTTGAGTACAAAGATTATGATATCATAATTTATTAATAGGCATCTCATGTCTTAAGGTAATATCTTAATTTTCCTTGAAATATTTAATTATTCCATCCTTTATATCATTGCTAACTATTATATAGCTTCTTCTTGATTATTTCTATCTTTTTGCAAAATTTTCCTTAAGTTTTACAGTATTTTAGGTATTTTACTGCGTTTTAAATACATTTTATGACAATCTATAATCAATGTCAATGTCGTTAATAATATGTCCATGGGGCATAAAACATTTGGCGATAAAGTGTAATATTAAGGCACTCCTTCTGTGAAGATCATCGATTCAAAAACTCATGGATGTAACAAAAAAACAAAAAGAGCCATTAGTAATATATGTTCTATTATGTTCTTCAATTATTGCACTTTTACCATTTGTGTACTTTTTTTCTTTAGCTTTTGTACTTATCAATCCATATTGTGGAATTCTTGTGCTCTTTCTTAACTTGGGAGCCTATGTGATATCATCATCACCATGGTGACAAGTAATCTAAAGTATTAAACTAGGTAAAAAATATAAACATCAAGTTGTTCGGTGGCCTCACATGCCCCATAGAAAAAAGTTTTTAATTTTCTTTCCTCCTATTATAGCTTCTATATCACTTGCTTTAAAAGATTCACGGACTTTATAAATTTATCAGTAACTTTCCATGATAGTATGGAGAACATTTGTCACTAGAGGAAACAAGGGTGGTAGTGGGGGAAATGATCAATCGTTTTAGAATTTTGTTTTGATTGTTGTTGAAGATTTTGTATATTCTCCCACATTGTTTCTCTTCTTTTAACATTTATGGGATTGTCCTTGTAATCAAAACATGCACAATAATGAAATTGATGATTTTTTTAATATGGGTCATCTATTATAGGCATTATAAAATTTCTATCATATTTTACCTCCTTTTAATATCTTGATTTTTTATTTGGCTTAGAGGTATTCCTTGATCTAGCTACCTGATCACTTTCTTTACTTTTTTCCATGTCTCTTCCTTTTTCTCTATGTTAATATTATCACATTCATGCATGGTTCATTCAAACTCTACTTACATTTTTTAAAGATTCATATGGATTTATTATTTATAAAAATAGTATCTACTATCTAAGTCTAGTCATAATGTATTACTGTAGTTGAGACACAAATCAATACATTTTTTCATTCTCTTATAGTTGATGTGTAAATTAAAATAAGATTTCTTTACTTTTATAATAATAATTTATAATTGGGAAAATCTTAGGGTTCCTAGATTTGACTCCTTGCAACACTTAAAGTTTGTCTCCTCTCATTGCACCCCTTTAGGGGGGAGCAACCAATCTCTCCTTCTATAATTCCATGGCCAATAGGAAAAACACCCCTCCACCTTGTAAAACCAACAACTACAATCCAAAAATGAGTGCCAACACGTCGACTTCAGAGAGTCTCAACCCTACAGTCTTAGCAAATGTTGCACACAACCCAACAAACAATAACTCATGCATTCCAAAAATTAATACTTCTCTGATTCTGGAAATCCCAAAGGAAAATATTTGTTGAACAGATGAAAAAATATGCTATAATATATAAGTTCAATGGGCCTTGGTCCTCAAAATGAACCCTCCTTAATTAGATCTAGACAAACTAGACTCTCAAGGTCGATCTCGATCTAAAGCTAGGCTCTAAAGTATTTTCCACAACTATATTTAAAAATATTGAAGACCGAGACAAGATTTTCCAAGGGGGGAATACTTCATGAACTCAACTAGCATGCTCATGCAACCATGGATCCCTCATTTCAACCTGAAGAAAGAGGAATTTTCTATGGTAAATGTATGGATGCAGTTATATTCTCTCCTATAGGAGTATTGAGGTTAGGAAATAATGGAACCCATTGGAAATAAAATCAGTCGATTTTTCATGCTCTTAGATAAGGAAAAGAAAGGGAAATATACCTCATATACATGCCTTTGTGTCCCTCTGAACCTTTCTAAGGGCCCTACCAAAATCCAACTCAACAACGAAGAAAATATCTGGGAGCAGACTATAAACTATGAAAAAATATACTTTCGATGTTGTCACTACCAGAAACATGGACATCTCATCAGAAACTACCCGATGAATTCTCCCCCATTGACAAAGAAAATTCCTCAACTACATGAGAAAAAGTACTATACAGAAATTACCGACCACCATAAAACATCTAAGAAAATAAATGAAGGCAATTCCTCCTCTACATATCTGGGAACAAATAGACACACATTCCCACAACAGATCACTAAGGAGGAATAGGAAGGCAATGAAAACCAATCTTATACAATCAATGAATCCCCCACTCCACATCCTACTTAACAAAAACCCCAAAAGAAATATGGAAATATCCTAGCCAATAATCCCCAGGAATACTTCGATAAGGACCAAGAGGATCAAGAACCTTCAGAGGGGGATGAAATGGAAAATATGGAACTATAATACAATTACCTTCAAGTTCTTGCGGAGGAGTGGAAGAGGAAAGACATTTCCACAATTCCCGAGGACCAAATCTATATCGTCACCAAAGCATATCTCAGGCATCAAGATTCAATCCTATAGTAGATCTAAATCCCATGGAATCCTCCCCCCACACCTCTCCCTCCTCCTCTCAAGATGTTAAAATAAACACTTCAAATAACCAATTGAAACCTATCAGAAGAGCAAAAAGGTTCGTTTTAAAATCCAATAGTCAATGGATCCAAGATCTAGGATGCTACCTTCTTAACCTTGGGTGGTTCTTGCTCATGCATATCTTATTCCAAAACTCCACCCCTTTGCAATGATAAAATTCATCTCACGGAATCCGTGGGGCTTTAATGGAAAAACCAAACAAAGGATCCTCAAAAACAAAATTAGAATGGAAAAAATTGTCATACTGCTCATCCAGGAAAACAAGTGCTTAAAAAATGCCCTTCAACACATATGGAGGTCCAATGAACACCTCACCTAAAGTTCCAATGGTGTTTTCAGAGGTCTAGACATAATTTGGAACAGTCATACCATCTCTATGTAAAATTCCTTTTCTTTCCCAAGAATCATCTTAGCCTCCTTTCACCCAATTAGCTCCTCTCACTCTAGAATAATCTCCAATTTTTATGGTCCTAACTCCTTTGCAAACAAATCAATCTTCATTAACCATATCCACTCTGTCTTCAAACTAATTAATCCTCTTCACAGGATATTGGGAGGAGACTTTAACCTAATTCACACTCTTCAAGTGAAAATATGGGGAATATGGAAAACATAAGAAAAAAAACTCTCTTCAATAAATTTATCAATGAATCCAATATGGTGGATCCTCCCCTTATCAATGACACTAATATCTGGAATAATAAGAGAGGTGGCATTGCTAAAATAGACCCCTGTTTGGATAGATTCCCCATCTATGAATACATTTTCCTTTTAGGAATCAAATTTGAAACTACCACTCTTCCTAGTCACATATCAGTTCACTAACCCATCTCTCTTTCTCTTGATTTGTCGTACTCGTAAAAGAAAAAACCTTATGATTTGAAGCCTCCTATTTAATACATCCTGACTTCCTACCTAAAATTGACTCTTGGTGGAAGACTTCCATTGATATTCAAGGGACTGTTATGTTTCACTTCGAATAAAGACTCAAATCCTTGAAGCAACAGATTAAGAATTGGAACATACATAATTTTAGAAATATCTTCAAGGACAAACAATAGCTAATGTGATAGATGGAAACAATACAACAAGCCATAATCCTGGAAGGCTTCTCAATAGATCTACAAACTAAAGAGGCTTCACTTTAGCAGTAACTTAATGAAAGGTTGATCCAAGAGGAAATTCTCTACAAGGAGAAATCTAGAACTGAGTGGCATAGGGAGGGTGAAAGAACACCAAATTTTTTCACCAATCCATAATCAATTATATGAAACAAAATCACATATTAATCATATAAAACTCCCATAATCAAATAATAGAACATCATGATGAAATTGTCCATGAGATTATGGACTACTTAAATCTATTCTCTCTTAATCTACTTTGGACAAGAGCCCTTCTATAAATGAAATCACAAGGAATATTCCAAAGTTGGTTACTAAAGAACAAATTCTGTCCTTCATCCTCCTTCTCCAAGAAATATCTCTACAAGAAGTTGAAGCGACAGTCATGAACATCCCAAAAGGAAAATCTCTGGGCCCTGATGGCTTCATAGTCGAGTTTCTTCAATCCTATTGAAATATTGTGGGAAAAGATATAAGGAAATTATTAGAAGGGTCTTGTCAAACTACCTCCATTATCACTGCCTTTTAAGCCATATTTATTGCATTAGTTCCAAAAATCCTCCAAATCTATAGCACCTTCTAACTACTGTGCCATCTCTCTATGTAACATAATCCACAAAATTATCTCAAAAGTCATGACCAATCACCTCAAACTCCTCCTCCCTTCACAGATCTCCCCAGAGAAGACAGGCTATGTGGAGGGGCGATAAATTCTAGACAATATCATCTTGGTTCACAGGCACATTCATTATCTTCAATCCTCCAAGATGCATGTCATGCTTATCAAGCCTTATATGTCCAAGGCCTTTAACAAGCTAAGTTGGAGATTCATATTTAACACCTTAACAACTTTCATCTTTAACAAGAAGAAGTGGGTTTATTCAACTCCCTATAATCCACATAGACTCTCCAATTTCCATTTTTCTTGGTAACAATAATAAGTGGAGATACCCATTGATTGTCAGAAATAGGATGGAATAAATTTTCATCTAAGAGTTTTTGAAGTGATTCCTTGACAATGCCTTTTAATTTTGGGTTCTTCTTTTATTGAGGTTGTCAGATAGGAAAAGATCCTTCCTTTAAATAAATTTGATAAGTGCACAAAGTAGGATGGATGCTCTTCATGTCCTTATAATCCCATTCAAAGGCTTCTTTATTATTTCTCAGTAACAACACCAATTTCTCTCTTTGCTCAGGAAATAAATTAGGGTTGATATTTAGGGTTTTCCCAAGCTCAATCTCTACTGGTAAACCCTTAAGGTTAGGCGTAGTAAGTAATCCTTGTGTATCAAGATAATCAAGATTTTCTTTCTCATTGGATTTTTCTAACAAAATTCAACAACTCATATGTGGGTGGCGTAACCACAGAAGGGTCATTGGTGAAGTTATTGATGACATCATCTTCAGTCTCATTTTTTAAATACAAAGCCTTCCCTATAGTGAGTATTGGACTCGCATCAACCTCTTCCAAGTCACACTCAGGTCATGAAGGGTTCTCAAATTAATAACTTGGTTTAGCTAGAGGGTAAAGAACAAGGTACTTGGTAGTGTGACCATCAAATATAGTCATAAAACCATACCTACACCAAATAAAGGCATTTGGAGTAGCTAGCCATGGTCTACTTAGAATTAAAGGATGTCCACCAAAGAATGTTTTGGGTTGAAGCACCACGAAATATACTAGTTACTACCAAGAGTCCACTAAAATAATAACATCCTCCAATATTCCTTCCAAACGGATTCTAGACGTATCTATCAATTCCAAAATAGTAGGGGTTGGTCTAAGGTTAGTAAGCCCAAGTAGTTCTATAGTTTCCCTAGTTATTATGTTGATTTTTGTGCCTAAATCAATTAGGGTATTTGGGAGAGTTGTTCCATGAATATGAAAAACTAAAATGGGATTCCTAGGATTGTCATATTTAGCAGGTAAATTATTCCCCAATATCAGTTTTGATAATTTCCCAATAACATGCATAGTAGAGGGATATTGAGGTTTCCTACTTGGATTTTTGACATGCATCTCCTTAATTTTTTTGGTATAGATAAGGACATGTCGTATCACTTGAAGTAAATGGATTTGAACATATAACTTCTTTAACTTCTTTATGAAGTCAGACTCAACTTGAGGAGTATTCTTAACCTCAGTTAATCTTTCACGGTAAGGAGGGTGCAAAGAAGTCTCATGTCTAGCAGTTGTTATAGGTGTCATGACTAAAGTAATATATGTTGTTATAGTGGTAGTAGTTGTTACAACAGTATTGGTAGTATTTCCAGTTGTTATAGCTTCTTCAACTATTTCAGACTCATTAGTAACATTAGTTATTACAACCTGCTGCCTTTCTAAAGATCCTTGAACTAAGTGTTTTTCCTCTGATAGGTTTTCTTCCTCATTTTCTATTATGACAGGGGAAATAATGGGGGTCAATACCTTCCCTTACTATAACTAAATATCATTACATTCCATAAGTAAAATGCAGGAGGTAGGGAGAATTGGAGTTTCAACCTGCTATACTGCCTTATTATTAGGGTTAGGTTTAGGTTGTATAGGTAGTTGAGGACACAATGGAGGACTTCTCATAGGTACATTGGAAGGAAGTTGTAATTGTTGTTGTTACACTGGGATTTGTACAGGCACTTGCTTAAGTGGAACATGTCCTTGCCATGGCTAAGGCCATGAAGGAACTAATGTATTGAACAAAAGGAGGGTTGACAGGCTTCTATTGAGCTACTAAATATTGAAAATGTTGAGGTATTTGTTGGGAAATATACATACCATACCAATAATTGAAAGAAGAGAAGGGTTCCTACACCATACTTGATGGCTTAGGTTGTGAAGGCTTTTTAGTAACAATGACGTATGCTTCTTCAATAACCTCTCCTACTTCCTTGTAAATTTCCTTGAGACTAGGTAATGAGGGACACTATTTTGTAGAGTGGTCCCTCTCAAATATGATACAACTATTGAGTGGGAATTCCCTCAAAGGATGTTTCTTCCTACAATGAGAGAAAAAAATGGCCAGAGCTTTATCTACCTCCATATTCTTTTGCTTTTATTGCAATACATCAAACTAAGAGGACATTTAGGTCATAATATCAGTTTTAAAATTCTCCAATAGATTCCCAATCTCTGCTCTTGTTTCTCCACCATTAGATGAATTTAAAATACTGGCAGAGAATCATGTGTCGAGGTTTGATTTATTTTTGTTCCCATGGAAATTCTTCAACAGAGCTGCAAAATATCATCATAAGGTTCCTTGGATATGTCCCCTTTTCTCAAAATATTCAACATGCCAAGGCAGTCATCCCACATTCCTTTTATCAAAATTGTTTTGACTATTTACTTATCCATATTGTTGTGCTGAGATCATTGCAAAGTATACTAAAGATGTTTAACATATTCTTCCAAGTTTTCATCTCATGTCTAGGTAATTCTAAATAATTCATCCTTCAGATCCATGGAACAACAATAATCTTGATACTTTTCTATAAAAGTTTGCTTCATCTCATTCCAGGAGTTAATAGATTCCTTATCGAGTCCCATAAATTATGTCAACGTTGCTCTCTTCAACGCAGCTGGAAACAATTTTAGTTTTTGTTCATCAGTAGTGTAGTCATTACTTTCGTAGAGGACATCAAATTAAAAAATAAATGTATTTGAATCTTCTGTGATCATGCCTTAAAAAGTAGGGAGTGCAGATAAAGGAATAGTTTTCATTAGAGCCTGTCCTTGAAGATTCCCAATAGTAAATCACAAGTAGTGACTAAACTTTCTGCCATTTGAATTTGTTACAGATTATTTGTTGTTTTTACAGGTGGTTTCCCTTGTGAAGGATATCACTCTCTTTTTGGTGATGGGGTTTGTCTAAGTTGTTTGAGGTATTCAGGTTGTTTAATACTTTGTTTAGGTTGCACAGAGGGTTCATGTGGTCATAATGAATTTTCAAAACCCTCTATACTAGCAATTGATTTCCCTACATTACCAAAATCCAAGGTAATTTGATCAAAGAAACACTCTTCAAAGTTTAATTCCAAATCAAGTTCATTTATGTCCCTGTAACCTTCCTTCAAATCTTGATTCTCACCCTCTTTTGATCCAAGTGGGGATGAAAAATTTGGGACTAGTTTCTAAAATTGAAGGTTCACCAAAATTTGTTTCTCTAATATGTGCACCCAACACAAATGTCTTAGGGGATGTTTACCTACATGAAAAAACCTTCTCTGATTCCTTCTTCTTAGTCACTTTTCCCCAGGTGGAATATTCTTCCTCAGCATTTGAAATAATCTCTTGTATGAAAGTTACTCTTCCCAAGTCTCGATTCTTCTTCTTCCTACCTTGTCCTATTCCACCTACATGATTATATTGTTCAGGGGAACCATAATTTTGTTTATCACTAGTCATGAAATGTAATCTTATGTGTCCCAATTCCTACAAAGTCAAGCCCACTTCAGTATGTTGAAGGGATGATAGGTTCTTACCTCTCATCTTACCACTTGAAATACCTTCAGAATTAGGAACACATCTACCACACTTCAATCAATGCATACATATAAACTAGTCACACATATGCACCTCTAATAGCCTTCCTCAACAACGATGCCAAAATGTTGGGCAAAATCATTTTCTTTTCAATTCAAAGCAATGGTTCCAACTCTCACATTAATTGTGAATCTGGGTAGGTTTTTTTATTGCATGGCTATCAAAAAATATATGCAAGGACAAATGATTACTAGTGTTAATGAATCTCAAACTCAATCGTTGTAATGACACTCTCAACAATCCAATGACTCTGGCAGTTATACTCTCAATCCTTGCTCACACCTTCAAAAAATAAACACACAATATAAAATAAAACCTCTCTGTCACACAATCATTCTTATTCAAAAGGAAACAACACTCCTAGAAACCATTTATTCAAACACATGTTTAACCACATTCAAATAAAATAAACACACCATCAAACTGTAACGGAAATTAAATAACTATCACACTGATAAAGGGATCGATCCAGGACCTATGTTGTTACACAATACAAATTCTGCAATCATTAAAGAATGAACATGATTAACCATAACATTAACAACAATTATACATGAATCATAACTTATAGGACATAAACCAAATAGCCACAATACCTTCCTAACCAGTGATCCCTGTTAAGAAGGAGGACCCTTCTTTCCTAACAGGGGCTGGTACACTACACAACACACAAGCTAGTCAACAGAAAGATATGGTACCATGAATCATTGATATTTCCATCATTGAAATATAAATTATTACAATTTTGGTGCTCTTCCCACTCTATGTATCTATATATCTATATATTGTGTGGGAAGAAAGAACACCTCTTTATAATTTCATATTACAATGATAAGATCATCATGAGAATCTCTCGATTTTCATGAGATTTAAATCGAGAATACATATTAATAGTTTG
Source organism: Pinus tabuliformis (assembly GCA_031772625.1). Taxonomy (NCBI): domain Eukaryota; kingdom Viridiplantae; phylum Streptophyta; class Pinopsida; order Pinales; family Pinaceae; genus Pinus; species Pinus tabuliformis. Next base: position 18,484,193 of record CM062813.1, on the reverse strand, counting down.
ATAAAAAATTCCAAAGTTAGGACAAAGTTGTAACAACTTCTCCAAATTACAATAATCATCTATAGAAAATCCTAACTATTTCAACTTTGTTGTCCATAAACTTCTCCTTTGACCAAATACTTTCCAGATCAGTCTTCATGATTGATTGAAGGAGGTCAACACGTCCAAAATAAGTCTCACATGTAATAACAAGGCTCAACGAGTCCTTGCCTTGTCCTTGACGAGGAAAAACTAGAAAGTGTAATCCAACAATAACATCTCAACTGACCAAAAACCCCATAATAATCTAGTTGTCAGTTTTATGATAAAAATAGCCCAATGTAGTAGTTAGCATGCAAGATTACAAGTACAATTAGAACATAAGGATGAAATATAAAGAGAGACAAACTTAGGTTGACAATGGTTGTTATAGTGACAAAGTATGGTCTTAAGAATAAAAAAGGGTAAAGAAAAGGTAGGAAAATGAGTGCAAAATGATGCCAATTCGATGTCACTATGTGGAATAAAAAATTCTTTAGGAAACTCCCATTCTATAAGGAAGGAATTATATTACAGCACTATCATACCACAATCTATGTGTGCATATTTGTTTACATGTATTTTAGTAAGGGATTTCTAACAAAAATCAAATTGGTCATCAAGATTACACTGATACCCAAAATATATCTTATGAACAAGTAATATTTTGATGCAAGGAGTTCTTTCAAACATGGCACACTACCACACATGGGACTAATCTCTCAAATATCAAGTAGTGAAGGAAGCCAAAAGAAATCTTAGTTGCTACGAAAAATAAATAAAACTGCACCACTTGATCAATAAGGACCCTTTGATGCCCACTCCATCCACATAAGTACCTCCCTCACTAATGAAACTTGCTTGTGAAGAACTATTTTCATCCTACCATTGAGGAACTCCCCTTTTTAGTTTTCTCAATTTTTAGTGAGAGAGCTAGAGTTCACCCCTCAAGAAAATAAAAGCCCTTGTGATCACCCCTAAATCCATGTGAGTTTGGTGAATGAATTCAAGGAAGAAGAAGAAAATCAAGAGTCTTAAAGTTTCCCCATATAAACTAAACAATGGTCATAATTGGTACAAAGGGGAAAAACAAGAATCAATTACACACGTGTAGAACCTAAGGAAGGAATAGATAACAAAAGTTGGCAAGAAAATGTGTGTCCATCACAATAGTGGATGACGACGAGAATATGAAACTAAAATTTATTATGGAAATGTATTGTTTTTACACCTTTTTTTTTAAATCACAAATAAAAATCTTCATACTTTACTAAAAGGAAGAAAAAAGATTAGGAAGGAATTGTGCATCCATCACAATAGTGGATGATGACAAGAATCTAAATTCGAAATTTATTCTAGAAATGTATGTTCTTACACTCGTTTAAGATCTCAATTCATCTCCATCTACTCATGTAAATCAAAATTTGCATGATTTACTTGAAATTTAGTGGTCCGCATATTCCTCACGTATGAAGAGACAAGAAATTCACCTAATCATATGATCCTTTATCGTGGATGTAATTATTTATTATATAACCCCTAACACGTTTTTTTTTAATACTAACTTTTAACAATTACTTATAAATAAATAAATGTACATACAAATTTTCATGATAAAATCTTATTACCTAAAAATTTAACATCATAAATAATTAAAATAATATTTCTTATCACTAAAATACAATTTTTTTTTGTACAAGCAATGTTTAATGTGAACATCTAATATCATATTATAGGATTTAAGTAAGGGTGTCTCATGCCCTCTATCCTTTTTTATATATACATCAATAAGTTAGAGGGTTGTTTCAATTAAGTAGGTTGTGGATTTAAGACCTTTGTGGTTTAAATCTTTTGATTCAGTTTTTGGATAATCCACAGTAAGAACCGTTTTCTGCCAACGTTTCAATTAAGTAGGTTGTGTCAACATGACTTTAGTTGGTATAGTCATCATCTTTATTATTCTGCTAATGATATTGTTCTTGTAGTGAGGAGTCCTTATAATATTGATAAAAGCCTACATATTCTCAAGAGTTATTGGAATAGTATGGGTATGAATGTTAACATTGACAAAACAAAGGTTATGATAATCAAATTCAAAAATATCGCTAGACTTATGTTAATATCTTGAACTAAATGGCTTCACCAATATTTAAGAATTAATATTCACCATAGGCTTAACTCAAACTACAACATTGAGTAGAGGATAAATGAGTGGTAAAAATATTATTATAGTCTTGAAAATACTTGTGAAAGAATAGTTATTTAGTTTTGGGATAAGAAAAAACTCCTCTTTAAGAATTTTAAAAGCATTTTATAATTTGTGTTCTTAAAACTAAAGGTAATAAACACTATTATATCCCTCTCATATAATCAAGCCTCTCCTGAGATTGTCACTATGACTAGGTACCTAATGTACATAAACAAGATAAATAACATAAAAGAAAAGATGCTTCTTAAGGTTGCTTCAAACTCTAGCTAAAATTGCTTGCCGCTAAAACAAGGTTGGCATAAAGATGCTAAGTCTTGGTTAAACCATTTATGAATCAAGGAAGAGGTCACTTTGCAGAATAATTATAATATTAAAAATGATATTACATCTAAATTTAAGGATAAATTGTGGTGTCATGAGGAATTATAGGATATGAGAAAATGAAAACACTAAAGGAGGTGATCAATGTTAATCTATAAAATAAAAGTGTCTCTTTATTTAATCAAATTAAAGAAGAAAATCAACATTGTTAAAATAAGAACAAACTCTCACAAGCTCTATAGAAAATGGAGCAATGGACAAATCCTAAAATACTATTGATCAAAAGAATTTGTGAATTTTGCGATATTAAGAGGGTTGAAAAAAATTGCTTAAATTTTTCTATATACATCCACAATAAATTGCAATTTCAAAATATTTGTTACAATACCAATTTTCCTAATATTTTAACTCATCAAAATTCTAATGATTTAAAAATATTTTTCTTAAAACTATTTATGGATATAATTTTTTTTTAAATAAACTAAATAATTTCTTAATTTATAGCATCAAGAGGCGTTCTCCAACCCATAATGGAAGATGTTGTCCTGTTTGTCCAGTTGTGTTATGTAAACATATTGTTCGCATGTAATGGTAAACTAAAGGTGCAGTCTAATTTATAGATGACATGATTTTGTTCACTAGGATCCAACAATAGAATTTCAAGTAAGATTGTGATTTTTTATTGTTTAAAATACATTTTCAAATGCATAAATGGATTCAACACCCTGAAAATCTCCTAAAGCACTCAAATTAAACAAAATATCTACCAAATTTTCGTTAAAATCAACAAGAAAAAAATGCCAAAAAAACCATTTCATCTATTAATTAAACTACACGTAAACTAAGTAGCTATCTACTCAATTGATAAAACTTTTAATACGATTTAAGTTTTGTAGAAATTCCTAGTAGATTCAAATTGCTTATGTAATATGCTAAAACAAAAGACTTGAACCTATTGTATTCATCAGCAGAAACAATTAATCGATTGAGAAATCATAAAACATGAGACAAGATTCAATCACATATGCTTAGAGATTTATCTAAGGGGAAATATTGCTACTCAAAACCCATTCCTATATGTATATTGCATGAGATCAGAAAAATTATAGAATATTTACAAGGCTTGCTCAAGCCTGAGCAACCTCGACAATAATACAATCTATCTCACTGCCTGCTAAGCTGACTCTGGCTAATACTTAGCCAATTCTACTTCCTGCCAAGCTCATATTTCCTTGCACCATTTCTCAAGGAATTAGACCCTATTAATTAGGAAAAACTGCATCCTAAATTGCACAATATCTATAAGCCATTCTCTGATTGCATGCACCACCTGTACAACTCAAAAAATTATACAATTGATAGTACACTTCCCTTGAACTCCAATATCAACTAGGTAACTCAAATTTCAATCATGCATTATTTAATTATGGTTGATTAATCAATTAACTGGTTGAACACATGAAGTAGCACCCCATTGCTAGACCTCCTACTAGTTCCTCCAACAATTGGAACTAGTTTCACTGACATTAACTTAGTTTAACTGAATTAAACTATTAACCCTCAAATTAAAACCCAATCTAGGCTCCTAAAATTTAGGAACCAATCTACATAACTCAAGTTAGGCCCTCAACTCGATTTATTTGAGCCAACTAAGTGAAATTAACTTAGTTAACTCATTCTCGTTGTCTTGTGATGTGGAATTACAATTTTCTCCTAATTTAATTCAAGGGATAATTAAATCAGGATTTTCTTGTTGCCATTTCAATACTCCCTCTCAATAAGAAAGGGATTATCTGCTACCCCAATCCTGCCTCTATGGAACTCGAATTTGCATCTTGACAATGCCTTTGTCAAAATATCTGCATCATGTTCCTTTGTAGGAATGTACTCCAACAACATGATTCTCCTCTGCACATAATCTCGTAGATGGTGATACATGATGTCAATCTGCTTGCTTCGATCATGAAAAACTAGATTCTCAGAGAGTTTGATGCAACTCTGGTTGTCACAGTAAATCATTGTAGGATCCATCATCTGACCAAATAACCCAACAAGAATCTTCCTATTCCATATAACTTCACAAGTTGTTTGAATAGCATCCATGTACTCTGTTTCTGCTGAACTGAGTGCAATTTATCTTTGTTTCCTACTGTACCAAGAAACTGTTGTTGACCCAATATTGAAGATGCCTCCTGATGTTCTCTTCATGTCTGATGGACTACCTTCCCAATCTGCATCTATGAATCCTTGCAGCTTTACTCCCTCTGTCCACCTATACCAAAGACCATACTGAGTAGTGCCTCTGAGGTATCTAAACACATGTTTGGCTTCCTTCCTATACAGTTTGGTTGGCTTAACCATTGCTTGACTAAGATAGTTAACTGCATAACACATGTCTAGTCATCTGTTCACCAAATACATAAGTGAACCCATAAGATGCCTGTAAATAGTAGCCTCCGCTACTTCACTTGAAGTAGCATCTTCCTTCCTCCAATTCCCCACTAGAGGAGTATCCATGGGTTTGTTTCTCTCCATGTGGAACTTCTTTAGTATCTCATTAGCATACTTACCCTTAGAGACAAACAATTCCCCATCTCCTTGACATACTTCCATACTGAGTAAATAATGCATGAGCCCCAGGTCCTTCATCTCGAATTCTCTTGCAAGATACTCTTTGCAAGATTTGACCATCTTCTCATCACCTATTATAATTAAATCATCGACAAATAATACTATAATCAATAATTTACCTTCAACCACAATATGGTAAAGGTTTGCATCTGCTTCACTTTTGGTGAAGCCCAACTTAGTGAAATAGTTTGTCGATCCTAATGCACCAAGCATAGGGTGCTTATTTCAATCCATACAATGCTCGCTTCAGTCTGCACACATGTGACTTTCTGTCGAAAGTCTCAAATCCTTTTGATACTCAATGTACACCTCCTTCTCAACCACTCCATTGAGGAATGTTGTCTTCACATCCATCTGATTTATCTTCCATCCCATCTGTGATACAAGAGATAGAATTGATATGATTGAAGAGTACCTTGATACTAGGGAAAATGTCACCTTGTAATTAATTCCCTCCACCTGAGAGAACCCCTTGGCCACAAATCTGGCCTTGTGTTTCTCGATGCTTCCATCTGTTGCTTGCTTCACCTTGTATATCCACCTCAAACCTACCACTGACTTATTCTCTGGTCCTGGGACAACTTCCCAAACATTGGTTCTAACTATGGAATCGTATTCCTCTGCCATGGAATCAACCGATACTCGCTTCTACAATACTTCTTTGAATGAGGATGGTTCTATCTCAACTAGCTTGCTCATCAGAGCCATGTACCCAGTGTACAGATATGGTGACCTTCTTTACCTTTGTTGTGATGTGGGTGCTCACGCATTCTCTCTAGCATCATGTAATAATATGTCATCTTCCCTGGTGTGCTTCCTTCCATCTCTGAATGTCTCTACATGAGTGGGTGCTTCCATTTTCTTCTCCTCTGCTTGTGGCTACTCGACATCATCCTAAGGTTCTTCCTTTGGATCCAAAAGCTCCTCATCTGCATGTAACTGAAGCTCCCTCTCAAGGGAACATCTCATGGCCTTCTCTTCATTGAACTTCACATCTCTACGAACAATTGTCATCTTGTGAGATGATAGGTACATCTGATAGTTGTGAGGTGTATCAATGTGCCCCACAAATACGCCCAATTTAGCTGTCAGCTCTAGATTTTTCCTTGCATCCTTGGTAACATGAAATTAAATTGATAAGCCAAAGAGCCTAAAGTGTGACACATCTGGTTTCTTCCCTAGAAAATCTTCTTCTCGTGTACTCATGCCAAGAATCCAATGAGGACTCTTGTTTTGCACATATACAATTGTGTTGCATGCTTCAGCCCACAAGTGCAATAGTAGGTCCTAATCATGTAACATCGCACGTGCATCTCCCACAATATGTTTGTTCTTCCTCTCATCCACCCCATTCTATTGTGGGTTATTGTTCTGATTTAGAATATTAGATTATTGTGCTAATATCCTCCTCATATTAGAAACAAAATGCTTTCATTGTGCTTAAGGATTCATGACTTTTTGCAAGTGAAATGATGACTTTTTATGTTAATTTTATGAGAAATTTAACATAATAAAGAGACTGAAGAACAACATAAAAATCTACAGAACATCATCAAAAACACATTACAATAGGAACATGATAAAGGAGTTCACCCCTTTTAGGCTACGTCTCCTTGGTCCAGCTTCCAATGGCTTGGGCCTCTCTATTATGCTCAAAAGTGTAAAAATATGTGTTTACAATGCTAAAATGCTTCTAAAACCCACTCCAATGAGTCTACAATGTCCAAAAATGGCTCTCTAGCCTCTTTTTACATCAAATTTGGTGGAAAACTAAAGAAGCTATGAACTCTCCTAGTTCTCCCAATATTCACTCCACAAATTGTGCCATTTCCGTCATGAACCTACAATTTCGCTACAAAGTTGTGCTAACTGGGTGAAAATTTCGTTGTGTAGTGGTCCATAATCTATCGGCACCGACTATTCCATCGCAAATCGCAATCGGTGGAGAACCGACGGTCTTATGGTCTATGAAAGTGGCGGGGTGATGTGTGATTGCGATACAATGGACCCAGTGGAACTATTAACTGGAGCCCATAATCTTATCATCTGGGATCCATTGCAATTTGCAATCGACAGAGTTAGGGGGTAATAGATATATGGGACTCTACACTTCTGCGATGTGCGATTGTGATTATCGCATCGCAACCCGGGTACGCTAGGGGTCGATTCATCGCATCGCACCTATTGGGGCCGATTCTTTAACGCCGACCCACCTGCAACATGTGATTTGTGAAATGCGGGGCCAATGGTAGTCTGCCACTTGGTGCTTCCCCATTCGCTGAAGGGTCCTGCCACATCATCCACTCTTGCCATGTGTCCAAGTCAAACTTGAACTTTGACTTGCTCTAACTTCTTCATATGAGCTCGGATTTGAGTGTCGTTCACACCATTAGAATCAGGATGATGAGCACTTCGATCTGAATCTAAGTTTATCTAGATTCTACCACTTTGAGTTTTGAGCCTAATTTTGAGCACCTGATCACTCCTCCCCACTGGAAGCCTTTTGGACCCCAAAATGTCACATTTAGTTGTTCTGTAGGTGAGGGTACAATTCTCTCACCTTTCTAACCTCTATCCATTTGGATTTTAAAGGATTTGTACCATTGAGCCCCACTTGAAGATAATCAATACTTCCCCTTTTTGATATCCTTGTTCTTTTGTCAAGTATAGTGTGTTGTTGAATCTCATCAAGGAATTCTGGAGAAAAGTCTTCAATAGATGGAATCTTAATATTCTCTCCTTGATATTCAATCAAAGGAGGCTCATACAACCTTAAATTCTCAACATTAACAACAACATAAATTTGTATATATGAAGGCAAATGCAACCTGAAGGCATTGTTACCAATCTTTTCCAAAATTCTGAATGAACCATATCTAATTGGTTTTAGTTTTTTACCTTATCCTTGGAGCCTCTCTTTGTTAATGTGAAGCCAAACTTCATCACCAACTTGGAACTTGTGATCTTGACCATACTTGTCATGCCTTACTCTGTACTTGTTTTGGATTTTCTCAAGTTGTTCTTGAACCTTTTGTACTAATTGGATTTGTTCAATGAACTTTCTTGCTTTGTCTATGTCGCTATGACCTTCAATAGAAACATATTTTCCAAAAATAAAATCCAAAGGAGATTTAGGCAAGTATCCCAAGCATGCCTCAAATGGAAAAGTTTGAGTTGAAGAGTGCTTGGCTTAGTTGTAAACATGCTGAATATAGTGCAAATGTTCATCCCACAACTTAGGATGCTTGTTGCAATACCCACAAAGAAGATGTATCATTGTTCTGTTCACCACCTCTATTTGACCATCTATTTGTGGATGAAAATTTGTTTTTCAATTTGGTGTCCATGAATCCCTACAATCCTGACCAAAAATTCCCTACAAAGCGAGAATCGCGATCACTAAAAATGGATGAGGGCAATCCAATATGTACCCAAACATTTTGAAAGAATAAATGAGCAGTTTGTTTAGCTGTAACTTGCTTTTTACATGGCATCAAAATACACATTTTTCTGAACCTATCCACAACTACATACAAATAATCATGACCTCCTTTTGATAATGGAAGAGCTCATACAAAATCCATAGAAACACTCTCCCATTGTCATGAAGGAATAAGAAGTGGTGTGTACAATCCTAACTTACTATTGCTATGCTTACTGATTGCACATAATGAACATCCTTTAATAAAATGAGACACACTTTCAAGCATACGAAGCCAATAAAAATACCTCTGTAGATGTGCCACCATCTTACTTACAACAAAATGACTAGCAATAAGAGAAGTATGTGCCTCTCTTATGATGTTAACTCTTTCTCCCTGTGGAATACAAATCTTGCCAAGATGGTACAACAAGTTATCATGCAAATTATAATCCAATTCCTCTACTTGGTTACTGTTTTGGAGAATTTAGTATCTACGAATAAACATTAATTCATTAGACAAGTAGCTATGCCTATAACAATAGTTTAAAGCGTTTTAGACTTTCCCTATAAGAAATAGATAAGAAGAGAGGATAAAAGGCCTACCTGTAGTTCCACTTTCGTCTTGTCTCCCTTGTATCAATTCCGCCGGTCCTTCCCATAATTAATCCTCTTGAAAAGTACCCTGTGAACACAAGAAAAGACGAAAACCGATGAAAGCATATGATCTATTGAATATAAATGAAAGGAATTAGAAGCAATTCATACATATAAGCATTAAGAAAGAACAAAAATATGGAAAAATGTTCAAACACTTTATTAGATAGAAGAAGGAATTGCAACCATCAGTGTCTCATTCAAAGTCATTCCACCAGCTTGGATCCCATCCACATCACATCAAAAGCAAGACAAGCTTGTGGCATCACATCATTTGCTCCAAAGTCAAGTCTCATAGCAGCATTATCTCCTTACAATTCAACATAGTCCAACCCCTGATCACTTAGATGAGTGGTCAATTTATAGGCAGATGAAGGAGGTTTTGTCATTAATGGTGATATTGAATGGCCTTCCATACTTAGAATTAGTTCCATGGAGGAAGGGATGAGAGGATAGGATACAGCTTAACTCATTCCTCATCCATTTTCGAGCTTATAGGAGTAGATAACTGAGGGAAGTTTCTAGATGACTCCAAGAGATAAGAATATTCCCCAAACCCCAATTGAATTTCCCTCATTCTTGCCCAACGTAGGTGAAAGGAAGCCTAAGTGCTATGCAGAGCACCCTGGCAGTGGACTTAGCTACTCTGCAGTGCACCTTCATAAGGTCTTACCTATGCTAGTCCCTCTAGAGGCAATTTCTGGATGTCTTCAAGTCATGAAACTGTCTGGGAAGGAGGCATTCAAAGGGTTGACTTGTCTAGGGCATGAAACAACTGATTTTAGGGTTTGATGAGTCCTAAATCACTAATATGAATGCTGGGATTTCATGTGCCCAAATGGATTTGTAACAGTTGCCCCCTAAAGCATGAAGTCGAAAAAATGCCAATGTCGAAGGAAATGCTTTACAATGTGATGAGGAGGTATCGAAGTGGAAGATGAACTGCATCAATTACAATACATATATTATGATAATTGATTTTACATGAATAGATGAGGGAAGGCATACCCATGCTCAGCTTATAAAATTTCATTACATGTATATAAACAGTCGTCTATAGATATAGACCCATGATTGGAATGACTATCAATGTAAAGCCATTGTACATATGCTTTAGTACTCCTGATATCGCAACCCAGATGGATGAAACTAGGTCCAGGGTGTTCAATCTCGTTCAATCGTTCACTCAAGTATGAGTCTAACCATGTGAATATGTGATCTGAATTCGAACATGGGAAGACACCATCTGATTACCAACTGATGATGTAAGGCGTTAACAGATGCGAGAGAAATCACCGATAATGATAATGATCCTCAAGGTACTACAGTACATTCTGCATGGTGTGAATGGATGATTTGAGTTTGAACACCATACAAAGTCTTTTGGTCGAAGGCCATTGATGTATGTCGATCACCGAAAGAAAGAAACCTGCCATTGATGCATGCAAGCCTCAAGGTACTAAATGGGTGTTTCTAAGTCAACTTCTTGGATAATGAGTTGATATCGACAAGAATTGACTCATCGCAGGAGGGCCTTGATGTATCCCACATCAACGACATGAAATGAGTGTAGTGATTTTAGAGATGGAATTTAACTGACGACACAAAGTTCAGGAATGGTGGTCATGAAAATGAAGGTTTATGGTATTGAAAAAGATGGATTTTGACTAGATGAGTTCTCTTGAACATGTCAGTGAAACTAAAATGAATTGGTAGCATTGACCCAAAACAAAGCAATGGATGGTATGATAGACCAACGGTGTGATAAACATCAATCTAATAACCCAACCTAGATAGTCACGGTGATGGAGTGAAAGTGTCATGTTCAAAAGCGACCTACTACCATAAAGTGGTTTTCCCCTTTTTCCATTTTCTCTAGTCATTGCTGACTGGTACCTCTTTATTTTTATCAAGATTGAGGAGGATAGCATATGCTTGTTGTATAATTTCACCCTTCGGGTGAATCCATCGTTATTTGATGTTTTAACGAGTCTAGCAAAGGTGAAACTCAGTCTTGTCTAGATGGATAATTTGTCACTATTTCATGTTTTTAACGAGTTTAATGACAAAGATAACTCGATCCATTTCATGTTTATAGAGTTTGAAAAGGGACAAAAAGAAAACTCCACAAGTTCCTTTTCGTAAATTAATCTCTCAAGTCTGAAAAAGCGTAAAATAATACAAGAGAGATATCATTTCCAATCCTTTAACGAGCTGGAAAGGACAAGCGCTCGGCAATCTTTTCATGTTTAGAGAGTCTGAAAAGAGCTTAAAGAGGACTCCAAGGGGGTTCCTTTTTCGTTTTTAACAAAGCTCGAAAAAGAGATAAAAGTGTGCTTTTTGGTCAAAAGTACAACTTACAATCGAGCACGTGAATTCTGCAAATCAATTGTAAACCTGCTCAAAACATCACCAAATGGATTAAAAATATCTATTTCATAGGTAAAAATAGGCAAATACTAGTGTTTAGTCGATTAATTAACATGAAATAAACATAAAATAAGTTTTTACCATATCATTTTTACCAGTTGGAACTTACCATCCAGTTTTGTGTTCTGAGCTCAGTTTTTACCTCTAACTTCACTGGCTGATTGCAAGGATTCTGTGGACTGTTTCTTGAGTCGTCTGTACCAGGTTGGAACTAAACCTCTCTACTTTCTTTTCATTCCATTCTTTTGTCATTTCATGTAAGTTTTAGGGTTTTTTGGGGCCTCTGGGGTTTCATTTTTTTTCCCTGGGATTAGCACAGGCTTTCACATCAAAAACTATGCTGAAGAGCACCCAGATAGAAGGCTAGATGCTATGCAGTGCACTGTCTCAGTGTCTAGGCTGTGTTGAGCACATTTCCCAAGTTGGTTTTAGTTGTTTTCTCCAAAATTTGCCCTATTTTTTGCATGGAATGGATCCTAATTTAGCTTATGATTATGTTTCAGGCTTTCATCGGATCAAAATGTCAATCACATGGTGAGAAAGAGAGCACAAAGAACAAGACATGGTTTCCATAAATAACCCGGGTATAGTTGAGGCCCTCAGGAATTGTGGGTTACTCAAATACTTTAAGTTGTCTAGAATGAGGCAACAAATAGAACTATTGGAGTTCCTTGTTCGTTCATGGGACCCCACAAATCATACATTTCACATTAGGGACAGGATGGTCCCTATTGCTATTGAGGATATTTACTTTCTTACTGGACTGTTGAGGCGAGGTGCCCCCATCTCACTTTCTATATTTTTCCGTGGAGGTGAATCAGTGAGAGATTACATCAGACAGTTTTGTCGGCTAGGTACACAGCCTAGAAGGGATGGGAAAATAAACATCTGGGATGTGAGTGATTTTCATTTATGAATGTCCTTTTTATGATCGCAAAATTGGCTGGCAGTGTGACGCTACATTTGGCGAATAGATCTTATATGCAGTATGCACAGGAGTGTCTAGAGCCAAAAGTTTTCAACTCGTGCGAGGATGTACTTTCACTGCTGAAAGAACAACTGACTAAGGTGAAAAGCGGTAAGACAAAGAATTTTTGCTATGGTTTGATCTTGATTGCTTTTTCCTTAGAGAAAATCCCATTGATGCAACCACAACATGTATCATTGGGTGTGGCTGGTCTAAGAAATCCACGTATGCAGAGGTGGGTCAAATTGATGGCTCGACATGCTGGTCAGTCAACAATCATTTTCTCCACTGCATTTTTCAGCTAGATTGAGTGACAACATGTCACTATCAAGAAGCATCCATACTCAGGGATGGATTATCGTGGAGATCTAGATTTGATTTTACCATTTGGAGCACAATGGGGTGCTATGGGTAAGTTATTTGACCAAAGTGTTTTTGTTTTTTCAAGTTTCTACATGTTTTTGTGTTTTTTAACATTTCCAAGACTAAACTAAAATTACTCTTATGCATACAGATGTGGGTACTGTTCGATCGGTGGTGCGCTAACAAGTTGCAAGTGGGCCAGCACAGAGAAACATTGGGAGAGCTATTCTCCAGGACTTGTATTTGGCCAAGACCTTAGCAAATTTGTAGGATCACATAGAGGGAATAACCCTTGGTATTCCAGATATCCGGATCGAGGAGTTACCCATGAGGTTGTAGTGCCACACTATTGATGTTCCTAATCATTGGGCTAGGCTTTTGCTCATGATAGCATAGGATGTGACCTGTCATCATGAGCACCACTAGATCTACTTAGGATATTTTGTATGCATTTTTGAGTTTTCGGGTCAGATGACCAAATGTGTCTTGGGCACAAATTTTTTAAAAACTTTTAAAACACCTATCTATTTTACTTTTAGAGTTTTTTATGGTTATATGCAATCCTATTCAACTGATGATGTGAATTGGAAATATTGCTTTTACATATGTCGCAAATGTCTATTTAACATATAATTCGCCAAAGAATCAGTTAATGTGTTAAGATTTCTGGAAATATGTTGATATTGAATGTGTTCAAAATGTCTTTCCAAAATACGAAATCTAAGGAACATACAAAAAACTGTTGGATTTCGGACAATATAAATGTTTTTTAGTTGTAGTAAAACGAGTTGCGAGTCCAGCCTAATGATGATTCGGAAAATTCCAAGTGAAATGGAATCAGAGAGTAGTTCAATCAACGCGCTATACTCAGTGATATTTTTCGTCGATCGACCGATACAAATCCCTTGAAAACTCACTAACTTGCCACTTGGAGAGAAAATGGCCCATGCTGCAGAAGACAAATTCTGCTTACTACGACTAGCACCATTGGCATAACCAACAAAAGGTTCTGAAGACTCCGACATCTGCAACAAATGCAAAGCAGATTACTAACCAGATAAAATTTTCTAAAAGACACACACACACATGCAATGAAAGCATATATATAGTAAGTTTTACTACACTTAATAAAGCATAGTAACGTTTAAGGTACAACCCATTTCGGGGCTGTGACAATGGAATCCCATCATAATCTACTAAATCGTAGGCTCCTTTTTCCAGAACACACTTGACAACATAAGGACCCATCCACATTGGTTAAAATTTCCCTGCTCCAAGTTTATCAGCTTCCTTATCATAAAGCAAGACCAGGTCTCCTTCTGAGAAGATACGAGGCTTGACATTTCTATCATATTGCACCTTAATACATTTCTTATGTGCTTCGTTAGCTAATGTGGCATCATGGTTAATTCTAAGAAACGTACCTCTTCTTCAGAAGTATTGGCTAACAAGTAAATCACCAGTTTGAGCAATGAAATTTCACATTGTATTGGTAAGATTTCTTCCAAACCATACACCAACTGAAAGGGTGTAAATCTAGTTGCATTTCTCACCAAGGTTCGATATGCCCACAAGGCAGAGTACAGGATTAAGTTCCAGTTTCTTTTATGAACCCCTATCATTCTTTGCAACATCTGCTCTAGGACCTTGTTGATGGCCTCAACTTGTCCATTCGCTTGCAGGTAATACGGGGTAGAACTATCATGTGATAGTCCTAATTTAGCAGTCAATTTAGCCATCATGTGATTGCAAAAATGGGACCCATGATCTGTAAACATGGCTTGTGGTACACCAAACCGGGCAACCACATGGTTAAAATAGAAAATAGCACTCGTTTCGCCACTGTTGTTCAATGTTGGCATCGCCGCGGCCCATTTGGTAAAATAGTCAACGGCCACTATAATATACCCATGCCCCCCGGCTGAGGTGGGGTTACATGTCATAAAGTCAATGCCCCATTTGGAAAATGGGCCAACAACAACGACTGGATGCAGTGGTGCAGGTGGTAATCTGGTTTTTTGGCCACATATCTAGCATGCATGACAGCTTCTGACAACAATAATACAATCTTTAAATATAGTTGGCCAGAAGTAACCAGCACGAAGAATCCTTTGTGCGGTTGCATATCCAGATAAGTGTCCACCACAGGCACCTGAATGGCAATCATTCAATGCTTTCTCGGCCTCCTCATGCATGAGGCACCTCCGTAAAATCATATCGATACCACGACGATAAAGAGTGTCACCAATGATCAGATAATCTTTGGCTTGGTAACAAATACGTCATTGTTGCGAGCGAGAGGTATCTTTCCGGAAAGTTTGGGTTTGGAGATAGATCAGTATATCTCCATACTAGGTGTCAGATGACGAAATTAGAAACAGAGACTCATCCAAAATTGATGGTTCGGATGTTGATTCGATGGAGGTTGAGGGAAGGTCACATAGTAACTCAGCGAAAACTAGAGATTTCTTTGATTTAGACTTGATGAATTCTAAATCAAATTCTTGTAAAATAACTATCCATTTCGAATATTTTCCCCCTGGAAATTGATGTGATAGAATGTATGTCATAGGGTTGCAATCGAAAATGGTAGTTTTTTTCCGTAACAAGATATAATGGCAAAATCTTTGAATAGCTTGCACAGCTGCCAAAGCTAGTTTTTCAACATAAGAGTACTTACTTTCCGTATTTTTGAGGTTGCGACTCAAGTAATAAATAGGATGTTCAATCCCGTTTTCTTCCTGGACTAAAACCATGCCAATGGTTGTATCTGCAGCGATAAGATACAGGTAATAGTCATTTTGATAATTTAGAGAATACATTAATGAAGCTCTAATCAGGGCATATTTAAGAGCGTCAAAGGAAACTTGCACAACCTGATCCCAATGAAAGGGTATCTCCTTTTTCAAAAGACGTGTAAAACCTTTAGCCATTTCAGTGTAATTAGGAATGAACCTCCTCTGAAAGTTGGCTTTCCCTTGGAGTCATTGTAACTATAAAAGATTTGAAGGTGGAGGCAAATCCAAAATTCCTTGAACCTTTAATGAATCCAGTTGAATCCCTTCTCGAGACACTACAAATCCAAGAAAATGACCAGAACCAACACAAAACACACATTTGTGTGGATTGAGTCAAATCTTGTAGTGTCGGCACTGTAAAAATATTGCTCTTAAATGTTGTGGGTGATCGGTCCGCTTTCGTGAATGAGCAGGTAAATTGTCAAGGTAAGGTTGAACAATGTGCTTGATGTCATGGAAGGCATAATTCATTGCCCTCTGAAATGTAGCCCCAACATTCTTCAAACCGAATGGGAGTTTCCTATAGGCGAATGTGCCCCATGGACAAATAAAAGTTGTTTTTGATTGGTCCTATGGGCGTATATTGATTTGATTGTAGCCGGAAAATCCATCCATAAATGAGAATATTTCGCATCCGGCACATTCGTCAATAATCTAGTCGATAAAAGGTGTAGGATAATTGTCCTTTGGACATGCCTGATTTACATCCCTATAATCAACGTACACTCGTATTGTTCCTTTTTTTTTCGTGACAGGAACAATGTTGGAAACCTAGTCAGTAAGAGGAATAGGGTATATGAAACCAACCCACAAAAGTTTTTCAACTTCTGCTTTAATTGTAGCAGCTTTCTTTGGATGAATCCACTGTCGAAATGGCTTGACATCAGGGTACATTTTAATTTCATGTTCAACAATACTAGAGTCAATGCCTGGCATATTCTCGTAAGACCATGCAAAAATATCTCTAAATTCACGAAACAGAGCATAGTAATTATCAAGTTCTAATGGAGAACAAGATTTGACGACATGAATGTTCTCTACAATATTAGGCTTGGTCAAAATATTAATAGAAATCATTTCTTCAATATTTGACAGATTTCACTCAGATTCGATTGTGTCTATGAAAGCTAAATTTGATAGGAAATCAACGACTGATGGGTGGTTTAGTTCATTTGAATAATCTTCGATATCATCTAGAAGATGGGAACGATGATGATAATCTTCCCATAGTTCCTCTCCTATCATCATTGATTGGATGATTCCTTCATCTGTAAAATGTATACGTGAAAAAGGATCCGAAGAGGTACCATATTCTAATGACCTATCTACTCATACAATTGTTGAGTGCAGATTTGGGTTTGCCGCACAAGCCCGAAAGATTGATTGCTATGATGATTCAATGGGGCTTAACGGCATCACCTCAATATTACTATCAACTTCAACTTTGTTGGTAATCCTCCTTAAATCAGATGAGGTGGAGGAAATCATATTGCAAGTCTCTACTCTTGCCACTTCCACCAAATCAGATGGCGACAGGAGGGTAAAAGTACTCATTAAGGAAGGATCTTTAAAGAGACCTACTCCAACACTTTGAAGTGACAGTGTGGGTCTGTGTACCAACATGATGCTTCCCGTAGCCTGTGAACTATTGGCAAAGAAGGCTAGCTTATCAATGACTGTGATTCCACCCTTGAAATGGAATGAAATAGTATGAAAGTACGTGGAAACCACAACAGCCATAGCATATACCCAAGGCCTTCCCAGTAAAATGTTGTAATCGAGAGGTTCGTCAACTACCTCAACTTCAACAGTAACTGTTTTTCCCCTAGTTCGATTTGCAGGTTACTCAAAATCCCACATGGAGTATATGTTCTTCCATCAAAAGCTTTCAACATGGTTGGTGATCGTGACAACGGCAGTGAACCAAGTGTTTTCCAGTAACTCATGGACATAATACAAGTAGATGCCCCTCATCAATAATAGTTAGGCGAACATTTTTATTGAGAGATTTTGCTTGGATTAGGAAAGCTAACTCCACCGGTAACTGTGGTGAATATCTTGCATGGTTAAAAAGCACAAGATTTGAATCCGTAGGATCTATTCCGCCTATTGCTGAGAGTAAAGCCTACTTCTAGGAGGGACAATTTTGCAACACCTCGAGTGTCGACATAGCAGAAGGCGATTGAGCAAGACCTTCCACTATGTTATAATTTTGAGCTGCTCGAGCTCGAGGGTTGAATGTCGATTTGTGCACAACTTCCTTTGGTGGTTTTATTGTCAATTCCGGTACAATGGGTGGAACAACTACAAATGAAGTTGAAGTCAAAGGATTAGGTTGATGAGTGGCCTGATGATTTGATGATGACGACAGATTTCCATAATATGTGTTTCTCGTTGACACAAAAACTTCATTTTGTGGCTTTGTGATGGATAACATGAGTACTTGGGATGTGGAAGCATGGTTTGTTGCAACCAAATGTGTCACTGGGGTTGGAAATGGATTAGTCAACACTGACGATGTGTTTGAAGTTTTTAAAAGTTCAGAGACCTCAGAGCAGTGTGGACAATCTCTTATAAAATGCTCGTCATTACATATCAGACATGGATAACGAGGTTTCCTTGCTGAAGTAGAGGAATCAGATGATTTCTCTGGAGGGGAATTTTCTGGTTTCTTTTTATTTTTCCCCTTTTTCTTGCTCCCTGGTTGCTTTGGATTTTTACCTTTGTCAAATGACACAGCATTAATCTCGAAGGCAAGAGTATTTTCTGTTGCATTGGTAGTTTGATTGGAAACAACAAGAGTTTGACCAGATGGTCTTCCTACTGTTTTTGTGCTTGAAGAACCAATCACACCATCGCCGGCATGAGAGTCCTTACTCGATTGTGGAGGAGGGGGAACAGTGAAAGCTAGTCGAGGTGCATTGGGAATTTTATCATAAAGCATGCTGGATTGTGTGTAAATGAAATCCAAGTATTGGGTACGAGCAATAAATTTCTCTTCTGTGACAACTCCACCTTTTGCCACATCCTCGGTGATTGATGGCAACAAGAATTTTATGAACCACTCAGCTAAAAGATGATTGCGAACATATGTCTTAACCATTCGATGACAATGCCGCCACTCATGAATATGATATGATATATGGGTAGCAGTGGTTTGTTTAAAGTTGGTTAGGAGTTCTGTTCCAGTCTTGTATCTGATAGGTAACCTGAAGTGGGTCAAAAATGTAGTGGCTAATGTGGTGAAATTATCGAAAGAAGCTCTTAGTAATTCAATGTACCATTTAGCAGCTGGACTAGTAAGTTTTCTTTGGAAAAGATGAAGTCTGACCGAATCATGATTTAAGGAGTTTGGTGGAGTTTGATGAACACCACAAATGAAAGGTCATGACATGATTTGATGGGTCTTCTCCAGGATTTCCGTAAAATTTCGGAATGTTAGATGGTAACTTATGTGGAATTATCAGCCACCAAGGTGCATATAAGATTGGATCATTAGTGAGCTGATTTAAATCTGGTAATTTTAAAGTTGCTACAAACGGCAACTGTCGATTCAAGTCAGGTTGAGCATACCCGGGATATGATGGAATTGCCTAAGCAATAGGTCTTTGCATACTGACATAGGGCATCTGCATTTGGTAACCTTGGTATGGTTGTTGAACAAAACCAATATAAGGTGGTTTTTAATAACCAAGTTCAATGTGTGGTTGTCCATAACCTGCAAAGCCTTGTTGACTAGGACCTTGGTAAGCTTGAGATTGACCAAAACCAGGTTGAGCCTGTGGAACAAGTCTAAACTAGGGTTGGAATTGCTGGAATTGGGGTTGTTGAAATTGAGGCTGCCATGGTTTTTGAATCAACTATTGTTGTTGTTGGTAGAATTGTTGTTGATTTAACGGTTGTTGTTGTCCAGCAATGAAAGGTTGGCCAGGTTGTGAATAAAATATACCAGTGTAAGCCTGGGTCAGTCCAGATAAGGGTATACTAGCCTGAGGTTGTTACTGAACTCCAGAAACAAGTGGTTGTTGTATAACAACTTGAGGAACTTGAACTTCTTAACTTAGAACTTGTGATTGCAAGGTAGAATGATTAGTTTGTACTGGTTGAGATAAAACAGTTTGAACTTATGAATGTGGTATAGTAGTAACAAAAGGTGTAGTAGGAATAGCTGACACAGTTTACATTGGTTGTGTTGGATACACAAGCCTCGGTTGAACTGGCATTGTTGGTTGCCATTGAAAAACTCTAATTCCATATTGACCTGAATACTGTGGGATATTACCATATGGTAGTCCTTCGGAATAGGGAGGATACAGTGAATAAGCATATTTATCTCCATATGGTGGAAATCCAGTATTTAATGGATACATAGGTCTTTGTTGACTAGATTTCCTAGCTTGATACTGATATGCAGGATCAAACTGTTGGGTTCCCATTAGAGAAGAACCAGGTAAAATTCTGGTTGAGGACATGGGTAATGACAATGGTGTAGAAGTAACCCCTGAGTGGGTTCCAGACAATGATTGGTAACCAACTGGGATAGACTTTTCACCATATAGGAGTGACTCAGATGTGGTAGAAAACATCGAAGAGGTTACAACAGAAGGTTCTACTACAGCTGCATCAGATGATACAGTCTAAGATATTGACGGTTGTTCATCCATAGTTAACTGACCCAAAAGTTGTCCTAAAGAATCGACGGGTACTTGAAAAGAAGCAGGATCATATGAAGCGAAAAAATCAGGAGTGTTAGGGTAAAGATAAAGCCCAGTTCCAAAGTGAAATGGGGTTCCAGGTGTGGAATCTTCTTCCAATTCCTCCTCTATAGCAATTAAACCTGGTGGAAGAACTTCGTCGTCAGGCCTGTAAAGGATTTCTGGTGTTGATGAAGTTGAAGTTTCAATAGTTACTAATGTTTGAGGGGTAACCGGTTGATCATATTTTGGTAAAGTAACAACTTCTGAATGTTCAAATTCGAAGTCCAGATGTCCAGATAAATGAACAACAATTTCAGAAAGAGGCTCCTGAACAACTTCAGGTTCAGATGTAACTTTTGTTTGAAATGGGATAGATTTTGGAATAACTTCTAGTTGAACTAATTCAAGTTCAGATGTACTTTCTTGTTGAGCGATTTCAAGATGAGGATCAACTTGTTTTTGAACAACCTCGGTTACTATTTCACTAGGATCAGTGCTAATGTCCTTAGGTAATTGTGAAACTTATTCTTCAGAAACAGATGGGCCAGAAATAGTTGGAGTAAGTGGAGTCTTTGTACTTACCGAAATAGATGATTCAGGTAACTCAGATGAAGAACTAGGAGTTCTTGATGTACTAGATTCAGTTAAGTGAGACCGCTTTGCCCGAATTGGTGTTGCTTCGGGAGGCGAAGGTTGTTTTCTTGTTGTTCTCCGTGAACGACGGGGTATGGGTTGATGTTCCTCCACGATTGCTGATTAATTTTATTATCAGAAAAGAAATAAACAAAAAGGGGTATACTAGGCAAAAGGTTTAGCAAGCAACTGTAAACTGCAGAATACCTCCTAGCAAACCAAGAAGTACGAGCAGGCAATCTCCCCGAATGCTGTGTTCTGTGTATCATAGTTTACAAGGTAGCTGGCTCGGTTACTTAAGGATGGATAGAAACCTAGAGTTGTCCTCCTATATATACCTAAAGGTACATGGAGGCCCAGTCCATATAAGTACTGTCTAATGCAAAACTGCACAGTGAGAGCATTCCCATATAATTTACGTACTGTAACACCACCTTATATACCCAAAGGTACGTGGATAAGCTACGATATACTCACGTATGTGGAATGAGGTATCACACTCGAGATGTATCGCAGACAAGATAATGACAACTGCTTTGTTTTATGACACCATAACACGTCTCTAGCCTAGAACCACTAAATTTTCTCGTTAATGACAATGCTCCATTAGGTAAATTGATATTTATTTTAAGTTGATCTTGCTTAGGAATTTTCCTTTCAAGTTCACCACGTGATGTATTCTGAAATTCCTAGGAATACAACTATCATGATAAACATTCTTTCCATTCAAGTTAACGATGAAAATCCTAGCTACTTTGGGATAGAGTAATCAAATTTATTTTGATCAAAGAGCAAAGAGCACAATCTAAATGCAATTTCCTTACACTATTCCTATCAACACACACAAAATTTTTCATTGCAACATTCATGTATTTCTTTTCGATTCCCTTAATGTGAATATGAACAAAAAGGAAATATGCACATACAATCAATCAATCTTTCATGTGAACAAAGACTTTTACGAAAGTTCGGATTCGAAGGAAGAGAAGAATTTATGACACTTTCTTTCGAATGAAGATTAATCAATTATATCCTGACTTTTACTATTGATCAATAGTGACAAAGAAAACATGAAGAAACATTAATCAATCCAATCAAAGTCGGGCTAGGCCAAGAGATAAACACTCATTTTCAGAGACATGACATTCATTGATCAATCAGCAAACAATCAAACAGAGAAAACTTGGTAAAAACTCTTTCCAAAGGTGGGAAACTGATCCTAGGAGGATTAGCATAGCCCAAAGTGGGAGACAATGCACTTTAGAGCATTATCCCTAAGCCAGGGATGCTCTGCAGTGCACCATGTCCCTCACAAGCCTGCGCTGGTGACAGTAAGCCATTTCAAGAGGCAATTTGACACAGTTTTGTCAAATTTTTTCAATGTAAACAACTGAATTACAATCTATGAACACAAAGAGAGTCTATAAGGATGTCTTAGGAGATGGATAAGCTACTAGGAAAGAGGATTCTTCCCCATCAGAGTCACCAATTTGTTTTGGAGAACGTAGTATCTACAGATAAACACTAATTCAGTAGACAAGTAGCTATGAATATAACAATAGTTTAAAGTGTTTTAGACTTTCCCTATAAGCAAATAGATAAGAAGAGAGGATAGAAGGCCTACCTGTAGTTCTGCTTTCCTCTCGTCTCCCTTGTATCGATTCCGTTGCTCCTTCTCATACTTAATCCGCTTGAAAAGTACCCTGTCAACATAATAGAAGACGAAAACTGATCAAAGCATACAATCTATTGAATATAAATGAAAAGAATCAGAAGCAATTCATACATATAAGCATTATGAAAGAACACAAATATGGAAAAAGGTTCAAAAACTTTACTAGATAGAAGAAGGAATTACAACCATTAGTGTCTAATTCAAAGCCATTCCTCTAGCTTGGATCCCATCCACATCACATTGAAAGAAAGACAAGCTTGTGGCATCACATCATTTGTTCCAAAGTCAAGTCTCATAGCAACATTATCTCCTTACAATTCAACATAGTCCAGCCCCTAATCACTTAGATGAGTGGTCAATATATAGGACGATGAAGGAGGTTTTGTCATTAATGGTGACATTGAATGGCCTTCCATACTTAGAATTAGTTCCATGAAGAAGTGATGAGAGGATAGGATGCACCTTAACTCATTCCTCATCCATTTTCGAGCTCATAGGAGTAGATAACTGAGGGAAGCTTCTAGATGACTCCAAGAGATAAGAATATTCCCCAAACCCCAATTGAATTTCCCTCATTCTATCCTAGCCAGGTGAAAGGAAGCCTAAGTGCTCTGCAGAGCACCCTAGCAATGGACTTAGCTACTCTGCAGCACACCTTCATAAGGGCTTACCTGCGCTAGTCCCTCTAGGGGCAATTTCTGGATGCCTTCAAGTCATGAAACTGTTTGGGAAGGAGGCATTCAAAGGGTTGACTTGTTTAGGGCATGAAACAACTGATTTTAGGGTTTGATGAGTCCTAAATCACTGATCTGAATGCTGGGATTTGATGTGCCCAAATGGATCTGTAACAGTTACCTTGACCCAATCTTGCATAAACATCTTGAAAGTCATTATCTAAAGCATATTTCTCAATATAACTTTCATGTAAAACAAAATTATGCTTGAGTAAAGTAGCTAGACTAACAATAGGCCTAGAAAGCATATCAACAACTTTATTGTAGATACCTTTCTTATACCTGATTACCAAGTGGAATTGTTGAAGATAACCCATCCATTGAAAGTGTCTTGATTGCTGCAACTTTGATTGTGATTGCAAGTATCGCAATGGTTGATGATTTTTGTGAATGATTGTTTCCTTACCCATCAAGTAGTGTTTCCATTTTTTCACACTTTTCACCAATGCACACAATTCCTTTTCATACGTACGATAGTTAATCATTGCACCATTAAAAGTTTCCGAATGAAAACAGATAGGCTTACCATGTTGCATGAGGACAACACCCATATCGTAGTCACTAGCATCAGTTTGAATCTCAAATGACTATCTCAAGTCTGGAAGTGCAAGTATTCGAGTTGTACTGATCTTTTCCTTCAATGCATCAAAGGGATTTTGATGTTTGCCTCCCCAGTCAATAATTGTCTCGGGCCTTGGCCAATTCACAATTGCATCAACCTTGGATGGATCTATTTTCAACTCACCTCCTCCAACAATATGACCCAAGTAAACTAAAGGAGTTATTCCAAACTCGCACTTTAACATCTTAAGATACACCTATTCCTTTTTCAAGACATCAAGTTCTTTTCTTACATGCATGACATGTTCATCACGAGATTTAATGAGAAATAAGATTTCATCTAAGTATACTTTGACAAAATCATCAATAAATGGCCTCAACAGATCATTCACCACACACATGAATGTAGCGGGAGCATTACATAAACCAAACTACACTAGCACTTCAAACAAACCTTGTTTTGTTTTGAATTTTGTCTTCCAAATGCCTCCTTCAACTATTCTAATTTGATGGTAGCCACTTCTTAAGTCCAGCTTAGTAAAATATGTTGCATATTTCAATTGATCGAGTAAATAATCTATTCTAGGCAGTGGGTAATGATTCTTTACTGTAATTTTGTTCAATGCATAAAGGTCCACACACATGCGCCATGTTCCATCCTTCTTTAGCACTAAGACAATAGGTGAACCACATGGCAAGGAAGATGGTCTGATGATTCCTTTATTCAACAACTCTTGAATTTTCTTCTTAATTTCTGTGCTTTCCATCACTAACATCTTGTACATGGCAATGTTAGGAAGAGGACAATGTTTCTGCAACTATATCTCATGTTGGATTCCTCTCTTGCAAGGTAATCCCTTTGGTTCCTAAAACATCTCATCATATTGGTTAACTACGTCAACCAATTCAGATTTCAAATTTGAATCACAACCTTTAAAAGCTTCATTATCAACATCATTCTTAGGTTTGATCATTAGAAGCACAAAATTCTTGCTCGAATTCACTAGTCTTTTCATCTGCCCTGCATTAACAAGCGAAAAAAGTTATTTTCTTACTATCAACTCTGACAATATATTCTACTCCATTTTTGAAGAAATGATATTTGTTTTCATGTCTATGGAAGATATCTTTTTTGTCATAAAGGTATGAGCTACCCAAAACTATGCCACAGATATCTAATGACACAACATCAAGCTCCACTTCATTTATGAAATTTGCAGTAATGGCAAATTTCAGTTTACACTTTCTAGTAACCTGAAATTGTGCATTGTCACACACCCATCCAAGTGGATACAGTTTATGATGTGGAATGGTTTCCAAGCTTAAATTTTTGACAATTTTTTCAGAGATAAGATTGGCTTGAGAGCCACTATCGAAAAGTGTATCACCCTTTGTGTTTTGAGATCACCCTTATGTGAAAAGGTTCTATTCTCCTCTTTTCTTTTGGAGTTTCATTTCGTGAGTTTGAAGAACTAGTGCTAGCAATGGATGTTATTTTAGTTTCATCACCCGAATCGGATCCCAAATCCTGTTGAGTGGTTGTTTGCATGTAATTTTCTCTCCTTATTTTTTGATAGACACATTTTTTTTTCTTTCCATTGAAAGCCTTTTCCTTTCCTTTACTCTTAAATGGATTTTTACTACCTTCTTCTGGGGTGTTTTTCCCTCTTGCCTCAAGATGAGTGGATTGCACACACACATCATCTAGATTATTGGGGTTAAACATTAATATAGTATGCCTAAGGTAACTGTGTAAACCCCCTATGTACTTTAGCAATGTGTCATGTGATTACAAATCTACACATAACATCAAAGAACTTTTTCTAAATTCTTGGGTGTAATCTTGCACATTTTGACCTTTAAGTTGTCCAAAGTTCTGTCAATTCATGATGGATTTCTGAATATAAGCTAGAGGGTAGAATTGTCTTTTGATTGCAGCAATGAAATCATTCCAAGAAATGGATATCTTACCCTGTTTTTTAATCTCCTCTTGGGTCTTTGATTCCCACCATATCTGTGTTGCACCCTCCATTCTCAAGGAAGCTAACTGAACCTTTATGTCATCCTCTTGAAGGTTATGAATCCTGCAATAGACCTCCAATTGACGAATATAATTAACAAGCTTCTCTACATTCACTTCACCAATATACATGGGCAACTCAAATTTAACATCAATTTTTAAAAAAGGTGATTTACCAGTTCCTTTTGAAGTTCGATGATGAATATGAGTAAGGGTTGCATTAGTGGAAGAGGGTGAAGATTCTTGTGAAGAAGAAGATGAAGAATATGGTGGAGAGGGTGGAGGTTTGTCTCCATTTCCATTACCTCCTTCTGAAAATCCTTCTCCTTTGGGAGGTTTGGAACTTTCCCCTTCCAACCTAGTATTCCTCTCTTCATAGAGGACCTTTACTATCTTTGTCATATCAAAGAAAGCCTTTCTGAAGGTATTCTCATCTTTTGTCATGTTTGTAGGTTCTCATTCATGAGACATGATCTCTGGAGTCTCACCTGCAACTAAAAGCTGAACTGGTGTTGGAGATTGTGACTAACCTT
The DNA here is from genome assembly GCA_031772625.1 of Pinus tabuliformis. NCBI lineage: Eukaryota > Viridiplantae > Streptophyta > Pinopsida > Pinales > Pinaceae > Pinus > Pinus tabuliformis. The sequence continues at coordinate 18,457,525 of CM062813.1, read as the reverse complement.
GCTCTCCTTCCCCTTGACCCAAATTCATGGCTTTCAACCAGCTTCCCTTCTCCTCTTTCGAGTTTTAACCTTGTAAGCATTAAATAAACTTGCAAACAGTTAAATCTTTTTTTTCACAAAGAAAACCTAATCCTCTGATACCAAAACGATCTGATTTAGAATGTTAGATTGTTGTGCTAAGATCCTCCTTAGATTAGAAACAAAATGCTTTCATTGTGCTTAAGGATTCATGAATTTTTTCAAATGAAATGATGAGTTTTTATGTTAATTTTATGAGAAATTTAACATAAATAAGAGACAACAACACAAAAATGTATAGAAAATAATAAAAAACACATTACAACAAGAACATGATAAAGGAGCTCACCCCTCTTGGGCTACGTCTCCTTGGTCCAACTTCCAATGGCTTGGGCCTCTCTATTATGCTCAAAAGTGTAAAAACATGTGTTCACAATGCTCAAATGCTTCTGAAACTTGCTCCAATGAGTCCAAAATGTCCAAACATGGCTCTCTAGCCTCTTTTTGCATCAAATTTGGTGGAAAACTAAAGAGGTTATGACCTCTCCTAGTTCTCCCAATATTCGCTCCACAAATTGCACAATTTCCAGCATGAACCTACAATTTCACTCCAAAATTGCGCTAACTAGGCGAAAATTTCACTGCACGGTAGTCCATAATATATCAACATCGATTGTTTCATTGAAAAGCGCAATCAGCAGAGAACTGATGGTCTTATGGTCTGTGAACACGACGGGGCGATGTGTGATTGCGATACGGCGGACCCGATGGAACTATTAACTATAGCCCATAACCCTATCACATTCGGGATCCATCACAATTCGCAATTGGTGGAGTCAGGGGGTAACAAATATATGGGACTCTGCAATTCTGCGATGTTAACACATCGCAATCCAGGTACGCTGGGGGTTGATTCATCGCATCACACTTGCCGGGGCTGATTCTTTAACGCCAACCCACCTACGACATGCGATTTGCGAAATGTGGGGCCAATTAAAGCTTTCCACTTGGCGCTTCCCCATTCGTTGAAGGGGCCTGCCACGTCATCCACTCCTGCCATGTGTCCAAGTAAAACCTGAACTTTGACTTGCACTAACATGTTCATATGATCTTGGATTCGAGCTCGTTCACATCGTTGGAATCAGGATGATGAGAACTTCGATCTAAAGCTAAGTTTATCGAGATTATGCCACTTTGAGTTTTGAGCCTATTTTTAAGCACTTGATCAATTATAGGGTCATATTAGCTCCTGTCGAATTCCTTTTGATACACAAAATTTCTTGAACTCATTCGACACATATTCACCACCGTTATCACTCCTGAGAGCCTTTGCTTTCCCGCGAGTGTCTTTATCAACAAGTGCTTTAAATTCACAAAATTTAGAGAATGTATGGTCTTTCTTCTACATGAAGAAAATCTAGCACTTAGTGAGAAATCATATACAAGTATAACATAATACTTGTGCTTGTCCATGGAGGCTGTCGAGAATGGTCCACACACATCTGAGTGAACTCTTTCAAGGACTTCTTTCACTCTACTGTCCTTTTCATGAAAGGTGGCTTTGGTGTCATTTGCTAGTGTACACCCTTTGCATGTATCTTGCTACTCTAGTGTACCCTTGGGAAGTCCTGTAGAAATTTGTTGCATGATGTTCAAGGCTCCATGGTGCAAATGGCCAAGTATCCTATGCGACAATTCATCGATGTCTCATCTCTGCATCTTCTCTACTTTCGTGCTCAAGGAAACACAATCTCCCGCATCCAATTTGTAGAGGTTCTTCACTCGAACCCTGATCCGCTACACTTGTCCTATGGAGATATGTCTAAGAAAATCCTTTGCTTTGCTAAATGTCACATCGTAACCATGGTCTTCCAACATAGACCTGAAACTAAATTCTTTTTCAGACCTAGAAGATACATGACATCTTTTAATGTGAGAGGAGAACCAGACTCCCTATGAAAAGTAATTGTACTGATACCAGTTGCACTATACCTTCCATCATCTCCCATCTTGATGTGCATCTAGAGGTCCTTCTCCTCCAAGTCACTAAAAAATTATTTGTTGCCTGACATATGGAATAAGGCTCCACTATCCAGATACCACACACTACCCATCACTGATGTCACCATGCATGCAATGAGTTTGAAATCCAACTCAAATTGTGAGGCAAGAGCTTCACCTGCCACTCCTCCTGAGGGATTCTTATCGACCTTTTTATGTGGACACTTCGTGGCATAGTGTCCCAGTTCATGACAATGAAAACATTTAATCTTCGATAAGTCTTTCTTCTTGCCTGCCTGACCAGAATCTCCTTTGGATTGGGATTTCTTCCCTTTCCCTTTCTTTTCCTTTCCATCCAAGGCACAATTCTCCTCATCATCATGCTTGGATGAGGTTCCATCTTTGGTGTTCTGCCTTATCTCTTCTTGCACCAAGTTGGACCACAATCGCTCCCAATTTGGTAGCTTCTCCCTCCCATTTACCGAATCCTAGTAGTTATGCTAGCTCTTGGGAAGGCCTAGAAGTGTTAGGCTTACCAGATCATCTTCAACAACTGTAATACCAACACTCCCAAGTTCATCCTGACATTGGGTGAACCTGCTAAGGTATTGTGGTATTGTGTCACCCTTCTCCATCTTGATTTTCCGAAGCTTGTCCTTTAGTGCCAACTTCCTGTGGTCAGTTTTGTTATGAAACAAGTCTATCAAGGCTTACCACATTGCATATGTTGTATCCTTCCCGTGGAGATTCGAGACAATATGATCTCGAACTCCTTCTAGTATGATCCTCCTCGCCTTTGCCACACATTTCTTCCACTCTGCCAGATCTTGAGCATCAGTTGTTGGAGGCTTAGGAATATCATTGTCTATGAATTCCTTCAGCCCGTTATCTTCCAACACTGCCTCCATCATGTCCTTCCAAGCAATATAATTTGAGCTACCCTCAAGGGAATACTTGAGTCTCAATCCATAGAACGACATCCTGCTGGCTCTGAAGAATGATCTTGCAAATTCGATTTACCTGCAAAGACAAACTCAAATTCTTCTCTTCTATTGTGATTCCTTCTTTGATACCATGTATAAATTCCTTGTAGATTCAAATTTCTTATGTAATATGCTAAAACAAAATACTTGAATCTACTCTACTCATCAGCGGAAACAATTAATCAATCGAGAAATCACAAAACATGAGACAAGATTCAATCACATATGCTCAAAGATTTATCTAAGGGGAAAGCTTGCTGCTCAAAACCCCTTCCTATCTGTATATTGCATTAGATAAAAAATAGAGAAGATTTACAATGCTTGCTCAAGCCTAAGCAACCTTTGCACTAGTACAATCTATCTTACTACCTCACAAGCCGACTCTGGCCAATACTTAGCCAATTTTGCTACCTGCCAAGCTCCTATTTCCTTGTGTTGTTTCTCAAGGAATTAACCCCCTATTAATTAGGGAAATCCCCATCTTGAATTGTGCAATCTTTATAGGCTCTTCTCTGACTGCATGCAACAGCTGTACAACTTGGAAAATTATACCACTGATAGTACACTACCCTTAAACTCCAATCTCAATAGTGTAACTCTAATTTCATGCATGCATGAGTTACTTATGGTTGATTTATGAGTTAACTAGTTGAACACATAAAGTTGCACCCCACTGCTAGACCTCCTACTAGTCCCTCCAACAATTGCAACTAGTTTAACTGACATTAACTCAGTTTCACTTAATTAAACTATTACAACTCAAATTAAACCTCAACCTAGGCTCCTAAAATTTAGGAACCACTCTACATGACTCAAGTTAGTCCCTCAACTCGAATTAATGGAGCCAATTAAGTCAAATTAACAAGTTAGGCCTTCAAGTTGAATTAATTGAGGCAACTAAGTCAAATTAACAAGTTAGGCCCTGAAGTCGAATTAATTGAGCCAACTAAGTGAAATTAACTTAGTTAACTCATTCTCGTTGTCTTGTGATATGGAATTACAATTTTCTCCTAATTTAATTCAATTCAAGAGAAAATTAAATCAAGATTTTCTTATTGCCATTTTCAACAAGTTTGACCTTATTTTTATCTCAAAAAGAATAATAATAATAATTAAATAATTAAAACATTCCACTCAAACAAATTACATTAAAAAAAAAAAAAATTAAATAAAACAATTATTAATCATACTTATAATTAACAATTTTTTTTAGCTTAAATCCATCTTAATTCAAAATTTATTAATTTCATTTCAGAAAAGATTTGTATTTCAAGAAATTTAATCCCTCATATAATATTAAATCAGAGGTTAAAATCAATCTAAACTTATTTAAAAAATAATTAATTAAAATTTAATAAACATTACTAACTATCATCATTATTACAATCTTCAACGTAAATAGGGTTTACAAAAACTTAGTGTAACAAGATGAACTTTTATGAGTTTCAGCGTCACTTTTACACCGTGGAAGATGTAATTGAATCAACGAGTATTATTGTAAAGTGTGTTGTGCCTTTGTCATGGAATTTCATGTTGTTCCATAATGTGAAGGGTGTAGAAGAGAGCTTTTGCTTTATATATTTTAGTCAAATCAAATTTCATGACATATTCCCTCTCTCATTATGATCATTCACCTTTTGCAAGTTGAAAACACAATAACTAAAGATCCCGCGAAGCTTTACATTCGCCTTTTGCAAGTTGAAAACCAAAAACACTAAAGATGCGGCATAGCCTTGCAAGGCCCCCAGAACCTAACAAGGGCAATTTTCCAGGGAACATCCTAGCGTAGTACAAACCATTTGTCTTAATGACATAAAATTTACATGGTTAAATTGATGTAGTACATTTGTTTATTTTTATATATATTTAATTTAGAATAAGGGAAATCATAAAAATGATTGATGAGGAGAAAATTTGTGTGATTTTTATGTTTATGACATATGAATGAAAGTGAAAAATGTATGGTAGTGGGGAGAAAATTTGTGTGATTTTTACCTTTATGACATATGAATGAATGTGAAAAAAGTATGGTAGTGTTGTAACTTGTATGTTTATGGACCAGAATGAACGATTAACGATGTAGTGCAGTAAAAAAAATTACATGGAATTTTTAAGTGTTTTTAAATATTGATTTTTAGTGTTAATATAAAAATTATCACAATAAGAAGTGTTTTTAAATATTGATTTTTAATGTTAATATAAAAATTATCACAATAAGGAATGAACAATGTATTGTAGTAAAACATTTTTTTTACCTGGAATTTTTAATTATTTTTAAATTTTGATTTTTAATGTTAATATAAAAAATTATCACAATAAGGAAAGGCAGGTGGGAAGATTTGAAAGGAAATTGAGTAAACTCTCTGGAATGGGGTTTGGTGAGGGAATGAAATAACTAAGTAGAGAAATTGTTTTTATTCCAAGGTTTGAGGTACATTTATAAAAATCATATAAAAAAACTTATTATAATTGAAGATTCAAAATTAACTACCAATTTGATACTTAGAGACCCTTCACTTAGTGATGGTAAGCTTGTAAGAACTATGAAGAGAATAAGAAAGAAATTGCTCGATTTTGAATATTTTCGTATCCCAAGGAAGCTCAACCAAAAGGAAAATCATTCTCCCAATAGGATTGTTCAACTAGACTATGGTATTTTTAGAACAAAAAGGGGGTGGGGGTTTCATTCTTCCTCACACTCAAGTTTTAATCCAAAGTCACGAATTGAACATCCATGAGAGACAAATGGAATATTAATTTGTAAGGATGGGTTAACCATGCAACATGAATACCAAGGAGAAATACACTTCCAATACACTTACACACTAAACATTTAATGTGGGAGCAAGGTCACCAATTATTTTCAAAGTTGAATTTTATTGCAAATAGGATAATCGAATTGGTCTTAGGTTTCAAAGATAGGGATTTTCTATGGTTTCTAGTCATGCAGTTCCTTTCTTTGTTTTGTCTTGGTTTGAATTAGGACTCTAAATTTGATTATGGTACTTCTTTATGGGTTTTTGGATTATCTTCGTGGAACCTTCCTCTAGTTCTTTTTGGCTATAATTTGCATGACTCTACTTGATAGTTTTGTAGGTCTAATCTACTTAGCCTCATTTGGTTCTTTCGTTTTGGTGAGGGCCATTTTCTATTTTGGTTGCTTGAAACTCATATGCTCCTCTTAAAGCTCTCTAAATCCTTCTATGTGTCAACAACAAAAGGTCAATATTCCAGTCTCAAGTATATTTCTTTGTTATAAATTTCCCAAGGGAATGTTGGAAAGAGGACAAACTTCTAGTGGACCATAAGCATTCGTATGGGCCATGGAAATATTAAGAGATGCACGTAGTGTGAGATAAATGGCATTCGTAAACCTCTAAGAAGGTAGAAACATTATATTATTGATAACAAGAACTCAACTCTCTTTATTATTGGTAGGATGTATTCATAAGAAGAAGCTAGGAGTTCTAAAAATGCCTTCATCCCAAATACCCTACATAGTCAAAAGAGAGAAACTAAAGATCGTCAAGATGGGTGTGTTTCTCTTTGATAATTTGTTAGGATTCTCATTAGAAATTCTACATCATCTAATTCAAATGCTAGCTTGTTGACAAATGGGTCTATAGCGAAGGAGGTAAAAAAGGATGACACTATACAACCATAGTAAGATGATGTGGAAATGTCAAATTTGGATTAGAACTTTCTTACCAAATACTACTGAGTGTTTTTTAAATTTTGCTTAACAATAGGAGTTCTTTAATAAAATCTATATTAATAATAGTTATTTAAAATATTTTAGTATTGTTTAGTTTTTATAGTCAATGAACTTCAAATTTCTAATAATTTTTACAAAGTTTTTTGGTGGGTTTTTGGAGCATCATATATTTGTATTATCATGCTCATTAAGGAAGATGCAACAACTTTTTAATACAAGATATATCATCTCTCCTTAAAATAATACTAGAGCAACTATGTAAATTAAATGATTGGTAAATGTCAACATTATCAAAATTTTAAAAATCATAAATATTAACTAAATATTAACTTTATTTTAAATTATCATTATAAGATAATTTAAAAATGACAACACACCCCTTGCAAATGGAAAATCTTAACCTCGTGATTCACACTAAAACGGTATGCCACCTTTCTGCTCTAAATGAAGGTGCTCAGACATACTTGCGTTGGAAGGCATGTTGGCTATGACACAAAGGATGTAGAGAGTTCTGGCGAGGGGCAGCTCTGATATCAGTCATATTTTCCTAGCAACAAACACCATCCGCAAACAAGTCATGAGTTAGATGAGGGAAGGAGAGCAAACGAACTAAGGTGCTCGTGCTGTAAGTGGGGGAGTGATGGAAATAATGGAGAGAAGGTCAGTAATTAATTTAGCATGGGAACTAATACATTAGAGCGCACAAGAGACAAGATATGAATCAATTCAAATTGAGAAATGGCTAATGATGGAAGGGAAGCATAGGAGAAGGCCAACTACAGAACTCTCCACTCTACAATAATACTCCAGACAGGGGCAACATAGCGATGAGAGGACAAGGTCACATATAGGATAAGAATAACAAGTGGAGGCAACATTTCTCCCATATAACAAGGTGCTTCTAGATGCAATGGAGAGTTGTAGTTCGATGGGTCGTGGCTTACCACTCAACATAGAGAAGAAATCCTCAATTGGATTCGTCCTAGACTTTACCAGCATAGATCCATCTTAAATACGGATCTAACATGAGCTGAGAGGAATAAAATTTATTCACGTGCAAATTTTTTTATGAGCGGACATTATTTAAATGTTTTGTATAGTTATTTAAATTTTTTTATTGTTAGATTTTATTTTTTTTATTTTAGCCGACATGAGAAAAATTTCAACTTTGATGACAGATGAACAATGTTACACATCATACTGAACTGCAGAATGAGCCTCTCGACTCAACAAGCCCACTAGTAGAATCGAGAGTGAGTGGACAGTGGAACCCAAGTAAAAATGGTCTTACAATTTGGCATTCCTTCGCTTCCTACGAATATACATTGTATACTATTAGGACACTCCCATCCCTTTTCGTTACAATTATGGGGAATTGAACCCACATAGTTCAACTCCATTGCTTTCAAAATTTACACATCACAAAGAAGAGGAGGTGAAAGGGAATTGGGTAAACCTTCAACTAGTGGAGGATAGTAACATTGTTCAAAATAATCTGTATGTAGTGTGGGATGGGTGCTGTCTGAATTTTCCACTTAGTGACACACATAAATGTTTAATTTTCCAGGTTATATAGTGGGGTGGAAAAGAAGCCACAAACTTCCTCAAGTCTACAACAACAAAAAACAAGGGGTACCTGGTTTTAAGTGGAAAGATAGTTAGCAAAGGCTCTAATAGTTTGGACAACTCCACTGTCTCAAAGAAAGGATATTTCTCTGATACTCATTATGCCACGAGAATGGGGCCGATCAAGAAGGGGGGCGACATATTATGAAGCCCATGAATGTAGAGGCAACTCTCACCTCCAAGACAAGACAATGGGTTCAACAACACGATATCTCGAACAAATGTGCATCTAATACAAGAATAGCTGATCCATGCAACAAGAGATGCGTCTACCCAATGAGATGGCCTCTCTGATGTAGTAGCATGAGAAAAATGGGAAGCCTATATCCTTGACATAATTCAAAAACGCAGTAGGACAAGTCAGTACTTGCCTACTTTTGACCTATATCGGCAGATGCAATTTATCTTGGGTAGAGTGTTCATGGAAAACTAGGAAGCAAGGAAGCAAGGAGAGAGAGATGCAACAAACCTTGGATCATATGAATGACCATCTCAAATACTACCAGCATAGATCCATCTTAAATACGGATCTAACATGAGCTGAGAGGGATCCAATTTCTTCCCGTGAATTTTTTTTTAATGAACCGACATTATTTAAATATTTTGTACAGTTATTTGTTTTTTTTAATTTTTTTAATTTTTAAAATATATATTTGGGCTGACATGAGAAAGTTTTCAAATTTGATGATGGATGGACAGAGTTATACATCACACTGGTCTGTAGAATGAGCCTTTTGGCTCAATGATCATTGTCTAGACATGTTGAACCATCTATTGGCCATAATCGAGCAACAACTTGGGATTCTTCCGACAAAAGCCTCACCCCTAGCTAACCAAACAAGTCCAATCCCTGTAGGGGATCAAACTTTGATCCCATCCTACGACTAGATGATGGTACATGATTTTGATCTTTTGTATGCAACTACTTACAATTATGGTTGGATAGGTAGACAACCTTGTATAGGCCTATCTCAGTTTTATTTTGGTTTGTTTGGTTTGTTGCATATGTCTTTACATCGAATTTAGTTTTGGGTATGGTATGGTCTCATTGCTAAGAGACCATTTTGAATGTTTTAACTTTCAGATTAGTTTTTGAAGTAATAGAAGTTCACTTTATACAAAAACAAAATAAAAATATAATTTTTGTTATTGTTGTTATTATTATTTTAAAAAATTAATATATTAGTTAAACATATATACTTTTAAAAAAACATATAACAAGAAAAACATAGTAAAGGAAACGATATGAAACAAGTGTTGCAACTTATTACCTGCCACTTAAGTTCGAAATTACTCTCTAGGAAAAATTGTATAACAAATTATAATCTACATTGGTCAATACTAAATTAATAGTGGTCGATAAGAAAAATGAATCCTATAAGCAAATTGAATCCTATAATATTTGTTTGGCAGGAACTAATAAATTGAAATGTGAAGTGGATAAACTAATTGCTTGGAAACAAGGACTTGCATAAATTTTGGTGGGTAATAAGCACTACTAAGTGTACACATCTATAGTTTTACTCCAACATAAGAATTGAGGAAAACATAAATAATAGTGGGAAGTAAATCGTGGTAAATATAGTTATTTACATCTTATTCCTATCCATTTTTTATGCACATACTTGCTTAAATTATGGTGGGAAGTAACTAATAGTAAATAAGCTATTTACTTGAGTATGAGCTCTTTTCAAGGATTTTATTTTTGGATGGTTTTTTAGAAATCTTATGAATACAAATTCACTACACAAATATCCAAAATCATGCATGAATACTGCAACCATATCCTTAAAGTATGGCATTAAATATGTAAGGCACTTGTACACATGACATTACATTTTGCAAAGACTACAATAAGACCTTCAAGTTATGGTCCAATCAAATGTTTAGAAAATAGTTTTTTTGATATTATTAAAAATAAATATTTATTTTTGAAATTTAAACATTCTAAATTGCATTGATCAATGTTAAACTAATAGTGGTCAATAGGAAAATTGATTACTAGAGCCTTGCATTGGCATGGAGTAATAAGAGTTCAATGAGACTTGTGGACATGCTATTTTTTTTAATTAAATTGAAAAACAAAAAGGACATAACTACCTTTTAGATAACTCTCGACCCTAGCATACCCATAATTAGATTAAAAAGAAAAAATGACATAAATACCTTTAAGATAAATCTAGACCCTCTATGATAACGCAAGGGTGTCGAGGAGATTTGAACCTATGACATCCCTATAGGCGAGACACTTAGCAACAAAACTCAACCAACTGAGCTATCCCTTGGGGCTCCTTTATGCTAACTACTATTAAAACTAATGTAGCCATGTAAATTAAATGGCTTATAAATTCCAACATGCATTCTTTCATAGTAGACATCAAGACACTTATCTCATAATACATCTCACATTACTAAGATTTAAAAAAATCATAAAAGTTAATTAAGTTATAATTTTACTTTATATTATTATTAAAAGAGTTAATAGATGAGTTAAACATATTAACATTTTAAAAAAAAATGGAACAAGAAAAACATATTAAGGCAAAAATAAGCAATAGGAGAACAATGTCATAAATAAAAATTGAATTGAAAACAAATATGATGCTTGTGCATATGACTTCTTCTAGTTTTTTTAAAAAGAAAAAAAAAAGAATAACTACCTTTGAGATAAATTTTAGCACTCTATCACTGATTATTATTGAGAATATTATGTGGATATTTCATTGAGGTTAAATCCCTACAATCCATGTAATAACCAAAGTAGATCCATCTAATTCCACATCTATCATGTCCCAAGAGGGATCAAATCCCTTGAGGTGCAAAACTTTCCTCAAATTCTGCACTCCAAAAAGAAGGTTTGCACCTCAAGGGATTTGATCCCTTTTAGCCCATGATAGATCCAGAGTTAGATGGATCTAGGTTAGTTCAAGTTATAGGCAACAATGTCACATTTTTAGATTATAATTAGTATTTATATATTTGAAATAAACTTCATACTTTGAAATTTAAATAATGTGAAAATTAAAATACTAATGCTTTAAAATTCATTAAAAAAAAACTAAAATTTAATCTCATGAAAGTGATCTTCCAGTGCTCATGCTGAATCACCAATAGTAATGCGGTGATTGGATCGGTGGAAGATGTAAGTAGATATCTAATTGGACCCATCTCCACACACTCTACAGTTTGATCCGCTAAGTCTGTCTCCAATGGAAGTGGCGCAATACATGCATTTTTCAGAACATCAGGAGGCCCCTCGATTCCGTCCTCATCTCAATCACGGGCCATATGCCCACCTCAGATTAAATCATGGTCTGATCTGTTTTCTATACTTCGTCTTCTTGGTCGCAGGTGTTTCTATAGGTTTTTGGCATGCTGTTCTGTCTAAGTGATTCAATAGTTTCCAATACAGTTTTTGATCCATCCCCTGGATGTGTAATATGTTCACTTCCCCTTATGAAGCGCTCTGTTAAATTGATGATGGTCTTCAGGCGTTTTAGTTTCACTCAGTTCGGCGATGGGTGGTTTGTCATTTTTGCTGGTTTTATCATGACTGGATGCAGGGGTTTATATGCTGCCGCAACAGCCAGTCCTGCTGGTTTTGTTTTAGCTGTTTATCTCTGATTTTGATATGTAAACAGATCATTATATTTCCTGAATATAATATATTTTGATTTTTCGTCTGAAAAAAAAAAGAAAAAAGTCTGTCTCCAAAGGAGATGGGAAACAACCCGTCCCTACCAAAAACATGTGATATTTGTTTCTCTTTGCGATTTCTAGCACAAACGCCACCATGTTCTGGTCTCCTGCTCTTCATACAGGATCGATTCGTCTGCATTGTCGTCTGCACTAATGTGTATAAGAAACTCCACATTTATGCTGCCTCAACACAACACAACAAGTTCGTACACAACTCCATGTAGCCATTTCTGTAGTCTAGAATATGGTTTCACTGTACGTTAAATGACAAATGCATCGTGTAGTAGGGATTTCCTCGGACGCTTGCCAATTCAATCCATCGGATCGATCTGCACTCATATTTCCACTTTAAAGGGAAACTGACAACCCTGCAATCAACTGAACATATGGCCCTTTACTAATGCCTTGCACTATGGAGAAATGAATGCATCATAACCATGCAATAAGGGAATTTTCATGAGTGTAATGCATTGAATCGATTTTGATGGCAACTTGTTCTCGAAAACAAGAGACTTTTTGTTCACTACTCATACGTCCTGTAACCCTTCTTGATAATTTTCATTGCTAGTGTATGGAATATATAAAGAACAGATCAGTGAGACCTCCAATTAAACGAAATCTCTCTCGTGAGCCAGTTCTACGATGGATCCACTTGATTGCTCTCAGTTCCCTGTCTCACTCTTGGCTACTGATAGTGATCTATGCAGAGCGAGAACCCTTTTCCGAGAGGTTGTCTTAAACCAAAAAATGGTAGTCATAGTTTCACAATCTCCTCTGCTGACGCAGACTCGTCTTCCAGATGACACCATACAAATTCCACACATGTAGGTATTAAATCTATATAGGGAAAAAAATGTCAAAGTAGAGATAAACTCACACACTTATACTAATCTATGTACAAAAAAAAAAAAATTCAGATCTCTTCCATCTACCTGGGCCCTCCCTTGAGGGAGTTAAGCCCATACAAGCTCTGATATCAACAAAAAAATTAGCAAGCAAACATTGTGGACATATTCACTCAAAATAATTTGTATATTATTCATCCAAAACCAAAATACAAGCCACATAAATAGTGCTCATGAGATCCAACAGATTCTAAACAAGGCAAATATTGTTGAGAATATCTCTCAAAAAATTCCAACAAACAACCAATTTAATCTATCAATTTAATAATGTAAGGATTATTTCCATGTTTTTAGCTATTATAATTGTTTATGATATAGTTATGTTGTCATTTTTAATTGTTTAAATTGTATTTTTAAATAGTGTAATCTAATTAATAGATGAAATGGTCTATTTACAATAGATTATTTAGATGAAATGGTAAGTGTTATGAAAAAAGTAATTTCTTCTATTAGTTAAATTGTCTTGTCTTTTTAACCTCAACTATAGTTATTCTCTTGCTTAAAATAATTTAGCCATCAAATTATTGACATTTACTTGGAATTTGATTTAATGTCCTAGGAGGTTGAGTTTTCCCTCTATAGTGTGGTGGTTGGTTATAGAAATGACATCATTTGTTTGTGTTGATTAGAAATTAGGGAAATCTAGTTCTTATTGTTGATCTTAAATTATAGTAGTGGCATCATTTATTTGTGTTGATTTGAAATTAGGGCAATCTAGCTTGTGCTTATTGTAGATGACAATAGTTGTGGCAAAGATAAATTGGGTAAATGATGAAAATAAAAAATTGAATTCTATGTTGAAGAGCTGAGTAGTAAATATAAATACTTGTATAAGCATATAAAGTCGTTCGTGCAATAAGTAAAGTGGATTGATGAAAACCAAGTTTACTAGATTGTCATTTTGGGAGGCAATTTCATATTAGGATTATTATTAATCTTGATGAATCTCAAAAAAATTCTCTCATTTTTTAAACACCTTAAATATTTAATTTAGATTTTAAATGCAAAAGTATATTGAATCTATTTCTTGGTGGAGTAATAAGAATGGTTGGAATTCACTGTAATAATATTGTCCATTTAAATTTAAATTTGGCTAATCTTGTTCCATAGTGTTTTGGAGATTACGAAGTTCAAATTTAAATGTGATTTTTTTCATTTAGTAATAGAATTAAATTTTAAATATTTGATAGAAAAATAATTTAATAAGACGTTTGAATCTTAAATTGGTTTCAATATTAAATCAATAATTCTACAAATATATAAAAATACAGATGTCATAGAATCTTAATTATGTCATAATTTGTGTTATACTTAGTTTTATCAATTGAATAATAGAGTTTGGTATGATTCATATCCCATAATAAAAAGAGCATTTTTATAATAACTATAAGTGACTTATTGTGAAACGAACTCATGTTAAAGGCCACTAAACTAATTTTGATTAAAATTGATACTTAGATCCATCGAATGAAAACAATATTCAATTTTATTTTGGTAAAGCAAACTTCGACTTTATCAATGGTTGAGTGAAACAACAATCTTACACCTGACAAATGCTTGAGCGAATCCAAAAAACTTCCACATGACAAACGCTTGAGAAAATCCATCAAATATCCACCTTACAAATGCTTGATCAAATCTAGCAAACTTCCATCTTTCACATTCATGAGCGAATCTTGTGAAACCAATGCTTGAGAAAATCCAACAAACTTCTACCTTGCATATGCTTGAGCGAATCTAGTGAAACCAATGTTGATGGAGTGAGTGATTACAATGAACGATTGTGTTAAGATTAATTGCATTTTATATACTTATACATTTATTCTTTGTTTTGTTCTAGTAGATGTTGTTTTATTTTCTTCTTCTTTTTTATTTGTTTTCTATGTGGTTCGTGGGCCCCATAGTTAATTGTATTTTGTATACCTATACATTTATTCTTTGTTTTGTTCCAGTAGATGTTGTTTTATTTTCTTCTTCTTTTTTCTTTATTTTCTATGCAATTGATGGGCCCCATATGTGACTGCTATTTCCACAGAATATTTGTACCAGGAAGATCCACCCAAAGGGATTACTTCCTACTGGCTTAGCCAAGAAACTTGAACCTCAGGTTGTCGAGAGAATTGAACCTATGACCTCTCAATAGCAAAGGTGTTTTAATGATGAGGAATCACCAATGAAGCTAAACCTCAAGGCTACATTTTTTTCTTATTAACTAAATATTTAATTATTTATTTACTTTAAAATGACACACATCAACTCTACATTGAGCATAGACGAAATCACAATTTTTCCTATAATAGGTTGTAGAGTGAGGCTCTCGATGTGTGTTAAGGGATGCATTGTACAATACAATAAGAAGGAGATGTGTAATCCCTTCCATGCTGAACCTGTGGAGCAGACATGTCCCTTTTAAATAAAAATAAAATATTCTCTAAATAAAAAACAATGTTGAATATAATAAAAAAATGCATACATATTTTGTTAGTTTTAATTAAAAACATTATAAAATATCAAGAATCTCACTCTCATTGTACTTATTAGGTTTTTTTTTGTTGATTTTACATCCTAGTAAGAAGAAGATGTGATAAAAATATTTCTCTCTTATTTTCCCATAAATGAAATATTTTGATATCCATGTTAACTAACATAATTTTATATCAAGTTTAAAGAGATAGAATATAATATTTAATATACCTCTTTAACTTTTCCAAACTTCTCAATCCAAATTATTATTGATGTGATTGATGGTTTTTTGGTGAAGTTCTTTTATTATATGGTTTGTCAATTTTTAATCTTCCATTAAGATGAAGAAATTTTAATGACAAGTCTTATTTTAAGTATGGGGGATTTACGCAGTGCATTATATTAGATATCATTTTTGGGATTCAACTGCGTTAAGTAAGTCATTCAAACGTATGACCATTTCCATGAGAGGTAGTCGTAACTGACTAATTTCTCATGATTTTTGAATAGTTCACTTAGCACTCATTGCATCGGGTGATGCTCACAGGGGTGAAGAAGTGGGATTGAAACTAGTGAAATGTGGAGAACGAATCACATAGCATCAATCATCACTTCCGGGGCTTGCACCCGGTAACCAGGACTTCCCAGGAGGTCACCCATCCCAGAACTCCTCTGGCTCAAGCGCGCTTAACTGTGGAGTTTTCCCCACAATCAAGCCCGCTTAGCTTGCTACCCCATTTGCAAAACCTTAGCAAGTATTGTGCCTCATGAACCATTCAAGTAGAGATCCCTTGACTCTTTTTGAATTTAAGTATGGGGGATTTACGCAGTGCATTATATTAGATATCATTTTTGGGATTCAACTGCGTTAAGTAAGTCATTCAAACGTATGACCATTTCCATGAGAGGTAGTCGTAACTGACTAATTTCTCATGATTTTTGAATAGTTCACTTAGCACTCATTGCATCGGGTGATGCTCACAGGGGTGAAGAAGTGGGATTGAAACTAGTGAAATGTGGAGAACGAATCACATAGCATCAATCATCACTTCCGGGGCTTGCACCCGGTAACCAGGACTTCCCAGGAGGTCACCCATCCCAGAACTCCTCTGGCTCAAGCGCGCTTAACTGTGGAGTTTTCCCCACAATCAAGCCCGCTTAGCTTGCTACCCCATTTGCAAAACCTTAGCAAGTATTGTGCCTCATGAACCATTCAAGTAGAGATCCCTTGACTCTTTTTGAATTTAAGTATGGGGGATTTACGCAGTGCATTATATTAGATATCATTTTTGGGATTCAACTGCGTTAAGTAAGTCATTCAAACGTATGACCATTTCCATGAGAGGTAGTCGTAACTGACTAATTTCTCATGATTTTTGAATAGTTCACTTAGCACTCATTGCATCGGGTGATGCTCACAGGGGTGAAGAAGTGGGATTGAAACTAGTGAAATGTGGAGAACGAATCACATAGCATCAATCATCACTTCCGGGGCTTGCACCCGGTAACCAGGACTTCCCAGGAGGTCACCCATCCCAGAACTCCTCTGGCTCAAGCGCGCTTAACTGTGGAGTTTTCCCCACAATCAAGCCCGCTTAGCTTGCTACCCCATTTGCAAAACCTTAGCAAGTATTGTGCCTCATGAACCATTCAAGTAGAGATCCCTTGACTCTTTTTGAATTTAAGTATGGGGGATTTACGCAGTGCATTATATTAGATATCATTTTTGGGATTCAACTGCGTTAAGTAAGTCATTCAAACGTATGACCATTTCCATGAGAGGTAGTCGTAACTGACTAATTTCTCATGATTTTTGAATAGTTCACTTAGCACTCATTGCATCGGGATTAATACCAATTGGTAAATTATTTTCCTATTTTTATGTTTTTATTTTAGTTGTTTATGATAAAAAAAATACCCATATTTGGTTACTTTAATTCGAAGCATTAAAAAATATCAATAATCTCATTCTCATTGTGCTTGTTGATTTAGTTAACTACAACCTAGCATGGAGGAGATGTGGTAACATATTTCTCTCACACTCCTAACGGTAAATAAAATATTTTATCTCAAAAAATAACAAGATTTTTGATCAACTTTAAAGAGATAAAGTAGTTAAAAGTTAAAAAATCTTATATTTTCACTTTAAATTTTAATTATGAGAAACATATTCTTATATTATTTTATAATATTTCAATATAGGAATTAAACAAACTATTTGAATATTTATGTTTAGTAATATATTTTGATACCAGATCATAATAAAATATTTTAATGTTTAAAAAGAAGTAACTGAAAATAAAAATAAAAAAATCAATTATTTTTTAATAAGAAGGAAATGTGTATGCCTGATGGGAGTGAGCAATCAATGGTTCAAGTGGCCTCGGGGTCATCCCCATCTACTATGCATCAACCATGCACTTAGCCATAAATGGTATTAATTGATGGTGTGTCGGGACAAGGAAGCTCTAGAGGCGTTGGGTATACTTATTGCTCTCTCGAGGAAAAATTGGTATGGTTCTGTGAATCGGGAGGTGAATAGAGGGAATAGGGAGAAAAGACTCTGCAATGGTTGCCAAGGAGGCTCGCTTTAGGAGTCGAATGGGAAACAAGAAATTGAGGAGGGTATTATGTTGGAGTTTCATTATCAGGCAATTCTAAGGAATTCATTTGGGATCCATGCGTGCGACCTTCCTACACTAGAGGTCTCATTCTTTGTCTAGGAATTGCAACCGCAACGATGGCCTCTGTAAGCATTGCTAGACCCTGTCTTGAGATACACTCATTGAAATTCAGGTATTCCTTCTATATAGCTTATGGTTTCGAAATGGGTCATTTGTTTGTGGAGATAGGAACCTAGTTTTTGTAGCATCCTTGGTAACCTCGCATGAAAATGCATGGAGTTAGATTTTTTTTACATAATCTGCCCACGGTAAATGTCCAAATTCTTGGGTAACTATCGAAATTACTATTCCAGATTCCTCATTAACCATTAGGTAGAATCTTCATCATTACATAGATTAAATTTAGTAAATGAATTGTAAGTTACATAGCCATTAAAAACAATTGTTGTAGCATATTAACATAAACTTTATGATGTAACCTTGCATCATTTTCATGATTCCTTTAACTAGATTAGTTAATCACATACTTGATATTATAAACATTAGCTCATGCAAGGAATCCACATCATAAAAGTAGCACAACAGACAACCACATCATTAAACACCAATATACCTTAGAAACCCCATAAGGTGAAAACCAACAAACATTTAATTTTATTATTAAATGCTCATGAGGGTGTTCACCCCTCACTCAATGGCTTGTAAGGGAGTCCATCCCTTAACCATTGTCATAAAATCTTACAAAGAAATATCATTTAGATACAACATATCTAGGTAAAAGCTATTACAAACATCATGATATCATTTACCCACAAATCTTCAATCTTTATATCTTTGTAGCCTGGTTATTCTATCAGTGGACCATCCTACAGCGCGCACTCCCCAATTTGCATAGACCATTAGTTCTTTACCTACCACAATGTTAAACATAATCTATCCTTTGCACAATTCAACATCCTTTCTTGCTATTGTTGTCATCATCAAACTTCGATATCATGATTAGATGAAGTATTAATCAATCAATAACCAATCTTAATAGTGATTCCACAATATCTATTCACGTGCATACATGAAATGTAAATAAAATATCGCAACAAGCTTCTTCTAACAACATTGCTCATACATTAATTATAAGTGAATAATTATCAAATCATGTCAAATAAATACCACATTACTATGATTCTTCTCGCACAAGCACACGTTCTTTTCCAAAGGAAAACCACTATAACCATCCATTTTCATTTAAAGGATACTAGCATCTTAGCTTTTATTTCCATGCATGTAATTAGATAAAACTTATTCAAAGAAAGTTAGCCCCTCAACTTTTTCTTTGTGCATGTAACTAAGTAATCTTTCCAATACAATATATTATTATTATTATTATTATTATTATTATGCATGCAAATGCATGTCTCCTTGTAAGGGAAAAGCCAACATAGTAGATACTATTATCGTGCATGCAAATGCGTGTCCCCTTCTAAGGGAAAGTTAACATAGTAGATACTATTATCGTGCATGCAAATATAGGTCCCTTTTCCAAAAACATCTTTTCCAAGATAGATCTATTTACAAAGTCTATTGTACATGCAAATACATTCTTTGTTCTAAAAGAAAACTAACATGTTAGTTATTATTTCTTGCATGCGGATATATGTATTTTTCCAAAGGAAAACTAATGCATTTATTGCATGCAATTACTTGTTTGCTTTCATAAGGTCTAATATAAAAATTATTCTTTTGAACATGCAATTTTATTTTTTTCTTCCAAAGGTCTAACATAATAATTATATCGTTTCCATGAATATTTCTTTTTAGAGAATCCAACATCATAGGTGTACTTTTCATGGATTCAAGGATCATATTTACTTTTAAGAGATCAAACAAAATATTTCTATTTTTTGTGCAAGAAAATAACATGTTTCTTTCCGAGAAATATCAAACATAGTATTTATATTTTGTGCAAGAAGATAACTTATTTCCTCTCAATAAATATCAAGCTTAAAAGTTCTATTTTGTGCACATTTCTCATCAAGAAAATGTAATAAAATAAGAACACATTCCTATTTAAGATTCTAGTTGTTCTCTTAGGAATCTAATGCATAGGAATCATGTGAATAACATCAAAGAAATTAATAGTCTAACTTCCCACACATAATTCCATGCAATCCTCTTTTTTAATAAAATAACTCAGTTTCTTTATCTTTTCTCAAGCAAAACTCACATGCATTCTTTATGAAAAATAGCATGACTTTAAAAATCTTTCGTGCATGAAACATGTGTTCTTTTAACGAAATCGTTTTCTACACATGCAAACACACAATGTTTTATGAAAACCAAGATGTGTTCTTTTCTATATGCACATGATTCATAAGCAAGTTTCCAATAAATTAACCCTTGTTCTTATTGTTTAATGAACGAGAATTCATATGTTTTTCTTTCCAAAGAATTAACACAACTAATTTATCTTATACCATGCTATATTTTTCAAGGAAATAATATGGCAAAACTTTTTATGCAAATGATATTCATGTGCAATCTTTTGTGCATTTACATATTTCTTTTTCAAGTAATCTATTATATCTATTATATTTTGCATGTTTGCATTCAATATAAAAACTTATCCATGCATATTTCTCATGCACCAAATATTTGCATAATATAAAAGCTTATCTAAATCTTAAAAAATTGCATAAAACTTGTATTTTATTCGTACTTCAAAAGTGTGAAGTAAATATGGTAAATGTGTTCAAGATCAGCTTTTCTTTATGACCATAGGAAAAATCACAACATCCCTATTGTATTGTCCTATAGCCAATTACTCAACCTACACTGCAAGCATGCAAATTATATAATAAATTTTTGATAGAATTTTTTAAAAATAAATATACTATAATTATTCTTTTCTACATGCAATATATATTTTCTTTTCAAAGAACTAATACAATAATTATTTCTTTTTCTACTTGCAACTAGATGTATTAGGAGATCTAGAAGAAAGAAGCTATTCTTTTACGCATACAAATACACCTATCTTTCCTCAAGAAACATCATCATAATAGTTTTTGTATACACATTCTATATATTTTCTTTTCAAAGAACTAACACAATAATTATTTCTTATTTCTTTTTCTGCTTGCAACTAAATATATGATGAGATCTAGAAAAAAGAAGCTATTCTTTTCTGCATACACATACACCTATCTTTCCTCAAGAAACATCGTCATAATAGTTTTTGTATAAACTTTCTTAAAAAAACATTTGCTAAAAGAGCTATTATCTATTTGTAATTTCACGTGCATGTGAACAAGCTATCATAATACTTATTATTTTGTGCATGAACACAATCGTTTTTAGACATAATAGCCAATATATTTGTAGAACTAAGAAAATCTTAATTTCTTCTTAAAATTAACAAAATATATATAATTTTTTTTCAAAGTAAACATAGCTATTTCTGATACAATCCTCTTCATAATTTTACATAGTTTCTTTACATATATAAGAGGATGACCTGCATTTCTTTTTTTCTTAATAAATCATGAAGGCCATTTACCTTTTAACCCACAAGACTCACGTGTAATCTTTTTAAGAGAATGACATGGTTTCACACAAGATTTACCTACCCTACTTTCACGAAAGTATTAATTACTTATCTTTATTGCCATTAAAGCCAACGAACCCAATCCCAAAATCCACTCTTCTTTCTAGAAATGTTATAAAAAAGAAGTCGAGCATCAATACCCTGCAAGTTTTTGAGGTGGCCACATTCATTGGTGGTTAGTTTTACTAACAACCACCCCAAATACTTTTAACCTCTCGTTAATGAAGCCTTGTGAAATGAAAAACCTTGGCGAGTCTTCCTCTGGAACAAGATTGACAAATTAATTTAAATGTTTTTCTCTTACCAATGAGTTTTCGAAACAAGGAATTGAAGGGTTCAACGTCCATTTCTCTGATGGCTTCCATTGTTTCCAATCCTCAATTGAGTTTCTTTCTCTAATAAAATTTCTCCGCTGATATCATTCAATATGCCACAACGATACAAGTTTCCTTTGGGAAGGCAAATCCCCCCATGTTTTTTCATAAAACCCATGAAGAATATAAAATATATTCAAGATGGAGAAATCATAAAATAAACTTTTATTGCCTTTCTTTATTAATGGATCATAAAATAACATCATGTTATTTAACAACTCTAACGAATAATAAAATAATATTTTATGAATGTGAAATTAGTTTGTAACAAATTCTTGGGTACTGACAGTTCCACATTTACGTTCCTTCATATATATATATATATTAAATTTGTAATATTTTTACTTCATAGATATGAGTTTTTATAGAATTTTACAGTAGGGTTATTACAATAATTTTTTTTAATATTTTTACTTCATAAATATGAGTTTTTATAGAATTTTACAGTAGAATAATTACAATTATTTTTTGGGGGATTTCGTGTTCTGGGTATTTGGCTTACTTGTTTAGGTCGATTTTGTAGTGCTCCAGTATCGTAGAGTTGTTTTCAACTCCCCTCAGGTTTTGTTTCCTATCCCGTCACCTACTACTTTGGGGTGGTAAAGCCTATGGTTCCATCAGGTCCATTCTCATTCTCTTACATACTGTATGGTAGTGCCTTCAGTTTAGCCTCGCCATAGAGCTGTAAAATTCTGTATGTTGTCACCTTGTATGTGGAAAGTCTATTAGTTACCAGGATTGCTACAGATCAGTGTCTATTTGGGAACACCATAAGGGGTGGGTAATTGTATTAAATCCAAAAGGCCTTCGAGCTACTTGGAAGCATCATTAGAGCTTGGCTAAGAATTCTGCCACCTGTGGTCCTTGCATGGTTTTCCAAGCATTAGGGTTTGTTTCACTGTCATCTAAATTAGTTTATTGGTGTCTGCTCTGGGTCCATTTGGTGGGTGTCTTTGAAGATGTTGGGGATTGAGTTGGGGTCCAAGTTTGGGTTATATCTTTGTATGCAGGTATTCCTCGACAACGAGGACGAACTCACAGAGGTGGCAGCATGGCCAGGGTGCAGAAAGAGTAGGAAGAGACATTTTTTCCACTGAGGAAGACTTCACCATCATGGATAGAGAGGGTGAATTTACATAGGACCTGGGTCACTCTACAGGTCACGTGGACCTACCGGTTACCTTGGAATCATTAGATAAACAATTGAGGAGAATCTAGGCCAACTTGGATATTCTCAGAGAGCATAGATACGAGGATCATAATGAGTTAGTATCTTATATGAATGATATCCAATTTAGCTAGACAAAGATCCCGAAGTAACTGACCAATATGCATAGGAGCCAATGACAAACACAAGATCACCTGCATGAACTTGAGGCCAGAATTGAGCACATCGACTTCCATATGCACGAGTGACATGGCCCAATGGTAGCTTCGCCCATGCTCCCTCCTCAGCCGCCACCCTGATATATCGTCCATGGAATTTCTACTTATTTTGTCTCTCTTTTGGCAAGTATGGTTGTCTAGCCCTTCGAAAATAAAAGTTCACTGGAAAGATCTTATGCATTATATTTGAACTCTCCTAGCTAACAAATATGATTGATCTGAAGTTGGGAGAGCCATTGAAAATCATTTTGTATCTTGTATTTTCTTGATTATATAATAGAAGCTTTTTTAACCAAAAAAAAAAGGGAAATGTGTAATTCATTTTATTCTTAATATAAAAGTGATATATAAAAACAATAATAATGATGTGAGTCGTAAATAAAATATTCCAATATCGAGTGTTAAGTAATATTGGCATTTACTTAAAATTATATTAATAACATTTTTTGAGTGGGATAATATGTTCCATAGATAAATATCTCAATAATCATGTTAAGTAAAATATTTCAATGTCAATTATCTGTATATTATAGAACATTTAAAGTAGTCTCACTATTCAACATTTTGGCCTCTTTTTAGGTATATCTTTTAGTGAATTTTATCTGAAATCTAACATAGATGAAGGAAAATTTTAAGGATGGAAATTTATCTCAAAGTTTAGAAACCTTCATGAATCTGACTAGTCCCTGATATGAAAATTATAAAATGTTTAGCTACATTTTTCTAAAAATATTCAATTTTTTTATATTAATTCTATTTAGTCTCCATAAAATTTTGGTGATTTTGAACATAATATAGTTTCATTCTATAAAAATTAGGTGAATCAATTTTAGAAAAATGGAAATTAACATATTTTTTATTCAAAAAAACATGGAAAATTAACAAATATTTGTTGGAATTGCAAGTTTACTCTATATAGTATACACAATCAAAGTGCCCAAGAGGATTTTGAATATGAGGAATTCACTTATTCAAAAATGCAATTTATGTATTGAATTCATTTATGCATAAAAAAAACATGTATACCTTTTTTTCAAATGTTGCACTACAAAAGACGTTTCCACCTCAAAAGGGTTGATCCCTCTCAATGCATATTAGATCTACACTTAAGATGGATCTATACTAGTTGATAAATTTAAATTCTGGAATCCTTATTCCAAAATATATTTATCTACTTAAATTGGAGGTTAAATTCCTACCATCTAAATAAATAAATTAAAATTCTGGAAACCCTATTCCAAAATAAACACATCTATTTAAAAAAAATTACAACATAAAAGATTAATTATTATTATTATTATTATCCAATTTTAAGGTTATGGCCAAGCGAGACATCAAATTGGTGTATGAGACCCCCTTGTTTGTGGGACAAGGGACCTACTTCTGAATAGCGATTTGACTACTAAGTTTACGAAGGCATACATACTCTACCCCTCTAATTTTGAACCTATAACCTCTTAAGAAAAAACACATGCTCTTAACCATCAAACCTACTTAAATATTCAGCGTTTTCTATTTAAATGAAACCGCCCCATAAAATGGACATCTTATTTCCAAAATCACAATTGAGAGATAGACCCTATGTACAAAAAGTGAGGTTACATGAAGTGCATACATGATTGCCAAATCATGTTTTCTCGTGGGGGGCTCGGATTTCACTTTCCAAAATTTAATTATCATTCCATAACGTACCAATCTTTTATGAGAAGAAAAGAGAATGTAAATAAATTCAATCGTTGGTTTTTCATTAAAGCTATGACAATAATTAAGGCAAATTGGAACAACAACAACAAATTATACTCGCGTAAGATTTAAGGAAAGAACATATATATAAGTGGTTACGAGGAATAAGAACATCTAAGAACGAATTATAGTCGCGTAAGATTTAAGGAAAGAACGAATATAAGAGGTTACGAAGAATAGAGCATCTAAGAACCAATTATAATCACGTAAGATTTAAGGAAAGAACAAATACAAGTGGCTACGAAGAATAAGAGCATCTAAGAACTAATTATACTCAAGTAAGATTTAAGGAAATATCGATGGTACATCTATCAAAACATTTGATGATAAGAAATTGAGATCAAAAGCTATTTTAAAAATGTAATGTTCTTAATTCATGTATATTAATACTTATTTATGTAAATCAAATTTTATGTATTTTATTATAATTTGAAAAAATAAAGTAATTAACATATTCTTAATGTATTTAGAAATGGGAAACTTACGAAATCATATGATCCTTGATCTTAGTTGGAACTTTTTGTTATATAATTTTACCACACATTTTTATTAATATCATTTTAATTATTCCTTGGATAGAGTGATTATTAAGATGGGAGGGGGTGGAGACAGGTTGTCGCTATTCGTGAAAGAATCAGGGATGTGGTGATACATCTTTGTGATAAATTTATTGTTTTGGTCATCTAACATGCCAATTGTCAATCGAGTTAGCCACACCATGGAAGCTATGTATTTGGACATGAGTTGAATATTATACATTATGTTTGTCAGTCGAGCTCCTACTCATGTGGTGCCATTGTAGGGAAGGATTTCACACATGGCTGCAAGCTCACATCTGCATTTCGAGGTCGGTCACGAGGAAAGTGGAGAGCAAGGAAATCTAATATTTGAGCCTGCAGGGATTGGCAATATTTTTGCATGTTGTTATCTACAACCTTGCCCTGTCATATGTTAGACTACTGAAAGGCTACATTTTAAATCGGGTACTTGGAAATTCAAGGGAGTTGCACCATTCTCTAGTCTACAACATCACAATGAAATTGGTAATCCCTATATTATATGTAGAATTTTTTTATCATTTAGTACTTATTGTCCTCCTATAGGTTATTGAACTCTTTAGTTTTTCTAGAGCTTGGGCCTTCTCTTATTCAATTCCTCCCCCCTTTCTCCTAGTCGCATCCCTTGAACGTAGCCTCCTTAGCTTTTGTCTAGGCTATTATCCATTATCGATCTCTCCCCCTATCCCATTCTCTCACCCCTTTGTGCCTTCATTTCACCCCCCCAACTTCAATCCTCTATTTTCTTCATCTCGTCGCATGCTCCTTCACTTATGGTATTTTGACTCATGCTCTTGCTTTTGGTCCTTCTTGTTGTTTATTTTCTAGATCGCACCTTTATTTTTACCTATCCTTTCTTGCTGACACAACCAACATCACTTATTGGTTATTCATTTTCCTGTAATTACTCTCCTCCCATTGCTCGATTTATATGGCACTCTTCCCAGTTCTTTGAATCCCTATTTCTTTTATTTCTCTTGCTCGGTCCTTTTCTATCCTTTGACATTTCTTCCATACATAATAAGTGGGCTTGATTTTGAAGGGCACAACCTATTCCCAAGAGTGGTCCATAGGGATAGTACACATATGCATCATCGTCCAGAGGAAACCACCACTTTCTTTCATGACCTCACACCAAGGCCCATTTAGGAAGAGCTAACTCATGCAAAGGAATAAGTTTTCACTCATAGGCTTCACCTCTCATATATTGAGGTTCTTACTAAGTTGGTATATTATGTTTTGTACATAGGGCACACCAGAGGCCAATTCAATAAATATATGCACATAGTTGATCTTTACTGACACATGAAGTTCCTACTGTGACGCACTCCCTTGGACTGTCATGCGCACCAAGCAGATATTCTTCATTCCATTGAACATATGCATCAACACATGAAGGACTTAGATTAGTGAATGGATCATATTGAACAACCTCTTGTCATTCCTCCCTTAGTGGGAGGAACTTCAAAGACAATAAAAAACCCATCCAGATTGTTGCCATGGACTCTAACCCTTTAGTAGTCATGTGCCAAACTACTAAAAGGCTACATTTTATATCGTGTACTTGAAAATTCAAGGGAGCCGCACCATTCTATAGTCCACAACATCATAATGAAATTGGCAATCCATTTATTCTATGTAGAATTTTTATCATTCAATACTTATTGTCCTCCTGCAAGTTGGTCAACTCTTTAGTTTTTCTAGTGCTTGGGCCTTCTCTTATTCAATTCCTCCGCCCTCGCTCTTAGCTACATCCTCCAAGCATAGCCTCCTTGGTTTTTGTTTGGGCTATTCTCCATTTCCATACCCTCCATCTCTCTCATTATATGGCCCCTATGTGCCTCCTTTGCACCTCCCCACCTTCAATCATTTGTATTCTTCATCTCGTCACATGCTCCTTCACTCATGGTCCTTCAACCCAAAATCTTGCTTTCGATTCTTCTTGTCGTTTATTTGCTAGATTTCACCTTTATTTTCACTATCCCTTCTTGTTAACAAAACTAGCGACACTTATTGCTATTCCTTTTATTGTGATAAATCCCCTCCCAATGCTCGAGTTACATGAAACTCTTCCCAATTATCTAGATCCCTATTTATTTTCCATATCTTGCTCTAGCCTTTTCTAGCCTCCGACTTTTCTTCCATGTCTCATAAGTAGGCTTGAGTTTAAAGGGGCACCACCTATTACCAAGAGTAGTCCATAGGGGTAGTAAACATATCCATCATCATCCAAAGGAATCCATCTCCTACTTTCATGACCTCACACCAAGGCCCATTCAGGAATAGCTAACCCATGTAGAGGAAGAAGCTTTCACTCATAGGCTTCACCTCTCATATATTGAGGTTCTTACTAAGTTGGAAGATTTGATCCAAGACACAAGGCATACTAGAGCCTGGTTCAATCAATATATGCACATAGTTTTTCCCTATTGGCACATGAAGTTCCTCCTGGGGCGCACTCTCTTCGATCGACACAAGCACCAAGAAGTTATTCTTGATTCCCTTAATGTTATCAGGAAAACTAGTGACCATTCAGAGTTACTAGTCCCATTAAGATGGGTAGCTATCTTAGAAACAAACAAACTAAAGTCACTTGCGTTTTCCTTTATGAGAGATAGATGAGAGAGAAGCAGAGAGTACCAAGCTCAGTCTTTTGCTAGTCTCCTTGCTCGTTTCCTCTCTCCCTTGATTGAGCTTTCACCACTCCTTTCTCACTTGTCCTGCTTCAAAGAACACCTATAGAGTCAAAGCAGCAAAATACCATCAAATCCTAGAGATCTATAACCATAAACAATGTAGGATCAGATGCACATTAACCATATAAATGCATATACAAATACAAGTTCAGAGATATACAAGCATATGGAGGAAAACTCAAATAGATTTATTGATAGAAATAGTAGAAGAGAGGATTACAACTAGGCTGTCTGATCTAGCATCATCCTCCTAGCATGAAAGCCCTCTTCACCTCATACAAAGCAAGATCACCCAACAATGTCTTCAAAGAGAAACCAACAACACTTCCTTGCAAATTACAAAATTTCAACCTATGGATCTCTTGGATGAGGGATCCATATATAGTTGTTTACAGGAGAGTGAGTCAGCTTCTGGGATTTTGATTAGTGTCATTTCACTAAAAGTTCTTGGTTCCACTTGGAGATTTCAGATCTCTTACTCATCCCTAGGCGAATTCAGAGAGGCAAGTGTCATATGAGTAGTTTCTAGAAGATTCTCTGGGTTTCCACCTAGCAAACTGCTTCTTCCATTTGTCTGCTCTCACTCATCGCACCCTACAGAAGGGCTTTCCAGTATGCATCGCACCCCCCGTGTGTAATAGGTGAGATGCCTCCCATCCTATGCATGGAGGAGTCTGTATGGTCCTATTTTGACCAGTTCTGAGTAGTTTTTCATGGAGAACTTCTGGGAGATGATGTAATTAGCTGACCTTGTTCCTTTAGGGTGTGAAACAACACTTTTAGGGGTTTAGAAGCCCTTGGTTTATGGACATATGTGATTGGGGTTGTAGTGCCCAAATATGTCTATAACAGTTACCCCCTAAAGCATGAGGTCGTAAATCTTTTGATGTCGGGTGAAATGCTTTATAATGAGGATTCGAGGTTTTTCGAATTGGAAGGTGACCTGTAATAAGATACAATACAACACATTATATTTATAATATTTTCATGATCTAGCTGAGGCGGGCATTCCCATGCTCAGCTTTATAAATTCATATTCATGTACATAAGACAAAAAATCGTCTATGTGGCAGACTGATGATTCTGGTAGAGCCATCATCCTTTAGTTTGGATGATTATCTGTGCAACTGTGATGTACATTTGATGTCTTTATTTTCCTGAATATATCACAACCCAGATGGATGAAACTAGATCCGGGGTCTTTAAACTCGTTCAATCTTTTCCCGAAGTACAAGTCGATCCATGTGTAAAGATGTTCTGATGTCGAACATGGAAAGACATCGCATGATTACTAGCCAATGATGTAAGCTGTTAACAGGCGCGAGAGGAATCATCGATAATGATGATGAACCTCAAGGTACTGCAGTAGAATTCACGTGGTGTGAATACATGCGTTGATGTCAAACACCACGTAAAATATTTTGGTCAAAGGCCATTGATGTAAACCTGTCGCCGGAAGTGAGAAACTTGCCATTGAGGCATGCAAGCTTCAAAGTACTGAAAGGGTTGTCCCTAAGTCAAATTCTTGGATAATGAGCTGATGTTGACAAGAAGTGACCCGTCGTAGGAGGGCCTTAATGAATCCCACATCTATGACACGGAATGGAGTAAATGATTTTGTGGAGGTGAAAACGATTTGATGATACAAGGTTCAGGGTGGCGGTCATGAAAAATGGAGAGTGAAGGTATTGCAGTGGATGAGACGTTAGCTAGGTTAGTGAATTCTTTGAGCGACTTCTCTTGAACATATCGGCGACACTGAAATGGATTGGTAGAGTTAACCCCAAAAATGGATGGTATGGTGGACCAATGGTGATATGACCAGTGAACGGAGTAACCCAACACGACTCAATCAGGGCAACGGAGTGAAAGTGTCATGTTCAAGAACGACCTGCTACCAATGAAGCTATTCAAGTTTTCTTCCCTTTTTCCCAAGTCATTACTGACGAGTACCTCTTTATTTTTGTCAAGCTTGAGGAGGATAACATATGCTTTTTCTATAATTTTCCCTTCGGGAAAACCTGTCGCTACGTTTTAACGAGCCTAGCGACAGTGAAACTCGCTCTTGTCTGCATGGACAAGTTTGTCGCTATTGTTTTAACGAGTTTAACGACAAAGATAACTCGGTCCTTTTCAATTTTAGAGAGTCTAAAAAGAGACATAAAGGCAACTCCAGTGGTCCTTTTTCGTAATGTAATCCCTTAATTCTGAAAAAGTATAAAATAATACGAAAGGGATGACTTTTTCGATAGTTTTAACGAGCCGAACAAGACAAGTGCTCAATATTTTTTTGTAATAATCCCTCAGGTCCAAAAAGATTAAAATCTAGAGGAGGGATAGCACTTCCGATCACTTTAATGAGTTGGAGAGGCCAATTTCTCAGCAATCTTTTCATATTTTACGAGTCAGATGAAAAGAGCTTAAAGGAGACTCGTTTTTGGAGGAACGAGTGATGTTTTTGGATAGCAACTGGTTCCAGGTAAGGTTTAGAACTTTTCAATCACGACAGTGTAAATAAGGTGGCTAATAGAATCACTCGTCGCAGTTGTTCCTCAAAAGGGGTAAACAATCAAATGGAGGCGTATGATCGGCTAAAAAAAAGTGGAGGTGATGGTGAGAACACGACCAAGGTTCAAAAACTGATAATTATGCGATCGCAATGGTTATTTACCGGAGGGGTGTTCATTTTTTAATGAGCTTAAACTTTGGGGAAACATTTGCTCATTGATAGGTTTATTTTTTAACGAGCTTGAGCTTCATGTAAAACTACTCATTCCAGTCGTATAATAAGGATGTCTCATCAGTAGGTTCATTTTTTAGGGAGCTTGCCCCATGCGCAACTTTGCTCCTGAGCCTTTCGTTATGCAAGCTAGGAACGACCAACCTACGAGTTTAAAGGGTTAAGAGCCTACAAACTAAGAAAATAAATGGTCACTTTTCACTTGCATGCCAAAAGGTTTGCATGCCCCCAGGTATAAAGTAGAGTTTCCAAGTCACCATATGGAAGTTCTTGCATTAGCAAGATTGTTCCATCCACGTCGCAGACAAAACACTTCCTTGGCGATGTCCATCGAAATGGACAAAGGTGATTGTTGTCAGTCCCAATCACATAACCTTTGATGGGGGAATCCTTTTCCAGTCCAAATCCATTTTCCTAAACAGATAGGGGTATCAAACTAGTCATATTCCTATGCGGAAACCTACCTTATATCTAGGGTTTTCCTGCCAAAGCAGACTAGGGCACACGCCTCCTAGGTTTCACTTACAATCATCGAATCACTCACGATCATCAGATGGACAGACTAGAGATTGATTAGACATTCCTTATGCAAAAAAGCCAGTTAGGGATGGCATTTTACTAATAACTATGTTTGAACTAGGGAATGAAAGCTGGTCAACTAGGTGGACCACTCTGCCTTCATGTGGAAAACACATCACTCGGAAGAGTGAGGAAATGATAGCTCCCATGATATAGATGTAGTCACGCCCAAGGATTAGATTTTAATCTAGAGGTCCTTGGACTACCATCATGTTTAGATGAATGGTTTTCCTTCTCAAAGTTATAGGAAAATTTGGAAGGATCCCTAACGGTCGACTGGTTCCTTTGTTGAAGCCTGTCAGATTTCGAATCTTAGGTAGAAGCGATGGCGAACCAAGCGCATTCCAAGTAGTTGAGGAAAGGATACTCATAGAATCCCCTTCATCTATAATAGTACCAACCATGATCATTCTGTAAGCTTGTACTATGATTCAGAATGGTACATTAGATGTTAGGCGGGGTCTACCTAGTAGGTTCCAATCAAAGGAAACAACTAGATTGCTTGGAGGTGGGACCGAATAAACGACCGAATAAATCTCTGATGAACTTCGTTCCTGCGGTAAAAGAATGTGTATATTTCCCCCATGTTCATCAGAGTCTGTGTTTACGAAGAGAATGTGAATGGTGTCGTTCTCATTCTCCTTGGTGACAATATCATTTGAAGGTGGACCCTCGGAAGACAAGATTGGGTCGACTGCTGTCTTAACCTGTTGACTTTGGTCCGGCATGGACTCAGATGGTTTATATTCAATGATAGGTGCTTCGACCGACAACAAAGATTTGTCAGTCAGATCTTCAACTAGAGATGGACTCGGCAAGAGTTTCTTGTATCTGGGAGGAAGTCGTTGCGGGGAAGTAGGATGGTTATCCAAGACTCTTAGCTTCATCTAGGAAGGGACAATGATGGAGGGCATGATCATCTTCACACAGTCTACAAGGAAATTTAGATCTTCCTTTTTGTCCATTGACTTCATTTTCACTAGTTGATGGTGTGCTCTCAACATGATCATCAGAGGTTGAAGACATTGGATTGTGCAAGTGGGGAGACCAGTCCCTCAAGATCCATGGGATGCAGTGACAATCTCGATGATAGTGGTCTCCCTTGCAAATGACACATGGAGATTTAGGTTTGGAAGGTGCAGTGTGTGGATTTTCTCTAGGTGATGTATGGTTGCCCCATTTTGCTGTTGGATTCTTCTTCTTCTTCTCCTTCCCTTTCTTCTTCTTCTTAGTTACTTGGTTTTTAGCGTCACTAGCTTCACCAAGAAAAGAGGAAGAAGGAGAGGGAGAAATAAACGAAGTAGAAGGTTGGGGAGCAACTTCATCTGATTGTTGATTGGATTGCTTAAGAATTGTGGTGTTTTGAACAACAGAGGTCGAGAAAAGCCATACTGGTAGGCCAATTGTGAGTCCTAGAAGGGACAATGTAGCCATGTGTGGAGCACCAACATCCCCCCAAGAGGAGAAAGGACTAGGATTTCCCCCAAGGGGAAATCCTTGATCGGTAGACTCCATTTTCTCAACCTAAGATAAATGAGGGAACAATGATGTTATTTCGATTAAAATAAATTTTATGACACTTTGACACAACTTTATTTTTCAATTTTTAAGAGTCGAGAAAAAGCTAAAGATGACTCTAGTCGCCTTCGATTTTTAATGAGCCTGAAGTGACAAGTGCTCAGATGGACCTTTTCTTTTAAGGAGTTTGAAAAGGAATGCAAGTGACTACTCTAGAAATCTAGACAGAGGGATTACCAAACCAATCGCAAAACTGCAGAATACTTTTTATGGTACGACAGTCAATCTTCCCAAATGCTATGTTCAGTGCATTGTGATCGATAGGGTGGCAGACACAACTTCCTAAGGATAAAGGATGTAGCCTATTGTGGTCTCCCAATATATACTCGATGGTACATGGGAGCACAATTCCATACTGATACTTGTCGTCTCGAGGAGGAGGAATCACCCAACCTACGATGAAAGTGATAGTTACCAGGCTTTACGATGCCGAAATACGTCTCTAGCCTAGACTTCTAAATTTTGTGCGTTAGGTTCCAAAGCATTTTTATGTTCATTGAAGTTTATTTTATGGTTGATATTTCTTAAGAAGTTTGCCTTTAAGGTTCACCACGTGATGTAGATATACAATTCCTAAATATGCAATCTAAGATGATAAACAATTGTTTACTTTATTTTTGCAATGAAAATCCTAGCTACTAAGGAAAGAGAGATGAAATTCTTTCAACATAGAACAGAGAGCACACACTATATGCACTTTTCCTAAATCAACTTCAGCATGCAGTCTTAATGCAAATGCACATGCATGTATTGTTTTTGAGTTTCCTTAATGTGAGAATGACAAAAAGAAAACTAAGTATAGATCTGAAATATCTTCTTTCAAAACGACAGTACTACCAATTTTTCTCTTCAAAAAACGAAAGTAGAGCCAAGATGTCACTTTGCGATTTTGAATTTAAAACTGCTTTCGACACTTGAAATACTAATGATTCAAATCAAATACAATGGCAGAAGTGTAATCGACTATCTAAAAGAGGAATGCTTTGTGACACTCTTTTTCTTGACTAAAAATGACACTTGCAACACTTTCAAATCAAAGGACGACAGTTTGATTAAGCTACTATTTGCAAAGGAGAACTATAAATGATGGAAAATACATAAAAAACATTCACAATTCCTTCTGATGGAGGCTAAATAATGCAAAGGAAGATGGTTTCAACAGAGATATACTGATCATAGACAACAAAACTACTGAATAAAGATGAAGACAATGAAGAGAAAACCAAAATCTGGAGGCAAAAACAGTCTTAGTCAATCATCGCACTTGTAACACAGGGAAACAGGGATTTATCTCACCTGCAACGCATGGGAGGTGCGATGCATCGAGGTTGCCAAGAAGAGACAGTGAGATGGACCAGGGATGAGACTGTGCTTGTTTTTCACTCATAGTTTGTAGCTAAGTTCAGGGATTTAGGCTGAGCTAATGATTTTCAGTAAACACAAAGTATAGGGGCTGATCTAATGAGGTTATTTGAGCTACCACAAGGGCACTTAGGATATTTGCAAGCTAGATGTTCAGTTCATAAACCAACCCGCAGATTGACTAAAGCAGTGTTGATCTACTTTGTAGTTGCATAGAAAACGCAGTTCGAAGGCTAGCTGGCTTAACTTCAGGCTCCCTCTGTGGTTATAAAGCAAACAACAGTAACAAAACAAACAAACTATTCGCTCCCCAGTATGGTCGCCATTTTGTTATCGGGAAAACTAGTGTCCATTCAAAGCTGCTAGTCCCACTAAGATGGGTAGCTATCTTAGAAACAAACAAACTAAAGTCACTTGCATTTTCCTTTATGAGAGATAGATGAGATAGAAGAAGAGAGTACCAACCTCAGTCTTTCCCTAGTCTCCTTGCTCGTTTCCTCTCTCCCTTGATAGAGCTTTCGCCACTCCTTTCTCACTTGTCCCGCTTCAAAGAACACCTGTAGAGTTAAAGCAGCAAAATACCATCAAGGCATAGAGATCTATAACCATAAACAATGTAGGATCAGATGCACATTAACCATATAAATTCATATACAAATACAAGATTCAGAGATATACAAGCATATGGAGGAAAACTCAAATAGCTTTATTGATAGAAGTAGTAGAAGAGAGGATTACAACCAGGCTTTCTGATCCAGTATCATCCTCTCAGCATGAAATCCCTCTTCACCTCATACAAATCAAGATCACCCAACAATGTCTTCAAAGAGAAACCAACAACACTTTCTTGCAAATTACAAAATTCTAGCCTCTAGATCTCTTGGATGAGGGATCCATATATAGATGTTTATAGGAGAGTGAGTCAGCTTCTAGGATTTTGATTAGTGTCATTTCACTAATAGTTCTTGGTTCCACTTGGAGATTTCAGATCTCTTACTCATCCCTGGGCGAATTCAGAGAGGCAAGTGTCATATGAGTAGTTCCTAGAAGATTCTCTAGGTTTCCACCTAGCAAACTGCTTCTGCCATTTGTCTGCTCTCGCTCATCGCACACTACAGAAGGGATTTCCAGTATGCATTGCACCCCCTGCGTGTAATAGGTGAGATGCATCACACCCTATGCATGGAGCAGTTTGTATGGTCCTATTTTGACTAGTTCTGAGTAGTTTTTAATGGAGAACTTCTGGGAGATGATGTAATTAGCTAGTCTTGTTCCTTTAGGGTGTGAAACAACACTTTTAGGGGTTTAGAAGCCCTTGGTTTATGGAAATATGTGATTAGGGTTGTAGTGCCCAAATATGTCTATAACACTTAAACATCTATAATGACATATAAAGGACTTAGATTGGTGAATGGAGCAAACACCATCTTGGAATCAACCCCTCATCGGGAGTAACTTCCAAAGACAACAAAGAGCCCATCTAGGTTGTTGCCACAAACTCTAACCCTTTATTAGTCATGTGTCAAACTACTAAAAGGCTACATTTTAAATCCGGTACTTGAAAATTCAAGGGAGCCACACCATTCTCTGGTTCGAAACATTGCAATAAAATTGGGAATCCTTATATTCTATGTAGAATTTGTATCATTCAATATTTATTGTCCCCCTACAGGTTGGTTAACTCTTCATTTTTTCTAATTCTTGGGCCTTCTCTTATTCAATTCCTCCCCACTCGCTCCTGGCTACATCCTCCAAGAATAGCCTCCTTGGTTTCTGTATGGGCTATTCTCCATTCTTGGACCCTCCCTCTCTAATCTGATTTAGAATATTAGATTGCTTTACTAAGATCCTCCTCAAATTAGAAACAAAATGCTTTCATTGTGCTTAAGGATTCATGAATTTTTGCAAGTGAAATGATGAGTTTTTATGTTAATTTTATGAGACATTTAACATAAATAAGAGATTGAACAGAAGCATAAACATGTATAGAGCATCATCAAAAACACATTACAACAGGAACATGATAAAGGAGTTCACCTCTCCTGGGCTATGTCTCCTTGGTACAGCTTCCAATGGCTCGGGCCTCTCTATTATGCTCAAAAGTGTAAAAATATGTGTTTAAAATGCTTAAATTCTTCTAAAACCTGCTCCAATGAGTCTAGAATGTAAAAAAAATGGCTATCTAGCCTCTTTTTGCATCCAATTTGGTCGAAAATGGAAAACGTTATGACCTCTCCTAGTTTTCCTAATATTCGCTCCACAAATTGCACCTTTTCCGGCATGATCCCACAATTTTGCTCCAAAAAGTGCTAACTGGGCGAAAATTTCGTAGCGCGTCGGTCGTTAACTATTGGTATTGAAAACTCCATCGGAAATCACAATCGGCGAGAACCGGCAGGTCTTATGGTTGTGAACATGACGTGGGTGATATGTGATTGTGATAAGCGGTGAACCCAACAAAACTTGTTAGGTAAACTTGACTCAGGATAGAGTCAAAGTTGACCAGGTTAAATAGTGATGGTTTTGGGGAACATGTTATTGTGCACCCATAGTATTTCTCCCGTGGTATTATATGTAATGGAGCTTATAAAAGGCTGGAAGGACTTCATTGTAACGCAAGACCTGGAGGTGAGCAGTGAAGGTTCACTTGGTCGGATTGGCTAGGGTTTTGGCCAATGCTAATACGATCTTATTAGGTTGGGTTTTTCCCCGGATTTGGGGTTTTCCCGGATAAACATTTGTGTTTATGTGTTTATGGTTGTTGCTGGTTATTTTCTTATATATATATATATATATATATATATATATATATATATATATATATATATATATATATATATATATATATATATATATATATATATATATATATATATATATATATATATATATATATATATATATATTCTTCTCAGTAATTATATATGTTATGTAGTAAAGTTCTTAACAATTGGTATCAGAGCCAGATATTTGCTTCAAAGGGATTCTTTGATGCCACGGCTTTATAGTGCCTGATGAGATCAATGTAGCCTTTTTATAGATCTATGTCTG
Source organism: Pinus tabuliformis (assembly GCA_031772625.1). Lineage (NCBI taxonomy): Eukaryota > Viridiplantae > Streptophyta > Pinopsida > Pinales > Pinaceae > Pinus > Pinus tabuliformis. The sequence goes on along the minus strand of CM062813.1, from coordinate 18,419,824 downwards.
GACAATAATGGTGGAACAATCATATGTGGAAGAACCTCGAGGAGAATTTGCGATATTTACCAGTTTGGAACATGCTGACGAATTGTTCGGGATTCATGCGACTATTTAAAGAAGGTTGAGAAATACCTTTGGTAATATTAAAATTCAAGGCTGATTTTGTTCAGAGCTTTTTCGTAGGGAATCGATAAGGGATATTCCCTGTATGTTCTACGCTGTGTTGAAAGATGGAGTAGGCGTGGTCTGCATGCAGGCCAGAAAAAGAAAATTGTTCATGCGGCTTCGAAAATTGTAAATTGTTCATGTCGCTTTGAAAATTGTTCGTTTTCTTCTACGTGAGGCCACCGGTGCTGGAATCTACGAGGTTCTCGGGCTCGCAGTTGGAGTGGTTTGATAGAATTTTTTGAGCAAATAAAATTGAGAGAGGATGGATCAGAATCGTAGCAGCAATAAACAAAAAAAAAATTAATGAAGTCAAATTATTGCATGTAAATGGGCATACTACTGTAAGACCTGGTAAGGCATGTGTACCCCTAGGTAATCACCGGTAAAGTCTGGGTTAGACCTAGGTGATAGGGGGATGTCGGTTAACAATACCCTGGGTAAAAACTCTGAGGGGGGTAAGGGCTAGAGTGAGCAGGATTGTCTCACTTAGCAGGTTTGGCTGGAGTTAGTCAAAGAACCCCAAGTCAAGTTTAAGGGGGGGAATTGTTAGGTAAACTTGACTCGGGATGGAGTCAAAGTTGACCAGGTTAAACAATGATGGTTTTGGGGCACATGGTATTGTGCACCCATAGTATTCTACCCATGGTATTATATGTAATGGAGCTTATAAAAGGCTGGAAAGACTTCATTGTAATGCAAGACCTGGAGGTGAGTGGTGAAGGCTCACTTGGTCGGATTGGCCAGGGTTTTGGCCAACGCTAATAAGATCTTATTAGGTTGGGTTTTTCCCTGGATTTGGGGTTTTCCTAGATAAACATTTGTGTTTATGTGTTTATGGTTGTTTCTTGTTATTTTCTATATATATATATATATATATATATATATATATATATATATATAGCTATATATTCCTCTCAGTAATTATTTATGTTATGCAGTAAATTTCTTAACAAAACTATCAACTGCAATGTAACTATTTCGCATCTAGAATATATCGCAATCGGTGGAGCCAGGGTAAACATATAATGGGACTTTTCACATTGCGATATGCAATTGTGATATCACAATTGCAGCGTGATCCTGTTGGGCCCGATTCTTTAATCGCCAACCTGCTTGCGCTATGTTAGTTAAGAAACAATGCATAGGCGAAGTGGTTAGTCCTTTGGTATGTTGTGTGGGAGGTCGCGGGGTCGAGCCTAGCCTCCAACTTGTCTTGCCAACAAAATTTTTATCGACCATGAGGAGGACACATGGTGGCCTCTGGATTAGCCATGTGTCACCTCCTTATTGGTCTAAACACAAAACATGTAGACCAATAAAATTCTGACACTTGTCACCTACCAATTCGCCACCTGTAAGGAATATTCTGAGGATATTCCATGGAATGTTCCTACACCATATTTGCCTATTTGGGAAAACAAACAGATCACTTTTCTAGGAGTATACGGTGTCCGTTTCGTGCGAAACAATTTGCGACAGATTCAAGCTGATGAGCACTACATGGTCATTTAGGTTCCACACCATTCTAACAACTTTTATTTTTTAGCATAATTTTGAGCACCTAATCACTCCTCCCACTAGAAGCCTTTTTTACACCAAAATATCACTTTCAGTTGTCTAGCAGGTGATTGTATAGTTCCCTCACCTTTCCAATCTTGATCCATTTATCAGTAACTTGGAAATTGTAATCTACATGATGCTTTTCGTGCCATGCTTTGTACTTGCCTTTGCCCTTTTCAAGTTGTTCTTTCACTCAGTTTGATGTACGATTTGGAGTCATTCAATGAACTCTTTGGGTTTTTCCATGTTACCATCAGTAGCAACATCCTTCTTACAAAGATGATACAACACATTATGATGCAAATGGTAAAAAAATTCCTCCACTTAATTCCTTTGACTCAAGCTTGAATTTACATGTTGAAAGTATGTATTTTTCTGAACATAACTTTCATGTAAAACAACATGATGCTTGAGGGAAGTAGTTATACAAACTACAAGCCTAGAAAGTACATCAATAAGCTTGTCTCTTATACCTTTCTTATACCTTTTGACCCAGAAAACCCATCCAATGGAAGTGCCTTTGTCATTGCAACTTAAACACTTCACCATTGAAAATTTATGAATGAAAAGAAATGGGCTTACCACATTGCATAAAGACTGTGCCCATGGCATAGTCGCATACATCAACCTAAAACTCAATTGACTTTTTCAATTTTAGAAGAACAAGTATAAAGGCTGAAATGATATTTTTTCTTAAAGCATCAAATGCCTCTTCTTGTTTGCCTCCCCACTAGAAGACCTTTTGCACAACTGCCAAAGAATGAAAATGAGCTAAAATAGAAGAAAAATTAACAAAATCATTCCTCCAACATTGGGCTTCTCCCAAAAACCCTCTTATCCAAATGACTATCTTGAGAATTGACCAATCCATAATGGCATCAATCTTGGAGAAGTCTAACTTCAACTCATCTTCTCCAATATCATGGCCCGAGTACATCAAATAAGTTTTATCCAACATATACTTTGACATCTTCAATAACAAATGTTATTGACATAAGACATCAAGTACTTCTTTCTCATACATGACATGTTCGTAATGAAATTGTCTGAAAATGAAAATGTCATCCAAGTAGACTATGACGTTTAGAAACAGCTTCAACACATATTGCTTCATATGTATGAAAGTAGTAAGAGAATGGCAAAGACCAAAATGCATAACAAGCCCTTCAAACAAACCTTTCATGGTTTTGAATGCCGTCTTCCAAATGTCTCCTTTAACAACTCTACTTTGATGAAAACCACTTCTTGAATCCCATTCAATGAAATGCTTACTATTATTCTTGGGCATCAAAATAAGGGGTGCACCACATGGTAAATGAGAAGATCAGATGATCCTTTTGTTCAACAATCCTTCGATTTGTTTTGTTATTTCTGCACTTTCCCTTCTTAACATCTTGTGCATGTCAATGTTAGAAAGAAGACACTCCTCTTGGAAGGAAATCCTTTATCTTTATGAAACACGTCATCATCATGGTTAACTACATCAACCAAATCATTTTTCAATTTTGAATTACAACCATAAAATGCTTCATATTCAATATCAACATTGGGTTTGATCATAAGAAGCACTAAATTCTTGCTTGAATTCACTCACTAGTCTTTTCATTTTCCCTGCATTAACTAATGAAAGATTTAGTTTGTTGCGATGAACTCGCACAATATACTCCACATCATCCTTGAACAAGTGGTACTTGTTTTCATGATGATAGAATATTTCTTTTCTATCATAAAGGTAAGGATGACCCAAAACAATTTCTAATATATCAAGCGATACAACATCTAATTCAACTTCGTCTATGAAGTTTGATGTGATTGCAAACCGAAGAATACATTTTCTTGTAACCTGTAAGTTTGTGTCCTTGCATATCCAACCCAATGGATATGGCTTGCAATGTAAAATGGTTTCAAGATTTATTTGTTTCACTAAGTTATTAGATATCAAGTTGGCTTGAGACCCATTATCAAAAAGTATGTCGATTTTTGTACGTTTTGAGATTACTCTCACATGAAATAATTTAGTTCTTGTTTCTTCATTTGGAGTGCTACTGTGACAATTTGATATACTAGTGCTAGCAATGGATTCTTTTCCTTTTATACCCATGGATATAATTTTAGTTTCATCACCCGAATCGGATCCCAAATCCTCTTGAATGATGACAACCATATTTTCTTTTCCTTTGTTGTTGAATTTCTTTGGTTTCATTTTGGGATGAAGTTTCCAACAACGAGCTTCATCATGACCCTCTCTGGAACAATGTTTACATATTGTTTTCTCTTCTTCCTTTTTAATGGATGCATTTTTCTTCCCCTGAAACCCTTTTCTTTCTCTTTACCCTTAAATGGCTTTTTACTTCCTTCTTCTGGACTGTTTTTCCCTCTTGCCTCAAGATGAGTGGCTTGCACACACACATCATCTAGATTATTGGGATTAAACATTAAGATAGTATGCCTAAGGTAAATGTGTAAACCCACTGTGTACTTCAGTAATGTGTCCTATGATTGCAAATCTACACCTAATATCAAAGACCTTTTTCTGAATTCTTGGGTGTAATCTTGCACATTTTGACCTTTAGGCTGTCTAACGTTCTGCCAATTCATGATGCCTTTCTGCATATAAGATAGAGGGTAGGATTATCGTTTCGTTGCAGAAATGAAATCATTCCAAGAAATTGAGATCTTGCCATGTTTTTTAATCTCCTCTCGGGTCTTTGATTCCCACCATACTAGTGCTGCACCCTCCATTCTCAAGGAAGCTAACTAAATCTTTATGTCATCCTCTTGAAGGTTATGAATCCTGCAATAGACCTCCAAATGATGAATCCAATTATCAAGCTTCTCTGCATTCACTTCACCATTATACATGGGCAACTCAAATTTAACATCAATTTTAAAAAAAGGTGATTTACTAGTTCCTTTCGAAGTATGATGATGAGTATGAGTAAGGGTTGTGTTAGTGGAACAGGGTGAAGATGCTTGTGACAAAGAAGATGAAGAAGATGGTGGAGAGGGTGGAGGTTTGTCTCAATTTCCGTTACCTCCTCTTGAAGAACCTTCTCCTTTGGGAGGTTTGGAACTTTCCCCTTGCAACCTGGTATTCCTCTCTTCATAGAGGACCTTTACCATCTCTATCATATCAAAGAAATCCTTTCTAAAGGTCTTCACATCTTCTATCATGTTTTTAAGTTCTCCTTCATGAGACATGATCTCTGAAGTCTCAACTGCAACTCGAGGTTGAACTAGTGTTGGAGATTGTGGTAACCTTGCTCTCCTTCCCCTTGACCTAACTTCAGGGCTTCCAACCATCTTCCCTTCTCCTCTTTCGATTTGTAACCTTATAAGCATTAAATAAGCTTGCAAACAGTTAAATCCTTCTTTCACAAAGAAAACCTAATGCTCTGATACCAAAATGATCTGATTTAGAATATTAGATTGTTGTGCTAAGATCCTCCTCAGATTAGAAACAAAATGCTTTCATTGTGCTTAAGGATTCATGATTTTTTTCAAGTGAAGTGATGAGTTTTTATATTAATTTTATGAGAAATTTAACATAAATAAGAGACTAGACAACAACATAAACATGTATAGAACATAATAAAACCACATTACAACAAGAACATGATAAAGGAGTTCACCCCTCTTGGGTTGAGTCTCCTTGGTCCAGCTTCCAATGGCTTGGGCATCTCTATTATGCTCAGAAGTGTTAAGATATGTGTTTACAATGCTCAAATGCTTTTGAAACCTACCCCAATGAGTCCAGAATGTCCAAAAATGTCTATCTAGCCTATTTTTGCATCCAATTTGGTGGAAAACTAAAGACGTTATGACCTCTCCTAGTTTTCCCAATATTTGTTCCATAAATTGCACCATTTTTGGCATGATCCCACAATTTCGCTCCAAAAAGTTCTAACTAGGAGAAAATTTTGCCACACGTCGGCCATAAGCTATCAACACCGACAACTCCATCAAAAATCACAATTGGCGAGAACCGGTGGGTCTTATGGTTGTGAACGCGATGTGGGCGATATGCGACTGTGATAAGCAGTGGACTTGATCGAACTATCAACTACAGTATAACTGTTTCACGACCAGAATATATCGCAATAAGTGGAGCCAAGGTAAACATATAACCAAAATTTTCACTTTGCGATATGCAATTTCAATATAGTAAACGCAACCTGATCCTCTCAGGGTCAATTCATTAATCGCCGACCCGCCTTCGATATGTTAGTTAAGAAAAAAGACGTAGGCGGAGTGGTTAGTCTTTTAGTATGTTGTGTGGGAGGTCGCGGGGTCAAGCGTGACCTCTGACCTGTCTTGCCAACAAAATTTTGATCGACCATTAGGAGGATATGTGGCGGCCTCTGGCTTAGCCACATGTCATCACCCTATTGGTCCAAACCCAAAACACACGAACCAATGAAATTATGACACTTGTCACCTTTTGATTCGCCACCTATAAGGAATATTTTGAGGATATTCCACAAAATATTCCAAAGAATATTATTTTTGTTGAGTGGGTTCTACAGATGCCTAGTTAGCGTCCCTATAAGCTCCTGCACCAAATTTTCCTGTTTGGGAAAATGAACAGAATGCGTTTCTAGGAGCATATGATGTTCGTTTTGCGCGAAATGAACACTACTAGATTCAGGATGATGAGCACTATGTGTTCATTTGGGTTCCACACCATTCTAACAACTTTGATTTTTGAGCATAATTTTGAGCACCTGATCACTCTCTCTTGTTCTCTAGACCCTATGTGCCTCTACACCTTCCCACATTCAATCCTTTGTCTGCTTTATCTTGTCACATGCTCCTTCACTCGCGGTCTTTCAAATTGGGCTCTTGCTTTGGGTTCTTCTTTTTGTTTCTTTGCTAGCTGTCACCTTTATTTTCCCTATCCCTTCTGGTTGACACAACCAATGACACTTATTGGCTATTCCTTTTGTCGTGCTGAATCTCCTCCCACTACTTGAGTCACATGGCACTCTTCTCGATTCTCTAAATCCCAATTAGTTTTCCATCTCTTGCTCGAGCCTCTTTTATCCTCTAACCTTTCTTCAATGCATCGTAAGTGGGCTTGAGTTCAAAGGGGGACTGCCTATTACCAAGAGCAGGCCATAGGGGTAGTACACATATGCATCATCGTCCAGAGGAAGCCACCTCTCGCTTTCATGACCCCACACCAAGGTCCATTGAGGAAGATCTAACCCATCCAGAGGAAGAAGCTTCCACTCAGGCTTCACCTCTCATATATTGAGGTTCCTACTAAGTTGTCAGATTAGATTTTTGACACAGGGCACACCAAAGGCTAATTCAATCAATATATGCACATAGTTGATCTCTACTAACAGATGAAGATCCTCCCGAGGTGCACTCCATTAGACCGTCACAATCACCAAGCGAATATTCCTCATACCCTTGAATATCTGCATTGGCATATGAAGGAATTAGATTGGAAAGTGGAGCATAATGAACAACATCTTGGCATTCCCTCCTTAGTGGGAGGAACTTCCAAATATAACAAAGAGCCCATCTAGGTTTTTTCCATGGACTCTAACCCTTCTACCTAGGTTTGATCATGTTTATGCTCTATTGATCTTGTGTGCTTATTGGTATTCTACATCACTGCTTAGGCCAAATGATCAAATTTTGTATGTTAAATTTTGTTTCTCCAAGCACTCACTTACCTCTCACCTCTCTACAGAGAGTTAATTTTGGATTTGATCTAATATCCTTAGTGAGACACTGACTTAGAATTTTTAGTTTTATCTCAAAATTCCCAATTTTGAAGGCAATAGAATAGTACCCTACAAAAGAATATCACCTTATTATTATTTAAAAATTTATATCTATACTTTTAGTTTTACATGATAAATTTATTATTTAAAATTTAACACCATAAATAACTAAAATAGTATTTCCTATTACTAAAATAATATTTTTATATGTTTCAACAATGTTTAATGTGAACATTTGATATCATATTAGATGAGTTAATAATAATTTTCTATCTCTTATTAGTCCCTTCCTTGTTAGAGACTATAACATTTGCTTCACGATCAAGTTGTGTTAATTGTGCATTATTTGGTGGAGTTTTTGCAATTTTAAATAAGGTTTTGGGAAAATGCTTATTTATATTTTTGCATAAATTCAAAAATAATTTTTGAATTTTCAGTAAATTTAATTTTTAACCTATGATTGGCTAAGGAAGTTCTGATGGGACATAATTCCCTTGGTGGAGGGCATTTTATTTTCATTTGTTTCCAATGCCTAAGAATTCATTTTAAAAATTAAAATAAAATCAATTTTGTGAGAGGTCATTGCATTGGTGAGTTCTTTGAAAATGACACTACTATGTTAGCGCTCTACTTAATGATGCTAGAATTTATGCGGTTGTAGGACACTATTATGTTAGTGCTTTGTTCGATGATGTAAGAATTGATGTGGTTGAAAGTTGTTTGCATAGACCCCGGGGGGGTTGAACAAATGTTGAATCAATATTATTATGTTTCCTTTTGAAGAGGATAGAGTATGTATGGGAGAACTGAGGTGCTTTACATAGTGTGTTTTGATACTGATGAACAATGTGGTAATTAGTATGGTTTTCTTGTGCAAAATGTTTTATTGTGGGAAAGATGGAGTATTGTGCGGGAGAATGCATAGATGGGGGAGCTCTGTAGTTAGTATCATTTTTTTAACAATTATCATAATCGTTGGACTATAAAAGCTATTATTATTATGCATTATTAAATAAATTGTTTTTTCAATCCATGTGACATGTAGTTGCCTGACACTATTATGTTAGTGCTCTAGTCAATGATGCGAGAATTGATGTGGTTGTAGTTTTGTTTGCATAGTGCTAAAAACATTTGTAAATGATATTATTAAGGAGTATGTGCGAGAGAAATGGGCTATTTTTCATAGAAGGGGGTGCTAAATACACTGTGTTTTCAATTTGGGTGAAGAAAAAGTGTTCTGTAATAAAACGAATATGCATAAATATTTATGTTTTTTAATTATTATTTAGGAACGTTTTTCACAACTAAAGAAGTAGTTGTACGAAGTTGGTTATGTGAAGCTCGTTGGTTGGAGATAGAATGTGCGGAGTTTCAAATGCCATTGACTAATCAAAGGGAATTATCGAGTGTTGAAGTATTTGTGTGGACGAAGTTGTTGCAGAGGTCATGTGTGTGCGGATATTATGAAAAAGGTTTGTGCAAAGTTTATTAAAATAATAAATATACAAATCCCTTTTTTAAATCTTATTTAGGGATATATTTTACAACATGTGATCATTAATTAATATCAGTTTCGAATGTCAATGGTTGAGGGCATTATTGAGTGTTGAAGCATTTGTGCAAACAAAGTTGTGCAAAGGTGGTTCTGCGTATGCAGAGGTTACGCAAAGAAGAAATGCATGTGCATAATTTTTGCAGAATGAGAAACTAAAGAGGGGTATTTTAATTGTAAAGCATTTTGATATTAGTTTTATTATTAATAGGTTGTGCATAGCGCGAAAGTGCATACAATGAAAGCTTGAGAGGATTTTTCACACAATGGACTGTGCTATTCAGAGATAGCGTGTGTGGAAAAAATGCTTCCCATCCATGATATCTGTGACCCACATTTATTAATACCAATTTCAAATGTTAATGATTGAAGGGAGGGTGTTGTTGAGTCCAGAAGTAGTTGTGGAGATGAAGCTATGTGAAGGTGCTTGTGCATGAAAGCTTTTTGCACATTAATGGATTTTCTCTGTGATTCCGCACATATGCATTTGTATTATGTTGAAAGTATATGAAAATTATGTTTCTAAATTTGATATTTTGGTGCTTATGTGGTTTTCTGAATGTGTTGGTAGGTGTGTAGTCAGTGAATTGAATGTAGAGATGACTTGTATTTACCTATAGCTCTGTTTTCTATTAATCAAATGAAAAACATTAGGACAATGAAAAATATGGATGGTGGTTTTGTCTTTGTAGTGTGTTTCATAAGCAAAATATTGGCAGGTGGTGATTTCTATGGAAACAGGACTACAGATATTTAAAGTAGCTAGCATAGTGACGGAAAAAACATTATTTGTAGTGATAGAGAAAACAATGGGGCATGTAGCATTTTCTATTTGAAAATTTCATTTAAGAGCTTGGAGTCTTGTCCAAGCTTTTTTTCCTTACATAAATTGTTATCTGTTAAACTAAGCTAACGCAGCAAAAGCCGCATCTACCCACATTATGCAAATAAAATTGCATGTCACACTATATTCCAGGAATTCTATAATTCCATACTTAGTGAAACCTTCACAAGTCAAGGTTTAATGCTCCTTCAATAAACTCTATGCGGAAACGTTTTATTTAACCATCCAAAGTTTGGACCTTTATAAACCTTTGAGCAAAACCTTATAGATCGTTCATAATCTTTTGTTAATTCTTATTACTCGTGCATATTAACTATACCATGGATTTTAGATGTTGGTTAAAACTCAAATTAAACCATTATCCTTTAATTCCACTTATTTCTATTATAATTCCCAAATAATAGAAATATTTCATAAACCACACTTAAAACTTACCTTTCCTCCATTCCACAAACCTTTTCACATATATCGATGTTCCTTTTAGCACATTAAACCTTCACCATCGATCTCATTCCTCAATCCGACGGTTATTGCACAATAACTCGCGCCAACTAGGCTGGCTAATCTCCATTGTTTATTTCTCCTACCTCAATCCAATGGTGATCGCGTCATATCGTGTGATTACATGCACGACTGATATTAGATTGAGAGTGCACGAGAAAAGTGGTTTTATCATGCTATGTGTCAACCCCTCAGGTTAATCGCGTGAAATCATAGAATACCATTTACAGATTTTAGGGCACGCGAGATACCGCTAACCACTTGTGAAGACTGCTCCATCCTTATGCTAACACATGGTTTTAATCTGATCCCTTCACTTCTTGACTTTATTTTTCATGACTTAATCCTAGCCGTCCATATCACACAATCTCGTCCATTGATCTGACTGATCCAACGACTGCCCTTTGCTGCTACGTTCTTTTGTTTCTTACTATGTAATATCCCATTCGACTTTCTGCCTGTGTATTTGTTCTTGCCTTATGGTCTTCAACTGTTCTGACCTCGATCTCCACTTTGTTACTTCATTTCTTCACTCCTTTACGCTTCCTTCGTAATTCGTTAGGTTTTAGGGAACCTTGTAGTTATACCTTTGCTATAACATTAAAGGCTTTCTCCAATACTGTCTGTGAGAAAACCCTTAACACTCCTCTCTGCACTTCTTCTCTCTATTCTTCTGTGGTTTATGTTTTCTCCGGGGTTTCTGGTCTTTGGTTGTTCTTCAGATTGACTCCTTCCTGAACTTTGTTCTATGTATTATTTAAATGATATCACATTTGAACTTCAACTTTGATCCTTCAATCGAATTCAAACATTTATACCACTATCCTTCATTCTCCACCTCTGCGTTATGCTTTAATTCCACCTACATACATATACTATGCAGAATTACTCTAATTCACACACAATTTATAATTCCACTAACCAATACACACCACGAAACTCAGGAATCAAATTCTCTATCTTTATAAACAATTATTTACATAATGAATCTCTCTCTTTCTGGCTTGATTTTCTAATCAGTGGCCTTTTTCCTTTCCTGCCCATAGGCTTACAGTCAAACCCTATCTAATCTTTGAACTCTAACTCTCTAGCTCATTAACTATCTCTATGCCTTTAGGCTTACATTTCTACAAAAGGTTTTGTAACCCATTTTGTTTAGATCCTTAATATTTTGAACTAATTCCTGAATATCCTCTAAGTCCACTTTTGACTCAACTAATCCCTAAGGATCCTCTCTAGTTCCACAAACCATGAAACCAATTCCTAATCTAATATTTACAATTAATTCCCAAATCTCTCAATCTCTCAACTATCCTAATTCTCTCATGTTCTCCAACATTCGAGAACATTTACAAATATGCCTCACAATACTTAATTAAATCCTATTCTTAATATCTCTCATAAAATTACTTAAAAACATTAAAATTACATTAATTTAATACTCAGGAAACAAACTTCCTTGAAAACACATGACCCCCTATGTCTACTAAAATACAATGAAATTTCTTAGTTGGATGCTCCTCCATCATACTCCCAAGGTTAAAATAATCATGATCTCCAGATCATGTGTTCTCATATGTTGATAGAACACATCCAGGGTCCCAAAATTTAGTTTGTAGTTATCTGAATGCTTTGTTCCTTTGTTGCTATTGTATGTTTGTTGTCTTCTATTTCATCTTCCTCTCCTTTTCATTCAGGTTCAAATTCTGATTGATCATTCTTCCTGTTGCTGTCAATCTCCTCCATCTAGACTGCTTCATCATTAATTGCCATAATTCTTCAATCTCTATCTCCAACAAATCCTTGCGTTGGTACATACTCTGCCATTGGTTGTTGTACTTTGTCCACTCATCTTCAAATTGTTGTTCATTATCTTCTATTTGAAGTTGTCGGATTCTTACTACCGCCCTTTTATCCTTACCCTCTTGTGACTTTCCAAACAACCTTTGTTCAATATTTGTAAATTTACTTTCAAAAAATAAATTGTCTTCCAATTCCCCTTGTACTTGATTCCTCTCAAATACATCACTATGTTGTTCATTAATTCCAGCATATTTTCCTTCCTCTTCCATCTTTACTTAGCTGCTCATCTGTGCCAAATTTTCTCCAGCATTTGCAATAGAACCCGCACTCACAAAATAACTATTAAAATGAGAAACATAAGGCCTCAGTGCCTCTTCTTCTTTTGGCAACATTTCAGTATGTTGCTTTGACTTTTCCTTCTCTATCATCACATCAATATGCTGATTCCACCTCTCTAAAGAATTCTCCAAAGGACTCTCGAAACTTCCAGCAAGTCTCTCTTCCACACCATCTGCTTCAATGATGTATTTCTGCTTTTGTCCACTATAGTGAACTCCTTCGTATGCAATCACACTGTCATACTCTGAGTTTCCCAACAAATATTCCAAAAATTTAATTTCTCTTTGACACTTCATAAGTATTTCATCATCACTTATAATTCCCGCATTTATGAACAAATTATTAGTTTGAAAATTACAAGGTTCAACAGTCTCAACTGTTGCTTCACATATCAGCTCTTCAGACTGAATCTCATCTCCTTCTTTCACAAGAAATTGTTCTTATGTTGTAACAGCTTCAAACATAAATGTATTACTAAATTATTTCTGCTGCAATAATTCACAGCTTTTCTCATTCAAGAGACATTCTCCATCCTTCTTTAGTTCAGAGTATTTATCTTCTGAAAGATACCCTTCCATACTTTTGATAGTCTCAAAAGATTTCTCATCCTCTACAAAACTTGTAATCACATCAAAATTATTAGATTCAAAGATATAAGGTTTCATATCCTCCTGTTGATCTGAATTTGTCCAACAGTTCAGAAAATCATCAATAATTCCTTCTTTAGCAAAGTAAACTTCTTGTTGTCTTGAATTCGCACAATGGTTCATAAGATCTTTCACAGATCTCCAATCTTCATCTTCACCCAGAACTTCACCCTGTTCTGCTTCACAAATGGAAACTTCCATTCTCAACTCAGTGTCTCTGAGTTCTTCAAACTTCAATTGAACATTCATTACTTGTTCAAGATTCATCAGCTCTTTTGCTAACTGCTTATACACCTACTGATTTCTCTTCTCTTGTAGCCTCTGCCACTTTACTTTCTTCCTTATGACATAACCATGATTTTGGTCTTCTTTATTCATCTACAACATCTCCATCAATAACTCAAGATGAACTGCAATATAAGCCTTCTCCCTCTCATATTCTTCTTCACTTAATTGTCTTTGCATGCCATTTGCCTTGGCATCCTCTTCCTTCACCTTTCTTCTACTGAGGTCTTTCTCAGAACCTTTGTTATCTCTGTTATGACTATCAGTAGTCATTTTCTCCTCTATCTTCATGAGTTCCTCACTCACTTACTATGAACTGTATTAAAGCCTCTGCAACAGCAAGTCCTCCCTATTGTCACTTACCTCACCAATATTTCCTCTATATTTGATCTTTTGGCAAGCACTTGGTTCTCTATTCTCTCGAACCTCTTTGAGCATTTCTCCCTGGTCCTTCTAGGCTTCAACTCATCTGCACCTTTTAATAACACAATCTTCCTCTTGTATTTCAATCACAAATGAAATACTAGGTTCTGGCCACCTCTTTTTTCACTCAGAAATTCTTACTAGCTTTCTTCATTACTGCTTCTTTTCTTTTGCTGAGATACCTTCTTTTGTCTACAACCTAAATTCTGCAACCACAATCTTCAAATCAAATTAAACAAAAACATATCATCTCACCTTCAAGATCTCTGCATGATCTTGTTCTACCATTCATCTGTACTTAAAATGGATTGTTCTCTATTTCTTTGCATCTACAAATTCTGCTACACTTTATCTCTGTGTTCCTACTGTTTGTCAGATTTAAAATCTGATCTCCTCTTGCCTGTATGCATACCTTCAAAACATAACTCTGTTCTAAGTTTTCTAAAAGAATTTTTCAAACGGAATTTCCTTGTTTAGCTGTGATACCAAAAATGACGCAGAAAAATCCGCATCTACCCACATTATGCAAATAAAATTGCATGTCACACTATGTTCAAGGAATTCTACAATTCCATACTTAGTGAAACCTTCACAAGTCAAGGTTTAATACTCCTTCAATAAACTCTATGCGCAAACGTTTTATTTAACTATCCAAAGTCTGGACCTTTATAAACCTTTGAGCGAAACCTTATAAATCCTTCATAATCTTTGGTTAATTCTTATTACTCGCGCATATCAACCATACCATGGATTTTAGACTTTGGTTAAAACTCAACTTAAACCATAATACATTAATCCCGCTTATTTCTATTATAATTCCCATATAATAGAAATATTTCATAAACCACACTTAAACCTTACCTTTCCTCCATTCCACAAACCTTTGCGCATATATCAATGTTCCCTTTGGCACATTAAACCTTCGCCGTCGATCTCATTCCTCAATCCGATGGTTATCACACAATAACTCGCGCCAACTAGCTTGGCTAATCTCCACCATTTATTTCTCTGACCTCAATCCACAATGATTGCGTCATATCACGTGATTATACAGACGACCAATATTACCTCGAGAGCACGCAAGAAAAGTGGTTTTCTCATGCTACGTGTCAACCCCTCAGGTTAATCGTGTAAAATCATAGAATACCATTTACATCTTTTAGGGCATGCGAGATACCACTGACCACTTGCGAAGACCGCTCCATCCTTCTGCTATTAATTCCCAAATATCTCAATCTCTCAACTATCCTAATTCTCTCATGTTCTCCAACATTCGAGAACATTTACAAATATGCCTCACAATACTTAATTAAATCCTATTCTCAATATCTCTCATAAAATTACTTTAAAACATTAAAATTACATTAATTTAATACTTAGGAAACCAACTTCTTTGAAAACACAAGACCCCCCATGTCTACTAAGATACAATGAAATTTCTTAGCTGGATGCTCCTGCATCACATAAATTGTTATCTGTGAAACTAAGCTTGGATAATAGCATTTGTGCAGAGTTACAAAAGATGTACAATACTGCAAGCTTGTAAATCGTTTCACCTTTTCCCATTTTCTATTCGCTCTTGGAAATACCGCAAGCTTTTGGTTTGTCAATATTTTCTCTATAATGCTTTACAATACTCTACAAGCTTTGGTTTTCTCTACGATACTCTGCAAGTTTTTCTCTACAATATTGCGAGAAATTTGTGTGTCAAGTTATGTTTGGTTTTACAAAGTAGTGGGGAGTAACTATCAAGTCTATTCATCATAGAAGTTAACTTTACTATTTGTGGCTATTATGGATAGTTTTATGAGTGTCCAAATTTGACCGAAATAACTCAAAGTTACAACTGTTAACTTTTAGTAATCAAATTATTTTCGGATTTGAAAAAATAAAAGAGTTTAAAATTAAATGTGTCTTTGTGGAATAAGGTTTAAACTGCATCATAAATGCGTGTCAAATTTTGCGAGAAATAGTTGTGTCAAGTTATTTTTAAATCAAATTTGGTTTGATTTTACAAAGTAATGGGACTAGTTTTCAAGTTGATTCATCATAAAGAATAGTTGAATACAAGTTCACATAATATATATTTGTGAATGTCCTTGTGAAGTTTACTTTTTATAGCTATTATTGATGGTGTTCTCTATGAAAGCCAAAATTCCACCCTGATGATGAATTTCTCTATGGGACCTGGTGATATATATATATATATATATATATATATATATATATATATATATATATATATATATATTTTGAGAGTGTTTGATCATTTTTTTTGGTGGAAATGGATTCATTGCCATCAAGAATCTATGGGGCACCAAAAATTCTAAACCATAACAATTGTAAGCATAATTTTTTTTTTTTTAAATTGCTAGATTTTTAAAATTCCTACAGGAATTTCTATTGATTTCCGGGCGAATACATGGCCTCATTAGACTATGGCATTATTTGATAGTTTTATGTGTCTTCAAAATTGAGCAGAAAAACAAAGGAAATTCGAGCACGTTGCTCATAAAATATGGTTGTGATTTTTGTAATTTGAGGTTACAATTGTCAATTTTCATGATCTTAGGTGTTAGTCCCTACCTCGTTAGGGACTATTGCATTTGCTTTGCAGTCAAGTTGCATTGACTCTGCATTATATGGATGTGATTTTGCATATTTAACCAAAGTTTCAGGAAAATGCTTAATATTTCTATTTTTGCATAAATTCAAAAAAAAATCAAATTTTCAGCGAATGTTATTTCTAATTTTCGATTTCTTAAGGAATATCTTATGAGACATAATTCCCCTGGTGGAGGGCACTTTATTTTAGTTTTTTCCAATGCCTGACAATTCATTTTAAAATTAAAATAAAAGTAATTTTGTAAGTTTCTGTTGCATTAGTGAGTTCTCTCACACTATTACTATTATGTTAGTGTTCTGCTCAATGATGCGATTGCAGGACAATATTATGTTAGTACTTTGTTCAATGAAGCGAGAATTGATGTGGTTGCATGTCATTTGCATAGTCCCTCGGGGAGGGCTGAACAAATGTCAAATTAATATTATTATATTTCCTTGTGCGGAGGATTGAGTATGTGTGGGAGAACTAGGGTTCTTTTCATAGTAAGTGTTGTGACACTCATGAACAATGCGGTAATTTGTACGGTTTCATTGTGCGGAACATTTACTATTTGGATGACAGAGCATGCACATGCGAATGCATAGAAGGGGGTGCTCTGGAGCTAGTATCATTTTTCTAACAATTATCGTAATCGTTGGACTATAAAATCTACTCTTATTTTGCAATATTAAATAAACTGTGTTTTCAATCTGTGTGATGTGTGGTTGCAAGACATTGTTATGCTAGTGCTCTGGTCAATGATGTGAGAATTGATGCGGTTGTAGTTTTTACATAGGGATGAAAAAATTGCAACTGATATTATTAAGGAGTATGTGCAACGGAACTGGGGTTGTTCTGCATAGATGGGCGTGCTAAATAAACTGTGTTTTCAATCTGAGTGAAGAAAAAGTGTTTTTTGGTAAAATGAATGTGTGGAAAGCTTTGTCTTTTGTAATTATTATTTATGAACATTTTTCGCAACTACAAAAGTAGTTGTATGAAGTTGGTTGTGTGAAGCTGGTTGTTCAGAGTTAACGTGTGCAGAGTTTTAAATGTCATTGATAGATCAAAGGTCATTATTGAGTGTGGAAGTATTTGTGTGAACCAAGTTGTGCAAAGGTGGTTGTGCATGTGCGGAAGTTATGCGAAAATTTTGTGTAAAGATTATTAAAATATTAAATATACAAATCCATTTTTAATTCATATTAGGGATATATTTCACAACATATGATCATTAAGTAATATAAGTTTTACATGTTAATGACTAAGGGTGTTATTGAGTGTAGAAGTAGTTGTGCGAACAAGTTTGTACGAAGGTAGTTGTGCTTCTGTGGAGGTTATATGAAAAAAAATGCTTGTGTGGAATGAGGGAAGTCGAGAGGGGTATTTTAATTGTAATGCATTTTGATATTAGTTTTATTATTAACAAAATTACGGAGTGTGAAAGTGCATATAATGAAATCTTGAGAGATTTTTGCACATAATGTACTGTGTTGTTTGGAGGTAGTATGTGTAGAGAACAAATGCTTAATGTCTACAGTAGTCTAGGAGTGGTTGTGCAGATGAAGTTGTGCGGAGGTGGTTGTGCATGAGAGTATTTTTTGCATAAATGGATTTGCTCCGTGATTCCGCACATATGCATTTGTGTTATGTTGAAAGTATATGAAAATCATGTTTCTAGATTTGATGTTTTGGTGCTTATGTGGTTTTATGAATGTGTGAGCAGGTTTGTAGTTAGTGAATTGAATGCTGAGATGACTTGTATTTACCTGCAACTTTGTTTTCTATTAATCAGATGGAAGACATCGGGATGGTGAAAGCTATGGATGGAAGTTTTATCTTTGTAGCTTGTTTTAGATGCAAAATAATGGCAACTGGTGATTCCTAGGGAAATTGTACTACAAATATTTGAAATAGCTAGCATATCAAGGGAATTTTTTTTATTTTATTTTTAGTGATAGAGAAAACAATGGAGCGTGTAGCATTTTCTCTTTTCAAATTACGTTTAAGAGATTGGAGTACCATTTGAGCTTTTGTTGCCTTACATAAACTATTATTTCTGAATTTGAACTTGGACAAAGCAATAATGTAAATTTATGGAAGATGTACAATACTACAAACTTGTAAACCATTTCACCCTTGCCTGTTTTATTTTTTCACTTGGAAATACTGCAAGATTTTTGTTCGTAAAGATTTTTCTATAATACTTTGCAATACTCTATAATCTTTGGTTTTCTCTACAATACTCTACAAGTTTTTCTCTACAATACTGCAAGAAATGAGTGTGTTAAGTTATGTTTAGTTTTACAAAGTAGTGGGAAGAAGTTGCCATGTATATTCGTCATAGAAGGTAAGTTTACTATTTGTGGCTACTATTAATAGTTTTATGAGTATCCAAATTTGATTGAAAGTAACTCGAAGTTACAACTGTTAACTTTCAATGATTAAATTATTTTCACATTTGCAAAATAAAAGAGTTTAAAATTAAATGTGTTTGTGCGGAATAAGGTTTGCACTGCATCATAAATGCATGTCAAATTTTATGAGAAATAGTTGTGTCAAGTTATTCGTACATCAAATTTGGTTTGGTTTTACAAAGTAGTAGGACCAATTGTCAAGTTGATTCGTCATAGAGGATAGCTAAATACATGTTGGAATAATATATATTTACAAATTTCCTTGTGCACTTTACCTTTTTTAGCCATTATTGATGGTGTTATCTACAGAAGCTAGAATTCCACCCAGATGACAAAATTATCTACAAGATCTAGTGATTTTTTTTGAAAAAATCCAATCATGGGAATGTTTGAATCATATTTTTAAGGTGGAAATGGATTCAACACCATCAAGAATCTTTAGGGAACCAAAAATTTTGAACCTTGACAGTTGTAAGTAGAATTAAAAAAAAATGCCATATTTTTTAAAATTCCTATAGGAATTTCCATTTATTTCAGGGTGAATTTATGGCCTCATTAGATAATAATGTTATTTAATAATTTTATGTTTCTTCAAAATTGACTGGAAAAACAAAGGAAATTCAAGCATGTTGCTGATAAAATATGGTGATGATTTTTTGTAATTCGAGGTTACAATTTCCAATTTTCATGATCTTGGGTGTCAATCGAGTGTAAAAAGTTGTGTTGTCATATTTTTATTAAGAAAACAAAAAAGCCAAAAAAAAAACTCTGGTTTGCAGTGATTTTTGGTGATATTGGGAAATTTGTTGATGGGGTTTTTGATGATGTTGAATCCATTTCCACTATTACAAAAAATGATTCAAACACTTGTGTTGTCGAGTTTTTACTAGAAAAACAAAAGAAAAGGTGATTTTTGGTTGTGTGGACGAATTTACTAGTTTGAAAGACAATGTCTATTAGTGCATATCATAGCCTTCTTTTTTTCTTGCAACACATATATCAATAAGTAAATGCAAAGGATGCTTTTAGAATTTCTAATTTTTTTCCTATTACTGTCCTTAAAAGTTGGGTTTGCATCTTTAATTGCCATTTATTCATAGCGCCATGTGTAACAATTTTCACACAAGTAATAGTAACAATCAGTCTTTATGAAGAAAACAGAGAATTGTAAATTGAAACGAGATTTGAGTATGTTATTCATTGACAAAGGGCTTCTTTTTTTTTACTGCAAACGAAAAATGGGTAACAGGCTAGGGAAAGAGGTTTTTTTTAATGATAAGATTATTTCGCTTGTTGAGATCGATGATAGCTTTGATTGGATGAGAAATTATGAGAGATATGTAAATCTATCAATGGGAGAGAAAACAAGTAACAATATTTGGAGTATCGGATTAGTGAATGTTGGGTGTGTTCCGAAGGTCTTTGATTCAAGAGAAATTGTTTATCTCTGTGCAAAAAATTTTGATTTCAGAAGAGGGAAATTAAGCTAGGAGTGATAAAGGTTTTCATAAGTCCCAATGTATTAAGGTTGTTATTCAAGTTACTAGAATCAAACAAGCATTTGGAATTGTCCATTGTGGATAGTCTCCTAGAGCCAGAAGGGTGCATAATTGACATTGTGTGGGAATTCATTTATGCAACTTCTGACGTTCCTTACGATATTTTTCCTGTAGATATTTCTTTGTTTAGGAAATTGTTTAGGGAATTGTGTTGGCTCTTTGCACATGTAGTAGGTATATAAATTACATCACATGTCCCGAAATGCAGTTTCTATGTGCTTTATCAAACATACAAAAATAATTGTATGTTCGATTTGGCTTATATTATATTTCGAATGAATTATTTGCTCAATTACATATATTACCTAAAAACAATTTCTTCTTTATGATGTCATATTTGATAAAAAATATTTTGTCAAGGCATGTGTTTGATGGTTCTCCTTGTAATCTTATATTCAAGTTTGGCGAGGAAACAATGCAATTTTGGTATCCTATATTGTGGAAGCATGAAGCTTCTTTAGTTTTTTTGTTTAAGTCAGGATGTGTTTGTGAGGCAAGTATATTTCACGGTAATTGGACAAGGGCCTTCTAAAATATATACAAAGGATGAGGCTTTTCTACTTCGCAAGGGGGAATATCAGGAAAGAAAAAGTAATATAGTTATACAAATTTATGGTTTTGAAGACAGGTCATTGATCTTTCCAATGTTTGTAGGCTAGATAGGTATTTTGTTGCTGAAGTCTGTAGGAAATATCTTTGTTTGCTATCTATATTTGAATAGGAAAAAGAAAAGGCAGTTTATTTATTTTATGTTTATTGTTGGAAAAGTGATTGTGAAGAATATGGCTCACACTCTCATTTTTGCAAAGTATTTGGATGCTTTCAACTTAAGTGGAGCTTAAGATATTAAAGGCTTTGATAGAGGAAAATTTTTGTGGAACACCTTGAGTCTCTGAGGTACAGGAACCTGTTTCTAAGAAGTAGGGAGCTGAGCGAGGAAATTCACATTGTATCAATGAAAGGTCAAAAACCACTAATAGATGTTGGAAAAATTGCTAAAGCATAGATCATCATGACAAGAGAAAGATTTAAGAAAAGAGGCATAAACCCTATGGGGTGATATCAATCTCGCACACGCAGTACAAGTGTGACTTCATCTGCTAGAAAAAGCTGAAAAATAACTACTGGAAGTGAAAAACTAGTTGTCGTTAGGCTAACAATTTGGTGGGATGATGAAAGGCCTCCTCATAGAGTAACTCTAGAAAGAGCAAACACAGATGAATCATTTAGATCCAAGAGTGTTGGAAATAATATTGAGAGGGGGGGGGGGTGAATCAGTATTATCAAATCAATAAAACTTTTCATTTCCATATTAAGATTCATATACGCTACTTCAGTTAATGGAACCCACGTGTATAAGCAACTGTATCTAATGCAACTAGCGTATATCCAAAATACTTATGATTCAGTTAATACATTATATGTTGATCATCAGAACTTCATTAACCATATTAATAGTAAGCAGGTGGAGTAAAACAGAACAGATCATCACACACAAGAAGCACACATGAACACCATGATATAAGGTGGAAACCCAATGTGGGTGAAAACCACCTGTTGCAAGTTGTCTCTATCTTCTTTTAATAAGAAACTTCATTTTACAATAGTTCTGTACTGGTGCAGTCTTATACCAGTACACAGGCTTCTACCTACAGAGGGCTACAACCCTTTCTCATTTTCCAGATTCTCCTAGATGGGAGCTACAACCCCCTTAGCTCTTGCACTAGCCGATCCATTTACTAGTACGTAGGTGCCTGCCTACTGAATGCTCCAATCATCACTCATTCCCTAGCAGCTATTAGAAGGGAGCTACCAACCCCTTTGCTCTTGTACTAGCTGATGTACTAGTACATAGGCACCGGCCTACAATCTCCTTTCATCCTCTAGGGACCACATTTCATACATTTTCAGACTAGATACTCCTGAAGCACAACCCTATAATTTGAAGGCCACGTTTCATCCAATTTTCACACTGGACCCATCAATATCATTGAAGCACAATAACAATCAATACTAGCATCATTAATCTCTGAATCACCCAGTACTGAATCACTGAGACCCTGTCAACAAAATGCAGTCACCAGAACACACAGAGCAGAACACTGAACTTTGCAACAATATTCAGACCCAACTATATTATCAAAATCATGCATCAAAGTGCATATGCTACTTGGAAGTGCTGAACCAGTGTGTATACACAACTTCACCAAAGTGAACCAGCGTATATATCATCAATTACTTACTTATAACTTGATGCACTTTCTGACTTCAGACATATCCAAATTATTACATATACAAGGATAATATGTGTGTTAGCAACCAGATCTAGTCCATCAGATCACATAAATATGAGTCATTATGATCCTGATCCATTATTAGAACTCATCCATCAACACTGAGGCTAAACACAATCAACCAAACTGAATATGCAGAATACTGACACCATTAACAGTCATCAGAACTCATCAACAACCAAAACCACCTGTAACTTCAAACATCATAGCTCAAATGGTATACGCTACTACAATGAACCAAACCCGCGTACATACGTGCTTTCACCAAAGCCAACCCGCGTACAGATCTATAAATATTCAATCATGACTTGCAGCTATTTCAAACTTAAGTTATACCCAGTTCAGAACATTACATGCGTCAGTATACAGATCTAGAACAAGCATAATCAACCATATAGAGATAGTTCATTTCAAACCATTTGATCCCGATCTATCCTTAGATCTTGTTCTCCATCAACCGGTGAGATTCCTCCTTAGCTCAGATCAAGCAATGCATCATAAACCCTTTACCTGCATACTGGATCTCATACTTCATCAGATATTCAAGTCTTTTCCATACACTTGCCTAATGATCTTCTTCTCCTTTTATAGTCTTAGGCCTTACTCAATACCATGGTCCAAAACCATAACAAACCAATACCATGGACCCAATACTTGGGATCAGCACATCTGACGAGATACTATGGTCCAAAACCATAGGTTCAAATACCAAGGACTAACTACCATGGACCAAAACCCAATGTACACGCCTTCTCTTGCATGAAAGTGTGTGTATACGCATACGCACCTTTTGATCGATGATCCCGCGTGTATACGCGACTTTGATAAGAGGAACCTGCGTATACCTTATTTTCTTCATTCTTTGTAGTCTGATCATCAACTCTTTGCTACTAACCTGCTGCACTATGATCTGTCATCTGTGTGATTTTCCATCAAGGACAACACTTGTCTCATAATGCCAACAAAGAGTGCACTTGAAACAGAGATAATTGAAGGAGTGACGGACACGGAATTTGATAGTGTTGTACTACCTAATTGGATTAGTACTTGTTTGCAAGAATATCAAAGAATAATGGAAGAAATTGTTGAAGACGAAATCAATTTCAATGACTGTATTGTCACATTGCAAGATGCAAATTATGACAGGGGAAGTAAGATATTGAAGATTGAAAGCATATAAATTTTCAACATAAAGGTTGTTAATCAGGTAGAATTGAATGTTGAATTGTGTTTGGTTGCAATTCTTGGGCTCTTGAAATTACATCAAGATGGTGGTGAAGAACTTGTGAATTCTGTTGGTCGACAATAGGTAGGAAATCAAAAGTTGAAGGAAAAAATAAAAGAGCTAGAATATGCCTCGAGCTCAGGTCTTTCACTGAAGACTCCATTGGTGATAGGCATATGATCATTGACAGTTTTTAGTCCGGACAGATTTAATAGATTTGAGAAATCTGTCAATCTTTTGAATGCATTGAAATGGTACATAATTAGCAATATATCTGAAAGATTGCAAATTATTGAATGTGCATGGCAAGTTTCTTTTGACCTATTACATTTAAAGGAGAGAACTAAGTATTCTTTCGAATTGATAAAAAGTGAGTTGAAGGGAGACAGGGAATTCGTAGACAATGACCCATTAACTTTTATTCTAAAGCTTGATTCACTATACGAGCTAGAAATAGATAAACAAGGGTTGCATGATGTTGATTGTATGAGGAATATCAATGTTGCATGGCCTAGGAAAATCAAAACATTGGAAGACATTATTTTTTAGTGTGGAGACAAAGAAAATCAAAGGGCATATGTGCATCTCAAGGCGGCAACAACCGTTCAGGCTTTAAATGATTCATGTATTACATAAGAATCTTGATTAATTGCAAAGGAAAATTTGGTGGTTGATTTGGAGAAACTGAAATAATCATAGGCAATAGAGTTCGATGATATAACTGATCTTAGTGTAGACGAAATTAGAAAATGGTATTTTTTTTTTGGTGTCAATAAGGAGTAGTTGGCCTAGGTTTTACAATTGCAAGAAGAAGCAAAATAAATTGAGGAGGAGGTATTCAATGAACGTGTTAAGAAGGAAATTGTTGTTGCTCGGATGAAAGACTTCATTCAACCTGAAGTGAAGGAATTCGTTGTAGGAAGCCTGATTGTGAGAGATAACTGAGGGATGAAGAATATCAGACTTTTCTATTGCATACTATAAGTGTTTTAATACATTGGAACATTTTTTTTTGTCAACAAAGCACTTTACTATTTAAATATTATGTGTGTGTTATAATCAAATAGACTAATTCCTTATTATCTTTTGTAGAGGAATTTTGGATATTACAATCGACGAGATTGCAATTGCAGTTGTCATTGGGACAAATGCATTTAGCTTTGCAATTGAAGTATTAGAATTTTCATAAATTCTTTATGCAACATAATGATATTTCCTAGACCATGGCTTTGTAATCATAAGTTATTTGAATTTTGATTACTGTTTTTTCTATTTCTTGATATGTTTACTACTTATGTAAACAATTGTGAGATAACAGTTGATATGGGATGTTGTGTGGATTTGGGTTCTCAAATGTTATATAGAAAATAATATTTGAACACCCATTTTCTAGTATTTTCTTTGAGATTTTATATATTATATAATGTTCTATAAAGAATAATAATTAAAATGCATTTTTGTTTACTCTGTTCTAACACTGAAACTTTTGACTAGTTATTTCAATAATTCTTAGATAATGTTTTACATGTGAAGTTGTATCTATTGCATTTGTTGTGAGTAGCATTTGAATTTGCATACAAATAGACTTGTTATAACTATGTTAATAAGTATTGAAGGTTGTTTGGCCAAAAAGCGTGACTATTCTATTCCAATTTCCTTTATTTATGAATGCATGTACAAAAGAGAGAATGACACACATAAGCATTTCATCGTACGGAGTTTTCATTCTATCAGTATTAGGATAAGAGTTTTCATTATGCATAGGAATTTGCTTGGAGTAAAACCTTTGCACAACAACATGTGTTGATAGTAATAAATAATAATTATTATACACTGAACTAAGGGATCTCTTTTTTCAAAGCATTGAGAAAAAAACTCCATATTTCATTTTGCAATGGTCAATTGTAAACCAGTTTTGTAAGTAATTTTCTTATAAACATATATAGTTTGTTAAATTAAAGAAAATAAGTATTTAAATAAGTCCTAATAATGTTAGAAACATGATTTATTGTAGGAAGATTTTTCTTATGCCAAACTTATATTAAATCTTATATTGTAAGTCATAAAAGTTACAATAGTCAATTGTAAATAAGTATTTGTATAGTGTTACTGAATACAAAACTAGTTGTGCAGAAGTGGTTATGCATGTGTGAAACTTGTGGGAGGAATAAATGCAGCTATGCAATTAGGTATTTATATAACTCATGCTATATATACCAACTTGTTTCGCTGTGAGCTTTATTAATTAAATAAAACTATATAATAATAAATGTTACAAATTGCAACAAAAAATTAATAATAATGTTGTAGTTGAAGTTTTATTGGTGATTGTAATCAACGCGGGAGGTGTATACTGCATATCGAAAAGAAGCAGAATTAAAAAATAGCATTATGTAGAAGCAAAAGAAAAAGAAGAAGAAGAAGAAGAAAGAAAAACACTTTCATTATGCAAAGTGCGGTTTCATCATTTTCATACACGATATAATGACATTAACAATTCAGTACCCTTTTGACAAATGGATGAATCAACATGTAATCAAGAACGTAAATTCTATTACCTCTAAACTGACATAGATATAGTAATGGATGCAATTGTTGACAACAAGTAAGCTAAATGTCATTATTAGAAAAGATTCACATTTAATTTGTTTCGTACATGGAGTAACTAATTTTTGAATTTCGATATTTGTTTTAAAACTATTTCTATTATTTTTTAGAAACTTATGCTTTGTGTTTTTCTAATTTCCATTTAATCAAAGTGTTTCGTCAAACACATTTCACACAATAATAGTAACATGTATCGAAAATAGAAAAAGCGAGAAAATTTAACACTATCAACAATTACTTTGATACTGAAAATCATATAGTTTAACAACTGTGATCTGATTTTCTAGAAATATTGTGCTCGGTTTTCGAAAAATCATGTTGAAATTGTGTTTTGGCTTGAATTTTGGTGCAAAGTTAGATTATGTGAATTATATCTGGTATTTTTTGTAAATGTGGATTTTTCTATACTGAATTGTTATATATTGGAAGTGCCCTGTAGAACGGATTTCACAGGTAGAATAGTAACAAGTGGTAGTTGTTTAGCAAATCATTTATCTATACCTATATCGCATTGAAAATGTTGTTGGTAGACAAAAAATTTTAAAAGTTCACAACACAAATGACTTCAAGGAAAAGGAAAGAAGGTATTTGAGTTGATAGTATTAATTCACTTGTGCTTATCAATCATATATTTCAATGGTCAACTGCGTATCAGTGATATGTGAATCTGTATATCCAGGGGAAGAATAACGATAAGATTTGGTCTACCGGATTAGCGAATGTTGCACGCATTCCAGAGGTATTTGATTTTAGAGAAATCATTTATTTATTTGCAGAGAAATTTGATTTAAAAATAAATAAATTAGGTTATCAACCAATGATACTAGTATTTATTTGGGTTGGGAGACATTCAGGTGGATAACGAAGCTACCAATTTCAGATAAGCAACTAGATTTGTCAAATGCAAATAGTTCTTTAAAATTACTGGAAGGTATGTTGGAAATCATATAGGAGTTCACTTCGCCAATTTCTGAGGTTCCTTTTGATCTTTCCTCTCTAGATATTACTTTGTTTAGAGAATCATTTAGAGAGTTATGTTGGTTGTATGTGCATTTAATGGGCCAAGAAACTACGGCTAGTGTGCCAACATCCATCCTCTATTTGCTATATTATGCATATAAAAAAAATTGTATTTTCGAGTCGATTGGTCTTATTTCAAATGAATTATTTTTTTAATTAGTACATTTGTATCATAATGGTAAGTTATTGATAATGACGTATATGATAACATTCCTCGTGTCGAGTGATAGTTTTTATGAGTTGCCACATAACCCTAATTTCAATTTTGACAACAGAAACGATGCAGTTTCGCTATCCCATGATGTGGGAGCAAGTTATTTCAAATTTTTGTATAATCCAAGATATTTTTGTAAAGCAAGTTATTTGCATGATAATTGGGTGAGAGCCCCATCGAATATTTGTTGAAGCACAAGTTTTCCTCTAGGGAAAGGGATACATGAATAAAGAGGAAATAATACGATTATTTGAGTTTAGGGGTTTCGAGGTAAACCACTATTTGTTCTAAGAATTGTTATGGATAGATATTTTGCTACCAAATTATACAAACAATACCACAATTGGTAGGTTAAATTTGAATGGAAAAGGAATAAACAATTTATTTCTTTGTCATTTACCGTTGAGAAAATAATTGTGAAGAATGGAAGTTAGCTTGTAGAGTTTTCCAAGTCTTTGCAGTTGTTTTTTTTTTTTTTTTAATTTAAAAGAAACTAAGGGCTTGCTAGATGTTGATCTAGAAGGTCTATTTGTTGGATATATAGGTGTCATCAAATTCGAAATCTTGTTGATAGAAGTTGCAAGTGGAATTAAAAGAGCATAGTTATCCAAGCAATAATGAAGGAGTAATGACTAGTACAGAAATTGTTGAAGAAGCAAGCATTAGGAGTGAAACAAAGTGTAAATAAAGAAGCACAAAACCTACAAAATATTCTATTTGCATATGTGAAACTACTTTGGCTTCATATTCAAGTGAAAAAAATGAAAATATATTGAAGTTACACAACTCATTTACGGTCATCTATCAACTTTTAGAGATGAAAAAGTGCCTCGATTGGAAAAATACAAAAGTTCCCTACAATCAAGAAGCAGTCCAGAAGCTATCAACAAGGAAATTGAAACTCCGCTACCTAATTGGGTCAGTAGTGATTTGAATGAAAATAAGAAAATAAAAGAGAAAATTGCCAATTATTTTTCTATTTTTGATGATAAGGTTTCCACTTTTCAAGGTCTAAACTATAATAGGAACGATAAAATATTGAAAATTGAAAAATTAAGGATGCATGGTAAAAACGTTATTGATACAACATAATTGAATCTTCATATGCTTGGAATTTCAACCACAAATGTTTTGGCATTGCATGAAGCTACCAAGAAAGTGCTTGCAATGTCTATTAAGCAAGGGAAAGTAGAGAACTAGGTACTAAAAGAAACAATAGAAATGCTAGAAAATGCTTTAAATTCGAGTTCTTTCTTAATGACTCCAATCGTAATATGAATTAATCAATTTGAATTTCCCACTACTAGCACATATCATGGATCTATTGGAGCTCTGAAACTGGTTAATGTAGTCAAATGTCATATTGTCGATAATATATGCTAGAGACTAGAAATCATTGAACATGCATGGCAAGCGATTTCTATTCTATTACAGTTAGCATAGGAAATCAACTCATTTTCCGATTTAGTGAGAAGTAATATTAGTGAAGACAATAATTTCATTAATAAAGACTTACTTTCTTTTATTCAAAGGCTTGAATTTCTATTTGATATGGAAAATAAAAATTGATACCCACCAAATAATAATCGAACGAGGAAAATCAAAGCTGGATGGTCTAAAAAATCAATATACTAGAAAACATGATTTTTGAATGTCAGAGCGTAGAGAATAGGAGAAGTGATGTGTTTCTAAAAGTGATGCAAATTCTTCAAGATCTAGATGACCCATGCATTATACGAAATTTTGAATTGATTACAAAATATACACTTATATTTAAATTGGATTAGAGAAAATAGTTAATGGCAGAACAATTTGATGTTATAATTAATTTTACTCTAGAAGATTTTGACAAACAGTTAGTTGGATTTGTTAGTATTAATGCCAAGAATTTTTTGTTAACTTCTCAGTTACAAGAGGAGGTTGTGGAGATCGAAAAGAAATTGTTCAATCAACATGCGAGGCTAGAGATTACAATGGCACCAATGAAAGAATGCATTCAAGCTAGATAAAAGACATTGGTTCAAGAAGGTAGTTAATAGTGAAACAATTAGTCTATATGCTTTCACAAATTGTAATTATCCTTAAATATTTTCATATTTGTTTTATGTTTACTAGTATTCTCGATCATCATGATTTGTTAATTTTACTAATGTTACATAGTATACTTGTTGAATGCAACTCCTTGTTTTCTTTTCCAACTCTCTCTTTACACATTATGGTTCACACATTTACTTTTGGAAAATGAAAAAGCGGGTACTTAAAGAGAAGATTTCATAATAACATAGTGAATTAGTCAATAAATTGAGCCATTGAGCATTTTCATTACTGATAGAAGTGATTCACGTTGAGAATCAAAGTTCTTAATGCTTAACATTTTATCTTCTATGCATCTGTATTGTGTTTATTTATTTCAATCATAACTATGATGATTGAAATTCGGAACTCAATATTGTTCGTGTTACTGTAATTATATTGCTTAATGTTACAGACTTATGCTTTAAGCATTTGTATTATTCCATTGATACATATATGTCAATAACATGAAACATGAGAATAATTTATTTTGCTATGAAACATAGATAATGTTCATTGTCATCATATTTTTAAATTTTTCAAATCATAGTACTCTGGGAAAGGCTTTTATTACTTTTTCTTCATATCTGTCTATTGTACATAATGGGATTTTTTTGTTTTATTTTGAAATGAAAGTGATATATGAATTTTATGTGATTCCAATTTTGATTGGTCATGTGATGCACTATGTAACATTTAATGAATTAATTAGGGGTGGATATTTATGCAAACAACTTTCCTCGTACAGGAAGATTTCATTGTGCGTAGTACAGAGATTCGCATGATGAAAGCTTGAAAGCTTTCTCTACACAATGGACTTAATTCAAAACTCTATGCATATGCCTATTTACAAAAAGGTAACCATAAATAAGGTTCTATCCCATTTGCAATGAACCCATGGTGAGCACTCATGGAAATGAATGAGTTTCTACAAGTGGGTATGCAGTCAGCCTCGGTGATCAACAAAATGATCATCCCTTAACTTATCCTCCAAGAGAAAATTCATAGTAAAAAAAAACAAATAAACAACCAAAAATAAGATTTTTCTTTTTAATATGATTAAATAAACTAGCCTCACCAGAACTGAGATGACTTCCTGGAATAAATGTTCTTCATTCCTCCCTGGTCCAATGTAGTTGGGATGAAATCTATGCCCTAGAAATACAATCCCGCCAATTCTCCCCAACACAACAATGCTTTAAATAATAACAATAGCCCCCAAAAGTTGCAAAGAAATACTTAGAAATTATTCCCTCTGTTTTTCTCAAGTTTGGGGACTCAAGAATCGGCTACCATAACGTTTCTTGAAAGGAATTTATAATTCATACATTCCTAGTGATTAGGTGATTATTCCTTAGTGATTAGGGAATTATGTAGTATTCATTGTTCCATGCTGAGTTATTTGCAGTATGAACTATTACTTGTTCATTTTGTATTAATTAGTGATATTTATTTTGTGGTATTTATCACTACCATTGTATTTATGTGTGCTCTCCAAAGCCTTGATGTGATCCTATGTGTGGGGCCCATTGTGCAGAGAGATATATTATGTAAAAAATTTTATTGCGTGGAGTTACTTCACACCTCCACATAATGAAATCCTCTACTTTCATTGTGCAGAGATGTGGAGTAACTTTGTACAATGGAAGTCTCCACACAATGGATTTCTCTGCATAGTAATACTCTCTCCACCCAAATCATTGTCATTAATATATCCTACACCACTGAAACCTACTTTTCTCTGTTTTAATATATAATAACTCAAAACTATTTTTCTTTATATTTATTTTGAAAATCTTAGTAGTTAAAATATTATAAATTTTAATAGCTTAACTTTAGCACTACATTATTATTTTACATTCAAGATAAGTCCTAATCATGGGTCAATGTAGAAATTAAAGGTTCTTCATGAAGTTGGATGCTAGAGGTGCATTTCATTAACGAGAGCACTCCGTGTATTAACTCTGGGCAATGTGTTTGAGGCCCCATAGGATTAATGTGATCTCGGTTTTGATTGTGTGGGTCCCATTGTTCGGAGAGATCCAATGTGCGGAAACGTGCATTGTGCGGAGTTACTCTGCACCTTCACACAATGAAAACCTCTACAAAACACATATCGTTAACTCATTGTGCAAAAAATTATTTTATTATCACTGTGTAACAAATCGTTTATTTGCATCTATTACTAGATGACAAAAATGTTAATAAAGTTATTGACATCGAGAAAACCAATAACACACTTTACCACACTTTACTTATGGAAACATAATGCCACTTGGATAATAATTAAACAATATCTTTAAAAAAATAAAATATTAATTCAGACATATTTATCTAAACAAACCTTACAAAAAACCCCTTAATTTGTGGAAAGAAAAAACAAAATCAATTTATAGTCCAACATAAGTGATAAGTATTGGTTACTATTGACAATATGCACACGATCTTAATTATATGTTAATTACAAGAGCACCTTAGTTTTATGAAATTGTTTTATATTTTCAACAATGTGTTGCAAATTTTTTAAAAACCTGGAGACTCTCTATTTTAAACGATATGAAGACATTGATCTCCTATGTATGAATGACTTAGATTGCAATTTATATACTGAAGTTATACAGGTACTTTAACCTTGTAGCATTTCAATATTAACAACACTTCTAAAGAGACATTGTACTTTTTGTATGCAGGTTATGCGCAACTCAACGTAGTGCAGAGGAAGCTATGCGGAGGTGGCTATACGAAGGAAGCATGTGCGGAGAAAAATTTCTTGTGCAAATATTTTTACATTGTAACTTAATCAATTAATTAGTTGTAGAGGCGGGGAATATTCCATTGCATAATTTAAGCTTTTTTATTTTCACATAAAGGCCATATGTTGAGATAAGAAAAGGCACAAGAATGCTTTATACAATAAAACTTTGGGCTCGTTGATGGTGTTGGATCTTGCCAACATGCAAGGGGGTCTCCCCACTGTAAAGTCCCAATTAGACTTCACATCACTTGGTGTGGGATCCTTTTCGGAATCAAGGCCTAATTTCCATGTATTCTTATAGATTTCCCTTGGCTACAAAGTTCAACACAAGAGAGCAATGTACATGAGCTTTCATATGAACAAGTGGGAATGCCTTATGGAATATTTAGCTGTGGAATATATAAAGGTTCTTATACCAAAATGGAGAGGAAATGCGAGCCTTTAAAAGAGGAGTAATAATATTGATCTAATATATACAAATGAGCATATACATAAGAATGAATCGTTGATCAACCAGCGAAATAGTGCACATGGAAGCAACGATTATTAAAACAAATCCAACACACGTTCCACAAGGTAAGTACAAAAGCCACCAAAATATTTCAATTTCCTTAGTACAGATGCAAACAACATACATCACAAACATTCAAAGAATAGTCTTACAATATTTACGACATACACATGAAAGTGCGTTGGCTCAACAATCTTCATAACTAAGAAAAATTTCCAAGATACATCAGTACAGAGAACACCATTAGCTCTAATAGTGGAGCATTAGAGCAACCGCATTCTCCTCCAAAGGAACTATCTTTCTCTCTTATGCTTGGTAGGAGGAGCCAAGGTGAAAAGTCATTTACATGAGAAATGAGGGTGTATATATAACAAATGGGGTGATCATTCACCTCCCTTGTGACTAGTAGAATACCCTCTTGATTTTTTGAATTTTCTATGACCTTTCAACTCCTACATGACTTTTCATGTTCTATACATGTCTCTTGGACATCCACTTTACAGTACATTTTTGATATAATGAAACTACGTAATCCATGAATGATGTGGCCAATAATGACATGATACCTTAACAAGACTTGACAATAAATTGATGACATGGATTGCATGATGATGTGGCAATGTCAATTCATTCTTTCTGTTGTTCTCTTTGAGTCTTCTTGAAATATGTTGCATGTTCTTTCTCTTCCTCCTTCATTAGGCTTGAATATAAGGAGTCTTCAATGTTATCTTATCTTTAGCTACTGTCACAATCTGGTGTCCCATTTTCTTCTCTTGATTGATTGACTTGTCTTTGTAGCTACAAAGGTGTCTTCTAGAAGGGTATCCTTATTCATCTCATTCACCACCATCCTATCAAGGCATGAAATGAAACTTGCAACTGAAATCCACTCATGACAAAATGACATCAATCTGATAAACACATTTTCTAACGTGCTCCATGTTAATCCATTAATTGCCCTGGAATTGGGTGGTATGATGTAAACTAGGCTCAAGGATTACATAGTTGTGCATCTTAGGAGGTCAAGGTCTAAGAATGACCCATGAGACTACGTAATGCGCAGTTTAGGCAGGCCAAGGCTAGTCATCTGCGTAGTTAAGGGACTCAAGAGGTTAGGTTGAGGGCTTGGGGCTTGAGGATGCCCATTATACATTTTCTAAGGGATATAGGCCAAGGGATTTCACAGTCACACAGTTCAAGGACTCATGGCTGAGGCTTGATGCTTGAAACTTCATAGTGCATAAAGGAGACTAACTGAAGGCAGGGATTATGCAATTCTAGAGCTCAAGGGTCAGAACTGAGCATTAAGATTGCACAATGCTCAGTTCTGGGAGTAAAATATTGTGCATTTCACAATGGCAGAAGGCAAGGTTGAAGCTTGAGGATTGAAACTGCATAGTGCATAGTTTAGGAAGGTTGAGTGATGTCGAGTCGCTCGGTCGAGAATTTTTCTAGATTTGAATGAGTGTGGGATCAATGAGATGAAAATGAAAAAGGACAAGACTTGAGCATGATAACACACTTTAATACACAACATATATCACCTAGAACACATGAACAACATACTTTCCTAAATGTAGCGACATTGTGACGAATTTCCCCAAGTGCGACACTAAAGGTACACTTTGCGATGATAGTGAGGACACTTATGGGACAATGCTTGAAACTTTCGAAATGAGTGCGATGCATGTCTACATTATAATTTTTATACTCCTATACCAATAGGTGTCATATTTCATGATTGACTGATTGAGCTCTGTAATATGTTCATCCTTTTCCTTGTTGCAAAGGTTTCCATATTATCAAAAAATCAAAAAAAAAAAAAAAAATGTAAAGAGGGTATGCCCTAAAAGAAAAATCAAAGGGTAAAAAGAATAAGATGGTCAAAAAAGCAAAAGAAGTGAACCCCAAACAAAGAAAGACCAGGAAAGTGTGCAAGTCCAAATGCCACTACTTTTTCATTTTTTTGTTAATAAAGCATCGTGTGCAGCATGTTAAACTCATGCCACAATTGATGAATGGCCAAACAGCTTAATCTTGGCCAGTTCATATTTGAATTTCCTGTTTTAGAGATAGAGAATAAAATCTGTCCAAACTATTTAATCTTGGCAGATAAGTAGATAGGTAGAGAAGCAAAGGATATCAACAGTTTAATCTGAGCCCTTGGAAGAAATAAGTGCAGACTTAGGTAGGCTTACCATGCAAAGAAAATAAAAGTTGATAACGGTTTGCTCTAAATGCACCCAAAGAAAGAAGAAAAAATGCTAGGCAAAGTAGGCAGGGTAGG
Organism: Pinus tabuliformis; assembly: GCA_031772625.1. Taxonomy (NCBI): domain Eukaryota; kingdom Viridiplantae; phylum Streptophyta; class Pinopsida; order Pinales; family Pinaceae; genus Pinus; species Pinus tabuliformis. Next base: position 18,384,403 of record CM062813.1, on the reverse strand, counting down.
TAGGTTGGTGTTGCAGAAAGATACTTGTGATGGATCATGTTTCTCAATGTGTTAGCTCTTACTTTTATCACAAGTGCCATGGCAGATATTTTTGATGTAGCTCAGGCGAGGCAGATTCGTAACTAACTTCCCTTCATATTTTCCCCCAAAACATTCACTAACTTCCCCAAAGGTATTAAGAATCTGCTCTTAATATCCCTAAAAAGCCACTCCATCTCATCTCATTTCATAAACATCACCTAAGTAAAACCATTTTTACTTAGGAAATTGGCAAAAACTCCTTGTAAAAACCCTTTTTTCACCCTAAGCCTAAGTTTATCATTTAGCGCTTCCCATTTCATAAATCACATTAATTTTTAACTTTTATTATTATATATAAATCCCATGCAAATATAACCCGATCTGCTATTATGTATATATAACAAAAACCCCGATGTTTTAATATTCCCGCCCCTGGTTAGTTATAACCATAGTCACTATACGAATGTAGATTGATAAGTTCATCTGGAGCTTATTAAGAACCTTCCACTGCGCTCATAAGGAGTTAATTAACCGCCTGGGTTAATTAATAACCTAACCCCACAGACCAATCAAATCCGCCCCGATACTATTAAAAACCATTGTTTATTATGCCGGTCCCGCGCATTAAATCTCCACCATTTTCCATAAGCGTCCGCCGTCCGATCTACGCCCATGCATCCGACGGTTGGTATCCATTTCGTACCACCCTTCATTGCTGCACGTTAACCCGCAGGGAACCGGCGGTTTTGCCGCCGTACCCCTGCCACGCGGTGCGCTCCCGACCTGCTCGCTCGCCCTCCGCTTGATACCACCCAGCCCCGAAAGCGGTGCAAGCAAAACCGCTTACCACCCTTCCTGCTGATGTCATCTGCTGACATCAGCTGTCCTTTGCTGATGTCACTACCACATCACCCGCCACGTCACCACCACGTCATCTATCCCGTACCCCTGCTGACGTCATCCATCCTTCAAGTCAAATTTTCCTGCCAAAGTTTCATTTTTGTCAAAAAAGGGGATAAAATGTCATTTTTTCTATGTTTTTTGCATATAGCACCCCGCGCTCTCCTGCAGATAAAATCAACCGAAATAAAATGTTCCAGCTCCATCAACGAGCTCGTAGACTCTGCCAACCTGCCATTTTACAGCGTCCTCCTTTTCAAACATAGTTGAAAGCAAACGGATGGGCTTCCTTGCTCACAGAAGAAAGAAACAGAGATATACAGGGATATTTTGTTACCCTAGTCAGCCGACCTTCACAAACATAAAAGGCCAAAGGAAAAGCGGTGAACAGGGGTCATCTCAGCATTAAAGAGCATCAAAACAAGTCAAAGAGTATCAGTTCAGCATTAAAAGTGTATCAGACGAGCATTAAAGAGTATCAGTGTAGAATTAAAGGCAAATCAGTTCAGCATTAAAGAGTATCGGAGCCGACAAAGTGAAGCAGATCAGAATTTAAAAGCACAGTTAAGACGAACAGTCGGCGCAGAGCTACTACAGGAATGCTGCAAGCCGAGCCCTAAGGGCCTGCATCCAACACAACATCAGTTGGCTATTTCTATTTTTCTTGTAAACTATTTTAGGTTAAAAGTAGATTTTATCTCATAGCTGTTATGAGATATTGTTTGTACATATTTTGTTGTATAAATACCCTCTTCATTAGAGTATTGAGAGGATGGGTTGGTGTGGTGTGTGAATTTCTTAGACTGTGCTGTAATACTGAATATTTTGGAATACAAAGTTGTTGGAACCAACTGTTGTTTGGCCTACTGGATGAAGAATTGAAGCAGAGGACTTGTCACAGAATTCTTGAATCAAACTCCGGATCAATAAGTCCCCTATATCTTGTGTTTTATAGTTTTTTGGTTTACTATATCATCTGTGTTTCATAATCTGAATGGTAAAGAAATAGAATTTGCTTGATTGCACTCTGTATTCAGTCTTTATTATTCTCTGTGTTTTCTTCAGAATTAGAATAAACAATGAATTCTTAATTGCTCCTGTTTCCTGATTCTCTCATGTTGTTTATTTGCTAAGGAATTCTTAATTGCTCCTTATCGGTAATCATTCATTTTCCCTCTTTCAGTATGTTGAAGGATTCTTAACTGCTCTTCACCCATTTGAGTCCGTTCCATCTGATTCCAACCTTTAAGTTGTTCCATGTTTGACTACCTTGCTCTGTGATGCCATCCTCTGTTAGAAACCAAATCCAGGAAACCATCTTCTTTGACTCCATCATGCCCAATGGACTGAACTATTCTGTTTTACCTCACCATTCTATTGAATCTCACCACCCAAGCTCAAAACAAAACCCTTGAACTTCATAACTAGCCTAATACCTTCAAAAACAAAGCTAAATCATAAAGAGAGAGCCCTCTCTGGATACAGATTGGCTAGATTTTGTATCTAAAATATTGGTCTGTGGTTACCTTGGCCGTATTCCCTTTCTTACAACTTTTGGGAACAACCTGAGTGATAACAATAATAATCACTCATTACCACAAATATCATCCATTGAAACAAACCAAAACTACTTTTGTCGATGTGCGACGCTGGCCATGCCACGACACTTTGATTTTCTTCAAAAAGGAACGATACACTTAGAGAAAACACATGTCATCACTCTTAACATCTACGATGACAACATGAAAATTCAAAGTAGGCTCTGAAATTTGGATGTAGGCAAAAATTTTGGAGGGTGTTGTAGCGACGACAACACTTGGCGACACACTGGTTGAACTCCAATTTCTATGACTTGGTTAACTCTTTCATGCAGGGTCTAGATCTACAGGGAGTATTGATTCATTGTTCGGATTACTCTGGCTTCCCCACTTACCCCATGTTTAAACATAGTCCATTTCATTCCTTCTCGGTTGAACACAAACATAAGACCAACAATATCACAATGTTTCAAATCAGGAGAAGGGTAATGTTATTCACAGGCTTTATATTTTTAGAGTATATTTTTTCAATTCTAGTGTCGCTCTACTACTAGCGGGCCTAGAAAATACCCCGACGAAGTCACTTTAGGAAAACAAACATTTCCCTCTACCATCGAGCCTGGACAGTACCCCAATAGAGTTTCTCATTTCAACTCCCTGTGAAAGAAGCCTTTCTCTTCTTTCACCCTTTATTTATTTATTTTATATAGGACTTTGCATTGACACTTATTCATTTCATGGGCAGAAGAGGGATACTAAATTATTGTGAGGAGAATAGGTTGTTCCTTCATAGAAGCATATATAAAACCTCTGATATTGTTTTCCTAATTTATACTTTCCCCTTATCCTTCTCTACTTGATCGGATTAGCATGGAAAACACCAAAACATAAAGAACTGAGTGTAGGCATGAGGTTTCTAGCATAGAAATGGATATTTTGTTTCGACACAAAGATTTCCTTACGAAAAGATCATATTTTCCATCAGAACATCATTTACCAAAGGTATATCCAAAACAAAGAAGAAGGGCTAAAGGTTAGCCAAATGTTGCAGTGTCACAAAACTCTTTTCAATTCTGCCACATACATGGGAACCCAAAACACACTTTCCCATGACAGTTATTCACACGAACGAATGAAAAAAAAATGAAAATATTGAACATGACATAAAAACAAGAGAACATATTATGTAAATAGGATAGGGCGCAACCCTAGACTATCATTGAAAATAATGCTTTAAATCTTGGCCATTTGCACAAAGAGAGTCAATCTTTCGGTCTAAATATTGGAGATGGTAACTGTGATGTCCAAGCCTCTCATCGAAAACATATGGTTTGATCCACGAGCATTAAAAACTAGTGTGTTTCCCCTTATCTTCATGGGCTTTATCCCACTTCAAGAGAGGGTCATCCAAGGTGAATTCACTTTTCCCCGCATACTTCTTTTCAAATCATCTCTTGATACGACTCTGGTGAAAAAAAAATTCTTTGGATTTCTTTATTTCTTCGTGTAGGTTAAGGAGGGTGTTTATCCTACTCTGAACCAAAAGACAAGGTTTACCCTACTATTCTTGCAAAATTTGAAGGGCAGGTAGGTAGATATTTAGAGGTACGATGAATTATTTTCCATACACTGGGAAGTAAGGAGAAGTATTCAAAGAGAGATTATGCGTGACATGTTCATGCCATGGAACATTCACTAAAGAAGAGTGTCAGTTCCTTTGTTCAGGGAATATGGTATTTTAAATGATACAGATGAGGTTTTTATTAGTTGACTTGGAAAGATTGTTTCCCTACGGATAATAATTAGATGAGCGTTTCAATACGATTCCATTTTTCAATGAAAAAACATAAAGCGATGAAAAATACATTGCATTGTAAAAAAACAAGTGAAGTTGGAACGTTGAACCTGGTAATGATATTCTACTTGAGGAATTTGATGAATTCTTGATCATTCACTTGCTTGAGGGTAACCACTTTTGTCCACCGCATGAAGTAATATGTAGCAGTGAGGATATAATGGTGTTTCTTCGATGAGTGCGGAAATATCTCACTGATAACATCTAGGCATGGGGAAAATGACTTCTTTTCACGACCAGTGCGTTTCTGATAGACCAAACATTTGCAGGCATAAGCATGAGCATATTTAGAAAGTGTGGGCCAATAGAAATTGGCCCGCATAATTTTGTGTGTCATTGTGGCACCTGCAAAATGTCCTTCGGCTGGTTCGTCATAAGGATCACGCAGAACCCTTTCTAAATTTGGTGCTTCCAAGCATCTGAGTAGGACTCTGTTGTGGTTCTTTTTGAAAAGAACTTCATGTACCAATTGATAAGATATAACTTTTAATCTTATTTCCCTATTATGTCTTGTTGATAAAGGAGGGGGAAAAGTATCATGCTCAATATTTTGTCACATGTGTATGTACCAATAGGTTGGTGTGTTAGTGGGGGTAACTTGTTTGATATTGTACATTTTGATCTCCTACTCACATCTAGAAGAGTCATCTTCTAGTGCATTTTCCACTTCTATTGTTGGTTTGCATAGACCGTGGCCTTTGATAGTATGAACTTGTTTGAACTCAAGATTGTAATCTTGCAATATGGTCATCCAGTTTGCTCTTCTTTCACTCAACGCTTGTTGAGCAAAAAACGATTTGATAGTTGGGTTCGACACAAAGGTAATACAATGATTCTTCAAAACATAAGGCCAAAAGTGTTTTACCACCTTGTAAAATGTGTAGACTTTTTTGATCAATGGTGGGATAGTTAAGTTCTGTTCCTTGTAAGATGGAACTCATCAATGATATGGTTCAGACGTTATTCTGATAATCCTTTTGCATAAGAATGACAACAAAAGAATTATCAGAAGCAAAGGTGTAGAGCAGGAAATCTTTACTGAAGTCTCGAAAAGTACAATGTTGGAGATCTTTTTTATTTCTTTCTTTATACAAGAGAATTCATCATTTTCCCTTTTATCCCACTTGTATATCACTTCCTTATTTATCATATATTGGATTTTCTTCACTAACTGTACGTAGTTGGAGATGAATTTATTGAGGAAATAAGTTTTCCCCAAGAAGGACTGCATGATTTTCTTGTTCACGGGGAAGGGAATTTGCATAATAGTTTTGACCCTTTGAGGGTCCACCTTAATCCCATATTTTTTGATGATATGGTCCAACAGATTCCCCTCAGACACTGTGAAAATTCTCTTTACAGGGTTAAGCAATATCCCATACTTGCGACATCACTTGGAAATTTTCTTTAGGTGGTGTAAGTGTTCAGACCTTCTTTTCAAAAACATTTTTACATAATCAAGATAGACCACTATTCTCTATACAGTCAGACCTCGAAATGTGATTCCCATCGCACCTTGGAAAGTAACACCTACATTGATCAGTCCAAATGGCACTATCTCAAAGGAAAAAAATTTCACTTAGTTCGAAAGGTTATTTTGTGTCTGTCAGGTTCTCAGACTAGAACTTGGTTATAGCCAAAAAATCCATCTAGCAAGGAAAACATCTCAGACCCCATACTATCTGTAGGATCTACTCCATTGACGGTACTGGATAATTATCTTTGTCTGAGGCGCAATTCAAAATGCGAAAATCTATGCGCAAACATATTTCCCTAGACTTATTTCTTATTGGAACCAAATTTGATATCCATGTTGAATGTCGCAATTTGAATATAATCCGAGCATCCAACAACTTCTACAACTCTTTCTAAAAAAGGGGCTCAAGCGTTGGATGAACTTTACATAGTTTCTGTTAAAAAGGATTAGCCCCTTCCTTGATTGGAATTATGTGTTTGTATTATTTTCATGCCTTAAGTTTTGATATCATCATATGTGCACGCGAAAACATCCTGATACTGCTTAAAAAGGCGGATGAAATCTTATCGATCTTGCAGTGTGTAACAAGTACCGTGATTGACAAAATTCTTATCTTGTTATGTACCAAGATTTATTTTCTCATGCGATAGGTTCGAGCTATAAGTCTTTGCATTTACTGGTCCCTTGAAGTGATTTTACAAGTCATAGATATTTTCAAGTGACACCATGCCCTTGGGCATGGTGTTTTATTTTATTGCTTTTATTGCATCCTATAATTCTTTATCATGCTCATCTTTGTCAATGGTTGCATCCTTGAACACATCAGTGTTCACCATAAAATACAGTCTCTTCTAGTCATCATTGAAAATGTGAAATTTAGTGATATTATCGGGTATGGATTACCTATAAATAATTTTCAATAGAAATTTCATCTTTAAGCAGTGACAACCTAGTAGCAAAATTTTCTAATGTATTTGTAGCAACATTACGAATCCTAGGAACATAAACATTATTGAAGGCTTGGAATTGCGAAATTAGATGCCACACCTCTTGTTGATAACTATTGATATTAGGTGGCACACAATGTATAGTATTCCCTACCTTTTGTATGATAATTTTAGACTCATCCATTACTTTGAGTAACCCAACTTTGAGGTTGATGACTTTCTTCAAAGCTAAGATGAGTGCTTCATATTTTGTGATATTGTTGGTGCACTCAATTTCAAAGCGACATGAGATCAAATTCTTTCTCTATTGAAGGTCTAATAAAATGTAACTAGCTCATGAGCCCTCCTACGTTTTCGAACTGTCAAAATATAAAATCCAAATATCAGAAAAACTGGAGCTACTACCTACACTAGTACTACCTACGTCTATTGTACAAAGGTCATTATCTTCGGTTGGATTTCTAGGAAGAAGTTACAAATGTGTGTCTGATGGGACTGGTGAAGGCTAATCTAGGTAACATCCTTCATCCACTTCAAGAAGACATTTTCTGAAGATCACTTCTATGAAGCCCATTGGTTCATTCTTTTCCTCAAGTTGTGACATTGTATGCTTTATGTAGGGCTCACTTTCAGCTCAAATATGATTATTTCTACCCTTGTATGGAAGCCATAAGTTAGACCAGTCCCTCACAAACTATCCTTGGAGTTTGTTGGACCAGTATTTGCTTAGCAGTAAACCATATGCTTCGGGAATGTCCATAATTATGATATTAATACATTGGTGAACTCTGTGATCAGATGATAGTCATATAAGAACATTTTGGAGTTCACCAATGGCATGGAAAAGTGACATGTTTAGCTGTATGATCCATGCATCAGTTTTATCCCATTGTGCATTTATTTTCTTGGAAATCGACAATGGCATCACATTTGTGGATGCACCAGAATCGACCAAACAATTGCGAACATTATAATTGAAAATTTCAAAAGTTAATAGAAACAATGGGTATAGAATGTTAGAACTTAAATTCATATCATTTACAATAGATTCGAGGATATCGCGAGAATTACTTGAAATTCCCTTAGTAGAAGAAACTTCGTCACCTTCTAGAGTGTGTAATGAGAGTGCCTATAAGATCAATTCCTGCTGGCCTGTTATCGTTGCGAGCTTGAACAACGACATGTTAGGTCAGGCTCTCTTCATATCTTCCATAATGTTGTAATCAATACTTATCATTGTAACAGGCTGTGCTGATGAGTCTAATGGTGTATCCTTTTTTGTTGTAGTGGGAATGATGAACTTGTTATTGCTACTACTGGAATTTTTCTAGGAAGGAGCACCTCCTGACTTATTTTGTGAGTTTTGAGCTAGGTTGGAAGGCAACAAAATTCTATGCAACAACCACTTCTTAATCTCCAGCTTAGAAATAGGTCTCTTCCTCCTCAGATTGTAATGCTCAGATGACTACTTGGGAGGAGATTCACTCACTATTGGATGATCAACACTCTATTTGTCAGCGTTGTATATGATAATGTATGTGTTTACTGAATATCGAAAACCTGAAGTATCTTCAATTGTAGCAGGTTCATTTGTCTCTTCATTTTTTTGATATTGTTCTTTTGTTAATAAAGTGTCGACGAGATTATCCATCATGGTGTTCATGTTATGCTTCCACTGTAGGCATGTCATTTCTGAATGTTTTTCTTGATGAAAGGTGCAAAAATAATCCATGCCTAAGATTTCAATATTAAACACCATGTTGGAACTCTTAGTAGACTTGACTAGTTGTGAATTGTTATTTCTTTTGAAGAATGGAGGCTTGGAATATTTGCTACTAGTACTAGATGCCTCACTTGACCGTATATTCAATTCTGAAACTTCGTTCATGAGAAACTTCAGAGACTTGGTCAAGCCTTCCACATCGATCGAATCGTTGTCTTTGGTTCTACCGGAAGAGGCTTAGTTTTTCTTACTAGCGTATTTGGAGTATTTGGTATCATCATCTACAATGAATCCAATAGATCATAAATGTTTCTCTACATCAAGATCTTTTGTGAAGTTTAAGGCCAATGTTTCTTTTGCAACTCTCTTTACAAAAATGGAAATTTTAGTTGGCAAGGACGAAGTGTAGTAATCCTTAGTGATATCATTGTGAGGTTACACATCGGTGGGGAACTTTCTCAACAAATGCATAAATATCTGATTAAAATCTTTGGTCCTTTCTTTATCTCCTTGTTTGGGCAAATTATATACTTATAATTTGAGAGACATAAATTATCGACTAGGGGTAGGTAAGTTTGTGAGATATTGCGTAAAATATATGCAGGCTAATATTGTAAGTGTTTGTTTAGATAAAATCACACACACACAGTTTTAAGAACTCTTTGCCCCCTCAACACTTGGTATCAAAGGCTAGGGAGTGGACTTAATCCTTCCTCTAAAACACCTACTATTGTTGATGTTGATCAGAAAAAGATATTAATGAAAAACAATTGATTCAATTCACTCATTGCATAAAATGAAATCATATTCAACAACTCCAAACCATTCATCAAACAAGCTCACATTTAACCATTATTCACAAGTTGTTATGAATTATAAAAGAGAAATGTAGACTTTGTGCTAATTCTATTAATGCATAACAAAAATAAATGGAAATAAAAAAAACCTTCAACTACAGGAGTTGTGAGTAAAGGGGACCCTCCCTTACTCACAACCCCTTCAACTAAGACAGGAGTTACTTAATGATATTTAGCACAACATAAGGTATTGTATTAATCTAGAAAAATGTTCAATAATAATCCCCATTTTCAATAAACATAAAGGTCGTTTATACGGACGCATGGGCATAACTGCCTCAAATTAGAAAACCTAACACCCTACAACTGCTCACTAATAATAGCTAAACAAGAATAAGCATGATGAGTTTGATCCATGACTGAAAGCATGGGTCAAATAGAATTCATGAGACTGTTGGAATTGTCTTTAAATGCGGCCATCTGAGAAAGGAATGAAGACCTGGGCGGTTTCAATGGCAATTCTGAGGCGACCAATAGGACAACATCCATATTGGTGACTTTCTCAACAGAAACCCTGTCTTTGTTCTCTTCGAGGCTGACAGGAACATGCTCAATCATGGATAACATTGCAAGAAATCAAGTAGGTTACAGGAAATATCCGCATCTGCAAGAAATGAGGGTAGTTACAGGAAATTAGGGAGTAGTTGCACGAGTCCTGAAACTTCTTCAGAAAATGGTTGATTTGCACAAGATTTGGTCAAATTCTTTGATATTGTAGGTGATTCGATTAGATAATGCTTTAACTTCAAAAATACTTAGCAAATAAAGTGAAATGGTATATTTTTAAAATAATTTGCATACCTTCAAGTTCACAGCACCTTCTTGGTCAGAATACATAAAAAAAATGGTAAAAGAGGGTGTTCAAGGATTAAGAAAGGTTCAAAATAAAAGGTTTAAGACCTCAAAAACACCATCGTAAATGAGAAACATTGGGACTCGACATCTTCCCCACACCTAGCTTCTTGCATGTACCTCATGCAAGAAAAAATGTTCTTCCAGGAAGAAAATTTAGTCCTTGCTCTAGGCCACAGCTACTGCAGCCAGGTGGTCTAGGTGTTCCCTTTTAGATTCTACTTTTTGTACCCTGTTTCGATACTCTTCATTCTTCTTCTGTAAGTGATCAATATGAACTTTATGTTTCTTCATAATGCGACAAGTCTTTTGATATTTTTCTTTCCATTCTTCCACCTCTTTCTGCAATCGTAGACTATTCTCCTTCAAGGTCTTATTTTCTATCTAGAGCACTCACTCAAACATGGTGAGCTCATTAATGGTCTCCTCCATCTCCTTTTGAGATTGATTTTTCTTAGGTGTTTCTTCATCCCCATTCTTTCTTGGAGAGGACTGAGGTGGACTTGATTCCTCTCGTTCTCAGCCATCTTCACTTGTTTTCTCCTTGCTTTCCTACAGCGGTGGTTCTTGGAAATACGCATTTTCCCATTCTTCTTTGTCGATAAGCTTAGTCGATTCAATCTTCTCCTATTTCCCCTTAGAAAAAACAAGGGACTTCTTATCCTTCTTCTCAGACTTAATTTGATGTTCCTTGTCCTCTAGAATTTCCTTTGTCGTGAGCTTTTTTGCTTGGCTTCTCGTGAAACGCTTAGCAGGAGTAGAGGTCCCCTTCGATGCCTTAGGCTTTGTCCCCCACAATTTCCCTAACCACCACCACTTCTTCATCTTTCTTAACCTTCTCAATTAACTGTCCGCGGGTCCGAGGTTTCTTTTTAGGCATCTCCAGCAGTTCTGCTTCTTTAGTTTCAGGTACATCCGACTCCTTCTCATTGTCAACAAAATAATTTTCAGTCAAGAATTCATCCCATGTTTCTCCTTGTTTCTGCAAAACCTCTGTCATAATGATATTTACCAGTCCATGATGATAAAGGTTCTCCTCTATATGGGTAGCCCTCTCCTTAGCAGAGGTAGCCATTTTCATGAGGGACATTCTAAGATAGTACGATAAATTTAGGGGCTTGTCTTTGAAATGGCCTAAAAGATGAATATGAAATAGAAATGCTAAACCATAGCGACCCTCAAAAGTGATATATTTCTGCAACAAAAACAAAATTCGGTGGTACTTACTTCTGAGGAATTCTTGGGAAATTCCCTTACTCAAATCTGAGTTTGCATGTTCTTTCCTAAGAAAGGGCACACACATTTCCTTGTTAAATTATTGGTTCTTGAACCAATGCTCTCCATCCTATGAAATTGTTGGAAATAATAGTGAGAGGGGGGGTGAATAAGTATTAGCAAGTCAATAATTTTCATTTCCATAATTAGATTCATATACGCTACTTTAGTTAATGGAACTTGCGTGTATACACAACTGTGTTGAAGGCAACTAGCGTATATCTAGCAAACTTATGATTAAGTTAATTCATCATATGTTGATATTTAATCAATGCATCAGAACCATATAAATAGTAACCAGGTGTAGTAAAAACAGAACAGACAATCACACAAATGAACACAAGATATAAGGTGGAAACCTAATGTGGTTGAAAACCACCTGCTGTAATTGTCTCTATCTTTTTTTTAATAATAAGAAACTTCTTTTTACAATTTTTGTACTGGTATAGTCTTATACCAGTACATAGGCTTCTACCTGCAGAAGGCTACAACCTTCTCTCGTTCTCCAGCGTCTCCTCGAAGGGAGCTACAACCCCCTAGCTCTTGTACTAGTTGATATGTTTACTAGTACATAGGTGCTGGCTTACAGAAGGCTACAACCTTCTCTTTTCTTCTAGGGACCACGTTTCATAAATTTTCAGACTGGATCCATCAACAACATCATTCAATCATAAAATATATCTGCATCAACCAATCTCCCTTTTGAACCAAACATAACCGAATCAATCAATCACTCTAATCATACAGAATGTTGTAACCAAAATACAGTAATTAGAACCCAAGCCAGAACCTAGAACACTGCAACAACAAATAGAAGCAGCTAAAAAATATTTTATAAGTTATACACTACTTCCATGTGTTGAACCTGTGTGCATACGCTCTTTTCTCAAGGCGAACCCGCTTACAGATCTGCAAATCAAATTTAAGATGTATACGCTGCTTTGATATGCAGAACCAACGTGTATACGTGCCTTTCCTAAAGTGAACCTACGTACAAATATGTAAATGATGATTTGAACATTACAACAATTCTAGACTTTAGTTATACCCATATCATCATATTAAAAGACTACAACATGCGCCAGTTATTCAGATAGATCAAACCACATAAAGATAATTCACTTCAAGCCTTAACAAGCGCTAAGGTTCATCCTCGGCTCAGATCCAGCTATGCACCATAACCTAATAACCTGTATACTAGATCTTTCTCTTCATCAAATATTCAATTCTTGAGTTCCATTGCCTAATGTTCTTCTCATCCTTTTATAGTCTTAGGCCTTACTCAATACCATGGACCAAAACCACTTAGGACCAATACCTTGGACCAAATACTTAGGGTCAATACCTCGGACCATATATCTTGGACCAATACCATGGATCAAAATACCATGGACCAAATACCTTGGACCAACACTTAGTTTTTCCAAGATATATGCGCCTTTCATTCTGTGAAAGTGCGTGTGTACATATACACTCATTTTGGTCTATTAATCTGCGTGCATACTCTACTTTGTCAAGGTGAACCTGCATATACCTCCCTTTCCTCATTCTGCGAAGTCTGATCTGTAACTCTATGCTGTTAACCTATTGAACTGTGTTCTGTCATCTGAGTGAGTTGCCATCAAGGACAACACCTGTGTCATAGTGCCAAATCTGAGTCATAATGCCAACAATCTCCCCCTTTGGACTTCATGGCAACCCCAAGTCACTCTCTCCCTTTGTCATCAAGGGCAAAGGTATCATGCTCCCCCTGAATATAAGCAAGGTCTACAAAAATATGTTTTAAAAGAAGAACATTACTCTATACATACATCATAAATGACCTTCCTATTTCCAGTGATTCATACATACATCCATCTCCCAACCAAGTGGGGATATACCAATTTTTTATACATGTCAAAACAAAAACATTACATCATCCATCCCATGCATAGTGGGGTAACAAAATGGGTCGTTTCATGACCTTTACATTAAAATATATACATGTGATATATAATAGAGACAAAATATCTTAAACAAGACCAAGATAGTCATCAACAACTATCATCATCAGCATTTGTCAATCAGCATCCAGTCTAGCAACCATGTTCTCCCCCTGAACCTGTTCCACCTGAATAAAAAACAATCGTGTGAATCTGTACCAAGATCTTCTAAGATAATGTCAACAATGCATTATTAGAAGCATATGCTCCCCTTGAACTTGTGCCAGACGATCACTGTCATATCTTATCATTTCATATAATAGAAGAGTTATCAAGGCATTATCATCAATCAGATATACATCAAGTTATCAACAACTTATGAGAGGCAACATATTTCCACATGTCATCCACAGACTGTAACCATCATCAAGCAGAGCAGATAATTCACTGAACCATATCAGACCCCTTTCTTCTTGAGTCTGTCCCACTGCTTTTCCTCAAACCAACATATAAGTGACTGTATCCACAGAAACTGGCGTATGTACGCGACTATGCTTCATGAAACTCGCGTATAACCACCTTTCTTTGAAACAGGTAGGCTTTAACAGTAGGATGATGCATCAACTACTCCCAGCTTCTGTCTGAGATATTCAAATCTCTCTCTAGGCAGTGGTTTGGTGAATATATCAACAACCTATTCTTTGGAGGGAACATACTCCAATTTGACCTTTTGTTCAAGCACTTGTTCACGTAGAAAATGATATTTGATGGGTATGTGCTTGGTCTTGGAATGCATGACTCGATTCTTTGAAATACTAATGGCACTTGTATTATCACATAGAATGGAGATGGGTGGAGTACATGTGATCTGAATGTCTTCTAATGTTTGCATCATCCAAAGGAGTTGTGTGCAACAAGATGCAACAGCCACATATTCTGCTTCAACTATAGATAATGCAATTGAACTTTGTTTCTTGCTTAACCAAGACACTAATCTGGAACCCATATTGAATGCACCACCACTAGTGCTTTTTCTATCATCAACGCTTCCTGCCCAATCTGCATCTATATATGCATGAAGTGTAATATATGTATCTCTAGGATACCATAAACCAAAATTCTGTGTTCCTTGAAGATATTTGAAAATCCTTTTGACTGCCTGAAGGTGTGATTCCTTTGGATTTTCTTGGAATATTCCAAGTATTCCTACTGCATGCATGATGTCTAGTCGGGTAGCTGTTAGATAAAGCCGCCTGCCAATCATGGATCTGTAAGTTGGTTGATGTACTGTTGATGATTCATCATTTGAGCTAAGACTGCATCCTGTTACCATTGGGGTACATACTGGTTTAGAATCTTCCATGCCGTATTTTTTCAAGATCTATTTGAGATATTTGGTTTGTGACAGAAAAATACCATCTTTATTGTGTTGAACTTGTAGACCAAGAAAATATGTAAGCTCACCAAGCAGGGACATTTCAAATTCTTGTTGCATTACCAAAGCACAATTCTGACTCATGGCATCTTTGTTGCTTCCAAAAATGATATCATCAACATACACAACAAGTATTAGCAATTTATTACTGTCAACCTTCGTATATAGATTGCTATCAGCTGATCACTTTGAAAAACCTTGTTGATGGAGATATTTGTCAAGACAGTAATACCAGGCCCTTGGAGCTTGTTTTAGACCATATAGAGCCTTTCTCAGTTTGCATACAAGTTTTGCATCATTTCCAAGAATGAATCCGTTTGGTTGCTCAATATAGAATTCTTCTTCTAAGTCTCCATTGAGAAAGACAAATTTTACATCCATTTGGTATACTTTGAATTTCTAAAAACTAGAAAGAGCAAGGAACATTCTTATGGCTTCAAGTCTAGCAATAGGTGCAAAAGTGTTGGGTGTGGAGCCTGATTATCTTCTATATTCAAAGGTATCGCCACATTGGACCCCAGTTTGAAATGGGGGCGGCAATGCCGCCCGTAAAATATTCACTGCAGGGGGGGTCCAGGGGGGGCGGCTGCGACCTTTGGGAGCCCCCACCCTGGCGGGGGGTTTCGGGGCAGCGCCCCCGAAGCTAAAAACAGCTGTAAAATTGCCTTGTAAAAGTATAGTAATTTCTAGTCAATCTAGGTCGTTCATTAGGTGGATGATCTGACGGTTTAGGGTTTTTTTGCCCTAGAAGGCAACCCCTCTCTTTGTATGAGGGCATTGTATTTTGAGGCTGTGTGATAGATGTGTATTCTGTGAGCAGGAAATAGAGAGGTGAGACTGTGAGAGAAAACAGAGGATATTACAGCGGATCTGCTGTAGGTTGTGTCTCTTCATTTTGCTGGATAATAGAAAGGAAGGACTGGCTGTTTGGGGTGGACGTAGCCCAAACTGGGTGAACCACTTATATCTGTGTCTCTCTTGTTTTATGCGTTTTCTGTGTTTATATTTCTGCAATATTTTATGTGTTCCATTGCTCCATAATATATAATTTTCTAACAAAAAGTTTCTTCAAAATATATACGTTCTTGTTGAGCATATCCTTTACAAACAAGTCTGGCCTTGTTTCTAATAACTTCTCCATTTTCTTTCAGCTTGTTTTTGAATATCCATTTAGTTCCTATGATATTATTATCATGAGGTCTAGGAATTAATTCTTAAGTATTATTCTTTTCAATTTTCTCAAGTTCTTCATTCATGGCCTTGACCCAACATTCATCTTTGCATGCTTCATTTACATTTTGAGGTTCGGTGGAGGATAGCAATGCTAGATAGCTTGAAGCTTCTGTAATAGTTCTTCTTGTCTACACACCTACCTCTTTCTGTCCCAAAATTTGAGTCTCTGGATGATTTTTCTGAACATACTTGGACGGAGTCTTTTCTTCTACCGTTATCTCTTCTTCTGGTGCTTCATTGGTTTCTTCTTCAGAATTAGTGTGATTTGATGTGGAAGGATAATCCTCATCTTCTTCATAATCTTCGGTTTTTATTTTTTTGTATTTTTGCATGCTTCATCAACCACAACATCAATAATTTCAATAATTTTCCCAAGTCTTTTATTATAACATTTATATCCTTTACTTCAGGAAGAGTAACCAAGGAGAATACCTTCATGTGCTCTGGGTTCAAGCTTACCAAGTTTTTCATCAGTCCTTTTGGTGTAACATTTGCTTCCAAAAACTTTGAAGTATTTTACAGTAGGAGTCTTACCATACCAAAGTTCATGTGGAGTTTGAGTGTTATTTACCCGAACATTTGCTTGGTTGAGAATAGTGACGACAGTGAATGCAGCTTCACCCCAGAAGGTTGCAGGAGTTTCGGACTCATCTAACATAGCACGAGCCATTTGTTGAACAGTTCTGTTCATCCTTTCTACCACTCCATTTTGCTGAGGAGTCCTTGTGGTGGAGAATTTCCTTTTTATTCTATGTTCTTCACAAAAGTCAAAGAATTCATCCGAAGTAAATTCCCATCCTCGATCAAATCTAAGGCATTTGACTTTGAAATCTGATTCATTTTCAACCAAAGCTTTGAAGGCTTTGAACTTTTCAAATGATTCATATTTATGCTTTAGAAGTCCTATCCAACACATTCTGGAAAAATCATCAATGAACAATATAAAGTATTCTTCTCCACGAGGTGACTTTTTCCTTGATGGTCCACATAAATTAGTATGAACAAGTTCAAGAGGCCTTCTAGTTGATCCTTCCTTTTTAGGGAAGTGTGATCTGGTTTTCTTACCAAATTGACATGATTTTCATATTGTATTTTCTGGAATGCTGGTATCAGGAAGATCATGAACAACCTAGAATCTGCATGCTTCTCTTATTTGAGAAAAACTTAGATGCCCCAATCTTCTGTGCCATAGACAGTGTTCATCATTTTTGCTTAGATAGCACTGTTGTTGTCCTCCCTTGAGTATGTATAAGCTGTTTGGAGTTATTATACCTTTGATCACGGTTTCTCCTATATTAAGCTCACGAACAACACATCCATTCGATCGAAATACTACTTCATTTCCTTGATCACACATTTGACTGACACTCAACAAGTTATGCTTTAGACCATCAACATACATAACATTCCCATCTTTAACTTTTTTCTTTTAAGAGAACAGAGCATTTACCTTCTATGACAGCAGGAGTGTCATTTCCAAATGAGACCTTCTTTTCCTTTTCTAAGGCATTATATGAGTGAAGCTTTTCTTTGTCACCTGTCATGTGTTTTGAGCATCCACTCTCGATGTACCACTGATTTTCTTGTCCTTCTGCATACGAGGCTAAGCCACATCTTTTTGTTTGTGGTTCTTTCTTTCTCCATATTTTGGGTATTAATGGAGTTTTCCCCTTCTAAGATGTTTGCTGAAATTTACTCCTGCATTTAGATTCTTCATGATCGAAGTTGTTTCAGATAGAGCATTCTATTTCATTTTCAAGAAGAGAAATGTTATTTTAGGACCTTTTCATGATCCTTGTCACATTCCTTTGATTTCGTGCTTCTCTAGTCATGATGGTCTTGTAAGCAACACATTGAGCAGCGTTGTGTCCAAAGTTATGACATGAAAAACATTGGCCATTAAAGAAGTTCCTGCGATTATCAAATCTATTGACCTGATGATTGTAGTTTCTATTGATATTCATTCTTGAAGCAGATTGAGTATGATTTATCTGAGGTTGGTTGTAGCTTCTGTTCATCCTTGAAGTAAATTGAGCCTAATTTACCTGGAAATCTACTTTATGCCTTTGCTAACAATTGTCAAGCTGTTCACTGCTCTTTGCTGCATCAAGATAGCTTTTAGTGGAGGTTGACGGCTTCTGTGCTTGAGATGCTTCTTCAGTATATCCAAGACTTGTCTTTATCAGAGGAGAATGTTGCACTTTGATAATTTCATTTAAGGTTTCTGATCCTTTAGCAAATCTAAGATTGAGAGCTTTTGTTTTCTGAATATCCTTTCTTAGACCCACAATTTCACATTGTAGTTTTTCATTATGTTTTTCTCTTTCAGCAAGTTGGAATGTCAAATTATCTATAATCATATTCTTTTCTTCTAAATAGATTTTGAGTTTAGATATTTCTTCATAAAGGTCATCTTCATCTAAAGCATCCAAGAAATCATCATCTTCAAAAGCCATCAGAAGTCTATAGTCATTACTATTTTCATCTTCATCACTAATTGATAACCCATTGCTATCTTCATGCATATAGTAGCTCTTCTTACCTACACTGTGTTTTCTATTCAATTTTGAAAATTCCTTACCTTTATCAAACTTATCTTTATGAGGACATTTGGCAGCATAATGACCGACTCTTCCACAAGCAAAACATTTGAAAGGTAGTTTACCTCTGAATCTTATGGAAACCCGTTGAAGGTTCTTGACAAAGTTTTCTTCTTCTTCTCCTTTTGAAATATGTCC
Organism: Pinus tabuliformis; assembly: GCA_031772625.1. Classification (NCBI taxonomy): domain Eukaryota; kingdom Viridiplantae; phylum Streptophyta; class Pinopsida; order Pinales; family Pinaceae; genus Pinus; species Pinus tabuliformis. The sequence continues at coordinate 18,365,630 of CM062813.1, read as the reverse complement.
TGATTCATTGACTTCTTCTTTTCCTGAAGCTTTAAATGCGGCTTCTCTCATATCTGATGGACCTCCTTTTCTCATCTCGAAAGCAGTTAAGATTATGTGCAGATGTGTCATAGTAATAGTCTGAAGATCCTACTTTTCTTCTATAGCAGATAATTTTGATTCAAACTTAGCAAACAAGGATCTTAAAAACCTTTTCAACTAAAGTAACTTCTTTTATCTCTTCACCAAAATTCTTCATGCAATTAACAATCTCATCTATATGTAAGAAGTAACTAGCTATACTTTCATCATTGTGCATCTTGAGAGTTTCATATTGAATTCTAAGAGTTTGTAGTTTTACACATTTTACTTGATAGTCTCATTCATAGCTTAGAACGATTTTGTGCCATATTTCTTTGGCAGATTTGAGTTGCATAACTTTGAAAAACTCTGATTGTGACAGACTTCCCAATAATGTATTTACCACCTTGGCATTGATTTCATATTGCTTTTTACCTACCACATCTGTAGGAATTGCTGATGGAAATGTATATCCTCCTTCCACAATTTCCCAGACATCTGTTCTAAGAGATTGAAGATAGGTTGTGGTTCTTACCTTCCAATAAACGAAGTTGTTTCCATCAAAGATTGGAGGTCTGATGGATCCCTCTCTTTCTTGATTACTCATGATTATAGATCTTCCTTCAAGCGATCAAGCTTCTTCTGAAGGACCTGCTCTGATAGTAATTGTTGGAAATAATACTGAGGGGGGGGGGTGAATCAGTATTAGCAAGTCAATAATTTTTCATTTCCATAATCAGATTCATATACGCTACTTCAGTTAATGGAACTTGTGTGTATACGCAACTGTGTTTAAGGCAACTAGCCTATATCCAGCAAACTTATGATTCAGTTAATTCATCATATGTTGATCTTTAATCAGTGCATCAGAAACATATAAATAGTAACAAGGTGCAGTAAAAACAGAACGGAAAATCACATACATGAACACAAGATATAAGGTGGAAACCGAATGTGGGTGAAAACCACCTGCTGCAATTGTCTCTATCTTCTTTTTAATAATCAGAAACTTCTTTTTACAATTTTTTACTGGTGTAGTCTTATACCAGTACATAGGCTTCTACCTACAGAAGACTACAACCTCCTCTCATTCTCTAGCTTCTCCTGGAAAGGAGCTACAACCCCCTAGCTCTTGTACTAGCTAACATGTTTACTAGTACATAGGTGCCAGCCTACACAAGGCTACAACCTTCTCTTTTCTTCCAGGGACCACGTTTCATAAATTTTCAGACAAGATCCATCAACAACATCATTCAATCATCAAATATATCTGCATCAACCTATCTCCCTTTTGAACCAACCACAACCGAATCACTCAATCACTCTAATCATACAGAATATAGTAACCAGATCCCAAGCCAGAACCTAGAACACTGCAACAACAAACATAAGTAACTAAAACATATTTTATAAGGTATATGCTACTTCCATGTGTCGAACCTGCATACAGATCTACAAATCAAATTTAAGATGTATACGCTGCTTTGATATTTAGAACAAGCGTGTATACATGCCTTTTCTAAAGTGAACCTGCGTACAGATCTGTAAATGTTGATTTTAACATTACAACAATTCCAGACTTCAGTTATACCCAGATCATCATATTTACAAACTACAACATGCGCCAGTTATTCAGATAAATGATCAAACCACATAAAGATAATTCACTTCAAGCCTTAAGATGTTGACCCAACATTAGATCTTATCCTTCATCAAGCACTAAGGTTCATCCTTGGTTCAGATCCAACTATGCACCATAACCCAATAACCTGTATACTAGATCTTGCTCTTCATCAGATATTCAATTCTTGAGTGCCATTGCCTAATGATCTTCTCATCCTTTTATAGTCTTAGGCCTTACTCAATACCATGGACCAAAACCACTTAGGACCAATACCTTGGACCAAATACTTAGGTTCAATACCTCAGACCATATATCTTGGACCAATACCATGGATCAAAATACCATGGACCAAATAACTTGGACCAAAACTTAGTTTTTCCAATATATACACACCATTCATTATGTGAAAGTGCGTGTGTACATATACGCTCATTTTGGTCTGTTAACCCGCGTGTATAAGCTACTTTTTCAAGGTGAACCTACGTATACCTCTCTTTCCTCATTCTGTGAAGTCTGATCTGTAACTCTATGCTGTTAACCCACTGAACTGTGATTTGTCATCTGAGTGAGTTGCCCTCAAGGACAACACCTGTGTCATAGTGCCAAATCTAAGTCATAATGCCAAAAAAATATCGCATGCTCGTGCTACCAGTTCCTTTGTCAACTTAAATTTCACATTCCCGACTTATGCCTTGTCGCCCTTTAAGTTTATGGTGAATGACTTTGTAACCTCCGAATTATGGTTGCTATACTTCATGAACAGAGGCAACCAACCTTCCTTCTCCAACCTCGCCTTACTCTGTGGGTAGGTGTCATGTAATGCAAGACCCTATGGCTCATATCTCACAATAGACCTCATTTTAACCATTGCTAGGAGCAGAAGAGGGAGAAGAACTCAATTTCATTTACTGATAGGTTTCTAAGACCGGGAAAACAATTCGAACAAGATGAAGACAAAAAGGCTTAATTAGGAAAGACTCAGTGGAAACTTTGAGAAATGCGGAACATGACCATGATTACCATCATGATCCATCATGTGGAACAAATATCAGGAAGATAATCATCTTACACGTTAAAATAATAATCAGGAATGGGGATTCACATTATGACAAACGGCTCGTAGACGCCTTATTCCGTGAGGGTGGCCATGACTCGTGCTTATGCAAATTCAAAATTTTCGCATCATTACCTTTTCTTACCTTAAGTATTATGATGTGAAAATTTACCTTTGATCTTACCTTACAACTGCCAATACTTTGATGACACTTGTTCCTTCCTTAAAATTATAAACCACTTCGAAATCATGTCAAAGGAAAGATTATATAGCTACATGGCCTCAAATAATAACAATGGTACTTTCCAGATTCTGTGGAATATGCTTTGCTTTGAACTCATTCTTCAGAAAATATTTCTTTTTTTTGCTACAAGAAATGCAGCTGCTTGAATTTTCTGCAGGAAATCCATCTACAAGAAACCATATTCTCCCCTTCTTGTACAGTTCACTACACACGAATAAATGTGTTGAGGTCTAATGTATAGTGGACTCGTTGGATTACCAACCATTAAGGTCAGTTGTTAACCAATGCGAGGCCCATCACCAATAATGAGAGCGAGGACTAAGGTACATCTGATGAATCCTTTCGGGTGCGAATGTATCAGCTGTTGTCGAACCCCCTGTAAGATCTAATAGTCAAGGAGCCATAATGAATCCCCATTTCTACTAACGAGATAGCCCATCGTTATGGTATACACGATTCAAGGAATCACAAGTTCTATAATATTGAAACCTAGATAATTTGCTGATGTTGATGGGCCAAGATCGTTGGAAGGAGGGCCTTAAGAAATCCCACATTAGTCCAACACAAGAAAACCAAAAATTGTCTCGAAAAAAGAAATGTATTGTAAGGACCCACTGATGTGTTATTTTAACAAGCCCAAGATAGTTTATGCTCCCCATATTTCAATTTTAGAGAGTCTGAAATACTGAAAAAGAAGACTCCAAGGGGGCTCATTTTCCGTAATTAGTCCATTGGGCCCAGAAAAAGGAATAAACCCATACCTAATTGACATTCCTCTCATGGTTTAATGAGCACAAGAAGGAACATCGACGAGATCTGAACCAAAAACTGAACCTTGATATACCCGAGAACGAGATTTTTTCATTACCACAAGATGTATTATGAAGAAAGTGGGGTGTAACATGATGGTGCTCAGTATCGCATAAAGGTGACAGGATTTGAACCTAAAGTAAGCTTAGTTTATTGTAGCAGAAGATCAAGAAGAGGTAGTAAAATGAATGACCCTCTTCCCACCATTTCGAGCTCTTTATTCTTCAAAATCACTTCGAATTTTGTTGGGTCAACTTTAATTTCTGTGGCAGAAACATGATGATCCAAGACAATGCGTTCAGTCATGATTATAAAACGTTTTTCACTGCTTGATGAAATATTAGTCTCTCTACATATTTTCAAACCCTTCCTAAGATTAAGTAAAGCCTCTTCAAAAGTATCACCCACTACCGTAAAATCATCCATATAAACCTCTATGCAATCATATAAAATATCATAGAGAATACCAAGTATCATATTCGTATCTACATATTCCCAATAAAATGTGACTGAAAAATATTTCAATATCTAAGTTAATCGATTTTCATATTCATAAGTTAGGGAAAAATTGATAATTAAATTTTTTTCAGGAAGGATCTCAATTACCTTACTTCCACATTTAGTTGTTAATTCTACTAATTCATTTGTTATAATATGGTCTTGGAATTTATGCTCAGCAATAACATCTATCTCATGATTTGATTGCCCCTCTAAGTGCTAGGAAAAATTAGGGTTTGAAATAGAGAAATTAATTAAATTATCCCCAATGTTTTCTTTACAACCCATAGTTTGGGCTATTGTCAAAACTAGTTGAATAATTTCTTAATTAATTTCTTACTCAACCCAATGGATCTTTTCTGATTTCAAGAGGGGTTTAGCAGGTGGATATAGATTGATATGCTTAATTTTAGCCTCATGAGTGACGGTCATGTTCCACGAGCTACACTTAATGAAGGCATCCATTGTGGCCAACCAAGGCCTCCCCAAGATTAAAGGGTGTCTCCCTAAATTATTCTTAGGCTGAAGAACACCAGGGTCTGCATATTTTTCAATGGAAAAGTTGTTAGACACAAAGCTTGCAATTTTCCCACCTACTTGAATTGTAGAGGGTTATTGTGATATTAGAATTTCTTGTTCTACTGTTTCTTGTATATTTTTTGTTTCATGTGTATCAAAGGTTTCTTCCTTTAGAATCTCTTCAATATTTTCTCATTGTGTCACCACTTTTCCTAACCTTAGTTCAATTTCCTGTAGAGATGCAGGAAACTCCTACAACAAAGGTACAAAAATTCCTGTAGAGGTTGAGCTATATTGCGATAGGTAGGATAATTGGAATAAATGGCCATTCCAATATTGTGAGTAGATTGGATGGATTTATTGTTGAATACTAGCTGGGAAGGAAGTTGTTGTTGTACCATTTTTCGTAAATGAAAGTTTTGAGGGGAATAATTTGGTGCAGTAGGGTAAGGGAAATTCCCCTACCAAGGCCAGGGCTGCCAAGGCATTGGAATGTTCCACATTTGATTCTGAGCATAAGGAAATTGAAAATGTTGTTGTAACATACCTGTAAGAGGTGTTTTCCATGGCCTTTGAGGTGCCATTGCAAATTCTGAATGAGCAGCAACAAAGGATTTTCTGGCAGAAGAAGTTATTGTGGGAGTATTAGTCTGCTTAGGATCAACTATCAAACCCTGCTCAGAGTTGTAACCCCTTGTTGGATTCCTTTGTCTCCTTTGCCTTGTTCTTTATGAACTTCCTTTTCCTTACCAGTTTATTAGTGGACGAAGTGGTGCTCATATCACCACTAAAAATATTTGAAAATATTGGACCCTATTCATATATTATGCAGAAAATTTAAAAACTTCTACTTACCAAACAATTAGGTGTGGCTTTGGCGAATTCTGATCTCTACAGGTGCGTAGGCCTTACCCCACGTCTTACCACTTTGACTCCCCCAGCCCTGAAAAATTCAAACAAAATAAATCATACTAAAACACTTCCAGTATCATCCCTTAGCACCTCCCCAACAATGACGCCAAAATCTTTGGAAAAAATATATACTTATAATTTGACAAACATAAATTATCAACCAGGGGTAGGTAAGCTTGTGATATGTTGCACAAATTATATGCAGGCTAATACTGTAAGTGTTTTTTTAGATAAAATCACACACACAGAGCTTCAAGAACTTTTTTCCTCCTCAACACTTGGTAGCAAAGGCTAGGGAGTGGACTTAATCCTTCCTCTACAACACCTACTATTGTTGATGTTGATCAGAAAAAGATATTAATGAACAACAATTGATTCAATTCACTCATTGCATAAAATGAAATCCTATTCAACAACTCCAAACCATTCATCAAACAAGCTCACATTTAACCATTATTCACAAGTTGTTACAAATAAAAAAATAAAAATGTAGACTGTGTGCTAATTCTATTAATGCATAACAAAAATAAATGGCAATAAAACAAATCTGTAGCTACAGGAGTTGTGAGTAAAGGGGGCCCTCCCTTACTCACAACCCCTTCAACTAAGACAGGAGTTACTCAATGAGATTTAGCAGAACATAAAGTATTGTATTAATCTAGAAAATGTTCAATAATAATCCTCCTTTTCAATAAACATAAAGGTCTTTTATATAGACGCATGGGCATAATTGCCTCAAATTATAAAATATAACACCATATGACTGCTGGCTAATAATAGATGAACAAGAATAGGCATGATGAGTTTGATCCATGACTGAAATCATGGATCGAACAGACTTCGTGAAACTTTTGGAACTGTCTTTAAATATGGACATCTAAGAAAGGAATGAAGACTTGGGTAGTTTCAATGGCAGTTCTGAGGCGACCAATAGGACAAAATCCATATTGGTGACTTTCTCAACAAAACCCATGTCTTTGTTCTCTTCGAGGTTGACCAAAACATAATCAACCATGGATATCGCACCAGGAAATCAGGGTGGTAACAGGAAATATCTGCATCTATAGGAAATGAGGGAAGTTACAAGAAATCGTGGAGTAGTTGCAGGAGTCCCGAAACTACTTCAGAAAATGGTTGATCTGCACAAGATGTGGTCAACTTCTTTGATATTATAGGAGATTTGATTAGATAACATTTCAACTTCACAAATACTTAGGAATTAAAGTGAAACGATACATTTTTAAAATAATTTGCATTCCTTCAAGTTCATAGCACCTTCTTGGTCAAAATACACAAAATATGGTAAAAGAGGGTGTTCAAGGATTAAGATAGGTTCAAAATAAAGTGTTTAAGACCTCAAAAAAACCATCTGAAATGAGAAAAATTGGGACTCAACACTCCTACTTTCAAATTCCCAATTTAATTCAACAACATGGTGGGAGTTTTATCCTTAGAAAACTTTTCAAGAAACAACTTCTTAAACTCCCTCCAGTTTCAGATTGAATTGGATGGAAGACTATGATACCATATAGATGTTTTACCTTCCAAAGTATATAGAAATATTTTGAAAACAACATCATGTAAACATACCTCAAACATATGCAGATACATGTAGACCTCTCCTATATGGCTTCAACTTTGGTATTCTTCTATGGATCGACCTTTGAAAACATATTTTCTAGATGTTTAGGCATATTATGAAGATTTTATGGAAGAGAAAGTGGCCCTTGGGCCATCCAATTCAAATATGCATCAACCATGTTTATGTCGTTGTCCTCCTCCTCTTCTTCTGAGTTTGAAGAAGCTTCTCCTTCACCATTCAAATTTTCATTGTGATCAAGGTTCTCCTCATTAGAAAACTGAAAATCTTCCCCTTCACTATCGCAATCATCCTCAATAGGTGAAATTTCCCCTTGGTTTTCTATAGGTTCAACCAGATCCTCAAGGGTTACGACAACTAAATATTACACTGATGAAACCAGTACGCCACTAGGTGTGACTTCTTTCTTCACAAGCTTATGATGCAGAATCATAGAAACGGGGAGTAAATAAATAGCTCTCACAAACTGACAAATAATAGGTTGAATAGCCAAAATTTGGTGGTAGGTAACTTCAAAGGCTTGTCCCAGATTAGTCTAGAAAATTTCTTCATTTCTAGGAGTACAAGTGGGACTGGTGACAGGAATGTTACTGCCTTGTACAAAATTTTGTTTGTTAGGATGTGGTGAGTTTTTAGCCATAAAAAGATGGTATCCCTCCTTCTAGCGCCATTATGTGGACGGTGTTGGATACCACCAACATGAAAGGGGGTCTCCCTGATGAAAAGTCCCAAATAGACTTCACAATGTTTGGTGTGGGAGACTTTCCGGAATCAAGGCTTGGCTGCCATGTATTCTTATAAATTTTCCTTGGCTACAAAGTTTAGCACAAGAGAGCAATGTACATGAGCTTTCAGATTAATAAGTGGGAATGCCTTGTGGAATGTTTAGTTGTGGAATGTATCAAGGTTCTACCGAAAGGGAGAGGAAAAGTGAGCCTTTAAAATAGTAGTAATAGTACTTATCTAATAAAGACACATGAGCATATACATAAGAATGAACCATTGGTCAACTAGTGAAATAGTTCACACTAAATTAGCGGTTGTTAAAAAAAAAAACAACACACCTTCAACACTATAAGTACCAAAACCACCAAAATAGCTCAATTTACTTAGTACAGATGAAAATGACATACACCACAAACATTCAAATAATATTCTTACAATATTTACAACATACACATGAAAATGTGTTGGCTCAACGAGCTTTGTAATTAAGCAAAAGGTCCAAGATACATAAGTATAGAGAACACCACTAGCTCCAATAGTGGAGCATTAGAGAATCCAGTTGCTCCTCCAAAAGAACTATCTTTCTCTCTTATGCTCGGTATGAGGATCCAAGGTGAAAAATCATTTACATGAGAAATGAGGGTGTATATATAACAAATGTGGTGATCATTCACCTCCCTTGTGACTCTTGGACTACCCTCAAGATTGTTTGACTTCTCTATGACCTTTTGACTCCTACACAAGTTTTCACATTCTATAGATGTATCTTGGACTTCCACTTTACATTACATTTATGATATAGTGAAATTACATAATCCACAAATTATGTGACCAATAATGACATGACACCTTGACAAGACTTGACAAGATATTGATGACATGGACTACATGATGATGTGGCAATGTCAAGTCATTCTTTCTACTACTATATTTTAGTCTTCTTGAAATATGGTGCATGTTCTTTCTCTTCCTCCTTCATTAAGCTTGAAGATAAGGAGTCTTCAATGTTATCTTGATCTTCAGTTGTTGTCGCAATTTGGTGTCCCTTTGTCTTCTTGATGAGCCCCAAATTTGGTAACTTGTTGGGCTCATTTGGCCTAATTATCCTTGTTCAATCCTTCATTTTTCATAGCTTATGCATTATTTTTTAGTATGTTTATGTCATTTTTACGAATAAGGGTAGTCACTCTTCCTAGGTGGCTAACACGTGCTCATTTCAGGTTTTTTTGACACATGTTGGAGCAAAACTGAGCAATCCTGGGCTAGAAGATAGCCAAGATTGGGGTGAGGATTCATAGGGGGGTTGTCTATGGCATTAAATAGCCTTCCTCGGGATCTTCATCCCCAACTCCGAGCTCCAAAGGCCACCAAAACCGGATCTAGAAGGTAGCCAAGCAGATTTTGGAAGGAGTTGTCTACTCACAGTTTGGGCAGCCAAGTCCCATAGATTTAGGAGGCCAGCTAGGGCCCTCGTGGTGTATAAATGTTAAGGCCTCAGCCTTCGTGAGGGACTTTTGGAAACCATTTCATATTTTTCACTACAGTGTTGTTAGCTCTACTTTGTTCTCTTGTAGCCATTTTGGGCATAACTCTTGACTTATGAATATTTTTTGATAATGAGAAGCAGTCTGATTTTATATCAACTCTGAGTTTTCTATAGGAGCCATAGCTCTCGGGGTTGGGCCCAACCTGAGAGCCTAGGGCTTCCTTTTTGTACTATTACCTTTCCTTTATGCATCGTTGTTCTCCTTTTATGCATTTGAAACATATTTTTGTTGGGTAGATTTAGTTGTGTTGGTTAAATAGGTCACTATTTATGAATAGAATTGCTTCAGATATTTAAAATGGATTGGTAGGTTAATAACAGGAAGAAGCTCCAAAAAAGGGTAAACAACACTCTCTGTTTCGCCTCATCCTTATTGGATCAAGGGCTGGAACTGAAGAAACAGTGCTGCCCCAACAAAAACACTAGTTTGCTTGACCATGCAATCCTTAGTGTACTGTTTTCATTTGCAGAAGTTAGTTATGGGTTCAGATCTCTGAAATGTTTCTTTGCATGATTGATGTACATGGTTTTCTTTCCAAATAAAGCTGTTGTTCATTCGTTTTATTGACAGTTAGATTAGATTAGCTAGGACTTTGATTATTTGTAAGACGTTGTTGATTCGGTTAGATGTACATTGTGCAGGGCATCTCTACCACTCTCTCATCCACCTAAGCTTCATCAGAGCCAGCTGTTCCATCTCCTAGCTAGGTTCCTCGTCTCACATCTGTCCTCTTGCCCACGTAACCCTACCTTTTTGTGCAATCATTGTTTCAGCCTTCTTTGAGCCAATTTAGCCACCTACACCTTCTAACCACTCCATCCACCAGTCCCTGGGCCACTTCAGACCCCTATCCTACCTCCATATCCATTCATGCATCTTCCCTCACTCACCCACCTCCAAAATCCAATTTCTTAAACATCCTGTAGAAATTTTTGAACATCCTGTAGAAATTCCTGAACATCCTATAGAACCCCTGCAGACTTCTTGTAGAAGCTCACAAATGAGGTTTCTTGATAGCCAAACTTTGTGAAACTCTTTGGAAGGGTTTTAGGGACTCCTTAGACCCTCTCTGAACCTTCCCAGCCTCTTCCAAGCATTTCTCCTCCTTGATCCACCCTTGCACAGTCAAAGAATAGTGAAAGCATATGCATGATGAAATTGACGACTTAATCAAAATTACAAAAAGATGTTTTCTTCAAGTAGAGGTAGTATAGACACATGTATTTTACCTTCATAGAAGTAATGGCATCTCTTCCAGTAGTTTTCATTCTCTCCTTTGCATCAGTAGGACTAGCTGGTAGAATTAGGGTTTGCTAGGGTTCGCATTACTTTTTGGCTTTCAGTTCTTTCCGCAAGTAGATTAGCTTCCTTTGTGTTAGCTTTCGTCCATCACTTAAAAAGATTCTTCTAAGAGCTCATAGAAGTTGGCTTAAGCCCCTAGCGGACTTGTGCTAGTTGACCAAGTGATAGTTGCGGCAAGAGCTAGTACTTGTGCATACAGCACCGTCGCTTCCAAGTTTGTTACGAACTACCGGGTTGATAAAAGTAAAGAAGGGAGTCCCAGGAGTTGCAGCATTATTGTTGCAATACTGGAGCCCACCACTTCTCTTGATTGGTTGTCTTGTATTTTTATATACGAAGGTCTCTTCTAGTAAGGTTTCCTTCTTCATCTCATTCACCATCATCCTGTCATGGCATGAAATGATACCTGCAACTGAAATCCACTCATGACAAGATGACAACAGTCTAATAAACCCCTAGTATAACATGCTCCATTATAATCCATTAACTAAGATGGAACCAAGTGGCATGCTAAGACACAAGCTCAAGGATTCCGCAGTTGCATATCTTAAGAGGTCGGGGGCTAGGACTGAGACTTGAGACTATGCAGTGTGCAGTTTAGGTAGGTCATGGCTAGTTATTTGTGCAATTGAGGGGCTCAAGAGGTCAAGCTAAGGGATTGAGGCTTGAGGATTCCCTTTACATAGTTATAGTGGGAAAAATTCCAAGGGATTACATAGTTCAAGGACTCAAGGCTGAGGCTTTATGCTTTAGACTACGCAGTGTGTAGATGCGACTGACTGAAGGTAGGGATTGCGTAGTTTTGGGGCTCAAGGGTTGGGACTGAGCACAAAGATTGCATAGTGCATGGTTCTGGGAGAAAAATATTGTGCATTGCATAGTTTCAATAGGTAAGGATGAATCTTGAGGAGTGAGACTGCACAATGTGTAATTTAGGGAGGTTGAGTGATGACAAGTTGCTCGGTCGGGAATTTTCCATATTTGAATAAGTGTGGGATCAATGAGATGAAAATGAACAAGGACAAGACTTGAGCATGATCACACACATAGAAAACTTGACGACACAACATAGACCACCCAGAACACATGAAAAACATACTTTCCTCAATGCAACAACATTGTGATGACTTTCACCAAGTGCGATAGTAAAGGTACACTTTGCGATAATAGTGATGACACTTGATGACACAACATAGACCACCTAGAACACACGAAAAACATACTTTCCTCAATGCGACGACATTGTGATGACTTTCGCCAAGTGTGATAGTAAAGGTACACTTTTCGATAATAGTGATGACACTTGTGCGAAAATGCTTGAAGCTTTGGAAATGAGTGTGATACATGTCTACATGATAAGAATGAATCATGACCACAAAGATTATCCATTGATACAAACCAGAACTACATTTGTGCGATGTATGACGCTTGTCATGCCAAAAGACGGCACTTTGATTTCTTTAAAAAAGCACTTAGAGAAAACACATGTAATGACTCTTAATACTTGCAACGACAACATGAAAAGTCAAAGTAGGCTCCAAAATTTGAATGAAGGTCAAAATTTTGGAGGGTGTTGTAGCAGTGTCAACATGACTCTACTTTCGCACTCTAGACTAGAATCGTATTGACATTAGACTATTAGCAAACAAATATGAACATCAAACTATTAATCATTATCAATGTTACACATGTTGCAGTTTCAAATTTGAATGGACCTTCTAGTTTTGTTGATTAACTCAACTAGTAAGAGTTTTTCAGTTAACATTAATATTTTAACGGTAATTAGGACAACAACTTAATTCTCCACGAAGCGAACGTAAGGCGAATGACGAGGGTTTCAGATAGTTCAAGGGAGTGATCTTCATGGAGGTCCGTATAGGAGGGAGTTCCACACCCTCCTATAAGGAGGCCATAGCAAGCAGAGGTAAGAAACCTCTAGAGAATGCTAGAGGCACTGCTAAGGAAGGAAAAAGAAAGATGGAAGAAGAGACAGAAGGAACCAAAACTAAGGAAAATAACAGCACTAAAGACAAGGAGGAAGAAGACAAAAAACAGGGATCTAAAGACAAAAAACAAAAGGGACCCTGCAAACCCAAAGCTGAGATCACACCCAAAGTAGTCTTAAATGATCCTGCTCTGCAAGTGCAGAGAGATCACATGCAGACTTATGCTATCACCTGTAAATTCATGGGAGTATGGCCCAATGAAAAGGATTTACAGACATGGATCAAGTACCACTGGAAACCTAAAGGGAGCATTGACCTACATCTTGGGTCAAAGGGTTTCTTCACTGTGGTGTTTACAAACGTTGAAGACAAAGACAGAGTGTTTGAAGGAGGGCCCTACTTTTATGCAGCAGCTGGCCTCTATATGTGGCCATGGATGATGAATTTTGTCCTAGAACGGGAGAATTTTACTTCGGTACTGGTTTGGGTAAGGCTCTACTCTCTACCTCTTGATTACTGGAAAATTGAATCGCTAGCTTCCATAGGCAATAAATTTGGGTGTTTTGTCAAAGCTTCTGAAGCTACAAGAAGGGAAAAATATACTTCCTTTGCAAGGATTTGTGTGGAAATGGACCTATCAGGAGCTCTTTCAGATGAGGTGATCATGGAAGTTTTTGATGAATATTGGGTGCAAACAATAGACTATGAGAATATTCCGTTCATATGCCACAGATGTCATGAACATGGGCACCTATTCAGAGACTGCCCGCTTAGTAAAGTAGTAAACAAGAGCAAAGCTAGCACAATGAAGGATACTGACAGCTTTCACAAAGTGGTAAATAGAGGAAAAGGTGGAAAAAGAGGGCCAAAGCTACATCAAAATGAAGAACAACAGGTTAGTCAGAACAAGTTCCAAGTTCTTGAAGAAGAAGAAGAGACCACAAAAAGAGATCAAGCAATGGGAGGAAGTCATGAGGAAAAGGAGGTAGAAGAAAACCTTGAACAAATGGAGGATATTGATTTTTAGAAAGAGACCATGATAAGTGATACAGAACTGAAGATGGATCAGGAAATGACCCAGAGTGAAATGGAACCGAAGGATCATGAGCTACAGGAGATTCTTGATAAATAACACCTAGATCTAGAAGGGTTCTTGATTCAGGGAACCTTAGGAGGGGTAGATTCGTTGCCACAAGAAGAGCTCAATAGAATACAGCAACTGTTCTTATGGAAAACTCAAGCCAAAGGTGTGGAGAAGGGGAAAAACATTTACAGGTAGGACAACAGAGGTGTGAAAACGATGAAAACAACTCCTAGATTAGCTACCAGAAACCTAAGAAAGAAAAGAGGTAGAAAAAAGCAGAATGAACTCTTGATGGAGTGTGGAAAGCTAATGATAGATTCAGGTAAGATGAAAGACCTAGCTAGCTACTCCTTTACAAATATTTAATGATGAAGTTCACATCTTGGAATATTAGGGGTCGAGGGAGTAAAAGAAAGAAAAGTTTGCTTAGTAATAGAATGAGACAAGCAATGCTGGATATAATTTTCATCCAAGAAACGAAATGTTCCATTCAAAAATTAAGACAAATTCATAGCAAATGGCTCAGTAGATTTGAGCCTTTAGAATTCAAAGCAGAGAATACAGCGGGGGGCATTCTCACTCTTTGGAATCCCTAGAAACTTGGCATAATAGATGCTGAGGCATCTGAAAATTATTTATCAATGGTTATTCAACCTGTAGGAGAAAGGGATACCTATCTAGTCATGAACGTGTATGGCCCTCGAAGAATAGATGATAAACTCAGGTTTCTAGAATCACTTGTGGATCTCAGGGATAGACATGCAGGAATTCCTTGGATCATGGGAGGGGAGTTCAACATGATCAAATCACTTTCAGAGAAAAAAGGGGGAACTAGAGCTCTATGTAAAGACTCTAGAGTTTTAAACCTTTACAGATAATATGGAACTAGTTGATACGGATATGAATAAGGGCCTCTTTACCTGGAATAATAAAAGAGGAGGAGAGTCTCACGTAGCCTCCAAGTTAGACAGATTTATTATCTCAGAGGATCTTATGCTTTTAGATAAGGAAGTAATAGCGAAAGTTCTTCCCTCCGGAGGCTCAGATCACTGGACGGTTCAATTGGAGATCAAGGGCATTGGTTCTCCCGGGAACAGACCTTTCAGATTTGAAAACATCAGGTTTTCCCACCCATAATTCATCAACAATATTGAAAAATGGTGGTTAGAAGATTTGCATATTCAGGGGACAAGAATGTTCCTACTTCATAAAAGACTAAAGCATATCAAGCTCCGGCTCAAATATTGGAACAAGAAGGATTTTGGCAATATTTTTGTGGAAAAAAAAATCTGTTGAAAACAAAATGCCAGTTCTCAACCAAGCTCTGATCATGGAAGGCTTTGATAAATTCAAAAGAGATCAAGTTGATAAGCATCATCAAGAATGGGAAAATCTATATAAACAAGTGGAAATATTTTGGAGACAAAAGTCTAGAGTACAATGGCTAAAAGAAGGAGAGCGTAACACTAAATTTTTTCACAGATCCACCATTTGCCAATAGAGCTCACAATAGAATCTCTTCAATAAAGAATGAGTAGGGGGAGCTTCATATCTCTCATGAAACCATATAAGTTGTGTTAGTTCAGCACCTCTGAGGTATAACTCAGGAGAACAATTCAGACAGAGAGCATTTCATCAGGGAGGTAACTAGTAATATACCGAAGCTGGTGTCCAGAGAGGATAATTTCAAGCTTAACAGGCCAGTAACAAAAGAGGAGGTTAGTGAAGTCCTCAAAGATATGCAGAATGGCAAAGCTCCAAGCCCGGATGGTTTCAATGTGGATTTTTTTAAAGCTTGCTGGAATATTGTTAAACAAGATGTTTTGCATGTTGTGGAGGATTCCGGGTTGAACATAACCATTCTAAAATCACTCAATGCCTCCTTCATCTCCCTGATCCCTAAACAGGACAACGCTCAAACACCAGATAAGTATAGACCCATAGCTTTATGCAATGTGGTCTACAAGATAATATCCAAGGTAGTGGCTAACAGACTCAAACCTCTACTTCCTGTTCTGGTTTCAAGGGAACAATCCGGTTATGTGGAAGGCAGAAAAATTCTTGAAAACATCATTCAAGCTCAAGAGGTGGTTCACTAATTAACTAGCAAGAGGCAGGCGAGCATGATCATGCAATTGGATATAGCCAAAGCTTATGAAAGGTGAATTGGACCTATATCAAAAAAATTCTTATTGCTTTTGGATTTTATCATAACTGAGTCAGATGGGTAATGGCACTAGTGACTTCCTCCAACTTTTCAATATTAGTCAATGGCTCTCCCTCTGAGATTTTTAGTCCTTCAAGAGGCCTTAGATAGGGAGATCCGCTCACTCCCTTTCTTTTCATCCTTATGATGGAAGGACTGGGTCGGTATATCAAGCATGCTAAAGTAACAGGAAATATTAAGGGCCTGCAACTAAGTGAGAAAGGTCAAGCCCTGACTCACCAACAATTTGTAGATGATACCATGTTACAAGGAATCCCCACAGTTAAAGAAGCTTTAGCCTACAAAAAAATCATGAATCTCTTTGCCTTGGCTTTAGGTATGGAAGTTAATCTCTCCAAATCAAAAATCTTTTTCTTCAATACCAATATTGCTATTCAGAAAAATATCTCCAGAATTCTAGGCTTTCAAAGGGATTTCCTTCCCTCAAAATATTTGGGAGTTCCTCTAACTGCTAAACCGATGCTCAAGAGCATTTGGGAACCATTGATCAATAAGTTGCAGGATAAAGTCAGAAAATGGACCATCAGATCTTTAAATCTTGCTGGCAGGTTGGTACTTACAAAAGCAGTTCTGCAAGCAATCCCTATTTTTATGTTATCAGCCCTCCCAGCTCCAAAAGGAGTCTTACAGCAATTCAGAAATATTCAAAGAAACTTTCTTTGGGGTAAGGAGGAGACAAGGAAAAAATGGGCCTTAGTGTCTTGGGAAAAAATTTGTAGACCCAAGAACCATGGAGGGCTAGGCTTGGATGATCAAGAAATTCTTAGCAACGTTTTAGGAGCCAAACTTTGGTGGTGTTGGGTTCAGAATCCAAAGGCTCAATGGGTAAATATCTGGAAAGAAAAATATTCAAGCTCCTGGAAAACTAGTGATCTCATAAGAATGTCAGGAAATATAAAGGGCTCATACATCTAGAACAAAGCCTGGGAGAATAGAAGCCTAGTACAAGAAAATAGTTTCTGGGAAATCAGAGAAGGAGATCTAGCTATTTTCTAGGAAGATAAGTGGCAACAAGAACAATTATGTTAAAAGATGACTTCTTAGACCTTAAGCATGAGACAAATACCCATGGATCTATTAAGGTAAAGGACTTCTGGGATCATACTCATCATACAGAAAAGTGGAGAATCTGGAGAAACATTGATTGCAAAAATAACAATCCCTTGAAAACAAAAGCAGAGGCACTCATGAAAATGGTGGAACAAAGGAAGATCTTAGTTTTAGGCGGTCAAGACCAACTAAGATGTGGCAATAATAAAGAGGGCACCTTTAATCTTAAGGAAGAAAAAGGTATTCTCCTTGAGCTGGATCCCTAGGTTCCGAAAAAAATCTAGCAAAACCTATGGAGGCACCAAGGGTGGATGAAAATCAAACTCTTCATGTGGTTGGTACATCACAAGAAAATCTTGACTTGGGATAATATCAAGAAGAGGGGTGTTCTAGGGCCTTCAAGATGCCAGCTCTACGAAGCTCAAGAGGAAACAATGGAGCATATACTCAATAGCTACATTTTCACCTCCTGGTTATGGGACATATTTGCCACAATATTTCAACAAACTGACAAGAACATAGGGAGTATCATTAATACCCTCAATAATTAGAAAAGAAATTTTTCGGATTATGAATTTCTCAGCTTAGCTTGGGCCCTAACACCAAGCTTCATCATATGGAACGTTTGGAAAGAGAGGAACAAAAGAATATTTAAGGATGAAAAGAATCCCCCACACCAACTATTAGAACTGATCCTGAAACAGCTTAAGGAGGCAGTGGGAATCACTATTTGTAACTACCATAAAAATCCTCCCTCAGAAACGGATTTAAAAATTCTTAGGCAACTGGGTATGCAGGGACTCACTCCTCAAGGCCTAGATAGGAAGGTTATCACAATGGACACAGAGAAGGATTTCTGGCATCCTCCCCTGGAAGGATATTTGAAATACAACATTGATGGGGCTTCAAAATGAAACCCAGGAACTGCTAGGTATGGAGGAGTCTTAAGGGATGAAGAGGGATGCATTATCTTCATATTCCATTTCCACTTAGGAAAATCCACCAACAACATGGTTGAACTAATGGCTTTGGAGCAATGCTTAGAATTTCTGAGTCAAGACAACTGCTTGAATGTGACAATAGAAGTGGACTCTGAGTTAATCATTAACTCGGTGAAAAGAATTAGTAGTGGAACAGCGCTGGAGAAAGTCTCCAAACACTGGAAACTAATCCAAGCTTTCCAAAGAATTCAAGGTCATCTCCAAGGCCTTCACATTGTCAGTTTCAACCATGTTCGCAGAAAGGCCAATAAACTGGTGGATCTTCTTGCCAACCAAGGTGTTAGCTGCACAGAAGATAGGGTTTCGATGGAGTGGCAGGAGTTGCGCCAGAGCAGACTAAGAGCTCTTTGTTTCAAGCAAGCGAAAGAGGATAGAGACGTGCTTAGAGACAAAGCCACAGAGGCAAGCTCGAAATGATTTGTCTTATGTATGCGTCAACTTTGTTTGGCAAACTGTTTTTGGGTGGGGAGCAGACCACTGTTGGCCGCTGAAAACCCCAGGGTTTGTGAAATGGATATCACAGTGCATCGGGTAGTCAACTAGTGGGGAGACTCTCATCTTTACTTGGTTCCAGGTTCAGGTAAAGAAATAAAGATTGCAAGGGATGAATCCAGTCTTTCTGGTAGCTGGATTATTTAGAATTTTGGGTTCTGAGAAGTAATACCACTTCCTTGGCGGTTTTCGGCTGTTCACACCGCTCTCAAGCGGAAATGGTTTTTGCGATTTTGTAGCGATTCCATTCAGCTTCCAACACATGGTAGGGAGGTGGATTCGAATACCGCCCTCCATCGCACAATAACATCTGGTTATCTTGTTCTCTGCGATATTAATCTCTTCCGTAGGATTTCGCAGCGTGGATCAACAGTCAATATCGATCATGCTGCTTGGTGGGGCGATACCGTTAAACACCGATCATCTTTGCTGGGCGATTTCCTTCTCAGTTGTTGTATTGTGCGTGGAGATGGACGGCTCAGATTTAAGGGGCTTTTCAGGGGGCTGGGGTGTGGACGATTCCGCGGGTTTCCTTTTTTCTTCTAAACTCAGGGTACAAATATGGTTTGTATTCCTTGGGTTCGGAGGTTTTCTTTGTAAGGCCAAAAGTTTTGCCTTAGGTGGCTAGTATTTTATTTTTTTTATTCCTCGGAATCGGGTGGACATTTGTATATATTGTAAACTATTTTTTGGCTTAATGAAATAGAAGGATCGACACTTGCTTTAGCAAAAAAAACATTAATATTTTAATTCTTTCAAAATCATAATGAAAGCTTCAAAGCTTTGAATCTTGTATTAATTTTGAAACTAAACGTTAATAGTAATATTTCAATACTTTGAAATAATGCGAAGTCAGTTAACACTATGAAGTGATAACCATTTTTTTCGTATATATTGAATTAGATTTCCAATGAAACCTTGTTGACAATGTGAATGAAAGTTCTCAGTTCAGAGTAAAAAAACAAAAGTTAAGTACCTTTGTCATAATTATCAAATTTTCTCAAGGTGAATAAGCCGTTTACGGATCATTTCTTGTGTGAATAGGTAGTGTGTGGAGCTACTTGCAAAGTGAAAGTTCTTCTCAAGCAAATCTTCATACAAGGTTTATTAAGATAGTAAATATACAAAAAAAAAAATTACAGAACTAGCCATCTAGAAAAATCGTGTGTGCATAAAAAATGCATGTGATAGGGATGGATGTAGGGAAGTAGAAATGTAGTAGTACATACCTCCCTCTTAAACGATTAATGAAGCAAGTGTGTAAATAGATGAGGTCTATTAATTCAATTAATGGTAGTTTAAAATCTCAATTACTAATCAAATGGTGTTATTGAGTATGAAAGTATCTATGTGGAGGTAGTTATGCGCATACAAAGGCTATGTAGAGAATAAATTTCCAGATCATATATCATATATCATATGAATGTTTAGGAAGGACGAGGTATGTGTAGGAGAATGGGGAATATTATTATGTTTTGGTTTGCATAGTGTTTACTATGCAGAGTATGTTGTATATGCGAGAGAGGATTTGCGTAGAGCTTTGATTTTAAAGCTATGAATGTTTGTGAAAGACTAGGTATGTGCAGGAGAACATAATGATTAATATTGTTAATTTTCATTGTGTGGGGTGGTGCATAAGGTATTGATAAACTATCAACGTTAATATGTGATATTTTTGTGCATAATGGATTTCTGCGAAACGCAACACATATGCATTTGTATTATATTGGAATCATATGTGTTTTCTATTATTGATAAAAGATCTAGAAATTTGGGTATGTACGGGAGAACGGGGGGCTTTCGCGAGTGCTATGATAGTGTGTTATTGCTCTGAAAATTAGTGTTAGAATTGAATGTTTGCAGAGGATGCAGTACATGCAAGATATTTTCTTATGCAAACCTTTTAGTGTGTTGAGCTTTTATATTGGACACTCAGTAGGGATGAGATTAGGACAGGGCATTTTCAGGAGAATGGGGGGTGTATAGGGAAATTAGTTTTAAGCTAATAATGTTAATTTGTTATTATTATTATTATGTTTCATTGTGTAGAGCCTTCACTATGCGGAAGATCAATATGTTTGTCAATTATTCGAACAAATCTCCACTTAATATTTCGTTGTGCATAAATACTTTCACAAATTTCCATATCATATATTGTATATTGTATCAATGTTTACAGAGGATATGGTATGTGTGGGAGAATGGGGAATATTATTATGTTTCATTATGTGGGGTTTTTAATGTGCATTTGTGCAATATATTTGATGTGAAATGCGACACATATGAATTTGTGTTATATTGGATGCATGTGTTTTCAATTGATGATAAAAAAATTGGAAATGAATTATATACAGGAGAAGGGGTGGCTTCCCAAGTGCTTCGATACTATGTTATTCCTCTCAATAGGGCATTTACTGAGAATTTCATTGTTGGGATATTTTACTATCCCAAGATTTTAAAATGGAAATTGTATTCAAGAGGGGCGAAATTAGTATGAGATATTTTCAGGAGAAGATGCAATGCATAGGGAAATTAATGTTAAACTATTAATGTTGAACTATTATGATTATTAGTATTCATTTTGCAAAGCTTCGACCGTGGAGAAAATGAGTTAAGTCTTCCAAATAAATTCTTACGTTACCCACAAAAGAAAATCACTCACGATTTAGTTTGATATAGGGTATAGACAATGAATCAAATATAATAATACAAATAAATGTCATGCATGGAAATTAATTTTTATTTTCGATTTCAGCCAAAATTTCTTGTTATAATGTTCAAACATTCGAAAAAGGATTAACACTATTCATTATTCGGCTATAGAAGCTATTCTAAACTGATATGCTTTATTAACGAAAAAAAAAACTAACCGTTATGTAAATTACTACATATCCTCAATATCATTTGTTTCAAAACATGTAAACAAATTAAGCATCTAGAAACACGTGGCGTTGATTATTTTCTTTATTTTTTAAAGGAAGGCATTAAATTAAACATTGGTAGTCAAAATCAACTAACATTCAATTAATTTTTTTCATTATTATTATTATTATTCTTGCTATCTTCTAGTCCAACTGTGTTAAGTTTCTAATACATATGTTTAATATTTATATTCTAACTTAAAAATAATTCTTACTAATTTTGGTTGTGTTGTCCGTAGGAGCATTCGTTAGGTGTTCATCATGCAATATTTTTAGTATACATGTCAAACTAGTTTTTAGAGGAGCTGGTTACAAATAGAATTCTCGTTTGGGCTATACGATAGTGTTCTGGTAGTTGCACATTATGAGGGACTGTCATTTACAACGAAAGTGCAAAACATATAGCATTATTGATAGGTTAACACTACAATAGTAGTTCTATATGTGAGTACTAACAAACTTTATACAATATATGGTACAATCCTCTGGAAATGATGTACAAAGTTCAAATATTATATAATGTGATAATACTAAACACATTTTGACAAAATACGTTACTATTATGTAGTTCTTATTTCTAAAGTACTTATATTCTATGGAATTAGAGACTTATTTTTTTATATTTGATCTAACTCATGCGTCATAGCAGTGGAAATGTACAAGCAGACCAAATATTGTTAAGGACAATGATAATTCTTCCAAGAGGTACATTTCTGTTTTATTTATTGTATTTTCTTTACACAACGCAACTTTTTTTTTTCGGCCCCATTGTTTTTGGGTGATATTTTTTAATGCACTATAACTAGAAGCAAGTATTTTTAAATTTCCAGGAAACGTATGACACTTTGAGATTCTGATTCAAGACAAAAATTACAAAAAAAAAGTACTTTGAACATTTATATAAAACTTTTTCATTTACTAAAACTAAAATCTACCTAGAATTTGCGTATAATACTAATGAGTTTTCTACTAATGTGTATCAAATTTTTCCTTTTTTCCCTTTTCCCCCATCTTCATATTTCTATTAGTTTATCTCTATTTTTTATTATATATATATATATATATATATATATATATATTTCACTTCAATGTTCATGACTAGGTAAAAAGAGGTCAAGCATGTGCCATTGTCGATCAAAGATATTAGTAACAATATAACTGTGAATATTTTTCAAGTCATTGTCTTAGTTACATATCGAACATTTTTGGACAAAACAAATAATTCAAAAGAAATATTCCATGCAGAATTAACATATAATAAAGCGAAAATGACAATAACATTGCTTGTGCCAACATCGTTAACCAAACGACATGAGTAAAAAACTATTGCAAATGTTGGTGTTTCTATTAAAGATTTTGAAAATATTCCAAAGCACAAACAAGATAGTGGCAATTGTGAGAAAACTATTTGTCTAAATAGTTTTAGCATTGTAAAAAACATTTTTCCTATTAGTGCAAAGTATCAATTTTTTCCAAACATGGCAATTACAAGTTTGTCACATAATGACGATAATTTCCTGGTAGGCACAATCACAACTATTGCAATTTTGGTAACGCAAAAAAAAATGCAATATGTGCAATATGTTCAAAAATACAATAACTTTTGTTTTATTTAAAAGCCTGATTGTTACAAAGTAATTTTCAATCTTCTTGTTTTTTCCCCCGCTCTAGAAATCCCAATTTTCATTGAAATTAAAGACAAGTTACATATACATAGGTTTGTATATCCCAATGTTTGGGGAAAAGAATATTATTCATCTATTATACGATTTTCATGTATTTTTTTACATGTACTACATATGTAAGATGTTAAAGTACACACTAAATTACTTCGGCATGTGTCTCAATTCAAAGAGATTTACAACAAAACGTTTTCCCGCTAATTTTGCTGAAAAATATAGTTAAAAAACAAGAAAGAGTTTTTTGTACTTCACAGTCAACGTTCATATGTGCATTGAACACATGAAAGAGAGCTGAGAGTCTAAGAAACATGATTTTCTCACCAAGCTAAATATGCACGGTAAGCTATATCATATTGCTTAAATAGACATGGATAAATAACAAAAAAAGAAAGAAATTTGATTTCGTTTTTCTAAGCATATATTTTCTATATTAATTATACAACATTTTCAAGGATACCTGAGAGCAGTTAGCATATATAACAACCCATTTGAAACTGTATATGCAATATGTAGTACTCCAATTACAACTACTAGGACTATGAACAAGATTATGTTGTATTGTAGTGCTTGCAAGAAGGACTCTTGCTTTCCTTATTTTCATTACTTAAACTACATAATACATGCAAGTTAAAAGACTGAAAATAGTGTATCCTGAGGGGCATCGAACTAGAAAGAGTATTACTTGCACTACCACAAATTTCCTATGACCAA
The DNA here is from genome assembly GCA_031772625.1 of Pinus tabuliformis. Taxonomy (NCBI): domain Eukaryota; kingdom Viridiplantae; phylum Streptophyta; class Pinopsida; order Pinales; family Pinaceae; genus Pinus; species Pinus tabuliformis. The sequence continues at coordinate 18,341,620 of CM062813.1, read as the reverse complement.
TACTGTGCAGACAAAATAGATGTTATTGAAATCTTGAGCAACTTCGAGACGCATGGCACATTTACGATAAACCATCAAAACATAGTTATATGTATACAATGACATGTTTCTTTATTCACGTTGTTAAGCAATTTAGTACCGGTACATGCTTTCTCATTGCATTGCTAGCAATATTAATAGCTCTTTTGTTTTACTTCACATTTGCAATCTGATTTCGCATTGTCAATCAATATACTGTACTCATATGAACAAGATTAGCAATCAAATCATCAGACCAAAGAAGACGGTTTTTTCTACCAATGAAAATACTAGTATGACATTGTACATAAACATAATCCAATGAACTATTTTTTGTCCTGGATCTATGTTTGTACTATGCTATGTCATTTTTTGTATTTTTGCAGTGTCATTTCTCACATTGTTTTCTTGACTTATCAAATTTACAAGTTCTGTAACTACTCATGCAATAAAAGTTGGTGCTGTAGAAGCTACAACACCCTCCAATGTTTTGGCTTGCACTCAACTTTCAGAGCCTTCCTTGGTATTTCCCTTTATTGTTGCAAGCACTCGAGCTCATTTCATGAGCTTCCTCAGAGTCTTTTCACCCCTTTTGCTTCTTTGATCAACAATTGTCTTTTGGCATGTTGGAGTGTTTTATCATGCTTGCAATCCTTTTTTGGTGAGTTCTAAGATTTTTCTTTGTGTGTTTGATTTGTCCTAGCTATGTAAAAATTGGTCACACTCATACATAAAGTTTTAAGCACTATCACACAAGTGTCGTCATGGTCGTCCTAGGGTCTATCTCAAGTGTCGCACTTGTTGCTTTTTGTTCTAGACAGTATAACAGAGGTTAATGCTTTGTCTTGTAGTTTCGATTGTCTATGTTGTCGTGTCATCGAAATATGCTAAGTGTGTGATCACAATTTCAAGTTCCTCACAAGTGCACTTGCCTCCCATACTTAAACATTTTTCTGAAAATCCTCCCAACCGGGCAACTCTCTTTCACAGGAACCTGACTGAACTGTACACTATGTAGTCTCAACCCTTAGTCATGCAACCCTACTATCTGGAACTATGCAATGCACAATCACTGTCCCTCGGGGCATTTTCACTGCACAATTCCAGAGCTGGGAAAACTGCCTCCCTCCCCAGAATTGCGTAGTAGCTTCTTCGAGCTTGACCTAAACTACGCATTTCACAAGATCAGTCATCAAGGTTCCTCCTTTCCTATTGTAACCCTGCAATGGACAGAGACCCAAGCCTTCCTTACCTCCTAGAAATGTGCAGAACTATCTCCGAGTGTCCTCCCTCAACTAAGACTCATTGATCCCAAGAACTGTGCAAATCTATCCTCCCAAGTCCCTCTGTTGCCCAGTACTGCCTTGCCTCTGAAAACTGCACAGACCTGCCTCCCAGGGTCCTACCTTGCAGCAGCCACTAATGGTCTCAACTACCCAATCTTGTCTCCTAGTGGCCTCTGCTCAATTTTTTTTGGCAGTAAAGACTATTCTCAGGAGTTCCTCGTCCAAGCCTAAGTTGCTCTCTGTGTAGTCTTAGTAACTAGTCTCTCTCCCTGTCACCTAGAATTGCACAATGCGCAATTAATGGGCCCTATTTCCTAGCTTGTCACCAATCCTAGGCCCAGCCCAAGGATAAAAATGCTTCAACTTATACTAGGAGGTTTTGAATTTGATGTTGGAGTGAATTGCAGGAACATGTACACTATTAGATCATGGTGAGATGATGAAGGAGATGAAGAAGGAGTGAACATGCTAGAAGACTCAATTATAGCTAGATGTACAAATAAGGTTATCAAGAACAAGCGAAGGGAACACATGCATGCAACCACCTCTCAAGGCCAAAGATCACTGAAGACCCCACATCATCAAGCTATGCGAAGGAGAAGAGAAAGCACATCCAAGAGCATATATATCACTCAACAATAACAATGGCTTGACATCACCACCTCATCAAGCTAGTCCATGTCAGCTGTGTCATGTCAAGTTGTGTCATGAGTTGTCAAAGACCACATCACTATTATGGGCTATATCCATTGTAAATCGAATGTAATGTAAAGTGGAAATCCGATGGACACACATGAATATGAAGAGTCATGTCAATTGAAAATTCATAGGAAGTTGAATAGTCCTGAGGGTAGTCCAAGAGTCACAAGGGTCAATAATCACTCTTGGTTAATATACCCCCCTCATTGAATGAGTAAGGAATTTCACCTTGGCTCCTCCCATAAAGCATAGTGAGTTTTAGTCAGTTCTTTGAGGAGCAAGGAGTGGCTCTAATGTCCCACTAATGGGGCTAGTTATGTATGATGTAAATATGTGTCTTGGAACTTTTTCGTAATATAGAAGCATGTTCAAGCCGACACGTTTCCATGCATGACTTGTCGACGTTTGTAAGACTATTCTTTGAGCATTTGTAATTCATGTTTGTTTCACATGTACTAAGATAGTTTAACTATTTCAGTTGTTTTAGTGCTTACCTTGTTGGGAATGTGTTTTATTGGTTATCACGGTTGTCTCATCCTTGTGGACTTCTCCGCATGATACTAGATAAACCTTTCTTGCTTATTGGTTATAACGACTATCATGTCTGTGTGGACTATTCCGCTAGATGGTAGACAAATCTTTCCCTATACTTTGGTCTTAACGACTGCAACATCCACTGTGGACTATTCCGTCGGATATTGGAAAAACCTTCCTAGTTAGTGTGTGTCTCTTCCTAGGTGGTACTATTACCTCTCACTTAGGCTTGCTTTCCCCCCCTTTTGCAATAAGAGAACCTAGACACATTTATGTTGCACAATCACCAAGCACACTCACCTTGGCTTTCGAAGGTACTAGAGTAACACTCTCATGTGCTGAACAACAAGAGATGAGGCAAATCTCTAAGTATATGGAAATTGGGCCATCATACTGGATGGGACTCCCACACCAAATAGTGTGAGGTCTACTTGGGACCTCATATCGGGGAGATCTCCTGAAATTTGGTGGATCCAGCACCATCAACAGTTGGAAAGGTTGCAATTTTTTGTGACATTACTTTACAATGATGATTTTCTTTGTTTACAAATCCAATATTTTTTTCTATTTAAATAATTATTCCATACAATATTTAAACAAATATCTAAATAAGTTGTCATCATACAAAGTTGAAACGAGTTTCTAAACCGAAATAACTAATAAAACATATTGCATTTATGCATAGATCTCTAAGCTAGAATAGTCTGATATGATATTTAATTTCAAAATTTATTTAGCAAATAGAAAGTTTTGGTAGCACTTTCTTTACTAATTAACTATTATTTTTAGACATTAAAGCTTGTACTAGTTATGCTATCAAAATCGAGAACTGATTCATTTTTTCATGTTTTGCAATAGGTCTTAGGATAACATTCTTATGGTATCTAGTTCGTCTATGAGACGCCTAATCATTTTCTAGAGTTCTAGTACTTTATGCATTAGCATTAAAATATCTTTTCTAAGCACTAAGATATATTGGCTGAGCATTGAGATATCTTCGCTCCCTACATTTACATCTTCCTTTGTGCCCCTATCATTGTTTCTTTGATCCATTTCTTCGCTATTAGTAACAAATGCAAAAAAATATAACGCAATACCTTAAAACACTTAACAGTTTCATAAAAAATGAAGCAAGTTGATTGGTTATAACCTACTAACCAGTCTAGAACAAAATGAACATTGACAAACTCCTTTTAGAGGAAAATGGCATATATATAATGTGTCGGAGGAAACAAGTCATCTAAATCACAAATTGACATTTTAGTTCTGAAACAACATTTAACTATTATTGATATTCAATGGTATCCACTAACTAGTATTCATTATCAATGTGGATAGTTATACTGATTTGCCTGATATTTAATCAAAAAATTTTTTTGTAAAATCTGTTACTTTTAAATCATATACATTTTACTTAAATTCCAATTTGACATAATGTAATTAACATAATTACGTTTCATTATTAATCTGTTTTAGATAATTTAGAAATCAATGTCGAGTTATTATTTTATTAATATCATAAAATACATTCTATTTTTATTAACTAAAGTTATTTTTTTATTAAATAAGTCTTTTCCATAATTATTCACTAAACTAACGCGTATCCAATTGATTTACTATGTAGAATTGCCTTTCTATCGGTCAACTTTTACTTTGCAAAAGTAATTACAAATTTTAGATGTCGATTCACCACTTGAATGCATTTTGCCCTTGTCACAATATCCAAATATTAAATGAACTATGTTGATAGAAATATGCAACATTAGGTAGTTGGGCATGGGATTTCAATGATTATGTCTCATTGATCTCACATTGTGGCTTGCAACTACCCAGACAGAATCCACAATAATTACATAATCAAATATGTTATAAACACTAATGTTATACTACACAAATAACAGTTATAATATGCAATATCAAATTTGATAAATGAAAATTGATACTACATGTTAGCTTTGAACTTTTCCACAACTAAACTCTTCACTTACTTCTGAAAAAAAAAATCTACAAAGGGCTTTAATGTGAAATGCAAGGGTTCGCAGAGTCAAAGCTTGAAAGCTTCCTCCATGCAATAGACTACACAAAACCTTTACTCAATTGACTGCTGATATTTGAAAATATGGAGATACACATTATTTATGATTAAAATATTGCAGGAGAAAGTACAAATTATTTAATATTAAAATATTAACAATAAAAGTATTATTTATAATTAAAATATTAGCAATATGGATTATTTAATACTAAAATATTAGTAGTACAAGTATTCAATGCGAAGTCCATAGATAAGCACAATCAAATATTTTAGTGTAGTTATAGTCTTAATACTTACAGTAAAATCACCCATGTTTTAGCGTATCAGAACAACATTAATTCACATGCGAATTAATGTAGGATGTATTATAACTACTCGCACTAGTGGAGTCTAGCTCAGAACGTCTATGAAGGAAGCATGTCCATAGATAGTGTGTGTAGAGGGATATTTGCATATGTTGTTGTATGGAGCAAGCAGTAATGTAAACGAAATGTGAACCCCACTTAATTAACTCTAGAGGCAGGGAGATAGGAATTATTTATGACTAAAATATTAGAAACAATCATATAAATCCAACGTTGTTTTGGTATTATTACGAACAACAAATATGCATTATCTAATACTAAAATATTAGAAATAAAATCCTTTAGTACCAATTGTGTCGATCCGCACAATGAATCTTCCTCCACACAATGGTCTTCCTTCGTACTTCCACACATATGCCTCATTTGAAATATATTCGGAAATACAAACATATGCATTATTTACAATTATAATATTATCAATAATATAAGCATAATCCTTTAATGCAAAGTGTGGGCATCCACACAATGAAGGCTTCAAAGCTTTCTTCGTCCAATGATTCAATTAAATAGCAATAGTATGTATTATTACAACTAAAATATTATCAATAATATAAGCATAAACAATGTTATTTCTAATAGAAAATATGGATTATGTTTTGATACTAAAATATTAGCAATGAAAGCCTTCAATGTGAAATGTAAAGGTCTGCATAATGAAAGCTTGAAAGCTTCCTTTGTGCAATTAACTTTCTTTGCATTTCTGCACATCCCATAAATAAAACTTTAGTTCAATGAAATACAGTTTTTTATAGAATCACCTAACCAGCAGTAGTATACATTATTTACAATTAAAATATTATCAATAATATGTGCACAAACAATTTTATTATCAGCACAATGGAAACTTGAAAGCTTCTTCCACACAATGAACATTATCTAGACTTTTTCATGTCCTATAAACAAAGCTTTTGTCGAACGAAATGTGGTCTTGTACACAACTTTGTGTGCACTCTGCATAACCTTTATTCATTTGAATATTGATATGCATTATCTATAACTAAATTATTAGCAATAAAAGTGTTTAATGCAAAGTGCATACATCTACACAAAGAGCACTTTTGCACAAGTGTCACAAACAAATATTCAAAAATATGAAAATAAGCATAGTGAAATGTGAACCCCACTTAATTAGTTGTAGAGGCGGGGATATACACATTATTTATGATAAACTATTAGCAACAGTTGTATAAGTCCAATGCTTGCTTCAATGTTATTGTGAACAACAAATATGCATCATTTAATACTAAAATATTAGAAATAAAATCCTTTAGTACCAAGTGCAGCGATCCGCACATTGAAAGCTTCCTCCATACTTATGCCCATATGCCTACTTTGAAACATATTCAGAAAAATGAACATATGCATTATTTACAATTAAAATATTATCAATAATATAAGCATAAGCCTTTCTTCATAGAATGATTCAATTAAAAAGAAATTATTAGATCTAAGACTTTTGTGATCCATAATGTAGATATCAATCTTTCAAATTAATCACTTCATTAGGATTGGGTCGACGTTTCGAACCAACTAATGTGGTTCATCCTCAGGACAAGGTGAGAAATCGCTAGATCTGAAGGAATAAATAGCATGGATGCATCATTGCCCAGAGCTAATTGTTGAAAATCCCGTTGGTTAAACTATTACTGAGTTAAAAACTAGTTGTTATGTGATAAATAAATATTTTATTTCGAAGTTATAAATAGAATATTAAAAATAATTAATAATTTGTTGGGGTTTGACTTATTTAAGGTAAATTTGATAATATTTCAAAGTAAAATATTATAAGATAATTATGTGTTAAATTATTTCGATATTATAAATTGATTAAGTTAAAAATATTAATTTATATAATGTGATCTGTTAGGGTATGACTCAATAAAATAGAATAATAAAAATAAATAACAATTTGTTAGGGTTTTATTTATTTAAGGTAAATTTGTTAATATTTCAAAGTAAAATATTATTAATTACTACAATAAGAATGTTAAATGTTAAATTGTTTAATATTTAGTTAGTTATGAATAATTATTTTATTTCAATATTATAAATTAATTAATTTAATAATATTAATTTTTAGAATTAATGGGATCAGAATAATTAATTTATATAATGAGATCTGTTAGGGTTGGATTGATCCAGGGTAAATTAGGTTGAGGAATCAATTAAAAATTATTGACTTCGATTAATAAGACAATTATTAATAAGACCACAATTTGCTTTGAAGAACCAACCTAGATTATAAAAGAGGATGGCTAAGAAAATTAAAACATTTTTGGAGAGGCTAGGTCAACCAAGGGATTCGAAATTAAATCACGAGCTGAGAAAATGAGGTAAAAGGAATAAACTGAAACAAGGTGGGGGGGAACCAGAAGACTAAAAGAGAGAAACAGAAAACTAGACAGGAGGACGGAGAGGAAAGGAAGAGTCAAGAGGAGAGAGCTCGAATACAACTTTTACTTAATTTCCAGCCATCATCCCTATTAAGGTTTCTAGCATGCCTCTCAATTTCAATCGCTTCCTTGACTTTTCTATGGTGGATATGATCGACACGAGAAATGACTTTGGATTCTTCAATGCAGACATGATGTTTCGTTTTTTCGACCCTTGTTGAACATGCAGAGAAAAGGAAACATCATATTTGCATTGAAGAATCGAAATTCATTGCTTGTGTCGATCATTTCCACCACAGGAAACTCAAGGAAGCGATTGAAATTGAGAGGCATGCTCGAAACCTTAATAGGAATGATGGCTGGAAATTAAGTCAAAGTTGGATTCCAGCTCTCTCCTCTTGACTCTCCCCTTCCTCTCCATTCTCCTGTCCAGTTTTCTATTTCTCTCTTTTAGTCTTCTGGTTCTCCCCCCGACCCCCTCCCCCCGTTTCGGTTTATTCCTTTTACCTCATTTTCTCAGCTCGTGATTTAATTTTGAGTCCCTTGGTTGACCTAGCCTCTCCAAAAATGTTTTAATTTTCTTAGCCATCCTCTTTTATAATCCAAGTTGGTTCTTCCCCGCAAATTGTGGTCTTATTAATAACTGTCTTATTAATCGAAGTCAATAATTTTTAACTGATTCCTTGACCTAATTTACCCTGGATCAGTCCAACCCTAATAGATCACATTATATAAATTAATTATTATGATCACATTAATTCCAAAAATTAATATTATTAAATTAATTAATTTACAATATTGAAATAAAATAATTATTCATAACTAACTAAATATTAAACAATTTAACATTTAACATTCTTATTGTAGTAATCAATAATATTTTACTTCAAAATATTAACAAATTTACATTAAATATAAATCAAACCCTAACAAATTGTTATTTATTTTTATTATTCTATTTTATTGAGTCATACCCTAACAGATCACATTATATAAATTAATATTTTTAACTTAATCAATTTATAATATCGAAATAACATAATTATCTTATAATATTTTACTTTGAAATATTATCAAATTTACCTTAAATAAGTCAAACCCCAACAAATTATTAATTATTTTTAATATTCTATTTATAACATCGAAATAAAATATTTATTTATCACATAACAGCTAGTTTTTAACTCAGTAACAAATTAACCAATGGCTAGATTTTCAACGGCTAACTCTGGGCAATGATGCATCCATGCTATTTATTCCTTCAAATCCAGTGATTTCTCACCTTGTCATGAGGATGAACCACATTAGTTGGTTTGAAACGTCAACCCAATCCTAACGATGCAATTAATCCAAAACACTGATATCTAAATAGAAATTGTAGACATTATTTACAACTAAAATATTATCAATAATATAAGCATATACAATGTTATTGCCAATACCAAATATGGATTATGTTTTGATACTAAAATATTAGCAATTAAAACCTTGAATGTGAAATACAAAGATCCGCACAATGAAATCCTGAAAGCTTCCTTCGCACAATGAACCTTCTCCGCACTTCCACACATCCCATAAATGAATCTTTTGTTCAATGAAATATTGTTTTGTACAAATCACTTAAATAACAGTAGTCTATAGATTATTTGAAATTAAAATCTTATCAATAATATGTGCATAAACAATGTTATTATCCATATAATAGAGACTTGAAATCTTCTTCTGCACAATGAACATTCTTTGTGCTTTTGCATGTCCTATAAACAAAGCTTATGCTCAATGTATATCGGTTTTGTGCACAACTTTGTGTGCACTTCGTGCAACTATTTTTCAATTGACTACTAATATGCAGTATTTATAACTAAATTATTGACAATAATATTAGCAATAAAAGCATTTAATGCAAATTGTAGACATCCACACAAAGAGCATTTCTGCACAAGAGCCTAAAAAAACAAATATTCAAAATATATGAAAATATGAAAATAAGCATAAGTTTTTTTTTTCCGTGGAAAAAGTCGTAATTTTATTCATAAGACAAAATTACATTTTGTAGATGCTGAAGAGCATATGCAGATGATCTGTTCCAGTTTTCACAGAAACCAAAAGATAAAATAAATAATAAATGAAATAGCTATTCTTTTCTCCCTTTCTTTTTCTCCACCTTTCGCCATCCTCCAGTGTTGGGGGTAGCAGTTACAATGGATAGCTGATTTTCTGTTATAGTTGTGGGAGAGTCCTTGTCCGACTCAGATCCTTCTGATCCATGAGTTCTCTTGTTGCCAGATATTTCCTTTCCTGTTAGCTGGGAACCTTGTTGCTGCAAAGGGTTATTGGGGACTTCCTCTTCTTTTAGTGTGTTGTTCTGGATTTTTTGTTCATCCTTTTCTGTTTTGTATTCTGTAGTCTCTATTGTGTCTTCTTCTTCTTCCAATGGCTCTGTATGTTGCCATCCTTTAGGCTTCCTCTGTTGCTACTTGTTCCATTTGGGGATGTTTCTTGCCTATGGACATGCACTGAGCAGGTGGCCTGTTTGTAGACATCCACGGCATCGGAACGTTGTGTTTTCATAATCCAAGGGTTGTATCCACTGTGTATTGTTGAAGTTCAGTATTATACTTTCTGGTAATCCCTAGCTGATATCTACTTCGACACAAATTCTGGCGAAAGTAAATATTCTCTTTGTGAGTCTATCTCCATTAGTCTTTAGAAATTTACCCAAGGTGTTTCCTATAGCGATTAAAACCTTATGATGCCAGAAGTGTAGAGAGAGGTTATGCAACCTAACCCAGACTGGCATCTTTGATACCACCATTGTGTTGGCATCGAAATCTGGAATCCATGGGGTGATGAAGAGCCCATCACTGCCCTAGAACCATGGCCCCCTGTTGAGGATATGTTCCTTATCATGTTATTTATTGAATCTTATTATAAAAAAACCCTTGGGGCATAAGTAGATTTCGTAGTTTGGTGTCCATGTAGTATGTATCCATTGGTGCAGAACATCAGATCTAGGCCAAAAACCATTAAATATACAAATAACTGCATGGGATTGTAGATCTGAGTATATGGTATTTACCTCAGGTATTGCAATGATAAGAGAAGGATTCTCAGGTTTTTGTTCTATGATGTAGGGCCCGGGAAGTTCAGAGGCAGTTGTAGGATTGGTCTGCACTTTCCCTTTACCCTTGATTACGTCCTTGAAGAAGCCTGTGTTCTTTGAGCTAGTTCCAGAACATCGCCCCGTAGACAGAGATTGATGATGATGGTTGAGTTAGTAGTTATGTTGTAATCCTGGAGGGTATAATTATCTTGTAAGTTGTGTCCCATGAAGATCATATTATGCCCATGAACTAGTATGCCAAGGAGGCTCTGTATTTTAAATCTCAGATCCTGGATCTTATAGCCCTTCCAGAGCCTTAGGCAGTAATGCCTGCCTTACAGTGTTTTGATGAAGATCTGTGTAAGCTCCATCACTATAGGGTATGTATACATCTGTGAATGACCTATATCTGTTGCCTAGGATGTCATGTTCCATACCACTAGATCTTCATTGTTCAACTTTCCTTTCAGACCTTCTTCTGCATTCTAGGCCTGTGAGTCAAAATAGAGTGTTGTCTCGGCACTTGTTTGCCCCCAGATCTAGAATTTTGGTGGGGTGTTCGATCCTCTGAGTACCTGATCTATTAGATCATTTACAAATCTAAGGATATTATCACCTTCCTTTGGATCTATAGCGTATAGTCTACTGGATCCTGTGCTATAAACACCATAGATCCCTTGACCATGTGCCTGAACTGACACGGGTATGATGGTTGCAGAAACCATCACCATCACCTTTTTGTATGCTTCATCGTTGTTGCCGTCACTGCATCTGCTGAGAGTCGGATCTGTTAGATCAAAAGCGGATTTATTAAGTAGGGAGTCAATATGCAGGGCAGCGACGACAATCCTATGAGCTGTGGTGTTCAGGACATGATTAGTGGCTCCGCCTGCCACTCCATGATCCAAAGCACCCCCGAATGCAGTAGTTCTTGTACCTTTTGTAGTGGTTCCCATGGCATATCCTACTTCCTATGCTCCCGCCCTAATAATAGCACGAACACCATAGCTCGCAAGGGCAGACAGGCTTTCAAAAGTTTTCTCGGGTCTCAAACACTACTTCTCACCTCCAGATATCACTTGTAAGGAAGGAGGAGCTTCGCCTGCAACTTCAACCTGCTCCGACTTGTTTCTGACATCGATGCCATAGTATACAACCCGTCCATACTTGAGAGCCTCAGCAAGAATTGAACTCTGCTTGTCGTTTTCATCCAAACTCATTGTACGAGCAAAATCAACAGTTCTTATGATCCATCGTCCGGATTCCAGAAGTTTCCAAGCAAGATGATGAGCCACAAATCCATGTACTCCTATCATAACACAACAATCAACTATTGTAGCGAAATTTTTCAAACCCTCCTCAATCGCCATTGTCAGGCTCCCCAGTTTCTCTCTGCACACTCCTCACCACAAGAACCAACTTGAAAAGACCATCTCTCGAAAATAAGCATAATCTATAATTAAAATATTATCAATAACTTTGTATATGTCAATTTCTTAATAAAATAACTACTCATTATCCACATATAGCGTGTGCAGAGGAAGTTGTGCAGACATCATTGTGTAAAGCAAACGATGTGGAATAAGCATGGTCTAAGACAGTAATGTGGGTGAAATCTACACTCACAACCACAACCACATTCAATATTAATATGATTTTATTCAAAATCACTTAAATAGCAATACTATATATTATTTACAATTAAAATATTATCAATAATATAAGCATAAACAATGTTTTTATTCGCACAATGAAAATTTGAAAACTTACTTTGCAAGCTTTTTCTCAATGAAATGTGTTTTTTAGACAACTTTGTGTGCACCCTGCACAATTTTTACTCAATTGACTATTGATATGCATTATTTATAACTAAAATATGAGCAATAATATTAGCAGTTAGCGCAAAGTGCGGGTGTCCGCACAAAGAGCACTTCCGCACAAGAGCCTAAACAAACAAATATTCGAAATATTTGAAAATATGAAAATAAGCATTATTTATAATTAAAATATTAGCAATAAATTCATATATGTCAACCACTTACTAAAATAGCTAATCGCTCTCGTGGAATCTAGCCTTATCCAAATACAACAATAAGGGCCTTTAGTGGCAAAGTGTAGTGATCTGTGCGTTAAATTATGCAAACAAAATCAATTAAATAGCAGTAGAGGTAGAGACTATATTGCATCACAACTATTTCCCTTGTTTTATTTGGAATGTATGTCAACTAAACAAAGAATTAGGTTGTGTAGCATAATTGTTCCTAGTATATTCATCATATTTATTCCTTATATTAATGATATTATTCTTATAATAAGGAGGCTTTATAATCTCAACCAACAAAATATATATATATATATATATATATATATATATATATATAAAAATATTATATTAATATTAACCAAAAAAAATTTATGATAATCAAATTCAAAATAATATTAATTTTATTAAAAAAATAACGTCAAAAATAACTCAAAATCCATATTTATCACAAACTTATCTCAAACTATAAATTTGAGAAATAGAAAAATGGATAAAAACTTATTATATTTTTGAAAATAGTTATAAATCAGTGAACATTTAAGTTTAGAAAAAAAAAAAAAAAAAACTTTTATCTAAGACTCTTGTTACTATAATATCTTACATGGTTGAAATTTAAGACTACATCATTTCTTTAAAAAAATATGAACACAGAAAAAACCCAAACACATTTTATAATTTTAAAATCGGCAATGACTATTTTTTTCTAATCATTTTAGATATAATATACTTCAATAAAATTATGCATTAAATCAAAAGTTCAATAAAACATTAAATAACCATTCCGGACAGCATTATATGGTGTAAAATAAACTCCATATTGTTGGAACTGTATAGAATAATCAAATCAAATTTCATTATTTTATCTCTATTACTTAAGCTGTAATTCATATATCTTTCCACTTATTATGATCATTCACTTTTAACAAGTCATTGAAAACCGAAACATTTTAACCAGGGTGATTTTAAGTACTACGATTAATATAAATCATGTACACTAATCACACACACCCTACTTAATTATAATCAATTTACCATCATAGTTTTATAAATGGATGGACTATATTTGCTATTCGAATTAAGGAAAATAATAAAATAATGGTTTATAATTTATGAGATATGAATGAATATGAAAAGATGTATATGAGCGGAATTTTGATGGTTATATGGATGAGAATTTTTTTTGTTTTGAATTTTTATGTTAATAAAAAAATACCAAATGATGAATGGTGTTTAAATCACATAGGAAATCAAGAAAATTATTTTGAATAAGTATGGATAGAGAGCATTAAACAATTAAGCAGAGGTATTATGTTTGTTTCGGGGGCTAATGATTATTAATAAAAGTTATATTAACATATTGAAGATTTAACATTAATTACCAATTTGTTACTTGAGGCCTCCTTATTGAGTGATGGTAAGCTTGTAAGAGTTATTAAGAAAATAACAATGGAAGCTACTCGATTTTAAAGTATTAAATACTTTCATACTCTATTATAGCTTAATCAAAAGGAAAATTATACTTTCATATTCTAATAATGCTTAATTAACTTCATGGGAACTTAGCTCTAGTTTGCATGGTTCTACTTGGTGGTTTCATGGATCTAACTCGTTAATTCCCACTTGGTTCATTGGTTCGGGTGATGTTGTTATGTAATTTTGTGGCATGGAACACATTTACTCCACATGAAGTGCTTGGAATCCTTTCCTCCTTCCCTCTAGTTGTTATAAATTTCTTGAGGGGATGTTGGAAAGTGGACAAACTTCTATTTATGCTAAAGTGTTTGCAGTGGGAAATGGTAAATGATTTTTAAGTCATCAGTATGGACCATGAGCATCTTGGGAGATGCCTATTGCGTGAACCCACTAACATTCATAGACATCTTGAAAGGTAGAAATATTACGTTATTAATAATAACAACTCAATTTTCTCTATTACTAGTAGGATGCATTCCAAGGGAGAAGCTAGATGTTTTGAATATGCTTTCACTCTATAGACCCTATATAGTCAAAAGAGACAAATTGAATATCTTCAATGTGAGTGTGTTGCTCTCTTACAACTGGTTGTGAGTTTGCTTAGAAATTCTACTTCAGCTAATTCAAATATTACGTTGTCAATTACTTTTGTAGTAGAGGAGGTAAAAGAATATGAGATTATACAACAATAACAAGAAGATGTGGAAATGTTGAATGTGGATAAAAACTTTTATGCCACACAAATAACTAGAAGAAAGCTTATAATCAACATGCCTTTATTTAATTGTAGTGCTTAATGTTTCAAAGTTTTCTTTATATTAAGAGTTTTTTTTATTGAATCTATACCCATAGTAGCCATCCAAAATCCTTTGCAAATGAGTATTTAATTTTTATAGTCAATAAACATAAATTTTGGATAATTTCCAAAAATATATTTTTGATAGTTATCATATATTTGTATTATTATGTCGAGCAGTACAATTACATCAACTTTCAATACAAAATATAATTTTCCTTTTTAAGGGAAAGAAATTACCACATAATAAAGTTAGTGATAGTAAGCATGCACATGAATAACTGAGAAAGTGATTAGATAGACATGTTACTTTAATGGATTTTTTTCTTCCGAATTTTATAAAAAATTTAATAAAAGTTAGAGTTTGTACTTGATTCATGGGCATTTATCCTTCAAAATGTTGACGTGTTTTAAAACAATATAAATAATCAAAATTTTGAAAAAAAATCAAGAAATCAAAATAAATTTTATTGGCTGGTAAAACAATAATGTGTTTTAAAAAAAAGAAAAAAGTGTAATTATTAACACACTTTATTCACAAAACATGAAGGAAAATTTTTGAAAATTTGTTATTATGATATTACAAGGAAAATATTTTCTAATGGAAGTTATAATGAAGATTTTTAGTGTTATAAAATTGGTAAAAATTGTCAAAAACATATTCGGTAAAACATTTGTTTGTATTAGTAGATGTTTTAACAGAGATTATAATTGAACTTCATCATAAATAAACAAATCTAGGCAGCCATAGGTTTTAGTGGATGTTTTTTTAGCAGTGTGTTTCATGGAACAAGTAGCACCAGTGTGGTACATATATAAAAGCACCGAAATTGCATACATAACTAAAATCATCGAGGCGTTGAATGCAAGGAACACAGGTGCATGAAATGTATACTACCCCGATTTGTATATATCAAAAAATTCCCTAGAGTGTTCTTTTAAGGAATGACACTAGGGCAAGCAAAAAAATATTGTAGTCCTGGTGCTTTTATTTAAACTAGCAACATCGATGTGTATGATTTATATAATGCACCAATGCACTAAGGATATAAAAGAATTGGTGTTGTTAAGTTTAATAATGCATCGGGGTTGAAAATAATATTTTATAGCACTAGGGCATTAATTCTATGAAAACACTGGTGCATTAAAAATCACAATGCACTGGGGCATCAATGCAAACAATACCAGTGCTTGAAGAACTAAAGGCCTTAATGTCATCGACTTCCTAAAAGGCACCAGTCATGCAAAAAATATGTCGTAACTATGCTTTTATATAACATAATGCACTAATGTGTGTTTATGTGATAGACGCACCATCATTTGGTATGCGATTTTCTCTTTTTTTAGAAACATCAACATGTGACAGTGCAATTATTGTGATTTTTTAAATATGTTATTCATCGAAAATCTGACATATATATTCTAACAATATTCATATAAATTAAAATTTGTTTAGTGCATTTGTATATGATGTTTGGATTAATTTGTTATATTATTAGATTTCACATTTCTTTATTATAATATTTAATCATCCATATATTTAATCAGTGGTGTAACATTTCACAGCGACATTGGATAACACAGTAAAATAAATTAAAATATATTTTACTATATATCAATAAGAGGCTCTTTGTCATATAAAATGGGATTATTACTGGTAAACCCTTGCCTTTCAATTGGGACACTATGTCCATTACATTAAACAAAATTCCTTATTTTCACAGACAATTATATAAAAAATGCATTGATATCCAAATAGATCATCATTATTCGCTCGAACTGTTGACAGTGCTCAAGCTACTTCCATGACTTCTGTTATTTGGATGAATGTTTTTTTTATTGCATCAATTGTTTTCATCTTATTTATCTTGTTGCATCTGCAAAGAGAAAAATAAAGTGTAATGATTGTATTTACATTGGTGATAATAATGAAAATTGAAATAAATAATATACATCAATGTAAATTGAACAAAAATGCACCATAACAAGAAGTGACTCATAAACTATACACGTGATTTCAAAACCAAGTCTCATGCCTTTTTGCAATAAGTATTTTGTTAATGTAGTTTTATACTTTGTTTCCTGCATGTTTTAAACCCCATTATAAATCATAGATTTAAGGAAAAGGAATTTTTTGTTCTATTTATAAACTTAGAGAAATAAAACAACATAGATACTTACAAATTCCACAATTAATTTTTGATATGGAAAGATATGCGCACAACCCATATTTAACCCAATGCCAATCAATTCTTCTGATGGATTTTATTTTTATGTTAGCACCTATTTGAAGACATTCAAAGATGGTTGTTGTAAAACAACTTAAAATATATAAAAATGAAACCTTGAGTTGTAATAAGAAAATATTAACAATTACTCACAAATTTTGATATCAACACTTTTCTTCCGTCTCATCCTATTTTGTGTTGAATGAGTTCCATTTTTTTTCTTTTTTGCAAGGAAATACTTGGAAATTAATATTTAATGATAAGTAATTTTTTTATATGTACAAATTCAATCATGATTACATACATTTGAAGTATGTCATTGTTGATATGGTTCCTCCTGTGATTCAATTATTTCCATTTCTTTGACCATTTCCTTGTACACCTTTTTGGACATTCTTACTAGCATGTTTCACATATCAACTCGTTGATGCTTTGATATTTTCGTAATCTATCTGAAAAAAGAAAAAAGTATTAAATTATTTTTATATTGATATATGAAAACTAAATAAAACAAAATTGATATTAATAAATGAATAGTTTGTAGTAATATATACATATAATTCTAGAAAACCATTTTAACTAGGAATATTACCTTTTGAATGATTTTTTTTTTTTGGTTGTATGTTTTTGCTATTACAATTCTGACATGTCTCATTGACCATTGCTCTAGAAACACTTCCTCTAGTTTAGATATAATTTGATTTTTGGAATCATTGGATTGTTTTTTGTATTGTAAGTGGAAAGTATGTCTATATGTTTGTTCCACTATATCCGTCATAGTTTTGTAAAAAAAAAATTCTCCCTTTGATTAACCTCCAGCACCACTCTAAATGAGCTAATGACCAATTCATCGTCATTTACATGTTCTATAATTTTTCTTTTCATATAACGACATTGATCTTTTCCTTTGTTCTTGTTTCATGTAGAACATTAAATATGGTGGAAATAATACTGAGAGGGGGGGGTGAATCAGTATTATCACATTAATAAAACTTTTTTATTTCCATAATCAGATTCATATATGCTACTTCCACAACTTCTTATGATTAAGTTAATTGATCTTCAATGAGTGCATTAGAACATTATCAACCATATTATCAGATAACAGATGCCGTAATAGAGAATAGATCATCACACATAAGGCACACACATGAACACCATGATATAAGGTGGAAACCCAATGCGGGAGAAAAACCACCTGCTGCAATTCATCTCAATCTTCTTCTTAATAAGAAAATCCTTTTACAATATTTGTACTGGTGCAGTCTTATACCAGTACGGGAGCTACAACCCCCTTTGCTCTTGTACTAGCCGATCCATTTACTAGTACGCAGGCTGCTACCTACTACAATGCTCCAAAGATCTCCCTTAGCTTTTGTACTAGCTTAGATACTAGTACATAGGCGCTGGCCTACAATCTTCTCTACTCCAGGTACCATGTTTCATCAATTTTCAGACTGGATACACTGAAGCACAACACATAATTTGAAAGGCCACTTTTCATCCAATTTTCATATTGCGCCTTCTGTGGCACCTCTGCACTACGCCTTCTATGGCGCCTCTGTGGCGTCTCCGCACTACGCCTTCTGTGGCGCCTCCGCACTGCGCCTTCTGTGGTGCCTCCGCATTGCGCCTTTTGTGGCTCCTCTGTGGCGTCTCCGCACTGCGCCTTCTGTGGCGCCTCTGCACTGCGCCTTCTATGGCGCCTCTGCACTACGCCTTCTCTGGCGCCTCCACACTGCGCCTTCTGTGGCGCCTCTGCACTGCGCCTTCGCACTGCGCCTTCTGTGGCGCCTCCGCACTGCGCCTTTTGTGGCGCCTCTATGGCGTCTCCGCACTGCACCTTCTGTGGCACCTCCGCACTGCGCCTTCTGTGGTGCCTCCGCACTGCGCCTTCTGTGGCGCCTCCGCACTGCACCTTCTGTGGCGCCTCCGCACTGCGCCTTCTGTGGCGCCTCCGCACTGCGCCTTCTGTGGCGCCTCTGTGGCGTCTCCGCACTGCGCCTTCTGTGGCGCCTCTGTGGCGTCTCTGCACTGCGCCTTCTGTGGCGCCTCCGCACTGTGCCTTCTGTGGCGCCTCTGTGGCATCTCCGCAGTGCGCCTTCTGTGGCGCCTCTGTGGCGTGCCTTCTATGGCGCCTCCACACTGCGCCTTCTGTGGCGTCTCTGCACTTCCGCAGCTGCAGCACTCGAGAGATCACCCTTCACAGATTCGCTTTCAACTTCCCTTTCATAGATCAAACTTTTAAAACAATAACCCAATATTTTAGATCTTAAGATATTCGATTTGCAAGAATGAATTAGCCAAGTGATCTCCTTTGCTTTATATAGGCAAGCTTCTTCCTAAAATCATGGATCAATACCATAGATAACCAATACAAGGGGCCCAAAAACATGGGGCTCAATAATACCAAGGACTAACCACCATGGACCAAAGGTAAGTTCTCCAACATATACACACTTTTGACGAGGTACCATGGTCCAAAACCATAGGTTCAAATACCAAGGACTAACTACCATGGACCAAAGGTAAGTTCTCCAACATGAAAGTGCGTGAACTTTTTCTCTACATGAAATAAACTTTTCTCTACATGAAATAAACTTTTCTCTGCATAAAAGTGCGTGAACGTTTCTCTACATGAAATAAACTTTTCTCTGCATATAAGTGCGTGAACTTTTCTCTACATAGAATAAGATTTTCTCTGCATATAAGTGCGTGAACTTTTCTGCACTATAATTTATCATCTGAGATGAGTGGGTTGCCATCAAGTACAACATATGTATCATAAAGCCATACCAGAATCATAATGCCAACAATCTCCCCCTTTGGACTTGATGGCAACCTCAAAATCTTCAACTCATTCTCCCCCTTTGACATCAAGGGCAAAGGGTTATGCTCCCCCTAAGAGCATGCTCCCCCTGAATATGAACCAGATCTGTAAAGAAGAAACATAATCCACCAAACACCATAAATGACCATGAAAGAGATAGATTGCAGCAATAATCAGACCAACATCCAAGATCTCCTTCTGTACGTCCTCCATAATGCCAACAATGCATTATAAGCTCCCCCTGAGTACCTGTTGAAATCTCTGAATGAGCTCCCCCTTTGTATATGTCATGGTGCACCAATCTGATCATGCTCTTTCTGAGAACAAGCTGAAATGTCTGCTCTGCTATATAGTGTTGTTCATGCTCAGGCTCCCCCTGACTGTAAGCAAGGTCTGCAAAAGGATGTTCTACATCACAAATGACCTTCCTAAAAGATTCAATACATACATCCATCACCCAACCAAGTGGGGATATATCAGAAAAATCAAAACCAAATACATTACATCTTCATCCCAGGATAGTGGGGAAACCAACATAGGTCGTTACATGACCTGAAGAGATGACACTATTACATCATGAGTCTTGATATGACATCACCTAAATAAGATGAACATCAGCAACAACACTTTATGATCTGCTCCATAGTATCTGTCAACAGCAACTAGACCAACAACTTGTATTAGTGCATGAATCATCAAGGTATGTCCGCATCAACAGAATTTCACATTCTATGTGAGAAACATCATAGCCATCCAGATCTACATGAATAAAGTATCATCAATTGGGAATATTTGCATTAATTAACATATGTATGAAACAATCCTATCATCATATAGATAAGAGCTCATTATCATCATGTCTCCAACAATGCAACTTTGAATAATCATCTCTGTATCCAGCCAACAATCCTCATCCATTTGTGCCAAGAATGAAAGGAATCATAACTGTAATATATGATCTTTATGCATATGACGGCAGCAGCATATGAGTGACTCAACATCAAGAAGATGTGAATTCAAGCTAAGTGCTTCCCATGCAAGCATCATTAGAGAATCAACCATAAATCTGATCCAAGAACCATGTGAACAACTCATAACCATAGCAAGATGAATCATTTATCCATATAAGTATCATCACCAAGGACTATTAACCATAATGCCAATAATGCATTAAGTCCATATGCTCCCTCTAAACCTGTGCCATCTGTCTGATCATGCATATCAATAAGAAGTATCAAGACATCATCAATATCAAGTTAGAACCAAAACACTTCTAACCATCATATCCACACATCATTATTATTAACTAGAGCAAAACTGATCCTTCTCTTGAATTTGTCTCTACTGCCTTTCTTCAAACAATCATATACGCGACTGTGCAGTAACTAACTCGCGTATATATGCAACTTTCCTTTATGGAGTTTGCATATGAGATTCAGGACACTGAAGTTTTGTACTTTCAGCTCCCTCTAATTCTGGTATGTCTGTACGTTGTGCAGTGCCGCCTTTTTCTGACTGTACTTCCTTTTTCCTCCATATCTTCAAGCGTGATGATGACATTTTCTCCTTTTGATATGGTGCCCACACTTTGTTCCTGCATTCCTTAGCTATATGTCCAAGCTTGTTACATGCATAACATCTTACATGTTTCATATTCCTCCTGTAACAATCAGCAGCTTTGTGACAAACATATTGCAAGGAAAGCAATATCCATAAAAGTACCTTGAATGTGATGATCTTTCTGCATAATGGTCTTGAACCCTTCTTCTTCTACATCTAGCTGCAACATGTCCAAGATTATGACATACATAACATTCAACATTATTCATAGGAGGAGTAAAGGATTTTCTTTGAGGAATCTCTTTTCTTGGTTGATGATGAGATTGATCTTTCATTTCTTCGTTGATCACTTTAGATTTCTCTTTAGAGTTCCTTGCCTCACCTTGTGAACTAGATTCACCTTCAACACATTCATGGAAACCAAGACCAGTCTTTATAGCAGGAGACCTTTGACTACTAAGAATATCATCCAAGACTTTAGAACTATCTTGAAATCGTAAAAGCTTATCCTTTTCTTCTAGTTTACCTTTCAAGATATTTACCTCAACCTGAAGCTGTTCTTCCTTTTCAAGAGATTGCTTTTTGAAATCTTCTTCAGCTTTCCTTCCTTCTTCCATTTGTTCCCTTAGTTTGAGAATCTCCTTTTCTTGTTCTTCATTCAGATCCTGCTGCATTTGACAAACTCGGAAGGCACATTCTAGTTGAGATTTTAAGTTGGTGACTTCGTTTTCTTGTTTTGCAATAGCTTGGAGTAGATCTGTATTCTGCTTCTTTGATTCTTCAAGATCTCCTTTTAGTGAGAGGATTGTAGCTTCAAGATTTTCATAGTAGCTAGATCTATCTTTGAGTTTCTTGATGGTTGTGCTTCTTTCGTTGACTTCTTTTCTTAATGATGTCACTTCATGCTGCAATTTTTGACATTGGTCTTCCTTGTCCTTGAGTAGCTTTCTTACCTTGTTTCCTTCTTCTAGTTGGGCCTTTAGTTTGGTAGCTTCTTCTTTGAAATCACATTCCCTTTTGTTCAATAGATCTTGTTGATCTCTAATTTTGTCTGTCAGCCTTTTAAATTCTGCCTCTATTTGATATCTTTCTTGTTCACCCATAAGAGCAAATTCAGTAGTTTCGCTATCATTTTCATCTCTTCCAAAAGGAAAGATAGCTGGAACATTAGAGGATAATATATTCATACCTGATAATGATTCTGAATCTGATTCTGAATCTGAAGAGCTTCTTATACCTAATCCCCAATCGATTCTCCCACTGTCATAGTTCTTCTGAGATGACTTCTTTTTCTTAGGTGCTTTCTTCTTAAGCTTCTTTCCCATTGTTCCACGGATCTCCTTCAAGCGATCAAGCTTCTATCAAAGGACCTGCTCTGATACCAATTGTTGGAAATAATACTGAGAGGGGGGGGGTGAATCAGTATTATCACATTAATAAAACTTTTTCATTTCCATAATCAGATTCATATATGCTACTTCCACAACTTCTTATGATTAAGTTAATTGATCTTCAATGAGTGCATTAGAACATTATCAACCATATTATCATATAACAGATGCCGTAATAGAGAATAGATCATCACACATAAGGCACACACATGAACACCATGTTATAAGGTGGAAACCCAATGCGGGAGAAAAACCACCTGCTGCAAGTCATCTCAATCTTCTTCTTAATAAGAAAATCCTTTTACAATATTTGTACTGGTGCAGTCTTATACCAGTACGGGAGCTACAACCCCCTTTGCTCTTGTACTAGCCGATCCATTTACTAGTACGCAGGCTGCTACCTGCTACAATGCTCCAAAGATCTCCCTTAGCTTTTGTACTAGCTTAGATACTAGTACATAGGCGCTGGCCTACAATCTTCTCTCCTCCAGGTACCATGTTTCATCAATTTTCAGACTGGATACACTAAAGCACAACACATAATCTGAAAGGCCACTTTTCATCCAATTTTCATACTGCGCCTTCTGTGGCGCCGCGACCACCGCACCTGCACCTTCTGTGGTGCCTCCGCACTGCGCCTTCTATGGCGCCTCTGTGGCGTCTCCGCACTGCGCCTTCTATGGCGCCTCCGCACTGCGCCTTCTGTGGTGCCTCCGCACTGCGCCTTCTGTGGCGCCTCTGTGGCGTCTCCGCACTGCGCCTTCTGTGGCACCTCTGCACTGCGCCTTCTGTGGCGCCTCTGCACTGCGCCTTCTGTGGCGCCTCTGCACTGCGCCTTCTGTGGCGCCTCCACACTGCGCCTTCTGTGGCGCCTCTGCACTGCGCCTTCTGTGGCGCCTCTATGGCGCCTCCGCACTGCGCCTTCTGTGGCGCCTCCGCACTACGCCTTCTGTGGCGCCTCCGCACTGCACCTTCTGTGGCGCCTCCGCACTGTGCCTTCTGTGGCGCCTCCGCACTGCGCCTTCTGTGGCGCCTCCGCACTGCGCCTTCTGTGGCGTCTCTGCACTGCGCCTTCTGTGGCGCCTCCGCACTGCGCCTTCTGTGGCGCCTCTGTGGCACCTCCGCACTGCGCCTTCTGTGGCGCCTCTGTGGCATGCCTTCTGTGGCGCCTCCGCACTGCGCCTTCTGTGGCGCCTCTATGGCATCTCCGCACTTCCGCAGCTGCAGCACTCGAGAGATCACCCTTCACAGATTCGCTTTCAACTTCCCTTTCATAGATCAAACTCTTAAAACAATAACCCAATATTTCAGATCTTAAGATATTCGATTTGCAAGAATGAATTAGCCAAGTGATCTCCTTTGCTTTATATAGGCAAGCTTCTTCCTAAAATCATGGATCAATACCATAGATAACCAATACAAGGGGCCCAAAAACATGGGGCTCAATA
Source organism: Pinus tabuliformis (assembly GCA_031772625.1). Lineage (NCBI taxonomy): Eukaryota > Viridiplantae > Streptophyta > Pinopsida > Pinales > Pinaceae > Pinus > Pinus tabuliformis. The sequence goes on along the minus strand of CM062813.1, from coordinate 18,317,417 downwards.
ATACCAAGGACTAACCACCATGGACCAAAGGTAAGTTCTCCAACATATACATACTTTTGACGAGGTACCATGGTCCAAAACCATAGGTTCAAATACCAAGGACTAACTACCATGGACCAAAGGTAAGTTCTCCAACATGAAAGTGCGTGAACTTTTTCTCTACATGAAATAAACTTTTCTCTACATGAAATAAACTTTTCTCTGCATAAAAGTGCGTGAACTTTTCTCTACATGAAATAAACTTTTCTCTGCATATAAGTGCGTGAACTTTTCTCTACATAGAATAAGCTTTTCTCTGCATATAAGTGCGTGAACTTTTCTGCACTATAATTTATCATCTGAGATGAGTGGGTTGCCATCAAGTACAACATATGTATCATAAAGCCATACCAGAATCATAATGCCAACAAAATATATATGAATTAATAGATTGTTTGAAACATTTTATCTAATATTATTAAGTATATTATTAATGAAAAAAAACATATTGAATAGTATTTTTCCATTCGCGTGATTCATCCTTCTGCAATTTTTCTAGCAGGATTTTACACTCTTCTGCACTTATATTAGAAATAATATTATCGACCTTCTTCATTTTGTGGCTTTTCATGACACACACTAACCAATACATATTAGTTAAACTCACATATAGTTCAAACATATTAATTTTGTATAAAAATTATGAAAAACTTGCCTTCTCTTATTTTTTCGATGTGTTAGCATTGTGTCGATCAATATTTTTGTTACTTGACAACTTCTCAGACATTTTTGTCAATATACAACCCGCATCATTCAGTACAGAAGCCATTAAATATATTTTATACATAAATCAAATAATTTTTAGTTAAAACTACCTATGGTAACCAGTGCGTTTATTTGAATCAATGCACTTGTGTGTTTAAGCCATTAAATGCAACGGGCATTTAATTGTTCAGCACTAGTAGCGACAATTAATTTTTAAAAATAATTTTAAATTGTGACGGTATGATTTGTAATGATATAAGCACCACAAGGACTTTTCGGTTCTATTTGGCACAAGTGTGTCAGTGCGTTATATTACACCGGGAGCACTGATAAATAGACTAGACAAAGTCGAAAGGGTTATAATACACTAGTGTGTTTTATTACACAGGGCACACTGGTGTGTTATATTACATTAGCATACCATGAAACATACATCGTTTTTTTTTAAATAGACATGGATGACAGGGTTTGGATCTAATTCAATAAGTGATCCACCTACTTTACATGTCAAATGCCCTATATATAATAACTACACAAACCCATTAAATATAAAATGCCTAAAATGAAAAACCTTAATTATGAAGTGGTCAAGGGAGCTAAACCCAAAGGTGAAATTTTGCAGTCACATAAGTAAGAAGAAGGGTTTAAGGTAAGTATTGCTTTTTTTTTTCTAAATTTTAATTAAATCTAAATAGGAACAGAGATCACAATTTTTTTTACTAATAAATGTAATAGTAAATTTTTTATTATACAGGGTTTGTAATATTTCTTTTTTCTTAATTTTGAATAAATCTAACATAAATTGTAAAAATGATTAAAAGTAAAATCAACAATAAAATTTAAAATTTTTGCTATGCAGGGATTTGAGTGAATCACCATACCTTTAAAATTATGATCTTTCTACGGTTCCAAAAAAAATTTCTACTCCACAGTGCTCTCAGTAAATCTCTCTTGCAAATGATCTCTCTTTTAATTAAACCCTAACAGAAATTGTAAGAAAATTTATTAGTAAAATCAACAATAAAATTTAAAAATTTTATTATGTAGGGCTTTGAGTGAATCACCATACCTTCCAACTTTTGATCTTCTAAATAGTTCTATTGTTGTGCAATGCTCCTGGTATGTCTCTCTTGCAAACCACTCCCTTGAAATTTTGGGAAAAATATTTAAATATTAATAACTTTTTACTATTTAAAGGAATTTATGAAACTAGATTTCAAAAAATCAGTTGCTGCTCATTTTTCAATTTAAAAAAAAATAAAAAAATAAAAAACTGCACTTTTTTTCCACTTAATTCGAACATCATTGTGTTCAAAAGTAAAGAGCACCATTGCGTTTACAAGTAAAGCACACTAAAATTTCCAGGGCGCCAAATTTTTCATGATAGAAATCTTTTTATTTTATTTTTGAAATCCCGAAATGGTGAGATTAATATTTTAATGCAATGGTGTGGTTTGTATTTAAATGCATTGGTGTTGTAATTGTTATAAGAGCACTGAAATGCCAGAATGCATTTTTATTTTCAAAACCCCAGAAACAAGTGCGTACTAGTGTTGTTTTTATTTAAATGCATCGGTGCGGTTTTGTACAAGAGCATCGATACGATAACTTATTTTATGTTTTTGGAATGAAAGAAATCAGTGCGGGTATTATTTAAATGGTCCAATGTTATTATGATTTAAATGCATCAATGCAATTCATCTTGATAAGTGCACCAGTAGGGTTTAAAAGCTATCTGAAATTTTATTTTCACATAAAATGGCATATTCATCTCAAATTATTGTTTAGGATGCATCCACATGATTTATAGTAGTTCATAGTCTATATTTTCTTCTTAAAGTCACCTTATTCTTGAAAAATGGTTTGAAAACTATATTGAAATTGGGATTGTGAATATATGGTTCTTGAAATTAATTTTAGATATGTACACAAAATTTTATTTATGATTTTGCTCAAATGCAGGGAGAAAATATCAATAATATCAAATGGCCAATTCTCCAAGTTCCATCTCATTCCATATTTTTTATCAAATTCCTTCGCGAAGTTCTCCCTTTCCATCTCTAGTAAGTTCATATTTTATTTATATTTCAATTGTCTATTTGAATTTAGTTTTTTTGAATTCATGTCAATTTGGAAAAAAATGTATCCAAAATTGCAGGATCTTGATGTTGAAGAAAGGTGTAACTAGGTTTGGTTTCCATAATGACTTATAATTATTATTTCATGTAAAGAAGAAACAAATGTTTTTATTGTATTCCTTGCATCATGGGTTTCATGAGAAAGAAGTGTTTTTCATAGGTCAAAGACTTCTTCTTGATGTCTTTAGGTTTTGTTGTCTTGTTATGAATATAATTAAGAAGTCATGAAGTCATGTTACACATGTCAAATTTACACTCCAAGACATTGTCACTATCTCTTGTAGTTAGCTAAAAGAAGGACAATATTCTCCTTAAGGTAATGTCAGCATATCTCTAGGATCTCATGTCGGCCTAAATGGAAAGCATAAGTCACTATATATATATAGAGTGACCTCACCTCATAATCCTCAAGAAATTCAGACATCTCTGATCTGAAAACAATATGAATCTCAAAGCGAAGAAGATAAGGGTATTACAGTGAACAAGGAAGGTAACTACAAGTGAGTAAATGTCTTAAGGGTTCTCATGCTAAGTCTGTCATCTAAGCGAAGGATCAAAGTCTATTCTAAGATAGTGGTAGCTACAATTAAGGGATATATCAAGCGCTGAATGGTGATAAAAGAAGACTGAAGATAGAGAGGCCATCTTGGACTGAAAGAAGAGATCAGTGAAGGTCAAGGACTGTGTCTAGGGTTACGAAGGAAAAAGGAGACTGAGAATCTCCTAGTGTCTATGCAATAATAGTGCGAAGAAGAACTGAAGTAATAGTGGCAAGAGATAGTGGAAAGTGTCTTGAAGAAGAATTGAGTTAAGTATTCTGTTAAGGGTCTTGGTATTCGTCAATTAAAGAATCTATAATAAGAAATTGAGGGCTTTTCCTCTCAAGAGGAGAGGTTTTACCCTGTCTTTGAGCCTACATCTTGTGTACTTTTATTTTGTTGATCTCTTTTTTTTGGTATTTGGTTGATGATTGAAGAAAACACTATAACAATAAGAATAAGAAGATAATTCCAAAAATTAAAAATACATCTCAAGCAGTTATCATTGTCAAAAGAATCATCAATGTCATTTTTCCTTAGATTCTTCAACACTTGATTCAGAACCGAGTTACGATGCAGAAAATATTCCTCCATTTCAAAAATGTCAAAAGCTCTTATTAGGAACAACATATCGCAAGTAGTTGGTAGATGAAAATGGATAGCCTCTTCACCCACCAATTGGAACATGGCATCTTCCAGCCTCAATCTTGAATCAATGATGGTAATAATTTTTTGGTATAATGTGATTTCAACAAACAATTGCATTGATGTGCTTTCTAATATCATTTCTAAATTGTACTAATGATGTTCAATATTTTTTTAAATTATGATTCTAGTGATGATGAGTGAACCACCTACCATCTTCCAGTGCACCCTACTACAACGTCAAATAAAGAGAAGGATGCATTAAGAGAAAGACTTGGAGAGGAAGCATAAAAATAATGGTTGAATCAACCACCTATTCAATTCCCACTACATCCAAATTCACTAATTAGGAATGACTACAAAAATAGTAGTTCTTCATCACAAGTTGGCAATGGAGGAAATCAAATAGAGGTTGGTATGGATGATTACTTATGGGATACAACTGCCATGGAGGAAATGTTGTTAGATGCATTCCAAAATGATGAGCTAGGGATGATGCTCATATCACTGATACCTTATTCGAAAGCCTGAAATCTGCTTCCACCACCCCTCTCTTTGGACCTGGTGGAAAGTCAAAGTCTACTCAGTTGGGGACAATGATGTTGTTGTACAACTTGAAAGCAAAGTTTGGCATGTAATATGCATGTTTCTTAGGAATATTTCGGTAATTCACCTGCATGATCAATAAACTCCCTTATATTTTAATTAATCTTGTCACACAATCAACATTAAAAATGGTTGATTTTATGAACGTTAAATATTAACATTGTACAATTATATTCCTCACCAAGTGTAAGTTATTTAAAGATAAGTTTCTTTTGAGTGATAATGTCTTGTCGGGTAGTTGCAAAGAGGCAAAGCAGTTGTTGAAAATGTTGGGTGTTGAGTACGCATCATATCATGTATGTCCGAGCAATTATATTCTATATAGAGGAGAATGTGCAAAAAAAGGGATATGATTGAAATGTGGGCATGGCAGGTACCATAAATATAAAAAAATAGGTTAATCACATAATATATTGAGGAACATGACTATAATCCCAAGAATCCAAAGGCTCTTTCTTGCATCAAATAATTAGTTATGTTGTAGGGATAGAATTCCTCACACAAAAGTGAGTAAGGAGTTACCTGAATCCCAATAGATTTAATAATGATGAAGCATATAGAGGATACATGGCCTAAAGAATTCAAGGATAAAGTATGAAGTGTAAGACTCAGCATATCCATGGATGGCTCCAGCCCATATTCCCTCCAAAACACCAACTATTATGTTTGGCGTATAGTAGTGATCAATAACAATATTCCCCCATGGTTGTCCATGAAGAATGAACATCTTATGTTGGCTCTCATAGTCCCTCGTAGAATACAAGTGAAGAATATGGATTTCTACTTGCAACCATTGGTAGATGAATTGAAGGAATTATGGGAAGGGATACATGTGTATAATGTATCAAGACCCATTGCAACATAGAGGAGGTTTATGTCGTATGGCTTATGTGATTACACCATACATGATTATCCAAGCTTAGGAATTTACTCTAGTAAATTACATTTTTTCATTTGTTTATATATGTAACAATATTGTTTTGCATATTAATTTAATTCATTGTAGTTGTTTTGATCTTCATGCTTTCTAACATGTCAACCTATATATAATAATTTCAGAGGTCTTGTAACAAAACGATATCATGGATGTAAATTTTTTCGACCTTCTCTAAAGTCTAGGTGGTCTGATCACCTACGAATTCCAATGTATGACTGCTCTAGGGTATTTCTCCTAGAAGAACACCCTTACAGAAGAGAAACATCCACTTTCAATGGTAAACCAGAGAGAACACGAAGGCCTGCAATAACGACACCAACTAAATGGCTTAGAGCATATGAGAGAGAAAGAGAATAATTTTGCATAAATGTTCGATTCAAATGGGGACCATGTATTCGATGATCCAGAATTCTTCGACACCTATGTTGAGAAATTTCCAATTGTGATGAAAAGGAAATTTGTCTTTTATGAGCTCCCATATTGGGAGGATCTTAAGATTGCCCATTTACTAGATCCCATGCATATATTTAAAAATGTTTCATCTTCTTTATGGAGGCAGATATCATCGAAATAAAATGACACATTGGCTATTAGGAGAGATCTTATTTGTTGAAAAATAAAAGGAAACATTGGGAAAGACAAGAAACTAGAGGACAGGTTGGTCCCTCTTGGTCTTTCAAAGAAGGTGATGTCCCATGGATTTTAAATAAAGATGATCTTTCTTTGGAAAAGGAATTTATAATAAGTGTGAGGGTTCTTTCTTTATATTGGTCTTCACTACGACATTTCTTCACTGTGGAAGATCGTTTGTCGAGACTGAAATCACATGACCATTTGAACCTTCTAACAGTACATATGTCAAAAAAAATGATTTTATTATTATTATTTTTTATGGAATGGGATATTTTATAATTAATTTTTGTATAATGTACTATTTATTGTGTAGTGTGAGTATACTCTACTCATTCATGGGTGTGTGAACCATGACTTCCTTGAATACCTATGACATGCCATGTCTAAATTATCTGCATTTGTACGTTGGATCACATCAAAGGAGATTCATATTTCTAACATTTTGTGCTGCCATCAAGAGATAACTAATTATTTGTATGTTTCATTAGGAACTGGCGATGAGTTTCACATATTTGTAGTTTCATTTTCTAATTCACCTAGTAGAATAAATTGAATTAGTTGGGGTGTTTTCTTGTCGTTGGATGTTCTACTTAGAGAGGTACATGAAGATATTGAAAGGTTTTGTTCGACAAAGTGATCCAAATTTAAACAGGAATGCAACAAATTACAGATATAACCATAAATATAGAGATGCATTAGAAATAACACTTCCTTTCATTAATATCAAATAACGAAATATGCTTACAAACAGAATGGAAATGAGACTAGCTCGGGTCATGGTGGCTTATCTCTGAGAAGATACGTGTCGGCTACATGCCTCTGAACTACGTTACAATGAGGCTCAAGGACCTTTTTATTATTGAACAATAAGAGAAAAACCTAAACAACCAAACCCTAACCCGAGGAGATGTAACACCAAGATTTTATGGGCTCTATTGGGGTTAGTTGGGTAGCCAATTTCGTGGGGTCTTAACTTGGTCATATTATCTTTGTTTGACGCACATGATACCTCATTAGAAAGATGTCTTTGAGGACTACTAATGAAAACACAATTTCTCTGAAAACCCCAGAATAATATTTCCAAAAAAAACGTTGTTTAGGACCTCAAAATGGCTCCAGAAGTCTAGGACCTAAAAAACTGCCAAAAATAGTAAAGTGTGCCACAATTAAGGAAAGTGAAAAAAAAAACTCACAGACCAATGGTGGGGGTCCAAGTGGAATAGGCGGGTGGCCCCCAATATCCACCTAGATCATTCCTCCCCCCTTAGAAAGAAATGGTCTCCATTGCGTTGAGTTCCTCCATGAGATGATGAAACTTCTACTGAACTTGGTCCCTAGTGAGCCACTTTCCTTGGTGCAGGAGTTGGCCAACTTTGACAACTTAATACAGTTGGATCTTCTGCTGGCGAGTGTTCTTGATCTACGTGTCCATGATCTGATTAGTTGCATCTTATTGCATGCAGCCTGGATTTAACTCTATTGCTGTGAACTATTCTGCAATGTTGGATGTGTCCAGTAATGGTGGAAAGTATGGCTGAAGGCGATTCACATTGAAAACTTGGTGCAGGCCAAGGAATGGAGGAATGTTGAGCTCAAAAAAATTATCTCCTGTAGCCTTGGTGATGGTGTACGACCCATATCAAATTGGGTGAATGTTGCGGCGGGGCCCAATGAGGTGCTCCTTCTACAAATGTAGCCAAACTTTGTCACCCACCTAGAACTTGTGTGGCACCCGATGTTGATCATGCCACTGCTTGTACTTAGCATTGGCTTTTTCCAATATGTCATGGACCTGTTGGCAGATGTGTTTAATGTTCTTAATGAAGCTATTTGCCTTATCGTCTTCATACTAGACATGAGTCGAATCTGTCTAAGTCGTTGCAAATGGTATGGCCACATCAATGGGACATAGTGGTTGGAATCCCAAGCCCACCTAAAAAGGGTTGTGGCCTGTTATCACAAAATCGTGTACTAAGGGCTACTACTTAGCAAGATCTCATGCAACTATTTCAAACCAGGCTTTAGACTAAGGCTTAGCCTCCTTAGTCAGAGAGGGCTCTCTCACAGATTTTTGATATGAATTAATAACAAGAAAAGATGGCTAACTCTTCAAACAGTACATGAAAATAAGCTGGTTGGAACAAGAAAATAAGACTTCTTCCATTGGGCTCATGGAGTCAAATACCTTTGCAGTAAATCACCAACTACTCATTCATGGAAGTCAAGGCATATAATGTCTAAACACTCAAAACATTTCTCAAAGGAACCTCAACTCATAAACATACACAGGAAATCTGAGCACTAGGTGAATTCAGAGTGATTGCACATCTATGGAGCTGTAAAACAGAAAGGAAGCGACACAACCATATATATTCTGAGCATTTAAACACAAGATGAATCTTGAGAAGAAAAAGTAATCTTTCTATTACTATCAAAAGTCTTTTACATCAGTCAATATATAAAACTCTGTTTTTTGTATAAATCTCCAACCCTCATTACATCAGAGTTTTCACTATATATAGGAAAACAAACTAAACTATTTTGAGTCTCCTCCTCCAGCATGAGGGGAGCTTGATGGCCTATCATTAACTAACCTTATCTATTTTAAAACAAACTCATTAAATGCATAAGGTATTGAACTGTAATTACATAGAGTTCTAATCACACTGAAACTTTAACTTCATCTCCTCGTATGCATGATTCCTTCCTTGATTATTGACACCTGTATATTTTCTGTTTTGGCCGAGATATGTTGGAGGAGAATACACTGAATGAGCTGGCCTTGGATACTAGCTGTGTAGATGGCTCATAAACCAATTAAGATAAGTGCCCTGATTCCACGGTCTCTGTCTTTCATTATTCTTCACTACTTAAAGAACACGTCCCAGTTCTTTAATTCTTCAAAAACAACGCATAACACCATATGTCTCATGAGCTGGATGCCTCGTGGACTGAACAGGTGTACAACCAAAAATTCCGGTAACCCTACCAGAACCCTAACAATTCGGTCATAAAGTACCTTTAACAAGACTTTGGCAAAAAACAAAATATTTCACTTTTTCTCTAAAATGCACAGCTGTCATTCTTTGAATAGTTATGATAGTCTTGTATAGTCTCCCTCCTGTCCTTGAGGTATTTCCTTCAAAAATTCGCTGACTTCATCATCAAACTCATTTTTTTTTCTTATAAAACAGCATCTACAGCAGTTTCGTAGCGCGCTACGAAACTGCTGTTTTTGTTTAAAACAGAGCATATTGTCTTGAAGCGCTTTCTGCATAGACTCATGACTTCTTCAGACCTTTACTACAGGTGTTAGGGATCTAAATGGCTTCAAAATGATGGAGCTTAAACCAAAATTTATCAAAACTTTAGAAAATCACCTTTCCTTTAAATCAGCGAGCTAGTTTACCTAGCTTCTTCTTCAAACTGGTAACCTCTTTCTTCAAAGCCTTATTTTCTGATCTCAGGCTCATGTTCAGCTTTCTTATGAGTTTTGCTTGCTTAAGTGCTGGTACCGTCCACGAATATACATTAGATCCCGAGTCAGCTTGACCCAATAGGCTTGTACAGCCTTTTAAAACAGCCCTTCTATAATTGGCATATCTCACTGCACGCTCTTTAGAAACATTCTTTACCTGGCCACTTCTTCTTGTGTTGCTCCTGCCTGGTTCTTTATAGCTATGACATTTCCTCCTTGGGTAATAATGACCCTATTGTCCTTACGCTTGGCTGCCTGCACTGTTTTGGTCAAAACTTCAATTACCTCTGTACTGGGCATCTTTACAGCTACCTCTTCTTTATGCACTTTCTCAGCCTCTTTCATTTTTCCTTGTAACTGGCCTTCGTGGCTTGAACACATATTCATCACTAAGGCTCCTCAAACCTTAACCTCTTCGAAGCCTTTGATCTCTTCGTGCTCTCTGGTGAAGATTGGGTTAAGTCAATGTGCATTGGCTGCACTGGCTGGTCCTGCTCAAACTCTATTGGCTCAACTGCACTGGCTGATCTTGTTCAAGCTCAATAGCCTCAGTAAATCATTTAAACTAGCCTTTGACATAGGACTTTCTTCAACAGCAATTGATTTTCCCTTCTCCTTGCTTAATTGACTTCTTTTTTTACTCTTGATACCTTTCCAACTTCACTTGATCCAGGTGTATCCTTCTTGTGCTTGACCTTCTCTTTTGATGATGATTGAGGTGGCTCCTTGACAACCAAGGGCTTCACTGATTTCTTCAACTTGGTTTGGTCTTCTTCTGATCTTTCACCTCCTTCCTAAGCTCAGTGAGAGTAGGTTCTTCAATTGACTCTTCTCTTTCCCTAACAGGCAATGGAGTGAGGCCTGTCTTGCTCTGAAAGCCAGCCATAAAAATAAAGGAGTTCCAATCTTTACCAATTTTCTGCAAACCATCTAGCACTAATAGCTTTACTAAACCATGGTGAAACAGTGATGTTTCACACTCATCTTTCTTCAGTTGAATTTTATCACACATCTTACTAAGGCTTCTGAATAAGTAGAATGGGATATCTATAGATGCTTTGCCTGTGAAATGTAACAAAAGTTTAAAATGATAGGAATAAACTTTGTTATACCTCCCTTCGCATGTTAAATATTTTTGGATGCATGTAAGGAGCAGTGCAAAATGTTCCTTCACGTAACTCCTTGGCACAGCCTTTGTGAGATCCTCATTTACATAAGGCTCCTTCAAGAATTCCTTACAGGGACTCATATCGAATTTGAAATTTTTGAACCATTCATGTCCTCCTCTCGGAATCTCAGTCACATTGGAAATAGCTTCTGAGATACAGGGAATTCTAGCATGGACACCTTAGAGTTTAAACCTGTAAAAATCATTGCAAATGCTTTTGTCACCTCTGCATGCCCTCCCTGGAACTTCTCACAAAACCTCCAGCAACCAGCATCTCTAAAAGCTTTTGCTACTCCTTCATTCTTTAATGCAAGATCCAGCCCCTTCGGTTCTGTTCTTTGCACCTTCCTGATCGATGCTCCCTCTTCTCCATTTTGCTTTGAAAACTTCCGCACAGAGAAATAACAGCAGCTTCAACTCAAAAAGAAAATTAAACTTTGGAATGCAGGCTCGCTTGCAATCAGGTCCTTTTAAATAAAAACTCGGGCTCCTTTGCGCTTTAACAGTCTTATCAAACAGCAGGTCAGTTTACGCACTATGAACAAATATCATGACACTACCATACATTACAAAATCACTTTGAATGATTTTTATGTGCGTGGTTTGAACCTCATGGCGGAATGATGACTCATAATGACTTGGAGAGGACACCAACTGACAATAGATGGACGGACCTAATGACTCATCCCCCCAGACTTGACATTTCAAGAATCCGCGCTGCAAAATCCCCGAATCCCCGATTTCGTAGCGCAGACAGTTATAAATTAACGAAATGCGCTACGAAATGGCTGGTTATTGACACGCTACGAAAAAGCTAAAACATCATTGCGCTGCCAAATCAGCCAATCAAACTGCGCTGCAAAACTGCGAAAAGGACCAATGACGCAAACAAGATAAGATATGCCTTAAATAATCATGATGGAGGATGACTAACGGTTTTTGAAAATGATTCACATCAATACCTTTTTAAAACATGATCCCTAAGTAACACACATAGGACCATAACCATTTGACACACATTTTTTGACAATGAATTTTTTTTTTTTTGTTTGGGAAAACATTATGTACATGGACTGTAGTTCTAGGTGATAACATGGCAATTCGAGCTATGGAGTGCCCGATTGTAGTTATGTTGGACATAGGGGAGGCTCTCATCCCATGTGCATGGATTCTTTGAGTTGTACATGTGCAGAATGTGTACGATCATCATGTGATGACCTCTGTCTGGCCATCAGTTTGGAGATGGAAAGTTGTGGACTTAGGGAGCTTGGTGTCTAGCATCGATCAGAGACTAGACCAAAATGTACTGAGGAACCTGTTATCCCGATCTGACATGATAGACTGTGGATCCCAAAGTGTACTCACACTTGTTCAAGGAAGAGTTTAACAGTGGCTTCTGCTGTGATATGCTTCTTGCAGGCTACCATAATGGTTGTCTTCAAGAATCTGTCAACGACCACAAAAACAAAGTCTTTTCCATGCTTAGTAGAAGGAAGGCTTGACATGTAATCCATGGAGATGGATTCCCAAGGTCGACTAGGGGTAGGCAGCAGAGTATAAAGACCTTTCTTCTTGATGGTTAGTTTGGCAATGGCATAGGTAATGCAGGATTTGATGTACTTCCTGACATCCTGTCGAAGATTCAGCCAATAGAAATAATTCTAGAGTACTACCACAATTTTCTCAACCCTGAAATTCCAAGTGGCTCGACTATAGTGCGCTTCCAAAATCATCTTCGCACGCTCGCTTGAAGGAACACAAAGGTGTCCCAGATGGCATAACAGAGCATCCTTGAGGTGAAAATATGGAACTTTCTAAGCCTCTAAGAGTGTATGGTCTGTGTGGCCAATTCTGGGTCTCTTTTATAGAGAAGTGGCCAATCAGAAGTGTCTTTCCCACAAGAGTTGAGCATGGTGGTTAATGCCATGATCAGCGATCAGTTGAGGCATTTTGCAACATTATTTTTGTTTCCCTTCTTGTACTTGATATTCAAATGGAACTATTGCAGGTATGTGGACCACTTATGATGGTGATCATTTTGCAACTTCCCTTACATCTATATGAATTGCAGGGGTTGGTGGTATGTGTGGATGACCATTTCCTTCCCCAAAATGTAATGCTTCCATTGTCGCAGTCCTGCAAAATGGAATACATCTCTTTGTCATAAGTGGGATACTTTCGGGCTGTGTCTGAAAGTGTCTCACTGTGATATACCACTGGATGCCCCTGTTGAGTAAGGACTACCCCAATAGTATAGTCAAAGGCATTTGTCTCGATCTCAAATGGTTGTTGCAAGTCTGGAAATGTGAGCATTGATGTAGAGCAGAGATGACATTTCAACTCTGCGAATGCCTTCTGTTAATATTCAGACCAAAAGAATTTTGTTTTCGCTCCTCCTTTGGTGACTTGACTTAAGGGCCAAGTGATATGAGAGAACCCCAACACAAACCTACGGTAGAAATTGGCAAGACATAGAAAGTTGTGGAGCTTTGTCAAAGTGGTTGGGGTTGGCCATCTCGAATGACTTGGATCTTGGCTGGATCTACATGCACCCTCTCGTTCATCAATAATGTATCCTAGATACTGAACCTGGATCATGCCAAAAGTGCATTTCTCCAAATTGGCACACATTTTGTGTTGTTGCAGTGTTTGGAGAACCTGTCAGATGTGGTGGAGGTGCTCTTCCCAACTCTGGCTGAATATCGGGATTTCATCCAAGTATACCACTAAAAATGAGTTGGTGAATGGTCGCAAGATGTCATCCATCAGCCTCATGAAGGTTTCAGGAGCATTCGTCAACCCGAAAGGCATAACCAACCATTCAAAAAGGCCCTCCTTGGATTTGAAGGCAGTCTTCCACACATTGGAGGGTTCGATTGGTACCTGGTGATATCCAAACTTCAAGTTGATCTTGCTGAAATATTTTTCCCCCTTGAGTTGGTCCAGAAGGTCATCAATTCGTGGGATCAGGTACCTATTCTAGACAGTGATCTTGTTCAATGCTCGATAGTCAATACAGAGGCTCCAAGTCCAATCCTTATTCTGTACCAACACAATTGGGCTCCCACATGGTGATGAACTCGATTGAATGTGAACTTTCTGCAGCAACTCCTCAATTTTCCTATTGATTTCATTCTTCTCCAGAACGGAGCACCGACAGATTGTTCCATTGGGTAACAATGCACCTGAGGTTAGATCAAGGGAGTGCTTGACCTGATAGTGCAGAGGCACCCCTGCGAGGGAGGTGAAGATGTCCTTGTACTCCTCCAAGACCTTGTCCATCTATTTTTGTCATGTGGAGGGGCCTTGTCTAGAGGTCATGGCCACTGTCTTCTTCTTTCCTTAAGGGCGTATCGCCAGGAAAACAAATTTCCCAGTTTTTGAAATGAGCTTGCTGCATTGTTTTGCAGTAACTAGAGAGATGGCGGTAAGCGGCTACCTTCGGTATCCTATACAACTTATTTCCCAATGTACCAATAACAGCGCGAGGCCTTGACTCATACACAGCATGTTGCTTCCACAAGTATGGTTTGCCTAATAATACATTACAAACATCAAGGAGAGAAACATCACATAATTCCTCATCAGTGAAGGGATTGATGCTATATGGAAGGCAACATTGTTGGCTCACGTGCAGATCCCATCCTTACTGAAGCCACCCGATGTTGTATGGTTGTGGGTGTGATGTGGTCGTTAATCCCAGCCGCTTCACGACCACTGTTGCAATGAGGTTATTTTGGCTCCCACTATCGACAATGAACTGTAGCAAGGAACCCTTTACCCACATCTGGGAGTGGAAGAGACGCTCCTCCTCCTCTAGATCAATAATCTTCTTTCCTTTGTCATTCCCCTTTTCGGGTTCTGACTCAGAGTAGGAATATGCATCTAATTTTGAAGCCTTCAGCTCAGCCACTAGTGACTTCTTGGCCCGACACTCACTTGTGTTGTGGGTTGAGCTCTTATGGAACTCACACCACTTTCTTGTGTCCTTCTTCGACTTCACAGTGTTGTCCTTTTCTTATGACCTTGGTGGTTGTCCTGAGTCGTCCCCCTTGGCTTTTTACTTTTTCTGCGGTTTGGGGCACCTTTCCCTTGCTTCGGATTCGCAAATTCAAAGTATCTCTTCTTTTGTTTAGACTTTTGCTTGATCTTAATGGCATATCGGTACGCCATGCCAAGCGAGGAGATGTCCAGTTCTCCATATCATCCTAGATGTACCTATGTAGGAAATCGCGGTACTTGAGTATCAAATGTTTCTCAGAATCCTTGATACCCAACTTCATGTGAATGGTATGAAAAACATTGGTAAACTCCAGTGCATCTTGGTCCCTTCCTTGCCGCAGTGTGGTCTTCTTTATGAATTTTTTCCTCGTAGCTACCGACATGGTAGTATTGCTCCTTGATGGTGTCCCAGAACGAATTACAAGTGGGAGTAGTTGAAAATAGTGAGGTCATACGTTCATCTGCTCAATAGGTTTCCCACCAGTCCTTGATGTGGGGGGCGGCTTTGAGAAGAGCAAAGTAATATTTTCTTGACTGGAGAAATCATGAATAGAAAAATATCCTTCTAGAAGATTCAACCATTTATCTACATCTGCATTTAGTTGGCCCTAAAATATGGGAATGTTAAAGTTTACTTGTACCTTAAAAGGTGTGGAGCCTCTAAAGTGGCTATTGATGTGGATGCGCTGCTATGGGCAACTATTGAAGGATCTTGGCAAAGTTATCCATCATCACGTTCCTTTGTTTCTCGAGCGCCTCCTCGAGCAATATTTTGATAGGATCTCCTGCTCTCCCTCGTCTTTCTTTTCTTCTCCCACGAGGGCGTTGAGATTTATGAGGCTGGTCTTGAAAAGGTTCGACTAGTTCGAGCCCCAACTCCTTATATCCCGACCTCGTTGAGGACATGCAAAGAAAAATAGAGAAAGGGCATATTGTACTGATACCACTAAGCTGAATTTAAACAAGAACATAACAAATTATAGATATAACCATAAATACATAGATGTAGTAAAAATAACACTTCCTTTCATTAATATCAAATAATGAAATATGCCTACAAACAGAATGGAAATGAGACTAGTTCAGGGGATGGTAGCTTATCTTGTGAGAAGAATGTGGCAGCTACATGCCTCTGAAATGAGTTACAATGAGGCTCAAGGACCTTTATATTATTGAACAATAAGAGAAAAAACCCTAAAAACCAAAACCTAAACCAAGGAGATGTAACACCAAGAGTTTATGGTGCCCGTTGGGGTTAGTTGGGCATACAACTTCTTGGGGTCATAACTTGGTCATTTAATCTCCCTTTCATGCGCATGATACCTCCTTGGAAATATCTCTCCAAGGACTACAACTGAAAATTTGATTTCTATGAAATTGCCTAGATGAATATTAACAAAAAAATGTCGTTTAAGGCGTCAAAAAGGCTCTGAAAGTTCAGGACCTGAAAAACTACCAAAAATAGTAAATTGTGCTACAATTAAGGAAATTGAAAAAAAAACTAATAGAACAATGGTGGGGTCCAAGTGGAATAGTCGGTTGGCCACCAATATCCACTTGGATCACAAAGGGAAAAAGGTGAGGGTCTATGGAAGAGGGGTATTTATCATATGGGTCTTTCTATTATGTCATTGAGTACATCAAGCAGGTCGACAACACACCCGATGTGGCGATTTGGGAAGCTTCTCTGAATGAATGGAAAGAGGTGCATGATAAAGAGTAAGTGGATTATAATTTGTAAAAATTATACATAGTAACTATTCACATTGAACTTCATATTAATGCATATTTTGATCTCATGTGTACTATATATGTTTGTTTGATTTCATCAATGAATTCAGAAATTGAAGCAATCAACAAATTCATTATTTACAATATGGATGGGATCCAAACATGGGTCACTTTGTATGAACATAAGAGGAGAAATGGGATCATGATAGGAAAGAATTCAAACAGTTAAATGGTAGAAGTGTGCCTTATCTTGATCATTTAAAAGAAAATATTCCAATGACATGCCCTAACAATTGGTTTGTTGATCAAGTCAGATAGAAATGTGGTGCATCTAGTCGTTACCTATGTGTTCAAGAGGATGCGCTAAACATAGGAATTGGGTGAAACAATTCAGTAATAATCTCTTTATGTTTAATTTAATACTGCACCTTTGAATTGTAACATCTATATATTTTTATATTTTTAATTATGTTTGGGTTATTAGACACACGACATTGTGATTTTTTCACTTTTTTTATAGGTGCATTTGTTCCCATCTATGTGGGCATATAGACATCATTTTCACACGAAGAATGTCGATGATAGATGCATGACACAAGGTTGTGGAATGGAAGTCAATTTCGACGAACCTAGTCATGCTAGCCACCACGATCAAAACCCTAATTCCAGGGACATTAGGTATGTTGGAAAGATACAAGAGATCATTCAAGTGGACATCTCTTCATTCCAATGTGTTATTT
Source organism: Pinus tabuliformis (assembly GCA_031772625.1). Classification (NCBI taxonomy): domain Eukaryota; kingdom Viridiplantae; phylum Streptophyta; class Pinopsida; order Pinales; family Pinaceae; genus Pinus; species Pinus tabuliformis. The sequence continues at coordinate 18,300,056 of CM062813.1, read as the reverse complement.
TTAGGTGCAAGTGGTGGGACACCTTTGATCAGGATAATATAAAGGAAGATCACAATAGTGGGCTAATACTATCAACTCGAGAAAGATGTGGCATGAATCTAGGGAGACTTATGTTTTCCCAGAATACTGCAACTTGGTGTTCTTTTAACTAGGTGTGTTGATAGCGATTGGTGGTTCGTATTAAGACATTGTTAGCACTCGACTCTGCCTCAGGCTAAGGAAGGCAAAACTCGAGGCCTACCATCAAACGCCCGCACAGCCTCGTAGCTAGCCCTACTAGGACATAGGAGAGTGCTCTCTCTGGGTCTATCACGGCAAAAGGTTTTCAAAAATGGCTAAGATGACTCAAAATTAACACTGATTATTAGGCTAGTAAAGCGAATAGGAAGGTTTGTTTTAGATTTTTGAGTTTTTGCTAGAGAAAAGGGAAAACCAAATTTGGGTGCGGATTGAGGTCAGATTTTTGCAGAGATCGAGTTGGGGCGAGGTAGGCAATATTTTGATGCC